>CM070781.1:13640003-14950837 GCA_036346955.1 Dipus sagitta
GTATTGTATACATTTTCTATCAGCCTTACCGAGACATTCATGTACTATACCATCCACCCATGTAAAATATGTGACTAAAGGATTTAGTATTTGTATAGCTTTCTGCTTTGTGACTATAATTTTAAGAACATTTTCATCACTCCATTTGAAGTTACCCCCCAGTGAGTGGGCATCTGGATTGTTTCTGTTATCTACTCTTCACTGCCCCCCCCCACACACACACATATAGCAGTTGTATTCTATGAATAATTCTGTGAGGAGTTGTGAGTGAGTTTTCAATTTTCCAATATATATATTTAGGAGTTGAATTCCTGGATCAAATAGTAACTGGTTAACTTTTAATGGAACATGCACGTTTTATTTTGGTGAATTCTTTCTACCGTTTTGCTTGTAACCCAAGTGAAGAAAGCTTAACTGTACATGGAGAATTTCTGATTCTTTTTTTATTTCCCAAAGATTTACTTTTATTTATTTATTTATTAGAGAGAGAAAGAGAGAGAGGAGAATATGGGTGCTCCAGGGTCTCTAGCCACTGCAAACAAACTCCAGATGCATGCGCCACCTTGTGCATCTGGCTTACGTGGGACCTGGAGAATTGAGCCTGGATCCTTAGGCTTTGCAGGCTAGTGCCTTAACCACTAAGCTATCTCTCCAGCCCCATGGAGGAGAATTTCTGCCTCATGATTCCTTTAGCTGGATTGCAGGACTGCTCTTTCCAGGTCTTCTGAATGCTGGGTAAGTGTTGGGTGATAGGGCAAAAAGTCTGGCTCCTTCATTCCTTTTCTGTCTTGTATTCTCTCACCAGCCCTTTAAGCACTCAAGTTTGAGCATTTGGAGACTTCTGATCAAAATAAGTTAGTAGATAGTTGCATTCCCTAAAAAATTCTTCGTTTTCATAGTTGTTTCTCAAGGGAACATTCATTGAAAGGGAATTCTTCAGTAGTTACTTGTGATCAGAGTTAATGTTTTTTCAGGAAAGCTCATAGTAGGCAAAGTGAAGAAAAAAACTTGAACGTGTGAAAAACACAGGGATGAGAGTTTGCTGGAATCCAGAGTGGCTCATATATGTTCAGTTTTGTCAGTGTGAATGACACTATTGTCTTGTGTGAGGCGATGCTAGGGCTACACTGTGTCAATGGAAGGTGGTAATGCTGTTATAGATCAGGGACAGCAGGGACAGTAGGTACACAGCAGCTGCTTGGGAATTGTAAGGCCTGTGCATGAACCAGGTAGAGTTCAGTTGTTCCAGATGATGCATGGGCTGCACTTGAGTTGCTCGTCTCTGATACTCTGCATCAGCCCCTTTCCCGTGTAGGTGGGCCTGTGCAAAGTAATAAAGTTAGTGCTTCAGAAAAGCAGGGCATCAAAAAACATCAAGTACTGAGCTTGGTTTAAAAATACCTACATGCTTCAGCCTTACCTTCTGATGTGAATTTTAAAAAATATGTATTTATATTTTCCTTTGAAATATGGTGGCAACTGTAATTTAATTTAATTTAATTTAAATTGTAATTGTAATTTGAACAAATAGGCAAAGACAGGAATTTTTGGATCTAGTTAGAACAGGTCTGTCTGGAAGTACAGGCTTAGTTACCATACCCAGACATCAGTGTGCAGCCCTTTGTACCTTAGTCTGAAGAGAAGAGCAGTGTGGCAGCCATGTCTTGTTGCACTGAGAAGGGGGCTTCCATCACCCCTGCTGAACCTATGTTTAAAAAGAGTTAAGTTGTTTTCCTACTTCAAAGACATCTCAAGTTGCACTTGGAGCTATGAGAAATAGTGTGATGATGTTCAAAAAGTAAGCAAAGAAACAGGATATTTTAATCAACTTAGTGGGGGCAGCTTTGTTGGATTTTTGTTGGCTGGCTAATTTTTCTCTGTGCTATTAGGAATATCAAAAATAAAACAATGCCTTAACCATCTTTAAGCATCCTTTGTTGTCTCACAGGCTTGCTAATTTCATCTTTAAATTAAAACTTCGGAAATATCTAAGTAGGTTGGAAGGGATTGTTATTTATTAGCAGTATTACTGACATTGTATTATATAGAAAGCTAGTAATAGTGATCGTTGATGTCTTAACGTGTCTAGTGTTCTCCCCTCCCCCCATGCTGCGGATGGAATTCAATGCTTCACATTTGTAGAGAAGTGCCCTGCCTCTAAGCTACACAAGCTCTTTGTATAGTATTTTAATAACTTATATATTATACATTTTTAACATATTTGAACTTTTTCTAAGTTATTTTGAAATAAGGGTCACAGTATGTTTCCTTTTATTTTCTCTCTCCTGCAGACCCAAGTCTTGGATTGAGGAGCAGGAAATGGGCTCATTTCTAAGTGTAGCCAAAGGGTCAGATGAGCCACCAGTCTTCTTGGAAATCCACTACACTGGCAGCCCCAATGCAAGCGAAGCGCCCCTGGTGTTTGTAGGGAAGGGAATTACCTTTGACAGGTACTTCCTAGGAGCTGTACTTTGTGTTGTAAATGCTTCATGTGTAGTAGAGTTTATCAGCATGGTGCTGTCAAGTCTTATATGTTATATTAACTGTTATGATACAGCTGTGAAATGCTTATACATGTTAGAGACTATTGTATGTTATACATTGGCCCTAATTTTATCCCTGTGTGCTAAGTATTGTCATTCTACTGCTAAGAAAAGTCTGACTCAGAGAAGTTATGTAATTTGTTCAAGGAAGTGCCTTTAACTGCTGAGCCATTTCCCCAGGCTGAGTAGTTTATTTGTTCAGTCACATAATCAGTTAGAGTCAGAGGTCAAAATCAAACTTATCTTTGTCATAAAGTCTGTTCACTGTGCACTTTGATTTTCTGCATGGATAGTGGCAGTGTAGCTGCTTGAGCTGTGCTGTCTTCCCTTGACGTACTGCATTATTTCAACAAGCCTTATTCCACCCTTTTAGAGCACCTTAGCAAAGTTTTTCCTTCCAAACTGCCACCAGCTGGGAACCAAGCATTCAAAACACCTTAGTCTATGGGTAACATGATTCAAACCACCACAATGGCCCTTCTGTCCTTAGTATTTGATAGGAATCCTTTCATCTTCTCTGAGCTTGTTAGCTTTCCTTAACAGTTCATGGTCTTCTGGTTCCATGGATTAGTCATTCGGAAAATTTGCCAAGAAGACATCTTTGTGGGTGTGAGCAATGAATGAAGTAAAGATGGAGTTGATATAGCACTGATACTAAGATACAGTACTGTTTCCAGTTGCCCTGCTGAAGTTTCACTCATGTGGACATAAAATGACTATACCTATCTGTGTTTCTGGAACATTGAAATAATTCACCTTCTAAATTTAGAAATTTGACTTTTATTTGGCAGGCGTATAGTACCTTTATATGGAAGTTAACCCTCAGTTTGCATGGGATTTTTGTTTTATTTCAGACAGTCTTGCTGTGTAGCCCAAAACTCAAGATTTTGCCTCAGCCTCTTGAGGTCTGGGATTACAGACATGCACCACCATGTCTGTGGTGAATGCTCTTATTAAGAAAGGGGTTTGTGCTTTCACTGTAGCTGTTCATAATGTGCACTGTCTTTTTTCCCACAGTGGAGGCATCTCCATCAAGCCCTCAGCAAACATGGACCTCATGAGGGCTGACATGGGAGGAGCCGCAACCATATGCTCAGCCATTGTGTCTGCAGCAAAGCTCAGTTTGCCCATCAATGTCATAGGTGAGTAGGGCAGCATGGTCTCTCATCGAGAGTCTAGGATCCAGCCGTATGGTAGAACTGTGACAGCAACCGTGGCTCACTTCCATTTGAAAAGATCAAGAGACAGTTGGATTATTTTTTAATTTTTTGTTTTTTTAATATTTAATTATAATGTAAATTTTATTTATTTGAGAAGAGAGAGAGAGAGAGAATAGATACACCAGGATCTTCAGCCGCTGCAAACGAAAAACAAGATGCATGTGCCACCTTGTGCATATGGCTTACGTGGGTCCTGGGGAATCCAACCTGGGTCCTTTGGCTTTGCAGGCAAGCGCCTTAACAACTAGGCAATCTCTCCAGCCCAATTATACTTAAAAAAAAAATTTTTTTTTTTAATGTAGAATCTCACTCTAGCCCAGACTGACCTGGAAATCATTCTGTACTCCCAGCCTAGCCTCCATTGAGGCATATGTCACCACTCCCTGCTCAGTAGCTTTTCATCAAGCAGAAAAACTATTGAGCTGAAGTGTCTTATGGCTGAGCTGATGTGAGTTAAATGTGTTTTGCAACCAGAAGGCTTGTAAATAGTATTGATTTGTTTTACTTAGGCAAAAAGTGGTTAGCAGTCTTGGAACACAGATCACAATTGTGTGTTCCTCTAGTGAAAAATGCTCAGTTGCTAGGGTAGAAAGTAACCCCAGGCTCATTGACAGATTTCCTCATAGGACTGTGGCAGATACAGGAAAAGTGCTCAGTACATGGCTTTTGTGGTATTACAAGATGTAAGCTCTCAGAAGCAGTACATCCTTACTACTATTTCAGAGGAAGAGGGAGAGAGACTTGAGCTACATGACTTGGCCAGTTCACATCCATTGTGTGGGAAAGGTAGAATGAGAATCTGTCTAGCTTGTCCCCCTCCCTTTTGTTGTTCTGTTTTCCATCCTTTCTTTTTGTTTTTGTTATACTGTTGGAAAGATGCTGGATAATGATTATGATCCCTAAGAACTTTTCTGTTGTCTACTGAGAAAAAGGGCATTCTTTGTGATATACCATTACCTTTTCCAAGGATTAATACAATAACCCAATTAAGTTTTCTAATTGTCTTAAACTGTCCATTTTGTTTATGTTTAGTTTTTCTGCTGTGTGTGGCTAGGTGTGCATTTGCCACAGCGAGCATATGGAGGTCAGAGAATCAGCCCAGACTGGCGGTCCTCATTTGTTGTTCCCAGCCGCATACTCCAGACTAGCCGGCCCACACAGTTCTGGGGCTCTCCTGGTTCTACCTCCCATCTTACCCAATAAGCTTGCAGGGATTGTAGATGTATGTGCTGCTGCATCTGGCTTTGTGTGGGTTCTGGGGATTGAAACAGTAGTCAGGCTTGCACAGCAAGTGCTTTTAACCATTGGGTCCTCTCCCTATGCATATATTTTGTTCTTATATCTAGAAGCCAACCAAGGATTCCAGGTTGCATTTGGTTGCCATGACCCTGTAGTTTTCTTTAGTCAAGAGCCCAATTACTGCCACTTTTTCTTTCATGATATTGGCTGTTTTGAAAGGTCCAAGATAGTCTCCTGATTTTCCAGACTAGCATCAGTTAGCACCCTTGGTAAGATTGCTCCAAATGCTGCCAGCTGCTGATACACAAATCTCAGTTGTGCCTTTGGTCTACTTCTTACACCTGGCTAAGGTGGTGTCTGTGTCTGGCATGCTTGTGATGGCTCACCCACAGCCTCCTGTTCAGTAGTGTCATAGTTGAACCCAGCATGTCTCAGGTTCCTTTATATGTTCTTTCCAATAGGTTTGGCTCCTCTTTGTGAAAATATGCCTAGCGGTAAGGCCAACAAACCTGGGGATGTCGTCAGAGCCAAGAATGGGAAGACCATCCAGGTTTGTGCAGGATAATGATCATCTGGTGTTCCTCTACGAGCCTCATCAGAGCCATGTAACTAGCATGGATGGCTGCAGGGCCCAGTTCCATGTATGCGAGGAAGATGTCTTTAGTGATGAGTACTTTGCATGCAAAGCCACAAGTATTTCTTGATGGGAATTTTAAAGAGTATCTTTCCTGTCTAGTTTCTCCCACTAATTTTATTATGCCTTAAAATTACCATGACTTAAAAAAAAATTACCATGACTTTACAGCTTGCCCTTCAGAGCATGGCATGCCAGTAAAGCCTAGGCTGTTTTCTGGGTATACTTGTTCTGTGACAAACATTTTACTTTGTTTTGTTTTCTGAGTTGGAGGTCTCACTCTAGCTCAGGCTGGACCTGGAATTTACTATGTAGTCTCAGGGTGGCCTCAAATGTATGGCAAGCTTCCTCTCTCTGCCTTCCAAGTGCTGGGACTAAAGGCATGTGCCACCATGTCCAGTAAACTTTTCTCTTTTTTTTCCATGCTAGATATTCAAATGGAAAACACTCTCTTGCATTGTGGGGCTGTACATGCATGCATTTGCTTCTCAGATCCATGAGGCCTGTGTTGAAAAGGAATATACTTAGAAAGGGTTGCTATGAACTTGTGAGAGTTTGTGGGCTTAGAATTATAGGTTCTCACTTAGTTTTAACTTTCTTAAAGTCATGTATGTGTGTGTATCTGGAGATGGAACCTTTGGTCTTGGGTATGTAGGTAAGCACTCTTATGCTGAGCCATACCCTTAGCCCTATCATTCTGTTAGCTATCCATTCCCATTTCTCCTTCTTGTTAGAACATTTGTCATTACACCAGACCAGATATATAAGCATGTTTTTCCTACTTGGTGACATATGTTGCCCTAGCCTTTTCCCACTTTTAAGTTGAACACTGTTGTGTGTAGTGTTCATGTTTATTCCTTGGATTGTCTTACCCTCTCTTTTTGTTGTCTTTGCAGGTTGATAACACTGATGCCGAGGGGAGGCTCATCCTGGCAGATGCGCTCTGCTATGCACACACTTTCAATCCCAAGGTCATCATCAATGCTGCCACCTTAACAGGTCAAGCCCCATGCTTTTCCTCTCTTTGTTTGAAGGAAGTCTTGTTTGTTTTTTTAATTTGTTAATTTGCATGGAGAGAGAAAAAGAGAATGGGTGTGCCAGGGCCTCTAGCCACTGCAAACAAACTCCAGATGTATGTGCCACCTTGTGCATCCAGTTTTATGTAGGTACTGGGGAATAGAACCCAGGTCAGTAAGCCCTGCAGGCCTTAACCACTGAGCCATCTCCAGCTCAGAGTCTTGTTTTTTAAGTAGACTACACATTGTACGTTATTTTGCTGAAGTTTTGCTCACACCACTCCAAAGATCTTTCATCAGTGGAATAGCTCTACATTTATGAAATGTTTTGAACATTAGATTTGTTGTTTTTAAGTATTCCAGCTGTAACTTTAAAAAACAGGTCAAAACAACCCATAAGGTTGAAGATAAAAATGATATTAAAAGGTATTTTCTGCCTGAGTGTGGTGGTGCACGTCTTTAATCCCAGCACTTGGGAGGCAGGTAAGAGGATCGCTGTGAGTTCAAGGTGACCCTGAGACTACATAGTGAATTCAATTCCAGGTCAGCCTGGGCTAGAGTGAGACCCTACCTCGAAAAACAAAAGTATTTTCTGGGATGGAGAGATGGCTTAATGGTTAAGGTGCTTGCCTGCAAAGCCAAAGGAACTAAGTTTCATTCACCAGAGTGCATGCATCTGGAGTTGATTTACAGCAGCTGAAGTCCCTGGCATGCCCATATACTCTCTCTCCCTGTCTCAAAGTATTTTCTGTTTGCACTACCTTGTGACACAGATCTGAAAAGATTAGTGATGTCAAAATCAATAACTTAATATATGAATCATGATATATCTGATGTCCATGGAATTTTCTGAACTATCATTCTAGATGTTACAAAGAAATAGGTTTGTGAAAGTAGCAGGGTCCTTGTTTAATGAACACAACACAGTGTAATGTATCGTGTAAGGAAAACTGGCTTTGGGAGGTCCGCTCAAGAGTGACTTGCACAGCAAGTCAGGCAGCCTGCACAGGTTCCTTGACCTTTTTGAGAATCAGTATTTGGTACCATCTCTAAACATGCCACCGCTCCTAAAGTCTGGGTACTGACCTGCCTATTAAAGGACAGTGATAGAATCTGTTCAATGTCTGTGATGCACCTGGGTCACATATTGCAGCTTATACTATTGCACTGATATGTAAGAAAGCTGTGTTAAGGAGACAGCTGAAGCCAAGTACAGAGTTATATGCTATGACATGTACATATCTTCTGGGATTCCTCTTTATAGAGAAGGGGTATTGCCATATACCTTACCTCCACCATCTTAGAACACCTTTCAGCTTCAAATGTTTAGGAACTGAATAGGGAGACCAAAAGCCATGGAAATAAGATACCTACTTCAAAACTTTTGAAACAGAAGGTGTGCTTCTCCTGTTATATATCTGAAACCACTGTTAATAGTTATGTGTTTAGAAAACAAGTTATTTTTAAATGTGTGTTGTGAAATCCCCTAAGTAAATGAATTCAGTTATTACATTAAATATTTATCAAGTGAAAAAATATTTTTGTTTGAAGTTAATTTTTATCCTTTTTATAAGAAATTTAAAAACTGATGGAAAACTCCGTGGGTTTGACTAAAGGATGTTTAATGTATGTCAAAAACCATTAACTTGCCGGGTATGGTGGTGTACACCTTTAATCCCAGCGCTCAGGAGGCAGAGGTAGGAGGATTGCTTGCTGTGAGTTTGAGGTCGGCCTTGGACTACAGAGTGAGTTCCAGGTCAGCCTGGGCTACAGTGAGACCCTATCTTGAAACAAACAAACAAAACATTAACTTAAAAAGTAAAGCATTGATGACCATAATGTAACTTTTCCCCCACTGCCAATCATGTAGCTGATTGCAGGCATGAAGTAATCACTACGTATTATAGTACTAATATAGTTGGTGCCAAATGAATGGCAGTTGGTGGTATTTAACATCCTGCTGTATGCCAGGGGCTGTGTTGATGGCTGAGGAGTCAGGTGGGGTAGAGCTGAAATGGGTCTGCAGTGTAGAGAGTGGCAATAACCAGGAAATATCAAAAACAGACAGTTATTCTGGGCTGAGACTTATTAATTCTGCATTTTCTATAACAAAGGGGAATTATAGCTCAAGAGATAAAAGATACGAAATAGAGAAGTGAAGATTTCCTGAGCTTATCTACTTTTGACAGTGAGGGAGCCCTTAAATTGTAGATGGAACAGTTGTGGTCTGAGCAGCAGGGCAGGTCACATGCCTAGAAAGGCTGGCATTGACCTGAGGGACTGTGTCTTATAGGTGCCATGGACATAGCTCTGGGATCAGGTGCCACTGGAGTCTTTACTAACTGTGATTGGCTATGGAAGCAGCTATTTGAGGTAGGACTAAGATAAAATTAGAGATTATGAGTAAGTTACTGTGGTCTTCAAATGATAAGCTTGCTAAACCCTGTGCTAAGTGATTTTTTTATGATATCATTTTGCTTTTGACTTGAAAATAGACAATAAACATGAATCAATGGTTTTGGGTTTTCTACAAATGCTCCTAAATTATGGGTATGGTACCACATCCCTGTCCTCTAGTAGCCTCAGAAAGATGTGAAAATACCTTACATATAACATGGCCATTGTTGGGAATACCTTAGGTATGTACTAAAGGACATGAGGAGAGTTTTGTGCAAGGGTGGCCTTCTGATGAATGCATGTGAGTCAAGCAGTGTGAATAGAGCTCCCATGGTGGATGGGAGCAGTGGGGAAGACATCCCCTCACTGCTGTGCTCTCCTGTGTCCCTCTATGTCCCTTCTCAGCCAGCCCCTTCTAGTCATCTCTCTACATCCCATTACACACACACTTCACTGCTGTTGGCTTTTGCCTGCAGGCACTGCTGTTAGCCTAACCTTGCCTGTTTCAAGGCAGCAGGTAACTGTGACCTCTGGGTGACCTTAGCTCTTGGCTTCTGTGATCATCTTCTCTTCTGGTTCGTGTCTCTGACCATCCTTTTGTTTTGTTGGCTATTGCTCTGTTCACTGCTTCCAGTGGTGTTCAGTCCTTGGCCACAGGCTCTGTGCTTCATGGTGAAGCACATCTATCCCATGACTTTCATGAACACCTCTGCTGATGGCCACCCTCGTTCTAGTGCTCCACTTGGCTGCCCGAAGTGCCATATGTCAGCTCACTTGTCCTCTCAGTAAATGGTCTATGGGAGCTTACCATGTAATAGAGACACAAAGCCCCTGAATGGGTTTATGAGGTTTATTTAAGGTCATATGTTTATGTTTCATTCTACATTGTTTCCTCTTCATCTCTGTCTTATCATTTGTTAAGCCTACCCTCAAACTCTTAATATTCAAGTTATCTTTTTGTAGGCTGAGCCAGGAATGTCCTCTACCCTCCAACATACCTGTATGTGTCTCTTATCATGGCACTCACAACTTTATTTTGCTTTTTTATTTTGTTTGATTTTTCAAGGTAGGGTTTCACTGTACCCCAGGATGACCTGGAATTCACTATGTTGTCTCAGGGTAGCCTTGAACTCACAGCAGTCCTCCTATATCTGCCTCCCAAGTGCTGGGATTAAAGGCATGTGCCACCACGCCTGGCTTATTTTGGCTTTTTAACAAAGTTATTTGGGGGCCTGGGGAGATGCCTTAGCAGTTAAGCACTTGCCTGTGAAGCCTAAGGACCCCTGTTCGAGGCTCGATTTCCCAGGACCCACGTAAGCCAGATGCACAAGGTGGCGCATGCATGTGGAGTTCATTTGCAGTGGCTGGAGGCCCTGGTGCCCCCATTCTCTATCTGCCTCTTTCTCCCTCTGTCTGTCACTCTCAAATAAATAAATAATAAAACTAAATTTTAAAAAGCTATTTTTGGCCACAATGGTCTGCATAACCATAATTAAGTGAACGGCCAACAGCCAGGGCCCTTTTCCTGGAGCAGCTCTTTCATCCTTTGGCTAGAGCATCTCGTATGTGTCTATTCCCTAAAGTAGCAGCGTTTCACTTGGGGCCTCGTCTTCAACTTCTTGTGACAGCAAGTGGCCCAATCTGCCAATCTTTCCTCCTTACAACCACAGGCCTTCTGATAGCTCAGATATTTAGTACTCCAGCACACCTGGTGGTGCTCAGAAGCTAAAGTAAATGAGTGAATGAGAGAAGTCATCACATTTCAGGGGTTTTCAGTGCTGCAGGGCTAACATGCATCTTTCTAGCACACCGAGGTGGCTAGCCTTGGGGACACTCCCCCCTACCCCCAGTCAAATCCACAAAGCGTGTATCCATTATATGACACCACCTGGTCAATTTAAACTGAGACTTTGGCAAATGTCCTACAGATCTATGGAACTGTTTACAACATTCCTGTTTTCTGTTCTGAAATAAATCCTTAATGACCTGAAAAAATCCTAGACATATGTTTTACTGTTTCCTGCTTCACAATTACAGGTTAAAACAGCTTTTTCTCTCATGCATCAAGTATATTGCTTCATCCAGCCTCACACTTGTCATGTGCATGTCTTCTTTAGGCCAGCATTGAAACAGGAGACCGAGTATGGAGGATGCCTCTCTTTGAACATTATACAAGACAAGTCTTAGATTGCCAGCTTGCTGATGTTAATAACCTTGGAAAATACAGGTATGTACAGTGAGCTAAATGTGTGTCTTGGTTGCCAAATTGAACTGTCTCATTTTCTTCACAGAAGGTTTCACTAATCCATTTCCTTTTGATGAAGCCTGATGATGTGTTAAATTTTGAAAATATTTCTTTAGCAAGTTTCCATAATGTTGCATCTTGTGTAATCTAAATGTTATTTTAAGCAAATAAGGGAAAGAAATGGAAACTAGGAATTCTTAATAGTCCCCATAAGCTTGAAATTTGCTGTTTGATCATGGGCCTTAGCTAGGATGAATGTTACATCCTAATGACATGCTCAGTGCAAGATGACACATGGTGAGGTAACGCCTTTTGCCTGTTTGCAGATCTGCAGGAGCATGTACAGCAGCAGCCTTCCTGAAGGAATTTGTGACTCATTCTAAGTGGGCACACTTAGACATCGCAGGCGTGATGACCAACAAAGATGAGGTTCCATACCTGAGAAAGGGGATGAGCGGCCGGCCCACGAGGACGCTGATTGAGTTCTTACTTCGCTTCAGTCAAAACAGTGCTTAACTCACACTCAGAAATTCAGCTGTCTTAAATTGGACATTTGAGCTTTAAAACATTTTTGAATGAATGAAAATCTTTTAAGACAGCAAAGGATGGTATTTGAAAATGTAGAGCAAAATGAAAATTTGTATGACTTGATTTTTTTTTTCTCATTTTCTGCAGTGATTTCTAAAGGCAAAGCCAATATCTTGCTTGGCAAGATTTTTAAGATGTTCTCTACATGGTGATTAATTTTTTTTAGCTTCCTGATCACTTTTAAGAATATATGTTTTTAACTAAAAAGAAAAATTGTATTTTAGATTTGTGGTGCTAAGAATATGAACAAAATTAAAAATTACTATGCAGTTTTTGTTTTTTTGTTTTTGAGATAGGGTCTCTTCTTGCCCAGGCTCACCTCAAACTCGCTAGATAGCTACGTATGACCTTGAACTTGTGATCCTCCTACTTGTACCTCACAAGTGCTACTGGGATTACCAGATATGGGTCAACATGCTCAGCTTGTCAGAAAGAATCCACTTTTTTGTGCTGTCTGGTCTTCTTGTGATACTTACCTATGTGTCACTACAAACCCAGTAACGTTATCATAACTTGCCTCTCGACCTTGTTATGTAAACTAAGTCATTAAATCAAGGAACAGTGATAAAGTTATTTTCTCAATAGTAGCAATCACTTTAGTACACTCAGATCATTGGCTTATCAACATGGTTTCCAAACAATGCAGAATTAGTCACAACACAACAGTATTACATAACTATTACAAGGATGGGGAGAGGGCTCAGCAGTTAAGAGTGCTTGCAGTCTGGCATGATGGCCTCTTTGGCAGGAGATTGCCGAGTTCACCACAGGACCCACCTAAAAAGCTGGCCATGGTCATGCACATCTGTAATCCCAGTCCATAGGGGAAGAGACCACAGAATTGCTGGAGCTTGCTGACAGCAGCTTCTGCATAGGTTGAGGGAGAGACCCCAGCCATAAGGAAATAGGATAAACAATAAAAGAAGGAACCTGATGCTCTCTGGTCTTTGCACATAATATACTACTTATCAACACAAGCACAAAAAGAAAAAAAATTGCAATTTTAACCATGTGCCAATGTGGAATATTCACAATAACCAAATAAGGTAAGTACTATTATAATCCCTATAAGACAGATTTGGAAAATGAGGTATAAGACAGGTTTACCCATGCCAGTGACGCCCCAAAGTTACTAACCAGTAAAGAATTAAACCAAAGTGGTCTCAAGAGCTGACATGTTTACTAGTAAATTATAATACTTTCAGTTCAATGACCTAATGGATATAGAATTTATTTGAAATACTAAGTGGGAAATGAGACCATAAAAAGGACTGTTTTGGTCAACCATTTGCTAACCTCTGGTCCTGAACCAGTCAAAGGAAAGACTTTAAAAATGTTTGACAGAAAAAAGTTGCTTATTGCAGTTAATTTAACTTTTTAAAAAATGTGTAAGAGGATAGTATGTATCTACAGTTGGCTTTTAGAGTGAGAATGAAACTAAGGTTGTAGATTTTTGGTCAGTTTTTAGAATTAAAGTTAAGAGTAGTGAGTAAACATGTCTCCTTAGGTCTCCAGGCCCTGAAACTACTTTATCAGAAAAGACAGAATTGAAGGGTTGGACTGCTGGCTATGAAGGGAACTGAGAACAGATTCCTTCTGTTGATTGAAAAGGTGTGGTAGGGCTTTGAGAGAAGGCTTTCTTTGAAAAGCCTGCTTTGGATTAAAGAATAACAACTGCTATGTTTACGCATGTGGGGTTTTAGAAAAGATAACACAACACAGGCTCTGGTTTCAAATGCTTATCTGGTGTGGCTGAGATGAAAGTCATTCCCTATGAATCTAAGACTTAAAAGACTAGTCCTCAGAACCATACTTTATGCCCCACCTCCATCAGCTAGGACTGGGACTGGCTATATGGGCAACAAATCTAATGCAATGATTAAGATCACAGTAGCTTTAAAAGATGACAAGTAGGTCATTAAAAGCTCAGGTCAGCCCCAGGGCTATCAGAAACCCCAGGCTCACAACTTTCCATCACCATCATAGCATCCAGGCTTCTTCAATAATCCAGGTAACTGTTGGGATTGAAAACAACATGAAGCCCCTGGGGCAGGGTGAAGGTACAATTGAAGTTAACATGTCTTAAGGAATTTGTGCTCAATTCCTCTACAGTTTGAAATCAACCAATGTAAGCCATGGCTGTTGAAGCAGTTCAGATTAGAATCCAACATCTGTGTTCCTTACCACATGTCTCTGAGCACAAGAAACCACAGAAACAATCTAGATCTTAGTATAGAGGGACGGTACACAGTATTAGTACAGTGAGGGCAGTCATCTCAAGTTTTTTGCCATAGCTCTATTCTCAGTACACAACCTCAAGTATTAAAGTGTTCCTATTGATTGAAGAAAGAAGACAGAATGATAGGTGAACTTGATGAAATCTTGGAAATGCTTGGCAGTGAAAAAAGGAAGAGTATATCCAAGGATACCCACATATCCACCAAGAGTTCTAGAAACCTGCCCTATCACTCAGTGGCATGTTGTTCAGAGAACACTGATTTATTCTTTGCAGGAGCTCTATCTGCCATCTATCTACTCCCTCTTCATGCTCCAAGGGAAACACTAGCCTAAGCCCTACCTTCAGAAAGGTCACATTTGACAAATTACCTTCTGTATTCCATTAACAAGCTGGATTATTTTCCTGAACAAAGCCTGAAGTTTATGTGAGCACATGTCTCAGCTGCCCTAATACAAGATGGCATCCTGTCTTTAGGCTCTTAGATTACTGCCTTATTGGTTTTGCCTCCCCTTGTTATCCTGTCATTCACAAGTAGAGAGACTTTTTTTTTTTCCCCAGAGGTAGGGTTTCACTCTAGCTCAAGCTGACCTGGAATTTAATCTCAGGGTGGCCTCGAACTCACGGTGATCCTCCTACCTCTGCCTCCCGAGTGCTGGGATTAAAGGTGTGCACCAGTACGCCCGGCTTAAGTAGAGAGACTTTTAAAACACACATACTGTGTCACTATAGTTACTTAGTGTATGTCTGGTACTATATTAGACCTCTACATACATTCTTATTTATCTCTCTTACACAGTGTACTCCCATTTGGGAAGAAACAGATTTTTTTAAGCAAAATAAAAAGTGAATGTTTGATCTGTGCTCACTGGGGTGAATCCTACAGAAATACCATTGATAACTTAACACCAAAGTACAGTAACTGAGGCAACTTAGGAAAATTGAGTATTCAAGGGATTTACAAAAAAAAAATCACTTCTACTTAATTTTATTTTAGAAAGGTTGGTAATGTAATGGGTTCAGTATTGCTAATTTTAATAGGTAAATACTAGCAAATATAATCTACATAAACTAATTTTGGGTTACTCAATAAATTTTAGGAATAAAAATGGTGCTGAGATTTTGATGGGCTAGTAAGGTTGTTCAGTGGTTAAAGGCACTTCCAAAGCCTGACAGACTAGGTTTGATTCTCCAGTACCCATGTAAAGCCAGACGCACAAGTGGTGAATGTGTCTGGAGTTTGTTTGCAGCAGCAAAAGGTCCTCATAAGTCCATTCTCTCTTCTCCCCTCCCTTTTTCTTTCTCTGCTTGCAAATAAAAAGATTAAAGAGAAAGTTTGAAGACTGGGAAGATGGCTAGTTGGGTTCAGTTTACCAGTACTCAGGTAAAGCCAGATGCACAAAGTGGTGCATGAATCTGGAGTTCATTTGCAGTAGCACTGGGCCCTGGTGTGCCTACTCTAATTTTCTCTCTCTCTCTGCTTGTTAATAGGTAAATAAACAAATAGCTTATAGCCAGCTTCCTTTCATGCTTTTTCTTTTGTTTTTTAAACCAACAAATACTTATTGTAACTTATCTACTTGGTAGAGTTCGAAATGTTGGGGGTAAAGGTGAGTAAACTTATCAAAGAGTTTGCATTTCCATTGACATGGATGAGGAAACTGATTAACAAATGAATAAGGGGCCTGGAGAGATGGCTTAGCGGTAAAGCGTTTGCCTGTGAGGCCTAAGGACCCAGGTTCCTCAGAACCCACGTTAGCCAGATGCACAAGGGGGCGCACGTGTCTGGAGTTCGTTTGCAGTGGTTGGAGGCCCTTGCGGGCCGTTCTCTCTCTTTATCTGCCTCTTTCTCTGTCGCTCTCAAATAAATAAATAAAAATAATTTAAGAAAAGGTATTTACATTTAAAAAAATGAACAAGAGGGCTGGGCTTGGTGGCGCAGGCCTTTAATCCCAGCACTAAGGAGGTAGAGGTAGGAGGATTGTCATGAGTTTGAGGCCACCCTGAGACTACATAGTGAATTCCAGGTCAGCCTGAGCTAGAGTGAGACCCTACTTCGAAAAACCAAAAAAAAAAAAAAAAAAAAAAGGGGGATGCGGGGGGGCTGGAGAGATGGCTTAGCGGTTAAGGCTTTGCCTGCGAAATTTAAGAATGTTCGAATCTCCAGGTCCTGCATAGCCAGATGCACAATGATGAAAGCATGCAATTTCGCACTTGCACCACAAGGGGCCGCACGCCCCTGGAGTTCACCGTGGCTGAAAGGTTCTGGCGCACCCATTCTCTCTGTGGCTCTTTCTCTCTCAAAAAAAATAAATAAATAAAAATTAAATGAACAAGGAATGTAGAGACGGCTTAGCCGTTAAGGTGCTTGCCTGTGAAACCTAAGAACCCATGTTCTACTCTCTAGATCCCACGTACAGGTGGCACATGCCTACTAGGTGGCGCAAGCGTCTGTAGTTCGATTGCAATGGCTGAGGCCCTGGCATTTTCTCTCTCTAAAATAAATGAACAAGATAACTTCAGGTTTTGTGTTCAGTGGTGTAGTCCGGATTCAACATTGAGGATGGGAAGATGATCTGGCTTCCAGGCTGACTGGCAAAAGGGAAGTTCCTACTTTTTCTGACTTAGCGACGTAGCATCTTGGTTTAGGAGGCCCTCTCATAGTTCAATTTTCACGCCAGTTCAGAGCTCCTTCCCCAGTCACCTATCTCAACACTCTCCTTCACTAGCTGTCGCCTTGCCCACTTTCATTTTCTTCACAGCACCTATCTCGACAGATATGGTCACATACGTTTATGTGGCGGTTGCTATGGTCCCCGTGTGGCCAGCGTCGGACACGCAAGGCTCAGTTAGGTGCTGGCCTGTTCTACAACAGTCTTGAGATGACCATGACTTTCCCGTGGGGTGACCGTGCATGCGCACAGTCTCCGTCCACAATGGAAGGCGCTTTGCTACTTGTTTCTTCCGCCCAAGCTGAGAAGGAACTTGTCCGTCCCCTCGGTAACAAGTGACTGTTGACATATGGAGCATCATCACCGGGAAACTGAGGCACGGGGAAAGAGTGCGGCCAGCGGGCGGGATCGCGCTCCCGCCGAGGCTCCTCCTCCTCCTCCACTCCCTCCACACAGCCGCCGGAAGTCACTGCCCGCCTTCCGCAGTCAAACTGCGAAAGAGAAACAAGAGAAAAGTGGAAAGCCAGGATCTCTGGACCGTTCAGAGGACAACCAGGTCACGGAAACATGGAGCCTCTTCACCTCCGCCGCGCGCGGCCGCCCGTCACGTGATCGCGCGGCCCACGTGACCGCTGCCAGTCCGCGCAGGCGCACCGGGGCCTCCGGCGCCCTTGCAGACATGGCGGCTCCCCTGGGCGGCATGTTCACCGGGCAGCCCCCTGGGCCCCCGCCGCCGCCGCCGCCGGGTCTCTCGGGCCAGGCCTCGCTCCTTCAAGCGGCGCCTGGAGCTTCCAGATCATCGAACAGTACGTTGGTGGACGAGCTGGAGTCGTCCTTCGAGGTGAGCCGAGGCTTGGGTCTGTCGCCGGCCTCCCTTCGCCCCTGCGCTCGGGGTCCCCTCGGTCTTCCGCCCAGCTCCCCGTGTACATGTGGGGTGCTGCGGCGGCGTCCTCCGGTGTGCCTCGGGCCCTTCTCATCCCTGCTCTCTGCGTGTCTGGTACGCGCTCACCCGCTTGCAGCTAGCCTCCCGGTCCGGCCCTGCTCGTGCCCCGGCCTGCGCGTGCTGGGATCGAAGGCGTGCGCCACCACGCCCGGCTGGCATCACCTCTCTGTACGGTTGCAGAAACCGGGCCTCTCAGAGATGTAACTTTGCCCAAAGCCAAACTTTGAGTTGGTGGAACGTGAGGACTAAGCACTCTGGCCTCCCCCACTTTCCAGGCAGAAGATTTCCAAAGCATACTTTGAACAGCATTTTATTTTAGTTTATTATTTCTAAGCAAAGAGAGAAGAAAGACAGACCGAGGGAGAATGGGCGCCCCAGGGTCTCCAACCACTGAAAACAACTCCAGATGCACGCGCTCCCTTTTGCATCTATCTGTCTTATGTGGGTACTGGGGAATCGAACCTAGGTCCTTGGACTTCGTAGTCAAGCACCTTAACTGCTAAGTCATCTCTGCAGCCCCAAATAGCATATTTATTTTGGATTGACTGCCATACATTTTAATTCTCCATGACTTTCCAATTGTCTGTAAAGGTCTCTGCTTTCATTGTTACTTTGTTAGGGAGTAGGAAAGGCCTAGAACCAAAATTCCTTAGATTAGGTTTCCTCCCACACTGTTCATGGCCTTGTTGTATCTAGGGTGGCCAGCTCAGCTATGTGGTCCCCTCAAACCTAACAGTAGTGAACTTTTTAAAGTAGTGCACAGAATGAGTGGTTCGATTTGTTGAGTCGTTGCAGGAATGGGGAATCCCTGTGATTGTCTATAAATCAAATGGGAAACAGGTCAGGAGAATTGTTTTTTCAGGAGGGGCCGCACATCTGCCTGATGAGTGACATTTGGGTGTCTACCTGCAGTGCCCCTCACCAGGTGTAGGTTGCTCCTTGCTGGCAGGGCTGTATTTGCCTATCTGTATTTAAGCTGCCATTCTGTTATCTTTCACGCATTGTCCTGCATTGGAGGTCACCTTGGTGCATTTCCTGAGAGTGATCTGCACCTCTGTGCATTACGTACATATACATATCACTTGGTGCTCCTTTGGAACTGTGTTATCAATAGGACACCAACCTTGTCCTCTTAGGCCACCCATTAATGTATATTTGTCAGGCTGGAGAGAGGGCTCAGAGGTTAAAGGTGCTTGCTTGCAAAACCTGCTGGCCCAGGTTCTGTTTCCCAGTACCTACATAAAGCCAGCAGATGCACAAAGAGGAGCGTGTGTCTGGAGTTTGTTTGCAGGTCAAGAGGCCCTGGTGTGCCCAGTGTGTGTCTGTCTCTCAAATAAATAAACAATATGTGTATATATATTTACCAGCAAACACCTTTACTTACTAAATGCTATGCTCAGATAAGGTGGTTAACACCACCAGCAAAATTTCTATCTGCTAATAGGGGCATGAAAAGAATGCATCGTAATGGCAGTTAATTATGTAAAAGAGAGTTCCAGGATGGAGCATGAACAGAAGGGAAGAGAACCACTTAGGAAGTGGACAGATGGCATCTTGAGTGGGTGATAGCTCATGTGAGGATCAATGGGAGGGACTGCGCTGGATTTGAAGAGTGTTCAGACCTTGGTGTGGAGAAAGATGGAAGGAGGTGTAGGTGGTCAAGGAGAGGTCAAATGATGGTGCTGGCAAATACCAGTGTCTCATTGGCCAGGCTAGTTGAGACTCAGCTACCCAGTGTTCTCATTGGCATGATGTCATCTTATTTGCAAATTCAAATGCTGTCAACTCATTAATGACCTCAGAAGTTATTTGTTAATCAGAAGTAAGATTTTGATGTGTAGAAGACATTTTTTATTAAAAATTTACATAATCCCCTCTCACTGTCCTCCTTTGTCCCTCAACCCCCTTCCACTGAACATTCAGTTCACTTCTTTCCCACTATTCCCTCTTCCATATTGATCTCTTCTTTCCCCCCTCTTCCACCATCCCTGACAACCAACTGATGGGACCCAATATTGTAGAGATCTTATGCAGATAGGTATAGCACAGCATCTGTGAGGTCATGAATACAGCCACTTTATGTATGGAAGACAGCATTCCAAAGCACTCCTCTCTATCCTTTGACTCTTACTGTTCTTTTTATCACCTCTTCTGCCATGGCCTTTGAACCACTGGAGGGTATCATAGAGAAGTCTCACTAAGTGCTTACCTGGCACTTCATCTCAGCACTTTTTGAGTTTGAGTCTTCTCCAGCAGTCACTGCCAACTGAAAAGACAGACTTCTAACAAAAGGTGAGAGCAGCATTAATATATATGCATAAATATAAGTATTTAGATGGCAGTTTGATGGACATAATATATCCATGTAGTCAAACAACAATTAAAAAAAAAAAAACAACTTCCTCCTGAGGGTTTGTGACCCTTAGCCACAGGCTTTTGACTAGATTTTCAGTGTCACCCATGAATTCCCTACCATAGGAACAGGCTTCAAATCAAGTTAGAGAGAAATTGGTTATCTCCATAACAGATATGCCACTGTTGCACTTGGTGGCCAGTTGTGTTGCTTTCAAGGTCCACAGCTGGTAAAGACCACTGATGACTTTTCTCCCCAAGCAGGCGTCACAGTACTTTCAGGCACTGGGACAGCTACCCAGCCGGGAGGAGGCTTCCAGTTCATTTCTTTGATTTCTCAGTGTCCTGCAGCTAAAGGATGTGGTGTCTTTAGCAACAAGGTCTTACCATTTAGTTGTGGTGGCATCCCAGAACCTTGGCAATGGCCTGTAATGTTTTGGGGACCTCGCTGATCAACATTTCACTGGGAGGTATCCCAACCCTGCTACTGAAATTTTTCTGTGACAACTTACGGCTTTTGGATGCAGCATTTATACCCCCACAGGGTACTTCTGACCAAACTCTTTTAAAAAGTATATGTTATAAATCATGTATATGTAATATATATGATGTATATACACACGATTGGTTAACCAAAAAGTAGATTTCCGCAGATTAAGACTACATTGAGATTCCATCTCACTCCTGTCAGATTGGCTACCATCATGAAAACAAATGATCATAAATGTTGGCGGGGGTGTGGAAAAAGAGGAACCCTTCTACATTGTTGGTGGAAATGCAATCTGGTCCAGCCATTGTGGAAGTCAGTGTGGAGGTTCCTAAAACAGCTAAAGATTGATCTACCATATGACCCAGCTATAGCTCTCCTAGGCATATATCCTAAGGACTCATCTCATTACCTTAGAGATACTTGCTCAACCATGTTTATTGCTGCTCAATTTATAATAGCTGGGAAATGGAACCAGCCTAGATGTCCCTCAACTGATGAGTGGATAATGAAGATATGGCACATTTATACAATGGAGTTTTACTCAGCAGTAAAGAGAAATGAAGTTATGAAATTTGCAGAAAAGTGGATGGATCTGGAAAGAATTATACTAAGTGAGGTAACCCAGGCCCAGAAAGCCAAGCGCCACATGTTCTCCCTCATATGTGGATCTTAGCTAGAGATGATTGGGCTTCTGTGTGAGAAGGAAAAAACTCAGTAGCAGAGGCCAGTAAGTTAAAAAAGGAGATAGAAAGGGAAGAGAAAGAAAGGGAGGAGGGCTTTTATTAGGTTGGTATTGTATATATGTAAGTAGAAAGATTGAGATGGGGAGGGGATATGATGGAGAATGGAATTTCAAAGGGGAAAGGGGGGAGGGTAATACCATGGGATTTTTTTTTGTTATCATGGAAAATATTAATAAAAATGGAGAAAAAAAAAGTAGATTTCCATATGGCTTATTCATAACAACTTCAGTTTTGATTAACCTTTCTCCCACCCATTCCTTTCCTCCATCCACCTCACCCCTGTTCCCCAGTAGACCGTTCCACTCTCCCCTCCTTCCTATCTACTTACTTATCTACTGTACGCTTCCCTGGAGCCCTTCTCCCACCTCCCTCAAGGCCCTTTTCTAGCTTCCTGGCCTCTACCACTGGCTCTTATTCCAGTTTACCCACAAATCTAAAAACTTGAAACCAGGATCCATATATGAGAGAGAATCTGTGGCTTTTGACTTTCTGAACCCGGGTTACCTCACTTAATATAATCTTTTCAGATCCATCCATTCTGCAAATTTCATAATTTCATTTTTCTTGCAGCTGAATAGCCATTGTGTATATGTAATACACCTTTGTTATTAATTCATTAGTTGATGGACATCTAGGCTGACCTCATTTCTTAGTTGTGAATAGAGCCGTAATAAGCATTGCTGCACAAGTGCTTTAGTAGTAGAGGTTTCCACACTGATTTCCATAATGGCTGTACCAGTTTACATTTCCACCAGCAATGGATAAGGGTTCTTCTTTCTCCACACCCTGCCAGCATCTGTTGTCATTGGCTGTCTTGATGATAGTCATTTTGACTGATGAGATTAGAATCTCAAAGTAGGTTTATTTTGCATTTCCCTGATGGCTTAAGAATGTTGAACTTTATTTTTATTTATTTTTTATTTTTTTGGTTTTTCGAGGTGGGTTTGACTCTAGCTCAGCTCAGGCTGACCTGAAATTAACTATGTAGTCTCAGGGTGGCCTTGAACTCATGGCAATCCTCCTATCTCTGCCTCCCAAGTACTGGGATTAAAGGTGTGCGCCACCACGCCTGGCTTTGTTGAACATTTTTAAAATACTTACTGGCCCTTTGTATTTCTTCTGAGAACTCCGTTCAGTTCTATAGCCTTTTTTTTTTTTTTTTGACTAAATTATTTGAGGTTTGTTTGTTTGTTTTTAGTTCTTTGTAAATCCTAAATCCTTTGTCAGTTGTATAGCTGGTAAAGATTTTCTCCCATTCTGTAGGCTGTCTGCAGACATCTTTTGTTTTGATCACACAGGCTTGCTTCGCTTCTCTTGTGAGTCAGGATTATGTGAATGGCACTGATCAGGAAGAAATTCGAACTGGTAAGAATTCCCTCTTAGAGAGTTTACTTTCAGCAGGATTTCTCACTGCTGCTTTTACCCTTAGTGTGCTCTGTTCTGCTTACATCCTAAGAGAACTTTTCCAAGGCAGAAGCTGCATGCAGATAATCCCCTTTGCATATTGGTATTAGGTCAAGAAGACTACTCCTGTGAATACAATTTTATAAACCCACAAATTTTGTTGATTTTGAACAGATATACAGAGGGAAGTGTGCTGTCTTTATTCTTCATCTCCTGTGATAGGTTCCCACAGCAGCCAATGCTTCTGGCTTTGTACCATATTTTAAATATTCCATTTCACATGGAAATTGTGGTCCTAATTACTGAATACCTAGGTTGTACTTCTTTAGAAGACCTAGCTTGCATATTCTGAAAGGCTTTAACCAGATAAAAGTAGCAGATATAACATGTTTGCACATGGGAAGTTGGGGTCTGTTACTGCTGTGGTCAGGAGTAAAGTCCTGGATTTTAAATGTAAGAAAATGCTCTTTTAACATTCTGACTATTTATTTATGTGGGAGATACATGCATCTAGTGTTTTTCCAAATTTAATTAATTTATTTATTTTTGTTTTTTTTTTTAGGTGTTGATCAGTGTATCCAGAAGTTTCTGGATGTTGCAAGACAGACAGAGTGCTTTTTCCTACAAAAAAGATTGCAGTTGTCTGTTCAGAAACCAGAGCAGGTTATCAAAGAGGTACAAACTCAGTATTTTCTTCAACTTCTAGGAAGAGCAAGTGTTATCAGGAGCTCAATTATGCTTTGAAATAGATGCACGTTGTTGCAGTTACCTTGTTGTTGCTGGGAAAAACACCTAACCCAAAGCGGCTGATTGGAGGAAAGTTGTTTATTTTGGCTTACAGTCTCAACGGGAAGCCCCATGGTGGCATGAGATATATTATTTAGTTAACAAGAGCAATTAAGGTTATATTTGAAACTGAGTATGAAAAATTCCAAAACGAATTTTACAGAAGCAGGAGAGCAGGCAGGGCACAAGTCCCTTTGCTTGGAGCATCTCTCTACCTATAGGATCACCCCCCCAACCCCCACCCAGAGACAACAAACCCGGCCCCACCAGGATTCTTAGGGGAATGGCACAAGCTTTGCAGCTGGGGAATGCCTCTATGTTACTAGGGAAATTTAAAATAGGTTTTAATTGCAGACTCATATCAAAAGCAAAACACCAAGGTCTATAGCAGAGAGAGGGGAAAAGAAAATCTTGTATGGCACAGTCATGTCCTCAGTATTTTTTATTTTATTTTATTTTATTTTTTGTTGTTGGTGGTGGTTTTTTGTTTTTCAAGGTAGGGTCTCACTTTAGCCCAGGCTGACCTGGAATTTGCTATGTCATCTTAGGGTAGCCTCAAACTCATGGCAATCCTCCTATCTCTGCCTCTCAAGTGCTAGGATTAAACCTGTGTGCCCCCACGCCCAGCTTTCTCACTATTTTTTTCTTCCTCCTTTTTATTTATTTATTTATTGTTATTGTTTGTTTGTTTGTTTGTTTGTTTGTTTGAGGTAGGGTTTCACTCTAGTCCAGGCTGACCTGGAATTCACTATGTAGTTTCAGGGAGGCCTTGAACTCAAAGCAATCCTCCTACCTCTGCCTCCCAAGTGCTGGGACTAAAGGCGTGTGCCACCACACCTGGTCCTCCTCAGTATTTTTATTTTATTTCTTACTTATTTATTAGAGAGAGAGAGATAATGGGCGCACCAGAGCCTCCAGCCACTGCAGACGAACTCCAGATGTGTGCGCCCCCTTGTGCATCTGGCTTACGTGGGTCCTGGAGAGTCGAACCAGGATCCTTTGGCTTTGAGGCAAACACCTTAACTACTTAGCCATCTATCTCTTTAGCCCCTCCTCAGTATTTTTAATTTAACCTAGACCCTTCCACATGGTAGGCAAGTGATCTAATTTATTTGCTAGGAGAGGAAGGGAGAGAGAGAGAATGGTCATGCCAGGGCCTCTTGCTGCTACAAACAAACTCCAGACACAGGCACCACTTTGTGCATAAGGCTTTATATGGGTACTGGGAAATTGGACTGAGGCTGACAGGTTTTGCAAACAAGTGCCTTTAACTGCTGAGCCATCTTTCCAGCCCTCCTTTTACTTTTAAAATTGAGACAATTTCTTACTAAGTTGCCTGGGTTAACCTCATGAAGGCCTCATGCTTGTGATTTTCGTGTCCAGTCTCCTGAGTACCTGGGATTACAAGGCTAAACCATAAGGCTCAGCCTTCTTAGTGTGCTCTTAACTAATGAGGAACTTCATTTCCTTAAGTTTACTCTGACTTACTCCATCACTCTCCCTTCCCCCTATCACTTTCATCTGTAGGATGTATCAGAACTAAGGAATGAATTGCAACGGAAAGATGCTCTGGTCCAGAAGCACTTGACAAAGCTGAGGCATTGGCAGCAGGTGCTGGAGGACATCAATGCACAGCACAAAAAGCCAGCCGAAATCCCTCAAGGCTCCTTGGCCTACCTCGAGCAGGCATCTGCCAACATTCCTGCACCTATGAAGCAGACCTGAGTGCTGTGGCCAGTGAGGATTCCTGTCCAGACAGTTGATCAAGCTTCCTTCCTTATGGCATTTTGGAAGAACTCTGTTGAAGAATGATAGGCTGGGTGTGGTGGCACGCCTTTAATCTCAGCACCTAGGAAACAGAGGTAGGATTTCTGTGAGTTCGAGGCCTCCCTGAGACTACATAGTGAAGTCCAGGTCAGCCTGAGCTAGAGTGAGATCCTACTTCGGAAAAAAAAAAAAAAAAAGAATAATTTAATGCTAATTTTATGTTCCCACTATTATTATTATGGTTTTTTTTTTTTTTTTTTTTTTTTTTTGAGGTAGGGGTGTCACTGTAGTTCAGGCTGACCTGGACTTCATTGAGTAGTCTCAGGCTGGCCTCGAACTCAGTGGCGACCCTCCTACCTCTGCCTCCTGACTGCTGGAAGCAACCCACTGTTATTTTTGAGTGTTAGGTCTTACTCTCTCCTGAGACAAGGTCTCACTGTCCACACCAGGCTGGCCTGGAGTGCAGCCCCCTGCCTTAGGCTCCTCAGTGCTAGCTTCTTGGGTACTTTGAAAGTGCATGTCTTTGGTTAGTCAAGTAAGGTTTTTTGTTTTTATTAAGTTCAGACTGTCAGGGTAATGATACAGATTCCGTCTTTCTTCATGGAGTCTTTGTTGGGTTAAATATCTTTCCATAGCTTCATCTCCATTTTTCTGGTTGCTAGTTTGTTAAGACTGAAGGAAAGAAGTAATAACCTGAGAAGCAGGAGATAATTTGATTGTTGGCTTTAATAGCTATTCATCCGTGGTAGTGCAGACAGATGCGTAAATTTTCTTTTTCAAGACTTTGAACTACCTCAGGAAGAGGAGTCTAACACAGCATGTTATGCTTCCAGAACAGTACACAGTGTGCACATTTTGTGAGTGAGTTACAAAAGGTTAAACTATGCTGTTAGTGTAGTGAGTATAGGAGGTTTGACGTCGGCTTCTACTTGGGGTGAGTTTATATTTGCATCATGCTTACTTATTTGGGGATGAATCAGGAGTATGCTGCCCTGGTCAGTTTAAGGACAAAGCAGACCTTGTCTCAGTAGTGTCATAGTGGGGACATAGGTGAACTTTAAGGAGTTAAAAGATGACGTAGATTATCCCTGCTTTGAGGTTGGTGGAGTTTTACCTTTTCAGAGCAGATTACATCCCTTTACCAGAGCAAACACTGCACTGTCCTGAGTAGTGTCTCCCACTCAGTGTCTTGGCCCATGTTGGTCTACAGCCTTCATGTCCCTCACATTGATACTAATTAGTGTTCCTTGTCTGGTCTGGATGCCACCTGGTCTGTGACGCTTCCATTGTCCCCAGGGCACAGGATTTTGTGTGTGTGTCTCTTACCAGCCTTTTTAGTTTTTCCTTAAGGGTTATGATTCATACTTGTCTTTATGTCTGTTACTGCATATGTCCCTGAGAATTAGGCGCTATTCCCCTTGAACATAAGAGATCACATTTATTTTTTATATGGTGCTTTTTATCTTTCTTTGCGGGCTTGGTTGTGTGGTACTTGCCACGTGGACCTATGTGTACCAGCCTAAGGCCAACACAGTCCCTCTTACCAGAATGGATAAGGTAAGCAGAGCTTTCAGAAGTTGTTCTAGGTGACACCCGGTGGCAGACATGTACTCCCAGCTCCTGGGAGGTAGAAGGAAGATCAGTTCAAAGTCATCCTGTTACACAGCAAGTGTGAGATCAGCCTGGGTGACATGAGACTTTTATCTTTAAAAAAAATAACAAAAATGATTGCTGTTACTCACATAAGGTTTTGACTGGTGGTTTCACTTGGGAGGCAGAGGTAGGAGGATAGCTGTGAGTTCAAGGCCAGCCTGGGCTATAATGAGACTTTACTTTGGGGGGAAAACAAAAAGCAGCTCTGACTGGCAGTTTTAGATTTCTTGGCAAAAACCTAATGTGACTACCTCTTTTGAAAAATAATTTTTATTGGGACCTTTATGAACATTCTGCAAATTAGCCATATTCCCATCAGGTTATCCTATTTTGTCCCTGTTTCCCACCCCCATTCCAATGAGGCCACTTATCAGTGGGGACATAGGTAATCACTGGCTCATGAATGTACCCGTCTGTTCCTGTCAGGAGGACAGTACCTCACAGTACACCTTTCCACCTGCGGCTCTTAACCTGCTTCCCACTCCCTTTTCCACAATCTGTTACATTTTCATTAGTCTTTCAGTAATAAAGGTGTTCTTGGTGAAAATACTGGAAACTGTTCTTGGTGCTTAATGAAAATATTTTGAATTAGTCTATGTATAAGTTAATTACTTCACTAAATTCAGAGTAATGTCAAATAAACAATTTTTCAATCTTGTCAGCTTGTGTGGTATTTTATTTCATGGAAAAGCTTAAGAAGCAATGGTGTTAGCTCTTCCTTGAAGGTCTGGTAAAATTCAGCAGTGAATCCATCTGGGCCTGGGCTCTTTTTAGTTGGGAGATTTTTGATAACTGTTAGGATCTCCATGCTTGTTGTAGGTCTATTTAAGTGATTAATCTCATCTTGTTTTAATTTAGGTAGGTCATATAAATCAAGGAAATCATCCATTTCTTTCAGATTTTCATACTTTGTGGAGTATATGCTTTTATAATATGTCCCTATGATTTTTTGAATTTCTCTGGCATCTGTTGTGATGTTACCTTTTTCATCTCTAATTTTATTAATTTGTGTCTCTTCTCTTTCTTTGGTCAGATTTGCTAAGGGTTTATCAATCTTGTTTATCCTTTCAAAGAACCAGCTCTTTGTTTCATTAATTCTTTGGATTGTTTTTTTGGTTCCTATTTCATTAATTTCTGCCCTAATCTTCATTATTTCTTCCCGTCTACTGATTTTTGGTTTGCCTTGTTCTTTTTCCAAGGCTTTAAGGTGAAGCATTAGGTCGTTTACTTGCGACCTTTCTAATTTCTTAATATAGGCACTTAAAGCTATAAATTTACCTCTTAGAACTGCCTTCATTGTGTCCCAGAGATTTTGGTATGTTGTGTTCTCATTATTGTTTGACTCTATAAATTTTTTGATTTCCTTCTTGATTTCTTCATTGACCCATTCATCATTTAGTAGTGTATTGTTTAATTTCCATGATCTTGTGTATGCTCTATATCCTTTCTTGCTATTGATTTGTAGTTTGATTCCATTGTGGTCAGATAGAATGCAAGGAATTATTTCAATTTTCCTGAATTTGTTAAGATTTGCTTTGTGTCCTAATATATGGTCTATTTTAGAGAATGTTCCATGTGCTGCTGAAAAGAATGTATATTCTGCAGCACTTGGATGAAATGTCCTGTATATTTCTGTTAGGCCCATTCCTTCTATGACCTCATTTAGTCCAGATGCCTCTCTGTTTATTTTTTCCCGGGATGACCTGTCAATTGATGAGAGTGATGTGTTGAAGTCACCCACTACCACTGTGTTTGGTGTTATCTGTGACCTTAGTTCTAACAGTGTTTGTTTGATGAATTTGGGAGCCCCCATGTTAGGTGCATATATGTCTAGGATTGTAATGTCCTCCTGTTGGAGTGTGCCCTTAATCAATATAAAGTGACCTTCCTTATCTTTCTTGACTAACGTTGGAGTGAAGTTTGCCTTGTCAGATATTAGGATAGCAACCCCTGCTTGTTTTCTGGGTCCATTTGCTTGAAACACCATTTTCCAACCTTTCACCCTAAGATAATGTCCATCCTTTGTAGAAAGGTGAGTTTCTTGGAGACAACAAATTGTAGGATCCTGCTTTTTAACCCAGTCTGCAAACCTATGTCTTTTGGTTGGGGCATTGAGGCCATTGATATTAAGAGATATTATTGAAAGGTGTGTTTATTTATGCTTGCCATTTTTTTTTTTTTTTTTTTGTGGTTCCGGTTCTACCTTTGCTCTCTTATGTTAACTAGTATTTGAGTATTGCCTCTTGTTTTCCAGGTTCCATATATGTGTGTTTTTCCTTCTCTTCGGCATGGAGGATTCTTTCAAGTATTTTCTGTAGAGCTGGTTTTGTCTTCAAATACTCCTTTAGCCTGCTTTTGTCATGGAATTGTGTGGTATTTTAAATGGATGGCCCCCAATATATTCATGAGGTGTCACTGGGCGGATCTTAGGGTCCAGTCCTAAGGTGTGGGGGTGGATTTGGAATTCAGTCTAAAGATGTGCACAGTGCCTGAGTTGTGCCTGGAGTTCTGGGTGTGCTTGCATGCACTGGTGTTGGTGGCTCTTCTGTCTGCTTTGGACCTGTGAAAGCAGGCCAGCTTCTTCTGCCATCATAAAACTTACCCTCTGTCTTCAATAAATTCCCTTCCTCCATAACTGTGGCTGGTTTGGAAGCTCATCTCAGTGACCTGAAGCTATCTGCTACAGCTTGTAAACAACTTTTCTTTATTAGAGAGAGAGAGAAAGGGCACACCAGGGCCTTCAGCTGCTGCAAACAAACTCCTGGCATGTGCGCCCCCTAGTGCACATGTGCAACATTGCTCACTTGTGTCACTGTGCATCTGGCTTGTGTGGGACCTACCTGGATATTCAAACATGAGTTCTTAGGCTTCACAGCCTTAACTGCTAAGCCATCTCTCCAGTCCATATTTTTCTTTTAAATGACATCTTGCTGGTTGATGAACAGAAACTCCCTTGTCTTCAACTCCTACAGGAACCCTTCCCCCAAATTCAGGGCTGCTCTGTAGCTGCTAAGATCCTGCCCTGTGTAAGACCTGTCTTTCTCCAGGTGCCGTGGGTCTCAGTCCTTCCCTGTATAAGATGCATCTTCCCCAGGTGTTAGGTGTCCCAGGCTAGTTGCCTTTTCTAGGACTTAACCCTTTTCTTTGATTTCTGCCCCATCCACTGTCTCTGGATCATTGCCTACAGATCACCCAAGTCCATCTCAATGTTGCCCAGATCCAGAGCTTCTGTCCTCTTTACCGGCCCCTTAGCCACTGTCCTGTGCTTGTGATTGTCATTGGTCACAAGTGACAAGTTAAATGGATACCCTTTCATCTTCTGTTTCTTTTTTCTACCCAATGTCTAATAAGACATTTGTCGTGTTTTCTCCTGAGTCATAGAGAGATCTGTTCAGTTCCCCCTTCATGAGAGCCACTGTGAAAAGTGTAGTTACAAAAATTCCCACCACTGGTTGTGCCTGGTCCTACTGTAACACTGCCTAGCATGGAGGTTATTCCTGCCCAGCATGTGCCCCCCTCATAGGCAGTCTGCACAGTTGCTCCCATTGATCTTTTCCGGACATTTCCTGTACTGTCACCATTCTTGGCTCTGCACAGACCGGGATGGGATGACCTGTCCCTAATGATGTCCAGAAGCAAACTGACCAGAACTTATCCCATATTGCTGTGCTGGACATAGAGTGCAGCACAGAGGTTTGGAATGCCCTCTGAAACCCTTGAGGCTGTGATGAAGTATGCTCACCAAGAAGTCACCGCCACCAAATCACCAAAGACGAATAAACTTGACGAGAGCCACCTTTTCCCTCCCAACCAATTACAGGTTTATCCTTAACACTAGTCTAGTTCCCGGTTTAAAAAAAAAAAAAAAAAACAAAGCCTAGATGTGTTAGGGTAGATGATCCTATGGTTAAAGTTTTTGAGCTAGCCAATGAAAATTGCCTTTCTACTTTCTGACAGCCTCCACCCTGGGCTGAAGTCCCACTTAAGAGTGAAATCAGCCAGCCAAAGCTGAAGAAGACACCTCCTAACCCTCTTTCTGAGAAGCTGGATGTTCTCTGCCGTGCTCTTCCTTCACTGCCAACTCCAATGGGCTTTGGCTGATGGCACTGGCATCCCAGTACCTAAGGGACGCAGCTGCTTAGGATGTGCTCCCAGAGTGGGTAGTGTTGGTAACTCCCCCCATGCACCCGACAAGGAGAGCCAGCCATCCAGTGGTGTGTGTGTGAGAGTGTGTGAGTATAGATGGTATCCACTTGGCAGGTGACCCAGATAGCTGAAGAAAACACCTGGGTGCTCTGGACAGCTGTGCAGGTCTGGGAGGATGCACATGGGCGGATGGCGACGGAGATGCTGTGCTGCGCACCAGGGTAGCAGAGTGGGCCACCTCTTATTACAAGGTCTCATTTTCTTTTGTTCAGGACAGATTGACTGTTTAGCCTATTCTGGTCTTAACTCCTGATCCTCCTTCCTCAGCCTCCCAAGTGAATAGCCAGCATCCCTGGCTCCATTACATTGTCTTAAGTGTACTTACCTTGCAGAGGAATAAAAAGAAGGTAACCTGAGTGAATGTCAGGGCCCTCTGCTTGACTCAGGAGCAGACCATTGAGGAGCAAGTAAGAGATAGTAGATCAAAAACAATGTGGCAGGTTGGTACAGGGGGTGTGGGAAAGCTCTGTAGTAGAGCACTTGCCTGGCATACATGAGGTCATGGGTTCATTCCCAACACCACAATATTCCATGCTGGTAGTGGTGGTGAGGTGAATGGACATTAGTGCTACTCACAGATAACTAAAAGCTGTCTGTCAAGAAGGCAGTCCCCAGAGTGAGATTCTACCTCAAAAAACAAAAATAAATTAAATAAAAATAAATTTTTAAAAGGCAGCAGTCCCTATTCTAGCTGCAAGTAGTTTTTCAGACTCACTGTTAACAGAATCCTGATGGATCCTGGGGAATGATTATTGACCAAGTAGCTTCCATCCTGCTGCTGATTGGATTTTGTAACGTGATAGAGAAGCAGAGGGTCCAGACTCCTGGTCTGCACCCATTGATTGGAGGAATCCATTCTTTTTACTTCAAGTAAGACAGTTTGCATGTGTATGGAATAAGTATTTCTTCCTAGTGGTACACCAGGTATATGTAACTCTTACATTCTGTGCCTTAGGATAGCCTGAAGAGGTTTATCAACAAATCTTTTGTCTCCTTCCTCAGTTAGAATCTCCTTTATTGCCACTGTTACCTCCAAGCCATCACCATCACCTGTAAGCAGTCTGCTCTTGAGAGATTGATGGAACCAGATTAAGGCATGTGAAACATGTAGACTCTTAGCTTTCATATGCATTCTCTCTCTCCTTACAAGTAAGATAGAAGTGGGGTATTTGTGTGTGTGTGTGTGGGGGGGGATGGAGTCCTGAGAACAGGCTTTATGCTCATAAATGGGGCCAGAGCACTTTTCAAAGAGGTTCAGGCAAACTCCATTGTCCCTCTGCCATGTCAGGTCCTACAGCTGGTATCACTTATGAAGAATAGTTTCTCACCAGACACGCAGGTCTGCTAACACCTTGATCTTGGATAGCTCTCTTGACTTCTCTTCTAGCCTGTGAGCAGTAATTTATAATGTTTACAAACTACCTCATCATGAATACTTTGTTATAGTAGTCCTATGTTGTATCTTCAGGCTATATCAGACACTTGTCCTGAGCAGAAGAAAGAAAAATTGGGACCAGATAGATAAGGTAACAGGTATTTTTGTTTTAAAAATTTTTAGGAATAGGGGAATAATTCACTTATATAGAACTTCCGTACCAGAATTAAGGCCCTGCGTTCAAATTATAGCACTGAGAAAGATACAGTTATTTTGCTTAGATAATAAATTTGCTTTTAACTTATAATTTTTTTTAAACTTTTGGACTTTGAGATTTATCTTTATTTATTTATTAGAGACAGAAAGAGGAAGAAAGAGATAGAGAGTGAATAAGAATGGGCACACCAGAGCCTCTAGCCACTGCAAACAAACTCCAGGCGTATGTGCCACCATGTGCATCTGGCTTACGTGGGACCTGGAGAATCGAGCCTGGGTCCTTAGGCTTCTCAGGCATGTGCCTTAACCACTAAGCCATCTCTCCAGCCTTAAATTATAAATTTTAATTTTAGTTACATGGGTCTTATGTTAGATAGTTAAACAATGCTGGAATGAATAGCCAACCAACCACAGCTTCATGGGAGGAAGGAATTTATTTCAGGCTTACAGATCCAGGGCAAGTTCCATCAGTGGTGGAAGAAGTTGGCTCCCATTCATAAATCCAAGCAGAGAGAGACCACCATCAGCCAGCAACACCCAAAAGCAGCAAGCACACACCTACAGCAAGCAGGACCCCCAGAGCTCAAACTGCTCTCTATATTATTGTGCTGGAATTCACATCTTCCCCTAGTGACACCTTAGGGCTGGACCCCAGAATCTGCTCCCAGTGACACCTCCTCCAGCCAGGCAACTAGAGACCCAAGTTACAAGCTTAAATAAAACATCTGAGTCTATGGGGACATAGATTCAAACTACCATATGTCTCAAGATGATTTGTGTATGTAACTAGTTGTAGATGATCTGCTTGAGCTTATTGTGAACTTTCTATTTCTAAGCTCCTTGTAGAGTTTTATCTTTCTATGGCAAAAGCAATACAAGTCACATCAATTTTAATTTTCCAGTTGTTTAAAGTTTTATTCAAAGAACATAGACTTAATATCAGTTTTTAAGCCACTTGGTGGACCAGCACCGAGAAGAAGAAAGTATTCTGCCCACCAGAAGTATCAGATCTCGTCAAATTGTGCTGCTGCACCAGAGAGTAGGACAAGTTGGTGTGGATGGAGAGCAAATTCAGCACCGTGGGCAGCTCCATTAATCTTCTGGTCCATGCAATGGGGAAGCAACACTGGAGACAGGTGGCCCAATCCCAAAAAGCCTTTGATCTCCGAAACCAGAACTTCCAGAAACCTTCACAGAAGACCATGTTGGTGTAATAGTCACTGAAGCCGAGGTGTTTGGTGAGGCACAGTTGTTCACTGAGAAGTCTGATTGGGGATCTATAGCTTTACCCATATAATATGTTGCTTCATTCTTGGAAAGCCCTCTTTGAGGTAGGTGGTGTCCCTTCTATAATCTGTGGCCTGTAGAAACATGCAGTGTAACCACGCTATAGTCCATTCCTTATTGGGTCAATATGGTTTGTTTTGGTTTTGGCCTGAATTGGCTTTTCTGTTTATATCAAACTATTTCATTCCTCGTCCTATTGAAGTTAGATATACATTTTGGGATTACACCATTTTACATACAGTAACTCAAGTGAGAATGAGAAAAGGATAAATGAAACCACTTTTAAAGCAGACCATGGAAATCACAAGTCTGATATCCCACCAAATGGAGTACAATGTTACAGACACTAGAAATACAATGGGTAGATTGGCCATTAAGACCATCAATAACATTTTCCTGTGGATACTTTTTCATAACACTGGCTTGCTGTATTTTAAATATGAAGAATTTTTGAGATGAATAGGTGTCACAGTAAAACTTCAAATTGTCATTGCCAAAATTGGTTTTAGCTGTCATATGTAAATCATTTCCAGAAAGTGGTTTGGTTGGGTGGTTTTGGTTTATTTCTTCACTTAGGTTAGATGTTTTCCTAAGGTCCTCTTTGGGATGGACCCCAAAGACCAGTTTAGAATGAAAAGTACTTGGTGAACCATTCCTGGTGTGGAGAGCCTTGCTTCTGAGAGGCTTCTTTGGGTTGGGTCGTTTCCCCATCTTGTGCCCTAAAAACAAACAAGTTTCTTATGTGGTTTTGAAAATTGTTTAATAAACATAATCCCCTACCATCTTCCCATGGGAAGCTTTTACCCCTGTTATCTCTTCAGAAGTTACTAAACTATGGCCAGGTACATTAGGGAAGGAGAAATAGGAGTAATATAGGCTTTTACAGGCCATTAGGGACAGAAGCCCAGAGAGGGAACAAGAAGATGCCATTTGGTCCATCCTGACAAAACTGGAACTTGTATCTGAAGCTGTCCTCTCCAAGATGTCTGTCAGCAACATGCCTCAGCAGGAAGGAGCTTCCTACTGCTGCTTCAACTCAGCCTGTCTGGGCCAGCCCTGAGTCCAAGGTTCAGTCAGATCTTGCCCTCTCCTGGATCAGCCCCTTGATTTCATGAGCCAATAGGGTCTCTCTTTATGCACCTGAATCTGATTACAAGGCCTACCCTAATTGGATGTCTGATCCACATACAGGAGGGTACCTCCTCCCCTTTGCCCTGTGACCTGGCCTGAAAGTGCTTTATGATTCTTCCTACCAGGCTAGCTAAGAAGGAAGGAGTACTTCTCTGCATTTTTCTGCTTAACCGTCCCCCCCCCCCCGGCCTTTTTTGTTTTTGTTTTTTGTTTTTTCTGAAGTATGGTCTCATTCTAGCCCAGGCTGACCTGGCACTCACTTTATAGTCTCAGGCTAGCTTTGAATGCACAATGTCCTCCTACCTCTGCCTTCCAAGTACTGGGATCAAAGGTATGCACCACCACATCCATTGCTTTCTGCTGGCCTTCTATCTGTGTTACTCGGGGGTACTTTCTCACTCTGATTACATGTATGATTTTTCTTTGCTGTCTGAGTCCTATGTCTTAATATTCTCTGGTCTTTTATTTGAAGGAGAACAGGTAATTATCTGGGCCACCTGATTGACCTTTGTTTCTTTAAACAGTTTGTAAGGGTCTCCTCTCTTCCAGCCTACTAGCAGAGGGTTTCTGTTACCTGTCTGGGTACTCTTCTGTTCATTTCACACATATATTCTGTTTTTAGATACCCTTTTCACTTTGTTATAATATGCCTCTAAACTCTGAGCCTACCATGTTTGTAATTTCTCTAAATTCTGGGTCTTCCATGTGTGTTATTCCTCTAAACTCTGGGTCTACCACATGTGTAATAACTGGACTTTCTTTACTACTCATTTTTCTGTCATCTGAATTTCCTGGTCTCTGCTCTGGTTCTTGGCCCCTGTCATCCTTCCTCAAGCTCTGCCTCCATCACTACTTAATCTCTTCACTTTCTCCTATGTGGAGGTGCAGCGCTGCTACTTTTATGCTTTGTTCCCATGTGGGTGTGGGTTTCTTTCAAATCTTTTAAAAATATATCTTTATATATTTGCAAAAAAGAAAAAGAGCCGGGCATGGTGGCGCACACCTTTAATCCCAGCACTTGGGAGGCAGAGGTAGGAGGATCGCCATGAGTTCAAGGCCACCCTGAGACTCCATACTGAATGCCAGGTCAGCCTGGGCTACAGTGAGACCCTACTTCGAAAAACCAAAAAAGAAAAAAGAAAAAATGAGAGAGAGAGAGAGAGACCAGGGGAGGAGGGGAAATGGGTGTGCCAGGGCCTACAGCTGCTGCAAATGAATTCCAAATGCATGCACCACGTTGTGCATCCAGTTTTATGGGGACTGGAACCTGAGTTGTTAGACTTTTTAGGCAAGTGCCTTAACTACTGAGCCACCTCTCCAGCTCTTCTTTTAAATCTTTTGGTATGAGTGTCTAGGTTCTGTCTTCCACATGCATGTGTAACTGTCAATCTTTTCCTAGACACTAATTTCCCCTAAATAAACCTCACAATTCACAGTTTCTGCCTAAATAAACTCAATAAGTTCATGATCTGTCCCTCTCAGGGCAATTTATCAATTCTTTATTAAAATAGGACAAGGAGCCGGGTGTGGTGGCACACACCTTTAATCCCAGAATTTGGGAAGCAGAGGTAGGAGGATTGCTGTGAGTTCGAGGCCACCCTGAGAATACATAGTGAATTCCAGGTCAGCCTGAGCTAGAGTGAGACCCTGCCTTGAAAAACCAATAAACAAACAAACAGATAAATAAATAAAATAGGACAAGGACTCAAACATCGAGGTTTATAGGTCTTTTTTTCTTTCTTTGGTTCTTTTGGGGGTGGGATTCACTATGTAGTCTCAGGGTAACCTCAAATTCACAGCAATCCTCCTACCTCTGCCTCCTGAGTCCTGGCACTAAAGGCATGTACCACGCCTGGCTTCTTTAAATTTCTTATGTGAATTTCCATGTCACCCAGAAGGCTACTTTTTTTTTTTTTTTTTTTTTTTTTTTTTTTTTTTTTTTTTTTTGGTGTTTCCAGGCAAGGTCTCACTCTAGACCAGGCTGACCTGGAATTCACTATGTAGTTTTTGGATGGCCTTGAACTCACAGCCATCCTCCTACCTCTGCCTCCCAAGTGCTGACATTAAAGGCATGTGCCACCACTCCAGGCTTGGTCCATAGATCTTGGAGGACTTTGACAAAATCCTGCCATTATTAGTTAGCAATTGTAAACTAGTTGTGAATGATGGATAGAATAGGAGTATCTAGTTCCTTTTTTGACCACAGAAGGTTCCTTCTTAGTGGTTCTATCCTGATGAGGTACATTTTATATCATTTATTTCAAGTATAAATTAGACAGTAAGCTAAATTTTTGTTGTTGTTGTTGTTTTCAAGGTAGGGTCTCACTGTAGCTCAGGCTGACCTGGAATTCACTATGTATTCTCAGGGTGGCCTCAAACTCAAGGTGATTCTCCTACCTCTGCCTCCCCAGTGCTGGGATTAAAGGCGTGTGCCACCACGCCCAGCTCCAGTAAGCTAAATTTTAAAAGGTTAAAATGGTTAATCTATACAATGCTACATGTCTCTACGATGGAATGCTGTGTTCTCAATGAAGTGATGAAATTTGCCTAATAAATCAAGAAACAGCAAGCAACCCGACACCCTGTTACCTGGCTCCAATGTCTCTATCTGCATGTATGAAGTGTCATATATAATAGAATACTTGAAACAGACAGTTTATCAATGCTGATTGGAGCTGGCAAATGGAGCAGTGTATTCAGGCTCTAGGCCTCAGTTTCCACAGAGGTATGAAGCAAAAGTGGTGGGTTCCTTCAAGGACTGCAAGGGAGTTTTTTTGGCTTGACAGTCAAAGGTCTCTGCCCATTGGTTCATAACAGCCATGGCACATGGATATTCCTCTGGATGGAACTGGAGCATTTTAGAGCCCTTTTTGAAATGCAAACCTCAATTCCAGAACTTAAAATGTGTCCTCTGAGTGGAGGGCTGGGCAGGAAGGAGAATTAGGAAGCAAGGGAAAAAAACCCACATGTTTCTGTAAGGGCAGCATGTTGTAAGGGAAATCAAGAAAATGTGTCTGAGGTCACCACGTATTGTCAGGCAGGCTAGCAGACAAAAGGCTTGAAATGTCAAAATAATATGAATCTTGAAAATTAGCCTTAAAAGTAATAGTTAAACTAAGGTGAACACTTCTGTGCTGGCTTTTGTGGTAAGTGTGCCTTGTAGATTCATTTCTTTAGTCACATCAGTGTGGCAAGGTAGGTGCTACCTTCATTTTTAATGTGGGAACAGAACCAGAGAGTCCAGGAGACTTGTCCACAGCACATAGCAAAGAAAAATGAAGGATTAGAGTGCAGACTCAAGGCCAGGTGCAAAGATTCTTTTATGTACTCAAACTGAACTCCTCAGACAAATTAATTTCAGGGAAAGCAGGGAGGGAAGCCTTCTGGAATTTGATACCTCTTCAAAAAAATGATGTAATTCCCTTCTCTGACACAGTGGTCCTGTTTGGCTAGATTGTCATTGCTCCAAGTCAGGTCTCCTTCTGCTACTCTTTAGATCAAATGGCAGCTATTTAGCAGGTGGCCTGGAAGGATCTCAATTTCCCTCCTAACAGTGGAGAAGTGAAGTCACAGCTTCACCCCCTCACGCACACTCTTACCTTGTGGAAGCTTTCACATTTTGAACTTCAGTGGGTTTGTAAGGCCGGCCACAGCTGGGGCTTGGGTCTAGGCTGGGTGACTTAGTTATGGGAGGAGCGTTGATCCTGGAGCTCAGATCTCCACTCAGGAAGTTTTTTGCGTAGGAGGCAAGGTTGGGTACACTGACCACTCGGCTGGGCACTTCCTCCATCTTCTTTTTCTGTTTGTATTAGGCAAAAACTTATCAGTGATGCCAAGCGAAACCATTATTGTAAAAGAGAATAGGCCCACCCAACCCAAATGATACACACTTGAGGCAACTATCTTATTTATAGATTATATACAGACACATTGTTTAAAAAATCTTTTTATTTGGTTTAAACCAATTAATTTTTTTTTTTTGTTGCAATTCTGGGGATGGAGTCCAGGGCTGCAAGCATGCCCAACAGCTGCTGTTCCACTGAACTATATTCCCAGCCCTTGAAATAATTTTTTCTCCAATCTACCTATCTTTCTTCCTTTTTTTTTTTTTTAACATGTTAAGAAGCTGGGTATGGAGGTACATGCTTTTAGTCCCAGCACTCAGGAGTATGAGGTCGGATCCTGTGAGTCTGAGGTCAGACCTGGAGCTAGAGAGTAAATTCTAGGTCAGCCTAGGAAGCTAGAGAGACCCTACCTTGACATAAACAGAACCAAGCGAAACAAAAAGTCACACTAAGTCCATAATCTCTAATCAAAAGCTTCTGAGAAAAGACATGCTTTATAATTCAACTTGAAAAAAATAGAAGGCCATATAACACCCTCAGCAGGGTTTGGACCCTCACTGTCCTCAAATTCATTCATTGAATTTCTGGAGTGAAAGTTTTGTCTCTGAAAGGAATGAATGAAAAACCATAGATGAGATCTCATCAAGTCAATCTCGTTTGTTATCTTGTGAGCTATAAAAAGTACTGTTTATTCAGTCTTTTAGGCTCTTGTGATAGCAGATGGGAGACTTCATATGAATATGCTCAGTGTTACAAATTCCACAAGCACTGTAGATAAAGGGAAGCAGAAGATGCCTATTGTTTCCCTGCCTCCCATCACTCAAACAGGTAACATTGATAGTGACACCTGATTACTGTAGTACAAAGGCCCATGGGGCCACACATAGTCTGCTCAGCCAGATACAATCACTATTTGTTGGTACTTTGGACCATTTAATTCCTGTGGGCCTTTTTTCCAATGACTATTCTTCACACGCTTCAACACACTGCAGTTACTGCTAGTAGAAAACTCAGCAGAATTTTGTGATGTGTTTCAACCAATTTACCTTCATGGAGGGGGTCAAGTATCCTGGGTGAGGATTGAAAGAAAAGGACCGGTTCCGATGGGACATTGCACTGGGGAACGCTGCATAGTGAAATCTTCTCTCTTCCTGGAAAACCAATATAAGTGTCTTTAAATGAGCCTAAGTAAAGGGCTGGAAGGAAGAGAGCTGGGAGGGCAGAACACAGAAGGAAAGTCCAGGGAGGGGTTAGGTCAGTGGTGATCAAACTGCCAGCCACAGAGTGCTAAGGAAGCACCTTTGCGGCAGGGACATCTGCTGGGAACAGTGGTTAGGGCTTCCTGCATGCAGACAAGCACTCTACCAACTGAGCCCCTGCTGTATCATTTTTAAAGCAAATTCAAGCATCATATAATTTTACATATAAAACATCATTATAAACTGGGTGTGGTGGCGCACACCTTTAATCCCAGCACTTGGGAGGCAGAGGTAGGAAGATTGCCATGAGTTCCAGGTTGACTTGCAATTCACTATGTAGTCTCAGGCTGTCCTCAAACTCATGGTGATCCTCCTACCTCTGCCTCCCGAGTGCTGGGATTAAAGGATTAATACCATGCCTGGTTTGGTATTAAGTATTCTTTTTTATATGTGTGTTTTGTGCATGTGAAATGTGTGTGAGTGCAGGTGCACACATGCCATGGCAGGAGTATGGAAGTCAAAAGACAACCTTAGGTTTGGTTCATCACTGCATTGACCAGGCTACTTAGCTGTGAGCTTCCAGGAGATTTTTGTCTCCTGCCCTTCTTGCCCTAGGTGTGCTGAGGTTACAGATGCTAGCAGTACAGTGTCCAACTCTACTTCATAACTAACTTTGCACAGCAAGTGCTTTATCATTGAGTCATTCCCAACCTGGAGCAGACAGAGTGAGAGAGAATGGGCGTGCCAGGACCATTAGCCACTGCAAAGGAACTCACTCAATAGATGTGCCACCTTGTGCATCTGGCTTATGTGAGTACTGAGTAACTGAAGCTGGGTCCTTAGGCTTCGCAGGCAATCGCCTTAACTGCTAAACCACCTCTCCAACCCTTGAGTATTCTTTTAAATCCAATTGCCAGTTCCTTCTTCACATTTAGCAAGTGAGCAATTCTTTACTAATATAATTCCAAGTCAATAATCAAAGTAGGGAACAGAGACATGAAGTAGGTGACCAGGAGCAGACCAAGAGGAGTGACTACCAGGCCTTGTTGGCTTTCAGGTGCAGAATCAAGGGAGTTTGAAATAATCTTTCAAGAGGTCTAAGGAATAGCTCTGCAAACTAGAAAACAGGTGCTCATCTTTATAAAATGAAGATCAGTAACAGTGAACTTGATTGATTCTACTGAAATTCAGAGGCCAAGCAACTCTAGATTTTTCTCAAATACTCTAGGTAGGCTAAAAAAATAAAATAAAAAACCAAACCACTATCAACATCAAGCAAATGCTATTGGATTTGGGAACAAGATATTTTTTTCCCTTTGTCTTTTATTTCCCAGTATGTTTTTTAGTGAGCCCTTTTTCATAGTACAGAAAAAATGGCTTAGCATGGTGGCTCACACACACCTTTAATCTCAGCACTGAGGAGGCTGAGGTTGGAGGATTACCATGAATTGGAGGCCAGCCTGGACTAAAGAGTAAATTCCAAGTCAGCAGGGACTAAAGTGAGACCCTACCTTGAAAAGATCAGAAAAATATTTTTTTTTAATTCTTTTTTTTTTTTTCTTGGTTTTTCCAGGTAGGTTTTATACTCTAGCTCAGCCTGACCTGGAATTCACTATGTAGTCTCAGGATGGCCTCAAACTCATGGCAATCCTCCTACCTCTACCTCCTGGGTGCTGGGGTTAAAGGTGTGTGCCACCATGACCAGCTGAAAAATAAAAATAAAAAAGGATTTTATTTGTCATGCATTATTTTAGGCACCTAGAGAAATGCCAGGTGCAAAGTGAGGCCCCAACAACCCCCCCCCCGACCTCCGCCCAGGAAATTGCGGGCAGGGTAGTTGTGCAGCTGGCAACCCCACCCCAGGGCCACCCAGCCTCACCGTGAGCTGCTTGATGATGTCCTCTCTCTCCTTCAGGCGTGTCTGTAGGCGGCCTATGAGCTTCAGGTCCTCAGGACGGGAGGTTCCCTTCCCAGGCTTCTCTCCGGAGTCTTTCAGCCTGTTCAAGGCAGACAGTCTGGCTACCTTGTACCCCAACTCCTGTCTATCAGTTCTCCCCAGCCTGCAGGACCAGGAAGTCAGACTCGAGTATTTTCACATAGATGCGGCAGGCAACCAAGCTTCCAGAGCCAGGGATGCTATGGGGACTAGAGCCCTGGGTGAGAAAAATGCTCCCACTCCACCCCAGCTCAGCAGGGTCCACTATGTCTCTTTGTGGCTCTTGGCGCCATCTACTGGAGATTTGAGTGCAGCATGAGTTGCCCTTCCCTCAATGCAGACAAGCCTTTTAAGCTACAGCCAGTGAAGTCGCCCCCCCACCCAACCCCAGTGTGGGGTGGTGGTGGGGGGAGAAGGAGGAAGTTCCGGCTGCCGGTGGTCCACTGACTGTAGTAAAGGGGTTAGGACTTGCGAGACGCTGCCACGCTCATCCTGGCTCTGCCTCTTTCTGGTGGTTATGTGAACTTGTGTATCACATTTCCTCTGAAGCCTAGAGTCCTTGCTCTAAAGTGGACAAGAAACTGAGTGATTGGTTGTGAGCAGTCCGTGAGGTAATGGCTGACTGGCACATGGCCAGTGCCCTTTGGTGAAACCTTTCACTCTCTACAGTGTTTTTATTTTTCAGTGCAGGGGCTTTCAACATACCAGACAAGCCCTCTATCCCTAAGCTTTAGTATTCCCAGCCCTCTTTCACTTTTTATTTTGAGACAGAGTTTCACTAAGCTGCCCAGGCGGGCCTTGGGCCTGCAACCCTCCTGCTTCAGCTGCTTTCTTGACTAGCTAGGATTTATGGGCCTGCATCACTGGGCTTGGCTCACTGCAACTTTTGGATGATCTGTTTTCCACTGGAGACAGTGGATACTGCTTGTAAGAACACAGGTTCATAAACTTTATTTAGCACTGTGTAACCATTAAATCCACTATACAGCCATGGGGTAGAGGCTTCAGCTGTTGATGTGAACCACTGTTATTACCTCCTAAGTGGTCTGTCTACCTGTCAACCACTCCTTTCTCTAGCTTCATCACTGCTCAGCAGATGGTACCCTGTTAAAAGGTAAGTCAGATGCTGTCACTCCTGCTGGAATCCTTGAGGTGCAGCCCCAGGTTCTGAACACAGCTGAGGTTCTTCCCCTCCAGGTCAGAGCTCCACCACCCACCTCACTCCCGATCACTCACCAACCTGCTCGCTCACTCCATTCTGCCAATCGAAGCAAAGCCTTTGCTCTTACTGTACATTCAGATGGTTCCCAGAGCTGCTCTTCCACTTACGTGCCTCACTGTGCTTTAATACCACTTCCTCCCAGAGGCCTTCCTTATTCCCCTCTGCCCTCTCTTCACAACCTGTCTTCTGTCCAGCCCTTTTACCTCCTAATATGAAGTTAATTGTTTGCTTTCCTCTTATCTGACCCTCTATTTAGAGTGTGTGAGCACTAAGAAAGTGGGGTCTTTGTCTTCACTCTCCATTGTGAATCCAGAGCCTGGCACATAGTAGGCCCTTAAATGTTTGTCAAATGAATAAATACATGGGTGCCTGCATGAGACTGGGAGATTTTCCTTCATAATTTCTATCTTTTTTTATTTTTTATTTTTTTGTTTGTTTATTTATTTGACAGCGACAGAGAGAAGGAGGCAGAGAGAGAGAGAGAGAGAGAGAGAGAGAATGGGCGTGCCAGAGATTCCAGCCTCTGTAAATGAACTCCAGATGCATGCGGCGCCCCCTTGTACATCTGGCTAACATGGGTCCTGGGGAATTGAGCCTCGAACCACGGTCCTTAGGCTTCATAGGCAAGCGCTTAACTGCTTAGCCATCTATCCAGCCCCATAATTTCTATCATGAAGGACTTGTAAAAATTCATGATGCATAGTAGAACAGGGCAGATGTTCATATAGCCCGGATCCTTCTGACTACTTCCAGGTGTGTGGGAGGGTACGCTATGCCCATAAGGCAGTACCAGCTCTCTTAGATGACCTGAACCCCACATGATGAAAGTTGACCAACCATCCTTGTTTGTCTGGAACTGAGGCATTTCCTGGAACTCAGGACTTTAGTGTTGAAAAAATTATTTATTTATTGTTTATTTGATGTGTGTGTGTCTTGTTGCAAACAAATGACAGCCGTTTATGCCACTTTTTGCATTCAGCTTTACATGGGTGGCTGGGTAATTGAATGCAGGCCATCAGGCTTTGCAAGCAAGTGCCTTTAACTGTTGAGCCATCTCCCCAGTCCACAGGAATATTCAGGGACCCTGGGATGAGTTGGCCACACCCATTTTTGGTACACCCACTATCCTCTCCCCACCTGAGGCTCAAGGGTCTTACTCACTCAGTTTCCAGGGCAGCCAGCCGTGCCTGGAGTCGGGCCTGGGCACCACTGAAATCAGCCACCATGGCCTGCATCTCCTTCCGGTGCTCCTGGCGAAGTGCCTCCACTTCCCTGGCCCTCTGGGCTTGCTGGTCTTCTTCCAGCATCCTGTGGTGGTAGAAGCATGGCCAGGCTCACTCAGGGACTGGGCCTGAGCCTCTAGACTCCGAGGTTGATTTCCATGCTTGGTGACTGGGTTTAGGGGTCCTTGGGTTGGGAGATGTCCAAGACCCATGGGAAGGAGATCTGGGGTCTTTAAGTTGCCCTGGTGTGTCCCAGGTAAGACCCACCATGGGAATCCTTCCAAGTACCCTCCCCTAGAATCAGCAAATGACTATTGGAAGGAGGCCTGCCTTCCTTGGAAGGAGGAAGAATATATCTCCTTCCCTGAGGAAATGAGGAAGCTGGATTCTCTGTGTAGTCTCAGGCTGGCCTTGAACTCACAGCAATCCTCCTACCTCTGCCTCCCAAGTGCTGTGATTAAAGGTATGCACCACTATGCCCGGCTGAGGCTGGATTCTCCATCAGTTAGGCCTGGGAGTCTGAGACCTGGGAGATTCCCTGCTCAGGGTAGAAAGCAGGTGGAAGGTGGAAGAAACTAGTAGTTGGGACCAAGATGCCTGAATCTATGGCCTCCTCTATGACTTCCTGAGTGACCTTGGGCTCAGTGTCTTCTATTAAATGGAAGTTTTTACAGGGCCATTGCAAGGAGAAATTAGGCTAATGTGTGTCTATAACAGTACATGGTACTAGGCCATGTCCCAGGCTGACCTGGAATTCACTATGGAATCTCAGGGTGCCCTCGAACTCACGACAGTCCTCCTACCTCTGCCTCCTAAGTGCTGGGATTAAAGGCGTGTGCCACCACGTCCGGCTTCTATCACATTCTTAACCTAGAAGAGGGGGTCTACAGTTGAGCCATAGGGGTCTTCTGCCCTCAAGAAGTACATGCACATTCTTATGGGATCTGCTTTTTCCCAGGAGATGTATCACTGCTTTCCTTACTTGGAGGTTCTGTAACCCAAATTGCTTAGTCCCTGCCCTGGCCTACCTCCTCATTCTAGGGACTTACTCAGGGTCACATGGTACATCTGCCTGAAGTTAAGGTGTTCTACACCAGGGAGGTGGACTCCTTGGCTGGGAGACCTCACAGCCTTGGCCAGTGAGGGCCTGAGTTACTTCGCAGCAACCTGAGCTTCACCCTGTCCTGAAGTCTTCTGCACTGGCAGTGCAGCTACTGTGAACATGGTGCCATCTGCTGACCCAGAGCATATCCACGTAGTAATTGGTCAGAAATGCAAATTATTACATTCTAATGCTAAAGGAGACTATTTCTCAGGCTCCACTCCAGCTCAGCTGACTCTGACCTGTTTGTGTGTGTGTGTGGTTTTTATTTTTTTTGGTAGGGGTGGTAGTTTGACTAGATGCCCCCCCCCCCAATAGATACATGGGTTTATTAAAGCTTCTTAGATTTCCAGCTGCCTGGTGGGAGATGTCACTGGGCAGGTCCTGGGGTACAGCCCTAAGGTGTTGTGGTAGATTTGAAATTTCAGTCTAAAGATATGCAAAGTGCCTGAGTTCCAACTATTCCTAAGTGTGCTGTGTAGTGTGGCTTTTGAGTTTTTTTGGCCTGTGATTTTTTTCTCTCTCTGCTTGGTCCTTTAAGAGGGGGACAGCTTCTTCTGCCATTATGGAACTGCCCCTAGAGCTGTAAGCTTCAATAAATCCCTTCCTCCATAACTGTGCCTGGTCTGGAAGTTCATCTCAGTGACATGAAGCTGTCTGTTGCAGTGGGGGAAGGCAGTTACCAGCAAGGCTTCCAGGTGACACTGTGTGTGTGTGTGTGTGTGTGTGTGTGTGTGTGTGTGTGACCAAGGATCAAATGCAGGTTTTTGCCTATAATAGGAAAATGTTCTACCACTAAAGTGATTCTGATGTAAGCTTAAGTTTGAGAACACTAACCACTGATGCTTGAGTTGGTGCTATGTGCCTGACATGGCTCCAGTTTGCATGCTCTCTTCCTCTCTCCTTTCCCTCTCCTCCCCAGACCCACACTGTCCTCAACCTTAAGATCCTCCTGCCTTAGCCTCCCAAGCCCTGGGACTGCAGGTGTGCCACAGCTTCCCCTATGCTGTCTTTTCAATTCTCTCAACAACCTGTGTGCTGGGCACCATCGTGACCCCACCATGCTTTGGGTAGCTGAGGCCTGAGGAGGTTAAGAGACATTCATTAGGTCACATCTAAGAGGCAAAGTTACAACTGTCAACCAAACCATAACCCCTTACTTCTGTGAGGTGAAGCAAACTATACAAACTCTGAAACCGTTGCCCCACACCCTTATAAAGAAATGCTGTGAACATTAGATACAGCCAAGGCTGATAGTAGTCTGGGACAGGCCCAGCAGGGCGCAATATACCCAAATAGCAGGCTGATAGTAGTCTGGGACAGGCCCAGCAGGGCGCAATATACCCAAATAGCAAATAAGAGGGAAAATGGGATCTTCTGGATATTAAAATAAAAAAAAAAAAGGAATGGAGAGATGGCTTAGTGGTTAAGATGCTTACCTGCAAAGCCTAAAAACTCATGTTTGAATCTCCAGGTCCCACATAGCCAGACACACAGTGATGCAAGCATGCAATGTTGCACATGAGCACAAGGGGGCACACATATCTAGTTCATTCACAGTGGGTGAAGGCCCTGGTGTGCCCATTCTCTCTCTCTTCCTTTCTCCCTCTTTCTCTGTCTCTCTCTCTCTCTCTCTCAAAATAAATAAAAGAAAACTAATAATAAAAATAAAATTAATTTTTAATTAATAACTTTAATCTTGGGACTGAGACACTAAAAAGCAAATACAGTATACAAATTCCTTGATGGATACACACTGCTAATGTTTATTCCAGAAGAATAGATAATCTCTCATGCAAGCAACCTTAACCAAACTCAGTGGATCACAAAATAAAAATGCATGAAAGTGGAAGAGGATAAGTTGGGAAGCAGTAGTTCAGCAAGTAAGAGAAGGTAGTGGGAGGTGAATACGATCAAAATACATTATATACATGTATAAAATTGTCAATAAATAAAACAGGAAATAACATGGAGAAGGAAAATAACATTAACAAACAAAAGTGAAAATAGAGTTATCCCTTGGGATTGATAAATACGAATGTTTTGTTTTATTCTTAAAAAGAAAAGAAACAGCTTAAGAGTTCTATTCAACTAATTGAATTTGTATAAAAACCTTCCAACAGGGAAGAAAATAGGTTACGAATTTGGGAATGATGTTATTGACCAGGCCAGTGCTTTAAGCTTGGGACCAGGCCAACCGTCTTGCATACATGTCACCGCATTTTACAACAACCCTGAGCCATGGTGGTGTGTCCCCCTGCTGACAGGATGAATCCAGAAACAGCTGATCAACACAACCTCACACAGATTAGTTAAGGAGTGTGCAATACCGTGAGAATATTCCACCACATCGTCTCTTCTGGGTCTATCCTAGGTCCAATGAACTCGTGATTTTCAGAGAAGTAGGATTCTCTCCTATACTGGGGGCAAACCTGGAGTTTTGAGACCCAGGACGCCCAGAGCATTGGTGCTGTGCCCGGATCAAAGGAGTAATATCTGTGAAATACGAGCGTCCTGAGGAGTCTGTGAAGGAGTGGAGGGCCCAAGCTACAACCTGGTCTCCTGTCTTCCGGCATGTCAGAGGGCGGAAGGTAGGGAGACAGGCAGAGAGTGGCGAGGAAAGAAGAAAAGGAGAAAGGGAGAAGGGAAGGGGAGAATGAAGGAAACAGGAGGAAGAGAGGAAGGGGAGAAGGAAGGAAAAGGAAGGAGCAGCGGGCGAAGGGGCGGCGGACGCACTTGCGCTGGTCGCGCAGCTGCAGCGCCTCCTGCTGGTGCAGCTCCACCTCTGCGCGCAGCCGCAGCACGGCGTCCTGGAGCTGCGCGTTCTCCGCGCGCAGGCCGCTCACCGCCTCCAGTCCCCGCTCGGCCTCGGGCCTGGCGCCGGCCGGGGCGTCCTGCGGGAGAAGGCAGCCGGGAGGCGGGCTCAGGACGCGACCACGCAAGCCTGCGCACAGCCCGGCGCCCTACTAAACCAGGGTCTCTACTGAATAAAGCTGCTGTTCCGAGAATGTAGCTGTCATCAAACAAGCAACTTGGCCTTGCAACTCCCTTCACCCGAATGCCCTCCCCGTGTAAATGTCACTGTCACTATATGACAGGCCCAGGCAGGAGGTCCTAGTGCGGGATGCACCACCAACTGGCAGGACCTGGGAGAGTGGAGGGGCTCGGAGGGTAGAGGCCCTGGCATGGACCTGGGCCAGACACAAGGAGACATCCTTCTAGGCAGGGACAAAGAGCAGGTGCCAAGGGACCGAGGGGAAATAGATGCTTACAGCCAGTGGTGGGGAAAGGTTTTCAGTGCCTTCCCTTGGGCATTTTGAGCCAATTCCAGTTGGGAACCACTGAGGCTTTTGGACAAAGTGGTGCTGGGCATTAGTCCAGTACCTGAAGCTTGGGCAGGGGGCTGGAGGAGAGAGGCACTGAACTACTGTGACAAGATGGCTACTTCTACAGGAGCTGCTAGGCTACATGCAGACTCTGGGAATATCCTGAGAGATTTCCCCACTGATCCAGGGAGAGACCCAGACCAACTTTCTCAGGGCCTGTGTGGCACCAATAACCCCACATGTTATAATAGTGTACAGCACTTCACATCTGTTTTCTGCTTCTCAAAGAGGGGAGCTTGCAGGCTCCAGGTCTGGGGAAGGAGCAGAGTTCTGCCATTTCAGGCAAGGGAGTGATCTGAGCCCCAAACCCCCCCCCCTTTATGGGACTGCTTCCTATGGCCTTACTGCTGCTTTAGAGAGGGTATGGGGTGGGCAGGAACAGAGTGCTGACCTCCGCGCTGACTGTGTGACCTTCTCTGTCCTTTGGGCTGATGGTCTGCCATCTGTCCACACTGTCCAGAGCGCTCAGCTCAGCCTGCAGTGCCTCCAGGGCCTTCTGGTGCTCAGAGCAGGCAGCTCGCTGCTCTGTCAGCTCCTTCCTGAGGGACTCTGGGAAGGAAGAGCAGTAGAAGATCATGATCCACATTCTCCAAACTTACTCCAGGATAACAAATAGTACCGTGTGTGGACTCAAGGTGTGCCCTGTCTGGTATGTATTACCCCCACACCACCCTTCTGCCCCCACTCATCCCACCTCCACAGTATTTTAAGCATCAGAAAGGGTGAACAAATCCCCCAACCATTCAGGTATCCATTTAATTGTGGAGTGAGGAGTCACAGTTTCAAGTAGTTATTTGCTTTGAATCCACTGGTTGGGGCCGCTGTTGGCTGCTGGTTAGGGTGGGTGGCAGATTGAATGGTTTGGTCCAAGACCAGAGAGTCACATCCTGAGGCTATACTGTGTACTGGTACCAGTCAGGAAACCAAGGGAACACCAAGGACTATAAAATGACCTGGGACCTCTGGGGCTAAGAGTCTCAAGTGGAAATCTTAAAATTTATGTTAACTTTAAAAAAATTTATTTTATTCATTTATCTGAGAGAGAAAGAAAGGCGGAGAGAGAGTGTGTGAGAGGAGATACACAGAGAGAATGGGCATGTCAGGACCTCTTAGCCACTGCAAACAAACTACAGTGCATGTGCCACCTTGTGCATCTGGCTTATGTGGGTACTGGGGAATCAAACCTGGGTCCTTAGGCTTCATAGGCAAGTGCCTTAACCACTAAGCCATAATAACATAAATTTCCAGCCCAAAATTTATGTTAACTCTTACAAGAATGAAACAGTCACAGGGTCTCCTTGCCATGGATATGGGGTCTCAGATGGATCATGGAGACAGAAGGCAGTATGTCACTCCAGCAGGATTTAGACTAAAATCAGAACCTCTCAGGGAGAAATTTACTCCCAGATGTCCTCATTACAGTTCTAAGAGGCCAGTGCTGTTATAGTCCTCATTGGACAGATGGCAAACTACAGCACAGGCCACATGGCAAGAGAGTGTTGAAAACAGGCCTCAAACCCAGGCAGCTTGTTTCTAGAAATCTTAATTGCCTCCACTAACTTCCACATTACTCTGTGTAAGTGGGCTATGATGTAGAGATTGAAGAGGGGCTGCATTTCATCCTGGAGATAACATGGGGCAGGTAGAACAGGCAGCTCCTGGCAGCTTGAGTTCTTCCAACTTACAGATGTCTTCAGAATTAAAATCCCATGACACTTGTGTGAATGCTCAGCGCTGAGTTACAGTGAATAATAATGATAGTGTCTCTATTCACTAGACTCATGGTGTATGTAAATGTTACATTTAACAACTCTAATCCACATAGTGACTCTATGACAGAGGGATAATTACAGCCCCATTTTATAGAAAAACAAAATGAGGCTCAGAGCCCACACAAAGTTTTACAGGGAGTTGGGGATGGGGCGCTCTCTGGTCTGTGTGTCTCTGGGCCCTGAGGCCACACCCTGCTTGCCACTAGATCTGATGTGAGGGCCATGCAGGTGGGCTCTCACAAGTGTGCTACTGGATCCCAGGTGAGGATCACATGGGTGGACACTCCATGTGTGCAGCTGGATGTTTACCGAGCAGCAGAGCCTGCTGGGCCTGAGTCCTCTCCCGTTCTTCGTGAAGCTCTTGCCTGGCCTTCTCCTCCAAGGCTTGGAGCTCCAGCCGGTGTGCCTGCTGTTGGATCTGGAGGCTGTGGCTGGATTCCTTCTTTAAGCGCTCCTCCATGGCCTGTGGGAAGAAGCAAGAGGAAGGAGGCATGAAGCTAGAAATTAGGTATTCATTACTCTCCTATGGAGGCATATCAGACAGTGATAGCCTGACTATAATATATACATATGTGTGTACATGTATATGCATATACAATTTTTTATGAAGGTTATATATAGTCTTATATCCTCTCACCTCTTATGCCCAGGGAAATAGGTGGTAAGGTCAAAAGCATATAGGGCAGGTTTATACCAGAGGGAGTCATACTCTAGCCCTGCAATGCAGCAGTCTTTCTCCATCCCTGCACACAGCTAAGGATCAGGGTCCGCAGCTTGCTGCTTGAACATGGCACTCTGCAGTGAGGACCATGTAGAGTGATCTGCCCAGTGGTCACCTCCCACTGGAGATGCACCCCTGAGAATTCCCCAGCATCGATGGGAGCTCAGCCTGTTCTTTTGGGGGCCAGCCCATGGCCTTTAAGAGATCTCGTTCCACACTGTCTCTCCATGCTGCACGCTGTATAAGCTGTCCTGTTCATGTACTCACCAAATACCTTGCTTTCATGACTAAGGGCCTACTGAATTACAGCAGCCTATTTAAATGCTACCTGTTCCCTTAGAGCTGAGCCCCATGAGGACAGAGGATATGAATCAAATGTCTTCCCCTGAGCTCAGCATAATGCCAGCTTCCAACTGCTTCTTCTAGTATACATTAGTACACATCCACAGAATATATTTTCAATGTTAAAGCAGTCCTTCAAAACCCAAGCTCTTGCTGGGCATGGTGGCGCATATGTTTAATCCTAGCACTTGTGGGGCAAAGGTAGGAGGATCGCTGTGAGTTTGAGGCCAGCCTGAGATTATATAGTGAATTCCAGGTCAGTCTGGGCTAGAGTGAGACCCTACCTCAAGCAAGCAAACAAACAAACAAATAACAACAACAAAAAAACCACCTCAAACACCTCAGGCCACGTCCCTGTTTCAGTACTTGATCTGAATTCTCTTTTGACCTTCTCCACCATCACATAGATTATACACTGTCACCTGCCATTTGGAAAAGGAAGAAACTGAGGCACAAAAAAGCTAAGTTACTGCCTAAACTCTTACACCTCATAAGTGGCAGATCTAGGACTTGAACCTAAGCACTTCATTTTAACCATCACCCTCTGCCAGCAGTGGGTACGTCTACTGCTTAAATCAGAATGAGGATTCTTTGCTCTCCATCTTTTTGGCTCTCTGTGCATTTTTGTGGTGCTGAGAACTAGATCCAGGGCTCTGCACACACTAAGTAAGTTTTCTATGTTATACTTCTAGCCTGATTTCGTTAGACTCATTTTGGAATCACTTCCCTGCAGACTAGAGGCAACAATGAAGACATCCCTGATTCTGTTCCAAAGGCTCCCAGGACTTTAGCTCAGCTCCTGGTGAACAGGACACCCTCTCCTCTCTTGGGCAGAACCTGAGTCCTCTGTCCAATCCCTAAAGCCCCTGAAGCCCCTCCTTACAAGTGAGCAAAGCCTGGGGGCTTCTTCTCCCTCTAGTAATTCATTCAGGTCTGCAGCCCTGAGAGAAAAAGCCCACACGAAGACAAAGGCTGGCATTGGGCAGTTAGCACACCTGAAATCCCATCTACCAAACTGCTCTTGCAGAATGAAAGCACACTTAGAAGATGATTAGATGTCGTGTCCAACCTGTGGCCCAAGGGCTATGAGGTTAACTATTGATGCAGCCCAACACAAAATCATAAACTTACTTAAAACATTTTAAGATATTTTGGCTACTTGATTGTGCACTTCTCAAGAGTGAGCTTTGTAGATGACAACATTATCATGTTGCAATGTCAAAAGGTTGGACACACCTGGTAGGGAACCTTATTTTTTATGGAGTGCCTAGTAAATGCCAAACAGTCCCCAAGCATGTATCATTCCCTTTGTAAAGCTTATTTTTTATTTGTATCAGGGCAATCTACTCACATATTATAAAAAGCCAAATGGTACTAAGCCAAAAAAAAAAAAAAATCAGAGTTCTATTTTCCTTTCTCTCTCTCCTGGTCTGTGAGGTGGCTGTTGATCACTGTTAGTAATTTCTTCTGGAATTTACTATTACTGGGAAGATAACATCTTTATTCTGCTCTATCTTGATTATTTTTGAGGTTATGATGTGTTTTCTCCTTATGGGAGATGAGGATTTCAGATCATTCCACATTATACCTCTTCTATTTCTCATAGTCCTACAATTTTTGATGTATTGGAATATATATCCATTCATTATTATATGTATAGCATTCTCTGCTGAACTTGGATAAGTGTCATGACTAAAGTGCTACTGTGTGCAACTTCTTGTTTTCTCTTGCATTGGTAACTGCTGTATTTAAAACGTTGTTTAGTATTCTTTGGCTGAGCCTTTTTGCAACTTTTCAAAGCAGAAACATAAGGCAAGTCCAACACAATTTCCACATGGCCAAACCACCTAGAAACCATTCATCCTCTTTTCCCCTGGATCCATGTCTTCCAAAGCCCTATTTTCTGGCTACAGCCTGGACTGGGTGACTGTCTAGTGACACAGCGGCTCCTAAACCCTTTCTGTTTATCCCTGTATGGAGCACCTAGGTCCTGGCTCCCCCTTTACCCCCTCCCTCTCTGGGTTTGTTCCCTGTCTATGAGACACCTCTTCAAGGATCTCTCTAAGATGGCAGGAGGGAATGTGATGTTTAAGACTGACCAGAAGGTAGCAGGTAGAAGGTGCTAGATGATGTGTGCTTGAACTGACTGCTGGGTAAAATATCATTGCAGACCTGACCATCATACTAAAGTTTCTCACACCCTCTGGAAATTTTTTACAGTTGGCCTGGTCTTTTTCAACTTGCTGTTCCCCTAACATGTCTTATGCCCAGCACCAATAATGTCAAGACAGCAATCCTCCCCCTCAGCCTCTGACTACTGGGGCTACAGGCATGCACCACAATGATACCCAGCACAAGATGTTTTTATGTTTTCAAGAGCACATGCATGACTTTAAGTCAAGATGGCAACCTCCTAACCATGCTTCAGCTCTTGGGGTAATATCAGGCAAGAATTGTGGGGGCTCCAGTATGAGTAGGTCTTAGCAGACCTGCACTGGGTAGGTGCAGAGAGGGCACAGTCAGGAATCTTCTGATTCCCTCACTCTCAGGTAACCCAATAGACCCTTAGGGCCCCCTCACTACTTGCCACAGATGTGCACCCCTGATTGTACAACTAGGTTCTACCAGCTGAGCTCCCCATAGATGCCCCTGAGCACAACCCTGAACCCCTTGGCCCAAGCCTCTGCCTCTCTAACCAGGTTCACAGACTGTGTTCCCATAGATGGCTCTGAGGGTACCCCTTGGCTCTTGTAAACCCCTGCCTCTGCAAACAGGTTTGCCAACTGTACTGCTCACAGGTGACCCTGAGAGAACCCTTTGGTCTTCATGTGCCCCTGCTTCACCAACCAATTTCACCAGCTACACTGCCCACAGGCAGCCCTGAGAGTGCCCTTTAGCCCATGTGCCCCTCTCATTCTGCCCCAGTTCACAGTCCCTTCACACCCTGTGCTGCCTGTATATAACCTTGGGTGCACCCCTTGGCCCATGCATGTGTCTCCCCCATACCAGCCAACTCCCTGATCAGGCCTGGCCTGTGGAGCCCAGTGACCCCCACCACCTCTTCACTGCTCTGTCCCCTCCCAGTGAGTATTTGGGACATCACCTCAGCCCCAGAAGGGTAGCAAGGAACATCTAGCAACTAGCCACCAGAGGGAACCCCTGAGTCCTCCATAATATGCCCAGCTGGGTCCAGTAGGGTAGAAAGGGCAAGTGCTACAATGCCTATGTCACTGGCAAGACACAGCTGAGACCAGGTGGAAGAGACTCTAGACCTCCAACCTTGCCTTTGGTATTAAGCACCAGCCCAGAGCTTCTGAAGCGCATATACCCTCCACAACTTGTGCATCCCTAAATACAAAACCATCACACTTCTATTCAAACACAAAACAGAATACTCATTGGAGACACTACAAGGGAAAATTCATACTTCCACCTTAATTAACTAAGGGTCCAACACTGAGATGGAATGCAGAAAAATGTAACACTGAACAACAGAGATTTCCAACAAGGCTGCTTAGTCCCACAATGGAAGTCTCGAATGAAAACATAGAGGAGACAAAAAGAATAGAATCCCCAAATGAAAACAGCAAGTGATTTGACCCTGATCAAGTGAATTGCAGATCTGGAAGGAAATCAACAAAAAAACCAACAATGGCATAGATGAAATGCACACACTTTCTTCACTAGGCTTTGGCTTCACTTAATTGACAAAAATCAGAGAAACCTCAAAAGACAGATAAATGAACTGAATGTGAGCCAAAAAATAGAGGATCTCAATAATCAGCTGGCTATGATTAATGAAGACATGGTTAAATGCAAGAATGAATTCCAGGAAGCATTAAGAAAATCAAAACATGACCTGAAATTGGAACTTGACAAAGGGATGGATACTATACAGATAAAGGCAACAGAAAATGCCAACTAAATAGGACTTGTGAAAAGCTCTATAGAAACCCTCAATAACAGTTAACCATGTGGAGGAAAACACCTCAGAGCTGGAAGGCAAGACAGAAGAAACAGTTCAGAAGTCACACCAAAAGGTAACGAGGCCAACTGACAAAAAAAAAAAAAAAAAAAAAAAAAGACATAGGCTTGCATAATCTCTCTTTCCATGTCAGGGCAGGTTATGGGTTACATATTCTTGGTTGGATTTACCATTTTCAATTAAGCTATATTTGGGGTTAACTATTGTTGCTTTTGATGATTTCAGATATATAGGATCTTTGTCTTTTGCTTCTGTCATTATTGGGAGCAGGGTCTGATTCAGATCCAGGCTCAACAGAAATCTCTATCTCCCAGCTGACAGGACTAAGGGTGTACAACAACACAACACCCTTAGGTATTTTGGCTTTATAAGACTATCTGTTTTAATCCCCATACTTTCATACTCTATGCTGGTTTTTATTGAATGTGTATATTGCTCAGTTGAAGTTTAGCATTTGCCAGTAAATTGTTCCACCCAGTCCACTAGAATACTTGCTTAGGAGGCAAACTCAATACCTAGGATTACTTCTGTGGTTAGACTAGGGTACAAGTGCTACACTTGGCACCTTAAACTCATATCCTGAAGGTATATAAAGTTGGATCTCCACATCTAAAAACACTGCCAATAAGTAGAAAACCCAAGCATCAAATCAACTCAGGATGCAAAAGTCACTACATTATAATACAAGAAACACAAAGAAACAAGGCAATACAATCCCACCAAAAATTATAAATCCATCAGAACTGACCCCTAATGAGGCTGTTTTAGATGAAATGCCTGACAAAGATTTTAAAAAATGATTTTATCTATACTCAAAGGAATCAAAGAAGAAAACAAAGGAATTAAAGAAGAAAAAAAACTCCTGAAAGAGAACACAGGAAACCAGATTAATGAAATAAGGAGGTCATTACAAGACCAGTCTAGATGCCCCTCAACAGATGAATGGATAATAAAGATGTGGTACATTTACACAATAGAGTTCTATTCGGTGGTAAAGAAAAATGAAATTTGCAGGGAAATGGATGGACCTGGAAAGGATAATACTAAGTAAGGTAACCCAGGCCCAGAAAACCAAACACTACATGTTCTCTCTCATATGTGGATAATAGCTACAAATGTATAGACTTGTGAGTGAGCTGGAACCAGAAATTGGTAGCAGAGGCCAGTAAGCTAGGAAAAGGCTATAAGGGAGGGAGGAGAGGGAAGGACTTAAGGAGATGGTATTGTATATATGTAAGTAGAAGAACAGATTACAGTGAGAGGAATGGTCTAAGTGAGGCCAGGGGAAGAGATTGTGTAAAGGAAGGGTGGGTGAGTGGGGAATGGGAGGAAAATCAAAATTCAAGATATTTTGAATAAGACATATGAAAACCTACTTTTTTGAATAATGGCAAATCCAGAAGCCATAGATTATTACTAGAAAATTTTCAGTGCCATGGATGAAATACCTTCCAGTGATTTATTGGCCAGAGAGGTTCCTGTTGCCTCCAAAACATGACCAACTATTGCCAAGGTCCTTGATTTCCCACAAGTAACAGATGGTAAGACCCTATTGCTGAAGACTTCAAATGCCTGAGCGGCAAGATCACTGAGAAATCAAGCTGGTGCTGAGCAGAAAACCTTCTTCCTATAGACTAGCCAATTGAAAGCTGGAGAAAGCTACACTGCATGCAGCCCTATGGGAGACAGAAGTCATCAGCAGTGAAAACAGTGGGCACTGGAAGCCTCAAGTTTGGCCAAGCAGGTCAAATGACCGAATGAGTGCAATAGTAGCATGGCTGCTTTGGGGAAAACCACCTGCTCTCTAATTGGACTGAAGGCCTGCTCTATGGGAGGGCATACATGCCTGGTACTGAAAACCTAATCAAAGGCCTATGGCAAGGGAGGTCATGAGCCTTAGGGGTATAAAGCCTGTTCTTATTTGGTTAAATGTTTATATTATTCTCACCAAACTGCCCTGAAAGCACTACACTTAATGTTCATATTCATATATTAATGCTATTCTCACTCTGGTTAGAGAAGCTTCTCTTTTCAGATGGCAATGGCCACTGGAATGATCCAAGGGCAACATAGTGCTGAGAAGAAGGGACAGAGGAGTGTCCACCACTGAAGCATCTCTATCACCACCTCCAAGGCTCAGGGTCCATTGCAGAAGAGGTGGTGGAAAGAATGTAAGAGCCAAAGGAAGGGTACCACTCCTTACAATGCAACTGTCCAGACAGAAATTGCCTTGATATCCATGACCTTGCAATGCCTAGCAATACCTTCACAAAACCCTCATAATAGGAGAAAAAGATGATGACATCAAAATAAAAGAGAGACTAATGAAGAGAGGGAGAGGATATGATGGAGAGTGGAGTTGGGAAGGAGAAAGTGGGGGAGGGGAGGGAAATATCATGGTTTTTTGTCTGTGAGTATAGAAGTTGTCAATAAAAAATAAAATAAAATAGAGACTTCCAGTCAAGATGACATCTACCTAACCATGCCTCACCTCCCAGGGAAGGAAAGGCAAGATCTTTAGGGCTCAACTTTTTTTTTTTTTGTTTGTTTGTTTTTTTTGTTTTTCAAGGTAGGGTCTCACTCTAGCTCAGGCTGACCTGAAATTAAGTCTGTATTCTCAGGGTGACCTTGAACTCACGGCAATCCTCCTACCTCTGCATCCTGAGTGCTGGGATTAAAGGGATGCACCACCATGCCTGGCTTCAATGGTTTTTTTTAGGGGTTTGCAGATTCTAGTAGACTTCCAGTGGGAGGTCACAGAGAAGCAAAGTAGGGAATCCACGGATTCCCATGCTCTCAGGTAGCCCATCAGCCCCCAATCCCCTCAAGCAGCTGTCCTAGCCACAGTCCCAGCCACAGGTTCCTCCTGTACTACTTGTAGGCTATGTGGACCCAGGCTAACAGGACAGCATAGCTCCACATGGGAACGCTGTCCCACTCACTGCTGTCTCCCCAACCCCTGTTCACAGACCCAGGCCAGAAGGCTAGTCCCCCCCCCAACACACACTCTGGGCATAGCTCCACACGCAAACACCGCCCCCCACCCCCGTGTGTGGACCCAGGCCAGCAGGCTAGCATTCCCACAAGGGACCTCCACATGCATGATATCCCCATATTCCACCCTGCCTTTTCACAGGACCTGGCAGTCCCATCCACCCCCTGGTACATGGTTCCAAGGGGCCTGCTGTCCCATCCCTTTACCCCTCAGCATCTGAGAAACACCAGGCATTCCCATCCTCCCATCCTCCACAGCCCAGCCCCAACACCAGTCTGCTTTGTCCCATTCCCCCTACCCACATCCCCTCAGACCACCTGACCATGCAATCCCATATCCCAAACCATGGAACAACAAGCCCCTTCATCAGGTCCCTGAGCCCCCACCAGAGCCTCATGGACTCCTTTCCTCTGAGAAGGCAGACCCCATTGCAATCAGAAGCCAAGTGGGAGAAAACATAAAAGGGAATAATCACTGAAGACACTTCAAGAGTAGACTACAGCTTCCTCCTAAATTAAATAAGATTCCTACACTGTGATGGGCAGACCACAGCACAAAAGGAATAACATGAAAAATCAAATGCAAGTAAGTACAACAAGATTGTCCTGTCCCACAGTGGATGTCTCTAATCAAAACATAGAAGGGACAATAGGATCAGAACCCCAAAATGATTATACAAGCTATGCATCCCTGACCAAGCAAATAGCAGAACTTGCAGAAAATCAATGAAGGGCCAATAATTGTATGAATGCTGTCCTCACTAGATTAGACTTAATAGAAAAGTACCAGGAAGGGTTCCAAAGATAGTCAAAAGATCTGAAGGAGAGCAAGAAAAAAAAAAAAAAAAAACTGGACTTCAATAACCAGCTAGCTAAGCTCAATGAAGACATTAAAAAAATACAAGGATGCAATACAAGGAGCATTAAGAAAATCAGAAAATGACATGAAAAGGGAACTTGACAGAGGGATGGAAACTATACATAAAAAAGCAGTAGAAAATACAAACCAAGTTGAACAAGTCCAAAACTCTATAGAAGCTCTCAAGAATGGAGTCAACAATGTGGAGGCTAGAAACTCAGAACTGGAAGACAAAGCAGAAGAATCAGTTCATGAGTCCAAAAGATTCAATAAGTTCAAAATTTTTTGTGAAAAGAACACGAAGGAATTGTGGGATACCCTTAAACATCCCTACATTTGGATCACAGGAATACCAGAAGTGGAAGAAACTCAGACAACTTACTCAACAAAATTATCGAAGACAACTTTCCCATTCTCTCAAAAGAAAGTCCTATCAAGTTATAAGAAGCTAACAGAACTCCAAACAGGTGGGACCAAAGGAGAAATTCTCCAAGACATATTAAGACTCTAAATCAATGCACAAAAATCAGCAGCCTTTCTATGTGATAAAGACAAAGATGCAGAGAAAGAAATAAACAATATTGTCCCATTTTTAACAGCAACAACAACAAAAATTTTCTTGGAATAACATTAACTTGGATGGGAAAGACCTATGCAATGAAAACATAAAAGCAATCAAGAAAAAAATTGAGGAGGACTTGAGAAAATGGAAAAATCTCCCATGCTCCTGGATAGATAGAATTAACATTGTGAAAATGGCAGTCTTACCAAAGGCAATATAAAGATTTGATGCAATACCAATAAAAATCCCAAAATTTTTCTTCACAGAGAGAAAAATATGATCTCAAAATTCATAAGGAATGGCAGAACACCTTCTATGTCCAAGTATATCCTCAGCAAAAGAAGCACCTCTGGAGGCATCACCATACCTGATCTACAGCTATATTACAAAGCCATAGTAATAAAAAAAAAAAAAACATCATGGTACTGGCATAAAAACAGGATTATAGACCAATGGAATAGAATTGAGGAGCCAGACTTTGAATCAAATAACTACAGCTACTTGATATTTGACAAAGGTCCTAACATTGTAGGCTGTAAAAAAGATAGCATCTTCAACAAATGGTGCTGGACAAACTAGATAACCATATGCATGAAAATGAAATGATCCACACATCTCACCTGCATAAAAATCAAGTCGAAATGCATCAAAGACCACAATATAAGACTGGAAACTCTGCTAGTACTGGAGGAAAAAATAGGAGAAACTTTCCATGATGTAGGACTGGGAAAAGACTTCCTGAACAAATCCCAAGTAGTTCAGGAACTTAATCACTCAACCATTGGGATCCCATGAAGCTGAAAAGTTTCTTCACAGACAAAGATACAATAAGTAGAGCCAATAGATTACCCACAGAATGGGAGAAAATTTTTGCTGGCTATACAACTGACAGAAGCCTAATTTCTAGAATCTACAAGGAACTCAAAAATCTAAACAATAGAAAACCAAATAACCCACTCACAAAGTGAAGAAGACAACTAAATAGGGAGTTCTCAGAGGAAGAAATACAAATGGCAAACACATACGTAAGAAAATGTTCATTATCCTTAATCATCAGGGAAGTGCAGATTAAAACAACTGCGAGATTCCACCTTACCCTGGTAAGGATAGCAAACATTTAAAAAATCTAATGAAAACAAATGCTGGCAAGGATGTGGAGAAATGGGAAGCCTCCTCCACTGCTGGTGAGAATGTAAGATGGTACAACCACTATGGAAAGCAATATGGAGACTCCTATAAAGGTAGACTATAGAGTTAACAACAGACCCAGTTATTCCCTTACTGGGCATTTACCCCGAAAGCTCCATGCCTCAGTTCACTTAGATTTGCTTAACCATGTTTACAGCTACTCAATTCATAATAGCTAAGAGCTAAAATCAACCCAGATGTCCATCATTAGATGAATGGATAACCAAGATGTGGTATATCTACATGATGGAACTCTACACAGCAGGAAAGAAAAATGACACAATGAAATTTGAAGAAAAATGGCCGAACTTGGAAGAGATAATTCTCAGCAAACTCACCCAATCACAGAAAGATAATTGTCACATGGTCTCAATTATCTGTGGCTCCTAACCTGAATCTTCCCAAGATGCTGACATACCTAATAAGCATCTCGAGGACCAGACAATAGGGAGGGTAGGGTGGGAGGGGAGGGGAAGGGTAGGGAGGGGCCACAAAACTGGACCCAAATGGCAATGGTACCATAAAATTCTACATCGTAAAAGACAGACTAAATGGTTGAACCTTCAACATGTCCTTAGAGGGAACACCTGAACCAGAGGGCCCTGGAAAGGGTGTGATGAAGACTAACCTTAATCTCCTTTTTCTCTTTCTCTCTCTCCCTCTTCTCTTTCTTCTTTCTTTCTCTTTTATATCACCTATCTTTTTTCCCCTTCATTTCCTTGGTACTGGCCTATAACCCTTGAGTACCAGCATGTGGGTGGTTAACATCCATAATGAGCTTTTGATCACAGAGACCTACAAGATTTCCCAAAAGAAGACAGGTTTCTGCTGACCAACATCTGTCCAAGCAACTCGTGGTCTAAGCTACTCAGCAGCAAACAACCTGACGTGATGCTAATCCAAGTGCAATAGTGACTCACAGCCATTGTGGGTAACCAACTGCTCTTGATTTGGCTAACGGATCCACTCAGTGGAATGGAACCCATAGCTGGTCTGGGAAACAAGTCAGAACCATATCCCCAAAACACACCTGCAGCCGGGCGTGGTGGTGCATGCCTTTAATCCCAGCACTTGGGAGGCAGAGGTAGGAGGATCGCCATGAGTTCGAGGCCACCCTGAGACTCCATAGTGAGTTCCAGGTCAGCCTGGGCTAGAGTGAGACCCTACCTCGAGAAAAAAAAAAACAAAAAACAAAACACACCTGCTCTCCATTATCAAGCTGCCACCAATCGTGGGCTTCAAGAAGGCCTACACCTATTAAATTCTCTCTAAGATAATATTGGTTATCCCAATTATGTGGTGCTGACTTCACTCTCTGTTGGAGAGTTTGCTTCTCTTTTTCTGATGGATGCAGATCCTGAGGAGAGAATCAGCCCATTGTGCCTCACCAGGGCCCCAGCTGAAACCATAGAGTAATTGGGGAAATGAGCAAGAGTGCTGCTTTCTTGGTGAAGCTGGTACCAGCACAAGGGTGAAGGAGATAGACACAGAAAACCCTCAACTCCTATCAAACCAGATATCCAGAGACACAGAGGCTCCCAAGACCTCATTGCTGAAGTAGACCTAAAATGAACCCAGTATGGCTCAGGGAAATTTGCAGAAGAGGGGGTAGAAAGATTGTTAGAGCCACATGTTGGGACATTATTCATAGAGACATTGCCTCTTAACCATAACTGATGGCTAACCCCCCAATGCATGACCCACATTCCCCAATGAGGAGGGTCCCTGTGGAGGGGGGAGGACAGGGAGGAGACTAATGATGGTACCAACATGGCTGTATATACACTGTGTATATAACTAATAAAAATAAAATAAAATAAAATAAAAACAATAACAGCAAAAAAAAGAAAATCCTCACAAACAGAATTCAAAAACACATTAAAAGCATTATCCATCTTGATCAAGTAGACTTCAACATATGGAAATTGGTTAACATAATTCACCACATAAATAAACTTAATCACAAGAGCCACATGATCATTTCAATAAATGCAGAGAAGGCCTTCAACAAAACACAACATCACTTCATTACCAAAACATTGAAGAGAATAGGCATGGAGGGTCTATATCTCACCTTAATAAAGGCTATATACAAAGTACCTAAAGCCCAAATAATACTTAATGGGAAAAGACACAAGGAGTTCCCATTGAGATCAGGAATAAGACAGGGGTGTACACTCTCACCACTGCTCTTCAACATAGCACTAGAATTACTAGCCCAAGCAAGAAGACAGGAGAAAGATATAAAAGGGATACAACTTGGAAAGCAAGAAGTCAAATTATCCCTATTTGCAGATGACATGATCCTATATGTAAGTGACCTGAAAGACTCCACCTCAAAACTTCTAAAGGTGATGAATGCCTCCAGCAACGTGGCAGGATACAAAATCAACAGAGAAAAATCAGCAGCTCTTCTATATGCAAAGGACAAATATACAGAGAAAGAAATTAGCAAAGCTGTCTGAATTCAATAGCTGCAAAAACTAAAAATCAAATACCTTGGAATAACACTGACCAAGAAGGTGAAAGACTTATGTCATGAAACCATACAAATGCTCAGGAAAGAAACTGAGGAGAACTTGAGAAGATGGAAAGACCTCCCATGCTCCTGGATAGATAGAATTAATATTGTGAAAATGGCAATTCTACCAAAAGCAATATGTAAGTTTAAGGAAATACCAATAAAAATTCTAGCATTATTCTTCACAGAGATAGAAAAAAATGATCTTCAAATTCATAAGGAATGGCAGCAGGCCTCAGATATCCAAAACTATCCTCAGCAAAAGAAACACCTCTGGAGGTATCACTACAACTGATATAAAGCTATACTACAATCTATAGTAATAAAACAGCATGTTACTGGCATAAAAACAGACATATAGACCAATAGAACATAACTAAAGACTTGGCCCTTAGGTTAAATAATTACAGCTACTTGATCTTTGACAAAGGAGCCAATGATATACACTGGAGAGAAGACAGCATCTTTAAGAAATGGTGCTGGAATAATTGGATAAACACATGTAGAAAAATGAAACTAGACCAACTCATCTCACTATACACAAGTCAACATCAAGTGGATTAAAGACCTCAATATAAGACCTGAAATTCTTCTTTTACTGGAATTAAAAATAGGAAGAACTCTCCATTATATAGGAATGGGGAAAGACTTCCTAAACAATACCCCAGTAGCCTAGGAAATTAAACAATCACTCAACCAGTGGGATCTCATGGAAATAAAAAGCTTCTACACAGACAAACATACCATAAGCACAGTCAACAGATTACCCATTAAATGGGAGAAAATCTTTGCCAGCTACACCACTGAAAGAAGCCTAATGTCTAGAATCCTCAAAGAACTAAAAAAAACCTAAACCACAAAAACTCAAACAATCCACTCAAAAACGAGATTACTGAATAGTGAGTTCTCAGAGGAAGAAATACAAATGGCTCATACACAGTTAAGGGAATGTTCAACCTCCTTAACCATCAGGGAAATGTAAATTAAAACAATGATGAGAATCCAACTTACTCCATTCAGGATGGCAATCATTAAAAAAATCAAATGACAATAAATGTTGGCAAAAATGTGGGGAAAGAGGCACCCTCATTCACTGTTGGTGGGAATGCAAACTTGTACAACCACTATGGAAATCAATATGGAGACTCCTGAAAAAGATAAAAATAGAACTACCAACAGACCAGTTATTTCCCTACTGGGAATCTACCCTAAAGGCTCCATGACTCACTGCACAGATATCTGCTCAACCATGTTTATAGCTGCTCAATTCATCATAGCTAAGAACTGGAATCAATCAAGGAGCCCATCATTGGATGAATGGATAATGAAGATGTAGTACACTTATATAATGGAATTCTACTCAGCTGTAAGAGAAAATGAAATAATGAAACTTGTAGGAAAATGGACAGACTTGGAACAGATCAAATTCAGTGAATTCACATAATCACAGAAAGACAAATGCCAGATGTTCTCACTCCTCTGTGGTTCCTAACCTGGAACAACTTGAGTTGCTTCCATACCTGAAGGGTAACTTAGGCCCAGACAATAGGGATGGGAGGGTCTGGGGGGAGGGCACAGGGATGTTGGGGGGCAATAAACACCAAAAACTCCAAAATGAACTGGTGCCATAGAAACCATTCTCCTTGAAAATAGACTAAAAGATTTAACCCTCATCAGAAATATGGGGGGATCATATGGAAAGAAGGGCCTTGGAGAGGGCGGGATGAGCCTAATCTTAAAATATTTGGCTCTGGCATGTAATTCCCAGTACCAGAAATTGGTTGCTGTACACATTGAGCTGTTGATTGGAGAGACCTATAAGGTCCCCAAGACAAGACTAGCTTCTGTAAAAGCACTTAATTACCCACCTGAGGTAAAAGGTAAGACCCTGTTGCTGAAGACACCATCTGCTGCTGACGCAGAACACCGAGAGACCTGGCTAGAATCTGTAAGGGAGCCAGTCCCCAAATGGTTAATCCGTTTAGTGCTGGAAAGTGCTACATGAGATTCTAGGTGAAAGTATCCAATAATGGTGTGAGCAAGCAGGAGTAAAAGATACTCAGAAGCAACCAGCCTGACAAGATGTATATACCAGTGCAATGGTGACACACAGCCTAGGTGGGAACCAATGGCTTTCTGATTGGCTAAGAGATCTGCTCATTGGAAAGGAACCAGGCCAGAATTCTATGGAGATCAAGATTGTGATCTCCCAACAACAAGCTCCCACTAATCTTTGGCCAATAGAGGGGCTACTTCCATCAAAAATCCCCTAAATTAACAATGCTTATCCCATTTAACCTATGCTGACTTCATTCTCCATTGCAGAAACTGTTTTGCTTTTTCACAAGGTAGTGAGACCTGAGGGGATAAACCACCCCTCACATTTCAGCCAAGGGCCAGGTGAAACCACAGAGGAATTGGGGAGATGAGCAAGAGTGATGTTTTCATGGTGAGCCTGATAATTGGTGCCAGCATGAAGAAGGCAGATACAGAGAATACTCAACACATACCAAAGCAGAAATTTAGAAGTTCCTGAGAACTTTACACTGAAGTAGACTTAAAACATACCCACCATGGCTCAGGGAATTTTGCTGAAGAGGAGGTGGAAAGACTGTAAGAGCCACAGGTTGGGACATCATGCCCAGAGGCATTGCCTCCTTCCAAGAACTGACTGCTGCTCTCACAGTGCATAACCCACCACCCCATGGGGAAGACCAGCAAACCCCCTAAGGAGGACCCTCAGTGGAATGGCACCAGGGAGGGGGGAAAGATGGTACCAACAAGTGATGTGTGCATACAAAGTATATTCATAATAATGAAAAAAGGAAAAAAAGAGCACATGAAGATAAATAAAAGCAGTTTAGCCCCAGTGGACCAGACTCTGGTTGCCAGCTTTGTCACTTCCTAGCAGGCCAGCCACTGCTCTCTCAGCCCTTTTCTTCATGTGGAAAAATTAATTAGGATCACCTGTGTGGTTGCTATGGGTACTGAACATAGAAAAAAAGCACTGTAGTGAACAGCAGGGGCTGACAGGACAGGTGTCCAGTAAACCTCCCACTTGCTATGTCGCTGTACCTTGAGCTCCTGGGCTTTGGCCTTTTCAAGCATGTGCAGGGCTCGCTGGTGGACAGCCTCGAGCTGGGCCTTGGAAGCCTGGCTCTGCTGCAGGCTCTCATGAAGCTCGTGCTGTAGCTTCTCCCTCTCATGTTCTGACAGCTGTTTCAGTGCCTGCATGTCTTCCCTGTCATGGGCACACTGCTCCAGAGCCTGCTGCAGCTGGGAAACCTGCAAGAACAAGCATTTGGCCTCAGCAAGACCCCTATCCGTCCTAAGAATGTTTCCTTAAGTGCAAGTTTTTCTAGGACCACCAGAACCTTCTCCACCTATGGGGCTCTCAGGTGGTAGAAAGTGCAACTATGGAAAAGCTGGGGCAGCAGGTGCTCAGAAGCCTCCCCAAGTAGAGCTAAGAATGTCAGGAAAGAGATGAACCCTGGCTGGATCAAACTCCCAGACAAATTAAGAGGAGACCAGAACACCTTGCAGAGGTATGCATGGCAGCCTCCCTCACCTCAGACCCAGTTCCTTGCTGAGGCCTTTCCTGAGCCCCATTGAGCACTATCTCCCAGTCCCCATCACCACCCACCCTCTCCATCCTGCTCTATTTGTCTCCCTTTCTGAAACTCTTCTAACTGGCTGTGTGATTCACTTCGTTCTTACCTCTTCTGCTAAAGTACATTTGTCCCTCTGTATCTGTGAGGGGCTGGTTCTATGACCATGTACATTGTGGTAGTATTTGCAAATAACCTATGTATGTCTTCCTAGATATGTTAAAACATCTCTATGTTACTTATAACACCTCATGAGCTATACATGCTATGTAAACAGTTAGCGCTTTGTTTAGGAAAACAATATGCACATGTTCAGTAAAGATATTTTACTCCAAATATATTCAATTTGTAGTTGGTTGAATAAACCCATATGGAAACAAAGGATCCAAACAGCTAACTGACTGCTCCACCTTTGCTGCTTCTACACATCTCTGTGTGTATACATACAGATAACTATATCCCTTACATATAAAATATAAGGAATTTTACCTAATTTATTAATTGACAGTAAACATGATATGAATTAGCAAAACCAAGAAGCTCAGCTTGCCCTGGATCAACAGTGCCTTCCCCAGCTTGCCCTAGACCAATAGTGTCTTCCTCAGCTTGGACCTAACCAGGTCCTGTGTACTTCTCCAAGGCAGTCTGTAGGAGGAGACATGGCTTCACTCTGCAACAGGTGAGGAACATGCTGACCAGCACCATTATTCTACCTGGGATTGCAGTCTGGTCTTCTGGCTTTGCCAGTCCTCCTGCAGCTGTTGGATCTCTGGTGCTTTCTGCTTCAGCACAGAGCCCAGGGGACACTGCAGGTCACTTTCTTTCTTGGGTTCTTCAATCCTTTGAAGATAAGAATACTCCAATCTCTAAAGATTCTAGGTCTGAGAATGACATGCCAGTTCTCCTTATGAGCCCCAGGGATGGATCTGGGCTTCCTCTCAGGGTAGGGGCTCATTTCCTATTTTAGAAATGCTTTATTGAGGGTTGGAGAGATGGCTTAGCCATTCAGGTGCTTGCCTGCAAAGCCAAAAGACCCAGGTTCAATTCCCCAGTACCCATGTAAAGCCAGATGCACAAGGTGGTGGACACGTTTGCAGTGGCTAGAGGCCCTGGCATGCACACTCTCTCTCTCTTTCTATTTGCCTCTCTCTCTCTCAAATACATACATATTTTAAAACATGCTTTATTGAGTTAAAAGCATTACATAGAGCAAAATGCAAGTGTATAATTCTGTGATATTTGATCAACATCTTCAGATCAACATCTCTATCAAAATATGCAACATTTCCATGAGTCCCAAATTCTATCAGTCCTCCTCCCTTAGTCAGCCAACAGTTTGATTTCATTACTATAAATTACTTTGGCCTGATCATACGTATCATGAAAAGAGAGTCATGTGACATATTTTTGTTATGGCTTGAATGTGGCTCCCAAGTTCATGTGTTTGAAACTTAATCCCCAAAGTCACCTATATGGTAGTGGTGTCACCCTAGGAGGTGACTGGGTCATGCAATGTTTGAATCTGAGCTGTCTCCCATAGGCTTTAGTATTAGGAATTTGGATGTCATCTTTTGCAATGTGATTAGATCCTAGGGTTTTTGACATAATCAATGGATTATAATGGTATTACTGAAAGGTGGTCAAAATTTAGGACCTAGTTAGAAGAAGTAGGTCACTGGCAGCATTCCCTGGAACAAAGTATCTTGTCCCATGCCTCTTCTCTTTCTGTTTCCTGTCTGCCATGAGGTGAGCTGTATTGTCCACCACATGCTCCCTGCTGTGATGATCAGCCTTGCCTCAGCCCCACAGCAGTGGGACCATGGGTAGAAAATCAAACTGTGACCCAAAAGAAATCTTTCCTCATATAAGTGGTTGCTTTGTGGTATATGTCACAGCAATGGAAAAGCTAACCAAAACAGGTCATTAGGACTCTGCTGTCATAAATGGATTGATCTATTCATGGGTTAGTAGACCAATAGGTCATCAAGGGAGTGGTTTTGTCACAAAAGCAAAGTCTCTCAGCCAGTCTTACTTTGTCTTGACACACTCTGCCATAATAGGATGCAGCAAATGGCATCAACAGATGCCACCATAGCATGGTGGACTTTTTAGTCTTGTGACTTTCTGAGTCATTAGGAGCATAGGCTCTGCAAACCTCTGTTCCTTATAAATTACACAGTGTCCTACAGGACACTTATAGCGATAGAAACTGGACCATGTTTCCTTTTGTTTCTGGCTTCTTGTCCTCAAATAATGTCTCATCTACTCTGTTACATGTGTCAGTGATTCATACTTTTTGTTGCTGAGTAGTATTCCATTACACAAATATACCATAATTTACCTGTCTCTTTTCTCTGGGTAGACATCTGGGCTGTTTATACTTCTAGGCTATCAATAGAGACATTCTTGCAGAATGTTGAATATATGTTTTTATTTGTTTGCTTAAATATCCAGTCATGGAGATGCTGGTAGGTATGTACTTCATTTTTCAAGAAATTATTCTACCATTTTCCAAAGTGGTTTTAAGACTGTACTACTGTATGTGAGTGCCAATCACTTAGTCCAGATTCTGCATGTGAGAGAACACATGAAGTGTTTTTCCTTTTGAGTCTGGCTTATCTCACTTAACAGAATGATGTACAGTTCCATCCATTTCCCGTAATGTCACGATTTTATTTTTCTTGATGGTTGTGTAAAATTCCACTGGGTGTATTACCACATTTTGTTTATCCATTCATCTGGCTCGTTTCCTTTCCCATGACAGCAACAGGCCATATAGGTGGGGTTACTTCCTCAGTGTGGGTCCCAGTATGCAAAAGCATATGGAAGAAACTTCAACTTAGGGCAGAACAGTAGCACTTTACCCTCAGCTAGGACCCAAGGGTATGTAGGCCCAGCAAAGTGTGGCCACAACAAAGCATAAAAGTAGCTCACCCATGAGGTAAACATCACATATTTTGAGGATGTTTAGTGTAGCAATAACAGTGACCAATGTAGATTGTACAGATGGCGATTTCCTGGGGTAACACAGTTCACCCTTCTCCTTGACAACAGAATCAAAGGTTTTTGACCAGTCAAGACCTGAGTGTGGGACAAGATTACTAACCTCTTTGAGCTTCAGGTTTTTAAGTATAAAATGACCTCTCTGGGTTGCCACAGCAACCAAGTAAGGTAGTTTATATAAAGCCATTTCTGTGCAGAAGAACATGCAAGAAGACTGTTCCCTCCCTAGGTGTGATGCCAAGGGCAATTACAAACTAGTCTGGAGGGAGTGAACACCCGGGCCCTTTGCATTGAGTTCTCACATTCTGCAGCATTAGGCAGGCTGTTAGTCCACCTGTACCTTTGTTCATGGCTGCTGGTACCTTCATCAGCTGCTAGCTTATCTTGACACTCTTCTCTGGGCCGTGTCTGAGAAGGTTCCTTTAGGTTCAAGCACAGATCCTAAGGCAAAAACAATGGCAAGATGAGACTAACTGCAGTTCCATGATTCAACCTGGCTTGTTCAAATGAGAGAGCAGAGGAGAAAGAACTCCCTCAGAACCACTCTGAGCGCCAAGTTCACGGGCATGTGACAGTGAAGTGCCTGGAACAGAGCCAGGTTAATGGTGAGTGTCAGCCCTTGTCCTTGTGTCCTGAATTTCAGTCTACTAGGCAGTTCATGTGGCTTGTGTCTAAAAGCCCATAGAGAGCAGGTAACTTTCCTGGTTCCCACCATCAGTAAGTCATGGGATGGGCTAATTCATGAAATAGTCCTGCATTCACCATGCTAAAGAATGACAGCCTGCCAGACACAGGAGCCCACTCAGTCTCCACTGCCCTTTCACCTTAGTCCTTGTCTTTCCCTGTGGTGGATGGGTTCATTTAAACATGAAATAGTATTTCCCAGGGGTTTCCTCCCTGTATACTCTTGAGCCATACATCTACATAAAATTTAGAACATGGTAGTGAAGCAGTAGTCATAGCTGTTTGAAGCTTGGATGCTTGATATAAGGTACTACCAGCATCAACAGTGACTATATTATAGACACTTAGGCAAGAAAGGCTGTGTACTCTGCCAGCATCAACAATGACTCTATTACAGAATGGTGATTTGAATACATTTGTTTTAATGACCAGAGTGCATATCTTTTCCTCATCATATAACAAATATTGAAAAGAAATGCTCTTGTCTTAAGTTACAAAGCAAGTGGTCAACACAGTTAAAATATCAACATTCTGAAGATTGTATAATCTGATGACATGGTGATACAATTAGAAAGAAAAGAGCAGAAAACAAGATAAACTCCAAAACTGAGATATATCTAAAATCATACATTTAGAGGGAAATTTAGAGACAACCATCCTTACTTGAAAAATACACAAGAAGTTAGAAAAAGACAATAGAATAAATCTAAAGTAAGTAGTAGGAAAGATGTTTGAAGGATAAAATAAATGAAATACAATGATTATGGACAACATGTCTGAGCTATGCCTTTTTGAAAAGATATGCCAAGCTTCTGGCAGACCTGATCAAGAAAAAGAAAGCAACATGAATAATGAACAAAGATCTCATGACAGAATGGAGATTAAAAAGAATTCCAAATGTATTCCAAGTTGCCATGACAACTGTGAGAAGGAATCTGCAGAATGTAACTTCTGGGCTTATTTACTGACCACTGTTATATTCAAAGGAGTCCAGGAAGAGGCCTGGAAAAGAGAGCTTATTGGAAATGTTGAGAGGTGATGTGTCAGATAGCAATGATAATAGAAGAAAAAAATAGAGATGAGAGCAGAAGAAATTAAGCAGAAAATTTAAAAAGTTAATGAGGGCTGGAGAGATGGCTTAGTGGCTTGCCTATGAAACCTAAGGACTTATGTTGGACTCTCCATGTCCTATGTAAGCCAGACACACAGTGATGCAAGTACACAATGTTGCACATGCGCACCAGGGGGAACACACACCTGGAGTTTCACTGCAGTGCCTGAAAGCCCTGGTGCACCAATATTCTCTCTCTCTCTGTCTCTCTCTCTCTCTCTCTCTCTTGCACATGCCTAAAAAAGTTAATGAGAGCCAGGCGTGGTGGTGCACACCTTTTATCCCAGGACTCGGAAAGCAGAGGTAGGAGGACCGCAGAGAGTTCAAGGCTACCCTGAGACTCCATAGTGAATTTCAGGTCAGTCTCAGCTAGACTGAGACCATACCTTGAAAAAAAAAATTTTAATGAAAGTATGAGTTGATACTTTTTTTGGTTTTGTTACTGTTTTGAGATAGGGTGTCCTTTCATGCCATCAGTTGATTTTGAACAAGATAAACAAAACTGGCTTAGAAAAATGTGAGAAAATTGAAAAAATAAAATCAGAAGTGAAAGAAGACATATAATTCTCAGAAATCATTTCCCATAGAAATAAAGAGGATAATAAGCTACTACAATGAAAAGCAAACTTTATAGCTTAAAAGAAATTGATTCATTCCTAAAACCATACAATCAACAAAATGGAATAACAAAGAAATAGAAAGCCTGCAGTGGCAGCTAGTCAATAAGATCTAAACAGTAGGCAAAACCTTCACAAAAAAAGAAAATTCTAGACATAGATAACTTTGTGGGTGAATTCTCCATTCACCCACGTTTGAAGATTTTTTTTTTAAATGAAAGAAGGAACATTTTTAAACTCCTTTTATGAAGCAAAGGAATATTTTTAAACTCATTTTATAAGGTAAGTATCATTATAGTCCCAAAGGTATCTCAAGAAAACTGCAAGTCAATATCCTTGATGACTATAAGTACAAAAATTCTCAATAAAATGTAACAGACTAAATTCAACAGTATATAAAAGAAGCATATTCCTAAGCCAGGTGTGGTGGAACATGCCTATAATCCCAGCACTGGGGAGGCAGAGGTAGGAGAATTGCTGTGAGTTTGAGGCCAGCCTGGGACTATAGAGTGAGTTCCAGGTTAGTCTGCACTAGAGTGAGTCCCTACCTTGAAAAAGCAAAAACAAAAAACAAAACAACAACAACAAAAAGCATATCCTGAATAAATAGAATTCATCCCTAGGATGAAAGAACAGTTCATCATATGAAAGATAATGTGATTCCACATCTCAATAAAATAATAGCAATCATAAGACAGTCTCAACAAATACAAAAAAATTGACAAAATTCAACATCCTTTCATGATTAAAAAAAACTCAACAGACTAGAAATAGAAGAAATTACCTCAATATAAGAAAGCCCAGTTCACCAATAAGACACAGAGAACAATCAATTCCTACCAAATCAGAGAGCCAGAGACACAGAGGCTCCCAACACCTCATCACTGAAGCAGACCCAAAATGAACCCAACAAGCTCAGGGAAATCTTGCGGAAGAGGGGGTGGAAAGAATGTCAGAGCCACACGTTGGGTCATGATATGCAGAGACATTTCTCCTAACCATAACTGTGGGCTAACTCCACAATGCATGACCCATATACCTCAACAAGGAGGGGCCAGGGGGAGGGGGTAGGACATGGACTAGTCTAACAATGGTACCAACTTGACTGTATTCACTGAGTACAAAACTAATTAATAAAAAAAAGAAAGAAAGCCCATATATGAAATCCTAAAACTAACATTTCACTCAATGGTACAAAGGGAGGATCATCTTTTTTTTTTTCAGTGTCAGTATGTACATGCTTTATTTATCTATTTTTTTTCTTTAGGCCTTTTTAAATCAATTTTTATTAACATTTTCCATGATTATAAAAAATATCCCATGGTAATACCCTCCCTCCCCCCACTTTCCCCTTTGAAATTCCATTCTCCATCATATCCCCTCCCCATCTCATTCAGTCTCTCTTTTATTTTGATGTCATGATCTTTTCCTCCTCTTATGATGGTCTTGTGTAGGTAGTGTCAGGCACTATGAAGTCATGGATATCCAGGCCATTTTATGTCTGGAGGGAGCATGTTGTAAGGAGTCCTACCCTTCCTCCTTTGGCTCTTACATTCTTTCTGCCACCTCTTCCTCATTAGACCCTGAGGCTTGGAAGGTGTAATCAAGATGTTACTCAGTACTCCAGTCACTTATTTCCAGCACTATAATACCATCTGAGCCATCCCAAGGTCACTGCCATCTGAAAAGAGAAGATTCTCTACCCAAAGTGAGAGTAGCATTAATATAAGGGTATAAATATTAAGAGAAGTGCTTACTGGGCAGTTTGATAAGCATAGTACATACATTTATCCAGACATCAACAGATGTTACACCCCTAGGGCTCATGACTACCCCTGTTTTAAGTTTTTAGTATCAGGGATGTATTCCCTCCCATGGAGTGGGCCTCCAGTCCAATTGGAGGGCAATTGGTTTCCACCATGATAGATGTGCCACTATTGCACCCGTTGGCTCATTTGGCCTGGCTGGCCAATTATAAGGCTTGTAGTGTCCACTGCTGAGTATCTTCACTGGTGGTATCTCTTTCTCCCATTGACCTACATGTAGAATGGTTTCTTCCAGCTTTCTCTCAGCTGGTCTACATGGAGGAGGTTATCAGCTCAGATACAGCAGAATTTCTCAGTGGCCTTTGCAGCCCAAGTATGTGGAGTCTTCAGCAATAGGGTCTTACCATCTATTCCTGGTGGGAAACCAAGGGCCTCGGTAATGGCCTATAATATTTTGGGGGCATCAGGGACCTCCCTGGCCAACAACTCACTGGAGGTATCCCATCCCTGGCACTGAAAATTTTCTAGCAATGAGCTACAGCTCCTGAGTGTTCCATTGTCCAAAACTGGAGGATTCCATATGATTTCTTTATATCCTCTTAGATTTTGATTAGCCCTCCCTCCACCTTTCCTTTACTCAATCTCTTCCCCTGACCTCACTTTGGGCCTTTCACTCCCTGCAATCTATTCTTCTACTTACATATATGCAATACCATCCTATTAAATACCCTCCTCTTCCTTTCTCTTCCATTTATATCTCTTTTTTAGCTTACTGGCCTCTGCTACTGAATGTTTTCCTTCTCACACAGAAACCCAATCATCTGTAGCTAGGATCCACATATGAGGGAGAACATGCGATGCTTGGCTTTCTGGGCCTGGGTTACCTCACTCAGTATAATCCTTTCCAGATCTATCCATTTTCCTGCAAATCTCAAAACTTCATTTTTCTTTACGGCTGAGTAAAACTCCATTGTATAAATGTCCCATATCTTCATTATCCACTCATCAGTTGAGAGACATCTAGGCTGGTCCCATTTCCCAGCTATTGTGAACTGAGCAGCAATAAACATGGTAGAGCACCTACTTCTAAGGAAATGAGATGAGTCCTTAGGATATATGCCTACAAGTGCTATAGCTAGGTCATATGGTAGATAAATTTTTAGCTGTCTTAGGAACCTCCACACTGAGTTCCACAATGGCTGGACCAGGTTGCATTCCCACCAACAGTGTTTTTCCACATCCCCGCCAGCATTTATGATCATTTGTTTTCATGGCGGTATCCAATCTGACAGGAGTGAGATGGAATCTCAATGTGGATTTAATCTGCATTTTCCTGATGACTAGGGATGTAGGACATTTTTTTAGATGCTTATATGCCATCCGTATTTCTTCTTTTGAGAAGCTCCATAGCCTATTTTTTAATTAGCTTGTTTGATTTCTTATTATTTAACTTTTTGAGTTCTTTGTTTATCCTAGATATTAATCCTCTATCAGATATATAGCTGGCAAAGATTTTTTTCCCATTCTGTAAGTTGCTTCTTTGCTTTATTCACAGTGTTCTTTGCAGTACAAAATCTTGGTAATTTCATGAGGTCCCAGTGGTTAATCTGTGGTTTTATTGCCTGAGCAATTGGAGTTATATTCAGAAAGTCTTCACCAAGACCAGTATGTTGAACAGTTTCCCCTACTTTTTCCTCTAGCAGTTTCAGAGTTTCAGGTCTGAGGTTAAGGTCTTTAATCCATTTGGACTTAATTCTTGTGCACGGAGAGAGAGAGGAATCTATTTTCATCCCTCTACAGATATATATCCAGTTTTCCCAGCACCATTTGCTGAAGCGGCTGTCTTTTCTCCAGTGAGTATTTTTGGCATTTTTATCGAATATCAGGTGGCTATGGCTACCTGGACTTACATCTGGGTCCTCTATTCTGTTCCATTGATCTACATGTCTGCTTTTGTGCCAGTACCATGCTGTTTTTGTTACTATGGCTCTGTAGTATAGGTTAAAATCAGGTGTGGTGACACCACCAGCCTTGATTTTGTTGCTCAGTATTATTTTAGATACTCAGGTTTTTTTTGTGATTCCAAATGAATTTTTGGATTGTTTTTACTATTTCTGTGAAGAATGCCACTGGAATTTTGAAGGGGATTGCATTAAATGTGTAGATTGTTTTTGATAAGATTGCCATTTTCACAATATTGATTCTTCCAATCCAGGAACAAGGGATGTTTTTCCATTTCCTTTTGTTCTATCTTTGCCTGGTTTTGGTATCAGGGTGATGCTAGCTTCATAGAAGGAGTTTGGTAGGATTCCTTCTTTTTCTATTTTATGGAAAAGCTTAAGAAGCAATGATGTTAGTTCTTCCCTGAAGGTCTGGTAAAATTCAGCAGTGAATCCATCTGGGCCTGGACTTTTTTTAGTTGGGAGATTTTTGATAACTGCTTGGATCTCCATGCTTGTTATAGGTCTATTTAAGTGATTAATCTCATCTTGAGTTAATTTAGGTAGGTCATATAAATCAAGGAAATCATCCCTTTCTTTCAGATTTTCATGCTTTGTGGAGTATATGCTTTTATAGTATGTCCCTATGATTTTTTGAATTTCTCTGGCATCTGTTGTGATGTTACTTTTTCATCTCTAATTTTATTAATTTGTGTCTCTTCTCTCTTTCTTTTGGTCAGATTTGCTAAGGGTTTATCAATCTTGTTTATCCTTTCAAAGAACCAACTCTTTGTTTCATTGATTCTTTGGATTGGTTTTTTTCATTTTTATTTCATTAATTTCTGCCCTAATCTTTATTATTTCTTCCCGTCTACTGATTTTTGGTTTGCCTTGTTCTTCTTTTTCCAAGGCTTTAAGGTGAAGCATTTGGTCATTTACTTGCGACCTTTCTAATTTCTTAATATAGGCACTTAAAGCTATAAATTTACCTCTTAGGACTGCCTTCATTGTGTCCCAGAGATTTTGGTATGTTGTGTTCTCATTATCATTTGACTCTATCAATTTTCTGATTTCCTTCTTGATTTCTTCATTTAGTAGTGTGTTGTTTAATTTCCATCATTTTGTGTATGCTCTATAGCATTTATTGATATTGATTTGTAGTTTGATTCCATTATGGTCAGATAGAATGCAAGAAATTATTTCAATTTTCCTGTATTTGTTAAGATTTGCTTTGTGTCCTAATATATGGTCTATTTTAGAGAATGTTCCATGTGCTGCTGAAAAGAATGTATATTCTGCAGCATTTGGATGAAATGTCCTATATATATCTGTTAGGTCCATTCCTTCTATGACTCATTTAGTCCAGATGCCTTTCTGTTTATTTTTCCCTGGGATGACCTGTCAATTGATAAGAGTGGGGTGTTGAAGTCACCCACTACCACTGTGTTTGGTGTTATCTGTGACCTTAGTTCTAATAGCGTTTGTTTGATGAATTTGGGGGCCCCCATGTTGGGTGCATATATGTTTAGGATTGTAATGTCCTCCTTTTGGAGGGTGCCTTTAATCAATATAAAGTGGCCTTCCTTATCTTTCTTAACTAATGTTGGACTGAAGTCTACCTTGTCAGATACTAGGATAGCAACCCCTGCTTGTTTTCTAGGTCCATTTGCTTGAAACACCGTTTTCCAACCTTTCACCCTAAGATAGTGTCCATCCTTTGTAGAAAGGTGGGTTTCTTGGAGGCAACAAATTGAAGGATCCTGCTTTTTAACCCAGTCTGCAAACCTATGTCTTTGGTTGGGCCATTGAGGCCATTGATATTAAGAGATAGTATTGAAAGGTGTGTATTCATTTTTGCTATTTTTTGTTGTTCTTCCGGATTTACCTTTGCTCTCTTGTGTTAACTAGTATTTGAGTATTATTTGTTTTTTCCAGGTTCCTTATATGTGTGCTTTTCTTTTTATTCAGCATGGAGGATTCTTTCAAGTATTTTCTGTAGAGCTGGTTTTGTCTTCAAATACTCCTTTAGCTTGCTTTTGTCATGGAATGTCCTTATTTCTCCATCTATTTGAATGGATAGCTTTGGAGGATAAAGTAACCTTTGTTGACAGTTGTTATCTTTCAGAAGTTTGAATACATCACTCCATGCCCTTCTGGTTTTTAAAGTTTATGTTCAGTAATCTGCTGTAATCCTGATAGGCTTGCCTTTGTAGGTAACTTGATTTTTCTCTCTGACTGCTTTCAATATTTTTTCTTTGGTTTGTGTGTTTGGTAGTTTGATTATAATATGGCGAGGAGAGGTTCTTTCTAGGTTTTGTCTGGCTGGTGTTCTACAGGATTCCTGTATCTGCATAGGCTCCTTTTTCCCAATTTCGGGGAAGTTTTCTCTATGATTTTGTTGAAGACACTACTATGCCTTGGAGTGAAATTCTTCTCCTACTATGCCCTGAATTCTTATGTTTGATATTTTCATAGTGTCCCGAATATCTTGAAATTCCCACTCATACTTTTCTATTAGTTTGTCTTTCTCTTTGTTGGACTGTATTAGATCTGCCACCTGGTCTTCTAGCTTAGATATTCTCTTTCATCCATTCTACTGGTGAGATTTTCTACAGAGTTTTTTATTTCATTAACTGTGTTCTTCATTGCTAGTAATTCTGACTGGTTTTTCTTTATTATTTCTATTTCCTTATTTATGTCTAGTATTGACCTCTTTATTTCATTACATTGGTATCCTGTGTTTTCTTTGATTCCTTGGTTTCCTCTTTCATTCCTTTGATTTCTTCTTTGACTTCTGTGAACATATTTATAATCATTCTTTTGAAATCTTTCTCAGGCATTTCCTCTGACTCGTTCTCACTGGAGGTCATTTCTGATGCATTAATAGTTTTTGGTGGATTTAAATTGTCTTTATTTTTGGTGTTTCTTGTGTTATAATGTATGTATTTTTGCATCCTGGATTATTTAATGATTGGATTTTCTAGTTAGCTGGGTATTATTAGATGACATGAGCAGAGGGTGGATATCACCCCCTGGCCAACATAAGGTGGACAATAGCAACAAGAGAGTGTGTCAAACATTGGCAAGGGGACACTGGCTATAACACCCATTAGCCCACCCCCAACAATACACTGCCTCCAAGAGTCATTAATTCCAAAATTTCTATCAGCTGGGAACCTAGCATTCAGAACACCTAAGTTTATGGGGGACACCTGAATCAAGCCACTACATTCTACCCCTGGCCCCCATAAACTGATAACCATCTGTGATGTAAAGTGCAATGCACACATTCCAACTTTAAAAGTCCCCATAGGGTTTTTTTTTTCATCAATCCTAATGATATCCAAACATCCCCATAATTCAAGGTATTTTAATTGAACCATAATACCAAAAAAAAAAAAAAAAAAAACCACAAAACCCCATAATGGCACAGAATAAACATTCACACTGCAAAAGATGGCATTGGGAATAGCAAAGACATACTCAGCCAATACAGGGCAAACATCAAACTCTGTAGCTCCAAGTCCAACAACTCTAGTCAGTGACAAATCTCTAAGTCTGATAATTCTAACCAGCAACAAGTCTCTGGAGTTCCAATATTGCTCCTCTAGCCAGACTACTCACAGTCCTGGAAAACTTCATTTGGGGCCAGCAGCTTTTCTTATTAACCATCTTGTGATCCCAGCATCTCCAATGGGTCTCCACTGCAACCCATGGTTCATCCTCATGACTCCATGGGATCTCCATGGAGGCATCCAGCAAACCTGCTTCACACTGCCCATGGCCATTTCCAAAACAAAGGACCATGTTGCAAACTCAATGACCCTCTCTTTCTTGCATTTCTTATACTCTACAATGCCAGGTAGGGTGCCCATTTGTTAATCCAGGGGGGAATAAATCAGACTTTGAAGAACAGGACATTCCTTGAGAACTCAGACCTCTTCAAAAAAGTCTACATTCTTCCTGTTGCCCCAGTTCAGGTCAGCTGGCCCAATCTCAAGGTTGTAATCTCTCAAACAATTGCAGGTGAATGGGCAGCAGTTCACCCAAAGGTGTTGTTTCTCTGTGCCATAGCCCTCTGCTTATTAGTTCATTTCTATGCAAAGCAACCCTGCACAACTTCTCAGGATATGGGCATAACAGGAAGCTTCTTACACAAACTGCTTCTCGCCCGGTCTAGGCAAAGCTCTTTCTCACCCCCATGAGCCAAACCTCACAGTCCATAGTTCTTACTGCATTCAGGTCTTTTAACTCTGACACCAGAATAGTTCATCAAGCTGTACTTACAGCACTGCAAGGCTTCTCTTAGGCCAAGGTTTTAAATCTTTCCACATTCCTATAGAAAACCAGCTCCAAAAGGACAAAGCCACAGTCTGGTGTCTAGCAGCAATCCCACTACTCAGTACCAACATTAATGTTGCAGTCAGGTTCACATTACTGGCAGAAATCACCTGACCAAGAGCAGCTTTTCGGATAAAAGGGTTTATTTTGGCTTACAGACTCAAGGGGAAGCTCCATGATGGCTGGGGAAAATGATAGCATGAGCAGAGGGTGGACATCACCCCCTAGCCAACATAAGGTGGACAATAGCAACAAGAGAGTGTGTCAGACACTGGCAAGAGGACACTGGCTATAATACCTATAAGCCTGCCATGAACAACACACTGCATCCAAAAGTCATTAATTTCCAAATCTCCATCAGTTGGTAACCTAGCATGCAGAACACCTAAGTTTATGGGGGACGCCTCAATCAAACCATGACACCACATAAGGCAGATACACAAGGTGACACATGTGTCTGGAGTTTGACTGCAGTGGCTAGAGGTCCTGGAGCTCCCATTCTCACTAGCTCTCTAATGAATCAATCAATCAATAAAAATATTTTTAAATTAAGAAACAAGATAATCAGTTATATTTCCATATATTAAAAATTGAGTTATCTGAAAATTGAATTTGGAAAACACATTTACAGTCACACTAAAAAGAATAACATATCTAGGAATAAAGTTAGGTAGGTGAATAAAACATTCTCAAAACTATAAACACTGATGAAGGAAATTAGAGGGCAAAACAAAGGAAAGAGCTCTACTATATGATTTAGTAAATGATTTAACATTGTTAATATTTTCATACTATTCAAAGAAATCTACAGATTCTATAAAATTTCTAGCAAAATTCCACTAACTCTTTTTCAGAAGTAGAAAGAAATCATCCTAAAACTCTTGTCGTAATCTCCACAGAAGGTCATGGATGGGCAAATCAATCTTGAAGAAGAGCAGAACTGGGGCATCACTTCCTGATTTCAAAATATGCTACAAAACTATCAATATTAAAGCAAGATAGTAGCATAAATACAGATAATAGACCAATAGAAAGAATTAAGAACCTCAAAATAAATTCAAATTATCCTCAATTGATTTTCAACAATGTGGTAAAAGGTAATCTCTTCCCTACGTGGTGTTTGGAAAACTAGACAGCAACAGACAAAAGAATGATCCTTATCTTACACTATAAATAAAACTAAAAAATCTTGGCTGGAGAGATGTCTCATTGGTTAAAGGAGCTTGCTTGTAAAGTTTGATGACCCATGGTTCAATTTCCCAGTGCCCACGTAAGCCAGATGTACAAAGTGGCACATGTGTCTGAGAGTTTGTTTGCAGTGGCAAGGGGCCGTGGCATGCCCACTCTCACTCTCTCCACCATCTCTCTTTCTCTCTCTCTGCTTACAAATAAATAATTAGTTAAAAAAATAAAATATCTATACAGAGGCTGGAGATATGTCTCAGTGTGGGGAATGTTTACCATGTAAATATGAGGACCTGAATTTGGATCCTCAGCACCCATGTTTTTTTTTTTTTTTTTAATCTGTGTGTGGTGGTGTATACCTGTAACTCCAGTGCTGGGGAGATGGAGACGAGAGAATCCTTAGGTCTTATTGGCTAGCTAATCTGGCAAAATTGGTGAGCTCTGAGTTCAATAAGAGATCTTGTATCAATAAGAGGAAGACATCAAACATTAAACTCTGGCCTTACTTCCACATACACATGCATCCACATACATGTATACTTTAGTATATACTTACATACATGGATAACATGCACACACATAAAAATCAACTCGAATCAGATTAAAGATTTAAATGCAAGATCCTAAATTGTAAACACTTAGAAGAAAATATATAGGAAATGCTTCAGGACATAGATCTTCATAAACATTTCACCTATGACACCAAAATCACAGGAAACAAGAATAATTATGTGGGTTATATCACACACAAATGCTTCTTCATAGCACAGGTGACAACAGAGCAAAGAGACAAGCTAAAGAATGAGAGAAAAATGTTTGTAAATCAGGTATCTAATAAGAGGTTAATATGCAAATAGGTGAAGCACTCCTACAATTCAACAGTTAAAAATTCAAAAACAACCTTAAATCAACAGTAATAACAACAACATAAACCTCTCAATTTTAAAAGTAGACTAAGGAAGGCTAGCCTAAGCCCTATAGTAAAATTCTCCCTCAACACACACATACACACACACACACACACACACACGACACAGGCTAAGGATTATTTTAAATGAAACACAAATGGCCAGTAGATACATTGAAGGATACCCAACATCATTAATCATCAGGGAAATGCAAGTTAACCACCATGTGGTATCACCTCATGGATGTCAAGATGGCTATTTTACACATGGCATGTGTGAGAATGTGAACATCTGGCAATCAGTCCTTGCACGTTGTAGGCATACAAACTAAGAGAGCTAATATAGACTCCACAAAAATTTAAAAATGAGCCGGGCGTGGTGGCGCACGCCTTTAATCCCAGCACTAGGGAGGCAGAGGTAGGAGGATTGCCATGAGTTCAAGGCCACCCTGAGACTACATAGTGAATTCCAGGTCATCCTGGACCAGAGTGAGACCCTACCTCGAAAAACCAAAAAAAAAAAAAAAAAAATTTAAAAATGGTTGGGTGTGGTGGTGTACATTTTTAATCCCAGCACTTGGGCTGGAGAGGTAGGAGGATTGTTGTGAGTTCAAGGACACACTGAGACTACATAGTGAATTTCATGCCAGCCTGGGCTAGAGGGAGACCCTACCTTGAAAAAAATAAAAAGATAGAACTACAACATGATTCAGTGATCTTAGTTTTAGAGTATTTATCCAAAGAATTAAAATTAGGATTTTAAGATTGTTGCCATTAATTTCTTGTTACTGGAACAAAATATCCAACCATAAGTAGATTATGGAAGAACTGGTTTATTTCAGCTTACATTTAAATTTTGTTTTATAAGAAGTTATATTCTTTTGTCCCCTCACCCCCACTCCCATTTCCCTGGGGACCCTCCTTAGTGGGGTTATGGTATTCAGTGTGAGGTCATGAAGGCTTTAACAGTCTCTGTGGGGAGGGGGAACTGTTCCTCAGGGTACTTATACCAATTTTGTGGCTCTTACAATCTTTCCACCCCTTCTTGTGCAATGTTCCCTGAGCCATGGCAGGCCTGTTAGCAGTCTGAAGTAGTGTTAAGTTCTCTTTAGCCTCTGGATATCTGCTTTGATTGACCACAGTATCTGTCATCATCACCCTAGAGCTGGTTGTCAGGCTAGCAGTGAGAACAATGCTAGTGTTGCTGCTTCCTCTACAATTTCTCATGGGCCCCAGAAGATGTGGTAGAGGTGGCATGTCTTGTGGTGGGCAGCCAGCTATCTTTTCTTGTTATATTGATGTATCATGGATTTCCTCCGTTTTGTCTGCCATTTCTTTCTCCCTGGTTTCTTTTGTATAGCTCCTATTCCACCATCTTAATGGGAGATCTCTCAGCTTACATTCTTCTAAGGGAAGTTTCTATCATGGCAGGGAAAGTATGTCAGGAGCAGACAGCTGGCATCACCTCATCACATCAGCTGGGAGGAAGTAGAGAAGTTGAGGCACACCAAGTGGGCTGCACTATAACACTGCAAGGCACACTGTGTGGTTTGAATCAGATGCCCCCAAAGCTCAAATGTTCTGAATGCTTGGTCCCCACTGATGGTGAATTGTGAGGTGGAGCCTTGCTGGAGGAGGTGTTTGTTGTTGGTGGGCTTAGGAGTGTTATAGCCAGCTCCACCTTGCCAGAACTCAGTTCACTTTCCTGCTACTGTTTCTACCTCTGTGGCAGAAGTGATATCCAGCTTCTGCTCATGCCATGCTTTTTCTTATCATGAAGCTTCCCTTTGAGACTGAAAGGCAGAATAAAAACCATTTTTTCCCATCTGCAGCTTGTGAATAGATGCTTTTTGACAACAGCAAAAATGTAACTGCAACAGAAAACTGATACTAGATGAGTGGGGATGTTGCTGCTTGGCTGTGTGGCCTTTTGGAACTGATTTGTGGGAGGAATGTGGAAAGATTTGAAACATTGGTCTAAGAGACTCCTTGCAATGCTATTAGTGCAGTTTGGTGGATTCTTCTGAGAATTGAAAGACTTAAATGCAAAAAGATCTGTGGACTGTGAGATGTAGTATATGAGGGAAGAAAGGGCTTTGTCTGGACTGGGCTAGAGGAAGTTTATATGAGAAGCTTGTTGTGTTCTGCTTGACTGTGTCCTGGAAATGTGTTCAGGGTTGCATTGCATACCTATGGATTGGTGTGAGCAGATGGAGATGGCACAGAGGGAAACAGAAGTTTGGGTTGAAACTACAGTTGCTTCAGCTGCACATATTTGGGAGATTGACACCATTGAGATTGGGCCATGTTGTAGTCAGCTCCCTGCTGCTGGGATGAACATCCAAACCAGGCACAGTTTATAAGAAGAAGGCTTTATTTCAGCTTTACAGATCCAGAAGTTCCATAATGGCAGAAGAGGCTAGCCTCCTTTCACAGATCCAAGCAGAGAGAAACCACCACCAGCCAGCACCATAAGCAAGCACACATGAACAGAAAACCACAGGGAACCAGCAGCCAGCAGAAGGAACCCATGCAGAGCTCAGACCTCTCTGCATATCTTTAGGCTGGAAATTAGATCCACCTCCAAACACACCTTAGGGCTGGGCCCCAGGATCTGCCCATGGTGACATCTCTTCCAGACAGGTGGCTGGAAATCCAAATTACAAACTTTAATAAAACAACTGAATCTGACTGAGGGGACATACATTCAGACTACCACAGCTCAGCTATTCTGCATTGGGACAGTATAAAGTATACTGACTTTTTTGAAAATAGGGAGCCTGAATGCTGACGGAGTGTTCTGCTCTTCAAAGTTGGTATTATTCTTCTCTGAATTAGCAAATTTGATAACCTGCCTGGTACAATGGAAGTATAACAAATGAAGGAAAGAAAGGGTCATTAGATTTGCAACATGGTTTGTTTTTTGGAAATGGCCACTGGGCAATGTGAGGCAGAATTTGTGAAGTCCCTGTGTGGAGGTCTAATGGAGCCACTGGGATGAACTGTGGGTTGTAGAGGAGACTTCAGAATTGTTTGGTGATAGCAGGAATATGGAATGGCAACCAAGAAGAGCTTCTGGCTTTGGGTGGTGTTTCCCCCAGGTTGTGAGCACCCAACTGGAGGAGTGGAATTTGAACTCCAGAGACTTTGTCACTGGTTACAGATGTCAGACTTGGGAACTATAGGATTTGATGTTTGCCCTACTTGTTTTAAATCTTCCATTGGTCCACTCTTGTTTTGTTCAGTGGCATCTTTTGCAGTTTGAATGTTTATGCCATTATGTGATCTTGATTTTACAGGCCCACAGTTAAGAGACCTTGGACTATGGGGATGTTTGAACAGTGTTGGATTGATAAACATTGGACCTATAGTCAACCAAAACATGTTTCACACTTAACCTTTGGTAGGTGTTCTGGCTACAGTAACAAACAAGTCACTCTGAGATATGGAGGCTTTTGAGTTTGTCCCACTGAAGAGGGATGTGGACTCAGAAGTTCTGTTTCTATTCACTCATTTCCAGCCTCCAGGACACCAGGATGGGGTGTCTGTTGTTTGGATATGGTTTATGTTTTCTTGTGTTTCCCCCCAAGGTCCTTGTGTTGGGAGGTTTGGCTCTAACTAGGCAACACTGGAGCTGATGCGATCTTTAAGAGGGGTGAAGATGGCAGCAGAAGGTCCTTAAGTCACTGAGGTACTGTCCTCAGACTAGAATAACTTGTCTTATGAAGTGGATTCTGGAAAGAATGAGTTGGGATAAAGGTTCCAAGTTTCTCTCTGGCTTCCTGTTTACTGATGTGACTTTTTTACTCCTGCACATGCTCCTGCCCTGTCACACATCCCTCAGCAGAGTTGAGCTACACAGTTTGGACTTTCAGTCTCCAAAATTGGAACTAGATAAAACTTCTTATAAAATTATAAAGATGCATCAGGCATTTCATTGTCATAATGCAAAACAGACCAAGACAGAATTATTTCTCAAAAAAACAGACCAGCCGGGTGTGGTGGCGCACGCCTTTAATCCCAGCACTTGGGAGGCAGAGGTAGGAGGATCGCTGTGAGTTCAAGGCCACCCTGAGACTACATAGTGAATTCCAGGTCAGCCTGGGCCAGAGTGAGACCCTACCTCGAAAAACACCAAAAAAAAATTGAAAAAATTGAAAAAATTGAAACCAAAAACAAAAACAAAAACAAAAAACAGACCATTTCTACCAGCAACCCCAACACCAAGTAATTAGAAAGGGCCCAGTGTTCTCAATTACTGTCCAGCAAAGCCTTTTTGTAAATGTGTGTGTGTGTGTGTGTGTGTGTGTGTGTGTGTGTGTGTAGCATGTGTTTATATGTATGTGTGGTGGTTTGATTCAGATGTCCCCCATAAACTTAAGTGTTCTGAATGCTAGGTTCCCAGCTGATGGAGATTTGGGAATTTACACCTCCTGGATGCAGTGTATTATTGAGGGCAGGCTTATGAGTATTATAGCCAGTTTCCCCTTGCTAGTGTTGGGCATACTCTCCTGTTGCTATTGTCCACCTTATGTTGGCTAGGGGGTGATGTCCACCCTCTGCTCATGTCATCGTTTTCCCTGCCATCATGGAGCTTCCCCCTCGAGCCTGTAAGCCAAAATAAACCTCTTTTTCCCACAAGCTGCTCTTGATTGGGTGATTTCTACCAGCAATGTGAACCTGACTGCAACAGTAAAGTGGTACCATGGAGTGGGATTGCTGCTAAACACCTAATTGTGTGGTTTTGGCCTTTTGGAGATAATTTTCAAGAGGAATGTGGAAGGATTTGAAACATTGGCCTAAGGGATGCTTTGCAGTGCTGTAAGTACAGGTTGATGGACTATTCTGGTGTCAGAGTTGAAAGACCTGAATCCAGTAAGAACTATGGACTGTGAGGTTTGGTTTATGAGGGTGAGAAAGAGCTTTGCCTGGACTGGGCAAGCAGTTTGTGTGGGAAGCTTCCTGTTATGCTCGTGTCCTGAGTTGTGCAGGGTTGCATTGTGTAGAAATGGACAGGTGCGAGCAGGAGGGATATGGCACAGAAAAAATGAAATCTTTGGGCCTAAACTGCTGCTCATTCACCTGTAATTCTTTGAGAGATTACAACCATTGAGATTGGGCCAGCTGACCTGCACTGGGGCAACAGAAAGAATGTAGACTCTTTTGAAGGGGTCTGAATGCTCAAGGAGCATCCTGTTCTTCAAAGTTTGCTTTATTACCCACTGGACTAACAAATTGGCACTCTACTTGGTATTATGGAGTATAAAAATGCAGGAAAGAGAGGGTCATTGAGTTTGCAACATGGTCTTGAGTTTTGGAAATGGCCATGGGTAGTGTGAAGTAGGTTTGCTGGTTGCCTGCATGGAGACCCCATGGAGCCATGAGGATGAACCATGGATTGCAGTGGAGACCCAATGGAGATGCCGGGACCACGAGATAGCTGCTAAGAAAAGCTGCCGGCCCAGATGAAGTTTTCCAGGACTGTGAGTAGCCTCCCTTGAGGGGTGGATTGGAATGCCAGAGACTTGTTGCTGGTTAGAATTATTGGACTTGGAGATTTGTCACAGCTAGAGTTGTTAGACTTGAAGCTATAGAGTTTGATGTTTGCCCTGGTTGTTTTAAATCTCCTATTGGCTGAATGTTTCTTTGCTATGCCCGATGCCATCTTTTGCAGTGTGAATGTTTCTTCTGTGCCATTATGGGATTTTGGGGGATTTTTTGGTATTATGGCTCAGTTAAAACATCTTGGACTATGGGGATGTTTGAACTTCATTGGGATTGCTAAAAACTGTGGGGACTTTTAAAATTGGACTGAATGCATTGTATTTTACTACATGTATGGATATCAGTTTATGGGGGCCAGGGGCGGAATGTGGTGGTTTGAATGCTAGGTTCCTAGCTGATAGAGATTTGGGAATTAATGCCTCCTGGAGGCAGTATATTGTTCGGGGTGGGCTTATGGGTGTTATAGCCAGTTTCCCCTTGCCAGTGTTTGGAATACTCTCCTGTTGCTATTGTCTACCTTATGTTGGTCAGGGGGTGACGTCCACCCTTTGCTCATGTCATCGTTTTCCCTGCCATCATGGAGCTTCCCCCTCGAGCCTGTAAGCCAAAATAAATCTCTTTTTTCCCACAAGCTGCTCTTGATTGGGTGATTTCTACCAGCAATAAGAATCTGACTGCAACAGTATGTGAGTGCACTCATGTGTAGATGCATGTGGAGGTCAGAGGTTAATGTTACATGTCCTCTTTACTTGCTCTATACCTTATTTTGGGACAGGGTCTCTCACTGAACCAGGAGCTTAATGATTCAGCTAGATGAGGATTCCCTTATCTCTACCTCCCTAGCACTGGGATTCCAGGCATTTTACATCAACATTGGGGTCTAAACTCAGGTTTTCATACTTGCACAGCAAGCACTTTACCCTCTAAGGGTTCATTTCTGAAAGAGTTCCTAATCTTACTTTTTAATTACCAGGACTCAAAATGACACCCTCAGTTTCATTCATTCGGCTTTCATGTCAGGTACCAGTTGACATGAAAGGAGGTGTTAAACATCACACATGCAGGGATGTTAGATACTGGGAGGGTGACAGTTAACATGACCTAGTTCTTCATTTCAACAAATTCACAGTCCATCAGGGAGAAGAAACACATAGCTTGGCAATTCCAACAGACCATGTATGTAGCAGACAGCTTCAGGTTCGCTGGGATGAACTTCCAGACCAGGCACAGTTTTGGAGGAAGGGATATTTATTGAAGTTTACAGATCCAGGGGAAGTTCCATAATGACAGAAGAAGCTTTCACAGGACCAAGCAGAGAGAGAGAAACACAAGCCAAAAAGCCAAAAGCCACACAGCACAGCACACTTTAGGAACTCCAGCTAGGCACACTTTGCATATCTTTAGATTGAAATCTCAAACCCACCACCACAGTTTATGATCCGCCCAGTGACACTACCTCCAGCCAGGTGGCTGCACATGCAAACTACGAACTAATAAAACACTGAATATATTGGGGGCCACTATTCAAACTACCTCAGTTTCATTCATTCGGCTGTCATGTCAGGTACCAGTTGACAATATAGGAGGTGTGAAACATCACATATGCAGGGATGTCAGATGCTGGGAGGGTAACGGTTAATATGACCTAGTTCTTGATTTCAACAAACTCACAGTCCAGCAGGGAGAAGAGACACATAGCTTGACAATTCAACAGACCATGTGAATGGCAAAAGTCCCCCTAACCTTCCACCACCACCTAGTGTACCTGGTGTATTAGGAAAAAGCACATTATCCAAAAGGTGTGATGTTGCCACTGGAATATTGCACAAAAGTACTTTACCATGGTAATCAATAAAGAGTTGGCTGAATGAGCTCTTTGAAACCTAATAATACTGCTTTAATTGTTCACTTCTCTGAACTTTAACTAGAATAATCTCACTTAGTTCTTACTATCTACTTGGACTCTTAGTAAGCCCTCTAGAAGGAATGACCTTGAGCTACTCCTTTCAAATGGATCTGAGGGCATCATATGTTATCCACCCCTGACTCTCACCATCAGGCCTTTTTCCAGGGTCCTTTGCTGGGCAAGGGTCGGAGAAGGGTAGACATTTTCACAGAAGCCCCAGTCTGTACTCTCTCCAGAAGGAAAAGGAGAGCTGGTGTGATATTGCTGAAGTCACTCCATCCCCACAAATGTTTATGAGTGCCGTCACTAAGTGAGATCCCTAAAGGCTGTGGGAAAGGGGCAATGGACAGACATAGGCCCAAGAAGCATCCCTTGCTCAGTAGAAGTCCCAGGTGGCTTGCAAGGTATATACATGAAGGATCATTGAATCCAAAGCAAACCAGTATCACTGAACCCTTTAACAACTGTGGTATCTCAGGTGTCTCCCAACATTCTCTATCTCAGCTTAGTTGAGGTCTCAGCTAACTTGGAACAAAGCAGGCTGTCTTTCACCCCTTAGAAAGATTCCTGCCACCTGGCTGAGATTCACTGAAGCCCTGGAAGATGGCATAGGGCAGGGGCAGCAGCTGCCATCTTGGTGTTGGGAACAAGGTTGTACAATTCTATCCCATGCTTACTTCAGATGTCAGACAAGTATGAATACCTCCCTGAGATCAGTTTCCACATACCTCATAACAATAAACACAGACAAGTTTCTGACTGTGTGCCACACACATGGTGTTCACAGTCCCCACAACAACCCTAGGAAGCAAATGCTAATGTTATCTTCATCCCACATGTAGGAAAACTGAGGCCTGAAGAAGGCATCATGATGCTGTACTGTTTGTCATTAGTAAAGTGGCAGCAATAATTTCTGCCCTCTATATCCCCAAGACTTGTGCTAATAAACAGCAGAAACCATATGATGCCACTTCTCAAAACCATTAAATATTCTACAAATGTAAGGTGACTTTCCAGTATCTATTACAGTGTCCTGCAATCACTTCAGCAAAAAATCTATTCCATTAGGTGTTCTATTTTAAGATATATAAAGTGCTACCTTTGAAAGATTGTCAACTGAACTTGAAATGACTTTGAATACTCCCTTTCAGATTTCCCGATAGTGGGTGTTTCCTGAAAACAGAGATGATCCTGAAGAGGTTAAATGACTGAAAGATGAAGACCCTCTGTGAACATAGGTTTAAAATAGCCAGCTTTAGGGCTGGAGAAATAGCCTAGTAGTTAAAGCACTTGCCTGTAAATGTTTCCTTCAGAATTACTAAGACTGGAATGGCTTTCTGTAAACTAATGAGTGGCACTATGTCTCTAAGAGAATCATGAGACTGGTCATGAGCAACAATAATAAAAAGTTCAGTCAGGCTAACTTTGGTATAGATAGAGCCACACCCAGGTCTAGCAACCCTCTCTGCATGTTTGGAGAGTGGGGGAAAATGCTGCTTTTAGTTGGTATTATTATTGTTATCTCTTGACTCACTGAACTACTTGAGCAGGTCTCTTGTTCACCACTGCTTCTTTTTCCAGGTTAACTGGCCTCTAAGCTTCTAGCAGATTCTGCTGTCTGTTTCCCTCCTTGCCTGTAGGTGTGGCTGGGAATTACAAATACCTGCTACAGCTTTTGGCTCTTTACATGGGTGTTGTGGTTCCGAACTCAGGTACTTTCATCCACGAAGCCCTCTCCTAGCATCTAAACTTTTCTACTTATTTATGTGTCTGTGTGTGTGTGTGTGTGTGTGTGTGTGTGTGTATGTGTAGGCTACAATGTGGTGTGTCTATGCTGTGTGTAGTATGTGTGTGCATGTGTGTGTGTGCAAATGCATGCATCCCATGTGCACATGTAGAGAGGCCAGAGAATGTGGAGTGCTTGCTAGTCTTCCTAAACTGCATTTGTATTTAGTTTCCAGCTTAATGATTTTATTTTTTATTTTTATTTATTTATTTGAGAGAAGGGAGAGAGAGGGAATGAGGTAGAGAGAGAGAGAGAGAGAGGGAGAGAATGGGCATACCAGGGCTTCTAGCCTCTGCAAACAATCTCCAGATGCATGCTTCACCTTGTGCATCTAGCTGATGTGGGTACTGGGGAATCGAACCCAGGTCCTTAGGCTTTGCAAGCACCTTAATCATCTTTCCAGCCCGTTGACTTTATTTATTTATTTATTTATTTTTAAACAAAGGAATTTTAAATTTTTTTGTTTATTTTCTTATTTATTTGAGAGCGACAGAGAGAGAGAGAGAGAGAGAGAGAGAGAGAGAATGGGCATGCCAGGGCCTCCAGCCACTGCAAACGAAGCCCCCTTGTGCATCTGGCTAACAGTGGGTCCTGGGGAATTGGGCCTCGAACTAGGGTCCTTAGGCTTTACAGGCAAGTGCTTAACAGCTAAGCCATCTCTCCAGCCCCCATTGACTTTATTTTAAACCCAATCTCATCAGTGAGGAGTCCAGCCAACTCCATTCCATCCTCCTATATCAGTCACCTCAAGTAGCTGAGAAATCCTAGAATATTTGAGGAACAACTTTTCTGGGCAATCCCACAGGGAGCTGGTGAAAAGATCAGCTGTCCCTGGAACCAGAAAAGTTTCTCTTGAATGTTATGAGTTCACAAGGTCTGCTCCTAAGAAACTCAGGGAAAATGAGAACATCTGCATGTTTTATAAGCAGAAACCTTCAGGAAGGGTGAAGGTGAAAATGGTCTCCGATCAGGAAGGACTGCCCTGGGGAAAGAAGGCTCCCTTAGGCTTCTTGTCTAGGCTTACACAGGGCAGTGGGACTGTTCAGGATTACTCCTGTAGTCTGGTGTCAGGCAACAGAGCAAGTCCTGGCCACTCTCCTTAACACCATGACAAAGTGATGTGGCCTGTTCAGTTTGAAAGGCATCCTGTATGTTACATCCTAATAGCGATTGTGAGGCAGTTAGAGTGACTGGGCCTCTGAAAGTAAAAAGCAGGAATGTCTTTAGCCCTATCCTTGCAGCCTCCCCTTTGCTAGAGAAGAATCTGGCTTTTCTTTATCCTCTTGCCTAAAGGAGTTCCCTAGAATAAACTGAGCCCCTTCCTGGGATGAAGGTCACCTTTTCCTAGAATTTAAATATGATCCTGACATTGTGGTGGGTTAAGTCCAGCCCCTAGCCCAGACCAATTAGCTGTCTCTCAGGCTCATCAGAGCCTGAAGGGATAGCTCACCACAATGAGGTTATAAATAGATCCTTATGGAAAGGGCTCTCTTGGTTGTCCATTCATCACTCCTGAACCTTCAGGAAGGGTGCTGGTGGGGATGACCAGGTTGTGGTACATCTCTCCTCATCTGGACCCAGTTGGGCAGAGATGAGAGAAGACATCCCTGACTCCTCTCTACCCACTCCTGGCCGAGCTCTCCAAGCTTTCTTTTCTTTTCTCTCTAAGTCTCTTTTCACATTTCTTTCAGGCCCACTACATGGGTTCTCAGACCACATGAGTGTATCCATTTTCCTTCCGTTGGTTTTATAGTTCCCTAAATAAATATGATAATTTAATAATTATCCTTCGCAGTTGGGCTTGCCTAAATATTTGCTTAAATACAAACATGAACTCAGGGTTTGGAGTTCAAGGAACTGCCAACACACACCCAGTAACAATGGGAGGTGATGGCAGGTGATGGGAGTGATGGGGACTCATCTGGGTCCATGGTTCCCTCCTGGCTCAGCAACTTACATGCCCTTAGCATGGGAAATCGCCTCACAAGTCTCTCCAGTATTCTCCTCTGTAAGATGGTTTGTTATAGCCACTTTCACTTAAGTAGAGGGTCATCCAGTGCACCCTCCCACGAGGGATGTTGTCAGGACCAATGCCTGGGCCCTGGAGGACTGGGAGAGAAATTGCAGGATGTGGAGACTAGTGAGACAGATAGGTGATGGTTCAGATTCAGTTGTGTAGTGTTATCCTAGAGGCTAAGGTAGACTGGAAATTTGGACAGCAATAAAACAAATAAAATTTAAGGGTTATTTGGTGGTTATGCTGTCACAAATAGTAATCAAGAGTTATTGAGGCCCAGCTACTCATTCATAGGAATCATTACTGTTTTTGACATCATGTGAGGAATGTTAACAGAGTGTTCATGTTAACCTGTGCTGTGAGTAAAGTAGGAAGGTATGCTGGAGTCCTAAGCTCCAGTACCCAGGAATTTGGTCTTGTTTGGAAATAGAGTCTGTGTAGAGGTAATACACTTGGATCATACTGGACTACTATGCTATTCTTAGAATGAAACTATGTGAAAATGGCCACATGTCAAAAGGCTATGTGATGACTGGGAGAGACTGGAGTGACACGTCTAAAAGCCAAGGAGCATAAGGGTTTCCAGCAGCTACCAGAAGCCAGTGAATAGGCTTGGGGAAGGTTTTCCCTCAGAACCTCCACAGGGAACCAGCCCTGTCAGTATACTGACTTCAGGTCGACAGAGCTGTGAGAACATGAAAAGCCTATTATTTAATCCATGAGGCAGTGGAAATTCATCACTAAAATCCTAAGAAAATAACCAGTTTACTGAGAATGCAACACACATGGCCCCGTTTTCACCCAGAGGTACCCCTGCAGGGGCAGCATCACAAGGCCTATTCCTATTGAGGCAGGAAATGGGAGCGAGGATGTGAAGGGGGATTGGCAGGGGATGTTGTTCTTATTGTGGTTAATACTGGACAGAATCAAGGCCCTTTTTATTTTCCTGCTAGGCAGCATGCTCTCAGATGAGGAGAGATTAATCTGACAAGCCTTTTCATTTCAAACCATAAGGATAATTCCTTCATGGTTTTTACAAATGGATCTTGTACTGATTTTGTTCCCCAGGCATTTGGCAGGGCTGAGGTGGGGACACAAAGGAGCCCATTTACATCAGCAACTGTCACTGGGGATGCAGAAGGGATGACCAGCAACAGAGAGGAGGAATATGCCTAATTAAAGTACAAAAAGCTACCCGTTACCTGGCTCTCCACAGTGATGCGGGGCTGGCAGTCTAATTCCTGGGACCCTTCCTCGGCTCCTCGTGGAGCTGCCTTACGTTGTTGGATAAACTCCTCCAACCTTAAAACCTAAAACAAAAGACCAAAACCACTAAGCAATGAAACAAAATCCCACCTTCCCGATATGGTTGTTAATCTGGGACTCCATCACTAATGAGCTGCTCCCTTATGTGCTCGAGAAAAAGATGAGCCTAACAAGGTCACAGTATTCTATACTTTGTTTCAGAATTATTTACTCACATATCTACCCTTGACTTGCAGGGTGACTTTCTTTGGCTTTAATGTCAGTCTTGGAAGGCTGCTTAATTTCAGTTTGTTTTCTTTTGTAACACATAATAGACAAAAAATTATTACATGCCTGAGGCATGGAGAAGTATTAGATGCCTTAATTTCTTTTGAAAAAAAAAAAGTTGATTGGTAAAGAAAATGAATAGCATTGATGAATTTCTCAGATAAATCAAGAGAAGAGTTGCTGGAAGGTGCTGTTAAATTATAAAGCTTTAATTACAATGGTAATCACTAGCCAACTAATTGTAACTTACCAATTAGGCAGACTGTTTCCCCTCCAGACACTGAGGAGAATGAAGACAATAACCGTAACGAAAACTCAGACACTGGCAGTAAATCTGCGCAGAGGCTCTGATACTCATCAGGAATCACAGTGAGCACAAGAAGGAAAGGGACAGAAAAGAGCAGAAGAGTAAGTAATGAAAATGGTAGCTGCCTTTAAGCCTGCCATTTTGTGAGGGGTTTATTACCATAGCAACACTCAGAAGACATAAGTACAAAATAATGTAGCACCATCAGTGAGGTATTTGTGCCATTCAAGTGTGCAAGCACTTTTATCATGCTGCCTTTCCACCCTCACAACAGCCACTATGAGACAGACCTGATTGGCCAGTATTTGAGGCAGTAGACTCTGGTCTGGGAGTCCAGACAGCTTCAAGGGCACCAAGAATGACAAGTACAATGGGAGACGGTAGGTGTGAAGACTGAAGTAAAGTTTCATGTGGCAGGAATTAACATTGAGGGAATAGACAGATGGAGGAGGTAGCGTGTTGGGGAATAGTAATGGATGAGTTAGGCTGAACCCAAGTCAGAAAAAAAAAGAATAGAGATGACAGGTTTGGGGGATGGGGTGGTCCTTGTGTTATGTAAGTTCTGGCTTTAGAACATGAGTCCTGGGAGCCAGGGCGATGGCTTAGTGGGTAAGAGTACTTGCTGTGCAAGCATGAGGATCTGAGCTTAATCCTTAGCAATCACATAAACAGCTAGGCATGGCTGTACACATGTGTAACCCCAGCACTAAGGAGGGCAGAGACAGGAGGATCACTGGGCTCTCTGGTCAGCCAGTCCAACTAAAAAATAGCCAGCTCCAGGTTCAGTGAAAGACTCTGTTTCAGAGAAATAAAATGTAACAGTGAGGGATGGAGGGATGGCTTAGCAGATAATGTGCTTGCCTACAAAGCCAAAGGACCCAACTTCAATTCCCTAGGACCCATGTAAGCCATATGCACAAGCTGGCACATGCTTCTGGAGTTCATTTGCAGCAGTTGAATGCCCTAGTGTGCCCATTCTCTCTATCTATCTGCCTCTCTCTCTCTCTCTCAAATAAATAAAATAAAAATAAAATTTAAAAATGTAACAGTGATAGAGGAGGGCACGTGACATCCTCCTCTGGCCTCCACATGTGGATGTACATACTACACACACACACACACACACGAACATGAGTATGAGTCCTGGAAGTGATACAGATTAGGAGTAAGCTAACTTTCATTTGCAGGTAGTCAGCTAGGAACACAGGCCCAAAAGAAAGAAGATGCTACCCTGCTCTGGAGAAACTTGAACCTGTCTTCCAGTCTGATCCAACATGGTGATCAAGAACAGCTTCCTGGTTCTATCTCAGGTTTTCATGTGCTTGCACTCCCAGTGGGTTGGCCCCTTCTGGGTGTGCCTTCCTCCTGGGCTCACTAACCAATCAAGGTCCATCATGTATATTTGAACTTGATAATGAGGCTCATTTTAATTGGATGTATAACTTTCAAAGGACCTGAGATAGGCCTCCATGTGGATTTCCATTCTTTCCCTCCATCCTGGAGGAGGACTTCTCTTGGCTTGGGGGCTTTTCTTCTCTTCTATTCTTTTTATTTTATTTTATTTTTATTTATTTCTTTGAGAGCGACAGACAGAGAGAAAGAGGCAGAGAGAAAGAGAGAATGGGCGCGCCAGGGCCTCTAGCCACTGCAAACGATCTCCAGACGCTTGCGTCCCCTTGTGCATCTGGCTAACGTGGGTCCTGGGGAATCAAGCCTCAAACCGGGGTCCTTAGGCTTCACAGGCAAGCACTTAACTGCTAAGCTATCTCTCCAGCCCTCTTCTCTTCTATTCTTACTCTCTGTTAAAAAAAAAAAAACTTTCATTATTTATCTTTTTCCATGTCTGCATTTTTTAATTCTTTGCAAACAGTAGACAAGAACTTGAAAGCCAATGGCATGTTGGATTGCACAGCAGCCACTGGCTTAGGGAGTCCTAAGCCCACCTAAATCTGTCTCCTGCAACAGAAAGAGCCCATCCAGGGAGAGTGGAGAGACACGTAGATTCATAACAATGCTCTTGGACGAATCTAGGTAACATCATAGGGAACCTGCAAGGTCATAGGGACATCTTCTTACTTCCCATAAGTATTAGGAAAACATTTCAAGATCATGAGACTTTCTTCAGAGTAAGTCTTTTTAGGTTTATGAAATATTCAAAAACATTTGTATAACTGGGCTTTTTGATCCTGTGATATTTTAAGAGTCAGAGTCTCACTATATTGCTCAGCTTGTTCTTCAACTTCAGGACTCAAGCAATCCTCTTACCTCATCCTCCCGAATCACTGGCACTACAGGCATGTGCCACCATGCCTGGCCTGCAATTGTTTATGCAGCACATATACACAGGTAAGTAAGAGTCTAGCAGAGCCATTCAGAGAATGTTGCTCAAGACACTGTGTTGAGAGAAGGGAGGAGAGAGACAGGCTTGAGCAGAACCCACAGGCCAGGCCTTGACAACTAAGTGGCTGATGGCAGAGATGGTGGGGATTAAGGGTGAGCAAGGAAGGTCTGAAAGAAAAGGATGTAGTCAGGGGGATGTTTCTGTTTCCAGCTCTGGTAAGTGAGTAGGTAGACAGTGGCACCATGAGTGTGGGCCGAGGTCACATACATATGTGAAGCAACCTATACTCTTCAGAGGAGAGTAGTCTAGGTACGATACAAAGACTGCAGCATAAATCCAAGGGCAGGGGACCAAAAGATGAAGGGAGGAACAGAAGAGGGAAACAAGAGAGGCAGAAAGGAGGAAAGTAGGCTTTCTTGCTTTTCAGTCCCATCTCAGTGTGCGTTAGGAGAGATGACATCACAGCAGACTCTTCAAAAGCTACCTCTAGACCCTGACTACTAAGTTTAAGGCAGAGTTTGCTCACTATTTCTTTTTCTTTAATGATCATTTCAGAGATAGAAAAGGAATTTAAAAAGATTTAATAAACTTATATATTCATTGATCAGAAGAAATAACACATCATAAATAGAGTGGGAGCCCTTATACTTCTCTCTAATTTATCATTTTCTCTCCCTCCTAGAAATAACCACTGATCCAAATATTATTCTATCATTCACATGTATTCTTTTTTTAAATGTAATTTAAAGACATTTATTTACCTATTTTGAGAGAGAGAGAGAGGATGGGCACGCTAGGGCATCCAGCCACTGCAAACAAACTCCTGATGCATGCACCCCCCTTATGCATGTGGCTTATATGGGCACTGGGTACTTAGGCTTCACAGGCAAATGCCTTAACCACTGAGCCATCCCTCCATCCCCTCACATGCATTCTTGGCATTTAACCTCAATGAAGATGTATTTTATTTCTGCCAGGTGTGTCCAACATGTAGCCCATGGGCCACATATGTCCCAGGATAGCTATGAATGTGCCCCAACACACTTGTAGATAACATCATGTCACAATGTTGAAGGGCTGAACATTCATGTAAGCATCTGATAGTGTTTTTGTTTGTTTGTTTGTTTTTTAAATTTTTCGAGGTAGGGTCTCACTCTATCCCAGGCTCACCTGGAATTCACTATGTAGTCTCAGGGTAGCCTTGAACTCATGGCGATCCTCCTACCTCTGCCTCCCGAGTGCTGGGGGATTAAAGGCGTGCGCCACCACGCCCAGCCTGATAGTGTTTTGTACATGGCCTCTGTACCTTGAAAGCCCCCCAGAGTTAGAGGTGTATCTCAGTGGGTCTGAGCCCCAGTGTAGCTCAGTAGATCCTAGCCCTAGGGTTACAGATATAGCTCAGTGGGGTCTAGCCCTAGGGTGAGAGGTATAGCTCAATGTATCCCAGCCCTAGGGTTAGAGATATAGCTTAGTGGGTCCCAGCTCTAAGGTTAGAGGTGTAGCTCAGTGGGTTCCAGCCCTAGGGTGAGAGGTATAGTTTGGTAGGTCTGAGCTCCAGGGGTCATGGTGCATGGCCAGGGCTCAGGAAGCAGTTTCATGGGCCCTGGTAGCAGTGAAGAGTTGCAGGTCTCTTTGAAAGATTTGAGAAAAGGCAGGGGAAGGACAGGGATTCTTTATAATCCTTTTATTTCTAAAATAGTCTTTAGACCTTGTTTCTAGCCTCTCCCACTGATTCTCAATACTTTTAAAGACCTCTGGAGAAGTTTCATTTTCATTTAAAATTAGAAGACAGGGCTGAAGAGATTGCTTAGTGGTTAAGGCACTTGCTGGCAGAGCCAAGGAACCCAAGTTTGATTCCCCAGTCCGCATATAAGCCAGATGCACAAGGTAGTATGTGCATCTAGAGTTCATTTGCTGTAGCTAGAAGTCCTGGTGTGCCTATTCTCTCTCTCTCTCTCTCCTTTCTCTCTCTCTAAAATACATAAAATATTTTAAAAAAATAAAATAAAATCAGAAGACAAAAACACAGCTCAGATTACATTTATTGTTCTATCCACACAACCATGAAACATAAAATTTTTATAATAGAAAGGGCCCAAGGAAGGCAAGGATGTCTTGGGTTCACAAAGTGACAATCAGCCTGGAGCAGGAAGATGTGAGACTTACCACTCCTTATATCACTTAGCCACCAAACCAACAGCAGAAGCCTCCTGCCTCCTTCCTTTATGTGAGATATTAAACCTCTTTGTTTAAGCCTGTATAAATCAGGCTCTCTGTTACTTGCAGCCAGATTTATGCCCCTGAGGCAGCCTTCCTGCTTGGCCAAGTGCCCTTTGCTTTGTTCAAAAGATGTGGGGAGCTAGTGGCCATCTCCTGAGCCTCCCCAGGATCACATTTAGCCAGAAACTCCCAGAGGTCACAATCACCATTCCCCATTCCCAAGTGGTATGTTTTTGGGGAGATTTACCTCAAGCAGAGAATTCTGAAGTTTCACACTGAGGGCTGCTTTCTCCTCTTCCAGCTGCCTAATTTCCTTGTCTGATTTCGTCCTTGCTTCCTCCAACTGTGCTTCTACTTCCTACATGTGGGGTAGAAAAGTTAGCCACATAGAGCAGGAGGATATGACATTTACATAGCACACCTTGCCTTATTCCTAAAGTGGATCAAATACATTTATGAGATAAAATATAATATGTAATAAAATATTGTAAGAACACATGAATTAGAAATATGCAAGCAGATCAGGAGAAAATAAGTGTTATGTCCATAGCACAAAGTCTGGTGGATACAGGGAGGAGCAACAGGTGCAGAGTGTAAAAACAGAGGATGCTGACACAGTAACTTAGGTAAGAGATGGAGGAAGGAAACCTGGACATGTTTAGAATATGAACTGGCAGGACTGTTTCTTTTTTTACATCACCAGTAACTGTGGACAATTTAGACAAAGAAATAAGATAGTGTAGTCCTGTGGTATAAATATTAACATAGGGACAGGATGCCAGGCATTTGACTGCAGCATCTCAAGGCTAGACAGGGAAGATTTGAGGGAGCATTGCCAATTCAGCCAGGATCACCAAGATCAGTAAGAACTAGATGGGTCAATTTGGGAATGGGAAGGGTGTTGTTCTCCATCAAGGGAAATCCATACATAAAGGCTCAAGTGGAAAGAACACTGAATAAATGAGGAACAAGAAGGCTAGAGGTGGCAGTGGTGGTAGAGGTCGTGTGGTGGTGGTGATGGTGGTGGGGGCAGCATGGCGTAGCTGTGAGGGAGCATGATGGGAAGAGGGTGCTGAGACCATATGTGTGCACTGTGGAGCAAGAAAAACGCCTGGGGCAGGCATTTGCACAGTATAGCTACACTGTCTATGTGAACCGGGCACAGACAGGAAGCAGGGGCACTCACAAGTGCTGGCTGGTAGCCCTTTCTCCACCCAACAACATGGACTGCTCACAGACCTCCACGGGTGGGGCACAGCTTGGGAGGCAAGAGCTCAAGGTCTCCCAGATCTCCACACAGGCTGGTGGCTGGGGCATGCCGGTGCTAACTTTCCTCCTCATGCTAACAGGCAACGTCCATAAATGGTGCAGTTGGGTCACAGGGGCTGGGGCTGCCAGACCACTACACACTGCCCTGCTGGAGCACACCAACTGCCAATCTGCCTGAATCCTACATTCCTACTGATAAACTGCAGGACCTTGCTTAAGTGAGGACTCTATCTGATGAATTTATGCAAAGTGGTCCTCACCAAAGCACCGGGGCCTTCTGTACACTCTGTGAACTCCACAGGTTCAGGGTGGGATCACAGAGTCTCAGCCACCCACATAGCCACATAAGCCAGGCATCCCCCTATACTCCCATAGCACAGGGAGAACAAGACCCTTTTTGGCCATGGACTTGGCCAGACTTCTCATGGCCTCATGCCGAACTGCTAAGAGACTGCACACAAGTAAGAACCAACCTCCCCAGACCCAAGGGCACCCAAACAAAACCTGTGGCTAGAACACCAACGCACTTCTATCTGGATCTAACCAGAACAAATCACTCATTTAAGATCTTGCATCAGCTAACATAGGCTGGAGAGATGGCTTAACAGTTAAGGCATTTGCCTGCGAAGCCTAAGGACCCAGGTTCGATTCCCCAGTACCCAAGTAAGCCAGATGCACAAGGGTGGTGCATGCATCTGGAGTTCATTTGCAGTGGCTGGAGGCCCTGGTGCACCATTTCTCATTCTTCTCTCCCTCTTTTTCTCTTTTAAATAAGTAAAATATATTAAAAAAAACAAGTGTGGTGGTTTGAATAGAATAGATGGCCCCCAATATATTTCAGTTGTTTATTTGTTTGTAGTTTGCATCTTTAGCCACTTGGCTGGAGGCAGTGCCATTGTGTGGATCTTAAGGTGTGGTGGTGGGTTTCAGATTTCAATCTAAAGATATGCAAAGTGTGCCTAGCTGGAGTTCCTGAAGTGTGCTGTGGCTCTTTAGGTTTGTACTTCTCTCTCTCTCTGCTTGGGCTTGTGAAGGCAGGCCAGTTTCTTCTGCCATTATGGAACTTCCCCTGGATCTGTGAGCTTCAATAAATCCCTTCCTCCATAACTGTGCCTGGTCTGGAAGTGCATCTCAGCGAACCTGAAGCTGTCTGCTACAACAAGTAATTTACCCTGAGATGAACAAAACATACACACACACACACACACACACACACACACACACACACAATGCAAGATAACAAGCTGAGAGATCTCCACCAATAATGTCTAGCCCCACAATAGAAGTCTCCAATGAAAACATAGAATATACACCAGATATAGATACCCAAAATGAATGCACAATAAACTTATTAAACAAACTTAATGAGACCATTACCAAATGGATAGCAGAATTGCATGCAAATCACAGAAAAACCAATGATCACATAAATAAAATGCAACAGAACTATTGCATCATTCAAGAAAATAAGAGAGATCTTAAAAGACAAATAAGTGAATTCTTTGTGTCAACAAAGATCTTAATAATAAGCTGAGTAAGTGTAATGAAGACATGATTAAATGAACAAATGAATTTCAAGAACTATCAAGAAAATGAAACTTGGGCCTCAAATTGGAGCTCAATAAAGGGTTGGATATGATGAAGAAAAATGCAACAGAAAACAAAAATCAAGTAGCTCTTTTAAAAACCCTCCCTAGAAACCATGACTAACATAGTAGATCACATGGAAGACATAACCTCAGGACTTGAAGACAAGGTAGAGGAAATTGATTGGAGTCCAAAAACTGATAAATTTAAAAAAAATCATGTGAACAGAATTTAAGGGAACTGTGGGATACCCTAAAAAGACCAAATATTAAGAACAGGGTTATACAAGAAGGGGAAAAAATACAGGCCAAAGGCATAGACAGCATCTTCAACAAAATTATTGAAGAAAATTTCCTACTCTTGCAAAGAGAGACCCATCCAGATACAAGAAGCTCACAAAACACAAAGGAGATGGGACCAAAGAAGAAACTCTCTATATAGCACACCATAGTTAAAATTCTAAACAATGAAAACAAAGAAAAAGAGTGCTAAAAGCAGCCAGAGAAAAATAGCTCATTACATACAAAGGTAAGTCCATCAGAATTACTTCTTATTTTTCAATGGAAACTCTAAAAGCCAGAGGGCTTGAAATGGAGTACTCCAAACCTTGAGAGACTATGGCTGCCAACCCAAACTACTATACCCAGAAAAAGCATTTCTCATAGTAGAAGGTGAAAGAAAATTTTTCTGTGAAACCAGCTCTATGAATATATGAACACAAGCCAACGCTACACTGACTTCTTCAGGAAATATTCCACACAGAACAGTCAAACAGACAACCTCAAGAACCTACAAGAGGAAACAACAATAGCCACAACTGGAATAGACACAAAAATGTATAAAACTCAATACTGCATCAAAACCTGCAAAGTCTTCAGTATAGTAGGGATTAAATTGAACCTCACAGTTATAACATGAAATGTCAATGGTCTCAATTCCCTACCAAAAGACACAGGTTAACTGGCTGAATCAGAAAAATAGATCCATCAATTCTTTGTCTCCAAGAACACACCTCACTTCACTGTCAAGATAGACAAGTTATACTACAAAGTCATAGTAATATAAAGCAGCATGGTACTGGCATAAAATCAGACACATAAATAAATGAAACAGAGTAGAAGATCCAGGCCTTAGTTCAAGCAACTATAGCTACCTGATCTTTGGCAAAGTAGCCAACAGTGAACACTGAAGAAAAGACAGAATTTTAAACAAATGATGTTGGAGAAACTGGACAACCAGATGTAGAAAGATGAATCTGGATATACTTCCCTCACCCTGTACAAAATTCAACTCCAAATGGATTAAGGTCTTTAATATAAGACCTGAAACTCTTAAATAACTGGAAGACAAAATAGGGATAACTTTCGAAGATATAGAGGGGGGAAAATACTTCTTAAATAAGACCCCAAGTAGCTCAGAAAATTAAACAAACACTTAACCAGTGGGATCTCATGAAACAAAAAAGCTTTTGTATAAACAGGCATACCATAAATAGAGCCCATAGACAACTCACAGAATGGGAGAAAATCTTCACCAGCTATACTTCTGAGAGGCCTAATGTCTAGAATCTACAAAGAACTAAAAAAAACTAAGCAATAATAAAAAAATCAAACAATCCACTCAAAAAATGGGCCAGAGAACTGGATAGAGAAGGAGAAATACAAATGGCCACTACTCACTTAAAGAAATGTTCAACATCCCTAGCCATCAGGGAAGTGCAAACTAAAACCATGTTGAGATTCCACATTACTCCAGGCAGCATGACGTGAAAATAGCAAATGAAGACGAATGTTGGTGATGATATGGGGAAAGAATAACCCTCATTTACTGCTGGTGGGAATGCAAACTTGTACAAGCACTATGGACAGCAGTATGGGGACTTCTGATAAAGAAGAAAATATGTCTACCATCTCACCCAGAAAGTCTGCTCTTGGACATCCACCCTAATGATTCCACTCTTTACCTCAGAAACTCCACTCTTTACTTCAACCATGTTTATTGCTGCTGTCTTCACAATATCTAGGAATTGGAATCAACCCAGATGCCTATCAATAGACAAATGGATAATGAAGATGTGGTACATATACGCAATGGAATTCTATTTAGCAGTACGGAAACATGAAATAATGAAATTTGCAGAAAATGGATAGACTTGGAACATATTATCCTAAGCAAGGTCATACAGTCTAAGAAAGCCAAACAACAAAAGTTCTCTGTCATATGTGGCTCCAAAAATGGGCCAACTGATTAGGAGGGCAAAAGGCAGTAAGCATTGGATATGGACTTATAGCTAGAATGAGACCAGGAAAAAGTGAAAACAGGTGGGAAGGAGAGGATGGGATAACAGAAACTTATAGAGGGAAAGAATAGTGGGGGTTGGAAGGGTAGGGTGGCCAGGGGAAAGGATGATAGGGGGAGGAACTACACAAAAGTAAAGAAAGACTAAAGTGGTAAGTACATTGGGAATTGCCCTTCAGGATACCAGTATACAAGATATAACTCCCAATGGAGGAAGGTGGATGGATCTGACAAATATCCCCAGTAAAAGGTGGAGAAAGCTTAATCTTTTTATTTTATTTATTTACTTGAGAGAGAGAGAGAGAGAGAGAGATTGAGAGTTGGCACACTAGGGCCTCTAGCCACTGCAAACGAACTCCAGATGCATGTGCCACGTTGTGCATCTGGCTTACGTGGGACCTGGAGAATCGAACGTGAATCCTTAGGCTTCACAGGCAAGTACCTTAACTTCTAAGACATATCTCCAGCCCCCTTTTTATTTTATTCTTTTTAAACATTTTATTTATTTGACAGAGAAAGAGATAGAAAGAGAGAGAGAGGGTGCACCAGGGCTTCCAGCCACTGCAAACGAACTCCAGACGCATGCGCCCCCTTTGGCTTTGCAGGCAAATGCCTTAACTGATAAGCCATCCATCCAGCCCCCTCTTTTTATTTTAACTGTAAAAGTTTTGTTATAAAATGTTTAATATTAACCCACAATACAATGTAAACCTTTATGAAAAAAATTGAAGTACACTACATTTCTTTAGGCAACTATGTTAACTATTCAGGGTGCAGTACAAGTTGGGGTACCATATCCTGAATGGATGGACTTTCCCTTGCTTCACTCCTCACAAGTCCTAAGAAGAGAGACAGGAGTTGTAAGTGGAGCTCCTTGTTCAAGCACCAGGCCATAATAATCCCCTGCTGAACTATTGGGATATCATTCCTCAGTTGTCTTCTGAAATTCCTTCCTTGGCCTTGGCACCAGTAGCAATGTTCATAATAACTGCTCAGTTGAAGATTCTAGGTTTGTTTAAAGCTTTTTAAAGAAAGATTCTTCTCCTGCTATCTCTTCTCCCAGCCTCACGATGGAGGCAAACAAAGAGAAATATTTGCTGCAGGAAATTCTGCAGCAGTGGAAAGTGAGAAGGGACCCACAGAAACTTAAAAAAATCCAACTGAACCCAGTAGGTATCTATGCTTGCTCATTCCTCACAGTTATTCACCTGAATCTACAGCTTCAGTTTGGGAGTATGGAACAAAACCTGGAGCGAGCTTCCTTATGGTGGATGACATGCTCCATGGAAAAGGCAGCCAGATCATTCCAAAGGCAAGCTGGAAACCCAAGCAGATGCTGTGGGTCACTGCTCCCCAGTGGTGTTTCATCCTTGCCAGGTCCCATCATGCTTATGGTGGTCTTTTGGAGTAACACAGATTACACTGTCATTAAGTGACAATGTGTGGCCTCTATTTTACCTAGGAAGGAGGGAAATGGCCCCCAGGCAACAGCAATAGGCAGGCACAGGGGCTAAGCAAAACAGAATAGTTTCAAGAGACCAGGAAGCCTGGCATGGTGGTGTATGCAGCACTTGAGAGTTGGAAGCAGGAGGATCAATAGTTCAAGGTTAGCCTTGGATACATAGGAGGTTTGAGGACAGTGTGGGTGACAAGAGAACCTGTCTCTAAAAAATGGAGGGTGGGGAAAGTAGACTACCCAGGGGCCTGTACTTCTGCTCAAGCCTCTAGTAAATGGACAATGTGCCCCAAAAGATGTACTGACATTGTCTTAACATTTGGACATTTGACATCCTTTGTGGACAGTTACCAAGGGCAAGAGGTGTCAAGCACACATTAGAAAATGAGATTATTAAGGGGAAAAAGTCACAACTTCCCCAAACTGGTATGAGCAAGAGCATTACCCAGCCTAACAAAGATCCCGAGACACAGATAAAACATTGAGTTAAAAAAACAAATGCAGAGACATTTATCTTACCCATAACTGTAGGATAACTCCACAATGCATGACCCATATACCTCAACAAGGAGGGGCCAAGGGGAGCAGGTAGGTCACGGATGAGCCTAATAATGGTACCAAACTGACTGTATTTGCTGAATACAAAACTAATTAATAAAAAAAAAAAAAAAAGCAGGCCTGGAGCGATGGCTTAGCTGTGAAGTGCTTGCCTGTGAAGCCTAAGGACCCCGGTTCGAGGCTCGATTCCCCAGGACTCACGTTAGTCAGATGCACAAGGGGGCGCATGCATCTGGAGTTCGTTTGCAGTGGCTGGAGGCTCTGGTGTACCCATTCTCTCTCTTTCTCTGCCTCTTTCTCTCTCTGCTGCTCTCAAATAAAGAAATAAAAATAAAAAATATTTTTCAAAAAACAACAAAAAACAAAAAGCATACAGTCCTGGGCATGGTGGTGCATGCCATTAATCTCAGTACTTGGGAGGCAGTGGTAGGAGGATCACAGTGAATTTGAGGCCACCCTGAGACTACATAGTGAATTCCAGGTAAGCCTGAATTGCAGCAAGACCCTTCTTTGAGAAACCAAAGGAAAAAAAAAAAAAGCATACAAAGAGGGAAGACAAAAAACTGCCCCTGGCAAGTAAGCAGCCTCACAAGAAAGTGAGATGTGGCTTCCAATAACTTACACAGGCTGGGAATCTTATCTTGGTTCAAGGCTTCCTTTAAATACCACTACCACCTTTCCACAGAGGCCAGCAGGGGACCCACAGGTAGACCCTAAGTTCCCCCATGACCCTGCTGGTCCCTGGAAAAACAGTACACACATATCACAAGAGGAATGAAGAACTGCTACCCTTTGGTTCAGACCCCTTCACCACTGCCTGGTAGATTCCAAGGAAGAGATGCAGGTGTGCCTAACTGTAAACCAATACTTGCACGCAACTTGCACATACATATTTCCTCCCACTCTTCCAAGTGGGGCACATGGGTGACAAGAACAGACAGCAAGACTTGGACCAAAACGAATGACCCCTTTAGAAACATGAGAGGGGCAATGGCAGAAATAGGCACACACTAGCCCAGGGCACCTTTATCATACTGTGTGGGCTAAGGAGCCTGGGTCATCGGTTCTTTATCAAATAAAATTAAGGAAAAAAAATACACATGTCATCAGCCTCATTCCTTTGGCTATTACAATGCAACAAAACAATTAGTTAGTCTTAAACTGTGGGCAGTTCAAACAACATCTCTGTTCTCTGTTTCCTCTTCCTCCAGAGGTGAAAGAAGCAAGTGTATAGGAGATACTGCTGTAGCTGATTAATGGAAGTTTTTCACTTTTATTTTCCATAAAAGCAAGAATAAATGAGAAATAGTGGGAATGTCCCTTTCCCCACTCAGAACAGTGGACGGGTTGGAGATGAAGAGTCTCAGTTGGCTAGAAGGTGTGTGATAGAGGCTGTGGGGAAGGTGGGCTTGCCGAGCAGGTACGTTCACTGCTAATCTTGCGCACACCTACACACAGCAGGCAGCATAGTTTCTGATCCTTGCTTAGGATGCAACAGTGTTTAAAAAATATTGCATAATAATAATAATATAAATTTATCTCTCTTTTTTAAAATCTGTTTTTGTTTTCCATTTCTTTTAGGGATTGGGGTAGGAGAAGAGAGGAAGAGAAAGTGTCATTCGTCTGTTAGGTCCTGAACAAAAAGAGCCAGGGGGTGGGTAGAAACATCCTGTGGTATAGCCCCCCAGAAACTGAAACCCTCATTATCCCATAGTGAACACCAAGGACCCTACTGAAGAGGACCCCCAGGGAAATGGGGATTATAACCTATGTAAATATATATTCTAAATAAATAAACATACTGATTACTAATGAAAACATAAAAAGGTAAACATGAAAGCAAGGAAAATAAAAGCAAAACTTTAGGGAGGAAACAAGATATTTAAAAGCAATAGAGGTACATTGATCCTTGGGCAAACAGGCTTGTGAATATCACATATCCATAACTCTGAGGCCACCCTGACTAAGAGCTTGGTAGGATGATTGACATAAGGGCTTTCTCAGGAAATTTTAAATAATAGGACTCTGTGGTTTAGCAAGACAGGGATTTAGAGAATATTATTTCAGAAAACAAATTGATGGCAGCCAGAAAGATGGCTTAGTGGGTAAGAATGCTTGCTGCACAAGCATGAGGACCTGAGTTTGAGCCCCAGAACCCATGTAAAAAGCCAGGTGTGGCCATACATGTCTGTAACCCCAGTGATGAGGGATGTGGAGACAAAAGAATAACTGGGGATCACTGGTGAGCCAGTCTAAGCAGAACCTTGTGAGCTCCAGGTTCAGTGAGAGTCTCTGTCTCAAGGGAATAAGGATGAAGAGTAACAAAGGACACCCAGTGTCCTCCTCTTGCCTCTTCACATGTGTGTATCTGTGCTCACACATCTGCACACACATCTATACACTACACACCAAAAGTAATAAATAAGAAGGCTTGAGGGTAGAGTTGGACAGTGGAGAGGTGTGGAGCCACTGCAGCAGGTGAGGCAAGCAAAAGGGACATATGAGGGCCTGGAACCATGCTGTGTAGACAGACGATAGGGAGCATCTTTCTAATTGGAAGCTAAGACTGAGTTGCCAGCAGATCTAGTTGTCATGGAGACTAGATGCCATGAAGTGGGGACAATGGAGTCAGGAAGATTATCTATTATCATGAAGTCATGGGGGTTGTCTGGGTCAGTCTGGAGCTACTGAGGACAGAAGAATGTGCCAGTATTCTGGGGCTATTGGAATAGAATAGAATTCACACCTAAGACAAGTCACGTTTGATCTCCATGTTTCTAACTCAAACCTCTAAAAGGATGCACTACTGATCACCTGGCTGGAATTTTCTACTGTCTTTAGGTCCAGGCCTACTCCAGCCAGGAGCTGTGAGGTAGTCCTTGGCATTATCCCTTAGATCAATCATTTAGAAGAGTATAAAAGTGCCATGTGATTAGATTGTTGGGTATTGAGGGTTGGGTGACCTGGTACCTGTGGTCATTCTTCAGTACACTTCTGTTATCTTCTTCAAGGTTTCTTGTTTAGGAAAGTTTGTTTCTTAAAGATAATATATGAATTATTATTTGGTACCAAATAATTTGAGATAAGCTACACAGCTATCAGAACCCTCAGCAACAAAATAGTAATTTGGTTTTTAAACGTTGTTAATTAGCTTCTCACCCAAAGAAACTTTTATTGAACCAACATTTGGTTTCCATGCTTACTGGTACAGAAAATAACTCTGCCAAGACATGTTTACCATAACTGACAGTGAAAATATTCTGCCATAATAGTTGTTTTGGGCATAAAGGAATATGTGTGTCTAATTTTATGTAGTACAACTTCCTATTAATAAATTATAGCTTCTGCTGTTGCCTTGACAAATGGACCCAGAGAGAAAACATAAAATCCCTCACACATGGAAATAACTGATTTCAGCAGTAAATTTTAGTATTAGTAAGCTTCATCACAGGTTAAGAGTAATGTGAGTTATTGTGAAGAAATAAATAGTTCAAAGTCACCTGCAGAACACAAGGCAGAGAGAAAAATGCTGTCACAACTCAGCTCAACATGACCTTGCAAGTTCAACCGGAAACATTTACACTCTCCTCACTCAGGTGAAGGGGAAAAGCACCCACAAGGTCAAGAACATGAGGGAAGATGGAGAAGAGGGCTCCATGGGCCACTGATCTACAGAATTCTCAGAGCACTCTCCTAAGTCCATTTTCACCAAGCTCTATTCCCAGAAGTAGACTTATATGGAGGAAATTCCACAGCTTATACGAGCAGGATTCAAGGAAAAATCTAATCCTCTTTTTTTCTGTTTCTGTGTCCAGATTGTTCATAATTACAGGGAATTTAAGAAAAGAAAACAGCCTGAAATGGTGTTGCATGACTATAATCCCAACACTTTGCTGGCCAAGACAGACCAGAGACTTCAAGGCCAGCCTGAGCTACACAGCAGCACCCCATCTCAAACCAACCAACCAACAAACAAAATAGGAAAAGTTTATACTAGACTCTTTTTTCTGTTATTTTTATTTATTGATTTGAGAGTGACAGACCGAGAAAGGGGCAGATAGAGAGAGGGAGAGAGAATGGGCATGCCAGGGCCTCCAGCCACTGCAAACGAATTCCAGACACGTGCGCCCCCTTGTGCATCTGGCTAATGTGGGCCATGGGGAATCCAGCCTCGAACCGGGGTCCTTAGGCTTCCCAGGCAAGCGCTTAACCACTAAGCCATCTCTCCAGCCCAATACTAGACTCTTTTAAAATTAATTTATTTACAAGCAGAGGTAGAGAGAGACATAGAGAAGAGATACATACAGAGAAAGAGATGGAGGTAGAGAGAGAGAAAGAGAGAGAGAGAGAGAGAGAGAGAGAGAGAGAGAGATAGTGGGTGCCCCAGGATGTCCATCCACTGCAAATGAACTCCAGATGCAGGCTTCATTTTGTGCATCTGGCTTTATGTGGGTACTGGGGAATTGAACCTGGCTCATTAGCCTTTGCATGCAGATGGCTTAACAACTGAGCCATCTCTCCAGTCCAAGGAAATGTTCATATTGGTAATCCACTTGACCGGACCTAGAATAATTTAGGGAAATGAACCTGTGGGTTTACCTGTGAGGGGTTATCTTGATTAAGTTAATTGAGGTAAAAAGAAAAAAAAAAATCCACCTTAACATTTTGGACTGTATAAAAAGGAGAGAGCTAGCTGAGTTCCACTATTCACAACTGTCTGCTTCATCACTATAGATTGAATGTGACCAGATGCTTCAAGCCTCTGTTGCCATGCCTTCCCTGTCATGGACTGTAACCTTAAACTGCAGGCTGAAGTGAACCCTTCCTATCTTACCTTACTTCTTGCCATGTCACAGTATCAAGAATGTAACTAATTCAAAAAAAAAAAAAAAAAAGGTGAGAGAGAGGAAGAAAGAAAGAGCGAGAAAGGAAGGATATGTGAAGAATCCACTATTTATCAGATTTGTTAACTGTTGCTATTAACCCAATGCCACAGACTGAGAAAGTCACAGTTCTGGTCCAAGGCTGAGAGGGTGAATCTGGTTCTTTGTTTTCCTGTTAGAAGAATACTGAGGTGACCCAGGGAACACATGGCTACAGCCAGAGAATGCTTGTTTGTTTTTTGGTCTCTCCCACTTCTTATAAGGCAACCAGGATTCAATTGCAGGGACTCTGTCCCAAGGATTTTATCTAATCTTAATCATCTCCCAAGTGCCCAGCTTCTAAACACCATAGATAGATTAAGCTCTTACCAACTTTGTGTGTGTGTTTGGTGTGTATGCATATTCATGAATGTGAATCCAGGCCATGGTGGGCAGGTGTGTAGAGCCCAGAGGACAACTTTCAGGAGTTAGTCCTTGCCTTCTATCTCCTTTCCATTAAAGTCTCTCTCTTAAATAAATAAATAAATATTTTTTAAAAAAGAACATGTTATTCATTAAAAAGGGAGGGGTGGGAAGATCACAGCCACTCCCTATGCCAATTGTATGTAATGATGTATGAGGTGTTGTGGCCTCAGGGGGAGAGATAGCACCTTGAGGACAGAAGCTCAAGGGGTGGGAAGCTCCATGTAAACAACTATGGAGGGCGGGGGAGATGACTTAGTGGTTGAGGCACTTGTCTGCAAAGCCAAAGGGCCCAGGTTCGATTCCCAAGAACCCATGTAAGCCAGATAAACAAATTACCGCATACATCTGGGGTTCATTTGCAGTGGCTAGAGGCTCTGGCATACCTATTCTCTCTGCTTCTTTCTCTCTCTCTCAAATAAATAAAAACAAACAACTATGGAGAAGTTGTCATCTGTGCTGGATTAGATCTATCGATGCTATGGCTGCTTTGGTGTCTCCATGTTCCTATGGGCAACCCCTCTCCCATGCTCTGTACAAAGCCAAATAAACTCATTGGTTTGCCATGTTGAATTTAGTGGAATCAGTTAGTCTGTTGTCAGTCTGCCTGTGGGAAGCAAGTACTTGGCATCTCTCCAGAAAAAGAGCTCATGAAACAGGATTTAAAGGAAAACATGCTATCATTTTCAAGAAGAAAAGCTAATTATTTGCAATGTATTTACAATGATGTTCATGATACATCCAACTAGAGCAATGCTGAAATCGCCACTTAGGACAAGTCATTAGCAATAACACCAAAAGAAAGATTAATCAATACAAGAGGACTTAGACCTTGGGTCATACCTCATAGAATTGCTTAATTAGCATGACAACAAATACCTTAGACCTATTTTTTTTTTTTCTGGTTTTTCGAGGTAGGGTCTCACTCTTGCCCAGGCTGACCTGGAATTCACTATGGAGTCTCAGTGTGTCCTTGAACTCACGGCGATCCTCCTACCTCTGCCTCCCAAGTGCTGGGATTAAAGGCGCGCGCCACCACGCCCAGCACCTCAGACCTATTAAGATAGCCCTATAAAGCTTTACCTTAGATCTATAAGATAGGCCTATGGAGCATTGGAATAAGTCTGGAGTCCTCTGGCTTCTCTTCAGATGGTATAAATCTTTTAGCTTTTACTGAAATAGGACTGGAAAATGATAATTTTATATTATATATATTTCCTACAATAAAAATATGAAACTTTCAGCAATTTAACTACCATCCAAAATAAAATTCAGTATTCATAAAAGACTGACAATAATCCAGTTTTTTAAACACTTCAATATCTAGAAGTTAATCAAAGATTGCATGCAAGAAAAGAAAAAAAAAACATGACTGCATTCATCAAACTGTCATCCTGTGTTAAAATATCTTATATAAGTAACTTAAGTAAGAAAAGGTTTATTTTGACTCATGGTTTTAGATTTTAGCCTATCATGTCTGGAAAGGCAGGGTAGAATAGAATAACTCATGTTGTGGCAGGCAGAAAGTACAGAGAGTATGTCTGTGTTTTCTCCCTTTGATCTATCTCCCCTTTTTTATTTAGAGAGAGAGAAAGAAAGAGAATTGGTACACAGGGTCTCTAGCCACTGCAAGTGAATTCCATATGTGTGTTCCATCTTGTGTGTGTGTGCCACTTTGTATACATGTGTCACCTTGTGCATCTGGCTTATGTGGATTCTGGGGGGTTGAAACTTGGTCTTTAGGCTTTGCAGGCAAGTTCCTGAAGTGCTAAGCTATCGCTCAGCTTTATCTCCCCTTTTATCCCTCCCTGGCCTCCAACCTAAAGGGAACTGGTAAGGTCTCTGCCTTTTAGTTGATACTCTCTGGAGATGTGATGTCATACATTAATTATCAACTTGACAGGACCTAGAATCACCTAGGAAACTAGCCTCTGACCATGCCCGTGAGAGATTATCTTGATTATCTGTGGAAGGTGCCATTCCATGGCTGGCTGCTGGAGCATATAAAAAAGCAAGAGCTAGCTGAGCACCAGCATTTACCTCACTCTGCTTCCTGATGTTAGGTGAGCTGTGACCACCTGCTGCATATTCCTGCAATCATACACTCCTATCCACTAACTGTAAGCCAACATAAACCTTTTCTCCTTAAGTTTCTTTTGTCAGATATTTGCTCATAACAATGAAAAAATAATTTATACAGAAAATTGGTATTGAGAAGTAGGACTGTTGCTGTGATAAACCTGACCATTGGTTTTTAGGCCTATGGAACTGGTTTGGGGGAGGAACGTATAAGAATTTGGAACTTTGAACTAGAAAAGCCCTTGAATACTGTAAGCAGAGATTAGTGGGCCATTATTATGTGAGCTCAGAGGACAAAAGAGAAACCAAAGAATGGAGACCCAGATCATAAGGTTTCAGAGGAGAACAAGGACTCTATCAGAAACTGGGATAATGATTGTTTGTGTTATATGCTGTCAAACTGGCTGCACTCTGTCCATGCCCTGTGAACTTGAGGGACGCTGAACTCAAGTGTAATGTTTGGTAGAGGAAATCTCCAGACAAAAATCAGATTCAGAGTGGTGCTGAGAAAGCAAACTTAGTTGTTTAGGACATGCATACAAATGAAGAGAAACCTATGCTGCACTGAGACCATAGGAAAGTTGTCTTGAGGGCAAAACCACACTCATTGGAGGCTCCACCTGGCAAAACCCAAATTATTTTGAAAGAAGAAAGCCTACACTGAAGGGGATCCCTGTTGGAGTATAACCACTCAGAAATGTGTTTTGCTGAGGTCAGCCTGGAAGGCATACGGAGGTTTCTACATCTGTGGTCCGAGGGATCCAGGTTTCATCCCAAGCTGGCAACAGAACTTGGCAATATTGTCCATGTGGTCATGGTTCACAGGCACAAAAGATGCAAGGTTAATGGGGTAATGCAGTATTTCACCATGGTTCCAGAGAGCCACTGAGGTCAGGCAATGTATGGTAGGGTCAAAGTCCCTGCAAGGAGGCCCTGAAAGGCCACTGCATGACACTATGGTAGTGAACCACAAGTTGCATTGGAGATCCCAGAATGTTGGAGGCACAAGAACCAGAGGACATATACTGAGGTAAGCAGCAAGTTCAGAGTGGCACTGCCAAAAGAGAGAGGCTGTGAGTACTACCGGAAGCAGAGCTGAAGAGGGAGGACTACCCCAACCATTTGAAGCCCAGATGATTTAAACATTAGCCCCAGGTGCCAGACATATAGCTGTAAGATTTAGAATTTGTCCTGCTGAGTTCTGGCTTGTTTTTTTTTTTTTTTTTTAAGTTCATAGTTAAGAGACTACCTTGAATCTCAGAAGACCTTTGAACAGTGTTGGCACTGTTAAAGACTACTGGGATGCTAAAATTAGAACAAAACTAGCATCATGTGGATGGTGCCCAGGTCTATGGCCAAATTGAGAAGTTTGGACCCCTCGTACCATGACTGAAACAGTCTCTAAGTGTCTGGATGGATGAAAACAGGAAAAATACTTCTGTAGGTGGACCTGTGTGAGTGTTTCAGAATGTTTTTCTTAAAGCAAAGTCTTTCAAATAAGAAAGAGAAATGTCTCAGTTTGGAGAGATGGCATAATGGTTAAGGTGTTTGCCTATGCAGCCTAAGGACCCAGGTTTGACTCCCCAGTACCCATTTAAGCCAGATGCACAAGGTGGCAAATGTGTCTGGAGTTTGTTTGCAGTGGCTAGAGGCCCTGGCATGGCCATTCTTCCCCCTTCTCTGTCTCTTTCTCTCTCTCTTCCTTAAATAGTTATATAAACAAAAAAGAGACTGTCTCTTGGGCAGATCTGTGAGAACACTTCCAGGAAGGATGAGGAAGACCTTGCCCCAGAATGGGCAGCATTTCTGGAGGAAGCAACCTATATAAAAAGAGACTCTAGGTCTATTTCCTGGGTTTCCCTGGGTTCTTGGTGATCAGTTCATCTATGCTGTTGCTACCATCTTCCACAGACAATGGGACATCTGCCCTATTGCTGCCATCCTTCACTAACAATGGTCTTCTGATATGTATTAAAGACCAGAAGCTCTCCAGGCATCCTCCAGACCTTCAGTGCCAGATTGGGACTGCAAAAGCATCCAACCTTGTGGACTATGCAGCCACCTTTCTAGCATACAGAAAAGACAACCATTTTTGAACTACCCACCCATGCCATATATAAATATATATATATACTATCAGTTTTGTTCCTTGAGAGAACCCTGAATAATACGTGAGGTCAGACCAACTTCAGAGAAGCCCTAAAGCCATTTTTCACTTTGTCCTCATGCAAAGCACTTGTATTCTTTCTAATCATCTAGCACTATGATGAAACTTCCCCTTAAAACTGTTTCATTCCATAAGCTGCTTCTATTCAGATGTTTTGTCCCTGTAATAAGAAAGTAACTGCCACAGTGGGTCCTTCCCCATTTAGTTAACCCTCTATGGAAACTGCTACACTGATACTCCTAGATGTGTGCTTTCTTAATTTCCTAGAGGTTTCTCAACCCAATCACACTGATAATCAAGACTAACCATCATAGTGATACATAATGAGAATAAAAAATAGCCAGTCAAGGAGCTGGGGAGATGGCTCAGCAGTTAAGGTGCTTGTCTATGAAGCTTAAGAACCCAGGTTTGGTTCCCCAGCACACATGTAAGCCAGATGCACAAGGTGGCACATGCGTTCAGAGTTTGTTTGCAGTGGCTAGAGGTCCTGATGTGACCATTATCTCTCTCTCCCTTTCCCTCTCTCTCTCTCAAATAAATAAATAAAATATTTTAATAAAAAGTAGCCAGTAGAAAAAAATGCCCAAATAATAATGAAGACTTAAAAGAGAAATTCTAAACATGCTGAAGAATTTTTATTATAGGAACATAATAAAACAAGAAGAAATTATAAAGAACAATGGGATTTCTCAGTTCAAACAATATGATATCTGTGAAAGTTAATCTCTGGTGATTAATTTGGTAGCATTTATACTCACCATAAAAGCCAATCTCTGACAATGTCTGATGGATTTTCTGGATTAGGTTAATTGAGGTATGAGGACCCACCCTAACTGGAGCATCACCATTCCAGGGGTTGAGTCCCAGACTGAATGTTGCAGTCAGCTTCTTATTGCTGTGACAAACATCTAATCAGATACAGTTTATGGGAGCAAGGGTTTATTTTAGGCTTACAAAATCGAGGGGAAACTCCATCAATGGCAGATGAAGCTGGCTCCCTTTCATAGATCCAAGCAGAGAGAAACAACCAAACAGCTAGAACCACCAGAAAACTAAAACCTCCAGAGCACGAACTGCTCTTAACATACCTAATAGGGCTGGACTGAAGATTGGTCCCCAAACACACCTTAGGGCTGGACTCCAGGATCTGTCAACAGTGACACTGCCTCCATGTAGCAGGGATCTGCCCTCTTGGAGCTCAAGAAGGCAGTTTAATAAAAATGACTGAGTCTATAGGGCAAAACCTTCGAACTATCACACTGAATAATAGGGAGGAAGCAATCAAAGCATCAGTATTCTTTGCTCTCTGCTTCTTCACTGTGGACTGAATGTGACTGGCTACCTCAAGATTGGCTACCCTACCATGATAGAATTTTAGTGGCAAGTTCAAATAAATTCTTTATTCCTTAAGTTGCTTTGTGTTAGGTATTTGGTTAAAGTAATAATAAAGTGAATAATAATAAATGAAATGAAAAGTATATCAAATGAACTTTTTTGTTTATTTTAATTTATTTATTTGAGAGTGACACAGAGAGAGAAAGAGGCAGATAGAAAGAGAGAGAATGGACGTGCCAGGGCCTCCAGCCACTGCAAATGAACTCCAGTCGCATGTGCCCCCTTGTGCATCTGGCTAATGTGGGTCCTGGGGAATGAAGCCTTGAATCGGGGTCCTTAGACTTCACAGGTAAGCGCTTAACCACTAAGCCATCTCTCCAGCCCCAAATGAACTTTTAAACAACCAATTATACAGAGAAAAAGATGAGTTCATTAAAAAATACAGCAAAAGAATCTATCCCAACTGAAGCAGAAAGACAAAGAGAATGAGATAAATGAATTAATAGAGTCTTCATAACTTATAGTACAACACTAAAAGGATAGAGAACAGGAGAAAAAAACCTGAGGGCATATTGTCTTTTAATATCTAAATTGCATGAAGCGATAAACCCATAAGTTCAATGAGCCTTTAAGAGAAAATACAAAAAAAACCACACACACACACACACACACACACACACAATAATGCATCATAATCAAACTTATGAAGGTCAGCGGTAAGTGTAAAATCTTAAAAGCAGAGAAAATTTTCTCTCCCCTTTTTTACCTTTACTTTTTAAATTTAGTATTAATTAATTAATTATTTTTTCTTTTGGCTTTCCAAGGTAGGGTCTCATTCTACCTCAGGGTGGCCTCAAACCTTCTGCTTTTATCAAAAATGTTGGCAGGGCCTGGTGGGACAGACCTATAACTTAGCTACTTGGGAGGTTTAGACAGGAGAATTACAAGTTCAAGAGCTACCAACATTAAAGAATGAGTTCAAGCTATCCCAGGCCACTCAGTAAGATACTATCTCAAAATAAAGGGTAACAAGAGTACTGGGGATATAATTCAGTGGTAGAGCACTTGCCTAGCAATTCCTTAGGTTCAATCCCCAGAACCGAGGGGAAAAAGAAGGAGAAAGAGAGAGAGAGAACAGAAAGAAAATACAAGAGTAATATAATTTACAGGCAGCTCAGCAGCAAAGGAAAATGAAACTATATGGGCTCTGAGTCTATCAGTCATTTAGAAGAATATTACATTAGTACCAAGTCATCAGTCATGAAGAATGAAGAACTGGTACATACAAGGGGAAATATGAAAGACTTTTTTTGTTTAAAATTTTCCCTCTTTGAGAAAATATAAAACAATGTACTCTATAATTCATAACTTGTGTAAAATAAAATGTTTGATAACAAATGTAGAGAGGAAAGGGAGGGATAACTGGAAAGTATCATTGTGATCTGCACATGTGAAGGAATATGGTGCTATTTGAAGAAGACTGTGATCCTTTAGAGATGCAGAATGTCAGTCTCAGAGCAAACACCAGCTCTCCATCTGCCACAAAGGGCCATAGATAGTAAGTCAAAGGTAGAGAGAAAAAAGTGAAATGCAAAAAATACTAATGAATCAAAAATAAAAAAATCGTGGACTGGAGGGATGGCTTAGCATTTAAGGCATTTGACTGCAAAGCCAAAGGACCCTGGTTTGATTCTGCTGGACTCAAGTCTCCAGGACCCAAGTTAGCAAGATGCACAAGGGGTCATACGCATCTGGAATTTGTTTGCAGTGGCTGGAGGCCTGGCATGCCCATTCTCTCTCTCTCTCTCTCTCTCTCTTTCTCTCTCTCTCTCCCTCTCTCTCTCTCTGTCAAATAAATAAATAAATAAATAAAATATTTTTTAAAATAAGAAAAATCAGTGAAATAAATTAACAAATTAACAAATATAACAACAGACTAGATAGTAGATTTATTTAATCATTGAATTAAGTGTAAATGATCTGAATGTCCCTAAGAGACAGAGATAGTCAAACTGCATAACTAATGAGATTCAACTACACCACACAAACATTGCAGTGAATATGGGGCAAAGTTCTTTGGTCTTCCATAAAGCTACTCATTATCCTACACTAAATTGCTTTTCTGCCTTAACTGTCCAAATGGATTTGTGAGTCATGCCATCAGGAATCCTAAGTGGTACAAATGAGTCGTGGAACGCTTTTCCGTAAATCTTCATTTCCATCCTTTCCCTAGCAACCACTGTGTGCAAGTATTAATTACAGGATGTTCAGTCTGTTCTGTCTTTCAAGATTAGGTGACAAATATCCTATACTCCCGAGGCCAAGAAAGACATAAAAATCCCCTAGGCCAACTCCAGTCCTCCTCTAGTGTGTTTATAGGTAAGCATAGCATTCAGAATGTGCAATCTAACCACAGTAAAGGCTTACAGAAATACAGCAACTCTAACACTAATGGGAAAACAGTGTCTTTTTTTAGTGCATAAACCCTGGATTAGTGACCTCTTCATGGCTTTGCCTTTCCCCAATTTACATGGCCTCATTTATATCACTTGTGTTCTGCTCCTAGATCTAAGCAGAAAGTAAAATGAAACCACTAACTAAATGCAGTTTGTTTCAGTGGGATTCATTTCTGAAACAGATTCATGCCCTGACTAACGCTGAAGTGAATTTTTTTACCCTGAGAGTCAGATTTGCCCATTAGGTTACCGGGGAACCTGCAGCTTCAGAGAGTGACTATCCCTCTTGTTGATTATGGCTCAGGATGGAGTGTTAGTCAGTTGTCTGAAGATTGGATTTCTGCAACCTGTCACAGCTCATAGGGATAAAAATGCTTTCAATACAATTGTCTGCTCTATGTGAAGGTAGAGTACAACAGGTTTGGTGCCAGGCTTGGATTTGGTTTGCAGCTCCAGGACCACCCACTATCTGTGTGACTTAGTACACTGTGTCTTTGGACTCAGTTTCCTCAACTCTAACATGAAGATATGAATATCTATTTAGTAATATTGTTGGAAGGATCCAAAGTGCTCATAAAATATAATGGGCTGTAGATAATATTTTACTTCATATGTCACTCAAAGCACATAGTAACTAAGACACATAGCTGATATCTACTGAACTTTACACACTACACACCTAGTTAAGGGATGATATAAAACCACATTTAGTCTGTGTAGCAAGCCCTTCAAAAGCATTTACCCCTGTTTTAGAATTCAGCCTTGAGGGAAGTTAAGGGATCTTTATGGTCATAGAGAGTGTGAAAGAATCAAGATCTAGGCCTGGAGTAGTTTAGCCTGGGTCTCTGATAAAGTTATGTATTTATTCAGTATTCACTGAGTACTTACTATTCTTAACCACCACACAAAACTGTGTCCTGCAATGACACATGATTAACTTTCAGTGAACACTAATACTCACTGCTGGCATTTATTGTATCATAATGACATTATCTTATAATCAAAATATCCACCAATGTTCATGCTAATATTGAACAGACTGTGGTGACACAAGCATTTAATCTAAGCACTTGGGAGGCAGAGGTAGGGGGATCATTGAGTTCAAGGACAGCCTGGGACTGCAGAATGAGTTCCAGGTCAACCTAGGTTAGAGTGAGACCCTACCTTGAAAAAAACAAACCAAAAAATAATATTGATTTATAGTCATCTCTTTTTATGATATAGGGTAACCTAGGCTGGCCTCAAGCTCATCATCTTCTTGCCTTAGACTCCTGAGTACTGAGAACTCTTCATTACTATCCTAAAATCCACACATATGTGATCTACTTTTCCCAGCCAGAAGGACAGAGGACACTCACATGCCTTCTCTGCAGAAAGATACCCCATCTGGATGGGAGGTAAATGTAACACACAAACACTGAAAATCTTCCCTGAATATCTGCCAATGACCAGATTCTACTCAGATCCATTTGCTCCAGGCATAGGAGATGCTTTGTTTCTCAATCAACCCCTCATTCAATCCTCACAGTACTCAGAGAGGTTCAGTTACCAGTGTCCAACTTACCAATGAGGAATATGAGGCATATATAAATTCTGGGGGTAGGGGCAGTTAAATAACTTCCTGTCAGTAGGAGATTAGGCATTTAAGTGCAGGCACTCTTGGAGGCCTGATATTTCAGTTGGTAGAATTTCTCACACTACCATGTGCATCTGACTTATGTAGGTTCTGGGGAAATTGAACCTGGGTCCTTAGACTTCGCAGGCAACTGCTTTAACCACTAAGCCATTTCTCCAGCCCTCTGTGTTTTTGTTGTGACAGAAGAGTTGAATTTCCTTAAGTTAAATGCTCATATGACACAATCCCACCTCCAGTCAACAATTCCAGAACTTAGTGCCCCATAATCTTAGGTGTGTCCCCCTATCTCCTCTAAGAGACCCTGAAGTTGGGTAGGGACTATTCTCTTAATCTGTCTGTTCTCAGAGACCTAGCTGAGGTGTGCACACAGTCAAGGAAGGGAGAAAGGGAAGGGAGAAGGAAGGAGGCGAGAGAAAGGCAAGGCAGCAGAGTGGTCTGTGGACATGGGCCGGGCCTCACCTTCTGCAGCTTCTTCCTCTCCGCCTCCACAGACGAGCGCACTGACTTCATCTCCACAGTGTGCTTCCTGACCAAGTCCTCCAGACGCCTCACCAGCTGGTCCTTGAGACGCTTCTCCTCTTCCGTCTGATGTCTGGCTTTAAGGAGGCCTTCTTCATAGTGTTGCTTCATATATTCTGTTTCTACACCTGCCTCTTTCTTGGTCTATAAATGGAAATAGAACCTTGTAAAATTCCTTGGGAGAACTGAGGTCCAGGGAATTATCACTTCTCTTTTACAAAAAATTTGTATACTGACTTTACAGCAAGTATCAGAAAGTACATTTTTACAATATTATATATTTGCAAGAGAGTATACATTATCAGCATTGAAAGAGGGATCTGGGGGAAATGTAGTAGGATCTAAGTAGAATTCTGCTACATTCTTATTCTCCTAGTCTTGAATGACATGGGGCTGGCAGGTAGCTGGTAGAGCCTGAGGTTCCAAGTGTTACAGGGGAATGGCCGCTATCTGAAGTTCATGCTATCTCCCTGTGACTTCTCTATCCCCAGGGCAGGTCAGATTACCTGTATTTCTGAGCCTCGTTTAGTGTAGGGACACTCCTTAGGAATGCCTTGCTCCTGCTGAGGATGAGAACTATGTGCTTCCAGGTCATTTGCTTCCCTTGGGACTTCATTCTCAGTCTTTGTGTCATCTGAAAGCATAAATTTTAACATCATTGAGGATGCTCTTGGTCTTGGTGTCATTCCTTAGGCCTTCTGTAGTCAGGTCTGTTATTCAACTATTTTTCCATCCTTATGCAATCCCTCCTTCATGGTCTATATCCCTCAAGTGTGGCCAACATCTTTGTGTTTTTTTTATCTTGGCTCAAAAGTATCTTCAGAATAAATAATTACTATGCTCTCCCTAAATAGAAATGATTTTCTTACAAAATTAAGCATATTATGCAATATATGAATGAGAATTTAAAAGATGAAAAACAATAAATATAACTACAACTGCTAATTTTTTCTTCCCTGTTCCCTGAAGTACTCAAGCCCTGTGTGTGTGTGTGTGTGTGTGTGTGTGTGTGTGTGTGTGTATGTGTGTGTGTGTGATTTTTCAACTTCTGGCCTTCTGATTCAACTCATATTTATTCTCTTCACATCTACAGACTAGGGTAATTTCTTCATGCATGGACTTTGGTTGCAATATCCCATTGTCTCCCCAAAGGAAGAAATCATGTTTTCTATTTCTGCTGTCAAACTGGTCACAATGCAAGTATTCAAAAAATTTCCTTCTGAGGAAGTCTAGTGGAAGGCACTTTGAGTCAGACATCAGTAGATCGGAACACTAGCTATATCATCAACCTTGAGTCACCAGGTCATCCTTTCTCAGGCTTACTTTATCAGTGATAACATAGGAGGATGCCAGCATCTATTTCACAAAATCATTGGGAAGACCCAGTTGTGTGAAATAATGTTATGCTGAAAATATGATGCCCCAACTAGCCACAGCGGAGGAGAAAAAGCAGAAACCATTCACCATGGGGAGCCTGGTCAGAAGATATATGGGAGGCAAGGGGTCCTTGTGCACAACAGTTTTTAAGATATGTGGCCTGAGCAGCTCCAGATAAGGAACTGGTGCTGGCTTACCTATGTCCTTTGAGCCTTCACCTCCTCCACCTAGCAGGCACATCCAACAGCTCGGTCTCTACTTTCTGCTCTTTTAGTCTGGAGATCGCCACTGGCACTGAGCTAAGCCTGGAAGCTAAACTTCCATCTTTAGGGATTCATTACAAGGTATCTCACCAGTTTCTGGAGTCATGTGATATTCCTGCAGCATCAGTCTGTCTTTGGCAATGGCAAGCTTCTCGCCAAGTTTTCTTGCAGTACTCTTCAAATCTGAATTTTCCTGCCGAGCCTCCCTCAGTTGCACATCCAAGTCCTAATCAGAAGGACAGAACCATGCTGAGTGGACATCACAGTCATGGGATCCAAAAGCTGGGCAAGGGGCACAGCAGGAACCCTGAGGCCCTGAACTTAGTGGCTTATCAAACCACTACTCATCCTCTCATGACTGCGTGGCCTTGGGCAGGTTGTTTAATTTTTCTCCTGTGAGGATGGATGTAGTTCTGTTACTACTATTCCTTTTAGGGGTGGGGCTTCTACGCTTTCACTGGGCTCCCATAACAGATTCATCAGTGATCACACATGCCCTAGGAATTTCAGGTGAGACAAGTGGCTGTGGAATGAGCACATAAAATTAGAGTAATTTTGAATTGTGCTGGCCTGAGTTGTGAAATGTATTACTGCATGGCCAGTGGGCCAGATTTTAAGCTGCTCAGTTCAGACTTGTCTTCTCATGTGTAAACTGTAAGTCTCTCCGCTCCCTGAGGCTAGGGCTGAGTTTAGCTCCCTGCACCCTGTAGCATAGTCTAGCCCATGCTAAGTGTCCAGCATTTGCTGGACGAATGTAGTTGAACCTGATAGGAAGAATAACGCTCACCTTCGTAGAAGTCAAGTACCCAGCACAGGGCCTGGCTGGTGGTGGGTGTTCAGAATTAGCAGTCCTGTCTATCGTCCCCTTGGGGAGGAGGAAAGAGAAGAGACTTTACCTGAATCCGTTCTTTCAGCCTCTGGGCATACTTCTTCAGGTCGCTTATCTTCCGTCCCCTGTGCTCCAGGTCCCCTTCCAGCTTCCTGACCTGGGCCTGCAGGGCCGACTCCTGGACCTGAAAGTTCTTGCGGAGGTCAGTCTCCTTCTCCTGCCACTGCCACAGGGCCTCGCTCACCGACTGCTGCATGGCCTGCCGGATGGCCTCGTTCTCACGCTCATAGGTGGCTTGCAGCTCCTCAGCCTTGCAGGCGTAGTCCTGGCTCAGCTGCCTGTTCTCGGCCCGCAACCGCTCCACCTCCTGCAGGACCTGCTGCATTTCGGGGCCTTGGCCAGGCACTGCTGTGGTGTCCAGGCTCTCCTGGGACAGCCGGCCCCACTGGGGCCCTTCGTGGCTCATCAGCTGCCGGAGCCTCTTCTCATAATCAGCCTTGAGCTCCAGCATCTCCTTGGACAGCGTCAGGACTCGCTCGGCGTGCTCCGCCTCCACCCTCAGCTCCCTCTCTTTGGTCTCCAGCCTGCAGGAGGCTGACTCGGCCAGAGCCTCCTGGGTCAGCCTCTTCTGCAGCTCCAGGGCGCTCTCCAGGGTTTGGATGCGCTGTAGAAGGGCCTCTGCGTCTTCGCTGGCGTGGCCCTGTTCCTGCAGGAGCCTGGCCCGGGTCTCCGCCACTGCGCCCTGGAGCTCCTCCTGGTGGGCTTCCCGCAAGGCCTCCAGGCTGGCCTCTGCCTCATCCTGGCGGGTGTTCAGGGCATAGATCACCTGCGAGACAGCCAACAGAGCCCCAGTTAGGGTGAGCAGGTAGTGCTCAGGAGGGTTGCTATGACCCTCTACGTTTCCTCCATGCTGTATGGGCACAGGCAGTATCCAGGAAGAGGATTTGGGCAGCCCGTGAGTGGGGCGGGGAGGTGGCGGAAGCAAGGCCAAAGAGGGATACTGCACGGTGGCTTCAGACGGAGATTCTGTAAGGAACCTCCTGAGGACAGCAGGGATCCTGGAAGGTTTTAATACCAACGTGCTGCGGCTTTGCTTTTCTCAACAAAGAATGAGGCAAGGGCATCAAACAATGGTGCTGACTTGGATAAGGGAGGAAGCACAGGACGTCTGAGGAGTGAGATGCTGTGAAAGTGTTTTTAGAAAGAAGAAAGTGAACAGTCTGAAATGCAGAGCAGCAAGGAAGGCTGCATTTAATTACACTTTGTTCTTTTCATCAGCTGTGTTCATCAGAATTCGTTCCGGTAGGCTGCATCTAGAGCCGGGGTTTCACCTGGTGAGTGTGGCAGAGGGAGAGAAAGTGGAAGTATTTTCAAGAGTTGGTGAGCTGTATGGAGCAGAGGCCCTTTGTTTTTTCTGACAACATAATCAAGGGTTTGGCAAAAGAATAGAGACAGGAAGAAAAAATCACCAGTAAGTGGACCAAGAGAAGGAGAAACCAAGGGGCTGGATGAGCCCTTCATGAGTAGTTCTCACTGCTAATGATGCAAGAGAAGGCAGGCCAGTGGCAAGTCAGATACCAATCACTATCGGCTCCCATGGTTATTAGATAAGACCTCCCTTGAGCCTCCCCCAACCCTCAGAGGACAGCATTGAGGCCCTGTGGGAAGAATTTTTCAATCTTGGTGGGTTGTAGATCTCTCTTATGGATCTGTCTACTGACTAGACTATTACATCATTGTCAAATTTCTACTGGTGCTTCACCTGTAATTTCTAAATTGTGACCCTGTTGCCCCAAGTTCCTTGGAGGTTGGGTGTGGTTTCAGGGGGCCTAACTCAATAGGCTAGGGACCCTATCTTCAGCCAGAGAAGAACACTCTTCAGAGGAAAGTTAAGCTCAGAATGGAAGGCATCTGAGATGTGAATGACCCAGAATGGTTACCTATCCACTAGAAATACTGGACATGAGCCAGAAATTAACTGCTGTATTGAGCCTCTGTCATCCTAGTATTTGTTATAGCACCTACTAGCTACTCTAATGAATCAGACATCCCAAGCCTACCTCTGATTTGGTGATTCCCTAGAGGGCTCACAGGGCCCAGCATATAGTCATACATATGACTGGTTTGTTACACAAAGAACACAAAGCAAAATCAATTAAGGGAAGAGAAGCATAGGGTGAAATCTGGAGGGCAAGTTTCTGAGAGTCTCCTCTCAGTGGAGCTAATTCACCAGAGAGAAGCTGTGACAAGACATGTGAAATATTGTCCACCAAGGAAGCTTACTAAAGACTTAGCACACAAGCCAACTAGTGCAATGCTGGCTTGTCTGCTAGGGGGCAAACCATCTGCTTTCTAACTGGACTTGAGGCCTGTTCCATGGGAAGGAATTCATGCCTGCTACTGAAAACCTAGTCAAAAGCCTATGACTGGGGAGGTCAAAAGCTCTAGGGGAAAAAGCAACTGTTTTCTGGCTAAATGAATATATTATGTCTGCCAAAAGACTTATGTTTATACCCATCTGTTAATGCTACTCTCACTTTTGGGTAGAGAAGCTTCTCTTTTCAGATGGTGGTGACCACTAGGCAGATTCAAAACTCATCAAAGTGCTGAGAAGGGTCAGTGAAGTGTTCAGCACTGAGACATCTCTGTCAATCCTCCAAGACTCAGGGACCATTGTGGAAAAGGTAGCAGAAAGAATGTAAGAGCCAAATGAACGGTAGGAGTGCTTTGCAATACTGTCTTCCAGACACAGAATGTCATTCATGATCTCACAGTGGCTGATGCTACATGCATAAGACGTGCATAACAGGAGGAAAAAATAATAACATCAAAATAGAACAGGTACTAGTTGGAAAGAAGAAGGGATTTAGTGGAGGGAGAAAGGGTAGAGGGTGTCAAGGAAGATGGTGGGAGGGGATTGTGGTATATTGTGTATGCGTATTGGTATATAATTATGGTTCATTTTGTTTGTATGGAAATTTTCAGTAAAAGGCTTTTTAAAAAGAGTTAGCACCCAAGTTTTTTAAAAAATACTTTATTTACTTATTTTCAAGCAGAGAGATATAGACACACACACACACAGAATTGCCACCAAGACCTATAGCCACTGCAAATGAACTGCAGATGCATGTGCCTTTTTCTGCATCTTGCTTTATGTGGATACTGGGTAATCCAATCCAGGTTGTTCGGCTCTGTAGGAAAGCACCTTAGCCACTGAGGCATCTCTCCATTACCCAAGGATTTTACTAAACCTGCTCAATTAAGCAACATCTATTTGGTATGAACCAAAGAACTTTCAGGAGGAAAGTAGGTGTTCAGAAAAATGGCATTTGCACAACATTTTAGGTATAGTGAACAACTTTTATAAATCTTTGTAGTAGGACCTCTCTGGAAATTGGATAATGTCCTAGGTACTAGCTGATGGGTTCTATGAGTTACTTTCTCCTTGCTGGGACAAAGCCCAGACCAGAAGCAGCTTAAGGAAGGAAAGGATTTATTTTTGGTTTAATGTTAAGAAGAAGAAGTCCATCAGAGCAGGGATGGCATGGCAAGAACAGGAAGTCAGAGTCATAGTGTTGCATCCTCAGAAAAGAGAGAGAGAGAGGGAGATGGAGGGAAGAGGAAAAGAGGAAGGGAGGGAAGGGGAGAGAGAGGGAGAGAGGGGGAGAGATAGAGAGATAGAGAGAGAGAGAGAGAGAGAGAGAGAGAAAGCAGCAGCAGCAGCAATGGGATTGGACTATAAAACCTCAAGGTATACCCAATGACATACTTCAACTTTTCAGAACAGGGCAATCAACTAAGGATTAAGTATTCAATAATCCTAGCTCCCTAATCCAAAGACCTCAAGCAATTCCAGCATGGGTCTTTCCAAACTGTTCTGTTGGTTATACAGCTCCTGACTTGCCAAGGATGCCATATCACTGTCTTCTGCTGTTTTTGTTTTTAATCCCACTTTGCCTAGAAGGCTACCCATATACCCTACCAGCAATAGTGTGGTCATAAACAAGAAAGTTTATTATATTATGCTATATTATACTTTATAATATTTCATTCTTCTTGTGTTATATCTTGTCAAATACTAATTCATATTTAAGATTTCTGATCTCATGTGTATTCTCCATCTGAAATCAACGAATTGAGTTGTCTCATAATAGTTCTATACTCTTTTTCTCTATGTGGATTATTTCAATTTTCCATAATGTTTCTTATGACTTCAGTCATAATTCCTAGTCTGTTCATGCTGTTCTAGCATATAGTATTGTTTTACTTTATTTTATTTATTTGAGAGAGGAAGAGAGAGAGAGAGAGAATGGGTACACCAGGGCTTCCACCCACTACAAATGAACTCCAGGCACATGTGCCACCTTGTGCATATGGCTTATGTGGGTACTGGGGGAATTGAACCTGGGTCCTTATGCTTTGCAGGCAAATGCCTTTATTGCTAAGCCATCTCTCTATCCCTGTTTTGCTTTTTGTAGGAGTGAATAAGACTTTGGACTCTGGAGCTGGAGTCCTGGTTTTCCTGACTTCTAGGTGGAGGGCTTGAGTAGGTGATCAACACTTTTGGAGTCTCGTACCACACAAGTAATGTGGAACAATATTATCAACCTCTTGGTGTTGTACCAAGTGCTAGTGGGATAATGCATAGGAACACCAGATGTCTGGCAATGAATGACCCAATAAATGCTATCATCTATCCCGAAGACAAAGACCTGGAGTCTTACTTATGTGCTTGGAAAAATCAAGCACACTTGGTAGGACTTAGTGTTAGGAGCAGAATCCAGACTGCTGTGGTTACAGTCAGAACAGTGTGGGGAAGGAGAGATCAAGATTTGTGCTACTTTTTCCAAAAATCACCATGAAGCGAACAGGTCAAGAAAAATTAAATGACTAGGTGGGTATCTAGGACTAGTCTGGAGCAGGGAGTAAAAGTGGGTGGAGACTACAGAAAGCCAATGAGAAAAGTTTAGAAGGATGAAATTCAAGAAAAATGGTATAACTCAAGGTAAATGGCATTTAATTTGGCAAACAAGTGAGAAAAGGCATAAGGAATTCCACTTCCTTCATACAGCACCACTTATCTCCTGTCTTAGTTTGTGCAGCAGAACCAAAATACCACAGCCTGAGTAGTTTATAAATAACAAAAATTTATTTCATAGCTCTGGAGGCTGGGAAGTCCAAGGTCAAGGTACTAGCAGATTCAGTGTCCAGTAAAGACTTGCTCTCTGCTTCCATGATTGTCCCTTATTGTGATGTGTTTTCATGGCAGAAAGAAAAAATGTTGTGTCCTCACATAGTGGAAGGACAAACAGAATCAAACAGACTCCCTCAATCCCTTTTATAAAGGGAATAATCCTATCCCTGAGGGTGGAGTCCCTCCCTTTTAATGCAACCACATTTCAGATTCAACATAAATCTTGGAGAGAAAAACATTTGTTATCAAAATAAATAATAGGAAGTTACCACATTCTTCTGTTTTCTTGGGGCACTTTGGACCAGTCAGGAAAAGCTATTAGGACCTTTTAATAGGTATTAGGAACTGAACTAATATCAGAGCTTCTTCACAGAAGGAAGTTCAGCTTTTGCTTCTTTTTCTTTTCTACAAAGGGTCTCTTGGATCTCAGGCTGGCCTCAAGCTCCCTAGTAACTGAGGATGACCCTGAGTTTTTGATCCCCTTGTTTCCTTCTCCCAAATGCTAGGATTTCAGGTTGTGCCATTGCACCTAGCTTCAGCTAATATAGGTTGTGGTTTCCCCACACCTAGTGCAGTGCTTGGCTTGATACAGATTGCACTACTGGACTGAAGAACTATGTAAGGTAGGAGATATTGAATGAATGAACAGAATTCCAGAAAGGAGATGTTGGATCTCACCATTAGCAGAGAGGTATGATGATAAAGAGTCTACTGCATGAATGCAGATCCTATTTGCCATTGTATGGATGCCATACAATGATGCACTGAGATGCTATTTGCTAGCCATGGCCTTGGGCATAGTATTATAACCTCATTGGGCTTTGCCTTTCTCGCTAGAATAATGAGGAGAATAAGGTTCCTGCTTTATACAGTAAATGAAAGATTAAATGAGATAACCTGAAAGGCACGTAGCATGGTATTTAGCTCACAGCAAACATGTGATGAAACAGCTCTTCCTATGATGGCTGTCCAAGAGGTGATTTCAGTGTGTCACAGTTTGGGGCAGCATAACCACATGAAAGCAGTGTGGGAGAACCCATGGAACTTGGTTCCGTCAAGGGAGCAAGCGAGATCAATATTTTATCCTTTCTTGTAGCATAGAGTACTATTGTACCAGGTATCTGTTCCTTTCCTTCATCCTCAGAAATAGAACCTCTCACCTTTCGCAACCTCCTCTCCAGCCATTTAACCCAAATTAGGTCAGTATCATTACTTCTTTCAAGGTGATCCTTCTTGGGCTGATTCTAGCAGAAATGCATTTGGGTTTGTGTGTGCACAAACACACACACACACACACACACACACACTTTCTGATACATGGTTTGCTCAAGTTAATGCACTTTTCTAAGTTTCAGTTTTGTCTGTAAAATGGAAAGGACCCAGACAAAGTTTCTGTGAGTACCAAAGAGGATTATTTCTCTAAGGTGGCATATAGTAGGTATTTACTATTCTGTCTCTAGCCCTGTGAAAGGAAACTGCTTGCTGTGAACATCAGAATTGTGATCAGACTCAGCATTCTGGGCATGGTCACTTGGAAACATTTTGTCTGCCATGTGCTTACCTCTAGTCACTCTCCACTACTGCACCAAAGTATCACAGTCACTGGCCCAAGCTTTATCTCTAAACCAACTTCCTCAGGAAGAGGCTAAGATCCATCAAAGGACACAAATAATTTAACAGCCAAGAGAATCCTGAGCAAGTTATGAAGTCTTCCTGGGTTTCAGAAATCCACTGATAATGGTTTGACTTCAGAGAAAAATTTATTTAGCAGATAGCCTGTCAGGGTCTTAGAGGTTGAGTATTATAGGCTTAACAAAGATACAATTAATAGCCTATTATGGAAAATTTATATGAAGTTTGACAGTGTGAGTCAGAGCTGAAATGGAAATGAAAAAAAAAGGATGTAATATTTGTTGAGTGCCCAGAGTATGGGAGTAACTGGGCAAGGCAATTTACATATGTTTTTCAATTAATCTTTTGACAGTTCTTCAAAGTTGACATTCTCAATCTGCACCCTATTTTACAGAGGGGTTAGCATTTACTGGGCTTGTGTGCACATCATAGCTCATTTCTTTCTAGCTGGGTGACTCATTTTCTGAACTTCACTTACCTATTAATGACAGAAAAATCAATGTCTACCCCAAGTTTTATTTGGAGATTCCTAATGACTTAGTAAACCTCAAACTTGGGGCCAGAGAAATGTGTCAGTAGGTAAAAGCTCTTGGTGCACAATCATGAACACCTGAATTTGATTCCTAGCAACCACATAACAAGCTGGGCATGGCCACGCACGCCTGTAGCCCTGGTCCTAGGGTAAGGGAGACAAGAGTATTGTTGAGGCTAGCTGGCCAGCCAGTCTAACCCAAAAATGATGTAAAGCAAATTCCTTTGAATTGAAATATTTTCTCTTGAAGGGAAGAGGGAGACTCAGGAGACCGGGGAGGTCGAATCTGGGTGACCTAAAACTCAGAAGGTCACATGACCACTCCCCAAGGTTACATAAGGATAAACAACTGCTTGAGGAGAGCCTCTCAGACCTGCAGAGCTGCCTGAAAGTCCTTCAGTGAGCTCTAGCATTGCAGCTTCCACGAATCATCAGCTGTGCTGGGTGGACATTTTGGTGACACAGTTGCCTTTGAGTCATCCTTGCTCTCATAAACAACCCCTCACCCCATTCTGTGAGTAGCCTCAATAAACTCACTGGTTCACCAAAACTGGTTTTGGTGCCATCATGCTTTGACCCATTGCCTGTCCCCCATCTGGAGTGAATATATGTGTATTTGCATCTCTCCAGGAAAAAAAAAGTTTAATGTGATATTTGCTGCCTGATCAGGAATGTGACACTTGATACTCAAATACGGACATGACAAATGGTAAGCTCTAAGTTCAGTGAGAGACTCTGTTTCCAGGTAGAAGAGAAATAGTGGAGGCCACTCAATATTTTCCTCTGCTCTCCTCTTATGAACACATGGGGCATGTGCATCTGTGTGCATACACATGCATATACCACACATCTGCATACACATATCACATATACTACACACACACACACACACACACACACACACACACTCACACACACACAAAATCCCAAACCCTTCACATTAAGCCCTCAAGAAACACCATCCATTATTACTTTTACTATTATTGACATGATGTTCTAAATTTGTTGAGTTAGAATGTGTGGTTTCTCGAATTCAAACTCTAGTCCTTCAGAGTCCAAAGATAAAAGAAGGGGCACAACTTGCTTAGAAAACATCTGGTTGAAACCTGGAGAGGTTCAAGTGTGTCTGAGGCCTGTACACTGGCAGTTGAAGGCAGCAAGATCTGAGGACAACCAAAATCTATCCAGACAAGAAAAGATAACTAACTCCTTGGCAAGAAATGAACCATCCCTTACACATCTTGGGATGCATCTGCTTACATTGTCCAATGACATTTCCACTTCTGTAAACCTGCTTATTGCTAAAGCTTCCTGCTCATGGCTGAAGTCACCTGCACAAGAAATTCAACCCTACCGATAATAGAAAAGGTCAGAAATGGTACTAAACTGACTATAAATATCCTGAGTGACTGAAACTTGGGACTCAGGCTTTGAAAGTTATCCTCCTGAGTCCACATTGACACAAATAAATTTGATCTCCCCCTGCCTCTGGTTCCTAGTTTGTGAGCAGTTACACTGTAACACCATAAGCTGCCTCTGGTCAGGTGTGTGTCCCAGAAACTAGAAGGTAACTGAAACAATGTTTTTGAAGCATTTATTGCATGACAACCATGGTTCCATACATTAGAAAAGCAGAACAAATCAGATCATTCTACTGAACAGATTATACATTTTTATCTTTTCCTCCTTGCTTAGTCCTTTCTAGCCTGTGGATGGATTTTAGTTACCTTCTCCCTGCTGGGACAAAACACCCAACCAAAAGCATATTTTAATTCAACTAATCCATTCAAGTAGCTAAACAAGGTCACCAATGACCTCCGTGCTGCTGAAACTGTCAATGCCTAGGTCTTAGCTTTCAACTTTTCAGTATTATTTGACCTAGTAACTCATTCTGTCCTTTTTGAAACACTTTATTCTCTTGATTTCTAGGTCTCCCTACTGACCACATATTAATCTCCTTGGCTAGTCAGTTTTTCCTCATCTCCTATCCTTTAAATACTGTGACTTAGAGCTCAGGACCCAGACTATTTTTCTTCTCTACAAACATTCCATAGTAATCTCATCCCATCTCATAAGCTTATGAATGCTCTATTTGCTAATAATCCCCACATGTGCAACTCTTGTGAGAACAAAAAAAAACTTCTGCATGAAACATATAGTACAGTTCCCTAAGTATGTGCTTTTGTGTCCTTCTGAGTATGAGGTCACTTGCAACTGAATTTGAGCATACAAATCCATGGACTATCCTCAGTTCAGCCACATCAGGATTTCTAGTGCAAGACCTGGGACATCATCTGCTGAACCTACCATCTAAATGTTATTCACATACCCTGATGCTTGCTGATATCTCCACTGAGACATCCAAATGTATCTCAAACTTAATTCTGGATGTTGTCTTCAAAACAAGCTCTTCTCCAACATTCCCCCATCTCACTTCACAGTAGCTCCTTCCCTCTATTTTCTTAGGTAAAAATATTGGAATTGACCAATAAGCATATGAAATTATGTTCAATGTTTCTAATAATAAGGAAATACAAATCAAAATTACAACATTATACTTTTATGCCCATTACAATGGAGATCATAAAAAGAAAGAGAATATAAAATGCTGGTGAGCATATGGAGAAATGACCCGGTAAGTTGGTGCATTGTGTGAAGGAGTGTAAAATTCTGTAGCTCTGGGGACATGGGGACACAGCAGACAGGGTATGGACAGCGAGAAGCAGCATTGGCTAGATGGGCAGGGGTTATTCAGGGTCAGTTTAGGATTTATTCTGTCCATGTAGTGATAGGGGCACAATGCTAGGTGCACTTTATATTATATATTATATATATATTATATCATATATATTATATTATATATTATATATTATATATTATATATTATATATTATATATTATATATTATAAAAGCACATTTTTACTTAAGGGAGAAATCTGCACATACAACTTGAAGGTCCTCAGCACATATGCACTCTCAATGGTTTGTTCTGTGTTTATTGTTAGCTTAGATTTAATCCAAGTGGAGGCTCAGCAGAAAAGCAAGACTTGGTGGCCTTGGATATGAGCTCTCCGTTGCTACATAGAGAGAATATAATGAAGGGGAAACACAATCTTCCTCTTCTAGAGAGACACAAGACCCAGAAGTATGGGAACCATGTCTAAGCCATGTGGTCAGAAGGATAAGACTAAACACTGAATATTGCCCTTAATTCTGGTCTGCTACCCAATTTGACAAGACGGATCTTTGGAATGTTAATCCCCTGTCTTCCCAGCTCCCTAGCTCTCTAGATAACCCGCAGTTTAGAAATTCAATTCCTAGTCTTTTGTCTGTGACAGGCAGGCAGCATGGACCACTTACATGGTACGTGGTAAGCACATAATATCCCAGATCTTGCACCAGAAATCCTGATGTGACTAACCTTGGAGTAATCGATGGATTCATATGTTTAAACTCAGTTGCAAGCGACCTCACACTCAGAAAGACACAAAAGCACATACTTAGGGAACTGTACTATACATTTCATACAAAAGTTTTTTTTTTTTTTCCTCACAAGAGTTAACCTTTTGGGGATTGCAAGGCTAAAACTTTCCATTTCACAGTTTTTTGAGCCCATGATCTGGCTGCAAAGTGAACTTAGATACCATGGTAGCAATAGGGGAATTAGGGAATGGAAAGGCTCAATTAGCACAGGGTTAAGGCATGGGGTATGGAGTGGGAAGTTGCAAATGAAGGACAGTGAAGGGCCAGTGACTCTCTGGAATGGGGTGGAAGAGAAGGAAGTGTCCAGAACATTGTCCCTTCTGGGGACTAATGGGATGCCAACCCAATACCCCAATGCAGAAGCACAGGAGTCAGGGATATGAGAACAAGAACAGCAATAAGGGCCTTTTTTTTTTTTTTGTCACCATCCTCTTGACTCACATCACTGAACAGAGAGGAAGTCTTGACTTTCTGAGAGGACAAGCATACTCTCCAGAAGGAAGTCCTGAATTTGGGTGCTGAACTGTCCAGAAGCCAGTCATATAGCTGCCTGTCCTTCCTTTGTGGAAGCAGGCTGGAGCAGGTGCCAGCAAGGCTAGGCTCAAGATGGATCCAAGGTGCTAATTAAAATCTCATTATTACCCATCAGAGAGACATTGCTGGGTGCCTAGCTGCACATGGCATTGAAATGTAAGCTTCTCACTAATTGAAACTCAACTGTTTCCCAAACCAATTTAGATGCAGATTCAGCTGAAAGGTGAGGTGAGTCTCTCAGGAGGGCTCTAATTGGAGCAGTTTCTAAAACTCACACATGGATGCAGTCTATCTTTCTTCTGGTGACTGTCAAGGCTGCAAAATATGTGGAACCTGGACAGAGACCATTTCATCTATCTCAAATCTCAAATGTCTTGTTTAGAGCTTTTTAAAAAGTCTCCTTGGTTGCACAACCTGATCAACAGATGTGCTCATGTTCCAGCAACACTTCTTTTATGAGTAGAAGACAGATAAATTCATACCTTTCCAGGAAACAGGAACATCAAACCCTATGATCACATGCATAGAAACAGAATTGTGTAACCCCAGAAACAGACATAGCAAGTTTGTTTCAAGGAAGCAATATTCAAGTTCACCTGGCTATACTGCAATTCCATATATTTAAATTGTGGCAGCAGGCTTTGTTTGCACATCTAAACAGATATGCATATTAATTTTCCACATAACTGCAATATATAACAATGAGTGTTAACATTCATTTTACACAGCATTTTCAAGCTTACAAAGAGCTTAAAGGCAAACCACAGTCTGATAAGTATATATACATTGAGTACTCACCTAAATGAATTATTTTCTCTACTGTTTTCTCTAAACATTTTCAAATCTGTTTCCTGTACCTTTTGCTGAATCATCAGATAAACATTATATTTCAAGCTATATATTCTGGTCCAAACAGCACTTAACAAAGCCCCCAAATACATAAGTGACACTCAGGTCATCTTTGTATATTGTTTTCTTAGCTGACGCTGGATTCTTGTTCTGCGACTGCATGTGGCACTGAGTGGAGACCCAAAGCATTCTGCTAAATGCTCAGAATTTCCATTTATGGGATACAGGGCAGATGGTGCTCACTTAACTAGTATTGCAGAATTGGAGGGCCCTGTTGTGTTCATAGTCAGCCCATCTTAGAATCTACAGGAAAACATGGTCCATTTCAGCCCACCAGGGCAAGAACAGCAAAAATAGAAACAGATTAAGTTAAAATAAAACCAAGCTATAAAGCTGATAGTGTATCATAGTTTTAAAATTACAAAACCAGGGCTGGAAGATGGCTTAGCAGCTAAGGTGCTTGCCTGTGAAGCCCAAGGACCTACGTTCAATTCCACAGTACCCACGTAAGCCAGATGAACAAGGTGGCTCAAGCATCTGGAATTCGTTTGCAGTGGCTAGAGGCCATGATGCTCCCATTCTCTCTCTCTCTCTCTTTCTCTCTGTCCCTGTCTTTCTCCCTCTCTCTCAAATAAATAAATAAATAAAATATTTAAAACATTATAAAAACATGCTTTTACATATATGCATGCCAGCAAATTAAAATGTCAATTAGGTAAGAAAACCTGGCCAGGGGTATATTTGGACATTACCATTTAAGATGGTCATTTCCCCCTGTTTTTTGTTCTTGGGCATTGTCTAATTTTTCTATGATGAGCATATACCTCAAATATAAACAGAAAAAAGATGGCTTCTTAAAGGCTAGGTAATATGTCATCAGAAAGCCCTGTATCACTTAACCCACAAGAATATAGACCTGAGAAGCAAATCCAGAAGAAAAAATGGATCAGGGAAGGAAGGACCAAGTCCTAAGCCCTGTGCTGGCTTTGGCTGTGTCTAAGCCTGGCAGGGGAGAAACAGAAATTGGTCTGTTTTGGTTTGAGTGGCCCAATTATTGCAAATGTGTTTTCTTTTGCTTTAAGGACCTTGGTTCAGCAAAGAAAGAGATTAAGAGAATTGCTGCTGTGAGTGTAATGAAGCATGAAAGGTGTGCCCTTAACCACGGGCCATAGACAAACAATGGAGCCCCTGTTGGCAATAGTTACCCTGTACTTACAGAAATGAGCTCCACAACTCTATTTCACATAGACATCTCCTGGGGGGGAAAAACATGATAGCAACATTAAGAATAGTTGGTGTTTGTAAAGTGGAGAGCAAGCCTGATCTCTGTACTACCTAGAAATTTCTACAATAATTGCCTCCAAATAGCTCTACCTATTACTACTTTATATTCTTTTCATTCCTTACCTATACAGAATGTTTTCTCTAAGTCATATGACTGACTACAGACAGCATCAGTAAGCAGTCCTTTAAGGTCTTGCCTCAACCACACTTGAAGGCACAACATGGCTTATGGGAGACTCACCACTACAGGGACTGCTATATTTGAGGCAGAGACGTAACTTCTTCATCTCTGTGTCCAAATGTCACACCCTGGAACAGACAGCTAGCAGGCATGCAGTAGGGCCTTAGTGGGAGATACTAGTAGGGACTGTTCACTACTCTTTACTGCACCCCCATCACATAACAGAACTTCTGGTCCTGAGTTCAGCAGATAGTAAGTGAATGAATGAGTGATGAACAAGTGAAAAATTCTGAATGACAGACAAGAGAAACCATTCAAATGTGGCATATGCAGGTGGAATTATGTAGTGATACCTGGGAAGAAAAGTCATGTGATTATTACCTCCACTAGCCACTTGGAAAATTTTATTGCTTTAAGTAGTTAAGTCAGAAAGAAGTAGAAGCTATTCTTCAATAAACATTTAGCACCAAATATGCACCAGGTCTTGGCCCAGTGCTCTTTTAACCAGGTCCCAAACTGATAGCTGTCTGTGAGGTTACACAGAGGCCCATTAGCACATTCCAAAGGGAAGGAGCTGGAAGATAAAGGAGGAGCATAGACTTCAATGTAAAGTCACCTTCATTTACACAAATTATGAGAGTCTCCTCTCTTGGATGAGTCTCTAAGCCAATAATGCTAGAGGGTAGAATGTGGTATTTTGTAAACACTTCAAGGGGGCCATCATTTCTTTTTAAAAAATATTATTTATTTACTTGCAAGCAAAGAGACATAGAGAGAAGTGGAGAAAGAAAGGGCATGCCAGGGCTTCCAGCCACTGCAATTGAACTCCAGATGTATGTACCACTGCATCTAGCTTTACATGGGTACTAAGGAATCGAGCCCAGATCATTAGGCTTTGCAGGCAAGTGCTTTAACGACTAAGCCATCTCTCTAGCCTCTTCAGTGCTGTTGACAAAGGAATGAAGGTCTAGAGATTATGAGATAATGATCTCACAGTAAGTCTTCTTGCCCAATAAAAATATGTGAAATCTCTTTGTAAATCATTCTTTTTAGCAACAAGATCCTAAATATGTGAAGATTCACTAATCAGATTCTTTTAGATGCAAAAAAAAAAAAAATCAGAAACCCAAATACATTAGCTTGGGCTAATGGAAGTTTATTGGCTCATGTGTCTGAAAATCCTGAAGCCCTCTTCAATGATGTTATATTGTCTCTATTTCTTTCCACCTCTTGGTTATGCTTCTTCTGCACTGGCTTTATTCCTTGGCTGACTCTTGTAAAAGGGGTCAGAGATCATTTCAAATTAGGCTTTACCAACTCAGTATGCCTCAGGAAAGAGAGCCAATGTCTTTTTAAAAAATATTTAATTTAATTTATTTATTTGAGAGAGACAGAGATAGAGAGAGAATGTGAGAAATAAAGGATGAGTGCACCAGGACCACTAGCCCTGAAAGTGAACTTCAGATGCATGCACTACCTTGTACATCTGGTTTACATGGGTCCTGGGGAATCAAACTTGGGTCCTTTGGCTTTGTAGGCAAGTGCCTTAACTTCTAAGTCATCTTTTCAGTCCAAGAGCTGATCTCTTTCAACAGTGACAAGAAAGGTTACAAAGTCAACTCTATCCACCTGAGCTGGGCAATGGGTCTAATGTTGATTGATTCATGTGGCCAATGAAATAGAATGTTCTGGTTGGTTAATACAGCATACAGATCACCTGAAATTCAGGAGGATGGGGTAACATGCCTCAATCACATGATCTAAAGATCAAGGACAAATAAGCAGAATCCCAAAGGAAATTAGAAATATGGTCCAAGAAGAATGGATGCTCTATCAGCAAGAACAGATGCCTGCTACAGCTAATATTCCTAACCCTTCTAAGTAAACCCAATATACCCACTGAGCATCAAATCTGAACTGAAGGAGATAACCAGAAGATGAGGACTCAACCCCTACTTTCACCTAGGATATGAGAAGCACTTGTATACAGAGCCAGGGTCATATAGAGCATCTAGATAGACGTCACAGGATGGAGCTGCATGTGGGCAGTAGGGGGAAACACAGGCCCATCAATCAGAGACTCAAGTTCCAAGGCCCAGCTCTGCTCCTCTCAAGCACTATGACATTAGTCAGGTCTCTGAACCTCTCTGAGAAAAAAGTGTCCTCTCATAATGAATGAAATAGTCAAACTAAATTAATTTCCAAAAGAGAATGGATATGACAAAGGGAGGTATGGTCACATAAGTTTGGGAAATATTTATAGCTCTAGTAAAAAGACATTGTCCAAACAAAGTTGGCTACTGATTCCTTTTGTTTTTATTTCTATGTCAATTAGTATCCTTCTAACACATTTTGGGAAGGCCTGGACCAGGAGCTTTCAGGTTTGACTTCTGTGACTTAAAGGGTGAAGGTCACATGAGACCAAGTATTAGGAGGAGTATTCAGGTCTTGCATGTCACCTCTCTTTGTATGATTACTGCAGGTGCTGCAGTGACCCCAGCTTCCTTATGTATGGACTCCAAAAATGTATTAACCAATTAACTATGAAGATATTTGCATTTTTTGTGTGTGTTCCCAATGTTAAATTTGATTAAAAGGAAGAGCTTTTCATTTTTAAGACTTCTTATTTACACTCCTGATACTCTTCAAAATCTGAAAGCAAATGCAAGAATGACAACTATGAAAGAAAACACAGAGCATTCTCTTCTCAATCTTTGGTTTTCCCTCTTTGCTCCCTCTCTTATTTCAGGTGTCTTGGCTCCTGAGAGGATGCTGAGTATGCACAATCATGGCCACAGAGAATGCCATGCTCAATCACGTTGTAAATGACATTATAAGAATAAATGCAAAGGCAGCAGATCTCCTTCAGATGTAGACCATGGACGGCACTAAACTCGTCCTTGGTAGAACAGAGACTCAGAGAATCTCAGTGGGTAAGGATAGGCAACTGTTTACATTGGGCTTCCTAAGTTCGTGTTCCTCAGCAAACCATGCATAAAGGCAAGGATGATGACGACAGTGATAATACTCCTGGTAGTAATGTTAACAATTATATTAGACTACAGCAATGTCTTCATACATCTCCCTTTATCTGATCTTTATAACAACCCAGCAGGTAAGTCTCATCATTGCTCTTACTCTAGAGATAGGCAAATTGAGGATCAAAGAAGTAGGTAATGTACCCAAAGATAAAGGGCTGGAAAACAAAGCAAGATTGTGTTCACCTTGGGACATTTTATTTTCCCAGCAAACATGATATTCCACACAACATTAGGATCTAAAAGAACCTGAGCCCTGGCCACAAGTATGAGCAGAAACCCAAGCCGGGTCTGTGATAGAACCCCATTCTCTGAGAACATACCTGGCCCAAGGTGAACACACTTAAGTAACAATGGTTGGTAGAGTCTTACATAAGAAAGGTTCCTAATTCAGTGATTGGTGATTGGTAAGGTATAGACTAAGTTATCATAAAAATAATTACTCAAATATATAGAATTTTAAACAAGGTGGAAATTTGGCCTTCTTTGGCATGGACAGTCCCAAGTGAGGTCATTACAAGGCTGTGGCTTGTGGCCAACAGCAATGCTATCTTTAACTCTCATCAGATCAGAACCCTCAATCTCTATTACCATGCCTAAGGCCACTACTGTGGTTGTCATTCTTCCCAAGATGAGGAAACTGAGGAGGTCTGGGTGAGCAGCTTATGCTTAGGTTGGGGTAAACAGAAGATGCATATTTTACATCTACCTCCACCCCAGGTTTACACTTAATCCTCTGGCCACACCCAGCAACAAACTGGCCAGAATATAGCATCTCTGACTGGGATTCTATGTGTCTAGCAAAAGCCAACTATGATTCATTTGCTGAGAGAAAACAGGGACAGCATTGAGAGTGTTCCCTTCATGCCACCACCTCACAGATCTAAAACGTCAGTTTTTGCCTCTTGCCAAATCTTTGCTACCACTCTTGTATATAAACAAGGAAGCTGAGTTTGATAGAACTTGTGTAATTTTGTCAATATCCTTTGTGTCTTTAGGGATTTTTAGTCCAATGTACCTTTTTACCCACTAGACTGAGCATACTAAACTGAAAAGAAAAACAAGAAATGTATAAGTTATGCCAGAAAAACTGACTGATCTTTAACAAAATGATGCCTGATTGAAGTATTGCTCAGATGTTGGGTGAAGAGCTGATAAATGCAAAAAAAAAAAAAAAAATCACCAGGGTTGTCTTACTCATTACCAAAAAAAGATGACTTTGTCTTCAGCAGTCACTGATTTCTATATCATCACATAGCTTGCATAGAAAAGTCAAGATAGCTTGGGTCTTATCTCTTGACTTTCAGGGCTTCTACATCTGGTCCTCAAATTCCCTTGTGAGAAATAAAGGCTTATCAACATGTTAACATTGGAGTTATTTTCTCATTGCTGGGACAAAATACCTTACCAGAAGCAGTTAGGGAAGGGAAGGGTTTAGTTTCTTTTTCTAAAAAAAAAAAAGTTATATATTTTCATTTGACAGAGAGTCTACGTACACCAGGGTCTCCTGATGCTACAAAGGGATTCCAGACATATGTTTCTCTTTGTACTCCTGACTTTATGTGGATACTGGGAAATCAAACCCATGCTGGCAGGCTTTGCAAGCAAGTGCCTTTAATGGCTGAGCCATCTCCCCAGTCCTGAAAGGGCTTACTTTCAACTTACAGTTTTGAAGGGAAGTTCATCATGGCAGGAGCAGGCAGGCAGGCTCACATTGTTACATCAGCAGGGGGGAAGTAGAGAGAGATGAATGCTTCTGCTCAACTATCTTTCTCCTTTTTATACAGGTCCCAGATCCCAGATCATGGAATGGTGCCACCCACAGTCAGGATGGGTCCAAATCTAGAAAATCCCTAACAGACATATGAGGAGAGATTTCTTCATGGTAACAACCACAGATTAACCTTCATAGAGTCCTGAAGACGCCAGAAAACCTAGTCCACCTCTTAGCTATGGAATCAGTAGTCTCCGTGTTGGCTTACAGTTAGATACCAGTCAGTTCTGGTTCAGTATCATCTTACAGAAGTCTTTTCCTTAGTCAAGTATCATGCTAAGGAATGAAGGACACAATCCCTATATCCAAAAACTTACAATTCAGCAACACATATATAAAAATAATCAGTCATGAAGTCATGCAAAATGATACAACTGCTCTTATATACATTTTATTTTCCCAGCAAACATTATATTCAACACAACATTAGGATCTAAAAGAACCTGAGCCCTGGCCACAAGTATGAGCAGAAACCCAAGCTGGGTCTGTGATAGAACCCCATTCTCTGAGAACATACCTGGCCCAAGGTGAGCATGTGACACAAGCCTGGCCAATCAGAGCCCTTCCTGAGTGATAACCACTGAAGTAGAAGAGCATCTCTTCCTAACTGTTGGGTTAGGTTGGAAGGATGCTAGTCAGAGAGAACTGTGTCTCTCTATTACAGAGGGAAAGCTTGCTATTAGTAGGATAGAATGACCAATACAGAGACATGAGTAGGAAGTTAGAGGTATCTGCCTCACAACAATGGATGCAGAGATTCTATGTTTTCATGATCAGAATTAAAGTATTTAATATATCCTTATCTCAGGAATGCTGCCTATATAAAACATAGGCCCTTGATGTGATGGCATTGGCTACTAATAGTACTATTAATACAATTATAATAGCATTATCCTCCCCTTGCATAAGAGTAAACTGAGAAACAAAGAGGACAAATAATTGGCCAGTTAACTAGAGAACTGATGTGTGAACTTCAGTCTGTCTGTCTCTAAAAATCTTAGCTTGTTCTCTTACAACATAAGGCCCTATACTTACAGTTGCCTCTGAATTATGTCAGGTAGCTTTGTGTCCCATACAGGACTAGGGATCAGGTATTCACGATATTTGACCCTTGATTTGACTCTGGAGTGGTCTCCATGTGACTGTTGAATGGCTTCTACCCCTTCCTCATTGACCATAGTGGAGGTCTTCTTCCAGGCAGGAGAATTTCAAGTCCTGTACCCAGTCTCAAAATTAGATTTTGTTTCCACAGTTCCTATGTATGTCCAGGGCAGAAAGCCATGGCAGAAAACCTGTGACATCTCCACAGGTATTTATTTTTTATTCTTTGTTATTTGGAAATGCCAGGTAAACTAGGGAGGAGAGAGCTGGGGAAAAGGCTTTAGGACAGAGCAAATAATAACAATAAATAGAGTCTAGCTTCTGACACCATGACTTCCTTTATGTAAAAGAGAAAACAAACTTCTCAGCTGCTATTATCTTGTGTTTTTCTGTTAAGTACATCCAAAAGAAGTCTTAATAAAAGTAACTGTGTCTTGTTCACTTTTCTATCTCCTGTAACTTGCCTGGTGACTGACATAAAGTAGCTACTCACAAACCACATCTAGTGAATCATAGGCAAATGGATATATATAAAATCAAGTACTTTACATGACAAATACAATATAAAATGAACATTGTGAATATGTGTAAAATATAAGCAGTTTATTTCCAGTTCAGAGAATATTTGGCAGGGGGTAGCCAGAGATGCTTTACTGTAGCATTTGAGACCCAGTTGGATTGTTATTTACACTTCTTGAAATGAAGTCTATAATCTGCCTTTGGGAAGCAATCTGCTAGAAAGCTGCATTCATTATTTGGATCACAATAGACAGACAGTGAAGAGTGGCAGATGTTCAGTGGGAAGCAGGTTGGCAAAGATGAGTGAGTGGTCTTGTTATCCTTATTTAATATTTATAAAAGATAATTTTCATCAAATGCCAAACTTCATGTCTCCAGGTGTTTTGTATCACCAAGCCTTGGAGGCGTTCTATGTTCTGTATTATGTGTTTCTTTTTTATTACAGTGGTCCTTACTGTCAGCTCTGCATGCAGAACAAGCTGCAAAGCCTCACTGTCTCATTATAGATTCTGGGAGACAGAAGGAATAGAAAGCCAGCTCACAGTTTTCTTCATGGGGAGAAAAAGACATTACCCTTAGAAAATACAATATTTGTCTCTTCATGCACACCACTCCCTTTTGATTAGTCATTTAGTAAATTTTTATTGAGTGCTTGCTGTGCCACGTACAGGAAATATAGATGCTTAAGAGGAATGTGAGTGTTGGTGTACATGAACCTAACATTATAACAGAAGAATCAGAAAATAAACCAATACATGGCAGTAAATAAGAACACCTCATGTTAGCTAGCAAGCATTGCTAAAGGAATGAATAAAGCAAGGTAGGCATATTTTGGGGATGGAGTTGTGATTTTACACAGGGTGGTCAAAGAGGCTTTGCTGAGAATGTAACCTTTCGGTGAAGATTTAGTAAAAAATTAAACAGTAAGAAATAAAGTATTTAAAATATGAGAAGCTCTAGACAGAGGTTAAGAGCCAAGTTCTAGAATCCCAATGCATGTCCGTGCAGGTGCCCTGTGGAGCCACAGCTGCCTGCAGGTTCCTGGTTAGTCCCTTCTTCCCCTCAACTTCCACACATTTTCCTGTGAGTGTTCAGTGGAGCCATAGCTGCAGTACAGTTCCCAGTCCCTCCCTGAACTCTGTCATGTGTACCTCTTGATGAGCTACTGGTCCTCCCCAGCCCCACCCACATTACCCACATATCCCACCTGGTGCCCAGAGGAACAACATCAGTGGGTAATTCCCTCAAAGCTCTCCCCCAACTCTATCCATGTTCCCATATGCCTCCCACCAGCTTGGTTGGCCAAGCCCCAGCCACTGAGTTCCCCACTCTTAAGATCCTTCCCTTACACCCCACCCTCTTGTCCAAGCAGCCACTCTTCCCCCATTCAACATGAATGGGCAAATTCATATCAGCCTACTCCTTGCTACAAAGCCTTGTGAAACCCCACACAGGCTCTTCTTTCCCACAACTACAAGGGTATGCCACATGTAAGATCCACCCCCACTGAAGCTTGTGACCGTCTGATGACCTTAGTACTACCTTCTGTGAGCCCCAGTATTTTCGACAAGACAAACGTAATGCCTCCAGATGGGCACATGCCAACACAAAACAAGTAACACACAAGAAACAAGACAGCATATCCCCACCACAAATTCTAGTTCCATAGTAGAGGTCTTCTATGAGAGCTACTTAGAGGAAATTCCAGACAAGTAATTCCAAAGCATTACTATGCTAAATATATAGAAAATACTTAAAGAGGACATGAATAAATGCCCGAATGAAACCTCTGACAGAGCTCAATCAAATGAAAGAACTCAATAGACAACTGAATAAATTCAAAGAGGACACAAAGGCTTGAATGAACCCCAAGAGAACACAATCTGCTAAATGAAATCAGAAAGTCAAATAAAAATAGAAAAATAGAACTCAATAAAGAGATAGAAACACTGAAAAAAATCAAACAAATAAAACTGCACTAACTCTGATACAAAGCTTCCTGGAAAGCCTCACCAATAGAATAAACCACATGGAGGAAAATATCAAGACTGAGGACAAATTATAGGAAATAGATCAGGGCGCCAAAAAATCAATGACAAATTCAAAAACAATGAGCAGAACATGACAGAAATGCTGGACACCTTTTATTTTATATTTGTTTTTTTCAAGATAGGGTCTCACTCTATCTCAGGCTGACCTGGAATTCACCATGTAGTCTCAGGGTGGCCTTGAACTCATGGATATCTTCCTACCTCGGCCTCCCAAGTGTTGGGATTAAAGGCATGCACCACCATGCATGGCTAATAAACAATTTTTTTTTGTTTTTTTGAGGTAGGGTCTCACTCTAGCCCAGGCTGACCTGGAATTCACTATGGAGTCTCAGGGTGGCCTCAAATTCACAGTGATCCTCCTTCTTTTGCCTCCCAGTGCTGGAATTAAAGGCGTGCACCACCATGTTGCCCAGCTAATAACTTTTTTTTTTGGTTACTGTTTTTTGAGGTAGGGTCTCCCTCTATCACAGGCTGACTTGCAATTCACTATGTAGTCTCAGGCTGGTCTTGAACTCATAGCGATCCTCCTACCTCTGCCTCCCAAGTGCTGGGATTAAATGTGTGTGCTACCATGCCCTTCTTCCAGACACCTGAAAAAGACTAAGTGTCAAAATTATGGACATACAAGGAGAAGAACTTCACATCAATGATGTAGAAAATATTTTAAGTAAAATTATGGATGATAATTTCCCAGATCTAGAGAGAGGCCCATCCATGAACACCAAAACAGAATACCAAGATGCCAAACAGAATACCAAATAGACAGCACTAGAAAATAAATTCCCAGGCTCCAAAATAACTCAGTCAGGAGAGCATTAGCTGAAGAAAATTCCCCACATTATATCATAGTCAAAACACTAAATACATTGGACAGAGAAAAGATACTGAAAGCTGCAAGAGAGAAAAACTTTGTCACATATAAAGACAAGCCCATCATAATGACAGCCATTTTTCAATGGAAACTTTAAATCCAGAAGGACTTGGAATGATGTATTTAAAAGTATTGAAAACACATTTGCCAACCCAAATTACTATACCCAACAATATTATCTCTTATAATAGAAGGAAAAATGAAAAATTTCCATGATAAAAGCAGAATAAAAGAATATATGAGGACCGGAGAGATGGCTTAACAGTTAAAGCACTTGCCTACAAAGCCAAAGGACTCAGGTTTGATTCCCTAGGACCCACATAAGCCAGATGCACAAAGTGGCACATGCATCTGGAGTTCGTTTGCAGTGGCTGAAGGCCCTGGCACACATATTTTTTTTCTCTCTCTATGTGTCTGTCTGTCTGTCTGTCTGTCACTCAAATAAATCAAATAAATTATAAAAAAGAATATATCAGCACTAAACCATCCCTACAAAGAATACTGGATGGAATACTTCACATTGAAGAGAAGAACATACACATTCCAGGAACTACAGGAGGAAAAAACAACAACCAAAGCTCTAATAATTATTAAAGCAAGAAAACACAAAGCTCTACAAAATCATCAACATGACAGGGATTAACTCACACCTTTCAATAATAATTCCGAATATCAGTGGACTCAACTCCCCAATCAAAAGACACAGATTAATAAACTGGGTCAAGAAAAGAGGATTCATACTCTCCTCACTGTCAAAGACAGATACTACCTGAGGGTAAACGAATATAAAAAGACATTCTAAACAAATGGAAATAGGGAACAAGCAGGTGTGGCTATACTAATATCTGACAAAGTAAACTTCAAACCAAAATTAACCAGAAGAGATAAAGGCCACTTTATACTGATTAAAGGAACAATGCACCAAAAGAGCACTAAGATCCTAAACATATACACACCAAACACAAGTACAATTAATTTTATAAAATAAAATCTACTAAAGTCAGAGATAAATCCCAACACAATAATAGCGAGTGACTTCAATAACCACTATCACCAATATGCAGGTGCTCTAGATAGAAAATAAGCAGAGAAATAATGCAGTTAAATGATACCCTTGATCAAATAAATCTAACAGACTAGAATATTCTATCAAACATAATACAACACATATTCTTCTCATCAGCCCATGACACTTTTTCTAAAATAGATCACATATTAGGACAGGAAGCCACTCTCAACAAGTTTAGGAAAAGTGAAATACCTCCTTATATTATATTCAACTATACTGCAATAAAGCTAAAAATAACCAACAAGCAAACCAACAGAAAATATACAATTATCCAACTTACTATTGGGCAATGAATGGTTATTGAAAAAAATAAAAAATGCAATAAAAAAATTCATAGAACTGAATGAAAACGAAAATACAACATACTAAAACCTATGGGACACAATGAAGGCAGTTCTAAGACAGAATTTTATAGCTCTAAATACCTACATTAAAAAAGACCTGGGGCTGAAGAGATGGCTTAGCAGTTAAGGTGCTTGCCTGCAGAGCCAAAGGACCCAGGTTCAATTCCCCAGGACCCATGTAAGCCAGATGCACAAGGTGGTGCATGCATCTGGAGTTCATTTGCAGTCACTGGAGACCCTGGCACACCCATTCTCTCTATTCCTCTTTCTCTCTCTCAAATAAATAAATAAAATATTTTTAAAAGACTTACCTCTGTTAAATAATTTAATAATCCATTTAAAAGCTTTGGAAAAACAAGAATAAACTAAGCCTAAAAGCACCAGATGCAAAGAAACAATCAAGATCAGGGCAGAAATTAATGAAATAGAAATAAAGAAAACAATTTGAAGAATTGATGAAACAAATTTTTCTTCAAAAAGAAAAACACTACTAGCAAACCCTTAGCCAAATTAACCAAAAGAAAGAGAGAAAATACCCTTGCCAATAGGATTAGTGGGTGAAAAAGGAGATGCTACCAAACTGGAAAATTTGGAAGAAATGGATGACTTTCTTGACACATATGACCTACTGTATTAGTCAGGGTTCTCTAGAGGAACAGAACTGCTAGAATGAATTATTTTAAAAAGGGATTTATTGGATCAGCTTACAGTAGTCCAATAGCAGTTGCAGGCCTGAGAATCACCGAACCTGGTAGTTGCTCAGTCCTCGTGGCCAGATGCCTCAGCAGTCCCGACCCAGCACTGCAGATGGTGCTGGAAAGCCTGGAGGCTTCCGGAGGAGCCGCTGGGTTTCGATCCATAGGGGTCTTCAGTTGATGCTGGTCTTTCGTCCGCACTGGTCTTCAATCCATGCTGGAAGGTAGCGAGCAGCTCCAGCAGCCAAATGGAAGGAAGGAAAGAAGGAAGGAAGGAAGGAAGGGAGGGACTCTTTTTACCCAGAGCTTCCTTGAATCAAGTCCCCCTCTGGGCGGGGCTGCCCATTCTGGGGGAAGGGCTCACCCTGGGGGAAAGACTTCCTCCTTTAGTTGATCCTTCCTAGAAGCAACCTATGGATTACTAAACAGAACAAGTTGACAACACCTTAACTATCACACCTACCAAAGTTAAACTAAAAGGAGACAAATAATTTAAACAGAATTGTGTCATAAAATATTGTGTGGCTGAATCATTTGCTCAGCATCTTGGGACTGAATGAAACTATGGCGTGGCCCGGCTAAATGCTTAACTGAAGGCACTAGGAGGGGGAACTATTAATTTAATTTCAAGTGATCATAAATATGTCATGAAAGGACTATGTCAGCTCAGGAGAGTTCCTGCATCCTTTAGTACATCATTGCCTTTCATCTCCCTCACTGATGTTCAGACTTCAAGTCTAATTTCTTTACTTTTAATTTTATCTTAGGTTTAAGGGTTCACATGATTAAGTTAGGTCTGCCAGGACAATCTGGTTGAATTTATTTGGAACCTTAATTACAACAGCCCAACCCCTCACATAAACAATAGATTAGCATGTGACTGAAAAGTTGGGTGAATATATGTATAGGCCAGAGACTGGAAATTTGAGACCATCCTGAACATCCACCTTCCATACCAAGACAGGAATACATGGACCAAATGTTGGAGGAAGCTCCCCGGTTAGCAGGATAAAATTACCAGGTATGCTTCAGGGCAGGTTAGTGCTACAGGCTTTACTTCATTCTGTGGTTATTCCTCTCATGTAACATGAAAGCCAGCTGCTGCCATAGTTCTTGTTATCATCGCTTCACTATTAAATAAAAAGAAATTTTCTCTCTTCCAATTTGTATCCCTTTGATGTACATCTCTTGCCTTATTGCTATAGATAAGACTTCCAGTACTATATTAAATAAAAGTGGGGACCCTGGACACCCTTGTCTTGTTCCTGATTTTAGTGGAAAAGTTTGAATTTTTCTCCATTTATTATTATATTGGCTATAGGTTTTTCATAAATAGCTTTTATTATCTTGAGATATGTTCCTTCTATTCCCAGTTTCTGTAGGACTTTTATCATGAAGGGATGTTGGATTTTGTCAAATGCCTTTTCTGCATCTGTTGAGATGATCATATGATTTTTACACTTCATTCCATTTATATATGCGGCTCCCAAAAAAAGGGGGAACCCCGTTAGGGGCTCCTAGCTCCAACTGGCCAGCAGTCGAAGCTGTCCCTGAGGTTGCCGCACAACGTGGTGGGTGTAGTTCTCCTGAGTACCTGTGGAAGCAAAAGGTTAGTAGGGAAGGGATGACTCCAGACAAAGGATGAGGTCTGAGGCACTTTATTTCTGGGGGCGAAGCCTTTTATGCAGTTGAAGGCAGGAAGAAAGGGTGAGGGGAAGAGAAGGAGGAGTAAGAGAGGGGCGTCCAATCAGTAGTTGCCAAGGCAGTCTTTTGTGGTATCACATTGCACAAGGGAAGTGGTCAGGGACCACTGACATGTTCTGCACGTACACATTTCGATGGTATGGGACCACTGACATGTTCTGCACGTACACATTTCGATGGTATGCAAGATAAGTTGTTTTCACAGATCAGTTCCCAAGAGTATGCGCACACAAAATTCTTCCTGAGTAACTGTTAAACCCATAGGAATTTCCTGTATCCAATGTTTTCTTAAGTCTGTTCTATATCATGGCCATGACTACTTGTTTGATCAGAGTGAAGGTGGGGGCAAGACGGCAACGCTTGATTTACTCAAGCCTGTCTTGTGACAGTTAAATTTGGTTTGCACACATCCTGTTTGGCAAGCCTTCAGGCAGCTGCTTGTTTCAATCTTGCAGGAAAGGCAGGCAGGAAGTCAGCCAAAGGTTAGTGGCGGAGAGCTGAGGAGGGGGAGGTCTTCATGGTTCCCGACATATATAATGTATTACATTTATTGATTTGTATTTGTTGAACCATCCCTGCAACTCTGGGATAAAGCCTACTTGGTCAGGGTGAGTGATCTTTCTGATATATTCTTATATTCTGTTTGACAATATTTTGTTCACAATTTTTACATCTATGTTCATGAGGGAGATAGGTCTATAATTTTCTTTTTTTGTTCTATCTTTGTCTGGTTTTGATATCAGGGTGATGCTAGATTTGTAGGAGGAGTTTGATAAGATTCCTTCCTTTTGTATTTTATGGAAAAATTTGAGAAGCATTAGTGTTGGTTCTTCCATGAAGATATGATAAAATTCACCAGTAAATCCATCTAGGCCTGGAATTTTTTAGTTGGGAGATTTTTGATAGCTGCTTGGATCTCTGTAGTTGTTATAGGTCTATTTAATTGGTTTATCTCATCTTGATTTAATTTTGATAGGTCATATAAATCAAGGAAATCATCCATTTCAGATTTTCAAACTTAGTGGAGTATATATTCTTATAGCATATGCCTATAATTTTCTGAATTTCTCTGGTATATGTTGTGATGGTGCCTTCTTCATCTCTAATTTTATTAATTTGTGTCTCTTCTCTCTTTCTTTGCGTCAGATTTGCTAAGGGTTTATCAATCTTATTTATCCTTTCAAAGAATCAATTCTTTGTTTCATTGATTCTTTGTATTTTTTGTTTGTTTCTATTTCATTAATTTCTGCCCTAATCTTTATTCTTTCTTCCCATCTACTGATTATTGGTTTGCCTTGTTCTTCCTTTTCCAAGGCTGTAAGGTGAAGTATTAAGTTGTTTACTTGTGACCTTTCCAATGTATTAATATAGGCACTTAAAGTGATAAATTACCCTCGACTGCCTTCATTGTGTCCCAAAGGTTTTGGTATGTTATGTTCTCATTATCATTTGATTCTATGAATTTTTTGATTTCCTTCCTGATTTCTTCATTGACCCATTCACCATTTAGTAGCATATTGTTTAGTTTCCATGATTTTGTGTATGCTCTATAGGTTTTCTTGCTGTTAATTTGTAGTTTAATCCCATTGTGATCAGATGAGAGTGCAAGGAATTATTTCAACTTTCCGGTATTTGTTAAGGTTTGCGTTGTGTCCTAATATATGCTCTATTTCACAGAATATTCCATGTGCTGCTGAGAAAAATGTGTATTCTGCAGCATTTGGATGAAATGTTCTGTAGATATCTGTTAGATCCATTTGTTCTATGACTTCATTTAGTGCAGATGCATGTCTGTTTATTTTTTGCCAGCATGATCTGTCAATTCACAGAGTGGGGTGTTGAAGTCACCCACTACAACTGTGTTTGGTGTTATCTGTGACTTTAGTTCTAGTAGTGTTTGTTTGATGAAATTGGGAGCCCCCATGTTAGGTGCATATATGTTTAGGATTGTAATGTCCTCCTGTTTGAGGGTTCCTTTAATCAATATAAAGTGATCTTCCTTATTTCTCCTATCTAATGTTGATCTGAAGTCTAACCTGTCAAATATTAGGATAGCAACACCTGCTTTTTTCTAGGCCCATTTGCTTGAAACACCATTTTCTGCCCTTTCACCCTAAGTAGTGTTCATCTTTTGTGGAAAGGTGAGTTTCTTGGAGGTAAAAAAAAAAATCAAGGACCATGCTTTTAACACAGTCTACAAACCTGTGTCTTTTGGTTGGGGCATTGAGGCCATTGATATCGAGTTATTATTGAAAGGTGTGTTTATTCTTGCCATTTTTCTTGTTTTGTAGTCTTCCTGTTTTACCTTTACTCTCTTGTATTAACTGGTGTTTGAATATGGTTTATTATTTCCAGGTTCCTATGTGTGAGCTTTTCTTTGTCTTCAGCATGGAGGAGGATCCTTTCAAGTATTTTCTGTAGAGCTGGTTTAGTCTTCAGATATTCCTTTAGCCTGCTTTTGTGGTGGAATGTCCTTATTTCTCCCTGTATTTGAATGGACAGATTTTCAGGATAAAGTAATCTTGGCTGACAGTTGTTTAAGTCCTTTCAGAACTTAAAATACGTCATTCCAAGCCCTCCTGGATTTTAAATTTTGTGTTGAGTAATCTGCTGTTATCCTGATGGGCTTGCCTTTATATGTGACTTGATTTTTCTCTCTAACTGCTTTCATTATATTGTCTTTGTCTTGTGCATTTTGTAGTTTAGTTATAATATGATGGTGAGAGGTTCTTTCCTGATTTGTCTGTTTGCCATTCTATAGGCTTCCTGTATCTGTATTGGCATCACTTTCCCTACTTTTTCTTCTATGATTTTGTTGAAAATACCTGTTATGCTTTTAGAGTGCAATTCTTCTCCTACTATGCCCTGAATTCTTATTTTTGATCTCTTTCATAGTATCCTGAATGTCTTGAAATTCCCATTTATGCCTTCCTGTTAGTTCATGCATCTTTCTCTTTGTTGGACTGTATCAGATCTGCCACCTGGTCTTTTAGTTTAGATATTCTGTCCTCTCCTTGTTCCATTCTATTGGAGAGACTTTCTATAGAGTTTTCTATTTGAGTTACTCTGCTTTTCATTTCTAGTATTTCTAATTGCTATTTTTTCTTTATTTCTAGTTCCTTACTCATGTCTTGTAACGACCTCCTTATTTCATTAATTTGGTATCCTCGGTTCTCTTTCAGTAATTTATTTTCTTCTTTGATTCCATTTTATTTCTTCTTTGGTTTCTTTGAGTATAGATAAAATCATTTTTTTTGAAATATTTGTCATGTATTTCATCTAAAACATTCTCACTGGGGGTCATTTCTGATGGATTTATAATTTTTTTTTCTAAATTAAGGGCTCACTCTAGGCTGACCTGGAATTAGTCTCAGGGTGGCCTTGAACTCTCAGTGATCCTCCTACCTCTGCCTCCCAAGTGCTGGTATTACAGGCATGTGCCACCACACTCAGCTCCATATATATATATTGGTTTTTCGAGGTAGGGTCTCACTCTAGCCCAGGCTGACCTGGAATTCACTATGGAGTCTCAGAGTGGCTTTGAACTCACGGCAATCCTCCTATCTCTGCCTCCCAAGTGCTGGGATTAAAGGCGTGCACCACCACACCCGGCCCAGATTTATAATTTTTAATGGGATTATATTATCCTGATTCTTTGTGTTTATTGTATTATAATGTAGAGATTTTTGCATCCTGAGTTAATGTGATGCTTGCATTTTCTAATTTTCTGCAGTGTTCTTAGCCATGTAAATCTGACTTTATATGTCTTCAGTGTAGGAGTTTAAGGTGCCAGGTGTAGCTCTTATATTCCAAGAGAAATAGCAGAAGTGACTGTAGGTGTTGTGCTTGTCTGCTATTACAGTATTGTAGTAGACTGGATGAAGCAAATTACTGGCAAATTATAAAATTCAATTGAGCATTATAATTATACACATTTAATCAAATACTCTGTGCTGGTACACAGAGTATTTATACAAGCATAGTGATTAAAATAAACAGAAAAATTTAATAAAGCCAGTGTGCATAAGAGTGTGTGTTGCTCCACACCCTTAATCCTGTCAACTAGGAGGCTGAGATTTCTAGTCTGAAATGTGTTCCAAGTCAGCCTGGGGCCAGTCAGTCCCTGCCCCCAATAATGACAGACGAAAAAGACAAAGGCCCTAAAAATCAGGAAATGTCAAAGGCGACAATAGTCACCAAAATACACCTCATTTGAGAAGGGTAAAGCCAATCAAGGATATATCATTCAAATGTAATACATAACCATTCCTGACATGGAAAGAGACATTAGTACTTCCAGTGCAGGCCTATGTATCTGGCTTTGCATAAGTAGGCCCTGTTACCCTTTGGGATAGTTCAGAGTGCCCACCTTGATATTTCTGTGTGCTGGGAGGTCAGGGATGAATGAGTTCTCCAGACATTCATGGCCCTGACAGTTGGAGGATGGGTGGCGATGCAGGGTGCCTGGAGTTGTACCAGAGCAGCTCAGCTGGTCCCATTTGTATATCCTTCAGCAGCTGCTCAGTTGGCCCCTGCTGACTTATCCTTCAGGTTTCCTGACTTTTCGAGGAGGCTGATGTTGTGTAACATTCCTTCACCTTGTTTCTGCTCCTACATCTTGGAGCTACCAGGTGGGTGGGATCATGGATCTGGGCTACTCAGCTCTTCAAAATTTGTTTTAGATCTCTGTTCCACAGCATTTGGGGCCTAAGAGCCTTTGTTATACATGTCTCTTGTTATTACCAAAGCCGTCTGTGTTGCTAATATTTGATTACATAGGTATTTTGGAAATGCTTCAAATGGTGATAAACTGTTCCTTAACTAGAAACTTTATTCATGACATGACCCATCACTTTGCCTTGGCTAAGCAAGTCCCTGGATCCAACCCACAAAGAGCTTCACCTAGAGGAGAATGGGTCTTGGGACTGCCTTTTCATCAATCCCCTGTGACTCTGGTGCATGAAGTTAAGGAACAAAATTTTGAAAAGTGTTGACCTACTATAAGGTAAGCTTACAATTGCTCCTTCAGTTTCATAAGGCTTAATTATAGGGTATCAAAAATGTTTAGTAGGAAGCCAAGAGAAGTCACTGCATGGTGTACATGAGAGAGGGGGCACACCATGTAGTGACTTCTAGTACATGGTGACATTTTATAAGCTCATAAAAACATGAAAGACATCAATGTACTGTAGATATTCTCAGCGCATTTACATGACAGATGGGAAGCTTCAGAGGCAGTGGAATTGGTGGTGGGTAATGAACAAGAAGATAATGAGAAGTGATGTGGACCTGTGTGCTATCTGAATTTCTGGTGTGGACTTTATTTTAGAGATCTTCATATGGACAGAGATGGCACTTCAAAAGTTAAGGAGACAGCTCTTTTGTCTAAGTAAAGCATGAAGTAAACAACAATTTAAGAAAGAGCCAGAGGTTAAAAAAAAAGCGGTATTCATTTTACCTTTCCTGATACAACATATGCTAGTGTTTAGACACTTGTGTTTAGACTGCCACTTGATGGGAACCTCACCTCAAGTGATTTGTGGAATGTTCACCTTTGAACCTGACATATGTATTCCAGGGGTATCTTCAAGTCTCAGGAAGGGACAAGTAACTAGCTGGCCTTTAGCTACTGCCTACCTACCTAACTGAGGCCGCCTAACCCAGACTTTCTCAAATCTAATCTGGGTATCAATGGATATCCTCAAAAGGGTTCAAGATCCAATAGTGTGCCAAAATTCCTCAGATTTGATTCACAGCTGTCTTTGTATTTATCTCATAACTGTCCTGTATATTTATTTGTAAGCAGAAAGAGAGAGAGAAGGAAAGAGAGAGAAGATGGGCATCCCAGGGCCTCTAGCCATTGCAAATGAACTCCAGATGCATGTGCCACTTTGCACATCTGGTTTTAGATGGGTACTGGGAATCAAAGTCAGGTCATTAGGTATTGCAGGCAAATGCCTTAACTGTTGAGCCATTTTTATGCTAGCCCACAAATGTCCCTTATACTATCTTCCTGTAAAATTTTTTAAATCATTTTATTTTTTTCATCATAAAAGTTGCATATGATTAAGGTAAAACTAAATTAAAAGAATGACAATACAAACTACTCCCAAGTACTATGTTCTTAATATTTTTTAAAAGAATACATATATCTTATAATATTTGGGGTTAAGTACCTTCTGAAGTGCATCTCCACACATCTTACTGTCTTTTGTCTGTAATTCAGGAACCCAAAGGAAGCCAAAAGAGGTCAGAAAAGAAAGAACTGTAAATGGAAACAGATCTGCAGTTGAATTGCTCATACAATCTACAAGGTCTGCATTTGTTCCCTTTAATACTGTAGGCCTAGCATAGTTATAGTAGCTTAAAAAGGAAGTTGTGTGTGGTGGTTTGATTCAGGTGTCCCCCATAAACGTAGGTGTTCTGAATGTGAATCCAAGCTGATGGAGATTTGGGAACCAATGCCTCCTAGAGAGAGTGTATTGTTGGGGGCAGGCTTATGGATATTATAGCCAGCTTCCTCTTGCCAGTGTTTTTCATAGTCTTTTGTTGCTGTTGTCCACCTGATGTTTGCCTGGAGGTGATGTCCACCCTCTGCCCATGCTGCCATTTCCCCCTGCCATCATGGAGCTTCCCCTTGAGTCTGTAAGCCAAAATAAACTTTTTTTCCCACAAGCTGCTATTGGTCAGATGATTTCTTCCAGTAATACGAACCTGACTGCAACAGTAAAGTTGGTATTGAGATGTGGGATCATTGCTGCTAGACACCTGAGTGTGTGGCCTTGGCCTTTTGGAGCTGGTTTTCAAGAGGAATGTGGAAGTATTTGACACTTTGGCCTAAGAGGTGACTTGCAGTGCTGTAAGTACAATTCGATGGACTATTCTGGTCAGAGTTGAAAGATCTGAATGCACTAAGAACTAAGGACTGTGAAGATTTGCTTATGAGGGTAAGAAAGAGCATTGTTTGGACTTAGCAAGAAGCAGCTTGTGTGAGAGGCTTAACATTACGCCTGTGTCCTGAGAACTTGTGTAGGGTTGCTTTGCATAGAAATGGATTGGTATGAGCAGAGGGATATGGCCCAGAAAAAAAGAAAGCTTTGGCCTGAAACTGTTGCCTATTCAGCTGCAATTGTATGAGAGATTACAACCATTGAGGTTGGGCCAGCTGACCTGCATTGGGACAACAGAAAGAATTCAGTGTCTTTTGAAAGGGCCTGATTGCTGAAGGAGTGTCCTGTTCTTCACAGCCTGCTTTATCCTCCCCAAGATTAACAAATTGGCATCCCACATGGTATTATGGAGTGTAAGAAATGCAGGAAAGAGAGGGTCATTGATTTTGCAACACAGTCTTGTGTTTTGGAAATGGCCATGAGCAGTGTGAAGCAGTTTTTGTGGATGGCTGCATGGAGACCAGATAGAGCTGTGAAGATGGACTGTGGGTTGCAGTGGAGACCAAGTGGAGATGCTGGGACCACAAGATGGCTGCTAAGGAGAGCTGCTGGCCCAGTATGAAGTTTTCCTGGACTGTGAGTAGCCTAGCTGAAGAGGTGGAATTAGACCTCCAGAGACTTGTTGCTGGTTAGAATCATTGGACTTGGAGACGTATCAGACTTGGAGACATATCTTTGACCAGATTTGTTGGACTTTAAACTACAGAGTTTGATGTTTGCCCTGTTTTAAATCTTGTATTGGTTGAATATTTCTTTGCTATGCCCAATGCTAGCTTTTGCAGTGTGAATGTGTATTCTGTACCATTATGGGTTTGGGGGGGATCTTTTGGTATTGTGGCTCAGTTAAAAGATCTCAGACTATGGAAATTTTTGAACACCATTAGGATTGATAAAAACTATGGGGATTTTAAAAATGGACTGAATTCATTGCATTTTATATCATAAATGGTTATCAGTTTATGGGGCAAGGGGTGGAATGTGGTGGTTTGATTCAGATGTCCTCATAAACTTAGGGATTCTGAATGCTAGGTCCCAGCTGATGGAGATTTGGGAACTAATGCCTCCTGGAGGGAGCATATTGTTGGGGGCAGGCTTATGGGTGTTATAGCCCGCTTCCCCTTGCCAGTGTTTGGCACACTCTCCTGTTGCTATTGTCCACCTGATGTTGGTCAGGATGTGATGTCCACCTTCTGTTCATGCCATCGTTCTCCCCTGACACCATGGAGCTTCCCCTTGAGTCTGTAAGCTAAAATAAACCTTTTTATTTTTACCACAAGGTAAAAGGTCAGGTGATTTCTGCCAGCAATGAGAACCTGACTGCAGCATTGTGCTACCTTAAAAAACATATATTGTTGCATTATGTAAAGAAATCAGTAGAATAATAACCACCACTTCTGTTCCACTAGTACAATGGAAGAGCCACTCCAAGACTGCTGTTTCCTGCCAGGTGGTTTTTCTGCACATGTATGTAGAAGTATTTATTTTCAGAGTTATAATCAGATTTTTAATTTTATTTCCTCATTTTACACTAGCCATTACAATGTGTCTTTTATTCATAGATATCATACTTAATAATGATAATAAATTCTCTCACATAACCCAAGAATATTTTATTGTCATTTACACCCATTATTGGAAATATTATTACTAGTGTTTTATTATAAATAATTGTGTTTTTAATAGAGATCTGTGCTAAAGTTTCACTTTTAGTCTTGACTTTTTACCTCAGAAAAGTCTCAGAAGTGCAACATCCATGTGAAAGAACTGTGAACATTTTTGAGAACCACCATACATCTTTTCAAGTTGCTACTGAAAAACAGTTCTACCTTTCATCTCACCATCAACCTAAAATACTACCTGCTTCACCATGCCTTTGCTGTGGTTGTATATTTTATTCTTTAACATTTATTTTGGCAAAAATTACTGATTAAATTCTCATGATTCTGTTTTAATCTTATAAACCTTGATTCCTAGAGATGCCAGTGCCATATGTATACGGAAGATATGCTCAGGTGTTGTGAACACTCATAGAAAGTTTTGTTCTTGGGGCTGGGGAGATGACTCAGATGTTAAATGTGCTTGCTTGTAAAGCCTGCCAGCCAGGTTTAGTTCCCCAGCTGCCCACATAAAGCCAGATATAAAAAGTAATGCAAGCATTTGGTTTTGTTTACAGTGGCAAACATGGCACACAAACACACACACACATACATGCACCAACACACTGATAAAACCAGCCTTCCTTCCTTTCCCTCCCTCTTTCTTTCTTTTTCTCTTTCTCCTTCCGTCCTTCCTTTATTCCCTCCCTCCCGCCCTCACTTTCCTTTGCTTTCCTTTTATTCCTTCCCTCCTTTCCTCCCTCCTTCCCTTTCTCTCTCTCTCTTTCCTTACTTCCTTTTTCCTTTCTTTCTTTCTTTATTTCTTACTTTCTTTCTTTCCTTCCTTCCTTCTTCATTCTTTCTCTTTCTTCTTTCATCTTTCCAGTACTGAGAAATGAACCTAGGACCTTGTATATGTGAATGATCTACCATTGAGCTATGTCCCCCAGTCCATGTAATTTTTATTTTAAAAAGTACAGAGTTATACTTTCTACATGTCAGATATGTAAATGGGAATTGTATATACATATAATATATATATAATATATAATCCCAGGCTGGCCTTGAACTCTCAGTGATCCTCTTACCTCTGCTTCCTGAGTTCTGGGATTAAAGGTGTATGCCACAATGCCCGGAATTTTAAACTTTTTATTGACAGTTTTCATGCATGTTCATAATGTGTTTTTTTTGTCATAATCTCCTCCTCTTGTTATACGTACTCTCCCCTTTCTCTTCTTCTTTCCACTGAGCCCCTTCTTCTTTCCCATTCATCCCTCTTCTTTTTCAATGTCTTTTTTTCTCTCCCCCATTTGCTGCATTTTTCAGATGGTAGTCACTATCGGGGAGACTCAAAACTTGGCAAAGAGCTGAGAAGTAACACTTGAGTGCTTAATACTAGATGTGGCATCTCTATCACAACTGCCAAGGCTCAGGAAACATTGTAGCACCTGTGTTTTGATGCAGCTTCCTCTCTGTCTGTTTGACCCATGCCCTGACAGTTTAGCATCCCTCTGCTCACACCATTGTGACTCCCTCCTTCGTGCTCACTGCACCTAACACAGGCTCTGTAACAGCACACCCAGCACAATCTATCAGCACTTGCTGGTTTGCACAATTTTGTCTCCTAATTCATCACAAGTCTCATCAGGGCAGGTAAAAGCCGCCCTGCTCCCCCTGCCCTGTGCAAAAGCCGCCCTGCTCCCCCTGCCCTGTGCAAAAGCTGCCCCGCTCTTCGCACCCCATGTGAAAGCTGCCCCAAGTGACCTCAGTCCTGCTCTCCCTGACCACCACCTGCGAAATCAGTCCTGCTCTCCCCACCTCTACACTGTGATGAGCAGACCACAGCAAAAAGAAATAACATGAAAAATCAAATACCAGTAAATCCAATAAGATTGCAGAGTCCTACAATGGATGTCTCTAATCAAAACATAGAAGAGACATTAGGAACAGTATCCAAAAATGATGTTACAAGCTATGCAACCCTGACCAAGCAAATAGCAGAACTTACAGAAAGGCAACAAAGGGCCAATACATATATGAATGCTTTCCATAGATAAGAAAATGGAAGGGGTCCAAAGACAGTGAAAGGATATGAAGGAGAGTGAAAAAAAAGAGGACCTCAAAAATCAGCTGGCTAAGCTCAATGAAGACATAAAGAAATGCAAGGATGAATTCCAAGAATCATCAAGAAAATCAGAAAATGACATGAAAAGGGAACTTGACAGAGGGATGGAGACTATACATAGAAAAGTAATAGAAAATGCAAACCAACTTAAACAAGCCCCAAACTCTATAGAAGGTCTCAAGAATAGAGTCAGCCACATGGAGGATAGAAACTCAGATCTGGAAGAAAAATCAGAAGAAACAGTTCAAGAGTCCAAAAGTTTCAATAAGTTCAAAAATTTTTGTGAACAGAAAATGAGGGAACTTTGGGATACCTTTAAATGTCCTAATATTCAGATCATGGGAATACCAGAAGGGAAGAAATTCAGACCAAATGCATGGAGAATTTATTCAAAAAATTATTGAAAAAAATCTTTTCCACTCTCTCAAAAGAAAGGCCCATCAAGTTACAAGAAGCTAAAAAAAAAAACTCCAAACATACTGTACCAAAGGAGAAACACCCCAAGACATATTGTCATTAAGACTCTAAACATTGACACCAAAGAGAAAATCCTAAAAGCAGCAAGAGAAAAAAACAACACATTACATTTAAAGGTAACCCCATCAGAATTACTTCAGACTTTTCAATGGAAACCCTGAAAGCTAGAAGGGCCTGGAATGAAACACTGAAAAGTCTAAGAACCTATGGATTCAATCCCAAACTACTCTACCTAGCAAAAGTATCCCTCATAATAAATGGTGAAAGAAAAACTTTTTATGACAAAACTCAGCTTTACAACTATATGAACACAAAACCAAACCAAAAAGAGTACTTCAGGAAATTCTCCACACAGAAGAATCAAATAATCAACCTCAACTGCCTACAAGAAGCAGATCACACTAACCAAACTCAGAGAAGGCACAAAAAACTTCAAAATCCATGAAAACACCAAACCACATAAACCAATACAATATGGAAGGGATCAAATCAAACCTCACAGTCATTACCCTAAATATTAATGGCCTTAATTCACCCATCAAGAGACACAAGCTAACATGGTGGATCAGAAAATTAGACTCCTCAATCTGTTGTCTTAAAGATACCCATGTCACCACCAAAGACAGATACCTCCTCAGTATGAAAGGATGGAAAATGATATTCCAAGCAAATGAAAATAATAAACAAGCAGGTGTAGCTATACTAATATCAGATAAAATAGACTTCACACCAAAATTAACCAAAATGACAAAGAAGGCCACTTTCTACTTTCTACTTATCAATGGAATGAACCATCAAGAAGATATGACCATCATAAATCTTTATGCACCAAACACAGGGGCACCACAATTTATAAAACAAAACCTACTTGACAATAAAACAGAAATAACCACCAACACCATCATAGTTTGAGACTTCAATATTCCATTATCAGCAATATATAGATCATCCAAACAGAAAATCAACACGGAAGTAAGAGAGCTCAACAAAACCATTGAACAATTAGACCTAACAGACATCTACAGAACATTCCACCCCAAATCCACAGACTACACATTCTTCTCAGCAGCCCATGGAACCTTCTCTAAAATAGATCATATACTGGGTCAGAAAGCCTGCCTCCATATATTTAGGAAGATCGACATAATTTCCTGCACGATATCAGATCACAATGCTGTATTCCTAGGAATTAACAACAAAAGATGCACCAAGAATCCCATCAGTTCCAGGAAACTGAATATCACACTTTTAAACAATGAATGGGTAGTAGATGAAATAACAAATGAAACTGCGAAATTACTAGAAATGAATGACAATGAGAACACATCATACCAAAATTTATGGGACACAATGAAGGTGGTCCTCAGGGGAAAATTCATAGCACTAAATGCCTTAATCATATCCCAAATCAATAACCTAACCATCCACCTAAAGGCACTAGAAAAGCAAGAAGAATACAACCTCAAAAGCTCCATGTGGAAAGAAACAATTAAGATCAGAGCAGAAATTAATGAATTGGAAGCTAAGAAAACAATTAAGAAAATTGATGAAACAAAGAGCTGGTCCTTCGAAAAAAATAAACAAGATTGACAAACCCCTGGCCAATTTGATCAAGTGAAAAAAAAAAGATGCTTCAAATTAACAAAATTAGAAATGAAAAGGGAGAGATACCATAGACATAAGTGAAACTGAAAAATCATCAGGACTTATTTCAAAAACCTCTACTCCACATAACTGGATAATATGGAGGACATGGATGAATTACTGGACACATACCACATACCAAAGCTAAAAACTCAGAGCAGATTAATCTCCTAGACAAACCTATCACACCCATCGAGATTGAAAAGGTAATCAAAAACCTCCCCAAAAAGAAGAGTCCAGGACCAGATGGCTTCTCCTCTGAATTCTATCAAATCTTCATGGAAGAACTGAAATCAATCTTTCTCAAACTGTGCCGTACAATTGGAGAACAGGGAAAGCTCCCCAACTTCTTCTTTGAAGCTAGTGTCACCCTAATACCAAAACCAGGCAGAGATTCCACAAGAAAACAAAATTACAGGCCTATTTTCCTGATGGACTTAGATGCAAAGATCCTGAACAAAATCCTTGCAAACTGAATACAACACGTCACAAGCATTATCTACCTTCATCAAGTAGGCTTCATCCCAGGGGAAATCTTTCAATGTAATGTACCACATAAATAAGCTTAAACACAAAAACTACATTATCATTTTGATAAATGCAGAAAAGGCTTTTGACAAAATACAACATCACTTCATGATCAAAACATTGAAGAAAATTTGCATGGTTGGATTATATCTCAACATAATAAAGGCTATATATAAAGCCCCTAAAGCCCAAATAATACTTAACGGAAAGAGACTGAAGGAATTCTCATTGAGATCAGGAACAAGACAGGGGTGTCCACTCTCACCTCTGCTCTTCAATATAGTATTGGAAGTCCTAGCTCAAGCAATAAGATGGGAGAAAGAAATAAAAGGGATACAAATTGGAAAGGAAGAAGTTAAGTTAGCTCTATTCACAGACAACATGATTCTATACATAAGAGACCCAAGAGCCTCCTTCTCAAAACTCTTAAAGGAGATTAACTCCTTCAGCAAAGTAGCAGGATACAAAATCAATGCACAAAAATCAATAGCCTTTCTTTATGCAAATGACAAAGATACAGAGAAAAAAACCAACATTGTCCCATTTTCAATAGCAACAACAACAAAAATATAAAATACCTTGGAATAATATTAACCAAGGAAGTGAAAGATCTATTCAATGAAAATGCTCAAAAAAGAATTTGAGGAGGACTTGAGAAAATGGAAAGACCTTTGATGCTCCTGGATAGACAGAATTAACATTGTGAAAATGGCAATCCTAATAATGCAATATACATATTTAATGCAAATAACAATCAAAATCCCAACATTGTTCTTTACACAGATAGAAAAAGTGATCTCAAAATTCAGATGGAAAGGCAGAAGGCTTGGGATATCAAAGCATAACCTCAGCAAAAGAAACACCTCTGGAGGCATCACCATACCTGATCTAAAGCTATATTACAAAGCCATAGTAATTAAAAAAACAGCATGGTACTGGCATAAAAATAGGAGTATAGACCAATGAAAGAATTGTGGACCCAGAATTTGAGTCAAGTAACTACAGCTACTTGATACCTAACAATGGCTCTAACAATATAGGCTGGATAAAAGACAGCATCTTCAACAAATGGTGCTAGACAAACTGTATAACCATATGCAGGAAATTGAAACTCGATCCACACATCTTGCCACGCACAACAATTAAGTCCAAATGGATCAAGGACCTCAATATAAGACCGGATACTGGGTTACTACTGGCAAAAACAGGAGGGACTTTCCATGATATAGGAATGGGAAAAGACTTCCTGACCAAAATTCCAGTAGCTCAGGATGTTAAAGAATCACTCAACCAATGGGATCACATGAAGCTGAAATGTTTCTTCACAGACAAACATACAATAAGCAGAGTCAATAGATTACCCACAGACTGGGAGAAAATATTTGCTGAATATCCAATTGACAGAGGCCTAATTTCTAGAGCCTACAAAGAACTCAAAAAACCTAAACAATAAAAAGTCAAACAACCCACTCACAAAATGGGGCAAAGAGCTGAACAGGCAGTTCTCAGAGGAAGAAATACAAATGGCAAACACATACTTAAGAAAAGGTTCATCATCCCTAATCATCAGGGAAATGCAAATTAAAACAACTATGAGATTCCACCTTACCCCAGTAAGGATAGCAAACATTAAAAAATCAAATGATGGGGCTGGAGAGATGGCTTAGTGGTTAAGTGCTTGCCTGTGAAGCCTAAGGACCCCGGTTCGAGGCTCGATTCCCCAGGACCCAAGTTAGGCAGATGCACAAGGGGGCGCACGCGTCTGAAGTTCGTTTGCAGTGTCTGGAGGCCCTGGTGTGCCCATTCTCTCTCTCTCTCTCTCTCTCTCTCTCTCTCTCTTTCTCGGCCTCATTCTCTCTCTGTCTGTCACTCTCAAATAAATAAATAAAACAGAAAAATTAAAAAAAATCAAATGATGGCTGGAGAGATGGCTTAGCAGTTAGGTGCTTGCCTGTGAAGCCTAATGACCCCGGTTCAAGGCTCAATTCCCCAAGACCCATGTTAGCCAGATGCACTAGGGGGGCACACGCATGTGGATTCATTTGCAGTGTGCCCATTCTCTCTCTCTCTCTCTCTCCCTCTTTCTCTGTCTGTCGCTCTCAAATAAATAAATAAAAATAAAAATATTTTTAAAAAATCAAATGAAAATAAATGCTGGCAAGGCTGTGGAGAAATAGGAACCCTCATTCACTCTTGGTGGGAATGTAAGATGGTACAACCACTTTGGAAAGCAATATGGAGACTCCTAAAAAAGTTGACTATAGAGTTACCAACAGACCCAGTTATTCCCTTACTGGGCATTTATCCTAAAAGCTCCACACTTCAGTTCAGAGAGATTTGTTCAACCATGTTTATAGCTTCTCAACTCTTAATAGCTAAGAGGTGGAGTCAACCCAGATGTCCATCACTAGAAGAATGAATAACTAAGATGTGGTATATCTGCACAATGGAATTATACACAGCAGTAAGGAAAAACAAAACAATGAAATTTGAAGAAAAATGGTCAAACCTGGAACAGATTTCAGTGAACTCACCCAATCACATTAGGAAATAAGCTCCACATAGTCTCACTCATCTACGGCTCCTAACCTGAATGTACCCAAGATGCCGACATACCTAACAAGCACCTTGAGGACCAGACAATAGGGTGGGTGGGGAGGGAGGGAAGGGTAAAGGTGGGGGTGGGGGAACACAAAACTGGACCCAAATGGCAAAAGTACCATAAAAATTCTACATCCTAAAAGACAGACTAAATGGTTGAACCTTCACCAGGCCCTTAGAGGGAACACCTGAATCACAAGGCCTAGAGAGGGTACGATGAAGATTGGCCTTAATCTTCTCCTATTTCTCTCTCTCTCTCTCTCTCTCCCTCTCCCTCTTCTCTCTTCTCTCTTCTCTCTCTGTCTCTTTTTTATTACTTATCTTTTTCTTCCTTCTTGGGCGCTGACCTGTAACTCCCTGTACCAGCATGTGGCCATCATCCACAATGAACTCTTGATCAGAGAGACCTACAAGGTTTCCCAAAAGAAGACAGATTTCTGTCATAGTACTTGATGACCCACCAAAGGTTAGTGGTAAGACCCTACTGCTGAAGACACCATATGCTGTTGGCAATGAACATGGAGTAACATGGCTGGAAGCTGGAAGAGAGTCAGTCCCCAGACAATTAGCTTGTCTAGTTCCAGAAGGTGCTACATGAGTGACTGGGGGAAAATGACCAACATATGTTCAAGCAACTTGTGGTCTAAACTACTCAGCAGCAAATACCCTGACATGATGCTCACACAAGTGCAGTTGTGGCACACAGCCATGGTGGGAAACCAACTGCTCTTGATTTGGCTAGCTGATCTGCTCAGTGGAATGGATCCCAATGCTGGAGCTGGGAATCGATGACCCCACTCTCCATTATCAAGCTCCCACTAATCATGGGCTACAAGAGGGCCTACACCTATTAAATTCTCTCTAAAGCACAAAGGTTACCCCATTTATCTGGCAGTAACTTCACTCTCTGTTGGAGAATTTGCTTCTCTTTTTTAGATGGACACAGATTCTAAGAAGAGAACCAGCCCATCACACCTCAAAAGGGCCCCAGCTGAAACTAAGAATAATTGGGGAAATGAGTAAGAGTGCTGCTTTCTTGGTACCAGCACAAGGGTGAAGGAGATAGACACATAGAACACTCAACTCCTACCAAATCAGATATCCAGAAACACAGAGGCTCCCCAGATCTCATCACTGAAGCAGACCTAAAATGAACCCAACATGGCTCAGGGCAATTTGCAGAAGAGGGGGTGGAAAGAATGTCAGAGCCACAGTTGGGTCATGATACATAGAAACATTGCCTCTTACCCATAACTGATGGTTAGCCCCACAATGCATGACCCATATTCCCTAATGAGGAGGGTCCCTGTGGAGGAGGGAAGATACGGAGGAGGCTAGCGATGGTACCAACTTGAATGTATACACTGAGTACAAAAGTAATTTAAAAATACATTATTTTCTAGACTTCCTGGGAAGGCCAGAGATGATGAAACAGCTAGCAGTCATGAGTCCTCTAAGTGTACATACATTCCACTGCCATTTCCTCGGATAACTGTTGGATCCGACTTGCAGCAGGAAAAGTATGAGATGATCCTGAAGTAGTTTGTCGTGACAAGGGAAGAAAATGCAAGGAAACTGTCAATGACTACCAGGACTATGTCAAAGGGATTCAGAAGTTCATGAGGAGGAGCAATCCCCCTAGTAAAAGAATGGTCAATTTGTACATGAAAATGAATAATGGCAAGGAATGTAATACATTACACAAGTTTAAACCTGTAGTCACAAGCTTAACCTCTCCAATGAAAAGCGTCATTGCTAACCTGTGGGGGATGTTACATAACCAATCCATTATTTTGATAGCATATAATCAAAGAAATAGGGTCAAACATTTATATTTTTGCTTTTTAAACCTGATCTACACTTCAGGTCACCAAATAGTTCATGAGCAGAAGTTTCTCTTCATAGAAATATTTTAGCCATGACAGAGGTTTTTAATGATTACAACACCATACACACACACACACACACACACACACACACACACACACACACCACTGATGAAAGTTCATAATTCCTATGAAGTTTTCTTGCCAAAAATTTGAAACTGAATGTAATCAGTATAGATATATCTACCAATTTGTAGTAAATAAAGGTGACATAATAATGCATTATTGAGCATCACAAGGTGGAATGACTAAAATCTAGCCTGTCAGAAAGCCTACCAAGTACCAAGTTTCTTAAGAAAAAAAAATCATGGTTCTTGTTTGCATATGTGTGTGTGTGCTCAAACTGTGGATTAAAAGAAAACTAGGGACATGCAAGATCCCAGGTCACTGTCAGACGTGAGGAATCTTAGGGTAGTAGAACTCATGTGTCAATTGGCTTAGGCTCTTAGAAACTAGAGTGAGTGCCCTTAGGATTCCCAGTAGGATGTTGCTAGCCAGAGGGGACAAATACATTTTTGCCTCCAGGATAAAAGGGATACTGGAGTGGTGGGAGCAATTGCCACACAAAACAGGTGCAGCTGGGGAGCCAGTACAGCAGCCTCAGCCTCAGCCTCAGCCTCAGGGATGTAGGGTATTTTTCTCCTTGAGGCAACCCTGAAGCAATAGGTGAGCTAAGCATGCTGCCTATTAGACAGATAAGGGGAGGAAGCCCTGAGGAAGCCTAGAAAGTGGTCTATCTACCTAGTGGTAAATCAGGAGCCAGAACCAAGTCTTCTGACGCTGTGGTGGACTGAACTGTGTTCCCGCCCCATCATTCACATTCATATGTGGTAGCCCTAACCTTTAATGTGACTGAATTTAGAAATAGGGCAGTAGGGAGGTAATTAGTTTAAATTAAGCCATAATGGTGAGGTTCAAATAGGATGACTGGTGTGGGGAGAGGAAAACACCCTAGGATTCTTTATCTATGTGTGCAGAGGAAAGACCACATAAAAAGACACTGCAAGTCAGAAGAAAAGCCCTCACCAGAATCAGCCCTGCTACACATTGATCTTGAACTTTCAGCTTTCAAATGGTGAAAAACAAACTGCTCTTCAAGCTATGCAGTCTGTGGAGTTCTGTTCCAGCAGCCCATACAGACCAGTCAGACTAGGACACATAGCACTCTGCACCACACCCTCCCAGTCCTGGCCCAGCACTCTACTGACATGCAGGCCACCAATGACCAACTAATCTAATGACTAACCCACCTTGCCACCTTGCTCTACCAGTCAGCATTCTTCCTCCTCGTGATAGGTTCTCTCTTGGTTCCTGAAGTGCCAGCTTCCCCTCTGTCTCTACGTTTCTGGAAACTTCGTCATGGCTATCAATCCTCAAGGGTGGTAATCTCTTCTTTATAGGTTCTTCCTAGTAAAGTATTCAAGAGACCTAGTTCCAACAGGATCTTGGGTAGTCTCTTTCACACTGAAGAAGGCATAGACTAAATGTGAACTAAATATTTGCTGAATGCATGAGTAGATGGGCAAATCAACCATCCTCTGTGAGCTAATGGCTTCTGAAACTAAATCTCTGAGATGAAGACCTACTGCATCAGTCATGGACTGCCCATAAGATTGCCGTGCAACAAGCTTCCCTCCAAACAACGGCCTGCAGTAAGAAGCATGTATTCTCACATAGGTTAACAGTGGTTGGGTTGAGTGCATACAAATGCATCTGTTCTAAGTATCAAGGTTCAAGTTTTTGGACTGAGGCTGGGTACAGGTCTGCTCTGTCAGAGCCAGGCTGTAGCACAGTGGGCATGTTCTTCTAGCAATCTCCAAATGACATATCCTCATTCAAGGCCTCTAACTGTGTTCACACTCTCTAATGCTCCATAAACCAAAGTAAGTCTCAAGGAAAAGTCCATAACCACTGGGCTGAGAAGGCAATTTCTGCTCATGAGATTGGTGAGGGTATCTGTTAATCATTTAAACCAGCACAGCTGTACATCAAATTGCCTATAAGCTAGCTACCTGCTTGAACACCTCACAAATTCCATAAATTCTGTGTTGACTGCTAAGAATCTGGCACTCTGCCAACTCCCTCCTTTCCTGTAGTTGGGTCTTTTTGTCACTATCCTGCTAGTAGGTGATGTTGTTGAATTTTGACAGAGCACTGGTTTTCAAGTGCCAACTTCCTTGATTTTGGGCCATTTTGCCTTCTAGAAGCCCTTACTGCCATATGAAGCCAGACAGCTCTCCCACTATAGATCCGTGATCTACTCGCTCCCAGATTGTGTCTATACTTTTTGTGCAGCATATCTGTGGTGACTCTAAATTCTTTCTCAGCTCTCATTCTGTTCAGTGTGTTCCCCCACCTGTCAACCTCAACCACCAAGGCTCCTCCATGCTCCCTGCTTCGGCTTGCTTAAGTGGAGGTAAGCAGAGTGGCACTGATATCCTACACTGAAAATACAACTCTATTGGCCTTTCCTAGAGATAGTACTTCATGGGTTTGGTGATGAGCTATAGGAATTGACATTAGGACCCACTGAAGGAGAGAGCAAAGTCAGTGAATGAGTTACTGATTGGCTTTGCTCTCCTATGGCCTGGTTTAGATTACACTCAGAGTGCATACACACACTTAGACACACCCTATACTTGGTTCTAATCTCTTCTTTCATATTTATTTAGGCTGCCTCCAGATAATTTGATAGTCTTCCCCAGGACAAATGGGCCTGGCTCCAGGGGGCTGAGGACAGGAATAGCAAGTCTGGATGACTGCGCTTGGCGGCAGGATGAGAAAAAGCTTTGCAAGATGAATGTTGGCAGTATTGCTGGCTCTTGCCTGCTATATTAATTTCTCCCTTAAAAGAAAGCTGACCCAATTTTTCCAGCTCAGAGCCCTAATGGACTCTTACTCAGAGGCCATCCTTCTCCTACATAAAGAGCTGCATTGTATTTAATGATAAGCCTTTGAATGGATTTTGCTATTTCTGGATCTCTGGGAAAATGCCATTAATGAGCTTTCAAGTGTAAGGAATAGCAGATGCTGGGGAGGGGGGGGGTCATTGTTTTTCAAGGGCACACTTCCCTAAAAAGAAAATGAACAAACCCAGAAACAGGTTCTTTTTCACTCCCTTGGAACTGCCTTGGCTTTACCCAAATTCTTATCTAGATAAACTAAGATTTTAAAATGTGACTATGTCATACTCTAATCTCCTCTTGTACTAGCACCCTATTATGTGCTATCACATACAAATTTTGTTATCCTAATCATAACAAAATCATCAGTAGAGTGTAAACCTGGACCAACACATGTGTATAAACTAAGAAGGTTAACATTCTTCAAGCCTGTGTTTGGTTAATGCCTATTTAAGAGACGAATTAGAACAAGGAGAAAGATGGGGGACAACTGCTCGATGGTGAGTTTAATCCATTTAGTTCTGGCCCCAAACCTGCATATTTATAGAGAAAACAAAAGTGCATGGTTAATTAGAAGTGTCCTCCTCGCCGGGCGTGGTGGCGCACGCCTTTAATCCCAGCACTCGGGAGGCAGAGGTAGGAGGATCGCCGTGAGTTCGAGGCCACCCTGAGACTCCATAGTGAATTCCAGGTCAGCCTGGGCTAGAGTGAAACCCTACCTCGAAAAACCAAAAAAAAAAAAAAAAACATAGAAGTGTCCTCCTTCATAGAATAATTAACTTATCATTATTTATTACTTCAAATTATACTGCTAACCCAGAATGGCTCACTGAAGCATGTGTTTGCTTGTTGTAGAAGGAGCTTTCTCATTTGTGTATCTCTTGTCATTTCCAGTGATGTGCTAGACCAAATAATGCCTTAGGATCTCTTATAAATTGGATAGATTAGAATTATGTTGATGCATCCAACTTCAACCTGGCTCTTACTGGTACCCTCTATGTCTTAACATCAATGAAGGTGCTAAAGATACATTTAGAAAAGTCCTTGCCTCTAAAGGTTTGGCAGTTCAAAGTAGTCCAATTCATGCAACTGAATATTATTTAGATCATGTCAATATACAGGAAGGCCAAACAAAACAAAATCAAACCCTTAATCATCCCAAAGACGATTTGGTCAAACCATAGTCTGGATCTTGCTTAAAGCATGAATTCTCAAGCTTCACTCCTGTCCTACTGAATGAGGAATACTGCAGGTGGAGCCTAGAAATCTGTGCTTAACACAAATGCAACTGAGAAGCTCTGACCCTAAATAACATTTAATAAACATACAACTTCTGCTACTAGGCAGGTTAAGACCAGGGCCAAGCAAGAAGCCAAAGGACAACTTTAGTGGATTTAGGTTTAGGATATACTTCACAATCACAGTGAAGTTTTTTAAATGTCTCATTGCCTGACTCTTACCAAAATATTTTAATTCACTGATCTGAAGTTGTGCTTAAAAGAAAATACCAAGCACTCCCTGGTTTATCCTGATGATTATCAGGGAACTTCAGTGGGGTTCCGAGAAAGAAGAGGCCTTTGGTGCTGGTGAAAAGATGTGACAAAGAGTGAGTGCCCTCATTCCTGTGGCTGCCATATCAAACCAACCCACACTTGCTGGTTTAAAGTAACAGAACTTTATTCTCTCACAATTCTACAGGACAGAAGTCCAAATGCTTCAAAAGCACAAGTGACTGTAGGGTTTGTGCCCTTCTGAGGCTCATGGGGACAATTTGTTCTTTGTCTCCTCCAATTTCTGGTGGCTCCAGGCATCCTCTGATCTGTGTCTGCATTGCCATAATCCTGCTTCTTTTTTAAATTTTATTTTTATTTATTTATTTGAGAGAGAGAGGCACAGAGAGGGAGAGAGAGTATGGGTACACCAGGGCCTCCAGCCACTGCAAACGAACTCCAGATGCATGTGCCCCCTTGTGTATCTGGCTTACATGGGTCCCTGGGGAATCAAACTGAGGTCCTTTGGCTTTGCAGGCAAATGCCTTAACTGCTAAGCCATCTCTCCAGCCCTAGAAAAACTGTCTTAGTACTCTTGTATCTTGGGAGTCCAGGAACAGCACTAATCTTGACAATGGCATCAGCAATTAGAAGTAGGTCTTTCTATTTGTCTTGAAAGGTTTACAACTAAGATCAAAAACACTTTCTAAGAAGAGCAGGGTCAATGTCTTGTCCTGCTACCACATTTTTTCTACTGGGTTTCTGAACTGTGAGAGAGGCACTCAGAATATAGGAAGTAAATTCAGAATGGTCATGAAGTAGTCAGAATGTAGACCAACATAGGCTGTGGTTATGTCAATGTATAATTATGCTACTGTCTCTGTAACTATAGAGCATGGCTACTGTGGTACTGTTCTGATGTTTGGAGTGCGAGAGAAGAGAGCCATACTACAGGACTTTAGAAACAAGATTTGCAATGAGCAAATCAGGACCTCAGCACATTTTGAATTGTTTGTAACATGTCACTAAATATTTCTCTCTTGAGGCTGTTCTCTTCCCATCTTCCTGACCGTCACATGAACCTCCTGTAATATAGATGAGCTCTCTGCTGCAGGAACCAACATAGGAAAGGATCTGGCACATGTGCAGGGATAAGGTCAAAGGAGGGGCCTCCATCCTATTGTTTATAATAATGCTAAGCTGGAATCAGTGAAAACAGCTGACAAAGGACTATCTTAAGGAAACTTCCTGATCATTCAGGTTGTTCAAAGTTTTCCTAGTTCTCCCTTAATGGCATATAAACATTGTAATTTACTTTTGTATACAAACAACAGGAGATCTTTTACAAGGCCTCATTTAGTCAACACACAGAAAAAAACTGATGCTCTTCATCTTTTTTGTTTACGCAGCTGTGTTTGTTATTGTAATTATGCTGTTTAAGGCCATTTTACATCAATTACATATGCATTTGAAGATAAAGTCCTTGTTTCTATGAAAACTGGGTTGAATGCCCTGGAAAGACTCAATAAAGCCACATTGCTATCAACAAAACAAACAGAAAAAAAAAAAAAAAAAAAGGCATCAAATTATGTGTCATAAAGAAGTAAAAAAAAGGGGCTGGAGAGATGGCTTAGCGGTTAAGTGCTTGCCTGTGAAGCCTAAGGACCCTGGTTCAAGGCTTGATTCTCCAGGACCCACGTTAGCCAGATGCACAAGGGGGCGCACGCGTCTGGAGTTCGTTTGCAGTGGCTGGAAGCCCTGGCGCGCCCATTCTCTCTCTTTCTCTCTATCTGCCTCTTCCTCTCTCTGTCACTATCAAAATAAATAAATAAAAAACGAACAAAAAAAAATTAAAAAAAAAAAAAGAAGTAAAAAAAAAAAATTAGCAAACAGGTTTGTGTGGGTTAGAAGGGATCTGAACTGAGCTTGTTTTGCATGTCTTGGGTTCTCATTCTTCATTTGAAACACACCAAGATCAGAAAAAGTACAGTTGTTTAATGGGCAGGTGATCTTAGATTTGAAGGCCTTAAGGAAGGCTGCAGTGGCAGAAGGGATAACACTGAGAGGTGGATAGAAGCTGCTTCAAGTGATCATAGTAAATAATTTCTTAGAGGTGAACAAATTTCATTGCAAGAGAAACTAGAGTCTCACCCTCAAGAAAGTCATTAGTGAGTTTAAATGAAATAATGACATATGCTGGTTTATATTTAAAAGATAATTCTTGGCACACTATGAGGGGGCAAGAGTGGACTTCAAGGTCAGCTAGAAGACCACTGCAGGAGTTGGGTGTCAGAGGTGAAGGCTTAAACTAGGATAGAGATAAAAATGAAAACTGGAGGTAAATTGATTTTTATTTCATGGAGCTAAGTCATCAGGATTTTATTCAGAATTAGATTTGGGACTGGGGACTTTGAGGTAGGGTCTCACTCTAGACCAGGCTCATGAAACCCTTAACTACTCCCTGACATTGAATTTTCCCTGCATTCCTTGGCCACTACATTATATTCTGTACATCACATTTATCATTGGTTAGTGGACATTTTGTTTGTTTCCATTTTTGCCTACATAAATAATGTCTCTATGAACATTCATGTGAAAATTTCAATGGGAATATAGGTTTTCATGTATTTGGGGCATATGTATAGGAGCAGAATTACTGGATAACATGATAGCTTTCTGTTTGACCATCAAAGGAACTGGCAAGGCTATTTCCCAAAGTGTCTACATTATTTTATATTCCCACCAGTAGTAGATTAGAGTTTTAAGGTTTTGAGATCACTGGCTACTACCGTGTTAAGAAAAGATTGGAGAAAGGCTTATGGGGGTAGGGAGGAGTGGAAAACCTAGAATGGTTATACAAAGTAGAGGCACCTTAATAAGGTTCAAGGACAGTCAACATCTGCAGGTCTGATCTGCCTGTTTCATGGTATGGTGCAAAGGTGAATGATAGTTGAGTGTCTTAACACCATGGATTATATCATTAAATTGTAAGGTTCCAACAGAGAGGGCTTGTTAAAATAGATCTGACATTTTAAAATCTGGAGTCCTAAAACAAACTGGTACAACTGCTAAAACATCTTTCCCCAAACAAGTTCTTGCAAGCAGGAAGATATTTTCAGAGAAGCAGAGGTAGTTGGTTGGTGCAATAAAATTTCCATTCCTGGGACTGGGGAGATGGCTGAGTGACTAAAAGCACTTTCTTGAAAAGCCTGATGACCCAGGATTCAATTCCCTGTTACCCACATAAACCTGGTGCACAGATGCCTGTGTGTGGAATTCATTTGCTGTGACAGAAGGCCCTGGTGTGCCCATTCATATTCTCTGTGTGTATGTGTCTCTCTAAAATAAATAAATAAATATTTTTTAAAAACTACAAAAGTCTTCTATTCATATATGCCATGAAAACATGGAGATCAGGTGGCATCCTGTTATTGAGGTTGCCCTTGGCAAAAGGATATACTCCCATTGCTTCATGGCCCTGCCTGGACTCCAAGCCAGAGGGAAGGTTGACTTTGTTCCAGGTTACTGTTGCTATGTGACAACCGGGAAGCTGTGCTCACCTTCACTGGACATCCAGTTCAGGATTGTAAGTGGAAAGTGAAACATCTGCAGGTCTGATCTGCCTGGCACTGGGTTGTAAGGGATGCTTGCCTTACATTCTGTATGTCAAGGTGCTTCATATGAAGTCACCAGGACAGAATCCAGTTAAGGATCAGCAGTGCATTTAGTTACCAAGTTTGTAACTGGCAGTGTGTGTCTGTATGTATATGTTAGCAGGGAGTGAATCCATGGACTTGTGCATGATGCCAGGCAAGTGCTCTACTACAAAGCTATATGCCCAGCTTTTCTAAATTTTAATTTGAGACAAGGTCTGTTAAGTTGCCTAGACAACTCACTGTGTGGCTCAGGCAGGCCTTGAAGTTGTAATCTTTGTGCCTCAGTCCCCTAGCAGCTGAGGTTACAGGTGTGTGTGTGTGTGTGTGTTTGTGTGTGTTTGTGTGTGTGTGTGTGTGTGTGTATGTGTGTCTCCAACAACTAGCAATGTGGTATGTTTTTAAAAGCTTTCCAGGAAATATTTATGTGTATCTTGGATTTTAAATCTCTTGATTATTTACTTACTAGACCAACATAATGCTTACCAGTTGAACAATATTATGAATAAGATTAAGGATGTTATCTCTTTAAGAGATATTACAAAAAATGAACTATAATATCTTGGGAACTGATATTACAAAAGAAACCTTAACCAAATACATGAGAAGAAATTTTTATTGAATTTAACAAATTTACTAAGGATGCATGACTATATGAATTACTAGTGAAACATATGAATAAGGAAAATTATTTAGCATGTAACTAAAGTGGATAAATTAATTTTTATTAAAAAAGAGGTTCCAAAAAAGATTTTCTTAGAGTAAATGTGACTTAAAAGACAACAAGAAGATGGACTTCCAGTCATGATGGTGTCCACCTAAACACACTTCAGCTCCTTGGATAATACCAGGCAAGATCTGTGGGGTTCCATGGTTAGCAGGTCCTAGCAGACCTCCAGTGGGAGAGTGTGGAGGAGCACAGTAGGGAGTCCACTGATTCCCATGCTCTCATGTAGCCCACTAGACCCCCAGACTCCTCAAGGAGCTGTCCCAGCCATGGTGCTGCAGACCAGGTTAGCTCCTGCACTACCTGAAGGTTCTGTGGATCCAGGCCAGGATAAAACAGACTTCAGACCAAAAGAAATCAAAAAAGACAAAGAAGACCACTTCTTACTCATCAAGGAAATGATCCAACAAGAGAATATCATAATCATCAATCTTTATGCACCAAACACAGGTGCACCACAATTCATAAAACAAAACCTACTTGACAACAAAACAAAAATAAACACCAACACTATCACAGTTGAGGACTTCAATATTCCACTATCATCAACAGACAGATCATCCAAACAGAAAATCAACAGGGAAATAAGATAGCTCAACAATACCATAGATCAATTAGACCTAATGGACATCTACCCAAATCTACAGAATACATATTCTTCTCAGCAGCCCACAAAGCCTCTCCAAAATAGATCATATACTGGGCCATAAATCCTGCTTCCATATATTTAGGAACATTGACATAATTTCCTCCATGATATCAGACCATAGTGCTGTAAAGTTAGAAATGAACAACAAGAGATGCACCAGGAACTCCATGAGCTCCTGGAGACTGAACAACACACTTTTAGACAATAAATGGGTAGTGGATGAAATGAAAAAGGAAATTGTAAAATTTCTAGAATTGAATGACAATGAGAATACATCATACCAAAACATATAGGACACAATGAAGGCAATCCTTAGGGGAAAACAGCACTAAATGCCTTCATAATAAAGACAGGGAGATCCCAAATCAATGACCTAACTATTCATCTAAAGGCACTGGAAGAACAAGAAGAATCCAACTCAAAAAGCTAAGATAGAAAGAAATAATCAATATCAGAGCAGAAACTAATGAATTGAAAACTCAGAAAATTGATAAAACAAAGAGGTGGGTCTTTGAAAATATAAAGAAGATTGATAATCCCCTGGCCAATTTTATCAAGCAAAAAAAGAGAGATGCTTCAAATTAACAAAGTTAAAAATGAGAAAGGATAGATAACAAGAGACATTAGTGAAATTGGAAGAATCATCAGGACTTATTTCAAAAACCTCTACTCCACAAAACTGGGTAATATGGAAGAAATGGATAAATTTCTAGACATATACTACCTACCACAACTAAACTCAGAGCAGATTAATCTCCTAAACAAACCTGTCACCCCCATTGAGATTGAAAAGGTAATAAAGAAACCTCCTAAGAAAGAGTAGTCCAGGACCAGATGGTTTCTCAGCCAAATTAAATCAAATCTTCATGGAAAAACTGAAACCAATTTTTCTCAAACTGTTCCACATAAGTGGAGAACAAGGAATGCTTCCGGACTCCTTTTATGAAGCTAGTATCACCCTAATACCAAAACCAGACAGAGATACAACAAGAAAAGACACCTATAGGCCTATATCCCTGATGAGCTTAGATGCGAAGATCCTGAACATAATCCTTGCAAACCACAATCAACAACACATCAAAAGCATTATCAACCTTGATCAACTAGGCTTTATCCCAGGAACACAGGATTGGTTCAAGATACAGAAATCTGTCAGTGTAATACACCACATAAATAAGTTTAATCACAAAAACACATGATCATTTCAATGGATGCAGAAAAGGCCTTTGGCAAAATACAATATCATTTCATGATCAAAATGTTGGTAACAATAGGCATGGATGGTTTATATCTTAACATAATAAAGACTGTATATAAAGCACCTAAAGCCCAAATAATACTTAATGGGAAAGACTCAAGGAATTCCCATTGAGATCAGGAACAAAACAGGAGTGCCCACTCTCACCTCTGCTCTTCAGCACAGTACTAGAATTCCTAGCCCAAGCAACAAGACAGGAGAAAGAAATAAAAGGGATACAAATTGGAAAGGAAGAAGTCAAGTTAGCCCTATTTGCAGATGACATGATCCTATACATAAGTGAAGCAAGAGCCTCCATCTCAAAACTCTTAAAGGTGATTAATTCCTTCAGCAAAGTTGCAGGACACAAAATTGACCCATGAAAATCAGTAGCCTTTCTAAATGCAAAGCACAAAGAAACAGAGAAAGAAATTAGTGACACTGTCCCATTTTCAATAGCAGCAACAACAACAAAAATATCTTGGAATAACTCTAACCAAGGATGTGAAAGACCTATATAATGAAAACATAAAAACAGTCAAGAAAGATATCTAAGCATATTCTCAGACAAAGAAACACCTCTGGAGGCATCACCATACCTGTTCTAAAGCTAAATCACAAAGCTATAGAAACAAAACAGCACGGTACTGGCGTAAAAACAGGAATATAGACCAATGAAACAGAATTGAGGATCCAGACTTAAGGTCAAGTAACTACAGCTACTTGATCTTCAACAAAGGCCCTAATAATGTAGACTGGAGAAAAGATAGCATCTTCAACAAATGGTCCTAGACAAACTGGATAACCATATGCAGAAAAATGAAACTAGACCCACACATCTCGCCATGAACAAAATCAAGTCCAAATGGATCAACAACCTCAATATAAGACCTAAAACTCTTCTACTACTGGAAGAAAAAATATGAGGAACTCTCCATGACATAGGAGTGGGGAAAGACTTCCTGAACAAGACCCCAGTAGCTCAGGAACTTAAACAATCACTCAACCATTGGGATCTCATGAAGCTGAAAAGTTTTCTTTTTATTTATTTATTTATTTATTTATTTATTTATTTATTTATTGAAGAGAGAGAGAGAGAGAGAGAGAATGGGCACACCAGGGCTTCTAGCCACTGTAAACAAACTCCAGACACATGCACCTTCTTGTGTATCTGGCTAATGTGGGTCCTAGGGAATCAAACCTGGGTCCTTTGGCTTCACAGGCAAGTGCCTTAACTTCTAAGCCATCCCTCCAGCCCCTGAAGAGTTTTTTGTTTTTTTTTTCCCACAGACAAATATACCATAAGTAGAGTCAATAGATTACTCACAGAATGGGAGAAAGTTTTTGCTGGCTATACAACTGACAGAGGTCTAATTTCTAGAATCTACAAAGAACTCAAAAACTTAAACAAGGGCTGGAGAGATGGCTTAGCAGTTAAGGCACTTGCCTGTGAAGCCAAAGGACCCAGGTTTGATTCCCCAGTACCCACATAAGCCAGATGCACAAGGGGCACACATGTCTGGAGGTCGTTTGCAGTGGCTGGAGGCCCTGGTGTGCCCATTTTCTCTGTATCTATCTCTCTTCTCTCTATCTCTGTCTCTCTCTGCTTGCAAATAATAAAATAAAAATAAAATGTGGCTTCTGCTATTGAATGAGAAATGTGATTTCATTAAAAAAAAAACTAAACAAAAAAATCAAACAAACCACTCACAGAGTGCAGCAGACAACTAAATAGGGAGTTCTCAGAAGAAGAAATCCAAATGGCAAACACACACTTAAGAAAATGTTCAACATTCCTAACCATAAGGGAAATGCAAATTGAAACAACTATGAGATTCTACCTTACCCCTGTAAGGAGAGCAAACATTAAAAAATCAACTGAAAAGAAATGTTGGTGAGGATGTGGAAAAATAGAAAATTTCTTTTCCTGCTGGTGGCAATGTAAGCTGGTACAACCACTGTGGAAAGCGATATGGAAACTCCTTAAAAGGTTGACTATAGAGTTACCAACAGATCCAGTTATTCCCTTGCTGGGCATTTACCTTAAAAGCTCCATGCCTCAGTTCAGAGATAGTTGCTCAACCATGTTTATAGCTGCTCAATTCATAATAGCTAAGAACTAGAATCAACCCAGATGCCCATCATTGGACGAATGGATAACCAAGTGTGGTCTAGCTATGTGATGGAATTCTACTCAGCAGTTAGAAAAAAAAAAAAATGACACAATAAAATTTGTAGAAAAAGGCTGAACTTGGAACAGATCATACTCAGCAAACTCACACAATCACAGAAAGACAATCATTGTATGGTCTCACTCATTTGTGGCTCCTAACCTGGATCAGCCCAAGATGCTGACACCCTAATAGGCATCTCAAGGCCTAGACAATATGGAAGATAGGGCTTGAGGGGAGAGTAAGGGTAGGACACAAAACTGAACACAAATGTAACTGGTACCCTAGAATCCTATATCCTGGAAGAAAGAATAAAAAGTTTAACCCTCAACAGGACCTTATGGGTAGCACCTGAGCCGAAGGGCCCTGGAGAGGGTGAGAAGAAGCCTAACCTTAAATTGCTCATATTTCTATTTTTTTCTATTTTCTTGCCTTTTATTCTTTCTTGTCCCTTGGTGCTGATCTATATCTCCAAGTACCAGGATGAGGCTTACACCCACAACGAGCTGTTGATCAGAGACCTACAAGGTTTCCCAAAACAAGACAGATTTCTGTCAGAGCACCTGATTACCCACCAGAGGTTAATGGTAATACCCTACTGCTGAAGACACCGTATGCTTTTGGTACAGAAAACAAAGAGACCTGGCTGGAATCTAGAAGAGCTCCAGTCTCCAGACAGTTAGCCCATCTAGTACTAGAAGGTGCTACATGAGCTACTGTGGGAAAGTAGCCAACATCTGTCCAAGCAACTTGAGGTCTGAGCTACTCAGAAGCAAACAACCTGACATGATGTTCACATAAGTGCAATAGTCGCACATAGCCATGGTGGGTAATCAACTACTCTTGGATTGACTAAGAGATCCACTCAGTGGAATGGAACTTATATCTGAAACTGGGAAACAAGTCAAAACCACATCCAGATAATGAGTTGGCATTCCAATATCAAGCTCCCACTAATCTTGGGCTACAAAAGGGTCTGCACCCATTAAATTCTCTCTAAATTCATAATGTTTATCCCATTAAACCTGTGCTGAATTCACTCTCCATTGGAGAATCTGCTTCTCTTTTGCAGGGAGAAACAAGGCCTAAGGAGATAAAGAACCCATTGCACTTCACCAGGGCCTCAGCTGAAACTACAGAGGAATTGGGAAAATGAACAAGAGTGCTACTTTCTTGGTGAATCTGATATCAGTACAAGGGTGAAAGGAGATAGACACTGAGGACACTCAACACCTACCAAACCAGAGATACAGAAGCTCCTAAGAGTCCATCACTGAAGTAGATTTAAAATAGACCTAACATGGCTCAGGGAATTTCACAGAAGAGGGGCCAGAAAGATTGTTAAAGCCACAAGTTGGGACACTATGCACAGAGACATTGCCTCTTCCCCATAACTGACGGCTGCCCCACAATGCATGACCCGCAGTCCACATGGGGATAACTTGCATCCTCAATGAGGATGGTCACTTAGGAGGGGAGACAGGGATGAGGGAATGGATGGTACAAACATGTGCTGTTTACATGCTGAGTATGTACATAACTAACTAAAAAACAAAACAAAACAAAACAAAAAAACAAGAAGTAGCCCGCCGTAGTGGTGCATGCTTTTAATCTCAGAACTCTGAGGTCTAGGCTAGCCTGAGACTACATAGTGAATTTCAGGTCAGCCTGGGCTAGAGCAAGATCCTACCTTGAAGAAACTAAAAAGAAAAAGACAAGAAGAATCCAGGGCTGGGGAGACAGCTCAGTGGTTAACTGTGCATTCTTACAAAGCCTTAATCTGGGTTCAGTTCTCCAGGACCCATCTAAAGCCAGACATACGTGGCACATTCACCTGTGATCCCAATATAAACCAGCTAGTTTGACATTCATTTGTAGTCTGGCAGTTCACTTGCAATGGCAAGAGAGTCTGTGAAAAGACAGTGAGCACAAACACCTTTAAGTTGTCCCCTGACCCCTACACATACACCATGGCATGCATGCCCATGTATGCATATAAATAAATCTTTAAAAATATAAGAATACAATTTTTACTTTATTTATTAATTTTTGAGGTAGGCCTTCACTCTAGCCCAGACTGACCTGGATTTCACTATGTAGTCTCAAAGTGGCCTCTAACTCATAGAAATCCTCTGCCTCCCAAGTGCTGGGATTAAAGGCATGCGCTACCTTGCCCAGCTGAGAACACAATTTTTAGAGATAAAGACATTTCAGGAAAGGAAACATCAAGAGGAAAAATAGAGGGGTGAATGTGTATTTATAACAGCCAAAATATGGAATCAACCTAGTTGTCCACTGGTGGATGAATGGACAAAGAAAATGGGTTATCTACACACAATGAAATATTATCTGGTCAGAAAAGAAATAAAATCCTGGAGCTGGGTGTGGTGGCGCACGCCTTTAATCCCAGCACTTGGGAAGCAGAGGTAGGAGGATCACTGTGAGTTCAAGGCCACCCTGAGACTCCATAGTGAATTCCAGGTCAGCCTGGGCTAGAGTGAGACCCTACCTTGAAAAAAAAAAAAAAAAGAAAGAAAGAAAGAAAGAAAATCCTGTCCTCTCTAGTATCATCAGTTGAACTGGAAGATACTATATTAATGGAAAAGTCAGGCATGGAAAGGTAAATACTGCATTTTCTCACTTGAATGTGGCAGCTAAAATAGTTGGTTTCAGTAAGTTGAAGAATAAAGCTGCAGTTACCAGAGGCTGACAAGAGCGAGGGTAAAAAAAAAGATTGTTATTGGGTACAGGGTTGAATTTGAATACTGGAATGATGTTTTATAGAAGAATAGGGTAACTGTGGTTGTCAACAGTTAATTGTGTGTTTCAAAATAGCTAGAAAAATTGTTTTGTGTTTTTTTTAGGGGTGGGTAGTGTCTCACTGTAGTCCAGGCTGACCTGGAATTCACTATGTAGTCTCAGGCTGGCCTTCAACTCATGGTGATCCTCATACCTCTGCCTCTCAAGTGCTGGGATTAAAGTCGTGCACCATTACATGTGGCTAAGAAAGATCTTGAATAGCTTTACCACAAAGAAATGGCAAATGGTTGAGGTGACAGACATAACATTTGTCCTTATTTGATCATTATGTATTAATGTAGAATACCAGACTGTGCACAAATATGTACAAATTTATGTATAAGTTCAAAGAGTTTAAAAGTAAAGAGTGGGAGATAAATGCAAAGTTAAACCTGGAAGGATCTGCACTTGGCTGTCATTGAGAACTAGGTAGAGATATGCTCAAAGACTTTGCTGAAAAAGCAGACAGGAGAATGTCATTTATTTATTTATTTATTTTTATTTTTTTATTTTTTTATTTTTTGGTTTTTCGAGGTAGGGTCTCACTCTAGCTCAGGCTGACCTGGAATTCACTATGGAGTCTCAGGGTGGCCTCGAACTCATGGCGATCCTCCTACCTCTGCCTCCCGGGTGCTGGGATTAAAGGTGTGCGCCACCACGCCCGGCTAGGAGAATGTCATTTAGTACAAACACTTCTGGAAATAATTTGTCAGCTTTTTAAAATGTTGAATATAGGGCTAGAGAGATGGTTTAGTGGTTAAGGTGCTTCCCTGTGAAGCCTAAGGACCCAGGTTCAATCCCTCAGTACCCACATAAGCCAGATGCACAAGGTGGCACATACATCTGGAGTTTGTTTGCAGTGGTTGGAGGCCCTGGCATGCCCATTCTCTTATCTATCTATCTGCCTTTCTCTCAAATAAAAATAAAAAATAAAATGTTGAACATAAATTTAGCATACAAATGAGCAATTCCATTCTTGGATCTGCATCTAAGAGCACACAAATATTTACATACGAGTATAATGTTCACAGTAGTATTATTTATAACAGCTGAAATATCTTATCACGGATGCATGGACAGTCAAAATTTGGTATAGCTGTATAAGAGATAAGTACATGAATAATAAGTAGGAGTGAATTAATGATATGTGCACAATATGGAAGATCCTCAAAGAAAAAGGTGAAAAGGACCAAATATTGTATGATTACATTTATATGAAATTCCCAGAAAAGTCAGATCTAAATAAGCAGAGGACAAATGAAAGTGTGTGTAGGATGGGGGGAATGGATAGGAGCTATCTATAGATGGGCAGAGGGGATGGATTTGTTCTAAAATTGGACTACCGTTATGGCTCAATGACTAGAAGCCTACTAAAAATTGTTGAGCTGGGGCTGGAGAGATTGCTTAGTAGTTAAGGTACTTGCCTGCAAAGCCTAAGGACCCAGGCTCAATTCTCCAGGTCCCATGCAAGCCAGATATACATGGTGACACATGTGTTTGGTGTCATTTCCAGTTGCTAGAGGCCCTGGAGTACCCATTCCCTCTCTCTCTCTCTCTCTCTCCCCTCTCTCTCTTTAATAAATAAATAAAAATAAAACTTTTTAAAAAATGTTGAAGTGTACACTTAAAAAGGTGACTTTTATATTATGTAAGTTGTGGCTTTATAAATTAATAATAATTAAATCAGATAGAAAGGAAATAAAATCAGTAACCTAAGAAATGAAGAATATACTTATTAAATTCTAAAACTTAACAGATGTGGGAACCTCAATCAGGCACATGATTTACAGTTCTGGCAAGGTGAAAGATAAGATTAAGGAATTCCCCAGGGTGCAATACAACAACTTAAAGTATTAAATAACATTTAAAGAGATGGATAGGGATGCTCTCTGACTCTCTCAATGGTAGTTGTAGAAAAGACAATGAGGCAATGGCAAAGCAATCATAATTGGAAAGAAAATCACTGTTGATTTTACAGTCTCAATAGAAAATAGTTTCATACTTTTGCAGAGGATAAACTGACATTGTGATATTTCTAGTGACACTGATAAACATCAAAAACAAATAACAAAAATCTGAAATCAGGAAGGAAAAATTAGATTACTACCAGATTGGCACTAGCTTGGTATCAGAAGACAATAGAGGACTATTGTCAGTGTGCTATGGAAAAGTAACTGTGTATTAAAATTTTATCCCCAAATAAATTATCATACAAGAATAGGAGCAAATTAAAGTTATTTTCAAATATACAAAATTCCCAAGCATGACTCTCTACAGAGAGAGCAAGTAAAGGATGGACTTCAATCAACAGAAAACTGAATTACTGTCAACATCTGCTGGATGCGGTGGTGCACACCTTTAATCCCAGCACTCAGGAGGCAGAGGTAGGAGGATCACTGTGAGTTCCAAGCTTTCCTGCGACTACACAGCGAATTCCATGTCAGCCTGACCTAGAGCAAGACCCTACATCAAAAACAAAACAAAACAAAACAAAAAAGCTGGAGAGATGGATTAACAGTTAAGGTAAGGTATTTACCTGTGAAGTCAAAAGACCCAGGTTCAATTCCCCAAGACCCACATAAGCCAGATGCACAAGGTGGCGCATGCATCTGGAGTTCATTAACAGCAGCTAAAGGCCCTGGCATGCACATTCTTTCTCTCAAATAAAAAAAAAATATTTAAAATTTCTTAATTCAACATCTTGGATTAAAAAAATCAGTAGAAGGCTGGAGAAGATGGCTTAGCAGTTAAGGCATTTGCCTGCAAATACAAAGGACCCTGGTTCAATTCCCCAGGACCCACCACATAAGCCCGATGCACAAGGAGGCCCATGTGTCTGGAGTTCATTTGCAGTGGCTGGAGGCCCTGACACATTCATTATCTCTATCTCACTCTTTTTTTTTTTACCTCTTCCTCTCTCTCTCAAATAAATGAGTAAATAAAATATATTTTTAAAAATCAGTAGAGAAACTGATACGGTTGTTAGTAAACTTCATTAATGTGTGTGGAGTATACGGTGTGGTGTGGTATGGTATAGTGTTGTTTGTATGTGTCTGCGATTGAGTTTATGTGCATGGGTGTGGAGGTCAGAGGTTGATATTGGGTGTCTTTCTTATTTGATCCCCACCTTAATTTTGGAGACAGGGCCTCTCACTGAACCCAGGGATCACTAATAAGGCTGACTAGATAGCCAATAGGCTCTGGGAAGTCTTTGTCTCTGCCTCCCAGTGCTGGGATTATAGGCACTTGTCACCATGCATGACTTTTGTGTTCATGCTGGTACCCCAAACTCAGGGCCTAGTGCTTATGCGGCAAGCCCATTTACCCAGCCCTCTATTAACTTTTTACCATAAAAACTCTTTGTAAATTGAAAAGTACAAACAAACTTCTAGTCAGCAGTTAGAGGAAGGGTAAAGTTCATCTGTAGGAAAACCCAATTAGTTGATAAAGAAAATGAGAAAATATTACAGTTAAGATTCTATGTTAAAAAGTTAAAGACAGTTCTGAGAATAATAAAGACTAGAGCTGTCAAAAAACCTTAGTGGAGGGCTGGAGAGATGGCTTAGCACTTAAGGCACATGGCTGTGAAGCCTAAGGACCCTGGTTTGATTCTCCAGGTTCCACGTAAGCCAGATGCACATGGTGGTGCATGCGTCTGGAGTCCGTTTGCAGTGGCTAGAGGCCCTGGTGCACCCATTCTCTCCCTCTCTCTCCTTTCTCTGGGATTGATAATCTACATTTCACTAATTTTTTAAAATTTTATTTATTTATTTGTTAGATACAGAGAGAAGGAAAGAGAGAGAGAATGGAAAACACAAAATACCATAGAAAAAAATTAGTCATTACATGGATTAAAATCACCAATCACAGAAACCTCCATGGAAGATTTAGATATGCAGATATAGAAAGTACATTCCATAACAAATAGTAACCAGAAGAAAGGTGGTTTATTAATACTAGATGTGACAAGAATCAGCCAGAGAATAATACTTTGAGAAACACTGCCTAGTATGAGCCAGGGGTCACTGTTTGCTTTCTATACTGCTTTATCTTTGGTGTCGGCACATACTAGGTATGCCATCGTTGTTAATGCATGGAATGGCTCCCTGTTACATTGAAATGATCTGTTTGTGCGTTTGGCCTACCACAAGAGCAAGGGTTATTTCTAGATTTTATTTCACCAATATTCAGCATAGTGTCTGACACAGTACAAATTCACACAATTCAAGGATGATTTCCTTCATAACACCCTCTTCTAACTGTCCCTGCCCTGTCATATGTAGCAACTGATAGAATGGAGTCTTTTTATTTTCTCTCTCTATTTTAAGCCTTGCTCCTCCTCCCCCACCATTTCGCAATTTTGAAGACAGGAAAAAATGCTTTATATTATAAATGCCTTTCCAGGTACTTAAATGAATCAGACTTTGACAAGTGTCACTAGATGGGTGTAAGTTACATCCATAGTCATACATGCCAAGTCTTCTAAGGGGTTATCTCCATCCACTTTTGCAGCCTTTGACTAAAGAGGCCACTGTTTGGAGACAGGCTCATGTGCAAAGCATGTGGAGAAGTTAATGGGAAGGGTGAGAAAAAACAGCCAGTTCAGTGCCAAGACAGTGTTTTATTCCTTCTGGCAAAACAGTGAAGTGGGATGCATGGGAGCCTGAAAAAAAACAGTGGGTGTGTGAAGAAGCTCAGAACCTTCCTTTGACAGGTGTTAGGTGTATGGTGTTAGGAATTTGAGAGCAAAAGGAAACTCCAGCTAACACCTAATTTACGTGAACCCTTTAGGAAAGACAGGAGGGATGTTGCTCTTTACTCCCGAAGCCAGGAGGGGACCCGATGAGGAGGAACTCCTAACTGGGAGGTGCAGAGGGCTAACAACCTGCGCTGGCTGCATCTTCTTGACATAGTGTGGATAGGTTCAACCGGGACGCTGGGGAAAGTAGGGAGATGGGCTGGTTGATCTCCCAAGGTTCTTTCTTGTCCCGTAATTGTACCCTAAATCGAGCTCTTTTCCGTTTATGCGCCTACACACGCCTGCAGCCAGTCTGATAGTAAATTCCTTGGGCTGCCTTCCAGGTTTAGTACAGTGCCACACAAGGCTGCTGGCACTCACCAAATGACTCAAATATTTGTTGAGTGAAGAAATAAATGAATCGTGTTTAAATAGAGCTCACATGACACCCTCCCCAGCTGCAAAGTATGGCACTGAGTGAAATCACAATATTCCAGGTAAGATCACTTGGATAGAGCTGGAAAGGACACATACACACACATACACACCACGACCCACACTCCAACCTTGGCAAGAGCACAGCCCACCTGCTCAGCAAAGATCCTGTCTGCTGCTTCAAGGATGGTGGCTGCAGAAGGTCACGCCACGCAGACTGGGAACAGCCTCCCTCAGTCTCCTAGACAAAGTTTGTCGGGATTCATCCTGGGTCTCCGGGGCCCGGGCCCTACTCTGAGAGCCCCAGCCGCAGTCTTACCTTGGTGAGCTGCGCGATTTTTTTGCACATTTTCACGTGCATCTCAGGATCACAGTCCGTTCTGCAGCCCGCGCCGCTGCGGGCGTCGGCTTGGGAGCTCGGGCAGGTCGCGTTCGGGTGCATTTTTCTGTTGAGAGCAGATGCCATCTCTCCCTGCGCCCAGCAATCAAAGGCTCTCTCCTGCGTCCTCCCTGCCCACCGTGTGCACGTGCCTCGGAGCGCGCGCGGGCGGGTGGCTTTCTGGGCAGAGGTGACACTGCAGTGCTGCCTGCACAGCCGCGTGCTTCCAGCTTCCCGGAGCTTGCTTGCCTCCAGGGCCCAGTCGCGATCCCCCTTCCGGCCCGCCCGCGGCTCGCGGGCACCCGCACCTCGCAGAAAGGCGCGGGCGCACAGGATAGCGAACCGCGGACGCTCCGGCCACCACCGTGCGGTTTCGCCTCCCAGGAAGGCAGGTCCTGTAGGCCTTGCGGGAGAGCACTTTCTTGGACTAGTGGGTGGCAAGCGGTTCCGGATTCCGTGGAGGAGGACCTGGCCCAGGGTGGGGAGCCCAGCGAAGGAGGAAGCTGCAGAGCTCGTCAGGGGTGAAAACCCTGCTGGTGTGCTGGGGGTAGATGCGAACGGTGAGGGAGCGGGTTCAAGACCTGTGGCTCGCTGCTCCTTGCTGGGGCACGGTGCGGGCGGACGGTGAGAGCCAGCCACCCGCGCTTAAGCGTGCCAGGGGTTTGGAGCGCCGTGGTCTGCGGCTGGAGCGCGCTGCGCGAATGAAAGGGGGGGGGCCTCCTCGCCTGCTCCAGCTTCGAGGGGAGCCTGGACATCGTGGGATGTCAGAGACATCTACAGAGGGGAAGAAACCAAACGTCAACTGGCGACCAAAATCTGGAATAAGAAAGCGCAGAACCCAGTGCGGGAAGCGGCAGTGTGGGAGCGCCCAGGAAAAGTCATCAGAGAGCTGAATATGGAGGGTAGCAGGTGTGGGAAAGGAAGATGCCACTGAAAACCCCGGACGATCCCAGTGAACAGGAAGGGACGCATCCAAACCCACGCAATTAATTTGGTCAGAAGCTGTTCAAGTTTATGGAGTTGCTGCCTTTTTATTTTGGGAAGGGAAGTTCCAGGGAGCCCATTTTCTCTGGTTGCAAACAGCGAGCTTTGGAAAACCTGACACTGCACTGGTCAGGTTTTTCTGAAGCATGAGCTTGAATGTTTACTGTTCCATCTTACAAACTCACTCCATTAGTGCGGGTAACAGCACCTATGTTTACAGGCGAGGAAAACCGCATATTTGTACCAGGCCAGGCAATGACAAGCAGAGCTGCCTGAACAGGGGTCATGAAGACACTTCTATTATAGACTCCTCACTCCCGCACCAATCCATCACAGTGGCCATCCTGGGGTTTTCATTTCTCCTTTGTCATCCCTGGTTCTCTTAGTTGCTTTGGAAAATGTCTGACTCAGAACAACCACCAAGAGATTCTAAGCCCTATTCCTAGAAGCCCTGGGGCAAAGGCTCCTAGGCAGGACAGGGAAAGGAATCCACATATTAACTGAACTCCCTACTTGCACACATGGGTGGACTATTTAGTGCCAAATTGCATAAAATATTTTATGTAGGATCTTAATGCACACTAAATTTTACAGGAATTCCACTATTGAGAAAATTAGTCATTGTGGAACGAGAACTTTACTGAAAGATATTCACCATTTTGGATCATTACATCACCAATGACCATATGTCTCATGGTATTTGGGTATCAGTAAACACAATTCTACCTGCCACACTCACATTCATGGGAAGTATACTTACATATACAAGCACCTGTCATAAAGCTAATCATCCTGGGTCATTTATTCAATTAAATACATACTTATACATAGCAGTACATTGTAATTTCATTATATTTCTTTTTTTTTTTTACCTTCCATTCAAGAAATTAAACCAATTTTTTTTAAAAAAGTGCATTTTGGGGCAGGGTGGGGAGGCACACTTCTGGAATCCCAGCACTAAGAGGCTGAGCTGCTGGCATTACGAGTTCTGAAGTGAGTCCAGGTCTCAACAAACAACACAAAAATGTGGCTTAGTGGTAGAGCACTTGGCTCAAAGCCTTGAGTTAATCCTCAGTACCTCAAAGCAAAACAAAAATAAAACAACCCAAAATGTACTTAGAGTACTATTTAAGAATAAATTTCACAATAACATCATGGATGCTGTAAAAACAGTCATATGACCCTGTAGGCTCAGAACCACTGGTCTAAGTGATCTTGTAGACACTTAGTTTTAGTAAACTGGGGCCCAATTCCTATATTTAGCTATTTAAATATGATTTAAGGCTGGAGGGATGGCTTAGCAATTAAGGCACTTGCCTGTGAAGCCTAAGGAACCAGGTTCAATTCCCCAGTACCCACATAAGCCAGATGCACAAGGTGGCGCATGCATCTGGAGTTTGTTTGCAGTGGCTGGAGGCTCTGCCGTGCCCATTCTCTCTATCTGCCTCTTCCTCTCTCCCTCTCTCTCTCTTAAATAAATAAATAAATAAAGTAAAATAAACATGATTGTAATAGGTCCAAGGGCCAAAATATTTTCTAACTTCATATGGTATAGTTCATAATGGAAGAAAGTGGGAAAATGAGATTCTCTTCTCAGCTTTGTTGAATCATAGGTACTATTACTAAGATGTCATGAGCCTGTCTGCCTTGGCAGCTCCTAGGATGTCCCAGCACTGTGATTGGTATGTACTTGTATGCCATCAGGAATGAAATGGGAACAGATGATAATTAAGTCCTTTCCAAATAGGGGGTAGAAAGAAGAACATTAGACTTTGACCAATAATATGACCTTGGTGAAGAACTTTGTCCCCCATTCTTACCTCCTAAATCTTCTCATTCTAAAGAGACTAGGAAAGTGAATCTAGAAAAATCTAAGTCACCTAGTTTTATATCAACTGAATAGAGCTGAATTCAAAGGCTATATTCTTTCTACAGCACAATGCTGGTAATTTATAAATGTTAACCATAATTGACTTTTTCATTAGATTATAAATAAAGCAGTTAAAGTACTCTACTCTCCAAAAAACTGTCACCCAAAATCATACAAAGAAAAGAGAAACAAAAATTACCAAAATCCTTTCCTTTTTTTGAATTGAGAGCTTTATTGTATGAACATATTACATATTGGTCATACAATTGGGTTATACTCTTAGGTTCCTTCTCCCCACCCCCATTCCACTGAGTGCCCTCTTCTTAATTGTCATTATTCACTGTAGAGTCATGAAGGTAATAGTCTCTGTGGTGGGATAATGCCTCAGGATACACCTTCCCACTATGTGGTTCTTACATTATTTTTGTTATGTTCCTTGAGTCTTAATGTTGAGCTCTCAGAAGCCTCTGGTTTTCTGCTTTGATAAGTTTGCGTCTCCTCAGTGTTTACTGCCATCTCCTTGGAGGAGGGTCTCAGGCTAGCAGTGAGAGCAGCACTCATATTTAAATTTTTTGTTTATTTTAATTTATTTATTTGAGAGTGACAGACAGAGAGAGAAAGAGGCAGATAGAGAGAGAATGGGCGCTAGGGCCTCTAGCCACTGCAAATGAACTTCAGATGTGTGCGCCCCTTTGTGCATCTGACTAACATGGGTCCTGGGGAATCGAGCCTCAAACCGGGCTCCTTAGGCTTCACAGGCAAGTGCTTAGCTGCTAAGCCATGTCTCCAGCCCATCATTCATATTTAATCGGTACTTTCTCTCTAATGATTCCTGGACCTTTGCAGATGTGATAGAGATGACTAATCTTATGCTATGAAGTTGGCTATTTATTTTTGTTTTTGTTTTCTTGTTTGTTTGTTTTCTGTCATTCTGATGGGTCTCCTTGATATTCACTGCATATGTTTAAAGCAGATTCTCTGAGTAAGAGTAAGAGCAGCATGGATCACAGAGGATAAGCAAACATTTAGAAGACATTTTTGTGGAAATAACCTCTCCTTTTATTTATTTATTTATTTTTGGTTTTTCAAGGCAGGGTCTCACTCTGGCCCAGGCTGACCTGGAATTCTCTATGAAGTCTCAGGGTGGCCTCGAACTCATGGCAATCCTCCTACCTCTGCCTCCCAAGTGCTGAGATTAAAGGTGTGCGCCACCACACCCAGCACCTCTCCTTTTAGCCAAAGAATAGTGGAAGCTTCCATCTAGGGTCTATGTCCTTTCAAACCATAAACTTCTGACTTGGTTCTCAGTACTAGGTTATGAATTCTCTACCACTGAGGTGGCCTCATATCCCATGAGAGCAGTTGATGAACTCCATAGCCTGTGTGCCATTATTGTACTGATGTATACATCTCATCTGGCTAGTTGTTTTAGTAGCTTGCAGGATCCCCTGCTTGTTCACTCTGTTGGTGATCATTGTCTTCAGCAGCTCACATACACTTTCTAGCACTATGAGAGCTAGCCAGCAGGGAATTGGCTTCCATCTCTGTTCCAAGATGATCTCTCAATATCCTGCAATTGCAGCCTGTGGTGTCTTCATCAATAGGACCTTACCATTTAGATCTGGTGGATAACCAAGTGTTTTGGCAATTATTTTGGATAGCCTTATGGGTCTCCCTGACCAACGGTGGGAGGTAACACAATATTGGTACTGGAATTTACCAGCAACAGCCTATGGTTTTAGAGTAAAGCTTTCACCACCCACGCAGGATGTTTTTCCCCAAACCATTACCTCTCTCCATCTCTCACTCTCTTATTAAGAGTTAAATATTTTAATAAGCTAAGCAAACAGAAGGTTTCTATGATACTGATTCATGCCGTCATTAGTTTTATATTTCCCTCCTCTCACCCTACTTTACCCAGTCCCCTCAAGACCCTTCTGCCCCCTGTATTATGTCCCAGTACTTGTCTGTGAAGTATTCCCTTTTATAATCCCTGCCTGCTTCTCTGGTCTCCAAGCTTCTTTCTAGTTTTCTTACCAGTTCTTCTGATGCTTATTACAACTTGTAAACCCAAACTATTCCATGTTAAGATCCACATATGACAGAGAACATGAGGTGTTTGTCTTTCTGAACCTGTGAAATCTCACCTAGTAAGATTTTTTCCATGTCCATCAAATTTCATAATTTGATTTTCCTTACTGCTGAGTAGAATTCCATTGTGTATATGCCCCACATCTTCAATATACATCCATAAGTTAATGGGCATCTGGGCTGATTCCACCTTGTAGCCATTGCAAATTGAGCAACAAGAAACATCATGAGCAAGTATCTCTACAGTAAAGAGGAGAGTCATTAGGATATATGCCAAGGAGTGGTATACCTGGGGCAAATACTCAATCTATTTTAAAATAATTTTTTCTTTTGTTTTTTTTTTTTTTTTTTTTTTTTTCTTTTCAAGGTAGTGTCTCACTCTAGCACAGGCTGACTTGGAACTCACTCTGTAGTTCCAGGCTGACCTTGAACTCACAGTGATCCTCCTACCTCTGCCTCTTGAGTGCTGAGACTAAAGGCATGTACCACACCCAGCTAGTTTTAGATTTTTGAGCACCCTTTATCCAATTTCCATGTGACTGTATGGGCTTGCATACCACCAACAGTGGATGAGGTTTCCTCATTCACTCTCCTGCCTGCATTTGTTGTCATTTGATTTTTCTTTTTGAGAGACACAGGGAGAGAGAGAGAGAGAGAGAGAATGGGAGCACCAGGGCCTCTAGCAACTGCAAACAAACTCTAGATGCATGTGCCACTTATGTATCCAGACTTACATGGGTACTGGGGAATCAAACATGGGTTCTTTGGCCTTGCCAGCAAATGCCTTTACCACTATGCTATCTCTCCATCCCTCATTTCAATTTTTTTAAGTCTTTAAAAATTTATTTGCAAGGAGAGATTGAGAGACAGAGAGAGAGACAGAGAGAGAATATGAGAATGGGCACCCAGGGCCTCTTGCTACTCCAAACAAACTCCATATGGATGTATCATTTTGTGCATCAGGCTTTATGTAGGTACTAGGGGATTGAACCTAGGCTGTCAGGCTGTGTAAGCAAGCACTTTTAACCACTGAGCCATTGCCTCAGCTTCTGATTTTTTTTTTCTTTTTGGTTTTTCGAGGTAGGGTCTCACTCTAGCCCAGGCTGACCTGGAATTCACTATGGAGTCTCAGGGTGGCTTCAAACTCATGGCAATCTTCCTATCTCTGTCTCCTGAGTGCTGGGATTAAAGGTGTGTGCCACCACGCCCGGGCAGCCTCTGATTTTTTTAGTGATAGCCATTCTGACTGGAGTGAGATGAAATCTCAAAGTCATTATGTTGCATTTTCCTAATGGCTAAAGATTTTGAACATCGTTTTAAGATGTTTATTGGCTGTTAGTATTTCTTCCTTTGAGAACTTTCTGTTTAGTTCCCTGCCCAATTCTTTAAATGAGTTTTTTTTTTGTTTAGTTTTTTTAAAGTATATTCTAGATATTAAACTTCTGTCAGATGTATAGCTGGTTCCAATTTTCTTCCATTCTGTAGGTTGTCTATTAACTCTGTTGGTAATTTGCTTAGCTGTATAATAGTGCTTTAGTTTCATGGTATACAAACTGCTGAATGTTTGTCTTATTCCCTGGGCTACTTAAATCTTATTCAGAAAGTCTTTCCCTATGCCTATATCTTGTTTTACTTTTTTCTTATTGTCATTTTAGAGTTTCAGGTCTTATATTGAGGCCCTTGATCCATTTGCAGCTTATTTTTGTGCAGGATGAGAGAAGAGGTTCTAGATTCTTTATTTCACATGTGGTTATCCAGTTTATCCAGTAGCATTTATTGAAAATGCACTTTTCTCAAGTGTGAATTTTAGGCCCTTTGTCAACCCAGGTAGCTGTAGTTATTAGAACTTATAACTGGATCCTATGGGTTTGTAGTATATTTAGAAATCAGATATGATAATACCACCATTAATATTCTTTAAAAAATTTTTAATTTATATTTTTATTTTAGAGGGGGGAGGAGAGGGAAAGAGAATTGGCAAGCCAGGGCTTCAGCCATTGCAATCCAACTCCAGACACTTGCACCACCTAATGGGCATGTGCGACCTTGTGCTTGCCTCATCTTTGTGCATCTGGCTTACATGGGATCTGGAGAGTTGAATATGGGTCATTAGACTTCACAGACAAGTGCCTTAAGCTCTAAGCCATCTCTTCAGCCCTAGTATTTCTTTTTCCTGAGAATATTTTTTAGCTATCTGAGGCCTTTTGTGCTTTCATATGAATTTTGAGATTATTTTCTGGGAAGAATATTGCTGGATTTTAAAATTAGAATTGCATTGAATCTTTATATTGTTTTTGGTAGAAGTTTTTTGGTAGTCTTTTGGGTTACTTATGTATAGAATTGTATCATCTGTAGATAGGGCAAGTTTGGTTTCTTTTTTTTTTCCCTTAACTTCCTTCTCTTGCCTCACTGCTTGAGCTAATACTTCAAGTATTATGTTAAATATCAGTAGGAAGAGTGGAAAGCCTGTTTTGCTCAAGATCATACTGGGAATGCTTCAAGTTTTGACCCATTTAGTATAATATGGACCTTAGGTCAGCTGTATATAGCCCTTATTATGTTGACTTCCATTCCTAGTCTCTCCAGTGCTTTAACACTGAAGAGATGTTGTATTTTGCTGAAGGTCTTTTATGGATCTACTGAAATGGTTATGTGATTTGTTTTCTTGACTCTATTCATGTGATGTATTAGGCAATTTATTTTCATATGTTGAACTATTCCTACAGGCCTGGGATGAAACCTACTTGATCACAGTGAATGATAAATTTTTTTAAAAAATATTTATTTATTTTTATTTTATTGTGAGGCAGAGAGTATGGGCATGTCAGGGCCTCCTACCACTGCAAACAAACTCTAGATGCAAGCATCGCTTTGTGCATCTGGCTTTACATGGGTAATGAGGAATTGAGCCCAAGCCATCAGGCTTTGCAAGCAACCACAGATCCATCTCTCCAGTCTTGGATAATGCTTTTGATGTGTTCCTACATTCAGTTCAAAAGAACTTTATTGAGAATTTTTGCAGTTAAGTTCATCAGAGAAAGTGGTCTATAATTTTCTATTTTTGTTGTGTCTCTTTCTGGTTTGGTATTTGTGTAATGCTGGCTTCATAAAAGGAGTCACAGAGCATTCCTTCCTTTTCAGTTTTGTGCAATAACTTGATAAAAAGTGGTTTTAGCCAGGCATGGTGGCACATACCTTTAGTCCCAGAACTCGGGAGGCAGAGGTGGAAGGATCACCCTGAGTTTGAGGCCACCCTGAGACTGACTACATAGTTAATTCCAGGTTAGCCTGGACCAGAATGAGACTGAACCTCGAAAAACCAACAAAAAAAAAAAAAAAAAAAAAAAAAAAAAAAAGTGCTTTTAGTTCTTCTATAAGGTTTTGGTAGAATTTGGCAGTGAATCCTTCTGGGCCTGAGGTTTTTTGTTTGTTTGTTTGTTTGTTTGAGAGGAGACTTTAAATTACTTCCCTCTTGTTTGATGTTATAATCTCTGTTCAGGTAATTCTTTTCAAACTTTTGTGCTGGAGTAATGGGACAAAATTCAGTACTTACAACTGCAGATACTTCCCAGAGTGATAAGCCAAGTTTTATGGACTATTCTGATGAGAGTTTGAAAATTCTATGTGAAGAGAGAATTGTATTTGGAGGCTTTACTTATGAACATTATAAGAGGAAGGAAAGACAGCAGAAAACTTTGTCAGAACTGGGCTACTGGCTTAAGGGCTGGCTTCATTCTTCTGCCCAACCCATAAGAGTTTGGTCAAGGTTGAAATTGAAAGTAATTTGAAGTGCTTGACAGAAGATATGGAACTGGGAGATGTAAGATTTAAAATTGGATAAATTCAAACAAGTTTAAAACTACTGGTACAACTACTTTACACTGAAACAATGGAAAGGATGTCTGAGGTGATTCCAATACCCAGGAAGGCCTGAATGATAAAAATAAAAACTCTTTTGTAAGGAAGGAATCTGCTCTTCAAAGTCACTTTTTTTTTTGTCACTGCATAACATATTGCTGTCCTGCACAATTGCTATTAGTTTTGGAAACATAAAAAATGCTGAATGGAAGTGAGGTCATGAAGTGCACATGGTTCCAGGAAACTCGGCTGAGATAAAGCATGGAAAATAGGACATTTCTGTTTTACAGGCTGGGAAGGCCAGTGTATGGAGTTGTAGATGGATTGTGGTTTGCAATGGAGACCTGAAGATGTTTTGGATATGCCAGAACTGTGTAAGGCTACCATGGTGCACTGTTGGCTCAAGATGGAAGTTTTCCCTGGGTACTCAGCACAGATGGAGGGGCACAAATGGAAAATCCAGAGACTGTTAGTCATTGGTTATGATGTCTGACTTGAACTGCAGATGTTTGATGTTTGCCTAATGGTTATTGAGTTTGCATTGGTCCAGTCTCTCCTTGTTATGCCTTATAAAAATGGAAATGTTTACTCTGTGCCATTATATGTTGAAAATATATAACTTTTTTGAATTTACAGGACTAGTAAAGAGACAGTTTTAGATTTCAGATGAGACTTGGGACATTTGGAACAATCTTAAGTTGGTAAAGACTATGGGGATCCTTGCAATTGAACGAAACACAACTTATAATGTGAGATGAGCATGAGTCTATTGGGAAATAGGGATGGAATATGGGTAGCCTGAATGTATATCCCCAATAGACTCAGATGCTTTACTAAATCTTGGGGGTCTAGAGAGATGGCTTAGCAATTAAAGTGCTTGCCTTCAAAGCCAAAGGACCCAGGTTTGATTCCCCAGGACCCACATAAGCTAGATACACAAGGTGGTACATGCATCTGGAGTTTATTTGCAGTGGTTGGAGGCCCTGGTGTGTCCATTCTCTTGCTCTCTCTTTCTTTATCTGCCTCCTTCTCTCTCAAGTAAATAAATACTTTTTAAAAAAAAAAATTTAAAAAGCCGGGCGTGGTGGTGCACACCTTTAATCCCAGCACTTGGGAGGCAGACATAGGAGGATTGCCATGAGTTTGAGGCCACCCTGAGACTCCATAGTGAATTCCAGGTCAGCCTGGGCTAGAGTGAGACCCTACCTTGAAAAAAAAAAAAAAGTTAAAAATTAAAAAAAAAAAAACACCAAAACTTGGATTTCTAGCCACCTGGCTGGAGGATGTGTCACTGGGAGTGGATCAGATTTCTAGCCCAAAAGTATGCAGTGTAGTCTAAGTTCTGCCTGGTTCCCTGATATTTGCTGCTGTTTTTGTACTTGCTGGGTTTTGGTGCTGCTGGTGGTTTTTCTCTTTGCTTGCATGAAAGTGGGGAAGCCTCTTTCACCATTATGTAACTTCCCCTGGATCTGTAAGCTTCAAGTAAACCATTCCTCCTATAAACTGTATATGATGTAGAAGTTCATCCCAGCAGACTACAACAGAAGTCTATGGCTTGGAAGGACATAAATCTTAGACGGATGTTTCCACTATTTTTTGTCTAAAATGAGAAGTTATAACCATCAAAAAGTCTTCAAATGGGTATGTTTATCCCCTTTGATTCATGCTTCTCTTATGCTTGACTAGAGAATCTGCTTTTTAAATATATATATATATATATATATGAAATTTATTTATTTGAAACAAAGAAAGAGGCAGAGAGAGAGGGAGAGAATGGGCACGTGAGGGACTTCAGCCACTATAAACGAACTCCATATGCATGTGCCTCTCCTGGGTCCAGGAGAATCAAACCGGGATCCTCTGGCTTTGCAGGCAAATGGCTTAACCACTAAACCATCTCTCCAGCCCCAAGAATCTGCTTTTTGCATATTATGCCAGTATATACCAAGGAGACCAAAGACTCATCAGGATGACAAGAAAAGAAAGCTATCACAAAAATGTGTCATCTCTATGACATTTACCAGGGCCCAGAAACCATTACAGAGAAAGTACTGGATGAAATATGAGTTCTGCCTTGGATGCTAGCCTGAGAACCTTGTCCAGGGAGATGGTGGTAGACATTGAGAAGACTCAAAACTCATCAAAGGAGAAAAATCAGAGGCTTCTGAGAGCTCAAGACAAAGGAAGACTTATAACATGCCCTCCAATGCTATGAGAATATAGCAGGAAAGGGGGGCAGAGGAATATAAGAACAGAAGGTGGGAGGGTGTACTCTAAGGCAATGTCCCCACCACAGAGACTATTGCGTTCACGACCCCACAGTGAATACCAATAACCTCACTAAGAAAGGCTCTCAGTGGAATGGGGTGGGGGGGAGAAGGAAGTATATAACCCAATTGGAATATGACCAATATGCAATAGGTTCATACAATAAAGTTAATTGAAGAAGTTAATTAACAAATAAAGTGCAATTCTCTTTGCTCCGGACACTGTTCAATGGCGACATGACCATCTTCTCTCAGTTTCAACTGTGGTCCTCTTGACTAAACTGACATAGGCAAAGGCTGATGTAGCAGAAGAGAAAATGACTTTTCACAACACAGGATTCAGATAATATGGCTCTCCCACTTCCCTTGGACTCTTTTATAAGTGGAATAATCTTTTAAAAAATATTTTATTTATTTATTTATTTGAAAGAGAGAGGGGAGGGAGAGAGAGAAAGAGGTAGATATACAGAGAAAATGGATGCGCCAGGACCTCCAGCCATTGCAAACAAACTCCAGATGCATGTGCCACCTTGTACATCTGGCTTGTGTTGGTACTGGAGAATCAAACCTGGGTCCTTAGGCTTGACAAGCAAGCACCTCAACTGCTAAGCCATTTCTTTAGCCCAATAATCTACAGTGTATCTTGCCAACCTGAAGATATGGCTCAGCAGTTAAAGGCACTTTCTTGCAAAGCCTATGTCCTGGGTTTGATTCCCTCATACCCACATAACCAGATACACAGAGGGGTGCATGCATTCAAAGTTCATTTGCAGTGGCAGAGGGCTCTGGTGTATCCATTCATTCTCTCTTTTCTTTCTCTCTCTGTTTGCAAATAAATAAATAAAAATATATAAAAGTAACACACCATGTGATACAGGCATCATACTTTGGTGTGATGTTTCTTGTTCATGACATCTGTGATAGTATGCTGGAAACTGCATTGGGTGGTAATGATCGCATCATGGTGACTCTTCTATGACATCTTTGTACATAGGTTTTTGCATGGATGTGCTAGGATTTCTACAGAAATATTTCCCCTATCCATTTGTTTCATTGTATAACTGAATATTAATTTACTATCAGTGCTATAAATGATTTTGTCCATTGTTTTTGCCTGGATTTATCAAGACAACAAAGAACTCTTGTTTTTCAGGTACTTTTAAGACTTTGCCTATCATACACATTACAAAGATTTCTTATGATATTAGAATCTACCCTTATATTTTTCCAGATGACTAAATGGTTTTTCCATTTAGCATTGAACAATTCATCTTAACTAAACTAAAATCAAAATTATGCCTTAGGTGATTTTCTTTAGAAGAAATTCACTTAGATTTATTTACTATGGGTTAAACTTTGCATAGTAATTTTAAGAAGTTAAATAGCACAGATAATTATTTTTATCATGCTCCTCATCTACTTCTAATACTTAATCTAAACTCAAATCACATTCTTGATTATTTCATTAACCTTGACCCAGAAGTTTCCTTCCTTTACTCTGCTCAAGTTCTTCCTACTCATCTCTCAACTCACAAGGAGACCATCTCTGAAATTACAGACCAGTTTGTATGTACCTCAAATATTCTCATTGCTCCCCACTTCTGAGCAGCATCTATGTCATATTTTATTTTTTAAAGTTAAAGTTTTCTGTGAAATATCCATATTGTTTAGACTAAGAATACAAGAACACATAGCTTACATGGCACTTGGCTTTTATTGTAATCCTAATATGAATTAACTAGTAGCAGGGTGTGGTAGTTTGAATGTATGGTCCTCAATATATTCAGGATTTTATTAAAGCTTGTAATTTATATCTACAGCCACCTGGCTGGAAGATGTATCACTTTGGGTAGATTCTAGGGTCCAGCCCTAAGGTGTGGGGGTGAATTGGAATTCCAGTCTAAAAATATGCAAAGTGTGTGAGCTTTGCCTGGAGTCCCAGAAGTATGCTTTCTTGTATGTACTGGCGTTGGTGGCTTGTGACTTTTCTTTCTCTGCTTGGACCTGTGAAATGGGGCCAGCTTCTTCTTCCATTATAGAACTTCCCCTCTATCTTCAATAAATCCCTTTCTCCATTACTCTGCCTGATTTGGAAGTTCATCTCAGCTGCCTGAATCTGAATCTGACTGCTACAGAATTGGTACCAGAATGTGGGGTGTGGTTGAGATGAATCTGACCATGTGGATTTTGGTCTTTGGGAACTTTTGTTCTGGAGGAACAGACATGGACTTGGTACTTGCAACTGATGATGCCTTCTGGAGTGGTAAGCCAAATTTTATGAACTATTCTGATGAAAGTTTGAGAATGCTAAGTGCAGAGAGAATTGTATTTGAAAACTTGGCTTATGAACTTTCTAAGGAGTAGGAAAGACTGGGAAAAAACCTTGTTGGAACTGGGCTCCTGGCATAAAGGCTGGCTGAATTCTGCTGTCCAGGCCGAGAGAGTTTGATCAAGGTTAAGTTTATAATATACTGATGTGCTTGGCTAAACACATATGACTGAGTGATTTAAGATTTTAAGTCGATTGGGCTGGAGAGATGGCTTAGCAGTTAAGCGCTTGCCTGTGAAGCCTAAGGACCCCGGTTCGAGGCTCGATTCCCCAGGACCCACGTTAGCCAGATGCACAAGGGGGCGCACGAATCTGGAGTTCGTTTGCAGTGGCAGGAAGCCCTGGCGTGCCCATTCTTTCTCTCTCTCTCTGCCTCTTTCTCTCTCTGTCTGTCGCTCTCAAATAAATAAATAAAAATAAACCAAAAAAAATTTAAAAAAAAAAAAGATTTTAAGTCAAAGAAACTCAAGCAAGTTTAAAATTACTAGCACAGAGACTGGGTGCTGAAGCTGCTATTGTCAAACACATTAGCAATCTTAAAGAAGATGGCTTAACTGCTTTGCATTAAAATAATAGAAAGGATGCCTGGGGGAAGACTATGTAGACATGCAAATTCTTTATGAAAAGAGTTGACTGGAGAAGGAAACTGCTCTTCATGGTTATGATTTATTTCAGCCCTAAACTAAGAATATAGCATGAGGGCAGGAGAGATGGCTTAGAGATTAAGTCATTTGCCTGCCAAAGCCAAAGGATCCCAGTTCAATTTTCCAGGACCCATATAAGCCAGGTGCTCAAGGGGGCATATGCATCTGGAGTTTGTCTGTGGTGGCTGCAGCCCCTGTTGAGTTCATTTTCTCTCTCCCTCTTTCTCTCTCTCAAATAAATAAATAAATAAATAAATATTTAAAAAAATATGGCCTGAACTCATAGCAATCTTCCTACCTCTACCTCTCCAGTGCTGGGATTTAAGGCATGTACCACCAAGCCCGGCTAAATATTTTAACATAATCAAGTATTGGTAATATGGCTGGTTTATGGTTGTGTACTGCAATATGGCTCTTTCTTAATTTCTATTTCTAGAATTGTTCTTATATTCTTAATGATCTTATATTGTCACTATAATATAAATTGACATATCGCCAAGAGTATTCACATGGAGCTAGAAATCCTCAACTTTTGGTAGGTATAATTATTGTCAGGAATGTGATTAAGATGGGTTTTCTGGCTCCCTACATTGGAAATTTTGATTTGATAGGACTAGGGTTAAGAATACTTAAGCAGTCCCTTCAGTTATACTGTTGTTATTACAAACCCTAATTTAATGGGCCAACCAAACTTTACAGTTCTCTCTATATCTTCTTTCTTTTTATCTATCTATCTATTTATCTATCTACCAACCTGTCTATCTATCATTTATTTTTTTTATCATCACATCCTGTGTTAATTCCAACATTTCTCTCCTCCCTATCCCCATTCTGCTGAGGACCTTCCTCATGGGGTTGCTGGTATTCCCCATGAGGTGGTGGGTTATCAGTTGTGAAAGCAGCAGTCAGTCATTGGTAGGGGTACCTCTGGGTTTCCTGTCCCAAACTCTGGCTCTTACAATCTTTCTGCCCCTCTTCTGCAAAATTCCCTGAGCTGTGGTGGATGTGTCTTAAGCCTACTTAAGTGATAAGCTCTCAGGAGCTTCTGAATTCCTACTTTGATATGTGTTGAGTTTCCTCAGCATCTTTCTCCTTCACCCTGGTATTGACTGTCAGGCTCACCATGGAAGCAGCACTCTTGCTCATCTCACCATTTCCTCTGTGGTTTCACTTAGGCCTTGGGTAATGTGCTAGGGGTGGTTTATCTCCTCAGTTCTTTCTACCTTCTGACAAAGAAAAACAGATTCTCCAATGGAGAATGAAGTCAGCATAGGTCAAATGGGTTAGGCATTGTTAATTTAGGGAGATTTTGATGGATGTAGCTCCTCTTTTGGCCAAATGCTAGTGGGAGCTTGTCCATGGAGACCATAATCTTGTTCTTCATAGGATTCTGACCTTGTTCCCAGTTACAGCTATGGGTTCCTTCCCAATGAATGGATCTCTTAGCCAACCAGAAAGCCACTGGTTACCTGCCAAGGCTGTGTGCCACCATTGCACTGGTATGTACATCTTGTCAGGCTGCTTGCTTCTGAGTATCTTTGACCTGAGCTTGCTCACACTATTGTTGGTCATTTTCCTCTAATACCTCATGCAATACATTCCAGCACCAAACAGGCTAACCATTAGTGGACTGGCTCCCTTCTGGATTCCAGCAAGGTCTCTGTGTTCTGGGTTGGCAGCATATAGTGTCTTCAGCAATACAGTCTTACTTTTTACCTGAGGCAGGTAATCAAGTGCTTTGACAGAAGTCTGCATTGTTTTGGGGCCTGTTGTAGTCAGGTTTGCATTACTGACAGAAATCACCCAACCAAGAGCAGCTTCTGGGAAAAAGATTTATTTTGTCTTACAGGCTCGAGGGGAAGCTCCACGATGGCAGGGGAAAACGATGGCATGAGCAGAGGTTGGACATCACCCCCTGGGGTGGCCCATAGCAACAGGAGAGTGTGCCAAACACTGGCATGGGAAAACTGGCTATAACACTCTTAAGCCTGCCCCAACAATACACTCCCTCCAGGAGGCATTAATTCCCAAATTTTCATCAGCTGGGAACCTAGAATTCAGAACAGTTTATGGGGGATACCTGAATCAAACTACCACAGGGTCCTCCTCAGTCCCTCCAATCAACAGCTCAATGTGTGTTCTATCCAATTTCTGGTACTGGGACTTACAGGCCAGAGCCCAATGTTCTAAGGTTAGGTTTTTTTCTACCTTCCCTAAGGTCCTTCTTTCCAGATTATCCCCCATACTCCTGTTGAGGGTTCAATCTTTTAGTCTATCTTTAAGGAGAAAGGTTTCTATAGTACCAATTCATTTTGGATTTAGTTTTGTGTTTATCCTCCCCTCCAATCTTCCCTTCCCCTACCTCCAAATCCTTCCATCCCTATTTTCTGGGACTCAAGTTGCTTGCCAGGTATGCCAGCAACTCAAGATGTTCCAGGTTAGGAACCACATATGAGTGAGAGCATGTGGCATTTGTCTATGATTGTGTGAGTGCGCTGTGCATAAACTGTACCAAGTCTGTCCATTTTACTACATATTTCATTGTATCATTTTCTAATGGGTATTAAACATTTTATTTAAAGATTTAAATATAAAAAAATTACACAAATACAGATTATATTACAGTGACTAAGGCAGTACTCGACATAACAAAAGCCAAAACAAAACAAATTTATAAACTAAATGTACCGGCACTAAACACACATTATACTTGATACCCAATCCAGGTTGCATATGCATAAAATGATCTGAACATATGCTGGTGCAAAATAACTTATTTCCTAGGATACCATATGCCAATCATTCTTAACTGTCCACTAACAACCTTATTCCCTGGTCAGTATTTTGAGAGAACTTTACATGAAAAGACTTGGCATGGCACTTAAGGACTAAAAAAAAGAACACAATTAAAAACACTCATAATGCAATTTTGTATAAAATATACACAGTAAATTTTATTAGCTTAAAAAAAGATTTAAAAACCAAAGACCACCATTAATGATAGAAAAATGATTGTCATTTGTTTTGGTAGAAAATGGTTAAGTTTTAATGGGGTAGAGGTAGGGAAGATATCTAACTGAAGTTATTCATGTAAAATTTGTTTACAAATTTAAGATTATAGCTCATTGCTTAAGCAACCAAAAGACTCACTCGCCAGTAAGAAATAGACATCAAGACCAAAAAAAAAAAAAAAAAAAAAAAAAAAAAACAGCAATACACACACACACACACACACACACACACAAACACTGTATATCTTCAACCCCTCTGTGAGTAGTCTACATTCTAAAATGCCCTAGAGGAAACACCACCACTTCAAAGCAAGGTCATAAGATCCTTCTGACAAAATGCCACAATTCTGTGAGCTTATGATGTGAATACTGCTTCTTGTTTTCATAAGTTCCAGGTACCTCTCACACAGACATGCAAATGCACAGGAACACGTGCTTTCTGATGTGGTGTACTGCTCTATTTGGCTTTTATCACTGGAGGTTTTCATTGCTCTCAGACTTAGACATGTGAAGAGAATACAGGACAAAGACTTTGGAAAAATTACATTTCTAATGAAATGCAGCATCCCCAAAACAGGATAATTTATTAAATGCCTACATGCTTACATCATTACAAATTTAAACCTAGATAACTTCCCTAAAACTAAATTTTACTAAGATTGGATAACTGTAATCTATTTGATGATCATTTTAAAACTTTTTATAAAAAATAGTTAAACAACAGAACGATGCTCTATCTGGCACCTCTTTAAATAATAAATTGCTAAATACTAGTATCAATAAAAAATAACCTTTAGAACTCTGCCCCTGAAATGTGTTCTACTATGTTCCCTAGGAAATACAACCTAATAAAGGAGCTGGCGCTGTGAAGCACATGCGTATGCATGGACTCTACATATTTAGTCATGGTCATTATTTTTCTTGGATCTCACTGTAGACTTCATAAACAGCTTCAAAGTACAGAGAATGCACTTTGGGGAGGAAATAAGAATAGTTAAGAACTCTACTTACATAAATTATTTTTTGTATGCTAAATAATAAAGAAAAATATACAGTCTGCCTCCACTGAATAAATGGAATGCATTTACAGGTTGGGTAAGAAGTGAGTGCCTTCTCTTTCTTTAAGTCAATAACAAAAAGCAACTGTAGGATTCACTCTCCAGTAAGAAATAAATAACTACCATTGCACTTTCTGTATCTATTTTAAATTTATATAGCTTTTCCTTTGTATATACTGAATAATTTTCCACTCGACTGCATCTTGGGTCTTTTGAACTATATATATACACTAACGTTCCAGTTAGAGTTTCACTAAAGGAAAGTCTCAGAAGCTAACCCTTTATTCTAAAGAAAAAAAATCATTTGTGCCAGGCTTTAAAAAAATAGCTAATAATTTGGAATTTTTTCTTAATAAAACAAGTCTATTTTATTAGCAGTTTAATAACTGTTGCCTTAAAAAACAATAATTTAATTATCCAAACCAATGAGAAAACTTATAGGAGGGTTTTTAAACAGGGAACTCTGAAACTAGTAATATAAGAATTTGTATTCTGAATTAACCTTTTATTACACAGTTAAATCTTCAAAGACTTAGAACATAATCACAAATACTATGGGAGGCCTATGCTATAATCCTGCACTGAGTCTTAATGCAAATGACTTTCTTTTGTTTGTTTGTTTTGTTTTTCCAAGGTAGGGTCTCACTCTAGCTCAGGCTGACCTGGAATTCACTATGTAGTCTCAGGATGGCCTTGAACTCACAGCAATCCTCCTACCTCTGCCTACCAAGTGCTGGGATTAAAGGCATGTGCCACCATGCCTGGCCTGAATTTCTTTTAAAAGCAGTGGCATTTCCTTTGAACAGAAGACAACTTCATCAGTCATTAGAAGGCTTCTGAAGAACCAGTATAACTGAATTCTGACATGATTATCTGGAAGCTGGTCTTATTTTCTTTTTCAGTCATACCTAGCTGTAATAATTGACTTCTACAGAGTATGACAGAGGATGCTGAAAGGGATTTTGTAGGTGACAAATACAAAATGGTAAACTAAATCCAGGCTAACAACAGAGTTATCCATGCATTAAATGGCAGTAAGCAGAACCCACAGTTGAAAATGAGGAGCAGACACATTCTTCCGCAGACATCAAGAGAGGATTGATATACTCAAAACCTTCAAATTCAAACTGATCAATCTTCCTCACAATGTCATCATTGTCTGGAGTCAGCTGGACTGGTTCATTAGTAAACTGAGAATCAAAGTTATCCAAACCAAATTCTCCAGAAACATTTGGCTTAAAGGGAGGCACCACCTGCTTTTGCTCCATCATATGCCAATCAACGTTTCAAAAGAATGGGTGCCCTTTAATGTCAGCAAATCCTGTTTGTGGATGACAACCCAATCTTTCCTTTGGGTCCTTGTTGAGAAAACTCTTCAGGACACTTGCTGCTTTTACGGATAGAGAAAGTGGTATGCAAATTTGCTTTTCCAAAATAACTTGGAAGAGATAATCCTCTGTGTTCTGATCAGGTTTATCAGAGCTCCCAACAATATCAAATGGAGACCTTCCTGCCATCATCCCAAACATCAGCACACCAAGAGACCACCAGTCAACACTGAAGCCATAATCTTCTCTTCTTAAAATTTCAGGAGCAATGTAATTAGGAGTACTACAGAAAGTGCTGGTTGTATCTCCAGGCCGCAATCCTTCCTTACACATGCCATAGTCAGTGAGCTTAATGTGTCCTTCAGAGTCCAGTAGCACATTGTCCAGTTTCAAATCTCTATAAATCATCCCTCGTTCATGAAGGTAATTTAAAGCTAGACTGATTTATGCAGAGTAAAACCTGGCATGTTCCTCAGGAAGCTTTCTTTGTCGCTGCATATGAAACATTAGATCTCCACCATTTACATATTCTATAACAAAGAACAACCTGCTTTCCGTCTGAAAGCAAGAATGCAGCCCAACAAGGAAAGGATGATTGGAAGCCTGCTCAAAAACATGCTTTCTGTCTGCATCCAGTCAATAGCCTCATCATCATTGACAAGCTCTTTTTCACAACTTTCACTGCATAGATGCGATCTGTCTTTTTTAATCGAACCAACAGTACTTTGGCATAACTTCCTCTCCCTATGACCCGGAGCAAATCAAAATCCGAAGCCTTGCCACTTTCTCTGGTGTTCATGGCCTCCTTTTCTTCACCAACTTGGTCCAAACTCTCATGATTTGAAGGATTATATGGAATCACTGTTTGTGAATGGTCTGTGTGCATGGATGACATTGACATCATTGGTACCTGTGATAGTTAAGGTGTTGTCAACTTGATCTGTTTAGTAATCCATAGGTTGCTTCTAGGAAGGATCAACTAGAGGAGGAAGTCTTTCCCCAAGGTTGAGCCCTTCCCCCAGAATGGGCGGTCCCGCCCAGAGGGGGACTTGATACAAGGGAGCTCTGGGAAAAAAGAGTCCCTTCCTTCCTTCCTGCCTCCCTTCCATTTTGGCTGCCAGAGCTGCTTGCTACCTTCCAGCGTGGATTGAAGACCAGTGCGGATGAAAGACCAGCATCAACTGAAGACCCCCGTGGATTGAAGCCCAGCGGCTCCTCAGGAAGCCTCCAGGCTTTCCTGCACCATCGGCAGTGCTGGGTCAGGACTGCTGAGGCATCTGGCCACGAGGACTGAGCAACTACCAGGTTCGGTGATTCTCGGGCCTGCAACTGCTATTGGACTACTGTAAGCTGATCCAATAAATCCCCTTTTAAAATAATTCATTCTAGCAGTTCTGTTCCTCTAGAGAACCCTGACTAATACAGAATTTGGTACCAGAAGTGGTTCTAGAGAAACAGAATTGTAAGGATGGGTTTCTCTAGTGGGCTTAGTGCTATCTGGGGTTGGCTCTCCAATTTCAATGCTGCTAAAGGCCCCACTGATGATAAGGAGAGTGCTTTTCCTGGAAATAAGGGGGACACTAATAATCCATGGTGTGCACTATTTCAAGAACTACGTGAGATAGATGTATTTGATGACCCTGAGTCATGTCTTGTGAAGAGTGAGGAATTTAGTAACTCTGTATTTAAAACATTTGAGTATTTGTGGAAAAGTAAGACCAATGATGAGGCTGGTTGGTTGCTTTTGGCATCTCTGGACAAACTAGTGAGGGAACAGCAGAAGCTCAAAAAGGAAAATTCTAAGCTTAAGACCCACATACATGATCTCAAGGTTTCTAAGGGTGCCCTGGAGGAGAGTCTCCTCTCTAGCCAGAACAGGGCTCGGATTGCAGAAAACCAAACCCAAGCTCTCATTGTGAGATTGGCTAATTTGCAACGTAAATTCAAATCCCAGCCTCACCAACTATCGGAAGTTAAAGTGAGGGCACTGATTGGAAAAGAGTGGGATCCTGTGACTTGGGATGGTGATGTGTGGGAAGACCCTGAAGAACCTGGGGACATCGAAGTGTTAGATTCTGAAGAAGATGTTTTGGATGAAAATATGGCCTGCCCTCCCTTAGCAGCAGTTGTATCCCCACCCCCACATCCTGAGGTATTATCCTCCCCACCCTTGCCTGAGGGAATTCATCCCTCTTTGTCTGGGGAATCAGCAGGAAGTGCTGGTGCTTCTCAGTTCCCACCCGTTTTTGCCTCTAGGCCTATAACCAGACGGAAGGCTAGGCAGGCCCCTAAAGGTGAGATAGAAAGTGTGACACAGGAGGAAGTGAGGTACACCCCTAAAGAACTTCAGGAGTTTTCTAACTTGTACAGGCAGAAGCATGGGGAATATGTGTGGGAATGGATCTTAAGGGTGTGGGATGATGGAGGAAGGAACATAAGATTAGATCAGGCTGAATTTACTGAAATAGGCCCATTGAGCAGAGATTTTAGATTTAACAATGCAGCTCGTGCAGTTGGAAAGGGTGCCAAGAGTTTATTTGATTGGTTGGCTGAAGTATGGATCCAAAGATGGCCTACTGTGAGTGAGCTCGAGCTGCCTGATATCCCTTGGCTTAATGTCGATGAAGGGATTAAAAAGCTCAGAGAACTTGGAATGCTGGAGTGGATTTGCCATGTAAACTCATCTTTGCCCCCACAATGGGAGCGTCCAGAAGATGTGCCCTTCACTAAGACTATAAGAAACAGATTTGTGAGGGGAGCGCCAGCATACTTAAAGTCTTCCATCATCGCTCTTTTATGTAAAGAAGACCTCACAGTGGGAGCTGCAGTTGCTGCATTAGGTGATTTAGATGCAATAGGCATAACTGGATCTCGGGGTAACAAGGGCCAAGTGGCAGCACTGAATCGCCAAAGGCGGGGTGAACGTGTTTTTCATAATAGACAGCGTAGGCAAAATTATGCACATAAAGGTATGACTCATATGGACCTTTGGAATTGGCTGATTAATCATGGTGTTCCCAGAAGTCAAATAGATAAGAAGCCTACTGAATTTCTTCTTGATCTGTATAAGCAGAAAAATTCCAGAGCAAGGGAACATAAAGCCACTTTGAATTATAGTGACAGAGAATCAAGACCTCTTAATCAGTTTCCAGATTTGAGCCAGTTTACAGACCCTGAGCCCCTTGATTGAAGGGGTGGCCAGGTCCCCTTGAGGAAGGACCCTGCTGCAACTGCCAAAAGTTTCAATATTAAACTTACACCTATCCTTCCTCAGAGGGACCTGCGGCCTTTTGCTAGGGTAACTGTACACTGGGGGAAAGGAAATAATCAGACCTTTCGGGGCCTACTGGACACTGGCTCTGAATTGACATTGATTCCAGGAGACCCCAAAAAGCACCATGGCCCTCCAGTTAAAGTAGGTGCTTATGGAGGTCAGGTGATCAATGGAGTTTTGGCAAATGTTAGACTGACAGTGGGTCCAGTGGGTCCCCGAACTCACCCTGTGGTTATTTCCCCAGTGCCAGAATGCATAATTGGGATAGATATACTTAGGAGTTGGCAGAACCCTCACATTGGTTCCCTGACTTGTGGAGTGAGGACTATTATGGTTGGAAAGGCAAAATGGAAGCCACTGAGGCTCCCACCACCAGGGAAAATAGTGAATCAGAAACAGTATCGCATCCCTGGAGGGATTTCAGAAATTAATGCCACTATAAAAGACTTGAAGGATGCAGGGGTGGTGGTTCCCACCACATCTCCCTTTAACTCTCCTATTTGGCCTGTTCAGAACACAGATGGATCCTGGAGAATGACAGTGGATTATCGGAAACTTAATCAGGTGGTGACTCCAATTGCAGCTGCTGTACCAGATGTGGTTTCTTTACTTGAGCAGATTAACACATCTCCTGGTACCTGGTATGCGGCTATTGATCTTGCAAATGCTTTCTTCTCCATACCTGTCCATAAGGACCACCAGAAGCAATTTACCTTCAGCTGGCAAGGTCAGCAGTACACATTTACTGTTTTACCTCAAGGTTATATTAACTCTCCAGCCCTGTGTCATAGCTTAGTTCGCAGGGACCTTGATCGCTTGTCCCTTCCACAGGGTGTCACGTTGGTCCATTATATTGATGACATAATGCTAATTGGATCAAATGAGCAGGAGGTGGCATCCACTCTGGAGTTGCTGGTACAGCATATGCACATCAGGGGATGGGAAATAAATCCATCCAAAATTCAAGGACCTTCCACCTCAGTGAAATTTCTAGGAGTTCAGTGGTGTGGGGCATGTAGGGATATTCCTTCTAAGGTGAAGGACAAGTTGTTGCATTTGGCCCCTCCTACCACTAAGAAAGAAGCACAACGTCTAGTGGGCCTATTTGGATTTTGGAGACAGCACATTCCTCACTTGGGTGTCTTACTCCATCCCATATACCAAGTGACTCGGAAAGCTACTAGTTTTCAGTGGGGCCCAGAACAAGAGAAGGCTCTTCAACAGGTCCAGGCTGCTGTGCAGGCTGCTCTGCCCCTTGGGCCATATGATCCAGCAGATCCGATGGTACTTGAGGTTTCAGTGGCAGACAGGGATGCTGTTTGGAGCCTTTGGCAGGCCCCCATAGGTGAATCACAGCGGAGGCCATTGGGATTTTGGAGCAAGGCCCTGCCATCGTCTGCAGACAATTATTCTCCATTTGAGAGACAGCTTTTGGCCTGCTATTGGGCCTTAGTGGAAACTGAACATTTGACAATGGGCCATCAAGTTACTATGCGACCTGAGCTGCCCATCATGAGCTGGGTGTTATCTGACCCACCAGGCCATAAAGTTGGACGTGCACAGCAACAGTCCATCATTAAGTGGAAGTGGTATATACGTGATCGGGCTAGAGCAGGCCCTGAAGGTACGAGTAAGTTACATGAGGAAGTTGCCCAAATGCCTATGGTTGCTACTCCTGTTGCAATGCCTTCTGTCCCCAAGCATGCACCTATGGCATCATGGGGTGTGCCCTATGATCAATTGACTGAGGAGGAGAGGTCTAGGGCATGGTTTACAGATGGTTCAGCACGTTATGCAGGCACCGCCCAAAAGTGGACAGCTGCAGCATTACAGCCCCTTTCTGGGACAACTCTGAAGGACTGTGGTGAAGGGAAGTCTTCACAATGGGCAGAACTTCAGGCAGTGCATATGGTTGTGCAATTTGCTTGGAAAGAAAAATGGCCAGATGTGCGCTTATACACTGATTCATGGGCTGTGGCCAATGGTTTGGCTGGATGGTCTGGGACTTGGAAGGAGCACAATTGGAAAATTGGTGAAAAGGACATTTGGGGAAGGTGTATGTGGATAGAACTCTCTGAATGGGCAAAGGATATAAAGATACTTGTGTCCCATGTTAATGCTCATCAGAAGGTGACCTCGTTGGAGGATGACTTTAATAATCAAGTAGATAAGCTGACCCGTACTGTGGATAGTGGTCAACCTTTTTCCTCAGCCACCCCTGTCATTGCCCAATGGGCCCACGAACAAAGTGGCCATGGTGGCAGAGATGCAGGCTATGCATGGGCCCAACAACATGGACTTCCACTAACTAAGGCTGACCTGGCTATGGCTACTGCTGAGTGCCAAATTTGCCAACAGCAGAGACCAACTCTGAGCCCCCGATATGGTAGTATTCCTCGGGGTGACCAGCCAGCAACCTGGTGGCAGGTTGACTACATTGGACCACTTCCATCATGGAAAGGGCAGCGTTTTGTCCTTACTGGAATAGACACTTATTCTGGGTATGCATTTGCCTTTCCTGCACGTAGTGCTTCTGCCAAGACTACCATCCGTGGGCTTACAGAATGCCTTATTCACCATCATGGCATTCCACACAGCATTGCTTCTGACCAAGGAACTCACTTCACCGCCAAGGAAGTACGGCAGTGGGCTCATGATCATGGAATTCACTGGTCTTACCATGTGCCCCACCATCCTGAAGCAGCTGGCTTGATAGAACAGTGAAATGGCCTTTTGAAGAAACAGCTACAGCACCAACTAGGTGGCAATAGCTTGGAGGGCTGGGGGAGTGTCCTCCAGCAGGCTGTATATGCTCTGAATCAGCGTCCTATATATGGTACTGTTTCTCCTATAGCCCGGATTCACGGGTCCAGGAATCAAGGGGTGGAAATGGGAATAGTCCCACTTACCATCACTCCAAGTGACCCATTAGCTAGATTTTTGCTTCCTGTTCCCGCAACCTTATGCTCTGCTGGACTACAAGTCTTGGTCCCAGAGGGAGGAGTGCTTTTGCCAGGAGACACAAAGAACATTCCATTGAACTGGAAGCTAAGACTTCCCCCTGGTCACTTTGGGCTCCTAATGCCCTTGAGTGAACAGGCTGAGAAAGGAGTTACAGTGATAGCAGGGGTGATTGATCCAGATTACCAGGGGGAAATTGGACTGCTTCTCTACAATGGAGGTAAGGAAGAGTATGCCTGGAGTGCAGGAGATCCTTTAGGGCGTCTGCTAGTGTTACCATGTCCTGTTGTCAAAGTCAACGGACGACTGCAACAACCCAATAGAAGTAGTGTGATAAATGGCCCAGATCCTTCAGGAATGAAGGTATGGGTTACCCCTCCAGGTAAAGAACCAAGACCTGGTGAGGTGCTTGCTGAAGGTGGAGGAAATACAGAATGGGTAGTAGAAGAAGGCAGTTACAAATACCAGCTAAGGCCACGTGACCAGTTACAGAAACGAGGACTGTGATTGCAATGTTTCTGTCCTGCCTTGATAACAGTGTTTGTATGTATCTACACCAATATTACGATTATATCATTAGCTAACTGTTGAATTTATATTAGACCCATTATACTAGAGACTAAGCTTTGTGTTGGGGGGAAGATTTTGCGGTTCCGGTTATACGTGGGATAGTTATGCCATGTTAGGCGGAATTATGAGCTTGTTACTGTTTTCATTTGAAAATTAAGTATGATATAAGGAGACATGATTTGATGCCAAGTTGACAAGGGGTGGACTTGTGATAGTTAAGGTGTTGTCAACTTGATCTGTTTAGTAATCCATAGGTTGCTTCTAGGAAGGATCAACTAGAGGAGGAAGTCTTTCCCCAAGGTTGAGCCCTTCCCCCAGAATGGGCGGTCCCGCCCAGAGGGGGACTTGATACAAGGGAGCTCTGGGAAAAAAGAGTCCCTTCCTTCCTTCCTGCCTCCCTTCCATTTTGGCTGCCAGAGCTGCTTGCTACCTTCCAGCGTGGATTGAAGACCAGTGCGGACGAAAGACCAGCATCAACTGAAGACCCCCGTGGATTGAAGCCCAGCGGCTCCTCAGGAAGCCTCCAGGCTTTCCTGCACCATCGGCAGTGCTGGGTCAGGACTGCTGAGGCATCTGGCCACGAGGACTGAGCAACTACCAGGTTCGGTGATTCTCGGGCCTGCAACTGCTATTGGACTACTGTAAGCTGATCCAATAAATCCCCTTTTAAAATAATTCATTCTAGCAGTTCTGTTCCTCTAGAGAACCCTGACTAATACAGTACCGCTGGCAAAGAATGTCTCCCACACTCAGTTGTGACAAGTTTGTGGCGTTTCTTGTGAACCAAGAGTTTGCAGTTGATACACTTATATCCGTGGCACCCAAGTCCCCATATTCTGTCTGTGTAGATGGCACAGTGAGCACGCTGGTTAAAACGTTTGGCTTGAAAAGTGTGTCCATTTGCACGATAAAGCTTTCTCCAACAGCGTGCCCCTCTACGGTAGATGGATTTGTCTTCTCCTGGGCAAGGCATTCCAGTACGTTCTGGTACACAAGGAAATATATGAATCAGGAGTTCAGAATCCTTATTTAGCTCATAAAGGCAGAAGGCTTCTTCCAACTCCAACTCAGATGATACTGTACACGGGTCTCCTTCCTCATCTATCCATTTCATGGCCAAAAGTTGTACGTTATCAAAAGATCACATGTCTCAAACCTCACTGAAAAGGCCCTCAAAGGATATAGAAGGCTCAAAATGTGTTATCATAATATCCCCCCTGTAGTAGGCTTTCACTAGGACCTGGTGAGAATGGTCCCCGCTGCCGCCGCCCGCGACCGTGTGGGACACGGTGCTGCTGTCCCTCTGGGTTGGCATCTCTCTTTCTTTCTTTCTTCCTTCCTTCCTTCCTTCCTCCCTTCCTCCCTCCCTCCCTTCCCCTCCCTCCCCTTTCCCCCTCCCCCTTCCCCACCCCCCGCCCCCTCCCCCACCTCCACGCCACAGGCCCTGCTGCCTGAGACCACGCCTGCGGCACCCAGGCTGGGAGAGCTGCCAGCTCTTTTTATTTTTATTTTATTTTATTTTTTTTACAGCTAAGTAGAATTCCACTGTGTAAATATACCACATCTTCATTATCCATTTTTTCCAATTATGGGCACCTGGGTTGATTCCAGTTTTTAGCTATTATGTATGGATCCGCTATAAACATGTTTGAGCAAATATCTCTGCAGTGCAGCACAGAGCTTTTAGTGTAAATGTACTGTAGGGGAATAACTAAGTCTATCGGTAGTTCTATTTTCATCTTTTTCAGGAGTCTCCATATTGACTTCATAATAGTTGTACAAGTTTGTATTCCCACTAATAATAAATAAGGGTTCCTCTTTTCCCATATCATCACTAACATTTATTGTTGTTTAATTTAAAAAAAAGTTTTAAATATTTTATTTTTATTTATTTATTTAAATGGCAGGGAAAGAGGGAGATTGAGAAAGAGAGAGAATGGGCCTGCCAGGGCCTCTAGCCACTGCAAACGAACTCCAGATGCTTGCACCCCCTTGTGCACCTGACTAATGTGGGTCCTGAGGAATCGAACCTGGGTCCTTTGGCTATGTAGGCAAATGCCTGAATGGCTAAGCCATCCCTCCAGGCCAATTTTTTTCTAATTTTTTATTTTTTTTATTAATTAGTCTTGAACTCAGTGAATACAGTCAGTTTGGTACCATTATTAGGCTCATCTGTGACCTACCCCCTCCCCTTGGCCCCTCTTGTTGAGGTATATGGGTCATGCATCCTGGAGTTAGCCCACAGTTATGGGTAGGATAAATGTCTGCATATCATGACCCAACATGTGGCTCTGACATTCTTTCCACCCCTTCTTCCGCAAAATTTCCCTGAGCCCTGTTGGGTTCATTTTTGGTCTGCTTCAGTGGTGAGGTGTTGGGGGCCTCTGGGTGTCTGGATCTCTGATTTGGTAGTAGTTGATTTTTCTCTGTGTTGATCTCCTTCCCCCTTGTGCTGGTACCCAGTTCACCAAGAAAACAGCACCCTTGCTTGTTTTGCCAATTATTCTTAGTTTCAGCAGGGGCCCTTTTGAGGTATGATGGGTGGCTCTCTCCTTAGGATCTACATCTATCTGAAAAAGAGAAGCAGATTCTCCAACAGAGAGTAAGTTAGCACCAGACAAATGAGATAACCCTTACTTTTTTTATAGAGAATTTAATAGGTGTAGGCCCTCTTGTAGCCCATGACTGATGGTAGCTTGATAATGGAGAGCGGTCCAGCCCAATCTTTTTAAAAATTTAAAAAATTACTTATTTATGAGAGAGAGAGAGAGAGAGAGAGAGAGAGCGAGGGAGAATGGGTATGCAAGAGCCTCTAGCCACTGCAAAAACCAAACCAAAACAAAACAAAACTCCAGATATATGTGCCACAATGTACATCTCACTTACATGGTTTCTGGGGACTCAAATGTGGGTCCTTAGTCTTCACAGGCAAGCATCTTAACCACTGAGCCATCTCTCAGCACTATTTTTTTTTTTTCAAATTTTTATTTACTATTTGATTTTTAATGATTGCCATACAGACTGGAGTAAGGTGGAATCTCATAGTTGTTTTAATTTGCATTTCTCTGATGGTTAAGGATGTTGAAAATTTTGTTAACTATGTATTAGCCATTTGAATTTCTTCCACTGAGAACTCCCTGTTCAGTTCTCTGCCTCATTTTTTGAGTGGGTTGTTTGAGTTTTTATTGTTTAGTTTTCTGAGTTCTTTGTAGATTCTAGATATCAGGCCTCTTTCTTAGGCACACCTGGTGAAGATTTCCTCCCATTTGGTAGGTAATCTATTGGCTCTGATTATTGCATATTTGTGCAAAAGCTTTTAAGTTTCATGAGATTCCACTCATTGAGTGATTTCTTAATTTCATGGGCTACTGGGGTATTGTTCAGGAAGTCTTTCCCCACTTCTATATCATGGGAAGTTCCTCCTAGTTTTCTTTCAGTAGTTTCAGGTCTTATATTGAGGTCTTTAATCCATTTGGACTTGATTTTTGTGTATGGTGAGATGAATGGGTCTAGTTTCATTTTTTCTACATATGGTTATCCAATTTGTCCATCACCATTTCTTGAAGATGCTGTCTTTGCTTCAGTCTGCATTATTGGCACCTATGTCAAAGATCAAGTAGCTATAGTTACTTGACCTAAAATGTGGCTCTTCAATTCTGTTCCACTGGTCTGTTTTTATGGCAGTATCATGCTGTATTTTTAAATTTTTTTTTGTTCATTATTTATTTATTTGAGAGTGACAGACAGAGCGAGAAAGGCAGGTAGAGAGAGAGAGAGTAAGAGAGAGAGAGAATGGGCACACCAGGGCTTCCAGCCACTGCAAATGAACTCCAGACACGTGCACCCCTTGTGCATCTGGCTAATGTGGGTCCTGGGGAATCGAGCCTCGAACCGGGGTCCTTAGGCTTCACAGGCGAGCGCTTAACCTCTAAGCCATCTCTCCACCCCTCATGCTGTTTTTGTTACTATGGCTTTGTAATATAACTTTAGATTGGGTATGGCGATACCTCCAGAAGTGCTTCTTTTGCTAAGATTTGTTTGGATATCTGAAGCCTGATGCTATATGAATTTGGAGATCATTTTTTTCTAACTCTGTGAAAAATGATGCTAGAATTTTTATTGGCATTGCACTAAATCTGTATTTTACTTTTGGTAGAATTTTCACTTTTACAATATTAACTATATCTGTACAGGTGCAGTAGAGGTCTTTTTATCTTCTCAAGCCTCTTCAATTTCTTTCTTGATTTTTTTAAATGTTTTCATTATATAGGTCTTTCACATCCTTGGCTAGTGTTATTCCAAGGTACTTAATTTTTTTGTTGCTATTGAAATTGGAACCATGTTGCTGACTTCTTTCTCTGTACATTTTTCCTTTGCATATGGAAAGGTTACTGATTTTTGTGTGTTGATTTTATACCCTGCCACTCTACTGAAGGAATTAATCACCTTTAGAAGTTTTGAGATGGAGATTTTTGGCACTTATGTATAGGGCTAACTTGACTTCTTCCTTTCCAATTTGTATCTCTTTTATCTGCTTCCCCTGTCATGTTGCTTGTTATAATAGCATTCAGGGCCCAAAGAGTGGTAACATTTTGTTATACTTTCTTATATAACTCCTTTGTTTAAACCTTTTTATTTATGCATTAAAATTTTTTAAAGTTCTTATTTTTATTTATTTCTTAGAGATAGAGAGAGGGAGGGAGGGAGATAGAGAGAGACAGAAAGAAAGAGAGAATGGGAGCACCAGGGCCTCTAGCCACTGCAAATGAACTCCAGACATATGCACCACCTGGTGTATCTGGCTTATGTGGGACCTGGAGAATCTAACCTGGGTCCTTAGGCTTCATACATAAGTGTCTTAACCACTAAGCCATATCTCTATTCCCTTTTTATTTTTTATTTTATTTTTTGTTTTACTTCATTTTGAGGTAGGAACATGCTGTCTAGCCCAGGCTGACCAGGAATTCACTATGTAGTCTCAGGGTGGCCTTGAAATCGGTGATTCACCTACATCTGCCTCTGGAGTGCTGGGATTAAATGCATAAACCATGCCTGGCTGTGTAAACTTTTTTAGGACATCAAATTCTACAGATGCACTGGCGCTCCTGTTGCCTTCAGTATTCAATATTCAATATTCTCCTTAGGCCCAGCTTTGGGGCCTGTGGCAGGTTAGATAGCTGATTATGTCCTTTAATGTTATTGTAGTGCTCCTGATAAATAACAATGACTGTGTTTTCAAACACCATCTGTAACATTAACAAGGTAAGTATATAAAATTAAGGTAATACTAACTGCTAAACAAAACCCCAGTTTAGAAGATTATTGTACTAGTTTACATTATGCTCATCATAAAGTTGGAGTTTCTGGTATTTGGCACTTACTTTCCTATATAATTGTGTCAGGGATTGGCTTTTTCTATCTTGTAGTTCAGTGTTCCCAGGATTTTTGGTCAGCTGTACCTAGCCAGAAATAGCAAATCAAAAGAAAACAAAAATAAGAATAAACTCAACCAGTGAGAAGACTTGCTCATTTCTAAAATACCTTGTTCTGGAAGTGGCACTAAAGTTATGTTAGGCACTATCTATTTATAAATTAGGAGGTCTAAGAAGTGGAATTCCTGTGGGTTAATGTGGTGGTTTGAATAAGTTGCCTCCCATAAACTCATGTATTCTGAAAGATTGATCACCAGCTGATGGCAATTTGGGAGGTAAATCTTTGCCTGGAGGAAGTGTGTTTTGGGGGACAGACTTAGGGGTGTTATAGCCCGCTTCCTTTTGCAAGAGTTTGGTTAACTTTCCTGCTGTTTTTTTTTTTTTCCACCTTATATAGCAGAAGTGATGTCCAGCCCCTGTTCTACCATCTTTCCTCTGCCATCATGCAGCTTCCCTTTGAGACCTTACAAAATAAACAGCTTTCCTTCCATCAGCCACTTTTGGTCAGGTGTTTTGTCTCAGCACTGCAGAGGTAACTACAACAGGTAGCAATTTCTTATAACTTTGTACTACAAAAAGGAGAGCACATATTTTAATGGACACATGCCTATCTATGGCAAATAATTTAGCCATATTGTTGGTAGCTGAATTCTATTTTAAGTAAAGGTAATATTCTGAATGTGAGGTGAAAAATATGATACAAAAAGTAACCTTTATGAATGCAATGATTCTTTTCTCTTTTACCTATTGCTCCAGCTATTAGAACAGTATTTGGCACAGTGTAGGTGCTTTGTAAATATTTGATAATTTGACTAATTGAATGAATGTTCTTCTACTAATCAGTGTGTAAATTAATGTGTATGTGCTGCAAGAGTAAAATGCTACGAATAATCATTGATTGTGGAAGTTATTAATTTTATGCACAGAAACAGATACTGAGTGGAAACTGCTTGTAGAAAAGGGAATGTTGCAGTAAGGTTTGCATTGCTGATGGAAAACACCTGACTAAGAGTGGCTTGTGGGAAAAAAATAAAGGTTTATTTTGGCTTACAGACCGGGGAGAAGCTCCATGATGGCTGGTAAAAATGATGGCATGGGCAGAGGGTGGACATCACTTCCTGGCTAACATCAGACAGACAACATCAGCAGGAGAGTGTGCCAAACACTGGCAAGAGGAAGCTGGCTATAATACCCACAAACCTGCCCCAACAACCTACTGCCTCAAGGAGGATTAAATTCTCAAATTGCCATCAGCTGGGGACCAAGCATTCAGAACACCTAAGTATATGGGGACACCTGAATCAAGCCACCACATTCTGCCCTTGGCCCCCATAAACAGATAACCATCCATGATGCAAAATGCAATGCATTCAGTTCAAGTTTAAAAGTCCCCATAGTTTTTTTTTTTTTTTTTTCGAGGTAGGGTCTCACTCCAGCTCAGGCTGACCTGGAATTCACTATGTAGTCTCAGAGTGGCCTCAAACCCACTGTAATCCTCCTACCTCTGCCTCCCAAATGCTGGGATTAAAGGCGTGCGCCACCACGCCTGGCTAGTCCCCATAGTTTTTAATCAATCCTAATGATGTTTAAACATCCCTATAGTTCAAGGTCTTTTAACTGAGTCATAATACCAAAAAAAAAAAAAAGTCTATAATGGCACAGAATAAACATTCACACTGTAAATGACAGCATTAGGCATAACAAAGAAATAGTCAACCAATACAACATTTAAACAGGGCAAATATCAAACTCTGTAGCTCCAAGTCCAACAACTCAGTCAGTGACAAATCTACAAGTCCGATAATTCTAACCAGCAACAAGTCTCTGGAGTTCCAATTCTGCCTCTACAGCTAGGCTACTCACAGTCTTGGAAAACTTCATCTGGGGCTGGCAGCTCTCCTTAGCTGCTATCTCATGGTCCTGGCTTCTCCACTGGGTCTCCATTGCAAACCATGGTCCATTCTCATGGCTCCATCAGGTCTCCATGCAGGCAATACTGCTTCACACTGCCTATGGCTGTTTCCAAAACAAAGACCATGTTGCAAATTCAATGACCCTCTCTTTCTTGCATTTCTTATACTCCATAATACCAGGTGGGGTACCAATTTGTTAATCCAGGGGGGAATAAAGCAGATTTTGAAGAACAGGACACTCCTTGAGCATTCAGGCCCCTTCAAAAGAATCTACATTCTTCCTGTTGTCCCAATTCAGGCCAGCTGGCCCAATCTCAAAGGTTGTAATCTCTCATATAATTGCAGCTGAATGGGCAGTGGTCTCAGCCCCAAAATTTCACTTCTGTGTCATATCCCTCTGCTCACAACAGTCCCTTTCTATGCACAGCAACCCTGCAAAAGTTCTCAGGACATGGGCATAACAGCAAGCCTCTTTTACTTCTAGCCCAGTCCTATTAAAGCTCTTTCTAACCCTCACAAGCCAAACCTCACAGTCCATAGTTCTTACTGCACTCTGGTCTTTCAATTCTGATTAGAATAGTCCATCAAGCTGTATTACAGCACTGCAAGGCATCTCTTAGGCCACAGTAGCCTTGATTATATATCTTAATATATTGAATTGGTTATACATTTGTGAAAAATCACCAATAATTACACTTAATGATTGGTTCGCTTTGTATACTTTTCTGTATGTTACCTCTTTAGGAACAACAACAACAACAAAAAAGGACAAATTGACCTGCCATTGTTTACTCAGTGAATATGATGGTAGTACATATACCATTTGCAATTACGTGAAAATATATTTTGAGGATATATCCTATAGTAAAAGGACAGAATCCCTCCTCTGAAGCATAACTCATTGGAAAAAACTCTAAAATATTATACAGGAATACATCACAAACTAACCACTAGGTATAGCTATCTTTATAGTAAAAATAATGTGGAAGGTTAAAAGCAATATGAAATTTCAAAATATTGTTTTTAAAAAGAAGACAGTTTCTTATGCTGACTTGAATGAAAAGCTGATTTAAATTACTACTATAGACTCCCGTCATTTCTAAAACAAAACAAAACAGATTTGCTTGAGCAAGGGACAAAGTTCCTTTTACAAAACAAGTTGGAAACCTTTGTTTTGGAAAATATCTTTTTTTTTTTTTTTTTTTTTCCAGGCAAGAGCACACAGCAATTTATTTTGAAATGCAACACACATTGGCATTTTAGGAATATAACGTTACTACATTAATGTTGTCAGATAAAAACGGCTTTCAAATGCATGCATAGAAATTTAAGCAGTTTTTGAACTCATTTCTAAATATACAAAAAATACATTTAAATTATATAATTTTAGTGAATCAAAGACTTAGAAAATTACAATTTTGGTCTTCACAACATAGAAAAAATACAAAAATGACTATACATATGGTTGTATAATTTTTTTACCCAAATTTCAAAGAGCAGTGTGTATTCATTTTGATGCTTTATAATGGTTTAACTAAAACTCAGAACTGAAAATAATTTTCAGGTTGGACCACAGCAAAGCCAGGCTTGTATTAGAAATGAATAACCAGCACAAGTGAGAACTGAGTGAGGGTGGGCCCTCTTTGCTTGTCTACTTAGGTCTGTACCTTTCTTCCTGCCTGGAGGGACGGTCTCATCTGGGAGGACAGCACTTTAGTGCATGACTGACCCCATGGGGCTTTGATCAAGATGGACACTTGGGAAATGAGTGGTTCCAACCTTAGCAAACAGCAAGATGCAGATTAACAACTTGTGGCTACAAAGCACTGCTGTGCACCTCAAAGACTTCTCACTAGGAGAGGGTCCCTCTGGAGGACGTGAAATATGCGGTCTGTCGGGTGCTGGGAAGGTGACAATGTATGCCCTCTAATGAAACCTCCAAGTGTGACAAAATACCCACTGACAATCACCTTCCTCGTACACACCTTACAAGAAGATGAGGCATCTGGTGGAGTTGGATGTTCCCAATTCATAAAAGAATGATAGTTCAAAGGAGAAGTTAATTCACATTAGGATAAGAAGGAAGCACAACAAAATCAGGTCCTGAGGGGGTTACTGAAGGACAGACATACTGCCAAGCCTTCTTATCTGCCGTGTGCATGTTAAATGCTGACGTCCAAGCATACTCTCTGTAGCGGAGACCCTTTTTGTCAAAGAAATGGTTGGTTGTGTTTGTTCCCATGGCCAAAGTTCAATCTCATGCAATACCACTGACTGCGATAGAGTGTTCTCCACAAAGAGTGACAAATCATAAGACAAAAGCCTGAATAGAACTTACATTCCACAATGCTGGGAAACTCACATTTTTTTTCATCCAATCTTCTGCAACTATTCAAAAAAACAACTGAAGTGACCTTAACCAAATAAAGTAATAAGGCTACAGGTATAGCCCAGGCTGATTCTAATAACAGATTCTAATTTCAACATATCCAAGTTAAAAGTGCTGACTTGAAGCAGAATTTTAATGTCCAAGTAAAAAGTAATTTATTATACACCTGTCTGCATTAATTTTCAAGCTATGAAAATAAGCATGTGAAATTTAGTTTTTCATTATGACATTCTTCTGATATGAATGATTATATTTAAATGGTAATTGCTAGATTTTTAAAATCTTAAAAGATCCCCCCCAAAAGAGAGAGAGAAAAAAAAAAAAAAACAAGAAAAGAAAAAATGTTCTATAAAAATGCTATGTTTAAAATCTAGCCAAACTTGGGCTTTACATTTTCATCTAAACCTTTTGTTTTGTCTTGTTTTGTTTTAAATTAATACGTTTTTAAGGAAGAAGAGTTCATTGAGTGCCCTGTAAGGGAGCAGTGGGGTTGGCAGTAAGTACCACCTACCTCATCCAAACCTTTCTTGAGGGGTTTAAATGGCTGAGCAACTAAGTGCTGTGAAGACATACACATCAGGTAGCATCTGGAGGAATGAGCTGCTGGGTGGCTGCTCTGACAGATGAAGACAACACTGCTTTTAGCCTAGCTAGAACCATAATTAGGAAAACTAAACACAAGAGAAAAAAAATTTTAAATTAAAGAAACAAGTATATAAATCTACTCCTGAATGTTTTTTGGGACTGCATTTGTAAAGCCACACCTTCCATATACCTTTAATAACAGATCATTTCCTCTTATGTGATGAGATGGGCTTTGAGTCTATAAATAAGAGAATGTAGCTCTTGGCCAATACATTAATGAGACATGCTCTGAGCCAGTACTACAGCGCTTTAAAACCCTCTCTAAGCATTGTTGCTTGTTAAAATATGATGGAAGGGAAAGGCAGATTCTTTACAATATGCACATACTAAATTCAAGCACATTTCTTAGTGGCAGGCAGGCAGTAATGATTCAATTGAAAACAAATGAGAGGGTCTTAGCAGTTTTCTGGTTACAGTCACTACCCCAGTGCTTCACAGGCACACACATTTTATAACTCATTCACTAGATAGGAGAGGCTAGGTCCCAGCCAGAATTTCAGGGCATTCCAGAGGATGATTTGCCACTTCAAAAATACAAAGTTTCCAGCATGCAGTCAAGCGCTTTGAGAAAGGAACGCTAAACACACTGCAGACTTGAACATGACTTCTACCACAAGCTGGGCAGTCAGCTGGTGCAACTTCATTACAGTCTTTAACTCTCAAGCACTTAGTGTTACAGATCTTTACTTATTAGATACATGGACATGGGAGGAGGTAAAATGCCAAACCTTTCTAGTGCCATCATAAATGCTGGCAACTTATGGTTAGAAGAGCATGCTGAAGGGATGGGCTAGGATGCTTTATGGAACAGCCTTATAAATTGTTATTTTTCTTTTTTTTTTTAAATATAAAATCCCAGGCCCATGTGACACTGGGTTTTGGTTTTTAGTTAGGGTATTTTTTTTGTTTGTTTTTGTTTTTTAAATATTTCAAAAATAGTTCTTACTTATTTTTTCAAGAAACATATTGGGAACTCAAAAAAAGTCTGCAGCATTTTTTGTTGATCACTGAAAGTTTGGTTTTAGGGGCATTGTGCAGAAAGCAGAAACTATTCAAACTTCTTTTGTTCTTCAGCATGAGAAAGGACCTTTCTTCTCTGGTGGATCATGTGGAAATATAACTGGGGAAAAAGTGGAATGTAGGAGATCATTATCAGAATTAGGAATGCATAGTAGTCAAAGGAGAAATTGTATTTGTTAGATAAACTGATGGAGTACAGGCCAGCCTGTCTGACAAAGGGCAGAGCTGCATATATTGTGAGCAATTCTCCTGACACTACCATCGGGTATAGCACAATGAAAAGTGTGTACCTGGCTCACTTGATGAGGTAAGGCAGATGGTTTAATAAACTGAAGGTGCAAAAGGAGTAACGGATAATTTCCGTGATTGTCCAGGCAATGACAAACAGGAGGACACTGTCTTCACTCTGCACCTCTTTGACACTATGTGTTACTGCCCATATAAGAAAAACTCGTGACATCACCTGGAAAGAAGTCAGGACAATGGAAGATGGAACAATTCCTATAGCACAATGTAAGATCTCCAGTAAGGCTCCAGTCTGGAAGAATTTCAAGGGCTTTTCAACTGAGTAATAAAGACTACGGTAGCTTCCCTTGGCCAGTTATGCTCTCACCAGACCAACTGCTATAACCAGCCACCCTGCTGTCATGACCACATTGTAGATGACCAGGTACGCCGTGGCCACAGGCCCCGGGCCCTTTTTCCTCAGTGCGCTGCTTCCTTCGCCAGCCCTGGCCTGGCCGCCGTGACCCCCCCTCCCCCTCCCCCCCTCTGTTCCCCTTGGTCGCAGCAACGTCCACCATGTCAAGTCAGAAAATATCTTTTATAGTGTACATCTTATTAAAAGTGAGCGTCTGGGGCTGGGAAAATGGCTTAGTGGTTAGGTGCTTCCCTGCAAAGCCTAAGGACCCATGTTCTACTCTCCAGACCCCACATTAGCCAGGCATGCAAAAGTGAGGCAAGTGCAACATCACGTATGCCTACTAGGTGGCACAAGTGTCTAGAGTTTAATTTCAGTGGCTGAGTCCCTGGTGTGCCAATTCTCTCTCTTTGTCTGTCTCTGAAATAAAAATTAAAAATTAAAAAAATGAGCACCTGTTGTAATGTGTTGGAATATGCTGCCTGAAAGTCCAAGCCAGGTACTGATAATACCACAATTTGACTGTCTGTTTTAATGTCAAACTTCTAAAAATCTGGTTAGTAAGTCAAATATAACATCCACAATGTTCAACTACTTTTTAAGAAATAAAATTTCAAATCTATTTTTGTGACAGGGACACTCATCTAGAATGTGTTTTTGGCATATTTTTGTCATTAGCTTAGTTCTCATGTACTTATCTAATTCTTTTCCTCATGTGCCAATATCAGTATTATTTCTGTAAAAGATTTCCATGTGCTTAAGTACTTTTCTGTAGTTTCTCATATGGCTTGGAACCTTCATTCTACTTTATTGACATAGCATTTATCCTAAGACTGCTTAATTTCTTTCTTTGAGTTTGAGGATCCCATGCCATCTTAGATTAGTCCTTGTTTGGTGAGGCACATCATCCAGTGTCCTAAGGAAGGGTATATGTGAGACAAAAACTGGAGAACATGCAAATACAATGATGTATTTATTTCAGGTCCACACTTGACTGGGTTTGTTTGGATACAGAATTCTAGGTTAGAAGTCATGTCTTAAGTTTAATGGCTCAGCATTCAGGTACTGTTCCAAAGTCTGCCATTCTGAAAACATCCTTTCTGTGTTACCTATATTTTCCCCTCTTTTAAAAAATTTTAAGATCTTGCCAGGAGTGGTGGCACATGCCTTTAATCCCAGCACTCGGGAGGTAGAGGTAGGAAGATCGTTGTGAGTTCGAGGCCACCCTGAGACTACATAGTGAATTCCAGGTCAACCTGGGGTAGAGTGAAACCATACCTCGGAAAAAAAAAAAAGATCTTTTTAAACTCTAGAATGCTTAAATATAATGGTGTACTCTTTTTTTTTCATTGTGCTGAATAATTAATGGGATTCTTTTAATTTAGGAAAGTAATGTGCCACAATTTCAGAAAACCTTAATTTTTTCCCTCTTCACCTCCTTTCTGAAATTTTCTCATTTGGAACTTACAAATCAGATACTGTGTCTAATTTTGACCTTCTGATTTTCTTTTGTATCCCTGCCTTTGTTTCATTCTTGCCATTTGCTTCTACTTTTTAAACCTGTGTACAATGAACAGGCCTTGAAGACTCCAGTTTTCACAGTAACAAAGAATCACGTTTCAAGCTCGTCTTTTTGGATGGGGTGTGTGAGGATTTCTGGGATATATATATATAAGCCAAGTATAGGCCTGCACAGTATTGAGTCCATCAAGGTTTTGACATAGGTGATGGAGGGCAAAAAGACACATCAAAACAGAAAGATTAGATGGAAAGAGGAGGGGACACAGTGGAATGGGGCTGAGCATGGAGAAAAAGAGGGCAATGGGAGGAGATTATGATCAAATTATAGTATGTTCGAGTATTAAACTTATCAATAAAAGAGGAAGAGAGAGAAGACAGCATTTTGAAAGTTGGTGTGTCTGGATATAAGTTGTTATATGGTTACTTTAGCTAACTAACATTTGTCTCCTTTAAAGTGTCTATGCTGCAATTTGTTTTACTCCTTCACTCTTCAACAACTCTAACTTTGAGTTCACAGTGTGTGAACCTCCTTTGATGGAGAAAACACATGACAGAAAACCCATTATTGAGTATGACCCACATCAGGCCAAGCTTAGTGCTATCAAAATACTTTTAAGGTTGCCAAATTAAATAGAAGCTAGTTAACTCTGATTTTCAGATAATTTTTGGCACATGTTCCATGTAATTGTTTATATGAAATTTATTTGGGTGTTATATTTTCTCTCCTCTCTCCCTTTGTTCTTTCCATTTCTCCCTTCCTTCCTTTCTTCTACCTCTCACCATCCTCCCTCCTTTTGTTTTGTTGTCCTGGATCCTGTATTTTATTTGCCAAATTTGGTAACCCAATATATTTAAAGCAACATATACTAAGTAAGTGTGATCAATATAAAAAAGCTTGGATCCAAGGGGGAAACTGGACTCTGGACCACAGCATTCAAGCCTCTATGATGTCTACTCCACTGTCCTAGGGAGCCAAGGACCAACATGTAACAGTTAATTTTCTTCATGCAATACCTTAGTTGGAGATGGTAATGGTAGTTTTACATTAATAGAGTAATCTGGATTTTCTATGCAGTGCCTACCTTTATCACCAGAGCCCTACTAGTCTATCAAGCCATTTGTGTAAAGCTGCAATCATAAAGCCAACCTATGGTCTTATCTTGGTGGAAGATGACCATACCCTTGAGACCATCAAACAAAGTTGTCCCTACTGGACCATTGGCTAATACATGGTAAAAAAATGATATTTTGGATTGTCATGTCCTGTAAGGAAAGGTAATATTAGGCATGGGGTTGGCAGTTAAGTAAAACTTTACTAGCTCCATAATTTATTAGCTATTGAGTCTGGTTAGAACATAATTTGAACCACATGAGTTTCGCTTGTGTATATGAGAAAATCAGTTTTATTTTCATTAGGCCACACAGGATCCTGAGTCTACTACATAAGTGGTTATACGTGGTCTAATTGCTTAAGCAATCCAAGGACTAATAATAATTATTATTATTTGCTTATATGTGGTATATGCATGTATATGTGGCCATGCTACACTCCATCAGCACTTTATGTTGCAAGGTGTGCTTGCCTGTGTGACCTGTTGGGTATCCTGCTCCACACTTCTCCAGGTGTTTTCATGTGAGCTAGAGTTTTACTGATCCTGGAGCTTGCAGTTATTTATTTTTTCTTTTTCTCAAGCTACAGCGATTCTCAGGTCTTTGCTCCCCTATGACCCTGGAGTTAGAAGCACACATGTTAATATGGGGCCTGAGGACTTAATGTGAGTGGTCTCTCTGGCCTCCTCAGTCCCTCATGCTTGCACAGAAAGTGCTATTAACCACTGAGCCATCTCTTCAGCCCCAATCCCAGGAATTCTCATACCACTTCAGTCATTAGATCTTCCCAAATAAAATGAACAGATTTGTGTTAATATACTGTTATGAAACCTTCAACTGCTGCTGACAATAACTCTACCTTGTTTAGAAATAAGGTTGATGATGTTTTCCTGTTTCATTTTTACTTTTTCTAAATCTGTTATTCATTTTCCTTATCTCATTGAGAACAGCTCGTCACAATTCTCACAGCTAGTAGGAGGTGATAATCAGAAAATGTCAGGTCACTGAGGTATTCTTGTCCAGTATTTCTTCTTAGTCTTATTGCAAAGTGAATATATAATCTCATTGCTGCTGGAACCAACTGAAAGGAAGAGCTCAGCTGACTACATTAAATTATCAGAATCAGGCTGGACATAAGGGTGCATGCCTTTAATTCTAGCATTTTGAAGGCAGAGGTAGGAGGATAGCCGAGTTTGAGGCCAGCCTGAGACTACATAGTGAATTCCAGGTCAGCCTGGGCTAGAGTGAGACCCTACCTTGAAAAAAAAAAATCAGACTGATGTATATAGCCATTAACTAAATTTTGTTTAAACATAGCCAATAGAACAACCTTTTCTTTTGGTAATAGTAAGTTAATATACAAGAAATATCCAGTTCCAGATAGTGTAGTCCCATTTCCTTAAGTTCAATAGCTACTGCTCATTGTTGCAGTGATGCTAGCAGTTACACAAAATTGTCTCATGATGTCACAGAAGTTTATGCACTTTCTGGGTATTTCTAAGTATCCTTGCCATCTGGGTAAAACACTTTCAGCCTCAATATTTGGATGGCACTGCCTTATGACATTAACATATTATCTTTTATCTGTATCAGAACTCCTTGAGGTACTTAGTTGGGGTATGATCTCCGTTTGAATCTCAAGTATACTTGGATGGCTGCTCTATTCAATTCTATTATATGGTCCTGGTCCATCATAAGCCATTTAAAAATTCTTAAGAGGATTAGTATATAGATTAGGGTTCAGGCTCATTAAAATGACCCCAGAGAGCAGAAATGATTTGAATTAACATATATAGGGTCATAAATTTAAAACACTTTTCTTATATGTCATATTCCATATTTTGCATTACTAGTGCCAGAAGTAGAGCATTCCTTTATATTACTGGACACACAGCTAAATTTGTAACAAAAGATATTTTAAACTGATGATATGTTGTAAAAGACAATGCATTCTCTAAGATTGGTGACAAAAGAAGAATGCAATTTTGTGAGCATGTAAGGTCATTTTATTCATAAAGTAGCAACACAGGGAACTTCTAAGGTCTTTAACTGCTTTAACAATCTACTGTCATATTGAAACACTATTTTCATCATAGAGAAAAGTTTTTTAGATGCATAGGTATAATAGGAGTCACAGCAGTCTCAGTTCTGTGCAGATTTTCAAGATTATTTTGCATATTCACTTATTAAATCTCTTTTTGGTATATGTATGTGAATGCTGTATCATGTGATATAGCACATGTGGAGGTCAGAGAAAACTTTGGATGTTGGTCCTCACCTTCCACCTTGTTGGGACTCTTCTTGTTGTTCACTGTTTCATTTGCCAGGCTAGCTGACCCAACAGCTTCAAGTAAATTCTTCTATCTCTGCCTCCCTTCTTGCTGTACACACACTGGGATGACACCTTTTATGTGGGCACGAGGGATTTGAAATTAGGTATGCATGCTTTATGCAAACATTTGGATCTGCTGAGTCATTTCCCCAGTTTTACTTTTTTTATGTTTTTTGAGGGAGGGTCTTGCTCTAGCCCAGGCTGACCTGGGATTCCCTATGCATTCTTTAAGAAAAATTAAAAAGTAAAATATACAGTTAACAGAAGCAAACTCATAGATGTTAATCATTAGATCACATTATGCTAATGGTTTAGTAAAAATTAGAAGGCTAGGTAATGCTCAAAGTTGGGGAGTTTCCTTTAAGACATGGAACTGCTGATGGAATTGTGGGGTAACCATTCAGAAAAGCAACTCAGCAGTAAGTAGCTGAACTAGTCATCTGCACATCTTATAATTCAGTAATTTGACTTTTGGTCATACATAAAAAGAAATTCTGTAAGGATTGACATGTATTAGGAAATACTCTGAAGAGTCATGTGTTAGAATCAAAATTCTTCTATGTTTCTATTGCTGGAGGAGAGGATAGGTAAAATATGTAAAAGCAGTTAATTGGAAGTATATGTAGCAACATGGATGCACTTTTAAGGGCAAGTGTAGCATTTACCCTTCTCATTCTTGGGACAAAATACCTGACCTTCATGAAAGGAAAGGGTTATTTTGGCTTACAGTTTTGAGGGGAAAATTGATCATGACAGGAAACAGTAGCAGGAGCAGACAGCTGGGTGTCAGAGCTCCAAAGCAGTAGGGAAAAAGTAGAGAGAGCGATCTAGCTATGACCACTCAGTAAAGCTGGACTAATAAACCTTAAGGCCTGCCCCCAGTGACATACCTCCCCAAGCATAGCTTTACCAGCTGGGATTAAGTATGAAGCTTAATCACAAACACTTGAGGCTATGGGGGACATTGTACACCCAAACCACTATAGCAAGAAACCTTATAAGCATCTTACTTACGACATTCTGAAGGGATAGTTTCCAAAATGAAAGTCAGGGAACATCTCATGTCCAATATCAAATACATTCAGTTGTGCTAACATGGTCATATTGACAGTTTCATTTCACTGGTTTTATACTAGTATTTCTCTGGCTTCCACACATTCTTTTTATACATTTTTGCTCCCAACACAGTGTCTAACATATATTAGGTGCTTAGCAAATGTATTTGAAAGATTAATGAGAGAATGACTAAGGCCTGCAATAAAATAACTACATATGCATATTATGTTTTATTACAGTTTCAGGATAAATCCCAAATTATATTTTAGTGATTTAGCAATATGGTGGGAAAAAACAAATGACACAACATTTTTTGTTTGTTTGTTTGGTTTTGTTTTTCAAGGTAGGGTCTCAGTCTGGCTCAAGCTGACCTGGAATTCACTATGTAGTCTTAGGGTGGCCTCGAACTCTCGGTGATCCTCCTACCTCTGCCTCCTGAGTGCTGGAATTAAAGGTGTGCACCACCAAGCCTGGCTAAATGACACAATTTTTAAAAGCAGGATCAACAAAGATGATGCTACTACAGCAAAAATGTAAACTACTTATGACTATATCAATGTAAATACTTTATTTGATTTTATAATTAACAACTTCCATGATTGTAAACAATATCCCATGGTAATTCCCTCTTTCTCCCCACTCTCCCCTTTGAAACTACACTTTTAAACCTAGTTAACAATATTATCCTTCAGGGGAAGAGACTGAGCAAAGGAAAGGTGGGGGGAGGGCTAATCAAAACCTAAGAGGGGGCTGGAGAGACTGCTGAGTGGTTAAGGTGTTTGCCTGCGAAGGCAAAGGACCCAGGTTCGATTCACCAGAACCAATGTAAGTCAGATGCACAAAGGGGCACATGCATCTGGAGTTTGTTTGTAGTGGCTGGAGGCCCTGGTGTGCCCATTCTCTCTCTTTCTGTCTCTCTCTCTCTCTCTTTCTCTGCTTGAAAATAAATAAATAAAATAAATCTTAAAAAATATATTTATTAAAAAAAATCTAAGAGGGGCCAGGTGTGGTGGCACACGCCTTTAATCCCAGCACTCGGGAGGCAGAGGTAGGAGGATCACCAAGAGTTCAAGGCCACCCTGAGACTACATAGTGAATTCTAGGTCAGCCTGAACTAGAGTGAAAGCCTACTTCAAAAAAAAAAAAAATTCTAAGAGGGTATGAATAAGTCATGTGGAAACCTACTTTTTTAGACAATGGCACATACAGAAGTCATAGATTGTTACTAGAAAATAAAGGAAAGGTGGGGAGAGGGCTAATCAAAACCTAAGAGGGTATGAATAAGTCATATGGAAACCTACTTTTTTAGACAATGGCATACCCAGAAGCCATAGATTGTTACTAGAAAATTTTCAGTGCCAGGGACTGGATACCTTCCAGTGAGTTATTGGCTAGAGAGGTTCCTGATGCCCCAAAACGTTATAGGCCATTGCCAAGGCTCTTGGCTTCCCACCAGAAATAGATAGTAAGACCCTGTTGCCGAAGACTCCACATACTTGTGCTGCAAGGTCACTGAGAAATCTTGCTGGAGCTGAGCTGAAAACCTCCTCTGAGTAAACCACATGACAGAAAGCTGGAAAAAGCTTTGTTACATGCAGTTCCATGGCAGAGAGAGAAATCACCAGTGGGGATAAACAACAGTGGACACTGCAAGCCTTAAATTTGGCCAGCTAGGCCAAATGAGCCAACGGGTGCAATAGTGGCATGTCTGTTATGGGGAACATCAACCACTCTCTAGTTGGACTGGAGGCCTGCTCCACAGGAAGGAATACATGCCTGGTACTGAAAAATCTATGATGGGGGAAGTCATGAGCCCTAGGTGTGTAATGTTTGCTGGTATCTGGCTAAATGTATATACTCTTCTCACCAAACTGCCCAGCAAGCACTTCTCTTAATGTTCATACCCATGTATTAATGCTACTCTCACTTCTGGTTAGAGAAGCTTCTCTTTTCAGATGGTGGTGACCTCGGAATGGCTCAGAAGGCACCATAGTGCTGAGATAAAGTGACAGAGGAGTGCTCAGCACTGAAACATCTCTATCACACCTTGCAAGGCTCAGGGTTCATTGCAGAAAAGGTGGCAGAAAGAATGTAAGAGCCCAAGGAAGGGTAGGACTGTTTACAGTGCACTCTTCCAGAAACAAAATGGCCTGGATATCCATGACCTTGCAATGATGACAATACCTACACAATACCATCATAACAGGAGAAAAAGATGATGATATCAAAATAAAAGAGAGACTGATTGAGAGGGGGAGGAGATATGATGGAGAGTGGAGTTGCAAAGGGAAAGTGTGTGTGGGGGGGAGGGAATTACCATGGTTTATTGTCTATAATTATGGGAGCTGTCAATAAAAAATTAAAAAAACAAATTTACCTACTTCAATCTGAAAAAATATATTCTGTGATGTGATGTTAAGTATGTTATTGAGAAAGAAGTAGTGGCTTTTAAACTGTTGTCTTATAGTTTTACGGTTTTCATTTCAAACAGGATTACTCAAAGCACTCTTCAAGAGACTAACTACTATTTTTATTCATAAGGAATAAGAAAACATCTGTTTGAAGACATGTAATTTCTACACATATATCTGTGAGCCCATGCCTGTTACTCCTTTATGTTCCATGTACATATTTTTTTCCACATCAATACTGGATTAACCTTGACTACTCTATATACTTCTACATATAATTAAGTTATCAATAATGAATGATTTGCTATTTTGCAACTCAGTATTGTTATAACACATATTCTTTAATTTTTGTTTTTTTGTAAGCTACTGTGTATTAAGGATGTGAAGATGTTCTTATTTTTCTTTCCTATAGTATTATAAGCAAAAGTCAAGAGCCACATAGCCTGTAAAGAGACCATGACATTTCAATTTAATATAGCTGGATGGGCATGGTGGCAGAGGTAGGAGGATGACTGTGAGTTCAAGGCCAGCCTGAGACTACATAGTGAATTCCAGGTCAGTCTTGGATAGAGCGAGACCCTATCTCTAAAAAATAAGACAAGAAAAAGAAAAAAAATTAATGTAGTATATTTGCAAAATTTCAGTGGAAATACTGAACAAAAACGGCATTATTTAAAAAAATCATAATCACAATGTACCTATACTGACCTCTGGTGGCCAGATTTCTCATATTTCAGTAACTGACAAAAACGAATGACCTTTCATTGATTGTGGGGTAGCCAGATAAAATACTGCAAAAAGACACTCAAAGCATCAACAGAGTGAAGCCAGCAAATTAAATATGGCTTCACCAAGGGCTAGTATATTGTAACTTTTAGTTTATCAGTTGACTTCATGTTAAAAACAAATGGTATATACAGTGGTTCTCAAAGTACAAAATAATTCTGTATGCTCACTAGCCACATGAATTTATTAGCAAATTTCATGTGGCTAATACAAAATAATACCCAAATGCAAAGAGTAAAATGAATGTAAACTATGTTGTTAATGATTTATATTGATATATACCTGAAGTTATATACCTGAAGTGATTTTGGATATATTTGATTAAAAAATTTACAACCCTTCTAGGTTTCTTGCCGAATTATATTTTTGAAGCATTATGTAAGTACATGTATGTTACAAGATATTTCAGATTCTCTATGCTTTTGAGCTCTCTGGTTAACTTGGAATATTATTTTTGTCCATTCTGAAATTAGACATCTTTATTTCAAAATTACAGGCAGTCAACAGCCATGGCATTCGTCACTTTAACACTTACTAATAGTTTCCGGAATTAGAAATTAAGCGGGATAACTGTGGTACATTCAAAAGGTAGAATCCTGTTGTAACAACCCCTGTCTCAGTCTTCTCATCTTAAAAGGAGATTGAAATTATTTTACTGGGTTTATTTATTAAACTTAGACCACTCTTAGAATGGTATATGTCATGTAATCGGCCCAACATCCTATGTTATTATTAACATATCAATACAAAGTTCAAAACCCAATATTGATTGCAAAAAGCCAGATGCACTTACGAATACTCCGTCCACTGCGGCCCCGTCCCCCCTCCCCGGCCCCCTCCCCCCCCTTCCCGGTCCCCCCGCCCGCTCCCCTCCGCCCGAACGTCGCAGGTAGCAACCTCACTCCAGCTTTCGGACAGCACTTCCGGCCGAGCCCCGCCCCCTAGAAACGCCTCACTCCTCAGGGAGTCGCCGGCCACGCCCCAGGCGCATGCGTGTATGCTGCGGGGTTTGATGGGCCTGGGCTCTTCCGCCCCCCCTCCCGCTCTCGCGGCAGTCTCGCGATATTCGCCCCTCCCGCGGGACATATTTGAAAACTGCGGCGGTAACCACGCCCTGGGTGCTGCGGGGCAGGTTGCCAGGGCCGCAGTGGGCCTTGGGGCAGGTGGTCTGTCGGCTGGTTGGTCAGCAGTATCCGGGCCGGCGGCCGGCGTCCCGGCGCCATGGGAGCGGAGAAACAGCTGCTGTCTGTGAAGGAGGCTTTTCGACTGGCGCAGCAGCCGCATCAGAACCCGGCGAAGCTGGTGGTGGCGCTGAGCCGCACCTATGGCACGGTAAGCGGCGCCCTGGCGCGGCCCGGCCCGGCCCGGCGTCCACTCTCCCGTCCCCGGGGCCGACGGTGCGACGCCGCGCATTTTCCCTGCAGCCCTGCTCGCCTGCGCGACCCTCGTCAGAGTGACCTGAGGGTGACCGCAGCCATATGGCTCGCGATTTCTCCTGGGCCGAACCAGGGGCTCTGGGCGAAATCCTCACGGGGGTGCCGCCTTTGCTTCTGTGCATGAGCCTAGCCACCCTTCAGGGATGCGGCGGGGGCCGGAATCCTGGACGGCGACCCAGGGTACAAGTGCTTGGCCGCAGTTTGCCCTGAGCGTTGACATTGTCCCCGGGCTTTCCAGTTCACAGCAGAAAAGCCAGCCGTCCACCCATCAACCACCTCCAACATTTAAGTTGAATTTAGTCACCAAATACCAAATTCATTATTAAGATTTGGTCCTTCCCATTCATGTTGATAGCATGTGTTTGTATTGAGTGACCCGGGAGAAAGGAGACAGTGAATATAGGGATGATAAATGATGTTGGAGTTCAAGAAAACTTGCTAAACAAATAAAACAGTTTGAGGATTTTGAGATAGGATATGAGAGTGATGGGAAAGCCTAAATAGGATAAATGCAAATGAGTTATTCATGAGGAAGCTTATTTAAACTAACTTGATAATAAACTCTTTGAGAATTCAAGGGTATATATAAAAAAGGAATACTTTTACTGCCAAAATTCATGCTTTGTCCTCCAAGCTATATCCTAGAGAGGATTTTTCAGATTTATTTCTCTCTCTCACTGGTTTTCAGAGTTTATCAAAAACCATTTAGTTTTACTTTAGTGTTTTCAGCTGTATTGAAGTGGGTGAGTAAAGACAAAGGCATTGAGATCACAAGTAAACAGCTTTATAAGTCCGCTAAAACCCAAGCCTAGTAATCTAAAAAAAAAAAAAAAAAAAGCCTGAGCCCTGATTTCAAAGTTTTACAGTTTATAGTAAAGTACACACAGTAATGTTGAGCATAATATGATTGGTTACTTCTTACTTCCAGCTCTAGGCAGTAAAGGAGGTAGGGAAAGGTAGGCTCAAAAACGCTAACCAGCCTATTGCAGATATTTCTTGTTTTCCTTTTTCTCTAGTTCCCCCTTACCACCTTCGTATCCGCATGCATCAGACATGTGGCTGTCTTTCCTATTCTGTAAGGGCCTGTGCCCTCTGACCACAGTATTAGGGTAATGTTAGAAATAATTTTTCTCATTGCAGTTTATGAGGAGTTTCTTTTGTCTTTCAGATGGATGACAAAACAGTTTTTCAAGAGGAGTTTGTTCATCACCTTAAGTATGCTATGGTGGTCTATAAACGCGAACCTGCTGTGGAAAGGGTCATAGAATTTGCAGCAAAGTTTGTTACTTCATTTCACCAATCTGATAATGAAGATGAGGAAGAACAAGATGGTGGCATTTTAAATTATCTGTTTACTTTTCTTTTGAAGGTACTGTGAAAACTAGCACTTTGTGGAAGTAATGTAGAAAAGTTTGCTATGATGTTTGTTTATACAATGAAGTATTAGATAGGATTAGAGATTTAGCTCAGTGGCAGCCTAGCAATTACAAGGCCCTAGGTTTGGTCCTTAACACAGAAAAACAATCTAATGACAGAAAATATATGTGAACAAGTATCTTTTAAGGGAAGTCTTAACTGTCATTAAGATAAAAGATGAATTTTTGCTCCAGCTTTAAATTTTTAATGACCTGTATAAATTAGCTCTCACATGTTTATTTTAAATGTTTTCTTTTGAACTAAAGAATCCTTACAAGAGGAATATGCTTTTGTAATTTAGCAAATGTTTCTTCAGACTGTTTGAGACTCTGTAAAAGATATTTAGCATCCATACATGTAGCTTTTCTACAAGTAATAAGTTACTGGTGTCTTTGTGATCCTAGAGAGCAAATCTAGGGCTTTGCATTTACTAGGTATGTGCATTACCACGGAGCTATAGTCCCATTCCTCTTTTTATGTAATGTTTTGAGACAGTTATGAATAGATAGTGTTAAAATAGTATTGATTATTTGGGAATGGTGTGTGACTAGCAGTGACTCTGGATGTGTTTTGTGTAGTCTCATGAAGCAAACAGCAATGCAGTCAGATTTAGAGTGTGCCAGCTTGTAAACAAGCTTCTGGGAAGTATGCCAGAAAATGCCCAGATTGACGACGATTTGTTTGATGAAATCAATGAAGCCATGCTTATTAGACTCAAAGATAAGATTCCAAATGTGAGGATACAGGCAGTTCTGGCTCTCTCTCGACTCCAGGATCCCAAGAATGATGAATGCCCAGTGATTAATGGTATGTGTTGTTTCCTAAATCTTGTTTTAGTCTTGCTGATTTTAATTTCTTAGTAATTGTTTTTTTTTTTGGGGGGGGGGTTCAAGTTAGGGTCTTGCTCTAGCCCAGGCTGGTCTGAAATTCACTATGTAGTCTCAGAGTGGCCTAGAACTCTTGGCAATCTTCCTGCTTGTGCCTCCCAAGTGCTGGAATTAAAGGCATGCACCACCACTCCTGGCATAAAATTTTTATTATCTAAGATAGATAGTATGTGTATATGTGCATGTGTATAAGAATATAGTACCCAACCATTAACCATTGAATAACTTAAAAAACAGAGTATTGGGGCCTGGAGAGATGGCTAAGCAGTTAAAGCACATGCCTGTGAAGCCTAAGGACCCAGGTTCGATTCTCCAGGTCTCATGCAAGCCAGATGCACATGCTGTCACATGCATCTGGAGTTCGTTTGCAGTGCCTGGAGGCCCTGGCTTGCCCATTCTCAGTCTCTGTCTCTAAGAAGTAAAAAACAAACAAACAAAATCTTTAAAAAAAAAGAGTATTCGGGAGGCAGAGGTAGGAGGATCACTGTGAGTTCTAGGCCACCCGGAGACTCCATAGTGAATTCCAGGTCAGCCTGGGCCAGAGTGAGACCCTACCTCGAAAAACCAAAAAAAAAAAAAAAAGGAGTATTATCTGTACCTTTGAAGACTGCCTTTTTTCTTTACCAGTTGAATCCTCCTCTCTCAGAGGTAACATTTACAGTGAATTTTGGGTTAATGACTTCCTGCTTTATTAAAGAATTAAATTTAAATAACTTAGTAACATGCCTGTCTCACTATTAAGGTTTGCTTGTCATTTTGTGTTATACATATTGTATTTTTCTGACTTTAAAAAAAAATGTATATTTTGTTTATTTATTTGAAAGAAAGAGGCAGAGAGAGAGAGGGAGAGAGAGAGAATGGGCGCACCAGGGCCTCCAAGCACTGCAAACGAACTCTAGATGCATGCGTTCCTCGTGCTTCTGGCTTACGTGGGTCCTAGAGAATCGAACCAGGATCCTTTGGCTTTACAGGCAAAGGCCTTAACCAGTAAGCCATCTCTCCAGCCCTTTTCTGACTTTTTTTCCTTAAAATTATTTATCATTCTAATATCTACAACTACACATTTGTATTTCTGTTATGTAAATACATTCTGTTATATGGAGTTAACCATATATTATTTCAAGTTAATGGCCCCTCTAGTTATTTTTAGTTGCTTTGCTTTTTGAAAACAGTGCTAGGAATGTTTGTACATGCCTTTTTATGTACAGGTCATATGGTTTTGTGTAGTATATACATGAACCAGTAATAGTCATTATCAACGATGCAAAATTGTATGTGCTATACTTTTATATAGCTAGCAAGGCGGTGTTTGTTTACATCAGTATCACCACAAATATATTAGCAATGCAATGACATTATGGAAATTTATGACTTCATAGTGTGGTAGGAATTGTTCAGCTCCATCATAGTCTTATGGGACTACTGTTGTTTAGGCAACCTGTCATTGACTAAGACATTGTTATGCATGCACGAGTGACTATATATTTATATTTTTTAATGATTCCTCTAATGTGTTTTGCCCATTTTTCTAGTAGGGTTTTCTTTTAAAAATCAAAATGTTAAACTTATAGGTAACATTATATAGCTGTTCAAAAAATAATAAAGATTATCTTCAGGATAAAAAAATCAAAATTTTAATTCTTAGGGTACCTTATATATTTTGAAACAAAAACATATTTGTTTGATAAACCATATCCTCCTTTAGATTGTTCATTGCGTCACTGTCTTGAACATCTTTGGTTAAAAGTATTTTTTTCTGGGCGTGGTGGCACACACCTTTATGAGAGAGAGAAGAGAGAGAATAAGCATGCCAGGGCCTCCACCCACTGCAAGTGAACTCCAAACGTTCTTGATTTGGGGAGGGAGAGAATGGGCATGCTAGGGCCTCTAGCCACTGCAAATGAACTCTAGATACTTGCACCACTTTGTTAACTGGCTTTACGTGGGTACTGGGGAATCAAACCCAGGTTCTTTGGCTTTGCAGGCAAGTGCCTTAACCACTGAGCCATTTTTCTAGCCCTGATTTGCATTTTTTTTGATGCAAGCCCAACAGAGTGGCCTTTTTTTTTTTTTTTTTTTTTTTAAATGAGAGAGCGAGAGCAATAATTGGCTCACTAGGTCCTTTAGCCACTGTACCGAATTCCAGATGTGTGGACCCCCTTGTGCATATGTGCAACTGTGTGCATGGATCACTGTTTAGCTTGCGTGGGATCTGGGGTGTTGAACATGGGTCCTTAGGCTTTGCAGGCAAGCACCTTAGTCACTAAGCCATCTCTCCAGCCCCTGATTTGCATTTTTTTCTTTTTTTTTTCAAGGTAGGGTTTCACTCTAGCTCAGGCTGACCTGGAATTCACCATGTAGTCTCAGGGTGGCCTCGAACTCATGGAGATTCTCCTACCTCTGCCTCCCTAGTGCTGGGATTAAAGGTATGCACCACCACACCCAGATGATTTGCATTTTTTAATCCCAGTTGATCTTAGCCAAAAGGCCGAAAAGTGATGACTTTTAAAAATTTCTTATTTAAATAATAATTTACTCTATCCACAGAAGAATAGTCATATCCCTAAGAATAGTCATATGATTTTTATTTTTCATGTGGGCATATTATACCTTCGGGTATATTTTGTACATTCTTCTGTTTCACTGTTTTCTTTGTCTCTCTTAGGAGCTTTCTAATCAATTTTGATAGCTTGTAGTGGTTGATACATTTTTGATGCTAAATTATATACATACTGGTATTGTGTAAAATATATTTGATAGTCAACATATGCTTAATAATGATGCCCAGGGACAAGGTATGAAGAACAGGTAAGTAAAAATGTTTAAGTATAAGAAATGAGCTTTGATGGCTATTGAGGTGGCTCAGCAGTTCAAGGTGCTTGCTTGAAAATGGGGTTTCTTCCTATGAATCCAACCAGAAGCTATTTATTTATTTATTAATCAATCATTAAAATGTCAAAATAAGGGCTGTAGAGATGGCTTAGCTGTTCAGGTGCTTGTCTGGAAAGCCAAATGACCCAGGTTTGATTCTCCAGGACCCATGTAAAGCCAGTTGCACAAGGTGGCACTTGTGTCTGCAGTTCATTAGCAGTGGCTAGAGGTCCTGTGCATTCATTCTTTTTCTCTCTATCTACCTCTTTCTCACTTTCAAATAAATAAAAATAAGATATTAAAAATGTCAGAATAATAGATCCTTTATAAAGTCATCTTAGCTTAAACTGCCTGCTATAATAAACTTTCTCCTGACTTTTAGGGTTGTTTTCAGTTTTAGCCTTCATGCCCAGTATGTTTAATATTATCTCATACTCCTCTTGGAAGGCAAGTTGTTTAAAAATTTTTTTTAGCTAAAAGTAAATTTATAAGACTAAAATATAATATCTTTATAATTTAAAGAAAAATTAAAATATTAGAGTGTGAGATACTGTGGTAATTTGAATAGATGGCCTCCATTATGTTTTATTAGTATGTAGTTTGCATCTACAGCCACCTGGCTGGAGGCAGGTGGTGGGTTTGAGATTTCAATCTAAAAATATGCAAAGTGTGCTAGCTGGAGTTCCTGAAGTGTGCGGTGCTGTGTGGCTTTTGACTTTTGGGCTACTGGCTTGTGCTTCTCTCTCTGCTTGGACTTGTGAAAGCAGGCCAGCTTCTGCCATTATGGGACTTCCCCTGGATCTGTAACCTTCAATAAATCCCTTCCTCCGTAACTGTTCCTGGTCTGGAAGTTCATCTCAGAAACCTGAAGGTGTCTGCTACAAATACTGTGTAAAAAATTTCTTCATTGTTACAATGTATTACTTTATTTTTAGCATATGTTACTTTGATTGAAAATGATTCAAATCCAGAAGTTAGGCGAGCAGTATTGTCATGTATTGCACCATCAGCGAAGACTTTGCCAAAAATTGTAGGACGCATCAAGGATGTAAAGGAGGCTGTCAGAAAGCTGGCTTATCAGGTAAGTAAGTTCAATGTCTTTTGTAGGCGTGTTCTTTAAAGATAAGCCATATTAAGGTATTGAATAATACTTAGTAAACTAATGGTCCTACTAGTTAGGATTTCTTTTAAAATATAGGTAATTTAGATAGAATATTATTGCATTAAGTGTATTAACAGATACCACTTACTGTGTTAGGAGTTCTGGTTTATTTTCTATAATTAATGCTGTATTCCTAGATAAATCTACCAATTTCATTGTGATTTATAACTGTTTTTTATTATCTTTTAGGTGTTAGCTGAAAAGGTTCATATGAGAGCTATGTCCATTGCTCAAAGAGTAATGCTCCTTCAACAAGGCCTGAATGACAGATCAGGTAAGGATATACATCTTTATAAATGTTCGTAGCTTTTGAAGGCAGACTTGCTGAAGTTTAGGAAACACAATCAGAATTGAGATTAAGGTAGTTGTTAGCCCAAACTTGTTAGAATACCTTAATATACTATGTCAAAAATAAGGGCTAAGGATCTTGTTTTAATGTGTGTGTGTGTGTGTGTGTGTGTATATACATACATACATATATATATATATATATATATATATATATATATATACATATATATATATACTTAGTACTTCTTTATTTATATTTATTTATACACATATATATGTACACATACACACACACACACACACATATATATATACACATGTGCATATATATATGTGTGTGTATATATATGTATACATATATATATTCTTAGTACTTCTTTGTTTATTTGAGATAGAGAAAGAGGCAGATAGAGAATGGGCATGCCAGGGCCTCTAGCCAGACACATGCACTACCTTGTACATCTGATTACATGGGTACTGGGGAATTGAACCTGGGTCCTTAGGCTTCATAGGTAAGTACCTTAACCACTAAGCAATCTTTCCATTCCTTAAAAATATTTTTTATTTACTTACTTGCAAGCAAAGAGAAATAGAAGACAGACAGACAGAATGGGTGTACCAGGGCCTCCAGCTGCTGCAAATGAACCCCAGGTGCATGCGCGTCTTTGTCCATCTGGCTTTACATGGGTACTGGGGCATTGAACCTTGGTTGTTAGGCTTTGCAGGCAAGCGTCTTAACCACTGAGCTATCTCTCCAGCCTGAGGTCTTGACATTTTGAGGGAGCAACAGTTAGTTCTTCCAGACTTTCTATACTTCACAGAGGGAGAAACGAAACTAAATTTTATGCAGCTAGTTTATGTCAAAAGTTGGACAGAAACTCATTTCTCCTTCTCTTCCTTAAAAATAATTGTCCTTTTTCTAGCTATCTTAATATAAATGTGTTCTGTACATAAGAAAAAATCAGGAATGATTATACCTGTATAGTGCCCACCACCTGCGTCTGTTAAACTAGAGAATCTGCTTATGGGAATGATAGTTTTTAAATTCCTAACACCCACGAGAAGTCAATTTTGATGTAGCAAGAAAGCCAACTTGAGTTTAAATACATTGTTAAAGACATTATTAGGATGGCCTTAAATTGTAAGAATTAGTTTGTTTATTAGTGAAGTATGTTTCTTATGATCCACTACAAATAAAATCATATCATAGTTGGGCATGGTGACCCATGCCTGTAATCCTAGCACTTGGGAGGCTGAGGTAGGAGGATCACTGTAAGTTTGAGGTCATCCTGAGACTAATTCCATGTCAGTCTGGGCTAGAGCAAGAGCCTGCCTCAAAAAAAAAAAAAAAAAAAAAAAAAAAAAAAAAAAAAAAAAAACCATTAAAAAAAAGCAATGTCATAAATGAAATCAGTCAACAAATGAAATTATAGATATGTATTCTGATACCCACTGAACCTGGAAGAGGGAATTTTTTTCTGTAGGTTCTGATAGAGGTTGGTTATTTGATGCTTAGCCTGTTCCATTTGTATTTTTACCATGAGTTTTGTATTTATTTCTTTACTATGTGTTGCTCTGCCTGTGATCTTTATTTGTATTATAAATATCAAGTTGATATTAACATTGATTGATAAGTTAATCAAAACAGAAAATACAAGAACTGAAGGCTGCCAGGGGTCAAGGAAGGTGGTTGTATACCTGTTTCAAATAACTTAACAGGTGCTGTGAAACAAGCAGCGCAGAAGCATCTTCTCCAAGGCTGGCTACGTTTCACTGAAGGAAATATTTTGGAGTTGCTTCATCGGTTGGATGTGGAGAATTCTTCTGATGTGGCCGTCTCTGTTCTTAATGCCTTATTTTCAGTTACTCCTCTCAATGAACTGGTGGGAGTCTGTAAAAACAATGAAGACAGGTACATAAGGGTTTTTTTGTTATTTAAAAATTTTTTTTGTTCATTCTTATTTATTTATTTGAGAATGACAGACAGAGAGAGAAAGAGGGAGGGGGGGAGAGAGAGAGAGAATGGGCACATGCCAGGGCTCCAGCCACTGCAAGCGAACTCCAGACGAGTGCACCCCCTTGTGCATCTGGCTAACGTGGGTCCTGGGGAACTGAGCCTCGAACCGGGGTCCTTAGGCTTCACAGGCAAGCGCCTAACCGCTAAGCCATCTCTCCAACCCTTTTTTTGTTATTTAAATTATACAGATATATTTAAATTGAACTTCTGCAACTAAAATTAGTTTTCTTGAAAAAGTCTGTTTTTTCTTTACTCTGATGCATGTCTTCTTGCTGTGCTTTCCCTGTAGTGGGGTCAGTACTCTTTGTTACAAACTCCCATTCACTACTTAAGGTGTGCCTCTATTACTGACTTTTGCATGATCCCCACTCTGCACCCTTGTCACATGTGGCTCATTTGAGTGTTTCTGTGGCTTTTTTTTTTTTTTTTTTTTTTGGTCTGTTTGCTTTCTAAATTCCTTTTTGTGGATAAATTTGTGAATTTGTAATGAAAAGAATGATGGTATAAGTCGAATCTGCTTCTTATTGCCACATTCAATTTCTTAAGTGGATATAAAAGTCTGCTTTCTCTTACTCCTTCTTTTAAATGAAGGCAATTGATTCCAGTGGAAGCATTAACTCCTGAAATTTCCTTGTACTGGCGTGTCCTTTGTGAATATTTGAAATCAAAAGGAGATGAAGGTGAAGAATTTTTAGAGCAAATTTTGCCAGAACCTGTAGTATATGCAGAGTATTTACTGAGGTAAATTGTTATTTCAGTTTGTACTTTTGTTGCTGTCTATGCCAATCTCAGTGCCCTTACGCAAAGTTATGCTTGATGGGGAGTAACTTAAAAACCCTGCTTTTGTACATGTAAGGATATATGGGTATTTGCAGTTTCTAAAGAATATCCTGTGTTAGTATACCGAGAGAACCAAAAAATAAAGGTTTAATTTATGTTGTGTCCCTAAAACAGTTAAGACCTGATTATGAAAAAAAGTTGCTAATAATAATTTGCTATTTTTTATTTTTATTTATTTTTTGTTTTTGTTTTTTTAAGATACAGTCTCACCCTAGCCCAGGCTGACCTGGAATTCACTATGTAGTATCAGTGTGGCCTTGAACACATGGCAATCCTCCTACCTCTGCCTACTGAGTGCTGGGATTAAAGGCGTACGCCACCACGCCTGGTTTAAAGGAGTCATTTTTATTCATTTATTTATTTGACAAAGAGAAAGAGGGAGAGAGAGAGAGACAGAGAGGGAGAGAGAGAGCGAGAGACAGAGAGGGAGAGAGAGAGAGAGAGAGAGGGAGAGAGAGAGGGGGAGGGGGAGAGAGAGAGAATGAGAATGGGCATACCAGGGCCTCCAGCCACTATAAATGAACTCCAAATGCGTGTACCCCTGTGCATCTGGCTAATGTGGGTCCTGGGGAAGTGAACATGGGTCCTGTGGCTTTGCAGGCAAGCACCTTAACCACTAAACCATCCCTCCAGCCCTAATGTGTTATTTTTTGAAGTTGGTTGGCAAATTTTTTGTATATGCTAGATAAGAAATATTTCAGGGTTTGTGGACCATACCATTCCTATCACAATGACTCAGCTCTTACTGTAGTACATATGCAGCTGACTACAAAAATAAATGAATGTGTCTTATTTTCTGATAAGATTTTCTTGACTTATTTTAATTTTATATAATAGTCATGTATAACACTTAAAATTTTTTTGTCATTTAAAAAAGTTTTTTTTTTTTTTTTTTTTTTTTTTTTTCCGAGGGAGGGTCTCCCTCTGGTTCAGGGTGGCCTCGAACTCACGGTGATCCTCCTACCTCTGCCTCCTGAGTACTGGGATTAAAGGTGTGTGCCACCATGCCCAACTAAAAAAAGAAGGTATTTTTTAAAAGTAATATTGTGTATTTGCATGGGTTGGTGTGCATGTGTATGCATCAGGGCTTCTTGCTGCTGCAAATGAACTCCAGGCATATGTAACACTTTTTTTTTTTTTTTTTTTTTTTTTAAATATGGGCATGCCAGGGCCTCCAGCCGCTGCAAACAAACTCTAGACTCATGCACCACCTTGTGCATCTGGCTGATATGGGTCCTAGGCAATTGAACCTGGGTCCTTTGGCTTTATAGGCAAGCACCTTAACTGCTAAGACATCTCCCCAGCCCTAAAAATTATTCTTGGCTTGCAAACTACAGAAACAGGGGTTATGCTGGATTTGGTATAAAAACTGTAGTTTCAACCTCAGAGGATGAAGTGTCATGGCCAGTTATTTTTTCCCTTTTTCCTTTTTCTTTATTCTCTTTCTCTCTCTCTCTCTCTCTTTTTTTTTTTTGTTAAATCAGAGAGAGAATTGGCACACCAGTGCCTCCAACCACTGTAATTGAACTCCAGACATATGTGCTATCTTGTGCACATGTGTAACCTTGTGCACTTATGTCACATTGTGTTTCTGGCTTATGTGGGACCTGGAGAGTTGAACATGAGTCCTTAGGCTTTGCAGACAAGCTCCTTAACCACTAAACCATCTCTCCAGCCCTCATGGCCAGTTTTATTAAAATCTTTTTATGTAGCTTATCTTTAAGTTTTTTTCTAAATACAACTTTTTCTTAAATTATATTGATTACTAACTTCTTCATATTTTACTTTAAAATTATATGAGTAAAATATGCATTCCTTTTAAAATTCAAATGCCTAAATACTTAAGATAAAGATAAGGACCATTTTTAACATTTACTTCCCTAATTCTATCATTATCTTAAACAGTTTGGAGTGTGTACTTTTAAATATGTTTCTCTGCTTTTACATTCAGTATTTTTTAAAAATTTTTTTGTTTGTTTATTTATTTATTTGAGAGCGACAGAGAGAAGGAGGCAGAGAGAGAGAGAGAGAGAGAGAGAGAGAGAATGGGCGCGCCAGAGCTTCCAGCCTCTGTAAACGAACTCCAGATGCATGTGCCCCCTTGTGCATCTGGCTAACGTGGGTCCTGGGAATTGAGCCTTGAACCGGGGTCCTTAGGCTTCACAGGCAAGCGCTTAACTGCTAAGCCATCTCTCCAGCCCTACATTGAGTATTTTAAGTGCATACTTGCATTTCTTTTTTAAAAAAATACAGCATCTGTTTCTTTTAAATGTTAATATCTGAAATCATAGTTTGGTATATGTAAATTGTTCTATAGTGTTTTGCAGTGTTGGGGCTAGAACGTAGCGAGAGCCTTTCATATGCTAGGTAAGTGCTTTTCTGCTGAGCTACATCTACTTTATTCTGCTTGTTTTAGTTACATTCAGAGCATTCCAGCAGTTAATGAAGAACAGAGAAGTGATTTTTCCTACATTGGAAATTTGATGACAAGAGAGTTCATAGGTCAGCAATTGATTCTTATCATCAAATCTTTGGATACCAGTGAAGAAGGGGGAAGGTATGTGTGTTGGTTACTTTCATTGCTGTTGTGACAAAATATCTGATAAAAGCAACTTATAGGAGAAAGGTTTATTTCAGCTTATTGTTTCAGGCATGGAGGAAGGAGCATGAAGGAGCTGGTCACATTCAATTCAGGAGGCTGAGAACACTGGATGCTGGTGTTCAGCTTATTTCTCCTTTTTATTCAGTCCTAGACTCTAGCCCATGGAATGGTGCCACCCACAAAGTAGCCTTCCTATTTCAGTTAATCTAAAAACTGCCTACCTTATTTGACCTGGAAATTCCCTTATAGGTATGGCCAGAGATTTGTCTCCTAATTGATTCTAGGTATTACATCGACAATATTAACCATCACCGTATGTCTAAATGTTAGCATTTGATCTAATTCACCCTTCTAATTTCTTGTATTAAAATACAGTCTAGACTAAATATAACTATCCTAGCACTGGTAAGTTTACTTTTTCCTTTCCTCTTCTGTGTATTATAGTATATTTATGCAAATAATATTTAGTGATAGGACATGTTCCAAGAATATAAGAAATATGTTGTTAGGTGATTTTTGTTGGTATGCAGATATCATAGTGTGTACTTACACAAGCCTAGAAGATAGAGGCTTGTTTGATGTGTCCTTTTGGTACAGTCAAGAGATGATGACACTTGAAGCTGAGCATGGTGGCACATGCCTTTAATGCTACCACTTGGGAGGCAGAGGTAGGAGGATTGCCATGAGTTTAAGGCCACACTGAGACTACTGAGTGAATTTTAGCTCAGCCTGTGTTAGAGTAAGACTCTACCTCAAAAAACCAAAAGAAAAAAATAGAAAAAGAAAAGAAGGAATGAGAGAGCTTATGAAGCTGCTGCTATCATAACATGACACATTGTTTTACAGTCTACTTTTACAGTAAGTAGAAGGCTTCTCAGTAACTGTAGAGTAATGCTAATGAGTATAGTCCAGTAAATCCATGAACCAGCTAATTATCTGTCATCAGGTATCATGTGTTATACTTAATTGTATGTTCTCTGCACTTATATGAAGGTGATTTGTTAATACTAACATCATCTAGTTCAGTTTCAGAGGGCAGATAGTACTGCTGTCTTAAAGGTTTGGTTCACTTATGGTAGGTTTTAGTGTTGATTTATTAAAAGCCCATAGTGTGGCTTATGAAAAAATGTTGCAGAATGTGAGGTTTTTTTTTTTTTTTTGCCTAATGTCTATACTATGGATTTTGTACCTTGAATTATAAACAAGCAGAAAAGCAGAGAAATTTTGTCTGAAGAGTAAAGAAAGTGTTAGAAAATATATTTTCTCATAGTGGTATTTAAAGTAAGATCTTTTTGCCTGCAGGAAAAGACTGCTGACTATTTTGCAGGAGGCTCTTATTCTGCCGACAACCCCTGTATCCCTGGTTTCTTTTCTTGTTGAGAGACTGCTTCACATCATTATAGATGATAATAAAAGGATACAAATTGTAAGTACTTTTCCTCATTTTTTTTTTTTTTATGAAAAAGAGAGAGAGAGAATTGGCATGCCAGGGTCTTAGCCATTGCAAATGAACTCAAGATACATGTGCCACCTGTTCGCATGAATTACCTTGTGCATCTTGTTTATGTGGGTTTTGGGGAGTCAAACCTGGGTCCTTAGCTTCACAGGCAAATACCTTAACTGCCAAGCCTTCTCTCCAGTCCCTTTCCTCATTTTTCAGGGGGATAAGAGATTTTGGTCAGTGATGTTAGAACTTTTCATTTTGCTTTTTTGTTGTTGTTGTTACTTGTACGTCATATCCCATCCAAACCCTGTCACAATGCTTTAATGTTAATAATGCTCTAATATTACACAGTATTTACAATAGAGTCCATATTGCCAAGAGACCCTTTTCAAAGCGGAAAACTTAAGATCCTTGTCTTACCATTATCCCAGTGATGGTACATTTTACTGTTATTATGAAATATCTCTTCATCTGTGTAAAGAATTTGGAAATAATTTTTAAACTATCACATAATCATTGACAGTTTGAAAACAAGAATTCATTTAAGGGATTTGTATGAATTTTAGTGTCTTTTTGTAGTTGCCAGCAAGAAAAAAAAAAGAAGGTCCCTATGATTCTGAAGTTTAAAAAAAAAAATCACTCAATTTTATTTCCAAGAGATAGTTCTTAAAAGTTTTTAGTAATGGGGGAAAAAAAAGAAAGTTGTAACTTCTAACAGTTAATTTGCCTACTTTATTAAGTAAATGCTAAAATGACTGTAAGTTTTTAAACTTTTTATTTATTTAGGTATCATTCATTCTGGCATTTTTAGAAACAAATTTTTTAGTTGATATCTCATTCCCTACCTCCAGTCACCAACTCTTCTCCCCCCCTCAGTTCCCTCCTCCCTCCCCAATATCCTTCCCTGTTCTGTTTACATGTCACACATGTCCTTTTACCCTTGTCTCACCTCTCTTCTAGCTCATCCTTTTATCTTCTCTTTTGGTGATGGTTCTACCTTAATATATTTTATCCACATTTACCCCCATATATATATATATACTATAGACATTATAAGCTAGGACTTACATATCAGAGGATGTGATTTTGGTCTTTCTGAGTTTTCCTCACTTAACATGATTCTTTACAGGTTCATCCATTTTCCTACAAATTTCTTTTTCATTTTTTCAGTTGTTAAGTAGAATTTTGTTGTAAATGTGTGCCACGTTTTCATTACCCATTCATCTGCCAATGGGCTTTAGGTTGATTCTGATTTTTAGCTCTTATAAATAGAGCCACAATAAATATTGGATGTGCAAGTATCTCTACTAGTGTGTAGAGTCCTTAGGGTATAGTTAGGTATAGTATGGGAGGTCTATTTATAACTTTTTGGGTTACTACCATACTGATTTCCATAGTGGCTGTTCTATTTTGCACTCTCACCAGCAGTGGATGAGGGTTCCTCTTTCCCTGCATGCTCATCAGCATATGTTGTCTGTTTCAGTTATCATTGCCATTCTGGCTGGGGTAAAATGATATCTCAAAGGTGTTTTAATTTGCATTTCCCTGAAGCTAGACATATTGAACACTTATAAAAGTACTTATTGGCCCATTGTGTTTCTTTTGTAAACTGTTCATTTCATTAGCCCATTTGGTGATTGGCATAGGTATTTTTTTTGTGTGTGTGTTTAGTTTTTGTAGCTTTTTGTAAATTGTGGCCATTAGTCCCCTGACTAAGGTGTAGCTGGCAGAGATTTTCTTCTGTTCTTAGGCTGTCTGTTTGCTTTGTTGATGGTTTCTTTTGCTGTGCAGAAGCTTTAATTTCATGTAGTCCCATTTGTTAATTCTTAGGGTTGCTTCCTGTGATATTAAAACCCTGTTCAGAAAGTTCCTGCCTAAGTCTATATCTTGACACATGTTCTATTTTATTCTCTGTTTCAGTGATTTATGCTTCCCACCATTACTGTGTCTTCACCTAAGTGATCTTTTATGTCTTTTGGTGTTTGTTATATGAAATTAGGGACCCCAATATTTGGTGCAGATATATGTATAATTGTTACATCTTCTTGATAAATTGATCACTTTATTAATATGTAGTGTCCCTTTTTGTCTTATCTGATTATTTTAGTTTGAAATCTACTTTTTCTGATATAAAGATGTCACTCCTGCTTGCTTATAGCTTCCATTTGCTTGGTAGCTTGATTTCTAGCCTTTCACTTGAGTTTTTGAACATCTGTACTGGCTACATGTATTTCTTGGAGATATCGGATAGTTGGATTGTTTTTTTAATCCATTCATTTAGACTGTCTTCTTATTGATGAATTGAGGCCATTTACATCATGTGTTATTATAGAAAGAGGCTTGCTGTCCCCTAATATTTTGTCAGATGATGTTCTGATTGGCTGGATTTTTAACATTTCTCTTTACCCTGAAATGTTTTTTGTTTTTGTTTTTGAGGCAAGCCCAACATTTCACCAGTTCTTTTTTTTTTTTTTTTTCTTTTTGGTTTTTCGAAGTAGGATCTCACTCTGGCCCAGGCTGACCTGGAATTAACTATGTAGTCTCAGGGTGGCCTTGAACTTACGGTGATCCTCCTACCTCTGCTTCCCAAGTGCTAGGATTAAAGGCGTGCACCATCACCTTTTTTTTTAATGCTAGAGATCAGGAGTGAAAGAGAGAGAATTGGTTGGTCAGGGCCTCTAGCCACTGCACTCAAACTCCAGACATGTATGCCCCCTTGTGCACATGTGTGACCTTGAGCTTGCCTCACCTTTGTGCATCTGGCTTATGTAGGACCTGTAGAGTCGAACATGAGTCCTTAGGCTTCGCAGGCAAGTGCCTTAACCACTAAGCCATCTTTCCAACCCTACCCTGAGATTTTGATGATGTGTTGTATGAGACATAATTGATTTCCATTTCTTTTTTCTTTTTTCTTTTTTTTTGGTTTTTCAGGGTAGGGTTTCACTCTAGTCCAGACTGATCTGAAATTCACTATGAAGTCTCAGGGTGGCCTCAAACTCATGGTGATCCTCCTGCCTCTACCTCCCAAGTGCTGGGATTAAAGGCGTGTGCCACCACGCCTGGCCCCATTTCATTATTGTTCATCTGTTTCTGGAGGTATATCTTGTTGTGTGTTCTTTCTTCTATTACTATTTAGTATTTTCTGTAGAGCTGGTTTAGTTGACATGAATTGCTTCAGTTTGTGTTTGTCTTGAAACAGCCTTATTTATCCATCTATTTTGAAAGGTAACTTTCCTGGGCACAGCATTATCAATTGGTAGTTATTTACTTTCAGAGCTTGGAATATGTCACTCCATTCTATTCTGGCTTTCAGGATTGCTGAATGAAAGCTCTCGAGTTACTCTGATATTCCTACCTTTGTATGTGAGTTGGTGTTTTCCCCTTGAAACATTTAGTATTGTTTCTTTACTTTTGATTTTTCAAAAATTTTAAAAATATTTATTTATTTATTTATTTATTTATGAGATGTGGGGGAGGGAGAAAATGGGCACACCAGGGCCTCTAGCCACTGCAAATGAACTCCAGATGCATGTGTCACCTTGTGCATTTGACTTACATGTGTTCTTGGGAATCAAGCCTGGATCCTTCGCTTTGCAGGCAAGGGCCCTAACCACTAAGCCATCTCTCCAGTCCTGTACTTTTTACATTGTTATATGAGGTGTATCCTGCAGAGGACCTTCTCTGGTCATTTAAAAAAAAAAAAAACTTTATTTATTTATTTTGAGAAAGAGAAAGAGGCAGAGAGTGAGGGAGGGAGAGAATGGCCACATCAGGGCCTTTAGCCACTACAAATGAACTCCAAATGCATGTGCCACCTTGCGCATCTGTGGGTACTAGGGAATCGAAACTAGGTCCTTTGGTTTTGCAGGCTTTGCCTTAACTGCTAAGCCATCTCTTCAGCCCTCATGTTTTATTTATTTATTTTTTAAGTTGTATATGTCTTATGTTTTTTAAATTTTTTTATTGCACATTACTCCTTTATTGTAAAGGAGATCAGTGTACTGATCTGGAAAAGATTTAGTAGTTATGCCCAAAAGGAGAACTGAGCCCACATGGCAGGAACAAGTTACTGGAACATGATTTAGAAATGAGACATAGTCAAATGCACACACTTAGATAAGATTAAGAGGCATTTCATTTCACTGCCACAAAACAAGGCAGAGGAGGGATTCTAAGACACACAGCAGGAGGCACACCACTTCTTCAAGGCAATGGATGGAGCTTAACCCATTTTGGTATGATGAATGGCTTATTTTTATTACTACATTGAGCTATTTTAACCACCACTAGAAACCCCAGAAGGGTTCTTGTGTCTCATTACTTATAGATGTGTATGTATATGTATATATTTTCTTAAACTAAAATAATGCATGAACTTAGTTCAAGATTGATCCCAGTGTTCTGGGGTCAGGAAGGAAATAGTTGTTTTCTTAAAATTACCAGACTATATTCATATTCCACTGCAATGACTAGAGCCCCTAGACCTGACTGTAGAAGAATGCAGAACAGGCTCTAGAAACAAAAATGGATTGTGGCTTCTTGTTGGTTGTGCCTCAGCATGCTTCCTCCCTGACCAACTTCGCAGGCAGGTCCTTAGTAAACAAAGCATTAGAAGAACAAGAACCACTACCTCAATGCTCCTGGGTAAGAGAAGCATTGCCTGGGCTTAGACCAAGGACCTGCACCTCAGAGGTGATATTCTGACTAGATTCTATGAAAGCAGTGGGTGCAGGAGAAAAAATACTAAGAGGAAAATGGAAGCCTCTGGTCCCCATCTGCAGGTACAACTTAAGATCCTAAAGATGTAGTCAGTGTGATAGGTGCCAGGGAGAGAGGCATAGGGCATGAGGACAGGGCAGGTGTTCCTTGGGGTAGGAGTCAGCCAGCTGGCCTTCACTTCTTGGCCTTGCCCTGGGCAACCACAGCTTCCTTGGCTTTACACACAGTCTCTTCATCCCCCAGGAACTGCATGGGCTTGATGGGCTTCAAATTCTTTTTTTTTTTTTTTTTTTGTTTTTTGGTCTTTTCGAGGTAGGGTCTCACTCTAGCCCAGGCTGCCCTGGAATTCACTATGGAGTCTCAGGATGGCCTCGAACTCATGGCGATCCTCCTACCTCTGCCTCCCGAGTGCTGGGATTAAAGGCGTGCGCCACCACGCCCGGCTAGGCTTCAAATTCTTTATCAACTTGTAGACAATGGGAATCCCAATTGGCAGGTTCAGCTCCATGATGGCCTCTTCAGAGAGACCCTCCAGATGCTGGACAATACCCCAAAGGCTGTTGCCATGGGCTGTGATCAAGACTCTCTTCCCTGCCTTGATCTGGGGGACAATTTCTTCATTCCAGAAAGGTAGTGCTCTGGCAATCATGTCCTTCAGACTCTCCATAGGAGGGTAGCTGGTCCTCAGTAAGGTCTGCATACCTGCAGCCCTTACTGATATTGCTGTAGAAGGGATGGTTGGGTTCCATCAGCGGTGGTGGGGCATCATAGGAGCACCTCCAGATCTTTACCTGGGCCTCACCAGGCTTGGCAGCAGTTTCTGCTTTATTGAGACCAGTCAAACCCCCATAATGCATTGAGGCATCAAGTCCTCACTACTGGCAGCTCCATCTGGTCAATGGCATCCAGCAGTGTCCAAAGTGTTGGGATTGCTCCTTTCTGCACTGAGGTAAGGCTGATGTCAAATTCATAGCCAGCATCTCACAGCCCCAGCCTGCCTGCCTGCTCTGCTTCACCTCCTAGTGGCCCGCGAGGCTCTGGTCGTACCAACCGCTGAAGCGGTTCTCCAGGTTCCAGGCGCACTCACTGTGCCAGATCAGCACCAGCTTGTAGGCGGCCATGGTGGAAGGCTAAGGATGCAGTGGCGTTTGAGTGTCAGCTTCTTTGCCTAGATTGGGAAATTTTCTATTACAATTTCATTGAACCATTGATTGATTCCTTTTTCATTTAGCTCCTTTTTCTACCCCTTGTTTTATGAGGTTTGGTGTCTTGAGTTTATCTCAGAGTTTTTGCAAATATTGGTCATATTCTTTAATTTTCTTGAAGTATTTTCTGAGTGTATTGTCTTGAGTTTGCCCTGCATTCCTGAGATTCATTTTTCTGCATGATCTTGTCTGTCACTAGTGTATTTTGATGTGGTTTTTATTTGATTGATCATTGCTTTCATTTTTATAATTTTTTTTTTCTTTTTCTTTTTTTTGGTTTTTCGAGGTAGGGTCTCACTCTAGCCCAGGCTGACCTGGAATTCACTCTGTAGTCTCAGGGTGGCCTTGAACTCACGGTGATCCTCCTACCTCTGCCTCCCAAGTGCTGGGATTAAAGGCGTGCGCCACCACGCCCGGCTTCATTTCTATAATTTCTTTTTAATTTTAATTCTTTTTTAGGATTTCAGTTTCCTTGCTGTGTTTTTTTTCTTTAGTATTTATTACTTTTTTCCTTCAATTTAATCACTGCTTGTTTCACTTTGGAGCCTGTCCTGTTGAGGTCTTGAATATACTTTTGATCACTCATCTGCTTATTTGAGGTGTCTGTATGTTTGTTAATTGTTTTTAGCAATAGAGCTTTAAATTTTTTTTTCTGACATTTTACCTGTCTCTTTTTCAGCTCCCATTATACAGGAGTTGTGAGGTTCTGAGTGTTATAATGGTCTATGGTCCCGTACTCTTTCTTTGTTGTGTCTTGGACATTTATGGAGATAGATTGCTTTTTGTCCTTTTTGTTTCCCTCCTTTTCTCTTATAGCTTTATTTTGTTGTTTCTTTTGTTTTATGTAATTTTGGTTTTACTAGGAAGTGTGTTTCTTTCAAATTTTTAGAGGGTAGTCCCAGTGTTGACCTCTGCAGGCTTGTTGATAGTTTTAGTTTTCCTCAGCTGTAGGATGCTTTGTTCTGTTCTATTGGTTTACAGAGAGTTTGTCAATAAAGTATCAGTTGGAAAGTGTATGTGGTTTATGGATTTTTTTTTTTTTTTTTTTTACAAAGAAAAGGGTAACTATTTCAGAGGTGAAATAAAGGAGGAATGGAAGGAGTGAAGGGAAGGAAGAGATCTGGATTAGTAGATAAGTGCATGGATTGGAGGTATGCCAGGAAGAATGGAAATGCTTGTAGGACCAGAATGTAGAGAGCTAGATTTTTGGTAGTGTAAATAGAGCCATGAGGCACAGTCATGATAGTCCATTTTGGTGGCATAGAGGTTTTATTAATTGACAATTTTCATAATATATATATAGTTTAAAAATGATTATGAACTTTACAGGATAGACAGATTGCATATTGGTCACATTCCCGTTGGGATGTGCTCTTATATCCCCTCTTCCTTGCCCCCTTTTTATGAGGGCCCTTATCATTCGGGTTGTTGATATTCACTGTGGGGTCATGAATGCATAGTCAGTCTCAGTTGGGGGGAGATGATGCACTTGGGAGGGTGCAATGTCTGTGGATATACCTTCCCACCCTGTGGATCTTACAAACTTTCTGTTTCCTCTTCCACAATGTTCCCTGAGCCTTGATTGGTGTGTTACAAGTCTCTTTTAGTGTTGAGCTCTCTGCATCTTCTGAATTTCTTCTTTGATGAGTTTTGAGTCTCCTTAATGTCTGTCTCCATTTCCCTGGTGGAGGTTGTCAGGCTAGTAGTGAGAGCAGCACGCAAGTTTAAAATGCTACTTCTCTGTAGTGTCTGCAGATGGGATAGAAATGACTCATCTTTTGCTAGGCAGTTGTCTTTTCTTTCTGCTTTTTTTTTTTTTTTTTTTTTTTTTTGAGTTAAGGTTTCACTCTAGCCCAGGCTGGCCTCGAACTCACAACGATCCTCCTGCATATGCCTCCCAAGTACTGGGATGAAAGGCATGCTCTATCATGCCCAGCTTCAGCTATCTTCTTGTATTGATGGATCTTGGTTCTCCCTGGTATTTGTTATGATCTGTTAAGAAAAAAAGAAAAGCAGATTCTCCAAATAAGAATGAGAGTAGCATGGATCAAAGGTGGAAATGGAGTAAACATGGTGCTTTCAATGACTTTTTTTTTTCATGGGCATACCGTCTCTTTAGCGAAAGAGTGGAAGCTTTTCTCTAGAGTCTATGACCTTTCTATCCATAGGATCTGACTTGGTTATCAGTGCTAGGTATATGAATTTCTTCCCACTGAGTGGGCCTTATATTATATCCAATCAGAGAGCAATTGATTATCTCCATAGCTTGTGTGTCACTATTGCATAAGTGTGTCCATCTTGCCTGGCTGGTTGATTTTATAGCTTACATGATCCCTAGCTAATTCACACTGTAGGTGAACATTATCCACCCTCCAGCCCCCAGCAACTTGAATATCACTTCCCAGCACTATGAGGACTAACCACCAAGAAACTAGCTTCTTTTTTTTTTTTTTAATTTTTATTTATTTATTTATTTGAGAGTGACGGACAGAGAGAGAAAGAGGCAGAGAGAGAGAGAGAGAGAATGGGCGCGCCAGAGCCTCCAGCCCCTGCAAACGAACTCCAGATGCGTGCGCCCCCTTGTGGCATCTGGCTAACGTGGGTCCTGGGGAATTGAGCCTCGAACCGGGGTCCTTAGGCTTCACAGGCAAGCGCTTAACCACTAAGCCGCCTCTCCAGCCCTTCTTTTTTAGTTCCATTGTGATCTCTCTTTATCTTGTGCTCACAGCCTGTGGTGTCTTTAACAATAGGGTCTTACCATTTAGCTCTATTGTGTAAACAAATGCTTTGGCAATAGCCTGTATTGGTTTGGGGACCTGTGGGCCTGCCTGATCAACAGCCATCTGTGGGGAATGATCTAGTTCTGGTACTGGGATTTACCAGCCAGAGCTCATGGTGTTAGGGTTGTTTTCTCCACCCCCTACAGGGCAACTCTGCCTGGACAACCCTTCCCTTCTTATTAAGAGTTATATGTATATTTTAATTAGCTAACCAGGAAGAAGGTTTCTATGGTACTGGTTCATGTAGTCATTAGTTTTGTGTAATTGCCACACACACACACACACACACACACACACACACACACCCCTGCCCTTTATTCTCTTCATTTCATTCCTTGTTGTTCCCATTCTTTGCTAGTCTCATTCTAGTTCCTGGCCAGTACTATTGATGTGTTCTACAACTTTCAAACAGATCAAGCTGTTTCATGTTAGGAAATGGATATGAGAGAACATGTAGCATTTGTCTTTCTGAGCCTGTGTAACCTCATCTACTATGATTTTTTTCAAGTTCATCCATTTTCCTGCAAATTTCATTATTTCTTATCACTGAATGGAATTCCACAGTGTATATGTATTACATCTTCATTATCCATTTATCAGTTGATGGGCATCTGCCCTGTTTCTAATCCCTAGCAACAAGCATGGCTGAACAAGTATCTCTGTAGTAAAGAGTGTTTAGGGTATATATGCCTAGGCGTGGTATAGCTAGACCTAATTGCAGAACTATTTTCAGATTTTTGAGGAACCTCCATACTGATATCCATAATGGTTTTACAAGTCTGAACTCCCACCAGTAGTGGATAAGGGTTCCTGTTTCCCTACATCCTCCTCAACATTTGTTGTCATTTGATTTTTTTTTTTTTTTTTAATGAAAAAGCGAGCAAGAGAGACAAGAGAATTGGCGCACCAGGGCCTGCAGCCACTGCAACTGAACTCCAGATGCATGGGCCACCTTGAGCACATGTGTGACCTTGCTCGCTTGTGTCACCTTGTGTGTCTGGCTTATGTGGGGTCTGGAGAGTCCAACATTCTTAGGCTTTGCAGGCAAGCATCTTAATTGCTAAGCCATCTCCAGCTTGTCATTTGAGATATACATATGTTAAAAATGTTTTTTGTGGTAGCCATTCTGACTAGAGTGAGATGAAATGTCAGTCATTTAAACTTGCATTTTCCTGATTGCTAAAATGTTGAACATCTTATTTGGTGTTAATTGGCCATTTGGATTTCTTCCTTTATTTTTATTTGATCTTTTTGAGGTAGGGTTTTGCTCTAGCCTGGCTGACCTGGGTTTCATTATGTAGTCTCAGGGTGGTTTGAACTCACGGTGATACTCCTACTTCTGCCTCCTGAGTGCTGGGATTAAAGGCATGTGCAACCATACCTGGCTTGGATTTCTTCCTTTGAGAACTCTTGTTCAGTTCCCTGCCCCAATTTTTTTAAATGGGTTGTTTGATTTTTAATTGCTTAGTTTTCTGAGTTCTTTGTATATTGTAGATATTAAACCTCTGCTGGGTATATAGGTGCTGATTTTCACCCACTCTGTAGGTTGCCTTTTGACTGGTGATGGTTAGCTTATCTGTACAATAGCTTTTTAGTTTCATGAGATCCTAGTGGTCTTTTTTTCCCTTGGCTACTGGGGTCTTATTTAACAAGTCTTTCCCTACACCTATATACTGGAGTGTTCTTCCTACTTTTGCCTCTAGTTGTTTTACAATTTTACTTTCTATGTTGAGGTCTTTGGTCCATTTAGAGCTGATTTTTCTGCAGGGTGAGAGAAGTGAGTCTAGATTCCTTTTTCTATATATTGATATCCAGTTTCTCCAGCACCATTTGTTGAAGATGCTGTTGTTTTCTCCAGTATGTGTTTTTATCTTCTTTGTCACAAATCAGGTTGTTGTAGTTACTAAAACTTAAAACTGGATCTTCTCTTATTTTTTGGATATTCTGTTTCATTCCTTTGATCTATGTGTCTGTTTTTGTTCCTGTACCATGCTGTTTTTGTTGCTATGGCTTTATAGTACATGATATCAGGCAGGTATGGTGATACCTGCAGTAATATTCCTTTTGCTACTGATATTTCGGCTTTCTGAGGCCTTTTGTGCCACTATATCACTTTTGAAATTAATTTTCTACCTCTGAAGAATATTGCTAGAATTTTATTTACAATTGTATTAAATCTGTATGTTGCTTTTTTTAATTTTGTATGTTGCTTTTTTAAGGGTGGCCATTTTTACAATACTAATTCTTCCAATGTATGAGTATAGGAAATCATTCCATGCTCTTCTGACTTCCTTAATTTATTCCTTTAGTGTTTTTGTTTTCACTGTATAGGTCTTTCACCTACCTAGTTAGGGATATCCCTCAACTTTTTTTTTTTTTTTTTTTTGGTGGCTGTTGTAAACAGGATTGCTTCCCTTATTTCTTTCTTTATATGTCCTTACTATAATGAAGAAGGCTACTAATTTTTATGTGTTGGTTTTATATTCCTGTTACTTTGCTGAGAGAACTTATTCTCACTAGGAGGATTTTGGTGGAGTCTTTGAGTATAGAATTGTATCATCTGTAAATAGGACTAGTTTGACTTCTTCCTTTCCAATTTGTATTCCTTTTATTTCTTTCTCTTTTATTGCTTGAAGTAAGACTTCAAGTACTGTATTGAAAAGCAGTGGTGAGAGTGGGCACCCCTGACTTATTTTAGACCTTAACAGGAATACTTCCTTTCATGTCTTTCCCTGTTTAGTATGATATGAGCCTTAGTTATGTTATAGCCCTTATTATGTTGACATGTGATCCCTTCACCCCTAGTCTCCAGTATTATCTGCATTTATTGAAATGATAGTGTGATTCCTGTGTTTAAATCTTATGTGATATATTACATTTACTAGTTTCCATATGTTGAACCATCCCTGAATCTCTAGGATGAAACCTATTTGGTCAAGGTGGATGTAACTTTAGATGTATTCTTGGATTTGATTTACAAGAATTTTGTTGAGAATTTTTCATCTGTGTTCATAAGGGCTTATTGGTCTATAATTTTCCTTTCTTGCTGCCTCTCTATCTGGTTTTGGTGCTGGCTTTAAAGCAGAAGTCAAGGGAGCGTTCCTTTCTTTCAGTTATGTGGAATAACTTGAGAAAAAATGATTTTAGTTCTTCAATGAAGGTTTGGTGGAATTCAGCAGGGAATCTGTCTGGGCTCAGACTTTTTTTGTTGGAATGCTTTTAATTCTTTAATCTAGTTAGAAGTCATAGCTCTGTTCATGTAACTTATCTCTTTTGGGTTTAGCTCTGGCAGGTGGTATGAATCAAGGAATTCATCTATTTCTTTCAGATTTTCTATTGTGCAGTATAGGTATCTGAACTATGTCTTGATGATATTCCTATTTTCATTGGTATCTATTTTAACATTTTCTTTTTCATTTCTAATCAGTTGAGTTGAGTTTTCTCTGTTTTTCTTTTGATTATTTTGGCCTGGGATTTATCTTTTTTTTTTTTTAAAGAATCGGCTCTTCGATTCATCATTTTTTTTTCTTCATTTCCAATTCATTGACTTCTGCTCTGATCTTGCTTATATCTTTCTGTCTAGTACTTTTGGGTTTGGATTGTTGTTTATTTTCAAAGACTTCAGGTGGATAGTTATTTATTGAGATCTCTCTGTCTTGGTAAGGTAGGCATTTGGTGTTATAAACGTCCTCCTCGGGACTGCCATAGGTTTTGGCGTATTGGTTGTATTTTTATCGGCATTCAGTTATAGAAATTTTTTAATTTCCTTTTTGATTTCTTCCACGACCTCTGTTTTAATAGTGAGTTGTTCAATCTCCAGTACTTAGTGTATTTTCTATTGTTTACCTCTTGTTGATTTCTAGCTTTATGACCTTATGTTCTGAATTAATAAAGGGAGTTGTGTTTATTTTCCTGAATTTGTGTAGACTTGCTTTTTGTCCTAATATATGTTCTGTTATAGAGAAGGTTCCTAGAGCTGATGAGATGAATGTGTATTCTGTAGTTAGGGTAGAATGTTCTGTAGATCTTTTAAGTCTATTTGATCTGTGATGTTATTTATCTCCATTATTTCTGTGTATATTCTGTTTAGATGATCTGTCTGTTGACAGTAGTGGTTGTTAAAGTTTCCTACTATTGTATTGGCATTTATTTCTGACTTAATAATTTTGCTTTATAAAATTTGATATACCTGTGTTTGGTGCATTTTGTTTTATGATTGTAATATCCTCTTGTTGACTTGTTCTCTTAATGACTATAAAGTGGCATTCTTTGTCTCCTTTGATTACTTTTGGTTTAAAGTCTGTTTTGTTAGATATTAGTACACCTGCTTAGTTCTTATTTCCATTTGTTTGAAATGTCTTTTTGTTTTCATCCTTTCACTCTAAGGTGGTGTCTGTCTTTAATGGTCAGGTGGGTTTCTTGTAGACAGCAAATGGATGGATCCTGTTTTCTACTCCAGCCTGTTAACCTGTGTCTTTTGATTGGGGAGTTGACTCCATTGATGTTCAGAGTTATAATTGAGAGGTGTTAGTTAATCCCTGTCAATTGGGGACTTTGTGGATTTTGGTGTTTTCTTGATCATCTGCTTATACATCTTTTGTAGTTTTGATTATTGCTTTTTCCCTCCTATAGCTCCATGAATGTATTTGTTCTTCTCTTCCATGTGGAGTATTCTATGTGGTATTCTCCTTAGGGCTTGCTTGGTGCTCATGTATTGATAATGCTGTCTTTCATCATGAAAAGATTTTTTCTTTCTCCTTTATCTGGCTTTTAGTTTCCATTGGAAAATACCTTTATAAGTTATATTTTTTTTTGTTTTGTTTTGTTTTTTGTTTTTCAAGGTAGGGTCTCATTCTAGCTCAGGCTGACCTGGAATTCACTCTGTATTCTCAGGGTGGCCTCGAACTCACAGTGATCCTCCTACCTCTGCCTCCCGAGTGCTGGGATTAAAGGCGTGAGCCACCACACCCAGCTTTATAAATTGTTTTTTTCATGCAGCTTAGTAGTTTCTATTTTAAGTGTTTAATGTTTTTAACTATAATATGACATGGGGAATTTTTTCTACGGTGCTGTGTATTTGGCATACTTTATGCCTCCTGCACCTGGATGGGTCTTTATAAGTTTAGGAATAGTTTCTTCAGTAATTTTGTTGAAGATATTTTCTATACCCTTTGCATATTTAATTCTTCCCTTCTTGCATGCTCATGACCTGTATGTTTGGTGTTTTTAAGATGTCCCACATTTCTCTTATGTTGTGTTTGCATGCTCTTTTGTACTTGTTTATTTTAGACTCTCGGTGTATTTCCTCTGTCTTGTCCTTGAACTCTGATTGTCTGTCTTCCACAAGATTGTTCTATTTATGAGGCTTTCTTGGGAGTCTTTAAAATGAGATATTTTACTTTTGTTTTCTTCATCATCTCCATCTCTTCATTGAATTACATTTTTATTTCTGTTTGACTTTCTTATGGTGTTTTGAACATCATTCCTGCATTTCATCAGGTCCTCACTGAGTTTGTTCTGCTGACCATTGAGTTTAGTTTTTTGTTGATTCTCCTCCAAAAGCTGCCTATTGAGTTCTTTTTGTTGATTCTCTTCCATTTCATATAGCCATTTATTCTTTATTCATAGTGTCATGAACTTTGTTTAATATGCTTATTATTAATTTATTTTTGAATTCTATGTCTGGAATTTCCCCTATGTTTTCATTGAAGGCTTCCATTATGGGCCTAGGCATTCTTAGTGGGGATCTTTTGGCTTGGTGTCTTGAATTATTTTGTATTGGGATTTGCCCATCTCAAGATGGTCCTCTTTCCTGCTAAGAATGCAGCAATAGCTGCTCTTGGAGAGCCTTGTGAATGTCCTTGTCAGTTTTAATCGAAGTTGATGTGGGGATGTCATTCTCTCTGTAGGTTTGGGCTGGGTAAAGTTGAAGCTTAGTAGGCCTATTCTTGTATGTGCAGCCTGGGTAGGGGGAAGGCGGTCTGTGCTAGAGCCTAGGAGGTCTGATGTACTCAAAACCCAAGATTTGGAGTTTGATCAGCTAGGAAGTCTCTATTCAGGGAGATGTAGGCAGACAGGCAGGCTCCCAGTGGAGTAGGGAGAAATTCTTGTGCAAGTTGGGTAGGTTTTGGAGAGAGATCAGCTCTGGGGTCCCTATTGGTGATGGTGGCAGTATATGCTGGGTGGGTTACCATGTGTATTGTTACTGCTAAATTTGTGGGCTGGGTACCACTGTGGAAGCTCCCCTGCATCCAGGTTACCCAGTGCTATTCACTGCTCAAGGTGGGAATGAGATCAATTCTGGAATCCCTACTTGCAATAGAAGATTTAAATATAGTAGCTTAAAAAGATGTATAAATTTTCAAATATCAATTCCCATATGCAACTAGAGTGACTATACTCTTGGGACATTAAAATCTATAAAAAAACATCATCAATAATAAAAAAGAAAAAGGCACTGTAAAAGCAAAAACAATAAACCTAAAAAGAAAGTGAGAAAGTAAAAAAAAAAAAAAAAAGGAAAGAAAAGGAATAATCAAATCTACAAAAAACAACAAAAAAAATCAACAAAAACCACAAGGGATATGGATGGGGCACTGGAAATGGGTGGGAAACTGGCCATGTAAATATGGGCAAGTGTGCTTTCCTCCTCACCTGGGATTGTAGTTTGGAATGGTATCAAGGCTGAAACCAGCAGAGTAAGTCCTAAATAGCTCCATGTCTGTCCTGTGCGGCTTGTGTTGGAATCACCTGGGCTCCCAATAGTTTTGCGTATCCTTGCCACTCCATGTCTGCTATTCACAGTAATACTGTACCATCTCTTGTTTCCAGCTTTATGCAGTGCATATCCTACAGTGTTGGCATCTTCAACATCCTGTGGTATTCGTTTGAATTTAGGCTCCACCTTCTCACCTTCATACATTGTTCTATTAGTATCATCTAGGCAAGAAATTTGACCCTACCACACATTATCTGTCCTCAGTGCATTCCTGAAATTTTGATGAAAAGCCTCCATGATCCCCTTATGCATGTATCTTCCATACCTGCAAAGCCAGTACATTATGAATGACCCTTCCAAGTTTTGCTGTTAGTTGAAGATGTAACTTGGTCTCCTTGGATCACTGCTTCTGTGTACCTTGCATGCTGAACCTGGGAAAACACCTCTGTAGGCAGCCATTTAATCATGGTGTCTTCCTGCTCAGGGAATCCTTCTCAGTTCAATCTCTCCTTTCAATTGAATTTGCATTTTCATAAGTTGGAGCCTTCAATGGGTAGGCTTTTACCCTCAAGGCACCTTTCTTATTGTCTTAGTGCAGGGTCTGAGGGCTTTCTAAACCTACTTTGTTTCCAACTTTAAACTCAGTCAAGCTCTTTACCTTCTGAAACTTTTCATTTTTCATTCATTTCTGCTTTCTCTTACAAGGTCTGACTGTGAGCGGTAAGCAATAATTCTCCCATAGCCTGATGTTCTGCTATTTTGAAATTCTTCTGCCTAACCGCTTGGTCCACTACCTTTGACTTTAGCCTCACCTCAGGGCTTTAGGAAATTGGCAGGAACCATCCAGATTTTTTTTTTTTTTTGACAGTGTTACACAATAACCTCCAACCCAATTCCTGATAGAGTTCTTATTCTCCTCTAAAACCTTGTGGGGACAGTCTCCAGTGCTCTAGTGTCTGCATTTAAATATATATATATAAAATATATTTTTTTTAGATAGAGAGAGAATAAAGGGAGAAAATGGGCACACCAGGGCCTCCTGTTTTCTTGTAGCTGCACACAAACTCCAGATGCATGTGCCATTTTGTGCATGTGGCTTTAAGTGGGTACTGGGCTATCAAACGTGGGCCATTAGACTTTGCAAGTATTTTTCTCCATTTTGTCTTCCTCATTCTTACCATAATGACCCATGAAGTTCTACTTACAACATTCTAGGGCTTCATTAATTGACAGTTCCAAACTCTTCTATATTCCTCCTGCAAACTAGTTCCAAAGCCTACTGACCACATGATCAAGTTTATCACAGCAGTAGCCCTATTTGGTATCAAGATAGGCATCAGGCAGGATTCTCTAGAGAAACAGTACCTACCAACAGAGTATACACACACACACACACATAAATATTATCAAAGGAGATTTACTAGATTGGCTTTCGGGACAGGAGCTAGGTAATCTAACAGTGGTCATGTGCACATTAGAGACACTAGCTTTTCAGCCCACAAAGCTGGATGCTTCATCCCAGTAGATGCTGAGCCTGGTAAAGTCGATGGTATTCAGTCTACATTGGAAGACTAAAGAACCTGGGATCTGGAATTAGCAGATGACGGCAGCAGCAGCAGTTAAATGTGCTGAGGAAGAAGTGAAGGCAGGCAGGCAGGCAACATTTGTTTTTCCACAGACTTTTTTATTTCTGGGCTGTCTGCTGGAAAGTGCTGCCTCCTTGTGGGTGCATCTTTCTTCCTCTGTTAAACCTCTCTGGGAACACACTTCATGGTACACCCATAGGTGTGTCTCTTAGGTGATTTCAAATCCAATTAAGGTAGCAATAAAGATTAACCATCATTAAAATTGTCTAGCCATTAAAATGTTTGCTAATTTAATATATTTTTTTGCCATGTTTTTCAATAGATGGCAAGTACTTGGAATTTTGTGTAGCCGTTTGTTATTATTTGGTGATGTAAAACATATTTTACAGCTTTTACTTTGAATTATAACTTCATCAGGTTACAGAAACTATTTCCGAGATTCATGCGCCCATTGTTAATGTTGGTGTTGATCCGTCTGTGTCAAGAAAGAAAGAACTCAAGGTAGTGCTGCTTTGCTAATATTTTTTCTTTTTGCTATACAATTTTCAACTTGTCCTCATAAAGTCAAATTATTGATTAAATATTTTACTAAAGAGATAGCAAAAATGTTTTCAGATTGTAGCAGTCTGTAAGATTACTGTTCTAGTTCAATAAAATTAAAACCCTGTATGATTTGAGTTTTTGAGATACTTGAAAACATTTGGTGTGGTATAGATTTTCATACTAATTTTTATAGTGTTTAAATGATCAATTTATATCTTTCTTTAGATAGCTGAAATAAAAGTTAAACTTATTGAAGCAAAAGAAGCCTTGGAAAATTGCATTGCTATACAAGATTTTAATCAGGCCTCAAAATTAAAAGATGAAATACAAACATTGGAAGATGCCAGAATAAACCTCTTAAAAGAGACAGAACAACTTGAAATTAAGGAAGTTCACATAGAGAAGGTATATTTAATCTTTTCATACTAAATTTTAGCTCTTACAAAACTTTGCTTTTTTCTTTTTAAAAAATATTTTATTTATTTATTTGCAAGCAGGGAGAGAGAGAGAGAGAGAGAGAGAGAAGAGAGACAGAGAGAATGGGTATGCCAGGGCCTTCAGCCACTGCAAACGAACTCCAGATTGATTTTCCACTTTGTGCATCTGGCTGTATATGGGTACTGGGGAATTAAACCTGGGTCCTTGGGCTTTATGGGCAAGTGCCTTAACTGCTGAGCCATCTTTTGAGCTCCCATACTTTATTTTCTTTAAATGTGCTTCTAGTGTTTATTTGCTTTGGTATGATTTGTAAAAGCAATGCGAATTAAAATGAAGAAGGAAACTTTTTAGTCTCCAGTTCCTTTATATTTTTGGACTTTGGAAAAGGCCTTAATTTTAATTATTGTATCTAAGACCTTATTTGCTCCTTTGTCATGATTTTCCTTAAGAGTCTGAAAATTTTCTTTCCTACCAACGTAACTGGTCTTTTCGTGGTTACCTCTGTGTTGTAGCTGGTCTTTTAGTGGCTACCTCTGTTTTTTTTTTTTTTCTTTTAATTTTTTTTTTTTTTTTTTTGAGGTAGGGTCTCATTTTAGCTCAGGCTGACCTGGAATTCACTATGTTATGTAGTCTCAGGGCGGCCTCGAACTCATGGTGATCCTTCTATCTCTGCCTCCTGAGTGCTGGGATTAAAGGCGTGCGCCACCACGCCCAGCTTCTGTTTTTTTTTTTTTTTAAATAAATTTATTTATTTATTTGTAAGGAGATAGAGCATGATTATATAAATGAAAGAGAATGAGAATGGGTGAACTAGGGCCTCTTTAACCAATGCAAATGAACTCCAGATGAATGTGCCATTTGTGCATCTGGCTTTATGTGGTAGAGTGGTTTGAATCCCATATTGTATCCCAGATGTACCCCATAAACTCATGTGTTCTGAATGCTTGGTCTCCAACTGATAGCAATTTGGGAGGTGGAAACTGGCTGGAGGAGATTTATTGCTTGGGGTTGACCTTCAGGTTTATTAATAAGCCCCTAGATTGCCAGCACTAGTTGCCTTATTCTCCTACTGCAGTTTTCTACCTGCTTTGGCAGAGGTGATGTCTAGCCTCAGCTTATTCCATACTTTTCCTGCTATCATGAAACTTCTCAAGAGTGTAAGCCTGAAATAAACACTTTTTTCCCATAAAGCTGTTTTTGGTCAGGTACTTTATTCTGATAGTGAGAAGGTAATTATATTTCATGGTTAAGCAAGTGCTTTAACTCCTGAGCTATCTCCTCAGCCCAGTACTTCTATTTTTATTCAATTATTTGTCTTGAATGGTTCAAAAAAGGAAATTGCATCTATCTTTCACTTAGGGAAAATCTGTGACCTATTGATATGAAAAATTGTCTGGGGGGCTGGAGAGATGACTCAGTGGTTAAGGTGCTTACCTGCAAAGCCTAAGGACTCAGGTTTGATTCCCCAGTATCCATGTAAGCCAGATGTGTAAGGTGGCACATGTGTCTGGGTTTTGTTTGCAGAAGCTAGAGGCCCTGGCCTCTGTCCCTACCCCATATAAATAAGTAAATATTAAAAAATGTCTGATGACTGTTTCATCATGTATGTTTTGAAAGCTTAATTAGTCATTATTGCTTTTAGAAATGCCAGTTTTATTTTTAAAATAATTTTATTTATTTATTTTACTTTTTTGTTTTTTGATGTAGGGTCTCACTCTAGCCAGGCTGACCTGGAATTCACAAGGATCCTCCTACCTCTGCCTCCCAAGTGCTAATAATAGTAAAGGTGTGCGCCACTACACCCAGTTCAGTTTGGTTATTTTTTAATGAAATACTTAGCTTGATAGCTACTAACATTTAAAGCTTTCCCACAGTCTTTTTTTTTAAACTTAGTTGTTTTATAAATTAATCTCTTAACTGGAATATTTTTTCCTGTTGAATTTATTTTAACAAGTTCTATTTGATATTAACTTCAATTAAGATTTTAAAAAATATTTCTTTCTTTCTTTATTTAACAGAGGAGGGAGAGAGATGCAGAGAAACTATAGGTCAGCCTGGGCTAGAGTGTGATCCTACCTTGAAAAACAAAAAACAAACAAAAATCTCTATAATTTATGTTATGCCTTTGGCCTCTCTACTTGTAAACAATATCCTTATTCTAACTCCTTACTTTTCCAATAAAAGTGACCGACATATATATATATATATATATATATATATATATATATATATATATATTAATATATATATATTTTTTTTCCGAATTCACTATGTAGTGTCAGGGTAGCTCATGGCAATCCTTCTACCTCTGCCTCCTGAGTGCTGGGATTAAAGGTGTGTGCCACCACGTCTGGCTCTCGAATTTATTTTTTTTTTTATGGGTAGGAGCTTTTTTGTTTGTTTGTTTGTTTGTTTGCAAAATCTGGGTTATCATGTTATCATGGGCTATTAAATTTTAAGAGGCAAAATAACAAAAACTTAACATACAGCCTAAAAATTCAAATTAAGAAAATATTGGGACAGTATTGCTATATCAGCACTTGAAGGCAGAGATAGGATCTTGAGTTCAAGACCGGCCTTGGTTAAATAAATGAGGTCCTTCCTTGCTTGAAACATATAAGGGATATAATACAGTACGTATCGTGTGCAAGGACTTGAGTTTGATCCCTAGCAACCACCTGCTGTTCTCCCCAAAGGGGGAAAAAAAAAGAAGGGTTTTGTAAATGCTCATGATTAATGTCATCCCTTTAAGTTTACTTCCTTTGGATATTGTATGTCCATGTGTTCTATTGGAGGAATTTAAGTATTGTAATACAGTCACAGCATAGTATAATAGATGGCACAATCAAGGAAAGAGGGAAGCATTGCCTTATGGTTTATTTTATTTTATGGTTTATTATTATTATAGTTTATTTTTTAGAGTGGGGTAAAGCATGGTTGAGCAGTGTAGTTCACATGGCAGCCAAGAAACAGATCTTTCCTTTTCTTTCTTTTATTCCATTTAGTCCTGTAGCCTGTGGGGTGGTATCACTCATTCAGTGTAAGTCATCTTCTTGTTAGTTGTCTCCATTCATAACTTCAAAGACACACTCAGCAGAAAGTGCTCTACTAAATTTCTAGATACTTCTCACTCCAATCAAGTTGATAGTCAATATTAACCTTAACAAATAATATAACCTAATTGCTAATGGGTTTGTTTTCTCTGGCAATCCATTGACTACTTTTTAAAGCACTTCATTGTGATTCTCATTTTACAAGGGTAAATTTACTTGCCTCCAATCACTGTGGTCCTTCAAACCTAAGCAGTTGCTCTAAAGTTGTATTTATTTTTTATTTATTTATTTTTTATGAGAGAGAGAGAATGGATGTTGGCACACCAGGGCATCTAGCCACTGCAGTTGAACTCCAGAATCGTGCGCCACCTTGTGTGCATGTACTGGCTTAGGTGGGACCTGGAGAGTCGAACATGAATCCTTAGGCTTCACATGCAAGTGCCTTAACCACTAAGCCATCTCTCTAGCTGTAAAGTTAATTTTAATGTATTCTATGTTATCTCTCCATAATGTGTTATTAGTGTAGTTAATATTGTAGACAGATGCAATGACATATATGATGGCATACAGTTTAAGAAAAAAAAATTTTTAACCTTCAGGTATACATGACTAAAGAATTAAGGGAGGGCTGGAGAGATGGCTTAGCACTTAAGGTGCTTTCCTGCAAAGCCTAAGGACCCAGGTTTGATTCTCCAGGTCTCATGTAAGCCAGATACACATGATGGTGTGTGTGTCTGGAGTTAGTTTGCAGTGGCTAGAGGCCCTGGCCCACCCATTTTCTCTCTCTCTGTAATAAATAAAAATAAATCTTGCGGGGTGTGGTGGCACACACCTTTAATCCCAGCACTTAGGAGGCAGAGGTAGGAGGCCACCCTGAGGCTACATAGTGAATTCCAGGTCAGCCTGAGCTAGAGAGAGACCCTACCTCGAAAAACCAAAAAAAAAAAAAAAAAAAAAAAAAAAGGTGCACACTTGGGAGGCAGAGGTAGGAGGATCACTGTGAGTACAAGGCCACCCTGAGACTACGTAGTGAATTCCAGGTCAGCCTGGGCTAGAGTAAAACCCTACCTCAAAACACCAAAAAAAACCCTAAAAATAAAAATCTTTAAAAAGAAAGAATTGAGGGAGAGGAAAAGATAAATAAGAGGGGCTGGAGAAATGGCTTAGCAGTTAAGTGTTTGCCTGTGAAGCCTGAGGACCCCAGTTCGCGGTTCAATTCCCCAGGACCCACGTTAGCCAGATGCACAAAGGGGCACACGCATCTGGAGTTCGTTTGCAGTGGCTGGAGGCCCTGGTGTGCCCATTCTCTTTCTCTCTCTCTCTGAATATTCCTCTTTCTCTCTCTCTCTGTCACTTTCAAATAAATAAATAAATATAAAAAAATTAAAAAGATAAATAAGAGGGATCATTTAGGGCCAGGTTATGTAAAGCCTTGTATAATCAATAGTAAGCTGAGTATAGTTGTTCATGCTTGTAATCCCAGCATTTGGAAGACTGAGGTACAGGGATTACCATGAGTTTGAGGCCAGGCTGGGCTATAAAGCGAGTTCCAGGTCAGGCTGGCCTAGAGGATGACCCTGCCTCAAAAAGAACAACAACAAAAACCCAAAACCAAAAACAACAAAACAAAATGAATTTGTGCCTTACTCAAAGATCATGGTAAATCACTAGTAAATTAAGGATTAGGGTAGAATACTCTGTTTTACCAGGATCAGTACTGTTAGGGCATGGATTAGAATGATAAAAGCCTAGATTGGCCTAGTACTTGTGGAAATTATCACAGCGTGGCATGAGAGGATAGTGGTGTGAACAAGATGATGATGGATACAGAAAGAAGTGATGTACTTGAGAGTCATGTAGTTTAGTAAATAGAAAGAAGAGGGAACCAAGATTGTATTGTGCCCTATTTGAGGAACACAGACTTAAATTTATGGAAGACTAACTTTGGAATTTTCCTACTCAGAAGTAGGCAAACTGCTTCTAGAAATGGGAGAACTAATGCCTGGTATATCAATGCCAGGAGTGGGCTAGCCCCCTCTAGCAGCTGCCTGAGGAAAAAGAAGCTGAAGAGAAGTTTAGTTTAAGCCATTAGTAAATGCGCTGCATCTGCTGTCACTGCTGTTCTGATATTACTGTGGCTGTGGCTTCTTCTGCATACAGACCAAAAAACCAGTAATATGTGAACAAGTAGTACATTGTATGAGCAAAGGGTAAAACCTTGGATAATCTTTAAACATTTGTTAAAGGAAGGGATTTAGGGGAATGACCTGTTGGATTCTGCTGATCCAGAACATACATATACTGTGCATCACAAATGTAATCACATTAAGCCCACCTGTTGTTTTCAACATATCTGTGGGACCTTAGTGACCTCATTGCCCACAGTGCTGTGGTCAGCTCTTCTTATGCATATATGCTTGTTCTGAGTTGAGAGTCCTATCAGGCAACTGAGGAAATTGGTCAGAGCATAGTTTAAGATCAATCAGCTTCTCTAAACATTGCTTGTCAATTTTGATCATCTGTACTGTTGAGGCCAAAGACCAAGGCAAAGGAAACCTAGTAACGTTGTTTAAGCAGGAAGATTACATAGTTGTAAAATTAACTTTATCGCAAGTTACAAGTAAGAAATTTAGCATCATACAGCAATAATAATCAGAAAAGTTATTGTAAGGTCCATAAAAAATATTCCCTCAATTCATCCCCACAGCATCATAAGAACTTTTACTTTGGGCATGTGGATAGATGGTAGTGACATGATGATGATAGCATATACAAGGGAGAGACTTGAGTAATGAGTGAATTCCATTTTGGAAATGGTAAGTTTGAGGAGCCTGTGAGCATCCAGGAGGAAAAATCTTAGAGTAGTTGTGTATACAAATCTGAAATTTTGAAAATAGCTGGGCCATTTCATAACAGCGAGGTATATAGTCGGATATGATCACCTCGGGCATGTAGAATACCATTGTGCCTCTTAAGAAAGTAAACATTTAAGGAAAAGGGAGAAGGTAACTCTGACTAATGCTGAACAATTTGTCTTTATTGTAGAATGATGCTGAAACATTGCAGAAGTGTCTGATTTTATGCTATGAACTGTTGAAGCAGATGTCCGTTTCAGCTGGTATCAGTGCTTCCATGAATGGCATCGTTGAATCTTTGGTACATTGGTGGCCTTTGAGGCTTTGTACTTGTCTATACAGTATGTTCATTAGCAGTCAAAAGAATGAAAGATTGCTGTTTTAAACATCTAATACATAGAAATGGTAAAAGATTTGTAAATATAGTGACTATTTGATATTATATGAATAAGATGATTCATGTAAAGGACTTAGAACTTAGAATTTTTTTCTGAAAACATTCATACTGGAAAGAAATGTAGAATATTTTCATTCTTTGAAGAGTAGAGGAGATTCTGAACCAAAGAATACTTAAAGTACTAGAATTCTGTAGAGAAAGACTGAGATGGTTACTTTGAGTCCTGTGTAAAGAATTTGTTATTAATATTTTTATATTCTTTTTGCCATGGTGTCTAACAGCATTGCTTAAACTCATCTTGAATGGCTGGGGTTAAGTAGCCTTCCTATTTGAGCCTCTCAAGTAGCTGGGAAAGATTTTCTTTTAAAATAGTCTTTATTTATTTATTTATTTTTTATTAGAGAGACAGTTGGTGTGCCAGGGCGTTAGCCACTGCAGTTGAACTCCAGATGTGTGCGTGACCTTGTGAGCATGTGTCACCTTGTGCATCTGGCTTACGTGGTGTCTGGGGAGTGGAACCTGAATCCTTAGGCAAGTACCTTAACCGCTAAGCCATCTCTCCAGCCCATAAAATAACCTTTTGTTTGAAAATAACCTTTTATGGATAATCCCATTGTACTTTTGGAAAATAACCTTTTGTATTTCTAAAAAATAATATTTTATAGGTAATCCCATTATATTGACATTGGGACGTAAGTACTGTAGAATATTTTTTTATATGCATGTAACTTGAAATTCTCTAGTGGTCATGAATTCCAGGTCAGCCTGGGCTAGAGTAAAACCCTACCTCAAAACACCAAAAAAAACCCTAAAAATAAAAATCTTTAAAAAGAAAGAATTGAGGGAGAGGAAAAGATAAATAAGAGGGGCTGGAGAAATGGCTTAGCAGTTAAGTGTTTGCCTGTGAAGCCTGAGGACCCCAGTTCGCGGTTCAATTCCCCAGGACCCACGTTAGCCAGATGCACAAAGGGGCACACGCATCTGGAGTTCGTTTGCAGTGGCTGGAGGCCCTGGTGTGCCCATTCTCTTTCTCTCTCTCTCTGAATATTCCTCTTTCTCTCTCTCTCTGTCACTTTCAAATAAATAAATAAATATAAAAAAATTAAAAAGATAAATAAGAGGGATCATTTAGGGCCAGGTTATGTAAAGCCTTGTATAATCAATAGTAAGCTGAGTATAGTTGTTCATGCTTGTAATCCCAGCATTTGGAAGACTGAGGTACAGGGATTACCATGAGTTTGAGGCCAGGCTGGGCTATAAAGCGAGTTCCAGGTCAGGCTGGCCTAGAGGATGACCCTGCCTCAAAAAGAACAACAACAAAAACCCAAAACCAAAAACAACAAAACAAAATGAATTTGTGCCTTACTCAAAGATCATGGTAAATCACTAGTAAATTAAGGATTAGGGTAGAATACTCTGTTTTACCAGGATCAGTACTGTTAGGGCATGGATTAGAATGATAAAAGCCTAGATTGGCCTAGTACTTGTGGAAATTATCACAGCGTGGCATGAGAGGATAGTGGTGTGAACAAGATGATGATGGATACAGAAAGAAGTGATGTACTTGAGAGTCATGTAGTTTAGTAAATAGAAAGAAGAGGGAACCAAGATTGTATTGTGCCCTATTTGAGGAACACAGACTTAAATTTATGGAAGACTAACTTTGGAATTTTCCTACTCAGAAGTAGGCAAACTGCTTCTAGAAATGGGAGAACTAATGCCTGGTATATCAATGCCAGGAGTGGGCTAGCCCCCTCTAGCAGCTGCCTGAGGAAAAAGAAGCTGAAGAGAAGTTTAGTTTAAGCCATTAGTAAATGCGCTGCATCTGCTGTCACTGCTGTTCTGATATTACTGTGGCTGTGGCTTCTTCTGCATACAGACCAAAAAACCAGTAATATGTGAACAAGTAGTACATTGTATGAGCAAAGGGTAAAACCTTGGATAATCTTTAAACATTTGTTAAAGGAAGGGATTTAGGGGAATGACCTGTTGGATTCTGCTGATCCAGAACATACATATACTGTGCATCACAAATGTAATCACATTAAGCCCACCTGTTGTTTTCAACATATCTGTGGGACCTTAGTGACCTCATTGCCCACAGTGCTGTGGTCAGCTCTTCTTATGCATATATGCTTGTTCTGAGTTGAGAGTCCTATCAGGCAACTGAGGAAATTGGTCAGAGCATAGTTTAAGATCAATCAGCTTCTCTAAACATTGCTTGTCAATTTTGATCATCTGTACTGTTGAGGCCAAAGACCAAGGCAAAGGAAACCTAGTAACGTTGTTTAAGCAGGAAGATTACATAGTTGTAAAATTAACTTTATCGCAAGTTACAAGTAAGAAATTTAGCATCATACAGCAATAATAATCAGAAAAGTTATTGTAAGGTCCATAAAAAATATTCCCTCAATTCATCCCCACAGCATCATAAGAACTTTTACTTTGGGCATGTGGATAGATGGTAGTGACATGATGATGATAGCATATACAAGGGAGAGACTTGAGTAATGAGTGAATTCCATTTTGGAAATGGTAAGTTTGAGGAGCCTGTGAGCATCCAGGAGGAAAAATCTTAGAGTAGTTGTGTATACAAATCTGAAATTTTGAAAATAGCTGGGCCATTTCATAACAGCGAGGTATATAGTCGGATATGATCACCTCGGGCATGTAGAATACCATTGTGCCTCTTAAGAAAGTAAACATTTAAGGAAAAGGGAGAAGGTAACTCTGACTAATGCTGAACAATTTGTCTTTATTGTAGAATGATGCTGAAACATTGCAGAAGTGTCTGATTTTATGCTATGAACTGTTGAAGCAGATGTCCGTTTCAGCTGGTATCAGTGCTTCCATGAATGGCATCGTTGAATCTTTGGTACATTGGTGGCCTTTGAGGCTTTGTACTTGTCTATACAGTATGTTCATTAGCAGTCAAAAGAATGAAAGATTGCTGTTTTAAACATCTAATACATAGAAATGGTAAAAGATTTGTAAATATAGTGACTATTTGATATTATATGAATAAGATGATTCATGTAAAGGACTTAGAACTTAGAATTTTTTTCTGAAAACATTCATACTGGAAAGAAATGTAGAATATTTTCATTCTTTGAAGAGTAGAGGAGATTCTGAACCAAAGAATACTTAAAGTACTAGAATTCTGTAGAGAAAGACTGAGATGGTTACTTTGAGTCCTGTGTAAAGAATTTGTTATTAATATTTTTATATTCTTTTTGCCATGGTGTCTAACAGCATTGCTTAAACTCATCTTGAATGGCTGGGGTTAAGTAGCCTTCCTATTTGAGCCTCTCAAGTAGCTGGGAAAGATTTTCTTTTAAAATAGTCTTTATTTATTTATTTATTTTTTATTAGAGAGACAGTTGGTGTGCCAGGGCGTTAGCCACTGCAGTTGAACTCCAGATGTGTGCGTGACCTTGTGAGCATGTGTCACCTTGTGCATCTGGCTTACGTGGTGTCTGGGGAGTGGAACCTGAATCCTTAGGCAAGTACCTTAACCGCTAAGCCATCTCTCCAGCCCATAAAATAACCTTTTGTTTGAAAATAACCTTTTATGGATAATCCCATTGTACTTTTGGAAAATAACCTTTTGTATTTCTAAAAAATAATATTTTATAGGTAATCCCATTATATTGACATTGGGACGTAAGTACTGTAGAATATTTTTTTATATGCATGTAACTTGAAATTCTCTAGTGGTCACATTGTTTTAAAAAAATAAAAAGAAAGTGAAGGAAACATAATTAAAAAATCAAAAAAAGGGCTGGAGAGATAACTTAGTGGCTAAGGCGCTTACCAGCAAAGCCAAAGGACCCAGGTTCAATTCCCCAGTACTCATGTAAAGCCAGATGCACAAGGTGTTGACTGCATCTGGAGTTTGTTTTATGTCCTGACACATCCATTCTTTCTCTATATATGTCCCTCTCTCTCAAATAAATAAATAAAATAATGTAAAAAGGGACACATGACATTGATACTTGCTTTGAATAAGAATTACATGATCCTGTGTGAACTTGACATCTCAGAATTTGATTTACTTATGGAGGGTCATCCTATATTTAAATAAATAGCAGCTGAAAAATAGAGCAGAATATTCAAAACAGTAACTACCAGTCACATATGGTCATTAAAAGTTAGTTCAAATTGATTGAAACACATTAGTTTCAAAGATTTTGTCAAAAGTATATAGATAATTGATTACATGTCATAGCAACACTTTGGCTTTATTAAATACAATAACTAAAAATTTCAGTTTTATATATTTCTTTTTGCTTTAAGTGGCTATTAGGATGACTAACATGTGGTTTTCATTTGTAGCTCCCACTCTGTTTCTGTTGAGTGGCACCAAAAGTCAGATGAGGCAAATAATGGAAACCTCCATGCTGTGAGGGAGAGGTAGTATGTCATGTTGAGGTGGCTTAATCTTGTTCTGTGACCATTGGCAACCCATTGAGTCAGTTGTAACATGCTGGGTATTGTGCAGTCAGAGTAAGGGAAATTACTTGCCTCTCAATGTTTATTTAACCCTTTCCATTTTTCACCAGAAAGAAATGACTTCTTTAAGTTAATAGCCAACATGGAATCAAATATCCCTACACAATCATGGAAATTATCATTTGACTATGATTTTAATATACTTCTGTAAATTTCTTGCCCTGGTCCAATTTATATTCTAATTCATTTTAGATTCTCCCTGGAATAATAAGTGTTCATCCTATAGTAAGAAATTTGGCTGTTTTGTGTTTGGGATGCTGTGGACTACAGAATCAGGATTTTGCAAGTAAACACTTTGTGTTGCTCTTGCAGGTAGGATTTATTTTGTGACAAAAATCTTAATTTTATTTCTTGAAATGCTCTGTATTTCTGGTGGTAATACTAATTTATTCAGATGCACATTAATGATTGTGATAGAACTCAGTTTTTATCTTTTTTTATTAAGATGTCTTTAAAAAAAGATGAAACACCAATTTAGAATGTCATATAGCAAGTACTTATTGAGTGTATATTATATGCTAGTACTGTTCTTGGCTTAGCAAAAATGTGATAGCAAGTGATAAAGAAAACTAAGATAAAACTTTATGCTAATGGAGCTTATGTTCCAGAAAGGGGGACCCACAATGAAAGTAATGAAAGGTAAGTTTTTAATATGTCAGACAGAAGTAAAGCAGAGCAGTAGCAATAAGGAGAGAAGAGGGAGAGGGACTGTTAAGTTGAAAATAGGCCTCGGTAATACAGTGACACTTGGGCTCATATCAGAGGAAAGTTAAGAATGAACTTTAGGGCTGGGAAGATGGCTTAGTTGGTAAAGTGCTTGTTGTGGAAGGGTGAGGACCTAACTTTGGATCCCAGAACCCACATAAATACTGGATGTGGTGGTATGCCTGTAATTCTAATGTTTGGAAGGTGGAGGCAGGCAGATCTTTGGGGGACATAGGGAGACTAGCCAAATCAATGAGTTCTGTGTTCAGGTGGAGAGTGTGTTGTAGTTACCTTTATGTTGCCAGGACAAAACACCTGAGCAAAAGCAGTTGATGGGAGGAAAGGGTTACTTTTGACTTACAGTCTTGGGAAGCTTTCATCATGGCAAATAAAAGGTGTCTGTATTCCCCACCTTTCTTCTGCAAGATAGGAGACAGAGACAAGAGGATGCTAAAAACTTGTGTGCTGGTCAGTCTGGTGTTCACAGTAGTGAACAATAAGAGCCCCTGCCTCAAACACAAGGTAGAAAGTGAGGACTGACACTCTAGGTTTTCTTCAAATCGCCTATACTAACATGCACATATGACATCCACAAAGGTAATAAAAAGTTGGGGCTGAGCTTGAAACATACATCTTTTCAGTTTCCACTATTTAACTTCCAGCATTGTCTAATTTTAACAAAGTAAAAACAAAACTGCCAGAAATTTTATTGTAAGTTGCTTATAAACAGTTAAATTTAGGTTCCAAAGCAGAGGATTGTGTCTTGAAAATTCATGTGACAAGGATTGTGATGTTCATAAAAAGATTGTTTTTACAGGCCAAACTCTACTAATGGATTTTTATCCAAGTATAAGACCTTATCTTGTAGCATCCTTAATTTTGTTTATCAGATTGCTAAGAAATGGAAATTGCATATTGGGGAAGTCATGTGTCCTGGAATTTGTTAACTAATTTGTGGTTTATTTCAAAGAAAATTAAAACTGTATTTCTGTCAGAAAACTATGTGTAGTTTTTTTTATCATTTCATGAAAGATTATGGAGATAATGCATTTTAAATTCTATAATGAATTTTGTTATATTTCTGTTTATTTTTATCTCATATTGTTATCTCATACTGCTATATCAAAGAAAAATTTATATTTTTGTGAGTCCTTTTGGGAACATGGAATGCTAATGTTATTTTTGAAATGGTGATGAGGTTTTTATGAGACTGATATGCTACGTATTATGTTAACTAGGCTCCTGAAGTTCTTTTGAATGGGTTGTGAGCCAGATTTAGTGGCAAATACCTTTAATACCAGCACTTAGGAGTTTGAGGTAGGAGGGTCACCATGAGTTTGAGGCCAGCCTGGGCTACAGAGTGGGTTGCAGGTCAGCCTCGGCTATAGTAGGTACCTACCTATAAAAAACAAACAAATGAACTGAAAGAATAATCTTGGTACTTTGCTCAGATGTCATTTATACTATTTGGCCATATATTTAGATTTGTCACAAAGTGAAGAATGATTTTCCTGTCATCCTTAGATTACTTATAATATCTATCAGCTTGTAAATGTTATTTTTATACTGTGTGCTTAATGAAATGGTGGTGATATATATAGCTTTTGCTTTTTCCCTGATACTTTGGATCTTTGGCTACTTAAATATGATAGGTGGACTATAATTAAAAAAATAAGTTCCCTATTTCTAGTTCTTGGCTTTGTAGAAGATGGGCCTTAAAATCTTAAACTGTTAGATTGACCATTTACATACCACTCTATAAGTGAGATAAAAAATTGTAACTTATAGTCAAGTTGATAAAAATTAGAGGTAGACAGTTACATTAACTTTTTAGTGTTGTGACAAAGAAAATACCATGTAACTGCTTCAATGAATATCTAATAAATTCACTTAACCATTAAAGCTAAAATTATAAATTTTACATTTTCAGCCTTTAATTTTTGATGGCACAATATCAGTATGAATGCTTTAGTCATTTCAGACAGAATTGGAATAAAATCTATCATTGAAAAAATTCCTGGAATGTTATGTACTCATATCCCACTTGACAGAGCCCTGTAGAAGTCTTTTTTTAAAAAAACAAAACATATATGTGCCTGTGTGTGTGTTTTGTGGTATGCGTTCATGTGAATGCATGCATGTCTGTAGGCCAAAGGATAGCCTTTGGTGATGTTCTTAGGAATGTCGCCCACCTCTTTTTGAGACAGGGTCTCTCTCGTTGGCCTGGGGCTTGCCAGTTAGTCTTAACTCACTGGCCAGTGAGCCTCAGGGATCCTGTCTCCATCACTCCAGTGCTAGAATTTCAAGCATTCACTACCATGCCCAACATTTTTATGTGGGTTCTGAGGATTGATTTCAGGTCTTTCTGCTTAGAGGCAAGTACTTTTTGTACTGAGCTACCTCCCCAGCCTCTAAAAGTCTTGATGCTGTTTTTTTTTTTTCTTTCTTTCTTTTGTTTAATACCCTAGAATAACTAGGGATTGTCAAACCCAAGCTAATGTGAGAGGTCTTTTCAAGACCATTTCACATTTTATATATTTTCATATCAAAATAGTTAATAAAACCTTGTCGTGGAACTCAGGTCTTAAAGAATTAAAGTATACTACTTTTTTGTTGTTTTTTGTTTTCCAGGGTAGGGTCTCACTATAGCTCAGGCTGACCTGGAATTCACTATGTAGTCTCAGGGTTGCCTCAAACTCACAGCGATCCTCCTTCCTCTGCCTCCCAAGTGCTGGGATTAAAGGCATGCGCCACCACACCGGGCTAAAGTACACTTAAAAAAAAATTTTTTTTTTATTAACAACTTCCATGATTGTAAACAATATCCCATGGTTATGTCCTCCCTCCCCCCACTTTCCCCTTTGAAACTCCATTCTCCATCATATCCCCTCCTCCTCTCAATCATTCTCTCTCTTATTTTGATGTTATGATCTTTTCCTCCCTTTATGATGGTCTTGTGTAGGTAGTAGTTTCAGGCACTGTGAGGTCATGGATATCCAGGCCATTTTGTGTCTGGAGGAGCATGTCGTAAGGAGTCCTACCCTTCCTTTGGCTCTTACATTCATTCCGCCACCTCTTCCGCAATGGACCCTGAGCCTTGGAAGGTGTGATAGAGTTATTGTAATGCTGAGCACTCCTGTCACTTCTTTCTAGCACCATGATGCCTTCTGGGTCATCCCAAGGTCACTGCCATCTGAAAAGAGAAGGTTCTCTACCAAAAGTGAGAGTAGCATTATATAGGTATAAACATTAAGAGAAGTGCTTACTGGGCAGTTTGATGAGCATTGTATACACATTTAGCCAGATAGCAGCAAACATTGCACCTCTGGGGCTCATGACTACCCCTGATTTAGGTTTTCAGTATCAGGAATGTATTCTCTCCCATGGAGTGGGCCTCCAGTCCAATTAGAAGCAGGTGGTTTCCACCATGACAGATATGCCACTATTGCACCTGTTGGCTCATTTGTCCTGGCTGGCCAAATATAAGGCTTGCAGTGTCTACTGTTGAGTACCTTCATTGGTGATTTCTCTCTCCCCCATTGAACTGCATGCAGAATGGCTTTTTCCAGCTTTCTGTCAGCTGGTCTACATGGAGGAGGTTATGAGCTCAGTTCCAGCAGGATTTCTCAGTGGCTTTGCAGCCCAAATATGTGGAGTCTTCAGCAATAGGGTCTTACCATCTATTCCTGGTGGGAAACCAAGGGCCTTGGCAATGGCCTGTAATGTTTTGGGGGCATCAGGGAACTCCCTGGCCAACAACTCACTGGAAGGTATCCCATCCCTGGCACTGAAAATTTTCTAGTAACAATCTATGGCTCCTGAGTGTTCCATTGTCCAAAAAAGTAGGTTTCCATATGACTTATTTATATCCTTTTAGATTTTGATTAGCTCTCCTTCCACCTTTCCTTTACTCAATATCTTCCCCTGACCTCACTTGGGCCTTTTCACCCCTATTAATCTATTCTACTTACATATTTACAATACCATCCTATTAAGTACCCCCCTCCCTTCCTTTCTCTTCCCTTTATATCTCTTTTCTAGCTTACTGGCCTTTGCTTAAAGTATACTTTTTGTTAAACAATGTATCTTTTAGTAACTTTTCAAGGATTAGTTATTGTTTGTCTGATCTTTTAAAAATATTTTTTAAAAACATTTTTTATTTGAGAGAGAGAAAGCAGTGGAGAGCGAGGCAGATAGAGAATGGACTTACCAGGGCCTCCAGCACATGCACCACCTTGTGCATCTGGTTTATATGGGTCCTGGGGAATTGAACCTAGGTCCTTTGGCTTTGCAGGCAAGTGCCTTAACCACTAAGTAATCTCTCCAGCCCCTAAAAACACATTTTTAAAAGTTATTTTCAAGGAGAGAGAGAGAGAATAGGAATGAGAATGTGTGTTCCAGGGCCTCTAACCATTGCAAACGAACTCCAGATGCATATACCACTTTGTGTATCTGGCTTTATTTACTATGGGTACTGGGGAATTGAACCTAGGTTATTAGGCATTGCAGGCAAGCACCTTAGCTGCTGGACTCTCTCCAGCCCTGATTTTTTTTTTTAACAAATTAAAAATATTTGTGTGTGATATTTTAGTGAAATGCAGAAGGAATCCTGATGTTTTGCCTATAGCTTGTATACTATTCTCTGGTGTGATTTTTAAGCTCTTGTCAGGGTATTCAAAATAGCCTAGGATCAAAAGAAGTTAACCAGTAAATGACTCAGTTATTTATCTATATAAAGTACTTTTAAGGTTATATCATTGGAAGATTTTATATTAGTGAAAAGTGAGTATTTTGGGTTAGGAAACTATGTGTTAAGTTTCAGTAATGAAAATTGACCTAAGAAATGTGTGTAAACACTTGTTAGCAAGGCAGAAGAAGGGAATTACTTCATCTTAAAACCTCAAGTAAGGATCTAGTAGATTGCTGTCCTGTGAGGGACATAAGAGTGTGGAAAGTATGGAGGTGCAGAGATGGTAGCATGTTTGGAATTCGTCCAGAGGAATCAGTAGTAGACTTCTGCTGTAAGCATTTGGCTTTGACAGGTCTCACTCTCAGAAAATAGTTAGTAGATACATTCTTAAATTTTCCTTCTAAGTTTTCAAAATATGACTTCTTTTTCTCATCTCACTAATTTGATGAACTTATCAGTGATTATTTTTTTAAATTTCTTATGAGCAAGAGAGAGAGAGAGAGAATTGATGCCCTAAGCCTCTAGCCACTGAAATTGAACTCTAGATGCATGCGCCACCTTGTGCACATGTGCCACCCTGTGCATCTGGCTTACGTGGGTTCTGGGGAATCAAGTCTGGGTCCTTAGGCTTCGGAGGCAAGCGCCTTAACCACTAATCCATCTCTCCAGCCCAAGCCATTTTTATTCATTAGAGGCTAAGTTATATTGAAAAATATAGTTAATCTTTCACGATAGAAGTACTAATCTTTTTACTGTTTTTTGTTAAACTTAAGGTAGACTTAAACTGCTGATTTTTATGTTTTTTTTTTCTTTATAGGAGGCCAGTTGGCAGCAAAATTCATTATTAATGAAATCTGAATATATTGAGCCAATAAGAGACAAATGTATCTTCACTGAAACTGAAAAATACTGTTTTAACATTGTTTTTCATTTGGATAGAATGTACTGTGTTTCTCTTCATAAGTGGCTAAAACAAATTTGTTATAACTAAACAATTTTCTGGGTCTTAGAAACATGATAAAACAAAATATACAGTTTTTTTTTTTTAAGTAAAAAGAAGTGAAATTACAATTTTTCCACACAGACTCAAGAACTTTCTTTTTTCCCTGCAAAGATTAATTTCGGGGATACAGTTTCAGATGTCAGGGTATAAATAACTAAATCTATATCTTTAAAAAATTGAAAGTTGAATGTTCCTTTGGAAAAGTTTTTTTTTTTTTTTTTTTTTTTTTTTTTTTAATTTTTTTTGGTTTATTTATTTATTTGAGAGAGACAGAGAGAAGGAGGCAGAGAGAGAGAGAGAGAGAATGGGCGCGCCAGAGCTTCCAGCCTCTGTAAACGAACTCCAGACATGTGTGCCCCCTTGTGCATCTGGCTAACGTGGGTCCTGGGGAATTGAGCCTCGAACCGGGGTCCTTAGGCTTCACAGGCAAGCGCCTAACCGCTAAGCCATCTCTCCAGCCCTGGAAAAGTTTTTTTAATATACTTAACATTGTCATTGAAATTTGACTAAGAGAATTGATGCTAATTTTTGGGGGGTAAAGAGAATTAATTTATTTTACTTTTTTTTGGTGGGGCCTGTTTCAATGTAGGTCTTGCAAATAGATGATGTCATAGTAAAAATAAGTGCTTTAAAGTGTATCTTTGATCAACTGATGATGTTCGGAATTGAGCCATTTAAAACTAAAAGCGTGAAGGCCCTTCACTGTGATGGTGCTGAAATAAACATAGGCGATGATCAAGAAGCAGCAGATGTTGAAGAGACGGCTACTGCTAAGAACGTTCTGAAACTGCTGTCAGACTTCTTGGACAGTGAGGTAAGAGGTGACCCCACCCTGTTATTATGGAGGTTCATTTGCAGCAGGTGCTTATGATCTTTATGCTTCTAAGTAGTTTTTTATTTTTTGATAAAACTATTTGCTTTTTTAATATCTCAGGTCTCACATTTTTCGTACCCAATTTCTCGCTATCAAATTGGTATGCAAAGAATTGAAGTATAAACAATATACTAGAGTTATTAAAATGTTTTACCTTTTACTCTGTAAAAGATGATTTATCATTTAGAAGCTTATTATTTTTCTTGCAAGAGTCCATTTGTTAAGGTAGGGTCTCACTCTAGCCCAAGCTAACCTGGAACTCAATCCGTAGACCCAGGCTAGCCCTGAACTTAAAGCAGTCTTTCTGCCTCTGCTTTTTTTCTTTTACTTGAGTGTGCTACTATGCCCAACATCTTCCAAGAGTTTTAAATAGTAGTTTATAATAATGGAGTAGATAAAAGGTATAACATAGGTGGGAATAATTCTTTCCCTTAAGAGTCTCTTGAACTGCATTAAAAAAATTATTTATTTGTACATATGTGTGTGTGTGTGTGTTTGGACACATCAAGACCTCTTGCTGCTACAAACAGCCAGATGCTTGAGCCATTTTTTACACTGGCTTCCATATGTGGCTTGGGTATTGAACCCGGCCTGTCAGGCTTTGCAAGTGAGCACCTTCAAACTTGAGCCATCTTTCTAGCCCCTGAACTGCATTTTTTTTGTTTGTTTGTTTTAATAAGAGAGAGAAAGAATTGGCATGCCAGGGCCTCCAGCCACTGTAGTCAAATTCCAGGCATATGTGCCACCTTGTGCACATGTGCAACCTTGTGCATGCATCACCTTGTGCATCTGGTATATGTGGGAATCAGGAGAGTTGAACATGGGTCCTTAAGCTTCACAGGCAAGCACCTTAACCACTAAGCCATCTCTCCAGCCCTGAACTGCATTTTTGTAGACATTTAACTGATTTAAATTTTTATATAGATTATATCTTTTCATTAAGATTAAATTTACTTTAATAATTAGCATTTAGTACTTTCACAATATGGAACAACTACTAGCTCTAAGTTTTTTTTTTTTTTTTTTTTTTTTTTTTGTTGTTGTTGTTAAAAACCACGTCATCATTCCAAAAGGAAACTGCACATAGAAAGAAGTAGTAAGAGTTACCTCGTATTTTCCCCTCTCACCAGCTCCTGACAATAGTGTGTCCTGTCTGTGAAGTTTAGTATTCTGAGCATCACATATGAATCTTATCCTATTTGGCATATTTGGCTTCTTTTAGCATAGTGTTTCTTGTGTTTATCTACATTTTAGCTCGTGTCAGCATCTTTCTCCTTTTTGTAGTTGAATAGTATTCCATTTTATGTATATAACACAATTGCTCATACATAGAAGGGTTTGAGTTCTACCCTTTGTTGTGACCATTGCTTTTCTTCATTTTTGTTACTGTTTTAGATATTCAGGATTTCTTGTAGTTCCATATGCCTTTGAAGTGGCTTTTCTATTTCTGTAAACATATTTGTTGGAAGTTTTATAAGGATTGCATTGAATATGTGTGTTGCATTGAGTAACACTGTCTTCTAAAGAATACTAAGTCCTCAACCCATGAACACAGGATGTCTTTTGTTCTTGTAAGATACCTTTTAGTTATTTTTTTTCCCTCAGGATAATTTATTTTCCTATTTGAGGGATGACAGCATAGTTTATAATACTCAAAGGAACAAGAGCTTGCAAATGGAGTTTTTTTTTTTCTTCTCAATTTCCTTTTTGGATTGTTGTTTGCTGTTGTGTAGAAAATCAACTTAGGCTTTTGTTTGTGTTAATTTTTACTCTGCAACTTTGCTGAGTTGGTTATCAATTTTAGTAATTTTGGGGAAGGGATTCTTAGATATGTGTAGGATCATGCTATTACTTTTTTAAAAAATAATTTATTTTTATTTATTTATTTATGGGGGGGGGTGGAGAATGCATGTGCCAGGGCCTCTAGCCACTGCAAATGAACTCCAGACACATGCACTGTCATGTGCATCTGGCTTACGTGTGTTGTGGGGAATTGAACCTGGGTTCTTAGGCTTCACAGGCAATTACCTTAACCACTAAGCCATCTCTCCAGCCTGGATCGTCTTTTTTCTCATGAGGGATATTATTGTCATTGTGTGTACCTTTTACTTCTAGTCTAATTGCTGTGGTTCCATTTCTGATACAGTGCTGAACATCAGCTATTAGGTAGAAAACAAGACATCTTTGTCATAGTCTTTATTTCAGGAGAAACATTTTCCGCCTCTATTGAACAGATGCTGGTTATAGAGGTTTTCATAAATGCCCTTTATCATTTTGAGGCAATTGCTTTCTATTGTTACCTTGCTGTTTTTCTTGGTATTGTAATAAAGGCTGTTGGGTTTTGTCAAGTGTTCTTTGTGCATCAGTTGAGGTGCTCCTGTGGACTTGTTTGCTTTTTTATTTATTTATTTATTTATTTATTTTTTAATTTTAATTAATTAATTTATTTATTTTTTTCTCCATTTTTATTAATATTTTCCATGATAACAAAAAAAATCCCATGGTATTACCCTCCCCCCTTTCCCCTTTGAAATTCCATTCTCCATCATATCCCCTCCCCATCTCAATCTTTCTACTTACATATATACAATACCAACCTAATAAAAGCCCTCCTCCCTTTCTTTCTCTTCCCTTTCTATCTCCTTTTTTAACTTACTGGCCTCTGCTACTGAGTTTTTTCCTTCTCACACAGAAGCCCAATCATTTCTAGCTAAGATCCACATATGAGGGAGAACATGTGGCGCTTGGCTTTCTGGGCCTGGGTTACCTCACTTAGTATAATTCTTTCCAGATCCATCCACTTTTCTGCAAATTTCATAACTTCATTTCTCTTTACTGCTGAGTAAAACTCCATTGTATAAATGTGCCATATCTTCATTATCCACTCATCAGTTGAGGGACATCTAGGCTGGTTCCATTTCCCAGCTATTATAAATTGAGCAGCAATAAACATGGTTGAGCAAGTATCTCTAAGGTAATGAGATGAGTCCTTAGGATATATGCCTAGGAGAGCTATAGCTGGGTCATATGGTAGATCAATCTTTAGCTGTTTTAGGAACCTCCACACTGATTTCCACAATGGCTGGACCAGATTGCATTCCCACCAACAATGTAGAAGGGTTCCTCTTTTTCCACATCCCCGCCAACATTTATGATCATTTGTTTTCATGATGGTAGCCAATCTGACAGGAGTGAGATGGAATCTCAATGTAGTCTTAATCTGCATTTCCCTGATGACTAGGGATGTAGAACATTTTTTTAGATGCGTATATGCCATTCGTATTTCTTCCTTTGAGAATTCTCTATTTAGCTCCATTTCCCATTTTTTGATTGGTTTGTTTGATTCCTTATTATTTAACTTCTTGAGTTCTTTGTATATCTTAGATATTAATCCTCTATCAGATATATAGCTGGTGAAGATTTTTTCCCATTCTGTAGGTTGCCTCTTTGCTTTCTTCACCGTGTCCTTTGCAGTGCAAAATCTTTGTATTTTCATGAGGTCCCAGTGGTTAATCTGTGGTTTTATTGCCTGAGCAATTGGGGTTGTATTCAGAAAGTCTTTGCCAAGACCAATATGTTGAAGGGTTTCCCCTACTTTTTCCTCTAGCAGTTTCAGAGTTTCAGGTCTGATGTTAAGGTCCTTAATCCATTTGGACTTAATTCTTGTGCATGGAGAGAGAGAAGAATCTATTTTCATCCTTCTACAGATATATATCCAGTTTTCCCAACACCATTTGCTGAAGAGGCTGTCTTTTCTCCAATGAGTATTTTTGGCATTTTTATCAAATATCAGGTGGCTATAACTACATGGGGTTACATTTGGGTCCTCTATTCTGTTCCATTGATCTACGAGTCTGCTTTTGTGCCAGTACCATGCTGTTTTTGTTACTATGGCTCTGTAGTATAGGTTAAAATCAGGTATGGTGATACCACCAGCCTTATTTTTGTTGCTCAGTATTATTTTAGATATTCGAGGTTTTTTGTGATTCCAAATGAATTTTTGGATTGTTTTTTCTATTTCCGTGAAGAATGCCTTTTTAATGGAAGGAAGAGTTTCATTTGGTTTACAGTTCCAGAGGGTAGAGACTTCCAAGGCCAGGAAAGCATGATAAGAGTGGGAAGCCAGTGTTATGTTTTGAAGTGATGAGGGAGGAAGTAGAGAGAGGGAGAGAGAGAGAATGGCGCATGGGGCCTGGCTATGACACATCAAAGCCCACTCCCCAGTGACACACTTCCTTCAGCAAGTCTACGCCTCCTAAAGTTTCCACACCCCTTCATAATTGTGCCACTGGCTGAGAATTAAGCATCCAAACACATGAGCCTATGGGGAGCATTTTAGATTCAAATCACCACAGTGGGATTCACTATGTCATTTTCAGACACGCATATCATATGCTCTCGTCATATTCACCTCCATTCCCCTCTACCCTCCCATACCTCTGGATCTCTTGCTCATCCCAAATAGTTTCCATTCTTTTCTGTCATAAAACAATGTATTTAAGTCTAAGTTCCATGTAAGAGAGAACATGTGATAGTTGTCTTTATTAGTCTGGCTTTTTCTCCTAGGGTGATCTCTAGTACCATTATTTCCTATAAAAGCTATATTATTCTTTTCATGGTTGAGTACAATTGATTTCTATATGTAAAATTTTCTCCATTCCTCTGTTGACATTTAGGCTGATTCCATAACTTGATTATTGTGAATAATGCTGCAACAAACATGGATGTTTACGCATCTCTGTGGTATGCAGACTTAGATTCCATTAAGTTATACCCAGAAGAAGTGTAGTTGGATCTTATGGTGGTTGTATTTCTAGTTTTTTTTTCCTATTATATTTATTTATTTATTTATTATTAATTAGTTTTGTACTCAGCGAATACAGTCAATTTGGTACCATTACTTAGGCTCATCCATTACCTACTCCCTCCCCTTGGCCCCTCCTTGTTGAAGTATATGGGTCATACATTCTGGAGTTAGCCCACAGTTACGGGTAGGATAAATGTCTGCATATCATGACCCAACATGTGGCTCTGACATTCTTTCCACCCCCTCTTCCGCAAGATTTCCCTGAGCCATGTTGGGTTCGTTTTTGGTATGCTTCAGTGATGAGGTGTTGGTGGCCTTTGGGTCTCTGGATCTCTGATTTGGTAGGAGTTGATTTTTCTTTGTGTTGATCTCCTTCACCCTTGCGGTGGCACCCAGTTCACCACGAAATCAGCACCTTTGCTTCTTTCGCCAATTGTTCTTAGTTTCAGCCAGGGCCCTTTCAAGGTATGATGGGGTGGCTCTCTGATTAGGATTTACATCTATCTGAAAAAGAGAAGCAGATTCTCCAACAGAGAGGGAGTTAGCACCAGACATATGAGATAACCCTTACTTTTTTGTAGAGGATTTAATAGGTGTAGGCCCTCTTGTAGCCTACGATTGGTGGTAGCTTGATAATGGAGAGTGGGCTTATGTTTGGATATGGTTCTGACTTGTTTTCCCAGCTCTAGCTATGGGTCCCGTACCACTGAGAGGATCAGTTAGCCTAATCAATAGCAGTTAGTTTCCCACCATGACTGTGTGCCATTATTGCACTTGTGTGAGCATCACGACAGGTTATTTGCTGCTAAGTAGGTTAGACCATAGCTCTGTAATATAGCTTTAGTTCAGGTATGGTGATGCCTCCAGAGGTATTTCTTTTACTGAGGATATGTTTGGATATGCGAGGCCTTCTGCCTTTCCATATGGACTTTGAGGTCATTTTTTATACCTCTGTGAAGAACAGTGTTGGGATTTTAATTGGAATTGCCTTAAATCTGTATATTGCCTTTGGTAGGATTGCCATCTTCACAATGTTAATTTTGCCTATCCAGGAGCATGGAGGTCTTTCCATTTTCTCAAGTCCTCCTCAATTTCTTTTTTGAGCGTTTTTATGTTTTTGTTGTATGTATCTTTTACTTCCTTGGTTAATGTTATTCCAAGGTATTTTATTTTTTTTGTTGATATTGAAAATGGGACCGTGTCCTTATTTCTTTCTCTGTATCATTGTCATTTGCATACAGAAAGGCTACTCATTTTTGTGCATTGATTTTGTATACTGCTACTTTGGTATAGGAGTTAATCACCTTCAGGAGTTTTGGGATGGAGTCTCTCGGGTCTCTTACATATACAATCATGTCATCAGGGAATAGAGCTAGCTTAATTTCTTCCTTTCCAAATTGTATCCCTTTTATTTCCTTCTCCTGTCTTATTGCTTGAGCTAGGACTTCCAATACTAAATTGAAGAGCAGAGGTGAGAGTGAACAACCCTGTCTTGTTGCTGATCTCAATGGGAATTCCTCCATTCTCTCTCCATTAAGTATTATTTGGGCCTTAGGAGATTTGTCTATTGCCTTTATTATGTTAAGATATGAACCAACCATGCCAATTCTCTCCAATGTTTTGATCATGAAGTGATGTTGTATCTTGTCAAAGGCCTTTTCTGCATCTATTGAAATGATCATGTGGTTTTTGTGTTGAACCTTGTTTATGTGGTGTATTACATTGACAGATTTCCGTATGTTGAACCACCCCTGTGTTCCTGGAATGAATCCCACTTGGTCAAGGTGGATAATCCTTTTGATGTGTTGTTGGATTCGGTTTGCAAGGATTTTGTTCAGGATCTTTGCATCTAAGTTCATCAGGGAAATAGGCCGGTAGTTTTCTTTTCTTGTGGCATCTCTGCCTGGTTTTGGAATTAGGGTGATGGTAGCTTCATAAAAGGAGTTGGAGAGCTTTCCCTGTTCTCCAATTGTGTGGCACAGTTTGAGGAAGATTGGTTTGAGTTCTTCCATGAAGGTTTGATAGAATTCAGCTAAGAAGCCATCTGGTCCTGGACTCTTCTTTTTTGGGAGTTTTTTTTTTTTTTTTTTAATTACTTTTTCAATCTCCATGAGCGTGATAGGTTCATTGAGGAGATTAATCTGCTCTGAGTTTAGCTTTGATAGATGGTATGCGTCCAGGAATTTATCCATCTCCTCCACATTATCCAGTTTTGTGGAGTAGAGGTTTTTGAAATTAGTCCTGATGATTCTCCCAATTTCACTTATGTCTGTTGTGATCTCTCCTTTTTCATTTTGAATTTTGTTAATTTGAAGCATCTCTTTTTTTGCTTTATCATATTGGCCAAGGGCTTGTCAATCTTGTTTATTTTTTCAAAGAACCGGCTCTTTGCTTGTTTTCTTAGTTTCCAGTTCATTAATTTCTGCTGTGATTTTAATTATTTCTTTCCTTCTGGAGCTCTTTGGGTTGGATTTTTCTTGCTTTTCCAGTGCCTTTAGGTGGATGGTTAGGTTATTGATTTGGGGTCTCTCTGTCTTTTTTATGAAGGCATTGAATGCTATGAATTTTTCCCTGAGGAATGCCTTCATTGTGTCCCATAAGTTTTGGGACGATGTATTCTCATCGTCACTCATTTCTAGAAATTTTGCAATTTCATTTTTTATTTGATCCACTATCCATTTATTATTTAAAAGTGTGCTGTTCAGTTTCCAGGTGCCGTTGGGATTCTTGGTGGGTTTTTTGTTGTTAATTTCTAGCAATACAGCATGGTTATTTGATATCATGCAGGGAATTATGTCAATCTTCCTAAATATGGGGAGGTAGTCTTTGTGACGCAATACATGGTCTATTTTAGAGAATGTTCCATGGGCTGCTGAGACAATTGTGTAGGGTGTGGATTTGGGATGGAAAGTTCTGTAGATCGCCGTTAGGTCTAAGTGATCTATGGTTTTGTTGAGCTCTCTTACTTCCCTGTTGAGTTTCTGTTTGGATGATCTGTCTATTACTGATAATGGTGTATTGAATTCCCCAACTATGATGGTGTTGGTGCTTATTTCTGTTTTATTGTCAAGTAGGTTTTTGTTTATGAACTGTGGTGCCCCTGTGTTTGGTGCATACAGATTTATGATTGTAATATCCTCTTGATGGATCATTCCCTTGATAAGTAGGAAGTGGCCTTTGTTTTTTTTTTTTTTTTTTTTTTGATTATTTTTGGTTTGAAGTCTTTTTTGTCTGATATTAATATAGCTACGCCTGCTTGTTTCTTATTCCCATTTGCTTGGAATATTGTTTTCCACCCTTTCACCCTGTGGAGGTGTCTGTCTTTTTTGGTGAGGTGGGTTTCTTGAAGACAATAGATTGAGGGGTCTAAGTTTTTGATCCATCTTGTTAGCTTTTGTCTCTTGATGGGTGAATTAAGGCCATTAATATTTATGGTAATGAGTATGAGATTTGATTTGATCCCTGCCATACTGTGATGGTATATGTGGGTTGGTGTTTTCATGGACTTTGAAGTTTTTTGTGCCTACTCTGAGTTTGGTTATTGTGATCTGCTTCTTGTAGGCAATTGAATTTGATTATTTGTTTCTTCTCTGTGGAGAATTTCCTGAAATACTCTCTGTAGGTTTGGTTTTGTGTTCATGTAATTGTAAAGCTGAGTTTTGTCATGGAAAGTTTTTCTTTCAGCATCTATTATGAGGGGTACTTTTTCTGGGTAGAGTAATTTGGGTTGGAAGCCATAGGTTCTTAGACTTTGTAGTGTTTCATTCCAGGCCCTTCTAGCTTTCAGGGTTTCCATTGAGAAGCCTGGAGTAATTCTGGAGGGGTTACCTTTAAAAGTGGCGTGCTGTTTTTCCCTAGCTGCTTTTAGGATTTTCTCTTTGGTGTCAATGTTTAGAGTCTTAATGACAATATGTCTTGGAGAGTTTCTCCTTTGGTCCAGTCTGTTTGGAGTTCTGTTGGCTTCTTGTATCTTGATGGGCCTTTCTTTTAAGAGACTGGGGAAGTTTTCTTCAATTATTTTGTTAAATAACTTCTCCATGCCTTTGGTCTGAATTTCTTCTCCTTCTGGTATTCCAGTGATCCTGATATTAGGATGTTTAAGTGTATCCCACAATTCCCTCTTGTTCTGTTCACAGAATCTTTTGTACTTAATGTAACTTTTAAGCTCTCGAACTGTTTCTTCCATGTTGTCTTGCAGATCAGAGTTTCTATCCTCCACATGGTTGACTCTATTCTTAAGAGCTTCTAGAGAGTTTTGGACTTGTTCAATTAGGTTTGCATTTTCTACTAACTTTTCTAGCTATAGTTTCCATCCCTCTGTCAAGCTCCCTTTTCATTTCATTTTCTCATTTTCTTGATGCTTCTTGGAATTCATCCTTGCATTTCTTTATGTCTCCATTTAGCATCGCCTGCTGATTTTTGAGGTCCCCCCTTTTTTTTTTTCACTCTCCCTGAAATCTCTTAACTGTCTTTGAACTCCTTCCATTTTATTATCTGTTAGGTGTAGTCTAGTGATGCCAGCATCCACACGATTATTGGTCCTGTGTTGCTTTTCTGCAAGTTCTACCAGTAGCTTGGTCAGGGTTGCATTGCTCATAGCTTTATTTTGGTGTCCTGATCCTAGTGACTCTTCTATGTTTTGATTAGAGATGTTCATTGTAGGATTGGGTGATGTAACTGGATTATCTTCCATTTGATTTTCTATGTTATTTCTTTTGTGCTGTGGTATGCCCATCGCAGTGTATGGGCACGTAGGTCAGTGGATCAGCCTGGGCTCATTCATAATGGGAATCTGAAGTCGGCTGCAGCAGTACATTTTCTGTTCACATTCCACCTACTGTTCAGACACATTGCCATTCCCTTCTAAAACTTTATTTTTTAATTTTTTTCATTTTTATTTATTTGAGAGAGAGAGAGAGAGAGAGAGAGAGAATGAGAATGGGCACGCCAGGACTTCCAGCCACTGCAAATGAACTCCAGATGCATGTGCCCCCTTGTGCATCTGGCTAACGTGGGTCCTGGGGAATCGAGCCTCAAACCAGGGTCTCGCTCTAGCCCAGGCTGACCTGGAATTCACTATGTAGTCTCAGGGTGGCCTCCAACTCAAAGCAAACCTCTGCCTCACAAGTGATGGGATTAAAGACATGGACCACCACGCTTGGCTATCCCAACATGTTTAAAACGCCTTTTTTTTTTGTTCTGAAATTTTCAAGCTCAACCAATTTGTCTCAAATCATTTGGATTTGTGTAAAATTATTGGATGGTCTATGAGGAAACAAAATTGTGTTCTGTGCTTTTAGCATATTCATAATCACATTAATGGTCTTTGGATAGCTACTGAGAAATATCACATTGACTGACCCTCTGTACACAAGATCTGCATGTTAGGAGAGGAAAAAAAAAAAAGATGACATCAAAATTGAAGTGGGACTAGTTGGAAAGAAGGGATTCAGTGGAGGGGATAGTGGAAAAGGAGAAAAAAGAGGGTAGTAGGAAGGGATTATGGTCATAGGAAATTGTATATGTGTATAGAGGCTGTCAATAAAAGTTAAGTCTACCTCTCCCCCCACCCCCACAAAAAAGATGAAAATGCCATATGCAAACCACACTGTGAGGGTTAATAGGACAAAAACAATAGAGATAAAATTTTTCTCCTGTTGTCATTTTTATTAGGTGTCTGAACTAAGGACAGGAGCTGCAGAAGGGCTAGCCAAGCTGATGTTCTCTGGGCTTTTGGCCAGCAGCAGGATCCTTGCTCGTCTTGTTTTGTTGTGGTACAATCCTGTGACTGAAGAGGATGTTCGACTTCGGCATTGTCTAGGCGTGTTTTTCCCCATATTTGCATATGCAAGCAGGTACTTAGTTGTATTGACAAATCAAAATATTACTTGAGGTCACACTGGCCCCAGTCCCCCTCACCTAAGTCTGTGTCAACATACTTTCAAAGTGTGTGTGTATAACTTTTATTATTCAGGTTAAATCACTTTTGGTTAGAGACACTGGTGGGGGAGGAGGGGAGGGTTTATTGAAGAGGTTAGTGGGACCTGATCTCCTGAGCATAGCAGATATCCCTGGCTTATAGGCTGCTGTAAGCTCAAATTGTTTTCCAATAGGGCTAATCAGGAATGCTTTGAAGAAGCCTTTATTCCAATTCTACAAACATTGGCAAATGCCCCTGCATCATCTCCTTTAGCTGAAGTAGATATCACGAACGTTGCTGAGTTGCTTGTAGATTTGACAAGACCAAGTGGATTAAATCCTCAAGCTAAGAATGCCCAAGATTATCAGGTGCGTGAATGTTATCCTTTGGTGGCAAAAATGACACCTGCATGAAGACTGCTGTTGTTTTGGTTATAGAAAAGTCCTTTTAACAGATTCTTTGAGGTGGTAGGGAAGTACTATTTTGATTCTGAGACTTCTGCCTATATGGTGGCATATAACAAAGTTCAAAAGATCTTTTGGGAAATTTGGAAAAATCATGAAAATTGTGATAATTAATGAACTATTAGGGAGACATTACTAAAGTTTTTTGCCCCAACTTCCCCTCTTTGTACTGCATTGGTTGGTAGTTACCGAAGTGATATTATCTAGGGCTCTACAAAGTCTGGATTTTTGGCTGGCTTATTATGCTGCTTAAACATCAAAGTCTAGAACTCACCTCAGGCTCATTGGCTTTTAATTAGAAGAAAACCTATCTGCAAACTGCTCGTGAAATTCAACTTAAAATGGGTTTTAAAAATCCTTTTATGATCTTAGGTCAGACTTGTAACATGTTGAAAGTGTGTGCTTCTGTTTTCATATTTGTTATTTTGTGACTATGCTATGCCCAAGTCACAATGTGATGTGCTGTTTGGGTTAGATGACAAAGGATGTTAGGCAAAGTATGATAAAGGGCAATAATACACCTATCAAGTACCTGAGGACATTATAAAAGGATAAGATTCATGTAATAGGAATGATGAGTCTATCATCAGGTTTTATTTTTGCATTGCTTTCCCACTGTACTTACTATTTTGAGGCCTAGTCCAGCATAATTATCAGAAGTCATGGGTAAGTGTGTGAAGTAGGCTGGGGCTAAAGGTCAACTGTCTTGGAAATAGGGAGGCATCAGCTGATCCACAGGGAGTTCCATAATTGGGATGGTCCTTTGAGTAGCTTGGAATTGAAACAAACTGCACTGTGGCACTTGGCTAGCCATTGCATGTGGACTAACCCATAGACAGTGGTGTGAATTTGGGCAAGGACCAAGTCATCTACCTGGATTAGTTTAATAGCTGGGAGGGAGCTTTCCAATTTTAAGACATGCAACAGTGGCAAGAGCTCTTAGCCCTCAAGGAAGTAGATCTGTTCCCTAATTTTTTTTTGTTGTTGTTGTTGTTATTTTTATTTACTTATTTGAGAGCGACAGACAGAGAGAGAAAGAGGCAGATAGAGAGAGGGAGAGAGAATGGGTGCGCCAGGGCCTCCAGCCACTGCAAATGAACTCCAGACGCATACGCCCCCTTGTGCATGTGGCTAACGTGGGTCCTGGGGAGTCGAGCCTTGAACTGGGGTCCTTAGTCTTCACAGGCAAGCGCTTAACCACTAAGCCATCTCTCCAGCCCTAGATCTGTTCCCTATTTCACAGCACTCAAAATAATCCGGGAAGGAACTTATTTGGAGGTTAGGGCAAGATGATAAAGTTAGTTTCAAATATTTTGCATTTGGAATTATGACAAGACAGAAATGTTTTGTTTGATTTGTAGAACTATATTATGTCATTTTCATCTTACTAAGTTTTTTCTTTTAATTTCCTAGGCCTTAACAGTACATGACAACTTGGCTATAAAAATTTGTAATGAGATTTTAACAAGTCCATGCTCACCAGAAATAAGGGTTTATATAAAGGCTTTGAATTCTTTAGAACTCAGTAGCAACATTTCAAAGGATCTTCTTGTTTTGTTGGATGAGATTCTTGAGGTAAAGAAATTTCTCAATACTCTTAATTAGCTTGTTCTCATATATGTATCAGAGTGGAATTTAGGTGGTTATATAAATTACACCTGTGTTATTTGTACAGTCTGTTCATTTGAAATAGCTATTTCCTTCATAAATTTTATATAAATTGAGAATGTTCTTAAACAACTTGATATTAGTGTGTATTTGAAAGATTATTGTTGAATTTAGAAAAGTTTTTTATTCTCCCCCCCCCCAACCCCACCGCAGCAAGTAAAAGACAGGACCTGTCTGAGAGCTTTGGAGAAAATGAAGAACCAGTTAGGAAAAGGAAATAAACACTTTGATGACCAACCTGTAATAGCACAGGGAGCAAGGACTTTTATGAATGAAGAAGGTAACAGTATACTGCCCTGAGTATTTATATAATTCTAGGTGTATTTGCCATTTCTGTTTTATAAAAAATGAAAATATCATTGAAAATTTGAGACTATCTTTTATTTACATTTCTCTACTATTTTAATCAATAGAAGAGCATAAAGAAGAATATATGACTCCTCTAAGGGATGTAAAAAAAACTCAAGCTTCCAAATCCACTCAGCAAAAGACTAACAGAGGTAATATATGGGTTGAGTAGATACTACAATAAAATGGGTTGTTTTCCATTGAAAACACTTACTTGAAATTTTCTTAGGGATAGAATATTTTAAATATCTTAAGTATGCTTAACTTCAATTCCTTCAGATCAAAGGAAGGAAGTTTTACTTTTTGTATAGATTTTGAAGCCACTGCTGCTCCAAATGCTTTTGATGCAATGGAGAATATGTAAATACAGATAGCATTATAAAGGACTGTTTGATTAAACGAAACAGAAGTGATAATTTATATTAGCATTCTTTATGCTTCATGTTCTTTACATAACTGAGCATATTTTCTGGACTTTTTATTTTTACTTCCTTTCCCTACCTAATTTTCATCTTTCTCCAACATAATTTATTTCCCAAGGGGTATCCGACAAGAGGACGTGTTGGGCTAAATAAATGTTTACTGCTAGGGGATCACTTGGAAAACCATCTGAAATTCAGATTTTTATTGTTTTATTATTTCCTTATTACAAAAGCAATGCATGCTTAATACAGAAGAATAAGAAAGAACATCCAAGCAAACCTACTATAAAGAACACTTAAAGTCCCACCCATGAGACAACCATAGTTTTAATCTTTGAAAAATATTTTTATGGGTCTTTTCTGAGTAGATTTATGTTCTGTTTCTTAAAATGGAATCTGGCCATAATGTTTCATAACAAACCAGTTACTTAAAACACCAATTACTGGATATTGTTGCAGTTCATCCCACATTCTTGGCTGTTTTCATGGGGATAAATGCATTAGTAAAACCAAATAAAGTATGGGAAAAATTTCCAATATTTGTAAATAAGGTATATAATTTTCAAAGTAATTATCAAGTAAACAGTTGGTTTTGATCAGGCTTTTAGATGCAGAATAAACTATGAAAACTCCACCTCTTTTAATAGTCAAAACGTAATTGTGCATGCTATATTTTATTTCCTATAAATAAGCAACATCACAGGCCAAACTTTGTCTCATTTCTTACCTTGTATCTAGTAAGCAGAAGTTTTGTAATCCCTAGCATTTAAATGTGCTATTTTTTTTTACCTTGAAATATATTTTAGAATACATTTGAATTGTATGTGTATAGGTTCAAATAGTTTACAAAGACATTACCTTGCAATTTAAATTTTACTTCAAGCCGGGTATGGTGACAAGGCTATAAAGCTATTCCAGAGGTTGAAGCCAGAGGACTGCTTAAACTCATGAGTTTTGAGACCAGACTAGGCAGCATAGTGAAACCTTGTTTCAATAAAATATATAAGAAAAATAAAATTGCATTTAGAACCTGTTCATGGATCAAACTTGCCTGCCTTACTTTTTAAAAATGATTTTTATTTTTATTTATTTATTTGAGAGCAACAGACAGAGAAAGAGAGAGAATGGGTGCACCAGGGCTTCCAGGCACTGCAAATGAATTCCATATGCATGTGCCCCCTTGTGCATCTGGCTAATGTAGGTCCTGGAGAGTCGAGCCTCGAACCAGGGTCCTTAGGCTTCACAGGCAAGCGCTTGACCGCTAAGCCATCTCTCCAGCCCTTGCCTTAATTTTTCATTAGTCTTTCCCTGTTCATTGTGCTATGGCACTAAGAGATGTGAATTTTCTTTTCTTTTTCTTTTTTTTTTTTGTCGGTGGGGGCTGGTGGTGTGGAAGTTCGGCAGGGTTTCACTATATCCCAGACTGACATAGAACTCACTCTGTAGCCTAGCCTGGCCTTGTACTCAAGGTGATCCTCCTATCTCAGCCTCCCAAATAGTGGATTTGTAGGTATGAGCCACCACAGCAGGCTGTAAGATGTAATTTCTTAAAAACATGTTTATCATATGTTTTGGTTTCCATATGCAGTGAATTAATATTTGCCTCTTTGTAACTTGCTTGTATTATTTTCTCTTAGCCCTAGTTAGTGCTCCCCTAAAGAAGTTAATAACAAATTTTAATCTGGAACTTTCCCCTCTTTTTGATTATTTGTTATAATGTGACTGGGAATGAGAAGGAAATGTGTTATGACTGTTTTGCTGAAAGTAAGGGATTTAGCTATCCTGAAAATACATTTAGAAATATTTTGCAATTAATACATTTTGGCAATGAGTTTTACTCTCTTTAAGGACGGAGAAAGGTGCCAGCTTCTGCCAGGGCTGACAGGAGACATCAAGCTGCTGAAGCTAACTCTGAAAGGTCTGTTGTGTGTATACTATATACAGAAGCTTATCACTCTCTCTCTCTGTGTGTGTGTGTGTGTCTCTAAGTAGAAAAATGTAATTTTCTTCTGTGAGAGAAACTCAGTAGATAGCAAGATAGTAAAAACTATAAATCGCTATGACTATCTAAAATTCCATTATCAAGAGCATTCAGTTCTTATGGCTTGTGTACTTTTGCTTATTAGTTTGCATAGCCTTGAGTTTTGGGTGATCATCTTTCACATGTTCTCTCAATTTCTGTGTATTCTAATTACATGATCTGTATGATTCCTTTTTGATCTTGAATTAGCAAACTCTTGATTTAAACAACATTTGGATTCTTTACATTTACAGTAATAGGAATGTTGTACCTACAATTTTATATATTAGTGGTTGGTGTGATAAAGTGTTTATTCTTCACCACTATCAAGCCATGGTTGAAGGTTTGCAGCTATCTTGCATTTTTTTTATTCATTACTTTGTAATGTATATATTTTCTTTAAGTCTTGCTTAAAGTTCCTTTGAGGGTGTTGTGTTTATTACGTTAGGAATTTATAAACTGACAGCAATTTTGTTTTTTCACTTTGAGTTCAAAAAAGACGTTCTTTCAAACAATTATGTTCCCCATGTAATTATATACTTCATTGCAAAAGTTTGGTGTTTTTCTTTATATCTCTGTATATGTTGGTTTCTCACAGTATATGAAAAATTATCTAAGCTTTCCATGATTCACTTTCCTGGATTGCTAGCCACTGCTTTTTGGTGACTGTTTGAGATTTTAATTTTAAGCCTAATGGAAGCAAGTTTTCACGTGCACAGTGATACATGTTTTTTAAAAAAGTTTCATTTGTAAACTGGTTTTAAAGCTTAAATCTAAATAGATGTATTTTCAACATATTTAGTGACCTTGATGCTCCAGAACCAGAATCTGAAATGAAGATGAGATTACCACGGCGAGCTAAAACTGCAGCCCTAGAGAAAACTAAACTTAACCTCACACAACTTATCAATGAAGATATAAGTTAAAAGAGATGGTGGAGGTGAAGTCATCATTGTGCTCATTAGTTTAATAAAGCTTTCCTTGTTTTAAAACCAGAACATGTCTGATGTCTTTCTGGAGACTTTGGTGTGCAATGCCACATGACTTTGGCCTATATTAAAGCATTAGGACAGAATCTGCCATCTGTACAGGCCACACAGGTTTTATCATAATGTGAAGTGTATGCCTCAGAACCTGCTTGCAGACAAGTTCTCCAGGGGATTTTTATAAGGTTAGGGCATTATACAAAAATCAAGAATAATAAGGTAGCAATTTGTATTTGAGAAGCTCAGACTTAGAGCACATCCAACATAGGTGAAAATGCCTTAGACACACTTAACAAGTGATATTTCAAGGGCAAAAGAAGTAACACAAAGTAGCCAGAAAGCTCATTACCAATGACCAGTATAATAAACCAAAGTACTCCTCACTCAGGTTATGTGATTCCTATACTAAGTACATATTTGATATTATCAGCATAGGTCATCTCTCTTCGTAAGGTTTTCTATATGGGTTAAGGGGGTATTTACACACATTAATCATGGAGGTACTTTGATGTTGGCATAACAAAGTAAATATTTACTGTGGATAGTAGCTGGTGGGGAAAATAATGCACTGATTCATGATCACCATTTCTTCATTGCCAATTTCAGCCATCTTTTGAAAGTAGCACTGTTATAAAACTTATACTTACACTATATTAAATTAGTCCTCTATTTGCATGCCCAATGAAACACTTTTTCTCATTCTTCTGATAATGATTTCCTATTTTTTTTTTAATTTAGGATACAGATATTCTAACCTGGATTTATTTTAGTGATTGTGCTTCTTTTTGGTTTATTTACCAGAGGCTACTTATTTCAAGTGATGTACTGAGATGGGGCCTAAGGGAATATTGCTGGTTTTTAGAACCAAATTACCGTATTATATACATATGTGCTTAACAGAACTCAGAAATAGGAAAAAGGCCAAAGTTACAAGCAAGAATGCTTACTAAGCCAAAGGAAACAGATACTACTTATGGTATATATAAATCATTGAGAAACAATGGCTCTTCATTATGCTGGCTCTGTGACTTTTCTTGTGCTTCATATTCTTTGTGAATTAGGTCTTCTATTAAATCCCTGTCATTTAAAAAATAGTATTAAAATGGTACATAAAATGTGCTGTTAAGTCTTTAGAAACAATAAGCCAAAATCTCATTTATACATGCCAGATGATGCAAAAGGAAAGAAGCCATGATGTTTAGCAGACATAATACCAAGGCTTGCTTTTCTCTGGCATAGGAAAATTTAAAGCACCAAATTTAGTATTTTCACTTTTTTTTTTAGACACAGTCATATAGCCATTGCTTAAAGTATGCATTGCATTATTAGAATGATTTAGCAATATTATCCAGCTTTGACATGACATTCTTGTAAGCACTTAAGGAAATCATTAAAATACAATAAAACCAATGTCTAAATCCAGTTACCTTCTTCCAAAGTGGTAACCTAACCAGTGTTCTTGTCTGCCTTGAGGCACATATTTGCTGAGGACTAAACATGCAGTTGCGCCATTGCTTTTCTAGCTCATAGACCAGAGGTTTAAAATATAGAATTGATCAACTCAAATTCTTTTATGAATGGAAACATGCCATTGAATATAAGCTGATTGATCTTTTTCTATACATATATAACCTTAAAGGAGATATACTTCCAAGTGAAACCTTCCCTTTACCAGTTTGCTTCAAGGTAGTTGGTATCCACCTTTACACAACTGTTCATGGGTCAGGTCATTATCACAAGTCTTTACAATACTAGTTTTCTAAATTACATAATGTATTATGGTGTTAAAACTTTGTGCACAAATAAAACGGGACAATTATTAGGGCATAAAAAAATTCATCAGTAAAAGAGACACATCAGAATTTGTTTGTATTGCAAAATTCCACAATGGTCTGTTGCAAAACATACAAAAACATACAAAGTATTTAATCAAAATGATTAATGCTTATGACTTAATACAGAGACAAATCACAAGACTAGAAATATTTCATTATCAATTGATAAAATGCTTATTTTCCACAGAAAGAATACTGACATATAAAATAAAGATAGTGCAAGAACAACTCAAACTAGTTTTCTTCATTTTTGACATTTTGGTTATGAACTGTACAGCTCACTAGAGATGTTGCTGTTAAATTCAGATTCCATTCAATAGGATGATTAAGGCACATCTTAACAGGGCTTAAAGGGCGAGTTGCTGTATTCCCATCAGTCAAATTCAGTTTTTCATCAGTTTTCATTTGTAGCATGCTGAAAAAAAAAGTGGAGGCATATTAATTCTACTTAATTTTAAGTAAGTTATCAACTTTTAAAGTAAAATTTACTAATTTTGTTTAGACCTCTAAAATTAAGAAAACCATTTATCAACCATTTACCAAATGACAGTGCAAGTTTCTATATGTTGATTTAGGGAGCTGAATAAGCTATGAACTATGTCATGTGTAACCTAGGGTGCTTGAGTTGACTCTGATAACCACTGCAACTGTGGATTTCATTAGTGTACATCAGAACACCATTTAACATACTGGCAGGTCTCCACCTTTAAGCATCTGCAATAATATATCATGACCAACTATAACTACTTTAAGAAGGAATTAACATTTGTTGAATGCCTACTGTGTTTTACCTACATTCACATGTAATTACCTCATTTGAATCTCACAATTAAGCAACGTGTGTATATTTACAATGAGAAAGTCAATCTCTGAAAGTACAAATACATCTGATGCCATACTTTTTCTTTGCTGTAGATCTTGTCTGGGAGTTCTCCAGTAAGGCTGCTATGTAAGAAAGATGGTCCTGTGATGATGGAAGAAGAATGCCTGGTTCTGCTGAGTAGTGGATAGGTCAGCACAGGAACATTTATGGTTCCCACATGATATTTAATACTCTTACCTTTTTCTTTTTTTTTTTTTGTTTATTTATTTATTTGAGAGTGACAGAGAGAACGAGGCAGAGAGAGAGAGAGAGAATGGGCGCGCCAGAGCTTCCAGCCTCTGTAAACGAACTCCAGATGCATGCGCCCCTTGTGCATCTGGCTAACGTGGGTCCTGGGGAATTGAGCCTCAAACCGGGGTCCTTAGGCTTCACAGGCAAGAGCTTAACCTCTAAGCCATCTCTCCAGTCCCTCTTACCTTTTTCATAAAACTCTTATATATTGACTGGGAAGATGTGGACTTCTTTGAATTTGGGTTAGGTTGGTCAGATCTCTTCATTTCCCCTAATGCATACCTTCTATTTTTGAGAAGACTGTTGACTTAATTCACATACTTATGGGCATAGTACAGTCTGTTCCTGAAACTTCCATTTATAGAACATGTTCTTCCATTCTGCTCAACTATACCTTCTAGGCTTTGGGTCAGGCTTCAAGGCCTGATCCAAATCTTATATTTCTAACATTGATTGTGGGAAGCCTCTAATGAAAGCTTAGAGGAAATCTATGACAGAACCCCAAAACAAAATCACAATAGACATTTTAAACATAATGATGCCATGAACAACCAGCTTGATGAAAGAGAAGTGAGCAAAGAATAATCAAACAAGAATTCCAGAAATGGCTGACAGAGCCAGAAGAAAAGTGGCAAAATACTCAAAATACAATTTAAAGGATGGCTTAATGAAATGGAAGAAAATCAAAACAACTCAATGGAAAGCTGAAAGAAATCAAAGAAAACTAAGTTACAGTATTCAATAGATGGTTCAATGAGACCAAAGACAATCAAAGAGATTAAGGGCTTGAGATATGGATGGCTTAGCGGGTAAAGTGCTTGCCTACAAAGACTAAGGACCCATGTTCCACTCTCTGGGTCCTGTGTAAGCCAGATGCACAAGGCGATGCAAGCACTGAAGATTTCACATGTGCACAAGGTGGCTCACATCTGGAGTTCAATTAAAGTGGCTGGAGGCCTTGGTGTGCCAACTCTCTTGCATTAAAAAAAGGCCAGTCTCTTGGGCTTGTGTCAAAAGAAAAGATCAAGAGAAGGCTAAGGGAGGAGAATCAAGAAATAAATGAGCTCATATGTAAATGGAATAAACTCAGGACATGACCAAATGCAGGAATGAATTCTAAGAGACAATTAGGTCAAGTGAGAAATGAAAATGGAATTCAAGCAAAAAATGGAGATATTGAAAAAAATAACAAAGGCTGGTGAGATGGCTCAGAGGTTAAGGCTCTTGCCTGAAGAAAAATATAACAAAGCAAAACTGAAATAGCAGGCTCCCAAGAAAGCCTTACCAACAGAATAGAACATATGGAGGACAGAATATCAGAACTTGATATGACAGAATAAATAGATCAGGATTCCAAAAGCAATGTTAAGTTCAAAAAAGTGTAAACAAAACAAAAAACTGGATTTGGGGCATACAAGAAGAAGAAATAAAGACCAGGGGCACAGAGAATATTCTCAACAAAATTAATGAAGAAAAGTTTATAGGAAGTGCATAGGACACCAAAGAGATAGGAACAGAGAAGAGATTCTCCATGTCACATTATAATGGGGGATGGGGAGACAACTAAACAGAGAAAACAAGGAGAGGATGAAAAGCTTAAAGAGAAAAACAGATCATTACATACTTAATTTAGCCCATCAGGATTACATGAGATTTAAAAATGGAAACTAAAAGCTTGGAATGGAATCTATCAAAAAGTTAAAAGACCACGCAGGTCAACCCAAACGACTATTCCTAGCAAAATTATCCCTCATATAGAAGGTGAAAGAAAAACTTTTCATGATATCATCCACCATCATGAATATATGAACAGTAAGCCAGCCCTTCAGAAAATACTACATGGAATACACCACAAAGAAGAGATGAACAAACATACATGAGGCTACAGGACAGAAAACAAAACTAGAAGACACAAAAGCATAAGAAGACCAAGAAAACACCATACTATGCAGTCTTCAACCTGATAGGGAATAGCTCACACTTCACAGTTATAACTGAACATTAATGGATTCAAATCTCAAGTAAAAGATGGAAGTGAATAGGCTGCATCAGAAAACTGGACAATCTATTTGCTCTCTATAAGAAATTCACCATTAAACAAAGACAACCTCAAGGAGAAAGGATGGAAAAAGATATTTCAAGTAAATGAAAATAAGAAATAAGCAGATGTGGCTATACTAATAATGGACATAAAAGCATGCAACGCCCAAGAAAACACAAATTCCACAAAACTTTCAACATGACAGAGATTAACTCATATATAACATTATTGGATTCAATTCCTAAGTCAAAAGACATAGGTTAACAGAACTGGATCAGAAAGCTGGGTTTACCCATTTGCTGTTTACAAAAAAAAAATCCACTTTACAAAAGATAAATACCATCTTGGGGTGAAAGGATGGAAATAGATATTCCAAGCAAATGAAAAAAAAAAAAAAGCTGGAGTGGCTGTACTGATTTCTGACAAAATAGACTTTAAACCAAAAATAAAGACCACTTCATACCCATTAAAGAAACAATTCAACAAGAGAATATTATAAATTTATACACACTAAACACAGGAACACCAAGTTTTTTAAAGCAAAATCTAGTAGATAAGAAACCAGATATAAATCCCAATAAAATAATATTCAGGAGATGTTAATACAGATCATCTACACAGAAATTAAGCTGAAATAAAAGAGCAAAGCAACACCATACACAATTGGACTTAACAGACATCTACAGAACATTCTACACTATATAAAACATACATTCTTCTCAGCAGCTCATGAAACATTCTCCAAAATAGATCTTATATTGGGACATAAACATGTCCACAAATTCAGAAAGATTGACATAACTCCCTGCATTATCTGACCACAATTCAATAAAGTTGGAAATCAACAGCAACAGAAAACATAGTAACTCCTGTAGGTTGAACTGTTAAACAATGAATGGGTTGTTGGAGAAATAGAAAAGGAAATTAAATTTATGGCTGAATGACAAAACAAAATGCTAAAACCTATAGTACATAATGAAGTCCAGCATAAGAAGGAAGCATATAGTACTAAATGCCTACATAAAAAATGATCTCAAATAAAACGACTATTCATCTGATGGTGTCATAAAAGCAAGAATAGTCCAATCCTACAAGTACCAGATAGAAATGACCAAGATAAAGCAGAAATCAGTGAATTGGACATAACACATTTTTTAAAAATTGATAAAATTAGCAGGTTCTTCAAAAAAAAAAAATAAAGATTTCTGCATGTAGTGGTGTAATCCTACTTAAAATCCCAGTACTTGGAAGGCAAAAGTAGGAGGGTTATAGTGAGTTTGAGGCCACTCTGAGACTACATAGTGAATTCCAGGTCAGCTTGGGTATGGCCTTTCCTCAAAAATCCAATAAATAAATAAATAAATAAATACATAAATAAAAATTTATAAACCCCTGGCCAATTGATAAAAAAAAAAAAAAACGAGAAGCTGAAAATAAAAAAGATTAGAAATGAAAATGTAGATGTCCCAACTGATACTAATGAAATTAGAAGAATTATCAGAACATATTTCAAAATACTATAGTCCACAAAGTTGGAAAACCTGGTCTTCCAATTTTGGATGAATTTCTTCACTTAATCTACCAAAGTTAACCCCGAACCAATAAATTACTTTAACAACCCCATACATCTAATCAAATTGAAAAAGTAATTAAAAGTCTCCCACCAAAAAAATCAGTCCAGGCCCAGCATCATCCACTTGGATCAAGTTGTTTTTATCCCAGGAATGCAGGGATGGTTAAGCATATGGAAACTGACAAATGTAAAGTACCACATAAGCTTAAATCACATGATTATTTCAATTGATGCAGAAAAGTTTGACAAACCACAGTATCCCTTCATGATTAAAACACTGGAGAAACGAGGGATGGAGGGACCACATCTCAACATAATAAAAGCCATCTATAATGTACATAAGGACCAGATCACACTAAATGGGGAAGAACAGCATTTGCACTAAGGTCTGGAATTAGACAGGGATGCTCATTTCACCACTGCTTTTTAACATAGTAGTAGAACTTTGGGCTCAAGCAATAATAAAGAGTAAGAAATAAAAGGGATACAAATTAGAAAGGAAGAAGTCAAGCTAGCCCTAGTTGTAGATGACATAATTCTATATATAAGTGACCCAAAAGACACCACCAAAAAGCTTCTAAAGGTGATACATTCTTTCAGCAAAGTGGCAGGATACTAAATCAACACACAAAATCAGTAGCCTTCCTATATGCCAAACACATTTGGAAAAAGATGTGATACTATCCCATTTTTAATAGCCATGAAAAAAATGGAATACATTGGAATATCACTAGCCAAGGAATTGAAAGACCTGTACAAAAAACAAACAATAAAAAAACACTGAAGACAGAATTTGAGATATGAAATGATGGAAAGACCTCCTATGCTCATAGATTGGAAGAATTAATATTCAAAGTGAATATAATATACAGATTGAACATAATTCCATTAAAAATTCCTGCAACATTCTTCACATAATTGAATAAACAGCCTCAAAATTCCTATGGAAGAACAAAAAGCTTTGGATAGTCAAAAATATCCCCAGCAAAAGAATTATGTTTGGAGGCATCTCCATACCTGATGTGACTATATACTACAAAGCCTTAGTACTCAAAACAACATGGTTCCGGCACAAAACAGACACAAAGATCGATGTAATAGATCAATATAACAGAAGACTCATCTCTAAGTTCAACTATAGCTGTGTGATCTTTAACAGAGAGGCCAAAAATGCACACTGGAGAGAAGACAGCATTTCAAATTGTGCTCTTGCCTTGCACAAAAACTCCAAATGCATTAAGAACCTCAACATAAGACCTAAAATTCTAAAACAACTAAAAGAAAAAAAAATAGGAAGAATATTCCATGTTACAGGCATAGGGGAATATTTTGTGAATAAGACCCCAGTAGCCCAGGGAATTACACAAACATTCAACTAATGGAACCTCAGGAAACTCAACAGTGATTGTATAGAAACCATCAACAGAGTTAATAGACAACCTACAGAATGGGAGAAAATTTTCACCAATTATACCTCCAATAGAGGACTTATATTTATAATCTACAAAGAACTCAAAGAGCTAATAAAAATGTCAGTCCAATAAAAAATGGAGTAAAGAATTGAACAGAGACTTCTCCAAGAAATACAAATGGCCAATACACACTTAGAGATATTCAACATCTTTAATCATCAAAGAGATGCAAATCAAAATGACCATGAGACTCCATCTCACTCCAGTCAGAATGGCATTCACACAAAAATTCAATGACATTAAATGCTGTCAAGGCTGTGGGAAAAGAGGACCCTTATTCACTACTGGTGGGAGTGCATACTTGCACAACCACTGTAGAAATTGTTTTGGAGGTTCCTTAAAAAGATGAAATTAGTGTTGGAGAGATAGTTCAGGAGTTCAGGCACTTGCGTACAAAGCCTAAGGACCCGTGTAAAGCCAGGTGCACAAGGTGGTGCATGCATCTGGAGTTTGTTTGCAGTAGCTGGAGGCCCTGGTGTGCCCATTTTCTCTCTCTCTCTCTCTATCTCTATACATACATATATACATACATACATATATGCCCCCCCAAATAAATTTTTTTTTTCAAAAAAAGATGAAAATATATTTACCATCTGATTCAGCTATTCCACTTCTAGGCATATACCCTAAACACTTTAATCTTTACCACAAAGATACTTGCCCAGCCATGTTTGTCACTGCTCTATTCACAATAGCTAGGAATTGGAATCAGCCCAGATACCCATCAAGTGATGAATGAATAGTGAAGATGTGGTACATATACACAACAGAATTCTCAGCAGTAAGAAAAAATCAAATTTTTATAAAAATGGATAGAGGTGGAAAAAAGTTCTAAGTGAGGTACATAGGCTCAGAAAGATACCACATGTTCTTTTGGTTCTTAACTTGGATCAATTGTAGATGAGCCTATATAGTAGTATGCACAGAATTAGAATTGGACCAGGAAAAAGGGGAAGTAGAGGAGGAGATACCTGACAGTCAAATGAGGGAAAGAATATAGGGATGGGACAGTCTTGGAGGTATAGGGGTTAGGAAGGATGGCTAGCAGAATCACACAAAACTTAAGACAATATAAATCAGCACCACAGAGACTTTCCTCTTGAATAGCATTCTACAAGATATAATCCACAAAGGGTGAGAGGTGAAGGTCTGAATAAAAACACACAGTAGAAGGTGGAAAAAGCTTAACGTTAAGTCCATGGGCTCTGGTTGGTAAATCCAAGACCCAGATTTGGGTTACCTCCATAATGTACTTTTGGTCAGGGAGATCCATGAGGTACTCATGCAGTCCATTGCCAAAGCACTTGGTTACCAGACCTAAAAAGTTAAGACCCTATTGCAGAAGACACCATAGGCTGTAGTCATCAGTCTCACCATGCTGAAAATGAGAGGGAAGCTGGTTCCCACCTGGCTTGCCCTCATAGTGCTGGAAGTGGTATGAAAGCTGCTGGGGGGACAAAGTTCACGAACAGCAAGAACAAGAAGGGGACCCTGCAAGCTACAAAACCAACCAGCCAGACAAGAACTTGTACAATAGTACAACAGTAACACATAGACTTTGCAGGTAACCAACTGCTCTCCAACTGGACACGAAGCCCACTCAGTGTGAGGGAACTCATACCTGATACTGGGAACCAAGTCAGAATTCCATGGACAGGAAAATCAGAGACAATAGAGAAGGTCCCACTGCTCTCTGAATAAGAGTGAGCATACACATCAAAACATCTCTCAATTAACTATGCATATCCCCATCAAGTTGTTCTCACTCCTGATTGGAGAATCTTTTATTTTACAGATGCCAGAGAATACAGAGGAGATCCAAGATCAATCAATATGACAAAGCCAGCTTCAGGGAGATGGAGATGGACAATGTGCTTAATCAAAACTTATTAGAGTACAAATCCACTCAGTACTAATTCATACCGTTAATAGGCTTGCCTTGGCTCAGGAAACATTGCAGAAGAGGGGTCGGAAAGATTTAAGAGCCACAGAGTGGGTATGAATACCCTGAGGCACAGCCTCCACCCAGAGAATAACTGAGGTCCTCATGAGCCCACAGTGACTACCAATAACCCCAATGATGAGGGCCCTTAAGGAAATGAGAACCAGGGGTAGGGGAAATAGAAGTATAACCACTTAAAAAATTAAAATAATATTTTGAATTTTGGGGGGTGGGGCTTCTTCATGGATATAAGATATGGATGTCTTATAATCCTGTCTAGATCTGAAAAAGGGAGTTAATATTTTTAGCTCTGGAGATGAATGTGCTGAATGTTCAGTATTGCTCAATAAAAATAGAAATCATAATGAAACACTGAAAATAATGTGCAGCTCTTTAAAATCGTACAGACCTGAAAGTCCAAAGGTTAGTCAGCACACTAACTGTTAGGCTTGCAGTCTCTTCCACAGCTTAATATACTGACTCATTTGATCTTAACTGTTAGTTCAGAGACCACATCACTCTTAAGCCTTTCTGAACTGCATCTATGAATCTTCCTACTTGTCTTGATTTGTGGTTTCTAGTTGCAAGCGACATGGTGAAGTTCACATTCCAGTAACGTATTTCTGATTTATTTTGTTTGACTTGCTATTCTGTTAAACCATGTTTTGCCACCACTGCCATCTCAGGTTTCTCCCCAAGCTCAGTCCCTGTGCCAATGAATGATATGATTCCAGTTTCTATGAGTAGATTCTTGGCAAAACAACAAACTAAGTTAGTTTACTAACCACCAAAACATTGAAAGTTAAAATAAGATTAATTAACTGAACATATATTGAAAGATCTTCGCTTGATAAGGACAAAGGGATCAAGACTATTCATATCTAAAATGTTGGATTTTCAAAAAACTTACAATAGCCAGGCGTGGTGGCACATGCCTTCAATCCCAGCATTTTGGAGAAAGAGGTAGGAGGATCACTGTTAGTTTGAGGCCACCCTGAGACTACATAGGGAATTCCAGGTCAGCCTGGACTAGACTGAAACCCTACTACTCAACCCCCCCGTCCACCCCCCAAAACCTTATGATAGTTGTTACTCTGAGGTACTTTGTGATCGCAAGTTTTTGTTTTGCAAGGCAATATTTTTCAATTTTCTTCCAACAAGGATAGCTACACTTCTTATTTTCATTACTTGTATTTTTAAAGTAAGGTTTTTTTTTTTTTTTGTTTGTTTTTTATGAGGTAGGATCTCACTCTAGCCCAAGGTGGCCTGGAATTCACTATGGAGTCTTAGGCTGGCCTGAAACTCACGGTGATCCCCCCACCTCTAGCTCCCTGCCTCCTGAGTGCTGGGATTAAAGGCATATACCACCATGCCTGGCTGCCCATTTATAGATACTTTTTGAGAATTCAAGACAACCTATAAAAAAATATGGTAACCAAGATACACTGACTACTAAGTATGAAACTAAATAAATCACAAAGCAAATCTTGGTCATAAACTCAACAAAATTTATTTTATTTGCTATTTGCTTCACAAATATATATTTACCTGACAAAATTCATACTTTCAATAATCATACTATTGTCTTTTTCCATACTTAAAAACTTTTTTTTAAAAGTAAATTTATTTTCTACAGTGGTGTTGCTACATGTGTGGGTATACAGACCACAAGGATGCACAAAAATATGTATGGAGGAAAACATTAGAAATGGGTGACTAATCACTATTGTTATAAAGACTGACATGTAACCCACATACACTTAAGCTAGAGGGCATCAAAAGTGTGAGCTTTATGGCCTATAGACTATACTTAGAAGAATATATACTATGAAGTGCTTGTATTCACTCTATGTGGATAAACTGGTTGGACATTAGAACTACAAGGCAATTGTGGAAATCAGTGTGGAGGTTCCTAAAACAGCTAAAGATTGATCTACCATATGACCCAGCTATAGCTCTCCTAGGCATATATCCTAAGGACTCATCTCATTACCTTAGAGATACTTGCTCAATCATGTTTATTGCTGCTCAATTTATAATAGCTGGGAAATGGAACCAGCCTAGATGTCCCTCAACTGATGAGTGGATAATGAAGATATGGCACATTTATACAATGGAGTTTTACTCAGCAGTAAAGAGAAATGAAGTTATGAAATTTGCAGAAAAGTGGATGGATCTGGAAAGAATTATACTAAGTGAGGTAACCCAGGCCCAGAAAGCCAAGCGCCACATGTTCTCCCTCATATGTGGATCTTAGCTAGAGATGATTGGGCTTCTGTGTGAGAAGGAAAAAACTCAGTAGCAGAGGCCAGTAAGTTAAAAAAGGAGATAGAAAGGGAAGAGAAAGAAAGGGAGGAGGGCTTTTATTAGGTTGGTATTGTATATATGTAAGTAGAAAGATTGAGATGGGGAGGGGATATGATGGAGAATGGAATTTCAAAGGGGAAAGGGGGGAGGGTAATACCATGGGATTTTTTTTGTTATCATGGAAAATATTAATAAAAATGGAGAAAAAAAAAAAGAAGAACTACAAGGCAACATTTTTGTTATTTATTTGGTTTTTAAAAATATATTTATTTATTTATTGAGAGAGAGAAAGAGGCAGAGAGAGAGAATGGGCACACCAGGGCCTCCAACCTCTGAAAACAAACTCCAGATGCATGCCTGGAGAATCAAACTTGGATCCTTAGGCTTTGCAGGAAAATGCCTTAACCACTAAGCCATCTCACCAGCCCCTTGGTTTTTAGAGGTAGGGTCTCACTCTGGTCCACGCTGACCTGGAATTCACTATGTATTCTCAGATTGGCTGTGAACTCAGTTATCCTACCCTCTGCCTCCCAAGTGCTGGGATTAAAGGTGGGTGCCACGATGGCTGCACCCCTTCTTTTTTAAAGTAGGGAAACTATGATATAGGAAAATAAAGCTTTTAGCCAATATATATTCTGTACTAATGAGAATCCATTAGTAACCAGAGCTCTTTTAAGTTCTATTCTCAATACAAGAGTTGGTTACTTAATAAACATATAAATTCTGCTGATACTAAATTTCAGTCTGTGCTGGATTGAATGTAAATGTCTCCTATAGCCTCTAGTGTTTGTGACTGTTCCTTTCTTAGTCCTCAGCTGGTTGAGTCTTTGAGAGGTGGAGCCTTGCAGCAGGAGGTGTTTTTCTGAAGGCAGGCCTTGGGGTTGATGAGTCCAGCTCCACTGTTCAGAGCCAGATCACTTACTATTCTCTCTCTCCTGTGGGTATATGAAGTGAACCGGCCAAGGTTTTCTTGGCCATGATGAAACTTCCTGTCAAAACTGTAAGCCTGAAATAAATCCTTTCTTCCCATAAGCTGCCTCTAGTTGGGTGTTTTGTCCCAGCAATGAAAGAAAGTAACTGCTATGTTGTTGACCTAGACAAGTAAATTTAATATTCTTCAATCTTATTTGTATCCATAAGAAAGATTTTAATGGTATCTTGCCTACTTACCTTACAGAGTTATCATGATCTAAGGAGAACCAATTTGCTCACTTAAGGGGATGGCATTGTGTATATAAGTATGTATATGTGTATATGTATATAAGTAGAAGAACAGATTACCGGGGGTGGAAAGGCCTAAGTGAGGTCAGGGGAAGACATTGAGTAAGGGAAGGGTAAGGAGTGGGTTAATCAAAATCTAAGAGGGTATAAGTAAGTCATATGGAAACCTACTTTTTTTGGACAGTGGCACACTCAGAAGGCATAGATTGTTACTGGAAAATTTTCAGTGCCAGCGATGGGATACCTTCCAATGAGTTGTTGGCCAGGGAGGTCCCTGATGCCCCCAAAATACTAAAGGCCATTGCTAAGGATTTTGGTTTCCCATCAGGAATTGATGGTAAAAACCTATTGCTAAAGACTCCACATGGTTGGGCTGCAAGGTCACTGAGAAATCTTGCTGGAGCTGAGCTGAAAATCTCCTCTGTGTAGATCAGCTGACAGAAAGCTGGGAAAAGTTATGCTGCATGTAGCTCCATGGGAGAGAGAGAAATCACCAGTGGACATAAACAACAGTGGACACTGCAAGCCTTAAGTTTGGCCAACCAAGCCAAATGAGCCAACAGGTGCAACAGTGGCATGTCTGTTACGGGGGAAACCAACTGCTCTCTAACTGGACTGGAGGCCTGCTCCACACGAAGAAATACATGCCTGATACTGAAAAACCTATGACAGGGGAAGTCTTTAGCCCTAGGTGTGTGACGCTTTTTGGTCTCTGGCTATATGCGTATATATATGTGTGTATATGCTTACCAAATAGCCTGATAAGCACTTCTCATAATGTTCATACCCATATCTTAATGCTACTCTCACTTCTGGTTAGAGAAGCTTCTCTTTTCAGATGGTAGTGAACTGGGATGACTCAAAAGGCACCATAGTGCTGAGAAACAGTGACAGAAGAGTGCTCAGCACTGAAATATCTCTATCACAGCTTGCAAGGCTCAGGGTCCATTGAGGAAGAGGTGTCAGAAAGAACATAAGAGCCAAAGGAAGGGTAGGACTCCTTGCAATGCACACTTCCAGACACAAAATGGGATCTGGATATCCATGACCTTGTAGTGCATGGCACTACCTACACAAGACCATCACAAAAGCAGGAAAAGATGATATCAAAATAAAAGAGAAGCTGGGCGTGGTGGTGCATGCCTTTAATCCGAGCACTTGGGAGGCAGAAGTAGGTGGATCACCATGAATTTGAGGCTACCCTGAGACTACATAGTGAATTCTAGGTCAGCCTGAGCTAGAGTGAGACCCTACCTCAAAGAACCAAAAATAAAATAAAATAAAAAATAAAAGAGAGATTTATGGAGAGAGGGAGGGGCTATGATGGAGAGTGGAGTTTCAAAGGGAAAGTGGGGAGGGGAGGGACTTATCATGGTTTATTGTCTATAACTGTGGAAGTTGATAATAAAAAAAAGTTTAAAAAATGCCGAGATATATACCAATGCAAATGTTTAATACAACATGTTTAGATAAAAGGAGGAAGAAGCTGCAGGAGAGGTATTTATAGTCAGGTTTCTTCCATGAAACCAAGACCCTTAATGGAAGCTGAGGGTTGGGAGGGAGAAAGAGACCCTAAAATGGACACCTAGTCATGCAAGGCTCTTTTCAATAGTAGTACTGCCATGGACCTCAAGATACCTAGTAGAGTATGTGCATTTGTAACACACCTTTAGAAGGTCATGAAAATTCAAAGAATGGTTTATGAAACCTGGAAATTTAGTATGTCTGGCTATAATAATTAAAGCATGCTTACTTACTGTTGAAGATATGTGATGTTTCATTTCTGTCATATGGACAATAAATTAATGTTAACTATGTGATTACTCACAATTGACTTTAATGCTAGCTAGCCAACCTTTAGGAAATAGTAAATTGTAGGATGATCTTCATCAGTTCACAGTGGATAAAAAGCTTACTATGTAAGCATTAAGACTTGAATTTGGATTTCCAGTCCCCTTAGGTTTGGTGGTGCACATACCAGTAATTCCAACACTGGAGCAACAAAGACTAAGAATATTGAGGGCTTACTGGTTAGCCAGTCTAATCAAATTGTTGAGATGTAGTTTCAGTGAAAGACCCTGTCTTAAAGAATAGGAGAATACTTGTAGAAAACATCTGATGTTGACTTCTGTCCTCTATATGTATGTCCACACATATATGAATGTGTATATATGTACACACATACCACACACACATCCTAAAACTGTTAATTCTTCAGGTCAAGAGTTTGATGGGATATATATTGCCTGATTATGGATAAGTTGGATTCTGGTACAGGATTCAGATTTTGTATAGTTACTGCAGTGTACCTGACACCATCAAATTTGATAAACAATTTAAATTCTAGAAGACTACTTTCCCCTAGACATGGTAGAAACTGGCCATATATCTATTATAGTTCAGCTCTATAGTTTGGTATCCCATAAATCTATTCAAATAAAAGGTCAAGTTTAGTCCAAAACTAGAAGAAAGTATATTCATGAAATAGACACATGTATTCTCATACTTTTGATTCAGTAAGCCACTACTGAAGTGCAGGGTCTTTGGTCTGTGAGGAGCCAGTACATGTTCACCAGCCGGTCCATGTGGTCACTGAATACTTAACCAAGGGTTGTGATGTATCCATACTAAGTGTGTTCTTAATAAAAAACAAATAAGACCTTCTTCCGTATATTAAGAACGTAAAAAGTATGAAGTGTGTGTCTTCAAGATTTTTCACCTTGGTAGGGTCATAGGGAAAGAATATATTTATGCATTATAAGAAAAATTAAAAACATGTAATAAAGGAGTAGCTAAGGATTAAAGGCTTACAGAAAAGGGAAAAATTAATGCCAACAGTGTGGGGAGACTGGGATAAGCAACATTCATATAGGTCTTGAAGGATGAGGCTCTTAGGAAATTGAGGCAGAAGATTTTCTAGAGCATGAGTTCTGACCCTGCACCCACCTCACTGAGAATTCCTTCACCTTTCTAGGCTTTAACTGGAGAGTAGTTGCTACTTGATGGTAATGGATATTAATTTATGTAAAACAGTGGCCTAGAGACTAAACATACTAAAATTTCTGGCCCACTGACTGTACACATCAATGCTTCAACAAATGTGAGTTAAAAATAAAAAGGTAGCCGGGCGTGGTGGCGCACGCCTTTAATCCCAGCACTCGGGAGGCAGAGGTAGGAGGATCGCCGAGAGTTCGAGGCCACCCTGAGACTACATAGTGAATTCCAGGTCAGCCTGAGCCAGAGTGAGACCCTACCTCAAAAAAAAAACCAAAAAAAAATAAAAAAATAAAAAAATAAAAAAAATAAAAAGGTATAAGTGTTTTCACTGATGATAAAACATGGCAAATATGTGTGTCTGATGTTTCTGCAGTGTCCCTGGACATATTACACAACGGAGAAAGATAATGCAATGGTTTAATTTTTATTTTCTGGGCTTAATGAGTAGACGGATGGGCAACTGTAAAAGATCTATAGAATTGTGATAGTTAAGGTGTTGTCAACTTGATCTGTTTAGTAATCAACAGGTTGCTTCTAGGAAGGATCAACTAAAGGAGGAAGTCTTTCCCCCAGGGTGAGCCCTTCCCCCAGAATGGGCAGCCCCGCCCAGAGGGGGACTTGATATAAGGAAGCTCTGGGTAAAAAGAATTCCTTCCTTCCTTCCACTTGGCTGCCGGAGCTGCTCGCTACCTTCCAGCATGGATTGAAGACCAGTGCAGACTAAAGACCAGCATCAACCGAAGACCCCCGTGGATCGAAACCCAGCGGCTCCTCAGGAAGCCTCCAGGCTTTCTGGCACCATCTGCAGTGCAGGGTCCAGACTGCTGTGGCCACGAGGACTGAGAAGCTACCAGGTTCGGTGATTCTCGGGCCTGCAACTGCTATTGGACTACTGTAAGGTGATCCAATAAGTCCCCTTTTTAAAACAATTCATTCTAGCAGTTCTGTTCCTCTAGAGAACCCTGACTAATACAAGAATCTAGCCAGGTACCCATGGTCTGCCAACCTAAAATTTCAGTAAGTCCTTCTTTTAAGTGGCAAAATGTAAAAGATTTTAGATTTTTTAAATTTATTTGAAAGCACAGAGAGGGAGAGAGAGAGAGAGATGACAGAGAGACAGAGTAAATGGGCACACCAGGGCCTAGAGCCACTGCAAATGAACTCCACACGTGTCCCTTGTGCATCTGGCTTATGTGGGCCCCGGGGAATGGAACCTGGGTCCTTTGGCTTCACACGCAAACACCTTAACCACTAAGCCATCTCACCAGCCCCAAGACTGTAGTTTTTAACATGTGTTTCTTGTGTGTTTAGGTTTATAAGTACATGGGTGTCCATGTATGTGTCTTCATGTATATGTAGAGGCCAGAGGACAACCATGAATGTTGTTCTTCAGGTATCCTCCAACTTTTCTTGAGATAAGGTCTCTCATTCAGCAAGCCCCAGGGGTTCACCTGTCTCTGCCTCTCCAGTGCTGGGATTACAAACATGTGCAGCCACTCCCTGCTCTTTAAGTAGGTTCTGGAGATCAAACTCAGGTCCTTATTCTTGTAATTCAAGTACTTTACTGACTGAGCCATTTTCCCCAGCCTTGTATACACGTCTCTCCCCTCACGCCTGTACTTATCAACCCAGCTTTGAGCATTCTAGGAAACACTGTACCACTGAACTACATCCCCAGTCTTAAAAATAAATTTCCAATGATAGGTCCACAGTAGATAATCTTAGAGAAGTTTACTCTTTTAATGATTTGCTTATGATAATTTGATGCTGTTATTTGGAGGAACAGGAAAGCATAGTGGTCAAGAACAAGACTTTGAAGCCCAAGAGTCCTGGGGTGTAATAATCAATATGGTTTGCTTATGCATTGACCCAGAATGGTTCATATGCTAAAAGTTCTGTCCCAAATGTATCAATATTAGAAAGCGATAGGTCCTTTAGGACACAGGGCCTAGTGGGAGATGGCTGGGTAATAACTACCCTTGTGGAGAGATTAGTGCTGATCTTGGGAATGGGCTGGGCTTATAAGAGGAAACTAATTTTTCAAGTAGGTTGTTATAGAAGAACAAGCTTGGCTCTTCCATGCTGTCTCTCTGCTTTCTCTCCTCTAGGAGCACATGCCAGTATCATGTGCTTGATTTTCATATATGTGAGCCAAATAAACCTTATTTCTTTATAGTGTGCAATGAACTGTGCCTTAACCAATATATCATGATAGGTATTTTAATACCCAATAAGTAAATAAATATTATGCTACCTAATATTTAGTAGTGTGAAATTAAGAGCAATTATCAACTTCGTGATTTAAGATCATGCCATCTCACAATAAAAGACTGCAGATTATGACGTTTTAAAATGCCTTATCTCTGAGAAAGAGACACAACTACTGAGCAGAGAACATGGCCAATAAGACTGAATGCTGCCAAGAAAGAAAAAAAAAATTAAAACAAAAAAAGTTGGATTTATCAGTGTGAGGGTCAGTAGTGGCTTTATCAAGTACTGTTTTTTTGAAATAAAAATACTAGAAGTCAAGCAAGTCAAATCATCTAGCTCTAATGGGTTAACTTGAGGAAAATGAAAGATTCACTAAAATCTTATTCGTAGCATGCAGATTAGATTACGGCATGCTTTAGAATCTTTTTGGGCCCTGTTTTCATCTGCTTTTACAGGAGCCTATCCATGATCCTAATATTGTTCCTCTTTTTTGATAGGTCATCTATGGCAAGTGAAATGGATTAAGAGCTGTATGTCTTTTTACCTATTCCTTAGTTCATTCTTTTGTTTTGCTATTTATTTATTTATTTAATTTATTTATTTAGATTTTTCAAGGTAGGGTCTTACTTTAGCTCAGGCTGACCTGGAATTCTCTATGTAGTCTCAGGGTGGCCTTGAACTCATGGTGATCCTCCTACCTGTGCCTCCCAAGTGCTGGGATTAAAGGCGTGCACTACCATGGCCGGCCCTAAATTCATTCTTTTGTCCTATCATTTTACAGTGTTTTCCCATTCTGTCTCACCAATGGAGTTGTATTTGGTTTGTTAGTAAATATGATGGAAGCTAATAGGCAAACCTACTAGATGGATGAGAGGTACACAAAGCAGAGATACATGAGGGAGCACAATCCAAACGACCATCCTCTCCTGAGTATGATATATGCTTAATCAAGCTAGTCAGTGTTGAGGTGCTAATGCAGCATTGTCAAAGCAGCAAATAATGGAACACCTTGTTAATCAGATCCTTACCGTGATGCCTGAGTATGTGCGAGGTATTAACCTGAGTAAGATGTTACCTGTTAGAGCTAGATGACTTGCCTGGCTCCTAGAATTTTTATACCAGGAAAATAGTACTTGTTAAAGCCACTACTGACCCTTATGTTGACAAATCCAGTGATTTTTCTTACTTTTAAAAAATTTCATGGCAGCATTCAATTCTGTAGGCCATTTCCTCTGCTCAATACTTGTGTCTTCCCTTCAGAACATTTGAAAGACAATTGAGGTAAATCAGTCATGAAAGTGTCTCTAATCTGATGTGATGGGTATCCTAAGAGAAGACACTAGAGTCCTCTCTGACATGTAAGAGCACAGTAAGAAGGCTGCTTGTTCCGTAAGATAAAAGAAAACAATCACCAGAAACCAAACCCTAATGGACCTTGCTATTAGACTTCTCAGCCTTAGGAGAGAAAAGAAACAGCCACAATTCCAGTACTTGTTATCAGTCCACCTAGACTAAGCTACCCTGTTTTTGGAAACACTTCAAACACACCACCAGCTTTTCCTCTTGTCTTTTGCATTACAAATCATTCTACTTTAACTGGACAATAAAGGTAGGACTTTCTCAAGGACGAGTGCCAGGCTTTCTTTTCTTCTTACTCTGTATGTTCTTCTTAGAGGTCCCCATCCATGTTTAGTTGTGTGCATCAGTGGTGTCCTAGGTATCCCACCTCCTCCTACAGCTTGTGCACGGTTTCTTTAGAAAGGGTTTCCTAACCCTCAACCCAACTCCCTACAACAGTCATTTCATAGTTCAATATTTATAACATAATTTATTATGTTTTCTATTTTGTTTTTCTCTCCCACTTAAGGGCTATGATAGGGGAGATCTTTGCTGGTCTTGTTCAGTATGTATCTCTAGGCTTCAGCACATAAACAACTTGGCGATTCTTTGTTGAAGGGATAAATCTGGGACTTCTGAGTTTGGCCACAAGAGAGTAATAGGGCAAGAATCATTCCCTCACTTTAAAACATCTTAAGCATAAAGATAGAATCCACAAGATGGGATTGAAACATGGGCTGACAGGCAGTATGGGACGATGGTGATTCCTAAAAGAAGATAAAAGTCCTAAAACTGCACTGGCTTGATGCTTGGTCATTTTTCAGGCTGCATGATATGGGAAAAAGGCCAGGAGAGCTGTGGAAATGCCCCTTAGTCTAGGAGACAGTTTAGAGTTTGGGAAACGAATGTGGCTAGGATTTGGGGACAAGAAAGAAACCTGGAAAGGAGTAGGGTGTGTATATTCCAGAAGACTTCTTGGAACACTTGTGCCTTTAGACAAACACTGAGGTGGCAGTCACAGCATAAATATTTCCCAAGACTGTAAAAGGGGACAAAGTGAAAAACTGGTAGCGGACATACAGGATGATATAATTTGTATTTATACTTATCAGAATTGAAAAACCTAACACATGAGGACCTTAGTAGAGTCTTCATGTAGGTTTTGAATTATCTCATTTATAATGCCAAATTAACCCAGAGACGAGCTTCTCAACCATGACATTTAGGGCACAGGCATCTTTATTGTGCGGCTACATTATGTACTATCAGATGTTCAGCAACATTCCTGGTTGCTCACTAGATGCTCATAACAAAAAAGTGTTTCCATATACCCAAAAAATCATCCCTAGTTGAGAACCATTACATTTCTCAGTAAGAGTCAAAAATAAAAAGATCCAGCTCGACAGAAAGCTGGAAGAAGCCAGTCTGCATGCAGTTCAATGGGAGAGAGAGAAATCACCAGTGAAGATACTCAACAGTGGACACTGCAAGCCTTACATTTGGCCAGCCAGGCCAAATGAGCCAACAGGTGCAATAGTGGCACGTCTGTCATGGTGGAAACCAACTGCCCTCTAATTGGACTGGAGGACCACTCCATGGGGGGGGAATACATCCCTGATACTGAAAACTTAAAACAGGGGTAGCCATGAGCCCTAGGGGTGTAACGTCTGCTGCTGTCTGGCTAAATGTATATACTATACTTATCAAACTGCCCCGTAAGCACTTCTCGTAATGTTCATACCCCTATATTAATGCTACTCTCACTTTTGGTAGAGAATCTTCTCTTTTCAGATGGCAGTGACCTTGGGATGACTCAGAAGGCACCATGGTGCTGGAAAGAAGTGACAGGAGTGCTCAGCACTACAATATCTCTATCACACCTTCCAAAGCTCAGGGCCCATTGCGGAAGAGGTGGCAGAAAGAATGTAAGAGCCAAAGGAAGGGTAGTACTCCTTACAACGTGCTCCCCCAGACACAAAATGGCCTTGATATCCATGACCTCACAGTGCCTGACACTACCTACACAAGACCATCATAACAGGAGGAAAAGATCATTACATCAAAATAAAACAGAGACTGATTGAGGGGGGGAGGGGATATAATGGAGAATGGAGTGTCAAAGGGGAAAGTGCGGGGAGGGAGGCCATTACCATGGGATATTGTTTACAATCATGAAAGTTGTTAATAAAAAAAAATATTGAAAAGAAAAAAAAAAAAGATCCAGCTCAAAATTAGGTAAAACTCACTGTGGCATCCCAGCTAAAACTGATCAGCTTGTAAAAATAGGAAAGATATCCTTAGGAAATAAAATCAACCAATGGGAAGAGATAACTAACAAACATTATAAAATTATAATGTAACTCTGAACTTTAGAGGTGGCCCATGTAACTGATGACATGGGAAATATTCTGGATGGTATTAAAAGATTAGACAATATTAAAGAAACGATCAATGCACTTGAAAATGTATGAATAGAACTCTTCAAAATGAAACAGAAAATTGAAAAAGCTATTAAAATGCATTAGCAGTGGTTTGTGGAACAAAATACATCACAGAGGGAGAGCAGAGAGGGCCAGATACTTATCTGAAGAAATAATGGTTAAAGGTATTCAACAAATCCTAAGCAGAGAAAATATTAAGGCAATAATGCAAAGATTCTTCATAATGAAACTGCCCATGATATAGGCAGAAAGAAGCACAACATTCAGAGGATCAAATGTAACTGGCAGCACAGCACACTCAGCTTCACATAAAATAGAAGCCAGAAAACATCTTTAAAATACTAAAGGAACAGGTAAATCTGAATAAGCTTAAACTTTGTAGTGCTAAGGTTCAAGCCCAGGACCTTACACGTGCTAGACAAGTGAGCAGCTCAAGCCCTTGTTTTATTGATAAGCTCTCTATGAACTCACTATGCAGTCCAGGATGCCTCAAACTCATGATCCTCTTATGTCTTGACACCTGAGTGTGGGAATACCCATGGGTGCTGCAAAGCCTAGCTTTAAAAAGAAAAAGAAAGAAAGAAAAAGGAAGAAAGCACTTCTAAAATGAAAAGTGAAATAAGATATTTTTTTTGCAGACACAAAATGGCAAGGCTGAGGGAAAACATCCAGCATTATGAAAAGTAAAGGAAATGAAGTCAGTGGAGGTATTAATCTGTTGAAAAAAAAAAGAGCACCAGAAAAGGTAAATTTATAAACAAAAGCTGGATGTGGTGGTGCACACCTTTAATCCCAGCTCTCAGGAGGCAGAGGTAGGAGGATCACAGTGAGTTCGAGGCCACCCTGAGACTACAAAATACTTGTTTTCCTACTTTAAAAATTGACTTGAAGGATGATTGTGTGCTATAGAGTGGAGATGTGTCCCAAAGTGCTCATGTGATACAAGTTTGTTCAAAGCACAGCATTGCTGAGGCAGTGAAACTTCTAGGTGGGGGGTGGGGCAGGAAAGGGAAGCTAATGGCAAGTGACTGGGCTACTGGGGGCTCAGAAGGGATTCATTCGTACCTTTTACAGAAACCCTGTTTTTCATCTCCTCTCTTTTCATGTGGTCATTTCACCTTCTGCCTCTTACATGTGACCCAGCCTTGGGGGCTTTACCAAAGACTCAACGGTTGAGACTGCTTGATAGTGAATGTTCAGTTTCCAAAACTGTGGAATATATAAATCTGTTTTCTTTATAAAGTGCTTATCACACAGATTTTCTTTCTATAGCACCAGAATATGGACTAATTCCACTATGAAAAACAAAGCTAGTAAGAATGTACTGAAAACATTATAGGAGCAAATTGAATGACAATATCAGCATAAAGCCTTGAAGAAAGGAAATGACTTGCACATGCTAGGCAATTGCTTTACCATGAAGCTCTATCCCTAACTTTCTCTTTACAGTTTTTGATACTAGGTCTCACTCTCTAACTCAAGCAGGCCTTAACCTTAGAATCCTCTTGTCTCCTCAGTATCTGGGATTACAAAACTGCACCACCAGGCCTGGCACAGCAAACACTTTATTTTAAAATCAAATTAAGAGATTAATTAGATTTAATAAAATATACTTGAATGGCTCAAGAGAAGGAAATAAAAGAAAAACATGAGACAAAATAATAGGCTAAATAGAAAACAGAAAGATTTTGGCCATTTTGAACTGAACCTTGTTAATATTAAAAATAAATATAGTGTGACAAGGGGGACTCAGAGATCAGTGCTGTGAAGGACGTAGGACTCCGCGGATGTCTTGAGCCCCTCTCTGCCTTCCTGTCTAATAAAATGGCTTGAGTGCAGAAAATAAATAAATATAAGTGGTCTAATAAGTCAGATGATCAGATTTGACAAAAGGGCAAATTTCAACTATATGCTGCTCACAAGAAATTCCTTTAACTAAAAAGGCACAAATGAGTTAAAAATAAAGTTATGAGCAAAGATCTACTCTGATAATACTTGTGAAAAGTGAGCTTCTACAGGGATTGTCATAATAGCAGATAAGCCAGATTTGCAAGTAAGTTGCATTTCTAGGAATAAATAAGTCCCTTCCATAATAAAAAATAAATCAGTTCATCAAAGGTATTTAAAAGTATGTATATATCCAATTATAAAGCTTCAAAATACACGATGCAAAATCTGAGCTGAGAAGATAAACAGGATCCCACACGCTAACCTAATATTTTGACATTATTCTCAATAAGAGAGGTAGACTATTATCTATTATAAAAATTTATCAACTTGCTTCACTGGAACTTATAGAACATGAAAGCTTCGGCTTACACATTATTTTCAATAAAAAAGAGAACATTTATAAAGATCTGGATATATTCTACAGCATAAATCTAAGTCAATTAAGAATGACTGAATTCATGCAAAGCGTGTTTTAAAACCATAACTAAATTATGTTAGCTATCAGTATAGATATCTGGAAAATATTCAGATATTTGAAAGCTAAGCAACACAATTCTACATAGATTCATGGGTTAACTAAATCATGAGAAATTGAAACTTTTGAAAACATACTAGAGCATAATTCATTTAATATACCTAAAATGTTGTAGAGATAAACACATAGTATTAATAAAACATTCTTCTTCCCTTCACTATAATACTCTACCCTTTGCACCAATGGTCCTCAAATCAACAGTTTGATTATCACTTGGATCATCAGTTGGAGCTACGATTTCAATTCTGTGGGCAACGAACCAACTCTCTCCTGAACAGGCATTCCTGCTGATTGTGATTCATGCAGAAGTCTGTGGATCCTGTCTAAGGCACAACCATTCTATCTGTGCTATCATGAGGATCTAGTCCTGCAATATTGCCATATACAATTCGTTCTTCACAACACAATTAGAGAAACTGGTACCATATTCTTTTTTATTCACTTATAACCTAAATGTTTATTCTATGCCCAGTGGAAAGCCACTGGGCATATTTATCTTTCATGACTTGCAAGGATTCCTTTGAGTCCTTACCGTATCTGAAATCAACTTTCCCTTGACTTTAGACACACTGGATATGCCTTATGTTTGTTAACCCCTTACACTTGAGCATTTTGTAATTTTAAATTAATTTTAATTAGAGAGACTATGACAATATGGATAGGCACCAGAGCTTTATATCACTGCAAACAAACTCCAGACACATACCACTTTGTGTCTGGCTGTATGCGGATAATGGGGAATTGAACCCAGGTCGGCAGCTTTGCAAGTAAGCTCCTTTTATCTGCTGACCAATCTCCCCAGGCCCCCTTTTTATTCACATAAAGTATATTCTTTCTGAAAAATCATTCTGACCCTCTTGGTTCACTATCATTTGGTCTAATTCCTACTCAACCTTTAAGGTTCAGTTTAATGGGCATTTTCATAGCAAGTTTTTCATTTCATTTCATTTACCATAGCACTGGTGTTATGATAAGATCTACCTAGCATTATTCATACCACACTGAGATCTTTTTTTAAAAAAAAAAAACAAAAAACAAAGAGCGTTTATTCTGCAGAGCCAGCTAGCATGTGGGGGTCAACCATTCATACAAAATGGAGACCCCACACTGAGATCTTACTGGTAAGTTGCAAAATTATTTGCTCAATGCCTGGTCTCCCAATAAATGTAAAAATGAAAGCAAGACCCATGCCTGGTTTTGTCTTTCCTTGTTGCCTGTGTGTCTAGCATAGTGGTTAGGACAATGAGATAAGCTTTTGTTTGTATGAAATTGGATCTTGAACTTGTATGTGTTAAGATCCTCTTAATGCAACCACTCAAAGTGAAGCTATTACAGGTGAGCATACCATACCAATTAGTGAAAAACATTTCTCAATGAACAAATTAGTAGGCCTTTAAAGTTTAGCTATCTAGGTCCCTATAACTGAGGGGGAAAAAAAGTAGCAAATTTACCAGTGTAGACACAACTGGGAGGGGAGGAGGAAGAAGTTAAGATTCAATTTAAAATAAAACAAGGGGCTGGAGAGCTGTCTTAGTGGTTAAGGTTCTTGCCTACAAAGCTGAAGGACACAGGTTGGATTCCTCAGTACCCATGTAAAGCTAGATGCACAAGGTAACATATGTGTCTGGAGTTCATGTGCTGTGGCTAGAGGCCCTGGTACACTCATTCTATGTCTCTGTCAAATAAATAAATAAATAATAAAACAATACAAAGAAAAAAGTGGAAGGATACAATCATTCAGATACCTAAACTGTTCTTTTCCTTTTCTTCTTTTTTTTGTAGGGGCTAGGAATAGGAGATTAATCTGCAGGTGAATTCACTATGATTAGTATAATAATAATCACAGAATACTCAGAGCCAAACTAAAGAAAACTGCTTACTGCACAGAAAAATGTGAAAATGGTTATGAGGAAAGTTTGCCTGCAAATTTTGAATTATTTCCCAAGCCCAGACCTGAGCAGAAAATGACAAGGTTAATTGAGCACACTGCACAGGATCTAGGGGATCGGAATAGAAGATGCACCTGCACTCTGCACTGGAGCCAGGGTCTATGAAAAGAACCACCACTAGTACTATGTAGTACTATGCAATAGAGCCAAGGGCTCTGGACAGAAGAACCACCTGCCAAGAATTTTCAATTACTGGGTGAAGAAATGGAGATGGAGTTGGTTTGGTGGCCATGATTAGAATACCAGCCATCTCATGATTGTGTTGTGCAAATCTTTGTTTTCCCCTGGATGCCTATAGAGCCACTTTTTCTATTTGTTGTACTTCAAAGGTACTGTCTCTGCTGCCTTCTTCAGCTGCTTCCACCTTCCTCATTTCATTACCTCATCCCTGCCTCACATGTTTTGTTCTTTGCTCATTCTTTATTTTTTTTAAAAGTTTTTATGTTGGGTCATGATATGTAGAGACATTTTTCCTACCCATAACTGTGGGCTAACTCCAGAATGCATGACCCATATACCTCAACAAGGAGGAGCCAAAGGGAGGGAGTAGGTCACGGATGAGCCTAATAATGGTACCAAACTGACTGTATTCGCTGAGCACAAAACGAATTAATAAAAAAAAGTAAAAAAAAAAGTTTTTATTTTTGATACCATGACATTGTGTTGTCCAGACTGTCAATGAACTACTGAGCTCAAGAGAACGTCTTGCTACTCAAGTGGTTAGGATTCTAAGCAGATGAATCAATCAAAAATTTTACCTTTCCTACTTATACTGATTATGAAAACTGAAAATATCTTTTGGGTAAGTTCTTACCTTCTATATACTTTAGTATCTAACACAATGCTTAGTAAATTGGCTTTCTTTGAAAGATATGGGGCAATTAGTGAAAAAGAACATTCTAGAAGTTCACTAATGACTGAGAAAGTAATGGAATATAAAAGATAAATATTCTATGAAAAAGAACAATATCAAGATAAAGGTGAATGAAGTTACTGTTTTGCAATTTAACAGTACTATGGTAGAAGTGACAAAATCTTTAATACCTAAAACTTCTCTCCTTACTAAATTCCTAAGAAACTAACATTGCATGAGGAAACTCTAACTCTGAATTCTATGTAGTAATGTTCAAGAATCCTGTGAGGGCTGGGAAGATTGCTCAGTACACATTAAAAATCACCAGCAAGTTATAAACCTATGTGAAAAACACAACTAAGAATGTAAAAGACAAAAAGAAATACAACAAACTCAGTCATTTTTGATAGAAAACAAGTTAATAAACTACACTTTTTTTTTTTGTATCTTAGAGTCCAGAGTTTCAACTGAGTTCTTGAAAATTTATGGGAAAATTTAATTTTTTAGGATGAGCTCTAATGGTAGCTTTGAGTCCATGGTAGGTTCCTTTAGCTTTACAATTTTCCTCATGCATATACAAAGTCAGTTTATTCACAGCTATATAAGTACTAACTAGGAACAGGTCCATATTTTCTCTGGGATCTCAAGATACATATTAGAAAAGGTCCATAGTATCATTTTCAACAGATGCCCCTTCACACACCCCACTTTAGGGCTGGGATGCAGATCAGTGGTAGAGTACTTGGTTAGCAGGTACACAGCCTGGCTTCAATCCCCAGCACTGTGCCAAACATACACATCACTGTATATTTATATGTGTAAATATAGACATACACATACACAAGTATATATCCAGGTTCTTTCCCCAACCTCCAAATCTGTTTTGTGCTGCTATTACACAGGTTATCTAGAATGCACTTCTTGTGACTGCATCACTTACAGGAATGAAGGCTGAGGCATTCCTGACTTGATCTCTTTGTCCTCCTACTATATCCACATGATGAACCAACTATTACTTAATCTAAGGGCCCACCTTTCTCCAAGTTTACATCTTGGCAGCTGAAATAAAACAACATTACTCTTCATATGTCTTAAGATAGCTATCTCAAACTTCACCTCCATTTCCCAATAACCAATTCTACTAATGAATTACAGAATCATAGCTCCTACTGTTCTCATTACTTCCTTATTTTAAGAGAAACATGACCTGTGTCAAGACCAGCCTCTATCCATTCCCAGATACTATACTCAATAAGGAAACCAGGGCTTCATGCCATTCTCACTGCTTGCCCTCTCATACTCATGTATCATGTTTGTTTTTCACTGGCTTCTTCCTACTGACATGTATTTGTCTTCATAACCTTCCTTTAACCTCAGCACAACACATTCTAGCTTACCTTTCTAGCTCCTGTCTACTCAAATCACTTACAGTTTTGCTGGTTTATCCACTTCCTCTCTCTTCACTCACCCTGCATTGAATTTGACTTCTGGTATTTATTCCACCAAAGCTGCTCCTTCTCCTTAATCACTGAGATAACCTCCAAGCTATATCCCCTGAAATCATTTCAAAGCTCATCTTAATCAACATGTCAACAATTTACACTCCCTTCTTAAAAACGCATTTCCTATCACCATCCTTCATCTTTCTTCTAGACTCTCATCAGTCCACTTTTGTGCCCAACTCCACCCTGTTCCTTTGGGTTCTAAGATCCAAAGCTCCTATAGTCTTATACCAAGGAATCTTAGGACTTCACTTGCTGCCTCTCCAGTCCCTGTCTCAGCTTAGGTCTCTTCCCTGAATAGCAGACCCATGTTATCTACCTTCTTCATTAATGCCTTTTCTTAATTCACTAGATAATTCAAATCCCTTATACCTAACAGTGAACTCCTCAGTCTTCCTTCAAAAACCTGGATGTTTTCCTTTACTCTTCTATTCTCTAAGACACTGGTTATATGTCATATAGCTCTCTCTCTCTCTTTTTTCTGAATACTATAGGCCTTAAAATGCTTTGTTGTTGTTGCTTATGTTTTGTATAACCAATGCTGACCTCACCATTGGGTTATGCTTTCCTCAATAGTTTTATCTTTTACCTTTTTCTGTCCTTGGTCCCTCCAATTCTTAGTTCCTGTTTTGTTCCTTATCTCTGAGAAATAACTTAATGTTCCCAATGAGCTTACTTGCTTTTATCACATGTTTTCCCATGTGGGTTTGTGCCATTTGAACCTTTCCATTGTTAGCATCCAGTATCTGGGGATCTTTCAAGTCTCAACTTATACCCAACAATGTTGGATAAATCTGACTTCAATTTCCCTCCTACAATTCTTCAAGTATTTCATTTTTCTATCTTTCATAAGCTGATAAACTCTTCAGAGAAAAACCATGAGCCATTCTATCCTACTTAAGAAATAAAATATACTTCATTAATTAAATAAGTGTAGTGGTCATGTTGTCTCAGGTAGACAGGAATGGAATTTTCTGGACCTTCGATAGTGACATATTGCAGGTGTCATTCAATATTTGTTGAACTAAGATTAGAATGAAGTAACATTTTTCTTTTTCCTTCATATGTCTACATTGAATACAGACCAGTATATATAATGAAACACAAACTTAAGAAATTCTATGAATTAAAGCACATATGGACAGTTAATTTCAAAATATACAAAATTAGACATTCATGATAAGAACAATGCTTTCTACCACAGTAATATTTCAGAATTCATTCTACATATGGCCCTGTAAGTTTTTCTAGAAAAGTCCTATTGATAAAAGTCCCTCAAGTCTTCAGTGACTAATTATTCTATGAAAAAAACAAACACACACACATACAAAACTAATGATGAGATTTAGCATCACTTCAGAAGAGGAAAAGAGAAGTATGGAATACCAGGAACAATGAGAAAAACAAAAACAACATTTTAAGAAACATTTAAAAGTCAGTTAAATGTAACAAATATTGTTATAGATACAACTTTATAAAATGATCTTGTTGATTAAAAATAATGTTTAAAAATAAAGAAGGAAAGTTATCAGTAAAGATGATTAATTAAAACTTTAAGCAGAACGGGATATAGTAATGGTAATTTTGAAAATGGGAAGGTTAAAAAATAACTCTTAATATGATGCTAACATTTTTAAACACCCCAAAAGGATTTAAAAAATTAATTTGCAAAAGTAATAATATCCTCCATCTTAATGTTTTAAGATGGTCTCATATTCAGTGTGGTTAAAAATCACATTTAAAATAAGCTTTACATTTTAATTCTTAGAAAAATACAATGGTTAAGAAGCTGAGAGGATAAAATACGGTTCTGTTGTAAAATTATTTAATGCAAGTTACATATGATGAACTGTAACAGCATGAAATGAGGATGGTGTAGACAATTTAAAACAAAATTATATTTTATTTTTCATGAAACTATGCATGTGTATTTTTTAGTGAATTAAAATCTTTTAAAAAATCATTATCAGGTCTTACCCCCTTTTTTTCTAATACAATACTTGTTATCATGTTATTTTTAGTTATTGTGAGGATCCATAAACAACTTTTTACCATTTATATTTACCTCTCATAATGGAGATTCTACTTTGATTTCTTTCAAATAAACATTGTATTATTTCCTGCTAGATATTTAAGATTTAAATCATTACAAGTTAGGTATTTCTGAATTAAGTATCTTAAAGTTAATTCAGTTAATTGAATTTTGAGGGAACATAAATCACTAACCTCTTAATGCTCTGGAGTTTACTGCTTTTAATATTTTAATAAGACCATGACACTATTTATACTAGCACTTAAGTAACTTTTTAAAGTTGAAGTATGCCACAAACACTTCAAATCCCTGAACTCCCTATAATGTAAAAATTAACCCAAATCATAAACTATTCTTAATTTCCAAATATAACCTGGCATTCTTGTAAGCAATCTCAATTGCTTGTAAGCAATAGCCAGTATTGTCCAGCACCTACTAACTAAGCAATGGAAAATGGCTACACTTGCAACTACCATGTTCAAATCATCATTTTATTAGATTCTCAAGGGCAATAGTAGTCTCCCTCATGTACCAATGTCACAATGTCATGCCAGTACAACCTTATAAGGTAAATCATTATAGGCAAAGTAACTTCTGCTTGTATTCTCAATTTAACATTATCCTAACAATGACTTGCTAGGCTATGGAAAGTAGTTCTCATCATAGTATGTGTAAAAATGAGCTGATATGAAAAAAAAAACCTATTCAAAATATAGGCTGATTTGTTCAAACAAAAAGTTAATGTACCAGTTTTCAAATAAGCAGCTTAAAGAAAGCTCCAATGAAATATCAAGTGTATCATAGTTTGATGGGGGAGAAGACTGATAGCCTAAGATTCTAATGTTACAGTCTTTAATGAGAGCTTTGTTTTCTCCTGTCTGGTCTGATAGTTATTTTTAAAGAAAATAAATATATATTAGCTTGCAGTAGTAGTTTATAGTTAATTATATAATATTTATCTGTCAAACTATTTTCTTATTTTATACTAGACCTATCAAATGTAAAAAGCAGATAATATGATTTGTACAATCACAATATATTTTAAAGAAGCTTTACATCTGTCTACTAAATATATTCATGTGCTGAACCCAGATATAGTGAATGGTGAAATGCACTGGTGCATAGCACCCAACTTAATGAGCTTCATACTAGGTGCCACGAAATTAGGTTTTCCAAGTGTTTTAGGACTAGGTTAAATGAATCAGCTGACCCTTCTCTACCTCTACCTTATGCTTTGCTAAAGGCACCTACAATGAAACTTTAAAGTTAAGTAGAGAAAAACTTACCTAGTTGGTATTTTGAAAAATAATTTGCCATTTGTCCACTGTTGCAAGACTGTCTTTTATGTCTTTTTGTTGACATTTCGGTGGTCTTCCATGGTGGTGTTTTTCTTTTCAATTTGCTAAGAACTTCAGAATTCTTGTCAAAGTTAAAATTATTTAGCTTACTATTGCCAAGTTCATCAGTTAATTTTTCACTTGAAGGACTATTTGCTTTAGCAGTTTCTCTTTCTTGACTTAGCTTTTTAAAAGAATTTTGCCTAGCAGAATGGGATCTTAAAGTAAAACGCTTGGATTCTTCTAGATGTATCTGATGATTACTACTTCCACTATCCACTGATTCAGGAGAGTAAATGATTGTATTTAGCTTAAAAGTATTTCTGTGTTCAAGACAGTTGATCTTCCTCAAAAATATTCTGCAGTCTTTTAACGTTTTTGACCCCCAATTATTAGGACATACATTTTCTAGTCTCGGTCTGGTTTCAAAATCTTTTTGGTTATGATTTGTCCCATTCTCCTTTGTTTCTGACTGGAATTTACTCTCTAAACTAGTTTGTGTTTTGAAATCAGGTAATTCCAATTTCTCTTGCATAAACTGGTCCTTGATCTCAGGTGGTAAAACACACTGATTATCTACTGAGCTTTCACCATGAGTTGGAATGTCAGCATTTGCTCCCCCCTCAGTCTTACTCAAAAATTGATTCTGGCAGAAAAATCTTAGGTTCCTTCTTTTAGAGTTCCAGTCAACTTGGTGGTGTGGCCTTCCCTCTTTTCTCCATTTTTCCAGGTGTGATCTCTTATACTCAGTTCTTTTCAATCTAGCTCGTGTTAAGTTACTTTTCACATTTAAAAGTGGTGATCTAACCATTTTATGTAATATATGCAATTTCGCTGATTTAGAAGGAGAGGAGAGTGCAAATTTTTTAAAGTGCTTCCTGAAGGGGCTGGTATTAAAATCACAGTATTTCATCCCTAACTTAATTCCCTTGGTATTTATTACTTCCAAAGGGTTTCGGGCATTTGCTTTTCTAACTAGTGAAAGAGACTGTGTTTCTGTTGTTTGCATAAACCAGGAACAGAGTTCATTTAAATCATACTTTTTCTGAAAAAGCATTTTTACAGGAGAAACTTCAAGTTTAAAAAAACAAGTGTCCAAAGGGTTTGCTATTTTGAAATTATCATTTTCAATATATTCTGTTTTATGAACAAAATTTTCAGCTTCATCTCCACTCACATGCACCCAAGCATTTGTTATTTGCTCAAATCTATTGTTTAATTCTTCTAGTAAGGAATCATTTGAAGTAGAAGTAGCCCACCACCTGAGCAAAGGATTTGATGAAATTACAGGATCTAAAGATACTTCAGAAATGGGCATTAATCTATTATCTTCCAAGCACCTTTTTGCAGGTCTAGATCCTGGGGTACTTTTGGAAGCTATTTTTAAGCTTGACTGCCTGTGTTTTTTCCTTAGACTTTTGCCTTTATGTAAATGCAGTTTACATGATTTATGAAGCAAAGTATTTCTATAAATAAGTGAGCTAGAAGCAGCCAATGACTGTAAGGAATGCAGAGATGACTTTCTGTCCCTAACAGAATGTCTCAGAGGTATAGAAGCCATACTTTCTGCTTCATTTTTAATTATACCAACTTCAGTGTGTTTTGTCTTATCAATCTCACTGCACTGTTGCTCCAACTTTTCTTCTGGCAGAGTCTTCTCTAACAAAGCCTCCTGTTCTAAAGGGGGTAAACAGCTGCTAATACTTACTTCTCTTTCCTGAGGTGCAATTCTACTAAAAGTCACAGATATGCCAGAGATTTTCACTTTGGCGGGTCTACCTGGCTTCCGAATTATTGCCAAAGGCTTCTGATTTGGTCGAATGATGTTCTTGGAAGGCTGAGGTATCAGAGACTTGCTTTTGATAGGTCTGATATAGTCAAAGCCAGACCTTAACACCTCACTTTCACTACTCAATCTTGACAGGGCACATATACTCTCACCTGAGTCAACTTCATGTTCTCTAATATTTCTAAGACTGTTAGAGTTGGCTGAACAATAGGCAACATTACTGCTGGATAGCATCATATTGTTGATGCTTATACTTCCTTCAGAAACATGCCTTTTGATTCTTCTTGACCTTCCATAAATAACAGTGACTGTAATGCTTTTTTTATAAACACCTTCTTTTATTTCCGATATGAGAGATTCTGGGCTTTTCATGCCAGCACCAAATGACTTATTTTGGCATATGGTGGCATCCATTTGACCAGTTTTAGGCTTTGGTGGTCTTCCAATTGGCCGTTTAATCTGTTTCACAACCTGGGGACCTATTTTTTTAGGTCTGCCTGGTTTCCTTTTAAAAGATGACTGGGCAGCACTGCCTGACTCCTCATTGCAGTCTTCTTGTGGTTTATCACAAGCTAAACCACCTGTAAATACCACAGGGGACTCTCTAACTTCTTTCGCACAATTAAGTCTGCTTAATTCTCTTTCAAGATAGCCAGCATCATACCCATTAGAAGTACAATTTTCAAAGTTAGCATTTGGGATGCCATCATTTGTTTCAGTTTTCCTTCCAACTACCTGCTGGGTTGTATGTTTTTTGGGAGGAACACCAGCCTTCACTTGTGAAGTGCCAACTGAAGTTAAAGTGTATTTTACTCCTTCACTGGTCTTAATCTCAGATAAAAACATGAGCTTTATAGGACTAGAGTAGTTAGAACAAGGAAAGCTTTCAACACCTTCATGTTTTGTTGGTGCACTTTCCACACTGGGTGTCAAGCTACCTTTCTCCAGAAGAGGTGCCTTGTTTGGATTATCAAGTCTCTCGTTACTCATATCCATTATAGGCATTCCTTGATTTTTGAGAATATTGCTTGATACTACCACAGATTTCGATAAACCCTGTTCTGTGTATGCCATTCTACTTAACGTGAGAGTCAAATTTCTCCCAGTATTTTGGTCTTTATCCTCAGTTTCTATCAATTTTTTGTATGTTTTATATCCTTCTGACATTGGATGACTATTCCAAGACCTTTGAGTCATATTTATTGTGTCTTCCAAACGCTCCACAACAACTTGTAAATTAGAATTCATTGCAATTTTGTTTAGGTCTACATTTTGTGAACTTTCAGCTGGAATATGTTTCATTAGCTCTTTTCTGTGTGTGGAGTCTGATACTCTGTTGCTCTCAGGGTATTTTTTGAAAACATAATTATTTGTTACATATATAGAACACCACCCTGGAGGCACAATATTTCTTTTAGTTTTGCTCAAAAGTTCAGGGACAGTATTTCTTAAAGAAGTTTGAGTATTCTCCAGTCTGAGATTCTTCCTATTATCTTGAGAAGTGTTTTTTTCAGCTGCAGGTATCTCCTGTGATTTCCTTAGGTTCATTTTTTCAGATGAAGTTGCTTTAAAGTTTTCTGAAAACTGATCAGAAGCCACATTAGTTTCTAAACTATGATGTGGTACCTGTAATGATTGTGCCACGTGATTTGTTGAAAACCGTGTTCCAGCATGGTTTTTATCTCTAAAGCTTTTAGAATTTTTTAGGGATTCTTGGCAATGGTGAAATTCTTTTTCTAATGAATTGTGTGCCAATTTCCTTGAATTTTTTTCAGTGGACTTTTTTCTTAGAAAATTTTCATCAAGGCTAGCAAGTTCTCTTTTTATCTGTAAAGATTGCCTTCTAATTATGGGGGAATCAGGAGAGCTGTGCAATGCAAATAAGGTTTGCTGACGTTTTCGAAATCTTGTCTGAATAATTTTATTTTCTACCTTATCATGCTGATTCAGTAATTCCATAAAACTATAATCACTAGCCTTTGCATTGTGCAAGAGAGATGTTATTAAATCTCCTAAATGAAAATCATTATCTGAGTTACAATCACTGCTAGATAATTTTATAAGGCTTGTCATATCTGTGGTTTCTATTGATTTTAATTTTTCATTGATACGATCCATTAAATCTTGAAAAATGACAGCAGTTTCAGCTTTCTCATGATTTTCACTGCAACTGCTGCTGGCATCCAAGAGTACAGAATCAGAGGTACCGGACTTCTTCACTGTCTGTATTTTGCTGTCATGATCCCCCCTGTTGACACTTACTTCTGCTGGTGTTAGAGATGGAGGCTGATTAGTACTTGTTTCTAGTCTGTTGTTTTCTAAGACTGAAAACTCTGATATGATGTCTTTCAATTTTTCAAATCCTTCAGTGAGTACAGGTGATAATGGTGGGGGTGAGGGACTTCGAGATCCACAAGCATCTTTAAGACTCTCTGGAAGATCACACTCTTCCCTTGACAAAAGAGGACTATGAAAGGCTGATTTTGTAGAGTGAATGTTTGCTAACCGTCCAGAACAGCACCTGTGTGAGTTATAACTGTTTTCAATTCCGCTATTCATTACTGTCTTAATGTGTTCAACAGTTACTGTTTGGCAAGATAAACAATGTAATTCTTTAATACAAACTGGCAGAGTAACTAAACCAAGGCTTTGTCTTTCATTCTGCAAACACCCTCTTTCTGCCAGTCTATATTCACAACTACAGAATGGACCATGTAATTCATCTTCAAATCTGGGCTTTTGAAAGTCTGTGGACACAGCACGTGAAGAATTACAACAGCAAAGAGAAGCAGCATTCTGCTCTTGAACTAGAAATTTCAACATAGCCAAAACTTGCTGCTGGTGATGTATGCACAAAGATTCCAAAACTTTGCTTAAAGCTGATTGTCCTTTTTCCATTTTAGTAGCTTCCTCTGATTTTGCATCAACAGTTGAACTAAAAATAAAAATCAAACAAAAAATGAATTACAGCAAAAATACCATGATAAGGAGTTATAGTTTTGACAGAGTTTGAACGAGGTACTTTGGTATTGCTGAACTCCTGGCTCCTTAGATAGAGCTGCAACAAGGACATCTTGATTATTGTTTAGTGAAAATACTGGTAAGTACTGACATGCTCCTCTCAAAAAGTACAGGAGTCAGAGCAAAGCGTTTTACAATATAAAAGCTGGTCGTCATGCATAATTATATTTACATATTGATAATATTAAAAGTTTTGTATATATTAATAATCTTCAATGTAAAGTGCTTCAGAAATAGTTAAAGTTTTTGTAATGTAGACATTGATAAGTTATTTTAATAATTATCAGTCTTACATAATTTTAGTAATTATGTTTGTTAAAATAAGGAAAATAAGATGTAGGAGTAAAATTTTTATTTACAATATTTAGCGAGGTAGTGAAAAATGAAATTAGTAATATAAAAGAAGTCTACATAGTCATGAGGAAAATTAAGGTATTTAGAATTCATGTAAACAAGAACCTTTTTTGAGATTAAGCTCAGGCATTTTAAGCTAGTGAGAAAACAAAAGAAAAGGAAGCTATTTAAAAATTAAATCTAAGTTTAATTGATTTAAAATACTAAAGTACAGGAAAACTAAAGTCATTACTTACCAAATAGTTAAATTTCAAATGCTAGAAAAATGCTTCACTACAGAAGCTATTATTCATCTAACTTTAAGACCCGGATTGCTTATCAAACAATGTAGAACCTTAGTTTTTTTTTGTTTTTTTTTTAGTCCAAGACCAGCAACAGGAAGAAAAAAATATATTGAGAGAATTCTGTTTCAGAAAAGTATCCATTTTAATTAAACATATCACCAAACTCTGTACTCTGTACACGAAAGTAGCCTGTCTCCTGCGATGTGTTATCTATGTTATTGTTCTTAGTTTGTATAAATCTTACGGTTGAAATTAGGACATAATGCATACAACTGATACAATTAAAGAATACTTTTTTTATTAAAAAAAGGATCAGTATGCTCATGGTGTATTAAAATATATAAGTTTTTTTAAATAAACAGTGGAATATTTTTAGTTTGCTCTCTGAAACTGGCAATCCTCTTTCACAAATTGTTCAATATTTCATTTGTATTTTATAAAAATGTTACTTAAGTAGCAAAGAAACTGAAGCAGATTTTGAATGTGTGATGAGAACTTTTCTGAAAGAAAAGTTAACTACTAGATTCAATGAATGCTTTAGTAAAACAAGCACATGAAGTGACATAACCTATCCAGCAATGAGAGAAGAGAGGTGAGGTCACAATAAAACTCCAAGTTCAGTTCTGCCTATACAAAGATGAAGACATAGGACGCAGTATCTTTTCCTTCTGAAAATATTTTTTAAAAATAAATGTTGTAATGGTTGAGTTTATAAAATGATGGAAATGACTCTCAGGAGTTATTGTCAGAAAGTTATAAATTGTACAGAAGAATAGTTATAAAATATTAAGATATAATTATATTCTTTTCCAATAAATTTAATATCCCAACTGGCACACAGTTTCTGAGGTGATGTTGTGACCTATTAAAAATATTTGCAAATTCTCCCCCCCCAAAATGAGTAAATAAAAAGAGCTCATTAAAAAAAAAAGTGCTGGAGAGATGGCTTAGCAGTTAAGGTGCTTGCTGTGAAACCAAAGAACTCATGTTCGAATCTCCAGGTCCCATGTAAGCCAGGCACACAGTGACGCAAGTGCACAATGTCACATATGTGCACAAGGAGGTGCACACGTCTGGAGTTTGTTTACAGTGGCTGAATACCCTGAGATGCCCATTCTCTCTCTCTCTTTCTGTCTCAAATAAACAAAAAATGCTCAGCTTTAAAACAATATTTGCAAATAATTAAGGAGTAAAAATATAAATCCTTTGGAAAATATGCTGCATTGTATTTCAACGATTAATATACTTTCATGATAGTTCCTAATGTGCTCAAAGGCACTTTTCTGTGATGCATAATCAGGAGCTGAGAAGAGGGGCAGTGTCTTTTTAGCATGTCCAGTGCCCTGAAGTCAATCCCAACACCAAAACTAAGTAAATCCTTTAAAACAAAAGTGACCAAAACTAATAATTGCTAAGAATTATGAAAAGAAAGTTACAAATTTCAATTTGATTAAACTCAAAATTCTAAGGAAAATTTTAATATAAGAGTTTTCCTATTTAGTATGTTACTTATAATACTGTAATTTCAAAACTGCCAGTGGCTAATACTTCCTATATGAATAGCTTAACACAGGTACTAATTAGATATTCAGATATTAGATTATATTTTACATATTAGGTTGGGCAATATGTTATCACATCACAAAACTCTATAATATACTTGTGTGGCTTCTAATTTTTTCTTTTATTTCTTCCATGTTTGAATCATAAAGAAAAACTACTAAGACTAAGTAACTCAAGGACATCTAAGTCTGCAACCTACAATTCATTATCATATAGAGGTCCTCAAATTGTATTTTTGTAGATTCCGTTTGTTCTTCTTATCAATTTTTCTAGCTCTTTCCTGCTTGATTTATAAATCCAAACATTTGATTTTTGTTACTATGCCTTTTTTCCATTAGAAATTTGTTGAAATATGTCTTCAAAGGGTCAATTTCCAATACTAATTTCAATAAAATCTTTTCCTAGAGGCAATCAAAGAAATCAGTGTAGTCAGCTTTTTCTTTTCTTTTACTGAATGAGTAAATCAATCACACACCAACAGTGTTGTAAATTCAAGTGCAAAAGCATTGAAGTGCTTTACTACAAATTACAACCTAGAAACACGTTAACTGAACAATTAAAATCCATACAATCAGATTTAGATATATAACAACACAAGTAGGAACAGAATTACAGTACATTTACAACACAAGACAGATACATGAATTCATTAGAAAATATTGTAATAAATAATTCATGAATTATAGTGCAATTGATTTATGCATAAATATAACTAATTGCCTAACAATCAGTTTATATTAACAAAATCTGTCAAAATCAAGGCAGCCACAGAGTTTTACTAAATTACTGCGACAATGGAAATACTGCAATTAAAAAACAAACACAAATATTTTTACTGTAAACAACTAAAAAAAAATCAGTCTCACTAAAGTTAGTATACAATTTAATATAAAATTGTCATTAGCTACCAGAAATGGTTTAAACAACTTTACTGAGCAGTAGTTTTCTAAAAACAGAGGCACTGTTTTTTTCTTTTCCTTCTTTTTTTAAAATTTTAAATATAAAATACTTGAGGAACATTCAAATAAGTAGAAAGCACATAAGGGTTGCTTTCATCTTCATTAAAGGTCTGCTGAAACTGGATTTTTAAAAGAAAAACTGTGAATAAAGCAATAACTGGTAACTAAATCTATAATGTACTTTGAAAGTTTAACATAAAGAAAAATCTTAATAGAACCAATGGGGAGAAGGGGAACCCATAAATTTCCCTGCCTTTCCTAGATTTGTATAATCAAAAATTAACTCAATAATAGAAACATTTTGTTTCTTTTAAAAGTTATGGGTTGACCATTACCTATAAACTATCAAAAAATATTTTAATTTACTATTTCTGACCAAAAATAAATAATGCAAGTACTAAAATGCTGCAAATTAAATATAATATTACCTATAAAATTACTGATCACTGTGAAGTCAATAGCAAAATGATCCCTGATTTATGAATCCTGTAAAGTTTTTGGTCAGGTCATCTTTTAAATGATACAAAAGTGTTCTGTAAGTTTCCCTTTACTATAAACTTCTCAATCAGTTTACTAATGTAAATATAATGTGAGGAATAAAAAAGTTCAATATAATATAAATATTAAGTAATGCCTTCGAGCCCCCAAAATTTTGCAAGTAAAATTCTGTATAAAGAGGTCAATAAAATTGTTTTGAAGCATTTGCTTTACCTTTGTTTTTCAATGAAGGGGACGGGGAAATATATTAATCCAAGTTCTGGCCCTCACAAAATATGGCTTAATTCTTTAAAAAGAAAGATGACCCTGACATCTGCTGTTTTGTAATCTATTATGTATATTTCCTGGGGGGTGGGGAGCAAGAGGATTCATACCCTAGTATTCAGGTAACATTAACAGCTGAAAGATTCAGTACAGAGCTTAGAGACCAAGTAATAACCTGGATTTTCTCACTGTTGTTTCTTTAAATATATGTAAGCAGTTTAAAAATTTAATAGCTGAATAATCACACATGTATATGTGATTATTAAATGCACACAAACCAAGTGTAGAAACACATGTATTTGACAAGGTGTACTTTCTTTTTAAATTCAGCTATATGAATTCCTTTTGGATTTAGAATAAAATTGACTTAAGAAACTGATAAGAACCTGAATTTTACAAGAAAACGGGCACTGGGAGAATTTTGACTCTACAAAGTGAATCCCCATTCTTTATATGGAGAGGTACTTGCTTTATACTACTACTAAAATGCACCCTCCATAAACCCATATGGATACTCTGAGCCATATTCTAAAACTGTTATATAAACATTACTGGTCTCTTAGGAGTCTAGTAAAAGTGAAAATGCACTGCCCAGCTTCTAACTACCCAATTAGTAAAGAGTTTACATTACTCAAAGTTCAAAACAGCTTCAGTGTTAAATATCTGTAAATCTATTCAAGACCCTGAACAAACTGCAAATTTGGTTATTAGCAAAATGGTAATGTATCGCCCACCAAAATGAAATCTGTAATTCATTTTGATAAACTGAAAATGTTTTGAAATGTCACAGCAGCAAATATATTAAAGTTACACTGAGGTTTTTCAATATTAGGAGTGTGTCACAATCCTTAAACTTTAAAGTAGTCATAACATCAACTAACCAGCACGTTGAAAACCAAAATGATCATTCTCAAGCTTTGTCTGTGCACATCACCAACATGCTCTACATTGCATTCCAGCTTTCTTTCCTAACCTTACACATCAGCTTAATTTTCAAATGAAAAACAAAATTAAATTATTTTAATAATTAAATTTAAATTACTTTTTGTTTTTAGTATTCCATCTTATATTAAAGAATTCTATAGCTGTTGGGGTAGCTATGTGTCAGTTTTTTCTTTTAACTATATACTTATAAACCCCAACTTCCTGCTAAATGAACAATTAAATGAAAAATATTAAATTTCATTATACATATCCCTTAAGGTTTTCTGTTCTATTCCTGGTGGATGCACATGAGTGCATTTTGTATTACAGAGAATGTAGCATAATAATACTGTATATGTTAGTTATTCTTAGTTTGGGGATAGCTGTCTATCTAACTTTGATTGGTTCTTTGTCATACTTACAGTAATTGTAGGTATGTTCTATAAAAGTGTTTACAAACCATTAACATCACATTTCAATTATAAGATGGTTCATCTGAATGGCCAGAATGTCCTTTTACCAATAAAAATGTTTCACTTGACAATTACTTGTTTTCTCACACTTTATGCTATTGACTACTAAAGAAAACCTGAATCTTTTCACCTATTTATACAAGGATTAAATACAAACTATCAGAATTAAGCAACCTATATAATTCTGTCCACAGTGAAAACCCTGAATAAAACTTTTCAAAAGGCATGTAAGTGGTTTTTGAACTGTAAAATTTCATGTCTCCTGTCAGAGTGAGCATTTGTAATTTCCACGTGTGTATGTAGACACACAAATACACACCTGTGCACATACACACACGCAAACACACACGCACACAAACATTTCCTAACAAGTAATCTACATAGGCTTGCTGCTGTTTTTGCAGCTGCCAGTCCCTGAATCTGTTATATATAACCCAGTGTCTGGTAATCGCAGTTTCTTCTTCGGAGGAGTCTTCAGTGTTCCAGATCTTTCTTTTACCTTGTATTCTAAAGTGCTGTGAGGTACCCCATAAATTCCTTGTGCTTTGGAAACGCTCATTTTTCCGCTCATTACCATGGCAATGGCCTCTTCCATTATTTCATGATCATACTGCCGATAGCGGCCACGTTTTTTCCTGGGTTGCTTGTTGTCTTTTCGATCCAATGCATCTTCAGTATTTTCAGAGGTTCCATCAATTGTTCCATTTTTAGAATTAAGACACAAAGGAGAAAGGTCCCCATGTAGAAAATAAGAGTCAACACTTGAGTGAGTTACAGGCCCAGAACATTCTATTTTGTTCTGCTTGGGTAGTATATTTTTCAGTTTTTGGAGAGCTGATCCTTCTAGGACTGAAGAGGTTTTGGAAACTTGATACATAACATCCAGCAGACCAGAACCATCAGGCTGTGATTTTGAAACAGAGCTTACTCGTAGCTGAGGAATTTTTAACTGTACAGTAGGATGTGAAGTTTCATATTGAATGCTTTCATTTTTTTCTTTAAACTGAGTAACCATTTTCTGTAGAGTTAACTGATGGAGGTAACTGGAAGCTGTTGGGAATTTTAATTCTGAGGTTTCAAGTAGGTTGAGTTTACTTTTTTCTGTGCGCTCTGCTTGAGCTCGTGCCCACAAGGCTACTTTTTGCAGCACTGCACAAGTTTCTTTACTGTCTTTATATGAGTAACTATCATTGAAATCTCGAGTTTTGTTTTTAAAAGATGCAGGCTTCCCTGCTGGTAAGGCTTCTAAGTGGAGAAGTAAAGTTTTTTGAGGTATGCCATAAAGTATGCCTGCTTTATTTATGTCCAGTGCTCCAGACTGAATGTCTTTCAAAGCTTTTGAGAGCAAACCATCTGCAAACTCAGCACTTCTTTCCACATAGTCCTCTCTGTTTCTGTGTAGTCTCCTGGATGGATGGAATGAAACGATGGTAAACTGATGCATGAGAGACTCTCACACAGCTATGGAAGGGGAGGGTCCACTCCTTTATTATACTCCTTGCTTAGGTAACATCACTGCTTATGACACTTTTAAGTCTGTGAGATGTAGTAGTTACTCCTTAAAGCAAACGCTACAGTCCTAGTAGGACAATGTGTCAATGATACAGTGGCCTCAACAGGCAGACCTTCCAAGAACATAAAAATCCTAACTGAGTATTTGTAAAAATATTCTCATGATGTTGCTTTTCCTCTGAAAGATGCTTGCAGAGCAACACATATAATTTTTATTGTACAATTAGCATTCCACTATAAAAAATACCCAAATCCTAAAGGATTTTTTGTTAGTAGAAACGTGACGTTACCACTAAACAAGTAATAAAAGAGTCAACCCATTTAAAGGAAATTTGTAGAACAAGAATATTTCCAAACACAAACACCCCAAAGTTCCACAGGATTAATTTTCCTCTAGATAAGAACTTAAAATTTGAAAAATAAGCTGTATATGAATAATTTCACTTTAGATGTTATTTGTACTTTGAATGAATCATCGGAAAATTAAACTTTTCAAAAAGTTTACCTCTTGACTCAAGCACTACTACAACCTTACTTGAAACAAATGAAACTACATCTTATTTTTAAATGTGACAAAAACTTCTATGCAGTTAATGAGAAAAAAGTCACAAAGAAATCCAACAGAACAGCATTTCACTAGTGATTACAAATTAATAACAGCTTTCAAAACATGAAGGGACTTTGTGTGGTGGTCACTTGGTGTATTAGATTGTTTGCCACCACATCTAAAGCATAAAGAAGAAACAGAACACTATAAGCCAGCTTTAAAATTAGTAAATACAATACTTTTAGATATTGTTCCCTGTTGAAACATTCAATATTAAAGTTAAAGTTCCCTTAAATCTACCTCAAGTATTTAAAGTTCTTTGACTTGTCCTGCTTCTTAGTCTGTATTCTATGATGATTAAGTTGGTAGTTCATTTTAGTAAACATGAATTAAAGTTTGGTGATTGTTCTGATAACTTTTCTTTAACAGAAAGAATAAAAAAGAAAGGAAGGACAAATGAGAAGTATGAAAGAGACACACTTATGAGTGACAAAACTTCTGGAAGAAAAATATATGTCAGTACTACTCATCATAATATTAAGAGATCTCTGCTGAGGCAATTTTATATTAACATTAAGTTATATTTCCTAGATGTTGCTTACCCAGTCACTGAATTTTCAGGAGGATCAAAAATGGATGACTCTTCAGATTTTATGCTGGTTTTCTTTGTAGAGAGATCTAACACTCCATCCCCTGTAATTTTGACAAGAGAGAAAAATTTATATTTGCAACAGAAAGACAATACTTACATTTCCATTTTTGCTCATGTTTATATACTAGTGATCTAAAATTAATGCTTATTTTACTTATCACCTTTAATTATGTTAGCAACAGGACATGACTGGGAAAGTACTACACAGGAAAAAAAGAGCAGAGAGAAACTGGTATTGCCAAGTGACTTAAATTTAGAAACAGACTATATGATAGAAAATCTGTTTAAAATCAAGGCTTGGTCACTTCCCCACTATTCTGCATAGATAAGCCACTTATCTTGTGATTGTTGTTACTTAAGGGTGATCAGTCTGGAGAGATACAAGGTATAAGAGACAGAACAGAAAATGCTATGATGAGCAAGAAAACTGAATAATCAGTTTTTATTAGAACCACCAATATGAGGCATAAACACATTAAACAAATTATTGATTCCGTATAACCAATTTATTTTCTGTAACTCAGTGTAAAATTTTACCATTTCAAGTTAATGAAATGTACAATCGTTGAATTTTTGGCTATTGTGGTAATATTTAAGACTAGATGAAGACACAACTTATAAAAATATAAATAAGAAATTTAACTTGTTATAAAACAAATGTCTCAGTATTTGTTATTAACATGTAGTTATTACTGTTGTAATACTGAATTTACAAAAATAAAACCTCAATTATTCAGGAGTTGGGGAGATGGCCCAGTGTTTAAACACACATACTTGCAAAGCTGCTGGCCTATGTTTAATTCCCCACCCACCAACAAACAAGCATTCCTTTGCAGTGACAAGAGACTCATGCACACACTCAAATACATTAAAAAAAATAAATTAAAAAGAAGCTTCAATGATTTACACATTGTTACTCTGATAGGATCAATGACAGACTGTGAATTTAAAACTCAGTTACAAATAACACCATAAATCCATGTCATATTTGCTAGCTCTAGAAAAGGGGTTATTAAGGCTCTGGATGTGATAGTTTCTACAGAGGACTGTCCTAGTCCTGGAAGTGTAGAGGAATAACAAAGAGCTACAGTGCACCAGGGTGAGTGGGGTGAGATTAGGAATGTAAGATCTAGTCCTATGGGGTTACTTGGGCCATGGTTAAAACTTTTCATTTTATTCTGAAAGAGATAGGAATTCACTGGAAGATGCTGGCAGAAGACCGATAGGATTTTATTGAAAATTTTTTTATGTTATTTGTTTGTAAGCAGAGAGAGACAGAGAGACATACGGAGAGAATGGGCATCCCAGAGCCTCCAGGCACTGCAAAGGAACTAAAGATGCATGTGCCACTTTGTGCATCTGGCTTTAGGTGGGTGCTAGGGAATCAAACCTGGGTCCTTTGGCTTTGCAGGCAAGTGCCATGACTACTAAGCCATCTCACCAGCCTCAGGATTTCATATTTTTAAAGGATCAGTCCTGCTGCAGGGAGAATAGACTGCAAGTGCCTAGATCAGAAGGATAAAATGGAACACAAGGTACATAAAGACCCCCGGCACATAAGTAAGCATTATTAAAGGAAGCAGCCTGTCTCAGTTTACCCATCCAGATGAATTTTATGCTTAGTATCTTTAACAAATCTCACATTTCTCATGCATATACTTGTAGTATGTTCTTCAAAGCACTACATGGAGTCATGTCTCTCAAATTGCAGTTCTTTCACACTGTCTAAGTGTTCTTTTTCCCTTCCAACTTGCCTAATATCTACCCATTCTTAAAGGTCCAGATCCTCTTAATCAGAAGCCTGTTTCAAAATCTTTCTTTAACACTTTAACACCAGCATGTACTTATTGATCTGTTTTTTTCTACCATCAGACTAGTTTCTTCAAGGGGACTTGACTGATTCCTTTTTATTTCTTTAAAAATTAATTAAGTGATGGGACCTAAGAAGGAATAAATGTGGGTTTTTTTTTTTTTTGCTTCACTCTCATTTTTGTTAATCATCAATTAAAATTGAGTCATTTCAAGAATTTACAAGAGCACCTTCTTTAAGAAATGATTACTGTCTAACCCTTTCTTAAGTTTATGTTTTAGCATAAAACAGCTTTCATAGAACAATTTTTTTCTAAGTGTAATTATTAGTCAATTTCAGAATAAATGAATGTCTCTATTCTAATGTCTTCTAAACTTTTTATGAGCTTATTAAAATTCAATTAATCCTCAAAATACAAACATTTTCTTTCTCTCCCCCTCTCCTTTGGTAGGATCTTACTTTTAGCTGGGGTTGACCTGGAATTCACTCTGTAGTCCCAGGTTGGCCTTGAACTCACAGTGATCCTCCTAGCTCTGCCTCCCAAGTGCTGGTAAGGCAAGCACCATCATGCCCAGGCCATTACTCTTTTATTTATTTATTTATTTATTTATTTATTTATTTTTTCGGTTTTCCGGGGTAGGGTCTCACTCTAGCCCAGGCTGACCTGGAATTCACTATGGAGTCTCAGGGGGGCCTCAAACTCATGGCAATCCTCCTACCTCTGCCTCCCGAGTGCTGGGATTAAAGTTGTGTGCCACCACGCCCGGCTCCATTACTCTTTTTAACAGAAGCTATGTGAAATAGGCAATAAGATCCCACTTAGGGAAATAAGGATCTTTTGTTCTTTTTCAACCACTGCCACACACAGAAATTAACATTATACCTAACTGGAATGTAGATGAGTTACGTTTAAGCTCCATTCTATCTTTTAAGAGACCTGCTCAAGAGACCTGTAATTATGATTCTTTCTCTTCAGGAGGTCTAAATCATTACTCTGGTAAACAATACTCCCGCCCCATAGACTCTGTCCATATCTAAGCTGTCAGACTTTATTATATATTACAAGTTTCATTCTGCAAGGATTTGATTTGGGGCCGTCTGTCTCCAGTGAAAATTGAAAGCTACTCCAAAATATTTGTTACATCACACCTAAATCTTTTTTTCCATTTTTTAAATTAGTGCATGCATGTAAGAAAGAACTGGCACACCAGGACCTCCAGCCACTGTAATTGAACTCCAGATGTTTGTGCCATCTAGTGCATCTTGCTTACATGGGATCTGGACAGTCAAACATTAGTCCTTGGATTTTACAGGTAAATGCCTTAAATACTAAGCCATCTCTCCAGCCCCACACTTAAATTTTTTAAGCAATGAACATTTATACAGTAAATAAAGATAACAGTTCTAGCACTATCAGTTTTAAGAATTTTTAGGTAACCTTCAGTAATATATAGAATATATTGCCAATCTTATTATTACCATATATACTAAAACATTTTGCTCCTATTATGATTCCTTTTTCGATCTATAAAGCCTGTAGCCCAAGAGCTGAAAAAAAGTTAACTCTTGAATTGTCTGAATTGAAGAAAAAAAAATAAACTAACAAGAGAAGCATGAAAGAGACAGCTTGGGAGGAGGATGAAGTAAAAGAAAGACAAGGTACAGAGGCACCAGATTTTCTTGCTTCTGCTAATGTTTATATAGTCAAATGGTGAGTCCATCCATTAGCATCATACCTTCTCAATGGAGGGAGGGCATCATGATTAGATTATTTTGGACCTGTGTATTTCCAAGGAACTCAAATTAACTCAGTAGACAGAAACTACTCACTATGCTCTTATGGTGATAAATGAAGAAGAAAATGAATTCACTTTTACTACTACATTCTTTCAATTATGTTGTAACTAATTTCCCATTCTTCTATTTGTAAGTATCTAGGTTTAGATTTTCATTGTTAGAAACAATAATGAGCAAAAATCCTCCTAAATCCTTTATGTGAAAATTACAAGAATATATACTTAGTGTACGTGTCTAGGTTTAGATTTTCATGGTTAGAAACAATAATGAAACAAACATCCTCCAAAACCCTTTATGTGCAAATTACAAGAATATATACTTAGAAGAAAAAGTGCTAGATAATGGGTTATAAGCATTATAATATTAGTAGATATTTCATGATTACATGAAAGAAAGAATGCATTTAGTAGGTCATTTATATATATTTTTAAAACACACAAAACTATTTTCTATACAAATGAGTAATATGGGTGTTTTAGTGATTATTACAAAGGTCAAGTGAAAAGACATAAAGTGAGCTGAACTGTATTTCTAGAAGTGCCTTTGTTCTTCAAGAAAAAAAAAAAAAAACAGACCAGAAGTAAATATGATTCAATAGCACATTCACCAACTGAGGTGACCAGTGTGATTCATATGCTGTGTTTCTCTGTAGAAAAACTGCCCTAATAGGAGGTATCTCAGTCAGTAAAGTTCTTGCCATGCCTCAGAACTTGTAAAAAATCTGGGTTTGATGGTGCACTTGAAATCTCAGCACTGGGGATGTGGAGACAGGTGGATCTCTGTGTCTCACTGAACCACCAGTTTTGCCTACTAGACAAGTTCCAGGCCTCTAAGAGACTGACTCATCAAAAAAGGTGGATAGCACCTGAGGAATGACACCCCAAGTTGTTCTCTTGCTTCCAAATACACATATACCTGCACACACAGAAATACCAAATGATTGGCCTTATATTAAACACAACATTGTTTTTGTTTACTAGTTTATAAATTTGTATTTATCATAATGATATAATTACCAGTGGTTCAATATTATTGCAAAATATTCATAATTTAAAATAGGCCAATGTTACCTTTCAGTGAGAACCCATAATTGTATATATAACTACTAGAGATAACTTTAAAAAGTGGATTAATGTTTGAAAATTGAAATCATGACCAACCTGAGCAATTTCTTGGATATCAATACTTTTATTAGTGCTTTCATAAAAATTAAAATTTCAGATTTATCCATTATCTTGGGACCTGCCACCACATAATCTCTGCTCTGGAGGCCTGGTAAGCTTTGCCACAGCCTCAGTCACCTCGTGACACACTGCTACAAGGAGAATCAGTAGGAGGACATTGTATACCATGGAAACCAGAAATGGGATTGACTGTGGATTTTACTTGCCAGGAATGCTGTTCAGGGGACCTTCTCAAAGGATGTGATGCTGGAGTACTACAACAATCTCATGCTCTAGGGTACTGCATAACTCAAATTGGAGCATGGATTTGGGTCATGAAGCATAGTGCATGCTTTAGCCCAGAGCCTCTCAGGTGTTCATATAGTGAGTGATGTGACTAAGAACCAGCCAGGAAAATTAGGAACATGTCAAATGCTTAAATGCTTGGACAGACTACATTCCTACCACAGGCACCCCTACTACCAATTCCCACAACAGACACCTCTGCAGCCATCCTACTACCGATTCCCACCAGACACCCCTGTAGCCATCCTGCTACTGATTCCCACCACAGACAACCCTTGTGGTAGTTTGATTCAGGTGTCCCCCATAAACTTAGGTGTTTTGAATACTAAGTTCCCAGGTGATGGAGACTTGGGAATTAACACCTCCTGGAGGCAGTTTATTGTTGGAGGCGGGCTTGTAGGTGTAATAGCCAGTTTCCCCATGCCAGTGGTTGCATACTCTCTTGTTCCTGTTGTCCACTTTTGTGGGCCAGCGGGTGATGTCCACCCTCTGCTCATGCCATCGTTTTCCCCTGCCATTGTGGAGCGTCCTTTGGGCCTGTAAGCCAAAATAAACCTCTTTTTTCCACAAGCTGCTCTTGGTTGGGTGATTTCTGTCAGCAATGCAAAACTGACTGCAACAGTAAAGTGGTACCGAGGAATTGTGTCATTGCTGCTAGACCCCTGACTATGTGGCTTTGGCTTATTTTCAAAAGGAATGTGGAAGGATTTGAAACCCTGGCCTAAGAGATGCCTTGCAGTGCTGTAAGTAGAGCTTGATGGACTATTCTGGTCACAGTTGAAAGACCTGAATGCAGTAAGAACTATGGACTGTGAGTTTGGCTTATGAGGGTGAGAAAATGCTTTGCCTGGACTGGGTTAGCAGTTTGGGTAGGAAGCTTGCTGTAATGCCTGGGTCCTGAGAAGTTGTGCAGGGTTGCTTTGAGGTGTGAGCAGAGGGATATGGCACAGAAAGAAAAATCTTTGGGTGAACTGCTGCCCATTCAGCTGCAATTGAGAGATTACAACCTTTGAGATTGGGCCAGCTGGCCTCATTGGAGTAACAGGAAGAATGTAGACTCTTTTGAAGGGGCCTGAGTGCTCAAGAAATGTCCTGTTCTTCAAAGTCTGCTTTATTCCCTCCTGGATTAACAAGTTGGCACCCTACCTGGTATTGTGGAGTATAAGAAATGCAGGAAAGAGAGGGTCACTGAGTTTGCAACATGGTCTTGTGTTTTGGAAATGGCCATGGGCAGTGTGAAGCAGGCTTGCTGGATGCCTGCATGGAGACCCGACGGAGCTGTGAGGACCATGGGTTGCAGTGGAGATTCGGTGACCGATGGCTGACAAGGAGAGCTGCTGGCCCTATATGAAGTTTTCCAGGACAATGAGTACCCTACCTGGAGGGGTGGAATTGAGATACCAGAGATTTGTTGGTGTTTACAATTATCAGACTTGGAGACTTGTCACTGACTAGAGTTGTTGGACTTGGAACTACAGAGTTTGATGTTTTCCTGGTTGTTTTAAATCTTGTATTGGTTGAATATTTCTTTGCTATCTTCTGCAGTGTGGATTTGTATTCTGTGTCATTATGAGTTTTGGGGATTTTCTGGTATTATGGTTCAGTTAAAAGATCTTGGAGTACGGGGATGTATGAACATCATTTGAATTGATAAAAGTACGGGGACTTTTAAAGTTGGACCGAATGCATTGCATTTCACATCATGTATGGATATCAGTTTATGGGAGTCAGGGGCAGAATGTGGTGGTTTGATTCAGGTGTCCTACATAAACTTAGGTGTTCTGAATGGTATGTTCCCTGCTGACGGAGATTTGGGAATTAATGCCTCCTGGAGGCAGTGTATTGTTGGGGGCAGGCTTGTGGGTATTATAGCCAGTTTCCCCATGTCAGTGTTTGGCACACTCTCTTGTTCCTCTTATCCATTTATGTGGGCCAGGGGGTGAGGTCCACCCTCTGCTCATGTCATCATTTCCCCCTGCCATCGTGGAGCTTGCCCTCGGGCTTGTAAGCCAAAAATAAACCCTTTTCCCACAAGCTGATCTTCGTTGGATGATTTCCACCAGCAATGTGGACCTGACTGCAGCACCCCTGCAGCCATCCTGCTACTGATTCCCACCAGACACCCTTGTAGTCCCTATCTGCAGAATTTCAGATGGTGGGAAGAGGAACAGGAGAGGGCCTGGTGGATGCATTCATACAAGAAGGTGATAGAGGCTTTTCAGCAGGCTGAGCAGAAGCCAAAGCCCAACCTCAACCTTCTCTCTTTGAATGTGTTTGCAGGATATGCTCACATAGCCCTACACTCAGTGAGTGTCTAGGTCCATACTATGATGAATACGACTCACTGGACCACTTTTGACAAGTGAGGCTCCAAAGTCTCTGAGAGGTTATCTGTTCTCTGTGCAGAAGGGGAGCACTGGAATGATGTCCTGCTCCTCTCCTAGATATCTCCTCTTAAATACTCAGCTGCTAGGGAGTGACCACAAACAGTCACAGACAGCTTTCACTCTCCATTCCTGCTCTTCAAGGATGCTACCCTGGGAAGAAGGTAGCAGTTGCCAAGTCTCCACCACTCCTGTTCATCTATTAAGATGACTTCTCCAGTGGCTGTGCGAGGGCCAAGGAAGTCACTCTGGTCTGTGGTGGCCGTACAGGGTAGCTGTGGGGCTTGCCCACAGAGAGCTCATCAGTACAGTAGAATGAATACAATGATGCTCTGCAAAGATTAAAAAATATTTAAAACAGAAACAGAAGAAAAGAATTTTCTTGTACTCAGTAATACAAAGTAGAAAGACTATGAAAGGTACATGAAGGACTCATGGATTCCTACGGGAGCCTTCCTGACCCGTTCTGTTTTCTACAGACAAAAGAATTTTCATCCATTAAAAAATTAACATTTCATCTGAGCATGGTGGCTCATGCCTTTAATCCTAGCACTCAGGAGGTAGAGTTAGGAGGATCACTGTGAATTAGAGAATACATATTGAGTTCTAGGTCAGTATGGGATAGAGTGAGACCTTACCTTGAGAAAAAAAAAACCAAAAATAATTAATAATAATCACAATAAATAAAATTTTAGTTATTTTGTTAACAAACTGTTCTTCATTTTCTTACAAATTATTGACAAGGAACCCTTCACCTTACAGAAATGTTTCCCATTCTTCCAAGGTCATTATTCCTTTTCATCTCTTATAAAGTACTTTTGTCATTCTTCAAAGTCATATTGTGCTCTAGTGGCCCAGCCATCTTCAGCACATCCTTCAGCATCATCCCCTCATTATATTTCACATTTAGTTTTCTTTCACACACCCACAGCACCATGTGTATTCTTCTAATCTTGGTTATATCATATTATTATAATTTGGTCAATTTAGCACCACAAGTCTACTAGCGCTGTGAGGAACTTGAATGCATAAGATTTATATTTAACTAAGCATAATTACTTGGTTGATTTTCTCATAGTACTTATTTCCTAAATATGGACCAAAGTAGTAATAGATCAATTAACATTTATCACTGCCTTAATTTTGTAATAAAAATGACTGTTATACACAGCACTGTATATGGTAGATCCTCACTGACTAACAAGGTAACATTGAAATAAAAGAACTTTGTTCAGCAAGTCAGGAAATGGTAGCACAATCACAAGACTGATATCCACCTGGAAAACAGGAATTTCTTTATCCAGAGAAGACTCAGCAAGGAAAAGAAGGTAAGAGTAACCTTTAGTTATCAATTTTTGATTTTTTATCATATTTGCTAGATTTTAACAATCTTAAAGACCATTCTTCAGAAATTTAAAGACTGAGGAACATTAATTCTTCATTAAATATTAACAGGAAGGATACTAAAAGTATTAAGTCCTCACAATATTCTTGGCTTCCAGTTACTACATTAGTTAAATCATAAAGTTCAATCTATACCTGACCATGAATAGGTCAGATCTTTAAAAATATTTTGTTTATGTATTTATTTCTTTATGAGGAATGGAGGGAGCATGAGAATGAGCATTGGTACGATAGGGTCTCTTGCCACTGCAAATGAACTCCAGACACATGTGCTACTTTGTACATCTGCTTTACATGGGTACTGGGGAATCAAACTCAGGTTGTCAAGCTTTTCAAGCAAGTGCCTTTAACTGTTGAGCCATGTCTCCAGCCCAAGGTCAGATCTTTGAAGCCACATTATCTATCATCAATATTACATCATTATTAAATATATAAGCATTAGTATTCATCTCATAAAGGTAAATGAATACTAAAGAAAGGATTATATATATATATATATATATATATATATATATATATATATATCTGCACAAGGAAAATATTTTGCATTAAATTTTATAAAATGTCAATCTACTCACTAGCAATGAAAGTTTTATTACAATTAGTGTTTAACATTTAACAGTTTGATATAAAACTATAACAATGTTATTGAATGTTGAAATGTTTTCTCCATCTTACCTCTTTGACTACTCATTATCTATTTCTTTAAACAGCTCTCCTCCCTGGCCTCTATCTGCTCTCATGTATTATTTGAGTAAGCCCTTTGGCTCTTTGTAGTTTTCTCTTACTGTTCTTTCAGGAATAGTCCTATGGTTTTGCTTTTAATTATTGCTAGCAAATATTAGTAATTTGCATGAAACCTAGTGATTATTAAACTACCATACTTTCCAATGATGTCAAGTCTACGAAATACTATATACTAAGATTGCTACTGACTGAATTCATTATGGTTCATATACCACGATGATATGAGTAGTTTTCAATTTGGAAATTATAGTGATAACTGAAACTGAACAAGTATTAATTAACTTGTTCAAGGTCACAAAGTTGTAAGCAGTTAAAACTGCAGTTTCAAATTCAGGCAGTCATATACCAGCAACTGCATTAGCTACAATTCTACCCTGTACAATGTTTGAAAATGGAAAATTGTGTTAGTAAGGATGCAGTAAGCACAGCTATCAAATTACCATTGCGAATTCACGCTTTTAAAAAACAATCTAGTAACATAAAATTTTTAAAATGGTCACACTACCAGGTAACTCTCTTAACATTTAACACAAAAACTATTTTATGTACAAAGCTATTTCATAGTTCAATGACATAAAATTTTTTAGACATTAATTAACATATAGAGCTGGGCGTGGTGGTGCACGCCTTTAATCCCAGCACTCGGGAGGCAGAGGTAGGAGGATCACCGAGAGTTTGAGGCCACCCTGAGACTACATAGTGAATTCCAGGTCAACCTGAACCAAAGTAAGACCCTACTTCGAAAGACCCCCCCCCAAAAAAATTAACATACAGTATTTCACTTGCTTCAGAACTAGAGTTAACATATTCATTAAGGAAATTAACAAAACACTAGAATTTGCAAGTGCTTCCTTATTTTTAAAAATGAGTAATATAAAATGAGTAGATACAAGCATGAAAAAACTCTAAAATCAAATAAAATGGACAATACGCAAAAACAGTAATGATGAATGAGTTGTTAAATATGTAGGTGCATGTGTGTGGACAAGCATACTCATGAAGGTACACAGAGATATTCTCCTGAATGTGTAGCTATCTATGTACATCTATGTGTGTGTGTGTGTGTGTATATATATATGTGTGTGTATATATATATATATATATATATATATATATATATATATATATACACACATACATATACATATATTATTGATATCTATGCTTCCTAAAATGAATGTATATTAATGGAACATCCCAAACCACAAAGTTACTAATAACAACAACAGACTAATAAGGTAAACACATTCCCTTCGGTTTATCTAAGTTCTAATTAACATTTTTTTTTTACTAGTATAACTATGGTGTTTCAGTTATTGGAAAAACAATCAATGCAAATTAATAAGAGTAGCATAATGATTAAAAGTTCTTACAGTAAATTGAGGTTTAAAATACACAGTACTAAGCTTAATTAGCAAAATGCTACTAGTGAAATTTACAAAGTTTTCAATGATACTACATATGCTATTTTAGAATTTCATTGTTGTAATTCTTATTCTTCAGCTATCCTGGAAGTACTGATCTAAATCAAGATTTCAAACTCCTTAAGTCAGTATAAATGAATAGAATTTTAAAAAGTATCTTCTCTTGTATCTCTCATATTACACTGCTTGATTCTATCAGCTCATATTTTATGCAAACATTTTGGTTAATACAGGAAAGATATACTAATTATAATATATTGGACAACAAATTTTGTGAAAATATATTTAGTAATGTTTATTATGCTTATCCAAATGATGTGACTTTTAAAGAATCTTTTAATCAAATATAACATTCACAGCAAAAAAAAAAAAAATACAGATAAGTGCATAGTCAATGAATTTTCCTGCACTGTACAATCCTATGTAAACCCTAGATTACCACCATCCACCTAGGTATCTCCATCACCCTCACAGCTCCTCTTGTTACCTTTTCACTGCATTCTCACTATTCTAACTTCTATCCATCCTGTACATGCTCTTTCATCCAGAACCTCATTGCCAAGGTAAAAATAAAGAATATCCAAAGACTTACTTACATTTCAAAGCATATAACCAAATATGTTTATGCCTATGTCAAAGATACAGATAAAATATGTTTCTGCCACAATAAAGTAGATTGTTCAGGTGGGTATTACAATATAAAAATTAAAATTATTTTTCAGAAAAACAGCATAGTATTGTTTATGAATATTATTTAGGGGCTGGAGGGATGGCTTAGTGGTTAAGGCATTTGCCTGCAACAAAGCCAAAGGACCTTGGTTTATTCCCCAGGACCCATATTAGGCAGACGCACAAGGGGGTGCAAGCATTTGGAGTGCATTTGCAGTGGCTGGAGGCCCTGGCATGCCCATTCTCTCATTCACTCTCCCTTTCTCTGTCAAATAACTAAATAAATAAATAAATATATTTTTTAAAAAGAATATTATTTAGAGCTGGGGAGATGGCTCAGCAGTTAAAGGTGCTTGCCTGCAAAGCCTGAAAGCCTGGGTTCAATTCCCCAGTACTCATGTAAAGGCATTTGCACAAAGTGGTGCATACATCCGGAATTTGTTTGCAGTAGCAAGACACCCTGGTGCAACCACTCATATTTTATCTCCTTGCAAGTAAATTGATCAGTGAGGTGAATACAGTGTGAGGGAATGGTGTGTGCATGCATACATTTTCTGGGAAAGAACTGGGAAGGATTAAAAATGGTATTGGTTCAAATGCTGTTGGAGAAAAAACAAACAAACAAAAACTGTTGTTTCTTTTTTTTTTGTTTGTTTCTCATTTTTCCAAAGCAGGTATTACTTTTTCTTTTTCTTTTCATTGTTTTTCAGGATAGGGTTTCACTACAGCCCAGGGTGGCCTGGGACTCAATCTCTAGTCCCTAGGCTAGCCTCAAAATCACAGTGATCATTCTACCTCTGCTTTCCAACTGCTGGGATTAAAGGTGTGCAACTCCAAGCCCCACTATTGCTATTATGTAATACCTACTTTTCAGTGATTTTTTTTTAGTGATTTGAAAGACTTGAAACAATGTCTCTGTTTTATCTGATTCTTGATGTTCTTACTTTATAACAGCCCATGGGTTTTATTAGAAATGTACTGACATTATGCATTACTGATTTTTTTTCTTTTTTTTTTCCTTTTACTTACTATTTGAAAATGACAGACAGAGAGAGAAAGAGGCAGATAGAGATAGAGAGTGGGCGCACCAGGGCCTCCAGCCACTGCAAATGAATTCCAGATGTGTGCACCCCCTTGTGCATCTGGCTAATGTGGGTCCTGGGGAATCGAGCCTCGAACTGGGGTTCTTAGGCTTCACAGGCAAGCGCTTAACCGCTAAGCCATCTCTCCAGCCCACTGCTTTTTTTTTCTTTAGTACTCTTTGCTTTTCTTTGTCTCCACAACTCTCATAAACTTGGAATTTGCTCTGAACTCAATGATTCTACCACTTTTACACCCACAATCCTTTTCTTACTCTTAAGTTACTACAGATATCAAGGAGTTTTTGTGGCTTATATTTTGTATATCTGCTGTATCAATAATTAAACTGAAACATTTCAAAACTATTGACCACTTTATAAGTGTTAATGTTCATAAAATATTTGTGAAACTGTTTCAAAATAAAACAAATGGAAATTCCACTTTTTTGTAGTTCTTTTATGAGAGAGAATTGGAATGCCAGGGCCTCCAGCCACTGCAATCAAACTCCAGACGCATGTGCCAACTTATGTGTTTGTGCGCCCTTGCATCACCTTGTGCATCTGGCTTACATGGGATCTGGAGAGTTGAATATGGGTCATTAGGCTTCATGGGCAAGCACCTTAATCTCTCAGCTATCACTGCAGCCCCAAAATTCAATTTTAACAGTTTTGCAAATCTCATGTGAATTCTCACATAGGTTTCTGCATTCACGACATTGATATTTAACAAAATGTACCTTTTGAATACTCCACTATACTCTTGAGAGAATAAGAGTGAAAAGAACAAATGACATTATTAATTTTGACCTGGCATATTTCCTAGAAAGGTTTCATAGACATTTAGGGCTTCCTGAATAATGTTTGAGAACTTGTAGTCTAAACAACTGCTTAAGTCTATATTCAGCATTTTCAGTAATAACTTGACATGCAGTACAATGCATCACTAAGAACAAAAAGTCTATCATCAGTTATGCTAAAGGGATCACTGTGTTCTGATGGTGACACTCTTTTGTGTAGTTCTCAAAAAGCTTTTCTCTAATGGTTTTGTCTTCTGATGCTATTGTTTGATTCAATTAACTTAGTAGGAACCAAAATAGTAACACTTTAAATTTAAGAAGCTACTAGGTAGAATTCTTTAAGAATTGTTATTAAATGATGGCAACAGGGTTACACTGAAGTGACATATATAAAGGAAAACAAGGTAATAAATATCTAATTCCTTCCTTTGTTTAGTTTCAAAGTAAAGAACTGGTGTGCAATGTACCTACAATGTAGACCACTGATTTTGCCAGATACTCCTGACACTTAAATGTTCTCATTCAACAAACAGAAAAACTTTAACACTGGCTCCTTATTTTTTCACAAATTAGTATTAGTATTGCAGCATCCTTGCTAGTAGGTATAAGATACTCTGTATTTATACTACTGGAACCAAAAGTGGATTCTGAGTTAATATTTAGCAACTTCACTCAGGGCTTGCTGATGTCACTAAAGTTTCACTCGTCTTAGGCGGTTTTAGTGGTCAGATTTAGGAAATGCATTTTCGTTTATTTGCACGTGTGTGGGGGATTTAAAAATGTATGGGTCTACAGGTACAAGTACACAAATTTCTCATGTTACTTATAGTTTGTTATAACTTGAATGTACCTCTCTTCAGAGTATATGCATTGACAGTTTAAGCAAACTCAAAGCCTAACCTGAGAGATGGGATCTGTGAGATATGAAGTCAGGTCAATAAAAAACAATGAGAGGGGATAATGATAAAAATGTATTATATGTTCAAAAACTGTCAGTAGATAAAAGTAAATTAATGGATTTAAATTCACAACTTTAAGAAATAGCAAAATTGAAACCTGGCTCAATGCCTTCTATTTAATTAAAATAAAAAATAAAGAAAAAAAAAAGGAGAAGAAAAGGAGATAAAGCCCTAAGAGTTTGCAAGAGTGGTTTCACATGGAATGAGTCCTTTCTCCCCTTTTCTCTCCAATCCTAGTCTCTTACCCTTCATCCATGAGAGGATATTGCAATGCCCTTGCTAGATGAAACCTTCTCATCTTTGAACCCTCTAGAAGTGTAAGATGTAAATCTCTGTTTTTCAACAATTGTCCAATAGCTGGCATTCTGTTATAGCAGCTCAAAATGGATTGAATGTTATCTAATGAATTTACCATTATCTAATTTTTAAAAAGTAAGTTACATTGTGAAAAATTGGCTTAATGTTAAGAAACTGTGACAGAAGAATAACATGAAAAATATTTAGTACTAACAAATAATCACACGAAACAAAAGTAACATTGATACCACTATTATGAAATCTTAACTTACTATATTCTATGAGACAAGAAGAATGAAATCAGAGGCAAAAGTAACACTGTTACCACTATTACAAAATCTTTTACTATATGAGACAAAAACAGTGAAATCAGGCCAAAAAAAAAAAAAAAAGCTACAATTCTTAAAGGAGGTCCTTGACATAGATTTACACTTTCTGTCACTATTGAAACTTTTGTAACATGTATACTATGTAGCAAGACACAAGTGAAGTCATAATTAGTAAGACATTTGTATCATATGAAATTCAGCTTTAAAAATTTCAATTCAGGGCTGGAGAGATGGCTTAGCAGTTTAGGCGCTTGCCTGCAAAGCCTAAGGACTCATGTACAACTCTTCAGGTCCCACATAAGTCAGATATACAAGGTGAAACAAGCACACAAGGTCACAAATGCACACAAGATGGTACACCCAACTTGGAGTTTGATTTCAGTGGCTGGAGGCCCTGGCGCACCAATTCTCTCTCTCTCTCTCATTAAAAAACAAATTCAATTTATAGAAAGATTAGTACAGTGAGTATCAGTGAGATTATACATGTAAACATACATACATACAAATATATCAAAAGTATGTGTTCCTACTTTTTTTATGTGTAAGTACACAAGCATAAGAAACAAACAACATGTCCTTTGGCACAATGGTTTTAGAAAAGAAAATATAATTGCATCATTCTCCATTCCAGATGGTTTAGCAGCTCTCTTTGGCTCCATGAAAATATTAGTATTCCATGGTTTCTCATAATCTGGCCTTTTCCTATTCTCTAGCTTCACCTCTCTGTTTTTCTTTGTCTTCTACACTACAAGTCACACCATATTAAATGAATTTGATCATGAGGAACATTGAAATCACATGGCAAAATGTCGCCCCAAATATCAGAATTGTTAAGCACGTTTGCAGTTCACAACTCTCACTAGTCTTTCCCACCTGCGATGCTCCGATGCTTGCATACTTTGCCTACAATACTAGTAAGTTACACATTACTCCCTTTTCTATATATACTGAATATATCTTATTATATAAACTCACAGAATCATACAATATGAAGATTTACTTTCAAGATATACTCTTCTAAACACCTATTTGATCCTTTTGAATACATCTACTTTAATATCTAATCATTAGAAATACTACTTCTGATACTCCTTGAAATCTGTTTCCCTCTACCTTTTAGCTAGTGATCTTAACTACTCGTTGAACTATTCAGAGAAAGCTCAGTCCTACTATACAAATATTTAAAGTTCACCATCACATTATTTCTAAGGCTTCTCCTCTGTGGTGGTAAAGAGTGAAAGAAAAAGTATGGGAAGACTCGAGTTTGAGTATTCTTTATGAATTTGATCATTTATATTTAATTTTTATGTAGCAGCTATGGGTTCATTATTATCATGGTCAAATTACAAATGAGAAAATTAAAGCTCTAACAGTAATCACATGAAAGAGGAACTGAATTAAGTGGTAAGGCTGAAATTTCAGCCACAAGCCTGTTACACAACAAAGCCTATGACCTAATATCGTAGGACACTAACTTGCCCCCATAAATGGAAAGGAATTATCTTTAAGGGTATGAAGCACAGGTAGCAAATATAAATTTTAAAAATCCTGTGCTTTACAATGTCCCAAATTGGAAATACACGTATATTTTTTTCTTTAGCCTTATATTGTAGTTATTGCTGACCTTTCTGTCTTAGAACCTAACATCTTAATATTTCTCATAAATATAACTCACGCAGCCTAAAATTACAGACCAAATAAGAAGAAATTATCTCCATGCTTCAATACTGATTTATCTCTCTCAAGCACTGACTACTGTACTTTTGTTGGAGCCCCAAGCTAATACTACTGCATTCTATGATGAAATTGAATGCCATCTTTTTTATAACGTACAAGCCTGACACAATCCTAATCAACACTAATAAAAGCTACTTGTTTTCTCATCTCCAGATACTTATTTGGAATTCTTCTCACACACATAAAGAGGATCTTTCTACCTTTCTTGTGTTTAGTCACAGTACTGAAAAAAAAAAAAAACAAAAAAAAAAAACCTTTGGCCTTCCTATCATTCTGAAAAAAAAAAAAAAAAAGAATCTTTACCCACTTAATTATGACTTCATTGTTTATTATACCAAATAACTTTCCTTTTCCTAATTACCAGCACAAAATACTGGACAGTAAATCACCTATTTTTTATTTCTCATCTGCATACAAAAACTGAAGAGGGGGCTGGAGAGATGGCTCAGTGGTTAAGTCTGTTGCCTGAATACCCTAAGGACCTGGGTTTGACTCCCCAGTACCCACGTAAAGCCAGATGCACAAGGTGGCACATACATCTGGTCTTTCTTTGCAGAGGCTAGAGGTCCTGGAATGGTCATTCTATCTCTTTGCCTCTTTCTCAAATAAATAAAATATTTAAAAAAAGAAACTGAAGAGCAATTACTGAGTATGATTCCAGCCATCCAATATAAATATAATTCTTTTTGAGCCTATAGCCTTTATTTTTATTTTAAAGTGGATGGATCTGGAAAGAATTATACTAAGTGAGGTAACCCAGGCCCAGAAAGCCAAGCGCCACATGTTCTCCCTCATATGTGGATCTTAGCTAGAGACGATTGGGCTTCTGTGTGAGAAGGAAAAAACTCAGTAGCAGAGGCCAGTAAGTTAAAAAAGGAGATAGAAAGGGAAGAGAAAGAAAGGGAGGAGGGCTTTTATTAGGTTGGTATTGTATATATGTAAGTAGAAAGATTGAGATGGGGAGGGGATATGATGGAGAATGGAATTTCAAAGGGGAAAGGGGGGAGGGTAATACCATGGGATTTTTTTTGTTATCATGGAAAATATTAATAAAAATGGAGAAAAAAATAAAAAATAAAAAAAAAATAAAAAAATAAAAACTCAAAAAAAAAAGATTTAAAAATTTTTTTAATTCATTTATTTTTTATTAATTAGTTTTGTACTCAGTGAATACAGTCAAGTTGGTACCATTGTTAGGCTCGTGCATGTCCTACCCCCTCCCCCTGGCCCCTCCTTGTTGAGGTATATGGGTCATGTATTGTGGAGTTAGCCCACATTTATGGGTAGGAGGAATGTCTCTGCATATCATGACCCAATGTGTGGCTCTGACCCTTTATTTTTAATTTATTAAAATTCTCTCACCATGCCCCTCATTGTGCAAAGATGTGCGAGTGATCCAAATCTTCTTTTTTAAAATTAATTGTGTGTGTGTGGTGTATGTGCCCTTCTGGTGTCCCAAGTGGTCGCCTGCAGAGGGCTACACTTGTCTGCAGTGTCAAGAGCAGAAATATTGCTCTTCTGCCTGCTCTTTTTGACCACAGTATCTTAACTGATCTCAGAGGTTGCTTTTTTATTTGTGAGCTCCTGAGATTCTCAGGTCTCTGCTTCCCTGTGGGACTGAGGTTACAGGCATGTTGTGTGGCCCAGTCGTTTCCATCTATGTGGGTTCTGGAGATTTGATCTCAGGAGGTCTCAGGACCCCTCCGGTCCTCATACTTGTGCAGGAAGTACACTTAACTGCTAAGCCATTTCTCAAGTGCCAGATTTTCTGTTTGAAATAACTAAAAAAGCAATACAAAGTTCTAAATTTGTATCTCTCTAGTCTAATTATACAAGCAAATTAAAGTCATAATAGTTAAATTTCCCTATGGATATATAACATGTGTATGTTGAAGTATTTTAAAACACAATTATATATTACATGTTCAAAAAGGCTTACCTTGCTGAGTATTTTGTTCTTGCATTCGATTCACAGTGAGGTCTAAGGGGCCTTCCTGCTCTTCCTGAAGAGAGTTTTCTGCTTGATTCATTTGGATACTTTTACATATGAGACTTGGTCCAATTGAACCATTTCTATTTTCTTGAATTTTACCACTTTTTGAAATGTACTCAATTGCAAACTGACGTATCATCTTTTTCATTAATTCCTGAGCAACTAGGGGAATGTTAGGATCACAGTTCTGAGGAAGATCTAGGGAAGAAATAAATACAATAATCATTAAAAACAGAAATATAAATTACCATAATTAAAACTTAAGTCTAAATTTAGTATTTTAATCTGAATTTTATATATAAATGACCAAATTTAAGCAATACATAGAATACATCATTAAGAAAACATCTAAACTATTATAACTGTATAAATTCTGTCAATATGCATTTCATGTTATCTTAATTGATTTGATTATAAAGAAATAGTTCAACACAGTCAACTTCCACCAAGACTCAAGACATATTAATTAATATTCTGCTACATTTCTTTCTCTCTACATTTTTAACTTGTAATACCACTGAAAGTAAATTACATAGTATCTGAAGCATTTCATCCTATTTCATCATGCTTCTCCTGAGAGTCATTTACAAAAGGAAGATATTGTTTACTACTGAGGATATTAATACTTGATCCCAAAACATGGTGATCAGTATATCAACCTGTGGGAAACTTGCCCAACAGGGAAAGATAATCAAATGACTTCACTGTATGAGGTATAAGATAATGATAGATTATCTGTAAACAGTGTGTAATAGTGAAAGAATTTTGTTTTGGGCAATGGTGGTATCTTTTCTAATACACATTTCAAGCTTCACTACCATCATTTTACTTACTCTGGCCTTCATAACTATAATCAAGGTAAATTATGAAGGATAACTACACATATCTAGAAAAGCTTCACAGGTTACCTAGTTACCTTTAGGTTTACACACACACACACACACACACACACACACACGCACACACCCCTTCCTAGTTCTAGTTACACTGGTTATCTCAAATGCTTTCCTAGGCAAACCAGTATTATACACCAGGCCTGGTCCATGACTTTCTAGTTTACCCTAGTTTTATAACTAGGTATTAGAACACTTGTCTAAGAAAGTCACATTCCACCAGTATTTATCATTTTAGGACCAAGACTAAAAATGCAAGAAAGTTTGAAAATATAAAATGCACAGAAGAAATATAATGAAAGCCTATTCCACCCGCTGTCATGTCTACCAACACTTTTTGTTAGCAAATTATGACTTAAGCGAAGTCTATTTATGGTCTTAAAGACCATTATCTAATTACATGACTTTATCTCAGACCTGCTAGAGATGTCACCTAGTAGACATTTCTCTTAAAGGCAAGAATTTTGAATTCTGAGAAGCATTAGAACTACTGAGGATGTAAGAGTATCATTGTCATTCTGTGTTTAAAAGCTGGCAGGAAAAAAGAACACTGTTTTAGGGCACTGAAAGAAAAGACCCTGTCCTGTTACAGGTTTGAATCTCAGCCATCTTTATGAATTTAGACTAGTTACATATCCTTCCATGTTGTACTATCCCATTTTTAAAATAATAACAACAGAACTTGAGAAATTATAATTGGGCTTGATCACAAAATGTTGCATTATTAGATGAGACTGTAGCTAAAAAACAGTCCTTTTTATTTGGCCTAATAAGAGAAACAAACACATACAGACTGAGTAGTTGTATTTTATTTCAATCACAAATTGGCAAGTTTTTAAAATTAATAATTGGGTTTTATAACTGAGACCATAATGTATAAGACCTTACAATACTTTTTTTCTTTTAAAATGGATAGTATTTCCACATGCATAATAATTAAGCTATCAAAATAGAAAGTTTTTTCACTGGTTTTCCAAATATGTAACATTTTTCAAGTATCACCTTCATGTCCACTGGAAGGTGTCTCTGGCAATTTTTTTTTCAAACTTACTCTGGATTCACATTACACACTTAAATGAGGCAATAGCTTTAATTTTAGGTTTGAGGGAATGACAGTACCAATATATCCCATAGTTTTTGTTTTTTTTTTTCTTTGTTTTTCCAGGATAGGTCTCACTCTAGCTCAGGCTGACCTGGAATTCACTATGTAGTTTCAGGGTGGCCTTGCACTCTCGGTGATCCTCCTATCTATCTCTGCCTCCCAAGTGCTGGGATTAAAGGCGTGCGTCACCATGCCCGTCTTAGCCCACAGGATTTTAAAAATATTTTATTATTTATTTATTTGAGAGAAACATACAGAGAGAGAGAGAGAGAGAGAGAATGGGCACGCAAGGCCTTCAGCCACTGCAAACCAACTCCAGATATGTGCGCCCCCTTGCACATCTTGCTTACGTGGGTCTTGGGGAATCGAACCTAGATCCTTTGGCTTTGCAGGCAAACGCCTTAATTGCTAAGCCATCTCTCTAGCCCTTATTCCATAGTTTTTGAGATGGAAGTTACAATCATTTATAAGCTAATGTCTAAATTGTACAGCATGCTGTTAGTCACCTAGTACCCATAATATAACATAGAGTGACAACATAACAGTGTTCATTCTTCTCTGTAGCCTTCTTTTTTTTTTTTTCTTTATTAGTCAGTTCTGTATTCAGCAAATACAGTCAGTTTGATACCATTATTAGGCTCATCCGTGACCTACCCCCTCCCCTTGGCCCCTCCTTGTTGAGGTATACGGGTCATGCATTGTAGAGTTAGCCCACAGTTATGGGTAAGCTAAATGTCTCTGCATATCATGACCCAACATGTGACTCTGACATTCTTTCCGCCCCCTCTTCCGCAAAATTTCCCTGAGCCATGTTGGGTTCATTTTTGGTCTGCTTCAGTGATGAGGTTACTTCATGTCTCTGCTCAGGATTAAACAGGCCATGGGGAGCTCACATAAATGGAGCAAATTTTCCTACAAGCATCCAGTTATGAACTTCTTGGAAGCACATTTTCCAGATCAATCAAATTTCAGATGATTGTAATCTCAGCTGTCACCCCCTGCCCCCAACTAACTTTGTTAAGAAAGTGTGAGACAAAATTATCCAGATGAGCCTCTGGATGGATCTCAGACCCAGAGAAGATGGGAACTAATAAATGTGTGTGTTTTCATAATGGCAAATTTTGGAGGTAACTTGTTATATTTTAATAGATGAATAGAGTAGATTTTTGTTACATATTAGTGGGGTATTAGTGTAGTAAAAGATTAAAATGGTGAATTTAGAACCAGGCAGTGGGCTTTGAACATAACATCAATGAAAGCCTAAAGTAACCTGAAGTTTCTGTATGAAGTATAAAGACTCACACTCTTTGATGCCACAGAGTGAGAATGTATAATAAAATACAGTAAATGTTCTTAGAAATTGGAAGAATATTTATCTCATAATGGCAAAAAGGTTGTTTATAGAAACTTGGAAAGCAGAAAATGTACTTAACTAGGTGATCTAACTAAGAAAATGTCTAATCAAAATGTATAGTAAGCCGGTTGTGGTGGTGCACACCTTTAATCTTAGCACTCGGGAGGCAGAGGTAGGAGTATCACCATGAGTTCGAGGCCACCCTGAGACTACACAGTGAATTCCAGGTCAGCCTGGGCTAGAACGATACCCTACCTTGAAAAACAAACAAACAAAAAAATGTATAGTGAAGTGCAAAGACTGGCAGCCACTCAGAATGTGTACTCACATTGTGGCTAATTTCAATAAGAACAGTAAGCTAGGAGGCATTTTCCATTCACCTACTCCCACATTTCCTCCTCAACTTACAGCCACAACCACATGCAAGAATATGGGTTTTAAGTTTTAGACATTTAAGGAAACACTGTTCAATCATTAATTGATAACAAATTTACCTAAGCAAAGTTATCAGTGGGCAAACAATATCAAAGTCATAGAATTATTACACAGAAGTTATGAAACGAACATCAACAGTTATAAATGATATGGAGTATGTGATTTCTACAGTGTCACACTGTATTATTTGAAACAAATATGGCGGTCACAAAAGGAGGGTTGACTGGAAAAGTCTCTGAGCATACAAATCATCTCTTCCAGGTCTCAGGTAACATTTCAGAGGTTGGGGTAGAAGAATTTAGTAGCTGGAGGATGGGGAGGAGAGCTTTGGAACTCTGGCATCCAGACATGACAAGGCATTGCACTCATGAACTCACAGCAAATGTGGTTAGCTGCACAAGACCTGCACATGATGGAAGCAGTCAACATTCTGTTATAGATGGGGGATGTATAGGAGGCTACTCCTCTTCCTAATGAGGTAGTGACACTTAATTATTTTTGTGGAATAGAAGTCATTTCCTTCTATGGCACAGCCACTACTAAGAGATACGAAGAAGGAATACAGTTAGATAATGGGGGATTTGTGTTGCACATGTGTTCAAAATGTAGCATATTTATATGGAAATGACAAAAATAAATTTAAAAATTGGTTAAAAATAAACGTCTCTAAGGACAACTTCAGATTTAATAGACAAAATCTTTAAATCAGCCATTTTAAAATGGGTTCAAAGAACTAAAGGAAAGTATGGGGAGAATATTTCACTGAACAAAATTTAAATAATCAGAAATTATAAAAATACTGAAATGGGAAACTATACTAATTAAAATAAAAGTTCACTAATTAACTATTAGAGAACATTTGAGCTAACAAAAGAATTACTTTAGATAGACCAAGTGAGACTATGCAGTCTGAGGAAAGAGAAGGAGAAAGAAATGGAAGGAGTAAAGGATGAAAGGAAAAGATGCAGAAGAGAACCAAAGAATATCAAATGTGTCCCAGATGACAGAAAGAGAAAGTAGTAAAAAAAAAAAAAAATTGTTTTCCGGGCATGGTGGCAAATGCCTTTAATCCCAGTACTCAGGAGGCACAGGTAGGAGGACTGTCATGAGTTTGAGGCCATCCTGAGAATACAGAGTGAATTCCAGGTCAGCCTGGGCTAGTGTGAGACCCTACCTTGAAGGACCCCCCCCCCACAAAATAGTTTTTGATAAAAGGATAATGTCCCAGGTCTAATGAGAAAGAGCGTCCATATTAAAAAGCCCAACAAAGGACAAACTATGAGAAGTTGACATTCAGATAAGTCCTTATCACACTAGAAACCAAAGAAAAAGAGTGAACCTTGAAGTTATTTGTAGTGACTCATGCCTATAATCTCAGCTCTTGGAAGGATGAGAATTGTCATGAGTTTAAGAGGCTAACCTGGGCTACAGAGTGAGTTCCAATTCAGCTGGGACTAAAGTAAGATCCTACCTCAAAAGCCACCACAAACGATAATAATAAAAAGAAAAAAACACAAAAAAGAATAAATCTTGAATGTAGCAATCATACAAATCAGCACATCCAAGGGATCTTCCAAAGATTAAAACCAGCCAATTTCCCCAGAAAACATGGAGGACAGTACAATGGTTATATTCAAGATACTCAAAGAGAAAGACTTAACCAAGAATTTTATATCCATCAAACTATTCTTTAAGAATAAAGAAAAAAAATAAAGTATTCTCAGATAACAAAACCAGAAAATATGTTTAGTAGTTCTGCCTAATAGAAGTACACTACATGTTACCTCAAACCCTTTCTGTACAAAGTAAGCATAACAATAAAATATAACAGAAATGTAACTTTGTTTCAAAGTATAAATGTACGGTTTTTTTCTTTCTGAGTTTTCCTTCCTATCTAATTTGGAAAAGAAATGTAACACTAATAAAATAAATCAATAAGTAAAATTAAATTGATGGATAGTGTATAAAAGCATAACATGGATGGCAATATTAACATAACAGAGGCAGGACAGAATTGAGACCTTTAGGAACAAACTTTTTATACACTTCTGAAATTAATCTGTAATTACTGTTCAAACTACATTGCTGCAAATTTAAAAAAAATTGGCAAACATCTTAATAATAGAGAAATATATTCCTGAACACCTAAGTCAGAGATGAGTCCTAAGGAATATTAGAATAAAATATAAACTGCATGAAATAGAAGCATAACATATTAAGAGGGATGAGATGGTAGTTGAAGTAGTGTTTAGAGGGCAATTTACAGCTGTAATACATATATTACAAAAAGAACAAAGTTCAAATCAATAACCAAAATTCCATACTAAAGGAAAATGGAATTTAAAATCAAACTCAAGGGCTGAAGAGATGGCTCAGTGGTTAAGTATGTTTCCTGCACAAAAATGAGGGCCCAAGGGGACGGGGTGCTGAGATCACCTAAATTCCAATCTCTAACAAGTAAACAGCTGGGTGTGGCCACATATGTAACCCCAGCTCTGAGAGAAGAGGAGACCAGAGAATATCTGGGGCATGTTAAATGGCAAATTCCAGACTCTGTCACAAACACTTTACTAAACAAAGTTGAAGGAACACTTCTAAGTCATTCTGTGAGACTAGTATTGTCAAGATATCAAGACAGGATCAAAAAGCATGTGAACACTAACAATTCCAAAGAAAAATATCCATTATTAGTATAGACACACACAAAAACAAAATTCTCAACAAAATGCTATCAAATAAGAGTTCAGCAATACATAAGCTATATAACACAAGGTTATCCCAAGAATACAAGATTGGGTCAACACACAGGAATTATTTAATGTAAAAAAACTATGTTGACAGACTCTAAAACAAAAACAACACACAATTTCCATGAATGTAGAACAAACATTTAAGAAAATATAGTAACCTTTCATCATAAAAACACTAAGAAGTTAGAACTAGAAGAAACCTAGTTAAACCAATGAAATATTCATAGGTGACATCATAAAGATGAAAAATTGACTGCTTTGTCACCAGAATTATGATCACTTTTCTATTCAGCACCACACTTCATTGTGTTTGCCAGAGCAATTAAAGAAAGAAAACAAAACAAAACAGAAGGCATACAGATTGGAAAGAAATAACGCTATTTTCTCTATAGTTCACACAAGGTAGTATGCATAGATTTCTAAGGAATGCCACATAATCTCCAGAATTATAGCTCATGCTCATGTTCGTAAGTCACAGAATACTAAAAGCAATAGAAACTACATTTTATTTTTGGACAACAGAAAATAATTCCAAAATGAAATCAAGGAAAGAATTACACTGACATCACAAAGAATAAAATGCATGAATAAGCTGTGAAAAGGAAGTGAACATTTAAAAAAAAATCTTTGTTTATTTTTATTTATTTATTTGAGAGTGACAGGCAGGCAGAGAGAGAGGGAGAGAGAGAGAGAGAGAGAGAGAACGAGAACGGGTGTGCCAGGGCCTCCAGCCACTGCAAATGAACTCCAGATACAAGCGCTATCTTGTGCATCTGGCTTAGGTGGGTCCTGAGGATTTGAGCCTTGAACTGGGGTCCTTAGGCTTCACAGGCAAGTGCTTAAGCACTAAGCCATCACTCCAGCCCGTAAATATTTTATATACTGAAACTATAAAACATGAAGACAAAAAGCCCAAGCAATAGACATTATGTTGCTAAAATAGAAATATTCCCCCAAATGATGTATAAAGTAAATACAATCCTTATCAAAATTCCAGCTAGCATTGCACAAGAATTGACAAGGTCCTCCTAAATTTTTTTATATAAGTGAAAGGGATTCAGGACACAAAGAAAGGCACACAGATCAATAGGAATGCAGAGTCCCAAATAAACCTATACAGGTGTAGTCTATTTACTTCTGACAAGTCCAAGTGCTAAAATGTTTAGTGGGAGATTGGACTTTCAACAAATGCCATTAGAACAATTGCATATTTACATGTGAAAGACTGGAAGCAGCTCTTCTCACTATATGCAAAAATTAATTGAATGAATCAAATATATAACTATAGTATAGAAAAACTAAAGAACTCCTAGGTGTGTGAACCTTCAAGATCTCTAAATAGGCAGTGATTTCTTAAATTTGACACTAAAAGCAAAAAGAACAAAACAAGTAATTTTAGTAAACATTCTTTTAAAGAAAATGTTGGTAATGGAGAATAAATATAGTACAAGATGCTCAACATTGTGAGCCATTAGGGAAATGAAAATTGACACCAGAGTGAGATACCTGTTCATATCCACCACGATTTCCACAATAAAACAAAAATTCATAGAATAAGTGCTGGTGAGGATGAAGGGAAGCAGGAATTCTTGGTGAAAATGTTTTACATTTTCCAAAGATACTTTAGAAAACCTATCTGTAGGACTTCAAAAACATAAATGTAAAATCATCATATATAAGCCAGCAAATGTTTCTCCTATGTAGACATTTATCCAAGAAAACTGACAAAATATTTCTATATAAAAGGTATATATGACTGTTCATAGAACATCACCCATGAAAGCAAGAGCTAGAACCAAACCAACATCTGACCACTGGTGAATATATAAATAAATACATTACATACATATACAACAGAGTATTATTTAGCCACAAAAAAGAGTAAAGAATTTATACTTGCTACAACAGGATGAAACTTGAAAATATGCTGAGTGAATGATACCACTCTATGTAAAATTAGTGGTAAATCTGTAGCTGAAACTCCAGTACAACTGTTATGGTATTGATATGGTTTAAATGTACCACCCCTCCACAAATCTTATGTGTTCTAAGCCCAGTAACACAGGTGTTAACGGTAGGTGGCAAACCATTCAGGGTACTGTCTTCAGGAGAGTTTGCGGTGGTTTTTGTCAGCCCGTTGGTAGTTGTTACAAAAAGGGAAAACCTTGCCTCACTGTACTCTCTTGCCTGGTAGCGTGAAAATTCTTTTCAAGCTGCTCTCTGGCCACAGTGTGACACAGCCAACAGGGCCTTTATCAGAGATGAGTCCATATGGTCAGTACCATGGCTTTGAAGCACTAAAACTGCAAACTAAAAAACTTCTTTTCTTTATAAGGTTACCCTGCTACAGAAATTTTGATACTAATTTGTCCCAGTATTTACAGTGTTGTTGACTACTGACTAACAAAATATAGTATACAATAAACATCTTCATGGTAGTTACATTTCCTCTTTGCAATTAATCATCTGTGATTAACCTGTTCTCCAACAAAAATTTTATTCGTTTAATGGTTTTAGTATCTACTGTTCATTCTTATTAGAATAAATTATTTTTCTAGTGGTCCCAAAATGGTAATTTTTCATGTGTATGCACGTGTGGGTATGTATGCATGTGCATGCATGTCCATGAGAATATGGAGGACAGAAGACAAGTTTGGGTATCGTTATTCAGAATGATGACCACCTCTTTTTTTTCTACGGTGTGTGTATGTGTGTGTTGCAGCACACATGTGGAAGTCAGAGGATGACAGACTCTAGCCACAAGCTGCAGCCAAAACTCTCCTGTCTCCACTTCCCTACTTGCCTGTAGAAGCACTGGGATTACGTATGCCCAACTAAAGTGTCTGGGTACTGGGAATCTGAACTCAAGTATTCTAACTTGCAAAGCAATTGCTTCATCCACAAAACCATCTCCCCAACCCCCTGCCACCCCTTTTATTATTATTATTTTTTTCTTTTTTGAGATAGGGTCTCACTCTAGCTCAGTCTGACCTGGAAATCACTCTGTAGTCTCAGGATGGCCTTGAACTCATGGCAATCCTCCTACCTCTGCCTCCCGAGTGCTGGGATTAAAGGCGTGCGCTACCACACCTGGCTCTGCTACCCCCTTTTTAAGACAGGTCCTCAGTGGTCTAGAGCTCATCAATTAGGCTAGACAGGCTGGCCAGCAAGTACTAAGGATCTGCCTCTCTTTGCCTTCTCAGTGGAATTAGGAGTACCCCTCACACCTGGGGTTTTTACCTGAGTACTGGGGATCAGATTCAGGTTTTCATGATGTAAGGAAGCAGCTTTACCAACTGAGCTCTTTCTCCTGCCTGAAAAGTGGTAGTTTTTGAATTCTATTTTTCTAAAGTGACATCCCCCATCCAATATGACATTTTCACACAGTGATTTTTTTTTTTTTTTTGAAGACAAAGCAACTAAGATGACAATTACAAGTCAGGCTTACTTTCCCATTAACTGCTAGAGGCATGCTACAAAAATCCATAAAGATGTTATCCCTTACTCTCTCCTAGAAGAACAGATATTAAATTTAAATAAAGCTCAAAATGTTTACCCATCCTCATCAAGAGTACAGAATACTGTGATTTGAGGTATTTTTATTTACTATATTAATATGATATACAAATAGAATGATTTGTCATTTTGTTTATATCCAAAGGGCTTCCTAGCCATCTTTATTGACTTTTTAAAAATGTACAATTAACTTATCTCAGAAGTAAAAAATTCAAAGAAGTTTCACTGTTTCTTTCTTATATCTTCTGCTATATTTTCACTTATTTCCAAAGTAATCGATTTCATTAGGTTGTAGTTTCATTTTTGTGTAAAATAAGCAAAATATGGATTTAGATTACTTTTTTCTCTTAAAAGTAAATATACTATACACGCATAGATATCAATTGCTTTTTTATTAAACAATACATATCCAAAATTTTTTACCAATTAATAGAAATGTTATTTTGTAGTTTAGGACAATCTACTTGATTAATCTATACTATATGTGTTAACTATGTATCATTATATAGGTAATGTGATGGTTTGTTACCTTGATGGGATTTAGAACCAAAATGGAAGGCTGGAGAAATGGCTGAGTGGTTAATGTGCTTGCCTGTAAAGTCAAAGAACCTAGGTTCTATTCCCCAAGAACCACATAAGCCAGATGCACAAGGTGGCACATGTGACTGGAGTTTGCCTGCAATGGCTGGAGTCTCTGGAATGCCCATTCTCTCCCTCCCTTCCTCCCCTCTCTCAAATATATAATTAAATAAATAAATAAATAAAAATAGAATCACAATGGATAAACACCTCTGGGCTTGTCTGTGAAGGCATTTCTCAATTAGGTTATTTGAGGTGGGAGATCTGCCTGAACTGTGGGCAGCATCTCCCCTGAACGATCCTGAACTACATAACTACATACATATATAAAGGAGAAAGAGAACTAAACATCAGCAACCCTCACTCTCTGCTTCCTGAATCACTGTGACCAGCTGCAGCCATTACTTTTTCCACCATGAAAGACTGAACTAAATCTAGAACTGTAGGGGCAAAATATGCCTCTTTCTTGAGAGGCTTTTGCCCTTTTTTTTTTTTTTTTTTTGGCAGGGGGCAGTAATGAGAAAAGTAACTAATACAGGTAATTTCTGATATTTTGCTATCATAAATACCTAGGGCTATGAACAATTTGTGCTTATTTTAATGTTGTAGGATACCTTCGAATAAATTCTAAAAAGTATGACTACTGGGTCAATTTTAATAGATATTGCCTGCTATGGTATGAATGTGTCCTCTGAAATTCATGTTTTGAAAAGGTAACACTTGGTGCACCAGTATTGGCAGGTGTACACTTCTGAGAGGTATGAGCTTGCTAGGGCTCCAAATCTATCAGAGTCCTGTTTGTGGACTTCCCAGCCTCCAAAATTTTACAAACTAAGTCTCTTCCCCAGAACTTACCTACTCTCTGGTAATACAAAGGAGACTAAGACACTGTCTAATCCAGTAACTCTTTATAGAGTGTGTACCATCTTGTGCTTCCAACAAGATGACAGTAGCCACTATGGTAGAAGTGTTTCCAAAAGTTTATATGGCATTACTACATATTATTGCTATATATGTCCATTTTATGTGTCAAAAAGTGGGACCTGTAAGAAGTAATGGATTAATGGCATATATGGGATGAATTGATTGTCATGAAATTGGGCTCCTCATGAAAAGTATTGAGTTTGATCCCTTTCCCTCTTTTTTTCTCGGATATGTAGTCCCCCATTTTCCCCACCTTCTACCATAGTATGGCATAGCGCACCAAGAACATGGCAGATACAAGTCCCTTTACCTAGCCTATTGTTCTTCTTGGCCTCCAAAGCTATCAAGATAAAAATCTGGGCCTGGTGTGCTGGCGCACGCCTTTAATCCCAGCACTGGGGAGGCAGAGGTAAGAGTTTGAGGCCACCCTGAGACTGCATAGTAAATTCCAGGTCAGCCTGAGCTAGAGTGAAACCCTACCTGGGGGGGGGGGGGGATAAAAATCTGTACCTTGACAATTACTCAGCATCAAGTATTGTTAGAGCAGCACAAAACAAAGACAGCATCAGTGGTTTTGTCTTAGTTCACTTCATGAAGTGCTATGAGGGTTTGAATTCTTGTCAACTTACTACAAATTTCTCTGTGTAACAACAATCTGCTCATGCCTTTTGTCCATTTTTCTATAATGTGCTATATCTTTGTCTTTTTAACCCATTAGCTTTCTCTTCTTTTCTTTTCTTTCTTTCTTTTTTTTCCCCCCCAGAGGTACAGTTTCACTCTAGCCCAGGCTGACATGGAATTCAATATGTAATCTCAGGGTGGCCTAGAACTCACTGCAATCCTCCTACCTCTGCCTCCCAAGTGCTGGGATTAAAGGCATGCACCACCACATTGGACTTCCTGTTAGTTTTTGAAACTTTTTATGGAATACATAGATTAGCACTTTATTTTGTAACAGAAATTCCATGTGTTTTCTCCTATATTTTCACTTGTTTTCAAGACTAATAGAATGTTAACATTTTAAAAATCTATGGATCTTTAAATGTATTTTATTTATTATATCTGGCATTCTAAGTCAGACTTTGCTCTCATACCCATGTTACAAAAGAACTCACATACGTTTTCTTCTAGTGTGTGTGTGTATATATATAATTTATATCATTTGTCTAAATGAAATTGATGCTAGTGGATCTAATTCTGTCTTTTTCCGTTTTGTTTTCCAATTGTCCTAAAACATCCTGTTAATCAGTTTATTTTTTCTCTACAGAGTTAAAAAGCCTCCATATTATATATGCATGGATTTGTGTATTGTGATCTACGTTTCAATGAGTTTATCCACTCAGGTGTCAGCAGCACTGTGTTAATATACAGGTTTTAACACCAGAATGAGCCAATGTCAGTTCCTGTTAAATTCTTCTAGATTTGTTTGCCCACATGTCAGCTCCAGGGAATTTGGGCATTTCTAAAGGGATTATAATATATTTACATATTAAGTTAAAGAGAACTGAAGTTCTAGATCACCTTCAAAATGGAAGTATATCATATGATTATAAATTGTTTATCTGATTTCCAAACATGGTACTGAATTCCTTTACTGTTTGAATTAGTTTAATTATCAGTTCTCATTGTTTTCTGTTATTAGTCAGGACAAATTTTGTTATTACTTTTCCAATTATGCCTCTAAAATAATTTTACTTAAATGCATACGCCAAACTTACAATACAATCTTAAATAGGGCAGAGGTCAGTAATATCTTGTTCCATTCATGGTAGTTACATAATTTAAACAGGATATATTTTGTCATGCTATAAAGATGTGCATCAGTCTGTCTTAATTTATTGAATATTTTTATCAGGAACATATTCTGTAGGAAATATGCTATAATATATAAGTACAAGATAGTCAGAAAAGGGTCCCACTTAGGAAATAAGGTCAACAATTGACAAATTAAATTATAAAACTTTTGTACAGCAAAGGAAACGGTCAACTCAGTGAAGAGGCAGCCTACAAAATGGGAGAGAACCTTTTTTTTTGCCATACACCCAGCAGAGTATCAACATCTCAAGGATACAGAGAATTAAAAACAAACAAACAAACAAAAAACTAAACATCAAATAAAATAACCCATAGCTAATATTTTTAAAGCATCGAACATCCTTAGTCATCAGGGCAATGGAAATTAAAAATACTTTGAGATACCATCTCACCCCATTCAGGATGGTTATCAAGGAAACAAGTGACAACAAATGCTGATAAGGAGGTGGGGAATTATTAGGAACACTTATACACTGTTATAAACTTCTATGGCTACTAGGAAAATCAGTGGGGAGGTTTCTCACAAAGCTAAAAACAGAACTATCATATGAAACAGCTATACCACTCCTGGGCATATATCTTATGACAGAGATATCTGCACACCCAAGTTTACTGTTGCTCTATTTAAAATAGCTAGGAAATGGAATCAGTTTAGGTGTCCAAATAATGAACGGATAATGAAAACGTGATTCATTTACACAATGAAATTCTATTTGACACTAAAGAAAAAAGAAATTATTAAATGTGCAGAAAAATATATGAAACTGAAAGATATACTGTAAAAGACAAATGTTGTATGTTCTTTCTTATGTGCATGTTTCAGACTAGATTTTTTAGGCATATGTGTTCAAGTGGATGGAGTGTCTGTAGAGAATAGTAAGCAATAAACATCCATGAGAGGTGGTAGAGACAGGAAGCAAGAAATCTAAACGGAAGACAGTAATACAAACGTAATATTAAAGAAGGGAAGAATGCTAAGGGAGAAAAGGCTTAAATGACGGCAAAGGAAGATGGATAGGGTAAACGTGCATGTGTGTGTGTTGTGGAGGGGGGGATGAAGGGTCAGCCAACACTAAGGATGTATGAAAAAGATGTACAAAAACCTACTACTTTGTAAGCTAACTCAAAAATATGATCAAAAAGGTATGTGTGTGTTTGTGTGTGTGTGGGGGGGGGTTGATCACAGATATTTTGTATGGGTGGATAATGCTGCTCCCAGAAGTAATCAGTTTTTAAGCCAAAATTCTACTTCCAGGTGTGGAATTATTTCCTTATGAGTTGTTGACCAAAGAGCCTTTAGAGGCCCCAAAACAATATAGACTATTGCCAACACTCTTAGTTGCCCACCAGAATTAGATAGTAAGACCCAGTTGTTGAAGATACAATTTTGGATACAGAACAAAGAGAAATTGAGCTAGAACTGAGCTTGAAGTTGGCTATCATTCATGGTCCAGGCTGTTGGGAAAGAAAAGTTTCCATGAACTCACTCATATATTGACCTTGTGTGCTACAATACTCATCTGTCAGCCTACTGGTGCCACAGTGTCATGAATGTTCAGGGCTAGCCAACTGCTTTCAGAATACATCTGATGCTTGCTCAAGACAGGGAATGTGTGTCTGGTACTATAAACCTGTTCAAGTCTATGGCAGGCTGGAGTGATGGCTTAGTGGTTAAGGCACTTGCCTGCGAAACCTAAAGACCTAGGTTCGATTCCCAGAATGTATGTAAGCCAGATGCACAAGGTAGCATATACGTCTTGAGCTTGTTTGCAGTGGCTAAAGGCCCCGGCGTGCCCATTCTTTATCTGCTGCTCTCTCAAATAAATGATAAATAAATTTTCTTTAAGAATCAACCAATCAATAATAATAAAGTCTATGGCTAGAGAGGTCACAGGTCCAATGGGGAAAACTAGAACTGATGTTTTATTTGACACAAAGTGCCTGGTAAATAGTTATGTTTATATCTACAGACAAGTGCAGCTCTGACACTCACGGGTCACAGAAGCCATATTTTGGCAGCAGTCAGCAGTCAAAGCACTCAAAGTAGGTGACTTCTAGGTGCTCTGTCCTAAATGGGACATCTTTACACCCCCCTAAGGTCCAGGGAGCATGACACAAGAGTGGGTGAAAAGACTGTAATGTAAGATCAGGAGAATGAAGACATGGAACTCTGCTGTCTAAATATGACATGGCCAATGCACACATGAATTCACAACAGCTGTGATCACCTAATAAAACCTGCGCATGCATATGTGTGTATGCATGTGCATGTGCACACACACACGCAGAAATAGAAGGGGAACTGATTGGGATATGGAAGAAGATCAGCAGGAGAGTAGGATAAGAGAAGATGATGAAGAGGGGAATATGATCACAATATACTGAATAGCAGTATAAAATTGTCAAAAATTTCAAAAAAATCATTTAAATTATTCTTTAGTACCCAAGAGTCTTTCTACAGATTACCAGCTGTTTGTCCTACTACTTCTTATGATGCCTTTAATTCACCTTTTCCTGAATATGATTTTGGATACACAAGCTCAATCAATGCCTTTCATTCCGACTAAATGCCTACATAGCACTCAATAAATTACTATATGGTCTCCCATCCTTTGCTCAGTTTTGCCAGGATTGTCCATTTGTATTAATTAGCTCAGTGTGAAACAGCCAATGCTAACAAACACTTCAATTATACTCTTGTTATGTGAAATTTGCCCATAGAACAATGGTCAGCAAATAGCAGGGCAAGTATGGCCCATTATAAAAACACAACTATACTCATTCCTTTGTCATGTATAGATACACACAGCACACAAAGCCACGGTGACTATGAAATCTACATTTACCATGTGGCCCTATACAGATGATGTCTGCCATGCTCTGGGCTGAGTAAAGCCTGCCCGGAATACTGCTTCTGATCCCCCTTGTACCTAAAACGTATCATGGCTGGTCCACAAGCCTTGGATAACATACTTGTTTTCAATTTTCTGAAAATTTCTTCAAATTGTTTTGAAAGTATGATTCATCTAATTTTTCTTTGTTGCTTAATATTTTTGTCTTGATATCTGATATTTTCCTTTTAAAAAAGGGTAAGTTTTATGAGAATGTCTCAAAATTGATTACTCAGAGGCAACTGGTCTAAGACAAAGTGGGCTATTTAGTATTATTTTATTTCTACAAATGTACTTTTTATATAAGTTGTGTTCACTATTTTGTTTCCTTTACTGGCTCCAATTAGATCCGTAATTTGTTTTACTGTGTTTACTGGTCTATGAGCAGAACAGTCAACTTTATTTTTCTTTTTCACATTATTTTAACCCTCTTACATTTTTTTCCTATTTTTTTTCTTCCTTTCATCCTTATATTTTCACTCAAATTGAATTCCTTAGGTACTGTAGTAGTCAGGTTCTAACTGATAGAATAAATATATATTATGAAATAAATTTACTGAGTGGCAAACAGTTATTTGCACATGTATTATGAAAATGCCTGTTTCTTCTGGAGCTTTGTTTTTTAAAGTCTTTAAATATTCTGGATATTAATCCTCTAACAGAAGCTGGGTAAAAGCTTTTTGACATATACCTATTGACTAATTCTTACTACTCCTGAGCTACTAGAATTGTATTCAGAAAGTTATTTCCAATCTCTGTTTTCCTCTGGTAGTTTCAGGTCTTACATTAAGGTCTCTGGCGCACTTTTCATTGTTCTTGTTCAGGGTAAGAGAATGAGATATTGTCTTGTCTTCTACATGTGGGTTCCTGGTATCCCCAGCACCATATCGTAAAGAGGCTGCATCTTCCACATTGAGTATCGGAATGGTATAGCTACATTTCTGGGTCCTTTAGTCTATTCCAGTTAATCTACATCTGTCTGTCTTTGGCCATACAGGGCAGGCGGGTTGAGCCACTATGGTTCCTTAGCATAATCTGAAGCTGAAAATTTAACTACAACCAGTACTGCATATTGTGCAGGATGTTTAACCAGAATGACCAGCACGGCACTTTTTGCTCAGGATTACTTTGGATATTTGTGGTGTTTTGCCGTCTCATTTAAATTTTAGAATTATTACTTCTGTTTCTGTGAAAAGCGTTACTGGACTTTTGAAAAGGATTACTTTGAACCTACTGTAGATCACTTTAGGAAAATATGGCTATTTGAGCAATATTAATTCTGCCAACTATCTTCTAGTAAGTTTTTCCATTTCTTTCCCGGGTATTTTCTCCTTCACTTTCTTGTTTTGGTTTATTCTTAGGTCTCTGGTGTACATTTACTATGAATAAAATTACAGATTTCTTTTTCAGTGAGCTCTTTATTGTTGTTTTGAAAGGCTATGATTTTTGTATGATCCTGTACTATGCCACTTTGTTAAAAATGTCTCTAGTGCAATCTGTAGGGTCTTTCAAATAGAGGGCATTATCATCTTCAAATAGTAATTTGATTTATGTGCAATTTGTATCCTTTATTCACTCCATTTTCTATAAAGTTTTGCCGTGATTAAAAGTAAGTCCCCTTATGTACTTAAAAGTATATTTGAGGGACTTCCTGCCAAGATGGCAACCGCCTAACTGCGCTGCACATTCCAGTGAAAGAAAGGCAAGACATTAAGGGTTCACTGGGTCTTTTAAGGGTTCACTGGGTCTTTTAGGGGAGAATAATCTCCAATAGATTTCCAGTGGGAGGGCACAAAGGGGAAAAAACAGGGAATCACTGATTCCTTGGTGGGCGGGCTAGTAGCCCACCCCTGCCCCCCAAGCAGCCACCATACCAAGGTCCCAGCTTCAGGAAACTCCCGCACTCACTGTAGGAAAAGGGTCCCAGGCCAACATACTTCCACTTGCCTCACTGCACAGGGGTGATCACCCTGCTATCACTGCCCATGAGTAACCTTGCCAGGCTACGCCTGCTCGCCCATTGGAGCTCAGGCTCCCCTGATCAATTTAAACAGCACCCGCCACCGCTCCAATCCTGCTTGTGGAAGTTTAGTCTGCTCCACCCACTTTCCCACTTACTGTTCTGGCCACCGCACATTCACGCCTGCCAGCCCAGGCCAATTTCCAACTCCACACGTGAGCTCAGACTGTGTCTGTCCTTACACTAGCTCAGGTGCCATCCCCTACCGGTCTCCTACACTAGGTGACTGCCATTGTCCTGTTGCAGGGGAGCGCAGACTGCATCCGGGTCCCAGTGTTCCGCCACACCAGAGTTTGGGCTGCTTCAGTGCACTGTGCCTCTGTGTCCCTCTTGCACTAGCACAGGAAGCTTTGGCACATTACCCCATGACAGCTCAGGCAACATTGGCGCCCCGGCCAGGAAGAAACGCAGGCAGCTTTGGCAAGCAAGAGCCAAATCCCAGGCTGCTTGGCAACAGCCTCAGGATGCTTCAGATTCCTATTGTGCTTGAGCACAGGCTGGTCCACCCACCTACGTGCCCATACACTGTGATGGGCAGACCACAGCACAAAAAAAAAAAAAATAACATGAGAAATCAAATGTAAGAAAATCCAGTTAGATCACCCAGTACTACAACGAACATCTCTAATCAAAATATAGAAGACTCATTAGAATCAGAACACCAAAATGAAGCTATGAGCAATGCAACCCTGACCAAGCTACTGGTAGAACTTGCAGAAAAGCAACAAAGGACCAATAATCGTGTGAATGCTGCCATCACTAGACTAGACCTAATAGATAAGAAAATGGAAGGAGTTCAAAGACAGTTAAGAGATATGAGGGAGAGTAAAAAAAAAAAAAAAGGACCTCAAAAATCAGCTGGCGATGTTAAATGAAGACATAAAGATATGCAAGGATGAATTCCAAGAAGCATCAAGAAAATGAGAAAATGAAATGAAAAGGGAGCTTGACAGAGGGATGGAAATCATACATAGAAAAGTAGTAGAAAGTGCAAACCTAACTGAACGAGTCCAAAACTCTAAAATCTCTCAAGAATAGAGTCAGCCATGTGGAGGATAGAAACTCTGATCTGGAAGACAAGATGGAAAAAAACAGTTCGAGAGTTCAAAAATTTCAGTAAGTTCAAAAGTTCCTGTGAACAGAACATGAGGGAATTGTGGGATACACTTAAACGTCCTAATATTAGGATCATTGGAATACCAGAAGGAGAAGAAATTCAGACCAAAGGCATGCAGAACTTATTTAACAAAATAATTGAAGAAAACGTCCCCAGTCTCTTAAAAGAAAGACCCATCAAAATACAAGACGCCAACAGAACTCCAAACAGACTGGACCAAAGGAGAAACTCTCCAAGACATATTGTCATTAAGACTCTAAAAATTGACACCAAAGACAAAATCCTAAAAGGAGCGAGGGAAAAACAGCACACCACTTTTAAAGGTAACCCCATCAGAATTACTCCAGGCTTCACAATGGAAACCCTGAAAGCTAGAAGGGCCTGGAATGAAACACTACAAAGTCTTAGAACCTATGGCTTCCAACCCAAACTACTCTACCCAGAAAAAGTATCTCTCATAATAGATGGTGAAAGTAAAACAATCCACGACAAAACTCAGCCTTACCATTACATGAACACAAAATCAAGCCTACAGAGGGTATTTCAGAAAATTCTCCACAGAGAAGAAACAAATAATCAACCTCAAATGCCTAAAAGAAGCAGATCACAATAACCAAATTCAGAGTAGGCACAAAAAACTTCAAAGTCCATGAAAACACCAACCCACATATACCATCACAATATGGCAGGGATCAAATCAAATCGCACAGTCATTAACCTAAATCTCAATGGTTCAACATATGGAATCTGTCAATGTAATACACCACATAAACAAGGTTAAACACAAAAACCACATGATCATTTCGATAGATGCAGAAAAGGCCTTTGAGAAGATACAACATCACTTCATGATCCAAACATTGAAGAGATTTGGCATGGTTGGTTCATATCTTCCCATAATAAACCCAATTTACAAAGCTCCTAAGGCCCAAATAATACTTAATGGAGAGAGACTGGAGGAATTCCCATTAAGATCAGGAACAAGACAGGGTTGTCCACTCTCACCTCTGCTCTTCAAAATAGTACTGGAAGTCCTAGCTCAAGCAATAAGACATGAGAAGGAAATAAAAGGGATACAATTTGGAAAGGAAGAAGTTAAGTTAGCTTTATTCGCTGATGACATGATTGTATATGTAAGAGACCCGAGAGACTCCATCCCAAAACTTCTAAACGTGATTAACACCTATAGCAAAGTAGCAGGATACAAAATCAATGCACAAAAATCAGTAGCCTTTCTATATGCAAATGAAAAAGATATAGAGAAAGAAATAAGGGACATGGTCCCATTTTCAATACCAACAAAAGAAATAAAATACCTTGGAATAACATTAACCAAGGAAATGAAAGATCTATACAACAAAAATATAAAAACACTCAAAAAAGAAATAGAGGAGGACTTGAGAAAATGGAAAGACCTCCATGCTCCTGGATAGGCAGAATTAACATTGTGAAGACGGCAATCCTACCGAAGGCTATATACAGTTTAATGCAATTCCAATTAAAATCCCTACAGTGTTCTTCACAGAGATAGAAAAAATAATCTCAAATTTCATATGAAAAGGCAAAAGGCCTCGCATATCCAAACATATCCTCAGCAAAAGAAATACCTTTGGATGCATCACAATACCTGATCTAAAGCTATATTACAAAGCCATAGTAATAAAAACAGCATGGTACTGGCATAAAAACAGGAGTCTAAGTATAGACCAATGGAATAGACTTGAGGACCCGGACTTTGGGTCAAGCAACTATAGCTACTTGATATTTGACAAAGGCCCTAACAATATAGGCTGGAAAAAAGACAGCATCTTCAACAAATGTTGCTGGACAAACTGGATAACCATATGCAGGAAACTAAAACTTGATCCACACATTTCGCCATACACTACACTCAAGTCCAAATGGATCAAAGACCTCAATATGGGGCTGGAGAGATGGCTTAGCGGTTAAGCGCTTGCCTGTGAAGCCTAAGGACCCCGGTTCAAGGCTCGATTCCCCAGGACCCACGTTAGCCAGATGCACAAGGGGGCGCATGTGTCTGTAGTTCGTTTGCAGTAGCTGGAGGCCCTGGCACGCCCATTCTCTCTCTCTCTCTCTCTCTCTCTCTCTCTCCCTCTCTCTGTCACTCTCAAATAAAAAATAAATTAAAAAAAGACCTCAATATAAGACCAGAAACTCGACTACTACTGAAAGAAAATAAGGAAGTACTTTCCATGATATAGGAATGGAAAAAGACTTCCTGAACAGAACCGCAGTTGATCTTAAACACCCACTCAACCAATGGGATCACATGAAAGTGAAAAGTTTCTTTACAGACAAGCATACAATAAGCAAAGCCAACAGATTACCCACAGAATGGGAAAAAAAATATTTGCTGGTTATCCAATTGACAGAGGCCTAATCTCTAGAATCTACAAAGAATTAAAAAATCTAAACAGTAAAAAGTCAAACACTGTATTCACAAAATGGGGCAAAGAGCTCAACAGGCAGTTCACTGAGGAAGAACTACAAATGGCAAACACACACTTAAGAAAATGTTCATCACCCCTAATCATCAGGGAAATGGAACTTAAAACAACAATGAGATTCCACCTTACCTTAGTAAGGATAGCAAACATCAAAAAATCAAATGAAAATAAATGCTGGCGAGGATGTGGAGAAGTAGGAACACTCATCCACTGTTGGTGGGAATGTAAGATGGTACAACCACTTTGGAAAGCAATATGGAGACTCCTGAAAAAGCTGACTAGAGAGATACCAACAGACCCAGTTATTCCCTTACTGGGCATCTACCCTAACACCTTCAAACCACAGGCCAGAGAGATTTGCTCAACCATGTTTGTAGCGGCCCAATTCATAATAGCTAAGAGCTGGAATCAACCCAGATGTCCATCACTAGAAGAATGGATAACTAAGATGTGGTATATCTACACAATGGAATTCTATACAGCAGTAAGAAAAAATGACACAATGAAATTTGAGGAAAAATAGTCGAACCTGGAACAGATCATTCTCAGCGAACTTACCCAATCATAGAAAAAAAATCTCCACATAGTCTCATTCATCCACTGCACCTAACCTGAATCTACCCAAGATGCCTTACATACCCAACAAGCATCTTGTGGACTAGATAATAGGGTGGGTGGTGAGGGAGGGTAGAGGAAGGCAGGTTGTGGGAAACACAAATCTAGACCCAAACTGCAATGGTACCATAAAATTCTATATCCTAAAAGGCAGACCAAATGGCTGAACCTTCACCAGGCCCTTAGAGGGAATACCTGAGCCACAAGACACTAGAGAGGGTATGATGAAAACTGACCTTAATCTTCTACAGCCTCTCTCTCCCCCCCGCACCTCTCTCTGTCTCTTTTCTCTCTATCTCTTTTATATTAGCTATCTTTTTCTTCCTTGTCTTAGTGGGCACTGACCTGTAACTGCCAGTACCAGCATGGAGCTATCATCCACAATGAACTTTTGATCAGAGAGACCTACAAGGTTTCCTAAAAGAAAGACAGATTTCTGTCAGAGTACTTGATGACCCACCAAAGGTTAGTGGTAAGACCCTACTGCTGAAGACACCTTATGCAGTTGACACATAAAACGGAATGGCATGGCTGAAAGCTGGAACAGAGTCGGTCCCTAGACAGTCAGCATGCCTAGTACCAGAAGGTGCTACATGGGAGACTGGGGGAAAATGACCAATATCTGTCCAAGCAACTCATGGACTCACCTACTTAGCAGCAAATAACCTGTCGTGATGCTCACACAAGTGCAATAGTGGCACACAGACATGGTGGGAAACCAACTGCTCTTGATTCGGCTAACTGATCCCCTCAGTGGTACGGGACCCATAGCTGGAGCTGGGAAACAAGTCAGAACCATATCCAAACATAAGCCCACTCCCCAATATCAAGCAACCACCAATCGTGGGCTACAAGAAGGCCTACACCTATTAAATTCTCTATAGAAAAAAAGTAAGGGTTATCTCATTTGTCTGTTGCTAACTCCCTCTCCATTGGAGAATGTGCTTCTCTTTTTCAGATAGATGTAGATCCTAAGGAGAGAGCCACCCCATCATACCTCATAAGGGCCCCGGCTGAAACTAAGAACTATTGGTGAAACAAGCAAGGGTGCTGTTTTCTTAGTGAACCGGGTACCAGCACAAGGGGGAAGGAGATCAACACAGAGAAAAATCAACTCCTACCAAGTCAGAGATCCAGAAACTAAGAGGCCCCCAACACCTCATCACTGAAGCAGACCAAAAATGAACCCAACACAGCTCAGGGAAATTTTGCGGCAGAGGGGTTGGAAAGAATGTCAGAGCCACATGTTGGGTCATGATATGCAGACATTTATCCTACCCATAACTGTGGGCTAACTCCAGAATGCATGACCCATATACTTCAACGAGGAGGGGCCTAGGGGAGGGGTTAGGTAATGGATGAGCCTAATAATGGTACCAAATTGACTGTATTCACTGAGTACAAAGCTAATTAAGAAGAAAAAATAAAAAAAGTATATTTGATATTAATATGGTGACTTTTATGGTGAGTCTCTTACCAATGTTTTCCAGCTTTATACCTATGTCAGAAAGCCTTTCTGAAAAACATGTAAGCATAATTGTTAATTTTATCTTATCTGGTATATTTTTTAATTTTATTTATTTATTTATGAAAGAGAGAGGTAGATAGAGAGAATGGGCATTCCAGGGCCTTCAGACACTGCAAACTAACTTCAGAAGCATGCACCACCTTGTGCATCTGGCTTCCGTGGGTCCTGGGGAATTGAACCTGGGTTCTTTGGCTTATGCAGGCAAGTGCCTTAACTGCTAAGCCATCCCTCCAGCCCTTATCTGGTATTTTTTAACTTAAATTTATTTAACACACACATATGGGCACAAACATATGCATGCCATAGTACGCAGAGGTCAGAGGACAACTTCTGGATAAGTCCTTGGTTTATAACTCGTCTTTAAGCAGGGTCTCTGGTAGATATGCTCTGCTCTATTTGCAAGCTTCCAAAAAGAATTCTGTCTCTGTCTACTTTATTTTCACAGGTACCTAGGAATATAGAAATTTGCCACAGCTTCTGTGTTTTATGTAGGGTCTGAAGATCCAAACTCAAAGTTGTACAGCAAGTACTTTATGCACTGAGCCATCTCCCCAGTTCCCTGGTAATGTTTAACAGATTGGATAAGTGACATTTTCATTTATTCTTTTTTCTTAAGTCTGTTTTTCTTTTTTCTTTTTCTTTTTTTGTTTTTCAAGGTAGGGTCTCACTATAGTTTAGGCTGACCTGGAATTCACTATGGAGTCTCCAGGTGGCCTTGGACTCATGGTGAACCTCCTACCTCTGCCTCCCAAGTGCTGGGATTAAAGGCGTGCAATATCCATGCCTGGCTTTTTTTTTTTTTTTTTTTTTGAGATATTCTCTTTCCACACTATTTTTCATCTGTGGGCTTGGAATTAATATTTATATTTCACACATATAATGGTTAATCTCTGGTTGTCCACTTGGTAGGATTTAGAATTACTACTAAAACAAATCTATGTTAAAGTCTGTGAGGGATTTTCTAGACTAGGTTAACAGGGGTTAGAAGACTCACCCTGCATGTGTGGAGGGAGCATCCATCAGAGTCCCTGACTAAATAGAGAAGAGAAAGACAGCTAAACAGTATCTGAAGTTCGTTTACAGTGGCTGGAGGCCCTGGTGCACCTATTCTCTCTCTCGCTCTCTCTCCCTCTCTCCCTGTCAAATAAATAAAAATAACTATTTTTAAAAATATGTACGTAATCTGCATTTAAAGTCCAATGCTGCTGTGGCACCAGCCTTTGCTTCCTGTGCCACAGGCCTTAGGTGCCACTGCAAAACTAACTCCCCAGTGCTACTGAGACACATGCTAGACAGGTTTTCTGTGGGAAATCCTTGTGGCTAAATACTTATCAAGTATTTAACAACTTTCAGTTTTGCATTCACTGAAGGAATATTCTTGGGAACTTGAGGTGTATGTGCTTTTTCTAGTCCAAGCATCTTTATTGTATCATTTTCCCAATATGGATTTCCTTTTGTACTTCTTATTTTGGTAACAACATGCAGTTTATAAGGGTGCTGGGTTCTTCACCATATTTTTCACAATCTCCAGGACTAGCCTGAAACACTTTATCTGGAATTTTTGATTTTGTAAATTTGTAATAGATCCAATTTGTACCAATGAGAGAGTCCATGGCTTTTGTCACAGTCTCTAGTCTGCCTAGGGACCTCTATACCACTGAGTGCAAAATCCCTGCCATTATATGGTAATTCTCCTCTTTAGAGGCTGACATGCAGAAAGTCCTGGGTTCAATCCCTAATACTGCTGTCCCCACCCCATTACAGTCGCTGCTGAAACTCTAGCCTGAACTTCTAATTGAGAAAGGCTAGAACAGGAAGGAACTAAGCTCATTGTTTAGAACTGGGTATGTTCTACTACTTTTGTTCTGCTAAGGTCTGGGAGGAGAACAACCCAAGATATTTTAAAATAAACTTCAGATTTCTAAATTATTGTGAATTCTGAATCATCAATGCTAAGACCATGTGATTAAAAGCTGTCATGAAAGATTTTACCATTTTGGATACAGATTCTTTTCTTTTGTTGTTATTTTATACTTTTATTCTGTTTTTGACCTACGATTTTTCTTTGTTGCTTATACAAAACTTTTATAGTTCTAATCTTCTATATTTCTAGAGACAAAAGTTATAAAATTTGTTATAAAATTCCAGCACATCTAAGGGCACTTGTAATTAATCATACTGTAATTAATCATAATGAAATACTTTTTGGAACTAATAATTAATTTAAAAACCAAATAACTTATATGTATTATTTTAAATAAATAATTCATTCAGAGATTACTAAATTACCAAAGTTGAACTCTACTTTGTCAGTTATTCATACTGAAAAGAAGCATCTCCATTTCCTTTCCGGTACGTTGCTGTATTTCAATGTTACATGAGATATACAAAGCCTATGACAACAATGAATAAAAACTGGGTTAAAGAAAAGCTACATGAGCCAGGTGTGATGGCACAAGCCTTTAATCCCAGCACTTGGGAGGCAGATATAGGAGGATTGCTATGAGTTGGAGGCTACCCTGAGACTACATAGTGAATTCTAGGTCAGCTTGGTTTGAGTGAAACTCTACCCTGAAAAACTAAAACAAAACAAAAAAAGAAAAAAAGAAAAGAAAAGCTACATGATATGATTCCATAATTTTTCTTTCTCTAAAAAACCATATATCAATGGCAATTAAGATCAGAATAAATAAAACATAAATACGTAAAATAAAAAATCTATACCTTTCTGAAAATCAATTGCAGCTGGTCCTTTGAAAAGATCATTAAAACTGATAACCCCCAGAAAGGATATAAAAACATAGAGATAAACACAAAATTGCCAATGTCAGAAATAAACAAGAATTAATCACTGTGGATACTAAGGAAGTTGAAAAGGTAAATGAATACTATGAACAATGTCACAGTCACAAATATAATAATTGAGAAGGATTGATTCCTTCAAGAAGAATCTATCAAAGCTCATATAAAAGTAAATAGATAACCTAAACAGGCATGGCTCCTTCTTTTTTTTAAATAGCATTAACAAGAATTCAAAGCAAATGCTATCAGCCCACTTACTTTCACTGGTGAATTCCACCAAACACTAATAGAAGAAGTCAACCAATTTCCTAATATTTATTCTGAAAACAGAAGAAGGGACAATGCCTTCTTATTCTGCAGTCAAGATCACTCTAGCAGCAAACCAAAGGTAGTCTTATTCAACAAACAGTGTAGGAGTAACTTGACATCCACCTCAAAGAGTATAACTGAGACCACTAAACTTTCAAAAAGTTAAATCAAAGGTATTACTAAATGTAAAATGCACACCTATTAAACTGCTATATGATAACAAGAGAAAACTCAGAAAACATTGGGATTGGTGATGAGTTCTTTTAGGTACAAAAACAAAAGGAACAAACAAAGTGGACTTCAGTCATTACTGGTGGGAAAGAAAAATGGGACAGTTAGGACTATACCTGGGAAGATGGCTCAGTCAGTAGTGTTGCCTAGAAGCATGTAGACTCAAGTTCTATCCCTAGTACCCATGTCAATGCCAGGAATGATGGCAGATAGCTGTAATGCCAACACTGGGTAGGCAGAGAGGATGGACTTCTGGAGCATGCCAAGTCTAGCCTAGTGGTTGAGCTCCAGGTCAACAAGAAACTTGGTCTCAAAAACAGGCAGCTAGTGCATCCTCTGAGATATATTTGAGGTTATCTTCTGGCATACACATATCCAGACATCTACACAAACAAGTATATCTACACATATGAACATACATACACAAAATGGCCCAGTTATTTTGTACACAAGAATATTATATTTTTCACAAGAAGGTAGTTACACAGTTTCTTACAAACCTAAAAATATTTACCATGTGATCCAGCAATTAACACTCCTAGATATTTACATAAATGATATAAAAACTCATGTCCACACACAATTCTATGAAAATTTATGGTAGCTTTATTTACAACTGCTAGAAATTGGAAGCAATGAAAATGTTCTTCAACAAGTAAATGAATAAGCAAACATCCATACCATGGAGGACACCACAGAAATAAAGAAATTAGTTAACAAGTTATGAAAAGATATGGAGGGATCTTAAATAAATAAAAATGAAAAAAAAGTCTGAAAAGGTTTCATACTGGATAACTCCAATTATGGTATTGTGTAAAAGTTAAAACTACTCTCAGAGGGTTAATATGAGTTGTGGTGGTACATGGGATACATAGATGGAATACAGGAGTTTCAGGGCAATGACATTATCATGGCTTGAGACACCCAAGACAGGATGCATTTGAAAAACCCATAAATAAGTGTAGCATATATTTCTACAACACACATTAAATAATAACAGTTTATCAATACTGATCATTTTGTCAAATATAACATCAATGAAAGATGTTAGTAACAGGGAGAATGAACTAATGAGAGGCGAAAGAACATTTGGATACACTGAACATTTGCTCAGTTGCTCTATAAACTCAAATATGCTCTAAAATAAAAGCTGGGTGTGGTGGTGCATGCCTGTAATCTCAGCAATCAGGAGGCTGAGGCAAAAGGATTGAAAGTTAGACACTATTTTAAAAAAATAAAATGTGGGTTGGAGAGATGGCTTAGCAATTAAGGTGCTTGCCTGCAAAGCCTAAGGAGCCAGTTCAGCTCCCCAAAACCCAACTAAGCCAGACGAATAAGGTGGCACATGTGTCTGGAGTTTGCAGTAGCTAGAGGCCCTGGCTTGCTCATTCTCTCTCCTCTCTCTCTCATAAACGAATGAGTGAATGAATGAATATTTTTAAAAATAATAAAATGCAATATGGTGTGTTAATTTTTTTTAATTATATCTCCTCACTAAAATATCATAGGTCCTTTCTGCCTCCTCTTCCATAATGTTCCCTAAGCCTTGAAGGGCATTAAAGAGATGTTTCATTTAGCATTGATCTCTCAACAGTCTTTTATTGTCAGCACTCTGATGAGTTTTTAGTCTCTCCAGTATTACTGCCAATGTAGGAACAACAGGGTGGAAAGTAATGGGTACTTTAGGGCACTGTCCTCTGCACATGAACAGATTGGTACATTCATGGTCTCACAGTAGAGGTCATTACCCCCACAAGACGTACACAGTATCATGCTAATCAATAATTTGACTTGAATGAGACATAAAAATAGAAAAAAAAAAACACTTGGAAAGAAAAGGGGCACGCTCCGTGAAATAGTGGTTGGGGAAGGGCGACCAAAGACAACAGCAAGAGGGGAATAAGATCAAAATATAATATGTCAGTTCATGTATTATTCTCAGTAAAAACAAATTATATAAAAGAGACTAAGTGAAAATTCATAATCTGATTTCCTGTTTTTCCTTTAAAGAAACCGTTCAGTAGATGGCACCAGAGATCCTTAGCACAAGGAGTAATAAAATGCACTGAATTATTTATAAGGTTTACTTTTGATATTGCACATGCTTCACATGTCTCCCTATTTATTAGCAAATAAGCTGAGTGATGCTCTGAGAAAGAGGTATAGACAAGTACATTTAGGTGCAAGCTGTATCATTTAGTATTTATGTACTTAATCATAGAAGTATAGGGATATAGATCTGAAGAATTATGGAAAAGTAGTAATTTTACATTACAATTAAGTAAGGAAGGCGGTTTATTTACGTTTTTAGAGGCCAAATTCAACTCACATTTGGCAACTATAAAGTACTTCCATGTGATACTTCCCAGTTACTACTGAACAAGTATCTCAGTAAGCTGTTTTTCTCCACAGATAAGGACCATTCACTAAGCATGGCATAAAGGCACATTCAAAGTTAGCCTCTTGACTTCTGGGTAAGATGATGGCATACTAGCCATGCCAAAGCAGCCTACAGAGGAAAATAAGCAAAAATAAAAATAAAAAAATACACTCTTCTACCAAAAAGTAAGGGTATGCAAGTAATTAGCAACCACCAGAGAAAGAGAGAGATGCAGCTCTTCTAGAAAGAAGGAAACCAGCCAGATTCCCACTGAGGAGGCTGAGGTGCAATCCACACACCTGCCCACCCAGTGCAGAGCTGCAGGAGCAGAAACCAGGTGGAAGGATTTTCCACTTACATCAGCCTCCTTGAAAAGACAAGAAATCTGAAGAGAAGACAACAGGGACCCGCTGAGCAGCTCTGGTACAACTCCAGGCATCCTGCACAGGCTTCCATCCCCCAACCAACAGTGCCATGATCCACTGGAGAACGCATTCTCATTTCCCCCCATCCTCTGCACTGCATCCAGCCCAGAACACCAGATCCACAGTGCAACAGAGAGGGATCGAGGTGGGCACTCATCACTCGTGAGATTGGACGCCAACCCAATATGTAACAGGGCCTGCTTACACAAAGCCAGGTACATAGGCCTGTACTGGAAGTAATAATGGCTCTTTACATGTAAGGACAGGTTATGTGTGTTACATATTCACAGTTGGCTTTACCATTCTCAAAAAAACTGTATTTTGGTGTTGACTACTGTTGTCTTTTACACTTCCTGATTTATAGGGCCTTTGTATTTTCCTTATATCATTATCGGGGGCAGGATTTGAATTGGCCTCAGGCTGATATGGAAACCATTTAAGACCAGAACTCTCAAACTCCTAGTTGACAAGATTAACAGTGTGGGGCAACAAACCTTTAGAGACTTGGACTTTATTAGATTATCAGTTCGTTTTAACCTCCACTCATATAAATACTCTGCTGATTTTGAATGAATGTGTATATTGATCAGTTGAATTTTACAATTTGCCAGAAAATTACTCCACCCAGTCTACTACAATATTGTAATAGCAGGCAAATTCAACACCTAGGGTCACTTCTGCTATTACTCTGGGAGTATAAGAGCTACACCTGGCACCTTAAACACCTACCCTGAAGATACATAAAGTCAGATTTAGATGGCTAAGAATACTGCAGATAATTAGAAAACCCAAGCACCACATTAACTCAAGATACAAAAACCTCTACATTGTAATATAAGAAACACAAAACAAATCAAGATAATACAATCCCATCAAAAATTAAAACTTCAGAAATGGCCTCCACTGAAACTGTTTTAGATGAAATGCTTAATGAAGATTTCATAACACGATTATATCTATGTTCAAAGAAATCAAAAGAATCCAAGAAGAAAACAAACTCCTGAAGGAGAACACAGGAAACTAACTTAATGAAACAAGGAGGTCAATATAAGACATAAGTAAGGGAATAGAAATAATGGAAAAATACCAATCAGAAATGCTAGAAACAAAAAATAGAGCAAGTCAAATAGAAAACTCTAGAAAGTCTTCACCAGTAGAATGGATAAAGGAGATTTAAAAAATGCCTAAACTAGAATAGCAGGTGGTAGATCTAATACAGTCCAATAAAGAGAAATACAAATTAATAGGAAAGCATGAATGGGAATTTCCAGACACTCAGGATACTATGAAGAGATAAACAGAAGAATTTAGGGCATAATAGGAGAAGAAAATTCACTCAAATGGCATAGCAGGTATTTTCAACAACATCATAGAAGAAAACATCCTTCAAATAGGGATGCCAATACAGATACAGGAAGCCTATTAAACACCAAACTGACAAAATCAAGAAAGAACTTCTCACCTTCATATTATAATTAAACTACAAAACACACAAACCAAAGAAAGCAGTTAGAGAGAAAAATAAAATCACATACAAAGGCAAGCCTATCAGGATAACAGCAGATTACCCAATACAAACATTAAAAGCCAGAAGGGACTGGAATGATGTATTCCAAGTTCTGAAAGATAACAACTATCAACCAAGATTACTTTATCCAGCAAAGCTATCCATCCAGATATTTCTGACAGAGAAATAAGGGCATTCCACAACAAAACAGGCTAAAGGGATATATGAACACTAAGCAAGCTCTACAGAAAATACTTGAAAGGATCCTCCATGCTGAAGAGAAAGGAAAGTACACATATAAGGAAACAGGAAAAAAATAAAACATACTCAAATAATAGTTATATGAGAGTAAAGGAAAAACCATAAGAACTATAAAACAAGAAGAATGGAAAGACAAATACACATCTTTCAATAATAACTCTTAATATCAATGGCCTCAATGCCCCAACCAAAAGACAGTTTTGCACACTGGGTTAAAAAGCAGGATCCTTCTATTTGTTGGCTCCAAGAAATACACAGTTCCATAAAAGACACACTATGTTAAGGTGAAAGAATGGAAAACGGTATTTCAAGCAAATGGGCCAAGCAAAAAATGGCCAAAATAGGTATTGATATCCTAATATCTGACAGGACAGACTCCAAACCAACATTAGCTAGGAAAGGTAAAGAAAGTCACTCCAGTTTAAAAATTTTTTTTTTTGTTTATTTATTTGAGAGTGACAGAGAGAAGGAGGCAGAGAGAGAGAGAGAGAGAGAGAGGGAGAGAGAACGGGCGCGCCAGAGCTTCCAGCCTCTGTAAATGAACTCCAGATGCGTGCGCCCCCTTGTGCATCTGGCTAACGTGGGTCCTGGGGAATTGAGCCTCGAACCGGGGTCCTCAGGCTTCACGGGCAAGCGCTTAACCGCTAAGCCATCTCTCCAGCCCAACAACGCATGGTCTAACCTACTTAGCAGCAAATAACTTATTGTGATGCCCACACAAGTGCAGTGGTGGCACACAGCCATGGTGGGGAACCAACTGCTCTCAATTTGGCTAACTGATCCCCTCACTGGTATGGGACCCATAGCTGGAGCTGGGAAACAAGTCAGAACCATATCCAAACATAAGCCCACTCTCCAGTATCAAGCTACTATCAATTGTGGGCTACAAGAGGGCCTACACCTATTAAATTCTCTATAAAAAAAAAAAAGTAAGGGTTATCTCATTTGTCCTGGTGCTAACTTACTCTCCGTTGGAGAATCTGCTTCTCTTTTTCAGATAGATGTAGACCCTAAGGAGAGAGCCACCCCATCATACCTCAAAAGGGCCCCGGCTGAAACTAAGAAAACTTCGAGAAACAAGCAAGGGGGCTGTTTTCCTGATGAACCGGACACCAGCACAAGGGGGAAGGAGATCAGCATAGAGAAAAATCAACTCCTACCAAATCAGAGAGCCAGAGCCTCAGAGGCCCTCAACACCTCATCACTGAAGCAGACCAAAAATGAACCCAACATGGCTCAGGGAAATTTTGCGGAAGAGGGGGCGGAAAGAATGTCAGAGTCACATGTTGGGTCATGATATGCAGAGACATTTAGCTTACCCATAACTGTGGGCTAACTCCACAATGCATGACCCGTATACCTCAACAAGGAGGGGCCAAGGGGAGGGGGTAGGTCACGGATGAGCCTAATAATGGTACCAAACTGACTGTATTTGCTGAATACAGAACTGACTAATAAAAAAAAAAAAAAAAAGAAAGTCACTCCAACAGGAGGACATTACACTTCGAAACATATATACACCTAACATGATGGCTCCCAATTTCATCAAACAAACACTATTAGAATTAAGGTCACAGATAATACCAAACACAGCTGTAATGGGTGACTTCAATACCCCACTCTCATCAATTGACGGGTCATCCCAGCAAAAAATAAACAAAGAAGAATCTGGATTACATACAACAAGTGGACCTAACAGATATCTACAGAACATTTCATCCAAATGCTGCAAAATACACATTCTTTTCAGCAGTACGTGGAACATTCTCTATAATAGATGTTACAAAAGAAACCTTAACAAATACTGGAAAACTGAAATAATTCCTAGCACACTATCTGATCACAATGGGATTAAACTATAAATCAAAATCAAGAAAAGCTACAGAGCATACACAAAACCATGGAAGCTAAAAAATACAAGGCTAAATGATGCATGGGTCAAAAAAGAAATCAAGAAGGAAATCAAAAAAATTCATAGAGTCAAATGGTAATGAGAACACAACATACCAAAACCTCTGGGATGCACTGAAGGCAATCCTAAGAGGGAAACTTACAGCTTTAAGTGCCTATATTAAAAAATTATAAAAGGCTGGTTAAGGTGGTGGCATAAGAACCATGCCAAAGCAGCCTAAGGCAGAAAAACAAAAAAAGAAAAAATACACTCTTCTACTAAAACGTGAAGGTATGTAAGAAAATTATCAACCACAGCAGAGCAGTAGGAGAGACCCAGATCATCTAGAGACACAGAAGCAGGAAAAAGCAGCTCCAGCAGCAGTGGCACCAGGTCCATGAGGCCATGGCCATGGTCAGCAGGCTCTGCCTGAGCTGCAGGAGAAGCCAGGTGAGCCGATCTGCAAACTCGAGAAACCTGAAGGGGAGGAGATCAGGGGCCAGCTGACTGGCTACTGAGGAAGAGAGAGGATCATGGAGTCCTGCAAAACAGCATCAACCAACATCCACAGCCTCCCCTCCTCACAACACCAGTGCCAGCAAACAGACACCTGGGGAAGGGAACTCACCTACACAGGACCCAGTACAGGGTATCAGAGAAGCAACCTACTCACCCAGACAGCCTACCCAAGCCCAGAGCACAGCAAAGAGGGACCCAAGCAGGTGCGCAGCATAGCAGCATAGCTGAGACCAAAGCCATCCCAAAAGATGACTTATACCCTGTCAGTACCTGCCAAAAAAGCCTGGTATATAGGCTTCCATTGGAAGCTGATTGTACCTTCCATGTCAGAGTAAACTATGTGTTAAATCTTATGGATGGATGGATTTGCCATTCTTAAATATCAATACAAAAAAAAACACACAAAAAATCGGGACAATATAATTCCACCAAAAATTATATATCCATCAGAAATGACCTTTAGTGAGACTGATTTAGAGGGAATGCCTAAGAAAGATTTCAAAAGAATGATTATAGCTATGCTCAAAGAAATCAAAGGAATCAAAGAAGACACAGGAAACCAATTTAATGACAGAAGGAGGTCAATACAAGACATGAGTAAGGACACAGAAATAATGAAGAAAAACCAGTCAGAAATACTAGCAATGAAAAACACAGTAAGTCAAATAGAAAATTCTGTACAAAGTCTCACCAGTAGGATAGTTGAAGGAGAGAACAAAATATCTAAACTAGAAGACCAGGTGGCAGATCTAATACAATCCAACAAAGAGAAAGACTAACAAGTTAATTACGAAGGCATGAATCAGAATTTCAAGATATTCAGGATACTATTAAAAAAAATCAAACTTAAGAATTCAGGGAATAGTACAAAGAGAAGAATTTCATTCTAAAGACATAGTAGGCATTTTTTTAAAAAATCATAAAAGAAAGTTTCCCCAAATTGGGAAAGAGATCCCAATGCAGATACAGGAATCCTTTAGAATACCAACCAGACAAAACCTGAAAAGAACCTCTCCTCACAATATTATAATTAAACTACCAAAAGCACAAACCAAAGAAAATATGTTGAAAGCAGAGAGAAAAACCAAGTCACTTATAAAGGCAAGCCCATCAGGATAACAGCAAAATACTCAACACAAATTTTAAAAGTCAGAAGGGCTTGAACTTATGTATTCCAAGTTCTGAAAGACAACAGCTGTCAACCAAAAATACTTTACCCAGTAAAGCTATCCATCCAAATTGATGGAGAAATAAGGACATTCCACAACAAAAACCGACTAAAGGAATATATGACAATTAAGCCAGCTCTACAGAAAATGCTTGAATGGATCCTCCATGGTGAAGAGAAAGGAAAGCACACATATGAGGAAACAGGGAAAAATAAATCATACTCAAAAAAAAAACATTTAATACAGAAGAGTAAAGGGGGAAAAGGAAGGAATATAAAACAGGAAGAATGGCGAGTACAAATACTCGTAATATCAATGCCCCAAACAAAAGACAAAGACTTGCAGATTGGAGTAAAAGGCAGAATCCTTTTGTTTCTTGCCTCCAGGAAACTCATCTCTCCATAAAGGACAGGTACTATCTTAGGGTGAAAGGATGGAAAATGGCATTCCAAGCAAATGAGCCTAGGGAAAAAAAAAAAAAAAAAAAAAAAAAAAAAAACAGGTGTTGCTATCCTAATATCTGACAAAATAGACTTCAAACCAACATTAGTGAGGAAAGATAAAGAAGGTCACTTTATAAATTAATTAATTAATTGAAGGAAAATTTCAACAGGAAGACACTACAATTCTCAACATATATGCACCTAACATAGGTGATCCTAATTTCATCAAACAAACACTATTAGACTTAAGGTCACAGTTAATACCAAGCACAATTGTAGTGGGTGACTTCAATAACCCCCTCTCATCTATTGACAGGTCCTCCTCACAAAAAATAAACACAGACACATCTGAATTAAATGATGTCACAGAACAAATGAACTTAACAGATATCTACAGAACATTCCATCCAAATACTACAGACTACACATTTTTACCAGCAGCACATGGAACATTCTTTAAAATAGACCATATGTTAGTACACAAAGCAAACAAATATAGGAAAACTGAAATTGTTCCTTGTATATAATCTATCTGATCACAATGGAATTAAACAACAAATCAGTAACAAGACAAACTACAGAGCATATACAAAATCATGGAGACAAACAGTACACTACTAAAGATGATTGGGTCACTGGAGAAATAAAGCAAGAAATCAAAAAAATTCATAGAATCAAATGATAATGAGAACACAACATACCAAACCTTTTGGGACACAATGAAGGCAGTTCTAAGAGGAAAACTGATAGCTTTAAGTGCCTACACTAAGAAATTAGAAAGGTCACAAGTAAACAACTTAATATTTCACCTTAAGGTATTGGAAAAAGAAGAACAAGACAAACCGAAAAAACAGTAGACAGGAAGAAATAATAAAGATTAGGCAAAAATTAATTAAATAGGAATGAAAAAATATGAAGAATTAATGAAACAAAGAGTTGGTTCTTTGAAAGGATAAACAAGATTGATTAAACCCTTAGCAAATCTGACCAACAGAAAGAAAGGAGACAAAATTAATAAAAGTAGATGTGAAAAAGGCACCATTACAACAGATATAAAAGAAATTCAGAAAATCATAGAGATATACTTTAAGAACATATACTCCACTAAGCTTGAAAATCTGAAAGAAATCATTTCCTTGATTCATACCACCTACCAAAATTAAATCAAGATGAGATAAACCATTTAAATAGACCTATTACAAGTATATAGGTCCAGGCAGTTATAAAATATATCCCAACTAGAAATAGTCCTGGCCCAGATGGATTCATTGGTGAATTTTACCAGACCTTGAGGGAAGAACACCAATGCTTCTCAAACTTTTCCATAAAATAGAGAAGAAAGGAATACTACCAAACTCGTTTTATGAAGCCACCATCACCCTGATATTAAAACCAGACAAAGACAGGACAAGAAAATTACAAACCAATCTCCCTCATGAACATAGATGTAAAATTTCTGAACAAAATACTGACAAACAGAATATAACAATACATCGGAAAGATCATTTACTCTGACCAAGTAGGCTTTATCCCAGAGATGCATGGATGGTTCAACAAATGCAAATTAATAATGTAACACACTATATAGACGGATTGAAGGACAAAAATCACATCATCTCAACAGATGCAGAAAAGGCATTTGACAAAAATCTAGCATCCCTTCATGGTAAAAGTCCTAAGAAACTGGGAACACATCTCAACATAATAAAGGCTATTTACGACAAATCGACAGCCAACATAATACTAAATGGGGAAAAACTTCAAGCTTTTCCACTAAATTCAGGAACAAAAGAAGGGTGTCCACTGTCCCCACTTTTATTTAATATAGTATTAGAAGTCTTAGGTATAGCAATAAGATAAGAAACACTCATAAAAGGGATACAAATTAGAAAGGAAGAGATCAAATTATCACTATTTGCAGATGATATGATTCTATACATACAGGACCCTAAAGACTATACCAACAAATTATTAGAGCTATAAACACTTTTAGCAATGTAGCAGGAGACAAAATAAACACACAAAAATCAATAGCTTTCCTATAAACTAACAACAAAAATGCAGAAGATGAAATCAGGGAATCTCTCTCATTCAAAATTGCCTGAAAAAAAAAGTAATAATAAAGTACCTAGGAATAAACCAAACCAAGTAAGTGAAGGATCTCTACAACATTCAAGTGAGAAATTACAGAAGACAATAGGAAATGGAAAGACATCCCATGATACTGGATTGGAAGAATAAATATTGTGAAAATGTCAACCTTACCAAAACCAATCTACACATTTAATGTACTCCCTATTTAAATTCTAATATCATTCTTCATGGAAACAGAAAAAACAACCCTAAAATTCATTTGGAAGCACAACAAAACCTCAAATAGCCTAAACAATTTTTAGCAACAAAAATAAGGCTGGTGGTATTACCATGCCCAATTTTAAGCTATATCATGAAGCCATAGTAAGAAAACAGCAATGTACTGGCACAGAGCCAGACATATAGATCAATGGAACAGAATAGAGGACTCAGTGGTTAAGCCAGGCAGCTATAGCCATCTGATTTTTGACAAAAAAAAAAAAAAAAAGTCTAAAAAATTCACTGGAGAAAAGAAAGGTTCTATCTATATGTAGAAGGATGAAAATAGATCCTTGGCTTTCTCCATGTACAAGAATCAAGTCCAAATCCGGACCTTAATATCAGACCTGAAACTCTGAAACTGCTAAAGGAAAAAGTAGGGGAAATCTTTCAATATATTGCTATAGGCAATGACTTTCTGAATATAACCCCAGTTGCTCAGGAAATAAAACCACTAATCAACTACTGGGATTTCATGAAATTACAAAGCTTTTGTACAGCAAAGGACACTGTGAATAGAGCAAAGAGACAACCTACAGAATGGGAGAACATCTTTACCAGTTACACATCTGACAGAGGATTAACGTCCAGAATATACAAAGAACTCAAGAAACAAACCAATAAGAAATCAAATAACTCAATTAAAAAATGGGCTATAGGGGCTGGAGAGATGGCTTAGCAGTTAAGGTGATGCCTGCAAAGCCAAAGGACCCAGGTTTGACTCCTCAGGACCCACGTAAGCCAAAAGCAGAAGGGCGCGCACATATCTGGAGTTTGTTTGCAGTGGCTGGAGGTCCTGGCACGTCCATTCTCTCTCTGTGTACTTGCCTATTTCTGTATCTCTCTTTCTTTCTCTCTCTCTCAAGTAAATAAATAAAAGTAAAATATTTTTTAAAAATGTGCTATGGAACTAAATAGAGAGTTTTCAAAAGAAGAAATGCAGATAGCATATAAACATCTAAAAAGGTGTTCTACATCCTTAGCTATCAGGGAAATGCAAAGTAAAACTACTTTGAGATTCTATCTCACTCCTGTCAGAATGGCTACCATCATGAAAACAAATGACAATAAATCTTGATGAAGATGTAGGAAAAGGGGAACCCATCTACACTGTTGGTGGGAATATAATCTGGCACAGCCATTGTGGAAATCAGTGTGGAGGTTCTTAAGAGAGCTAAAAATAGATTTACAATATGATCCAGTTATAGCACTCCTAGGTATATATCCTAATGACTATTCTCACTACCTTAGACATACTTGCACAACCATGTTTACTGCTGCTCTATTCACAATAGCTAGGAAATGGAACCAGCCTAGATGTCCCTCCACAGATGAGTTGATAATAAAGGTGTAGTACATCTACACAATGGAGTTCTATTCAGTGGTAAAGAAAACTGAAACTTTGAAATTTGCAGGAAAAATAGATGGATCTGGAAAGAATTATACTAAGTGAGGTAATGCAGGTCCAGAACACCAAACATCACATTTTCTCTCTCATATGTGGATCCTAGCTTCATATATTTTGACTTGTGTGTGAGCTGGAACCTATTTTGGTAGCAGAGGCCAGTAAGCTAGAAAAAGGTTATAAGGGAGAGTGGAGAGGGAAGGACTTAAGGGGATAGTATTGTATATATATAAGTAGAAGAACAGATTACAGAGAGAGAATGGCCTAAGCGAGGCCAGGGGAAGAGATTGAGTAAAAACAGGGTGGGGGGAAGGTCAATCAAAATTCATGATATTCTGAATAAGACATAAGAAAACCTCCATTTTTTTTGATAATGACACATCCAGAAGCCATAGATTGCTACTAGAAAACTTTTAGTGCCAGGGATGGGATCCCTTCCAGTGAGTTCTTGGCCAGGAAAGTCCCTGTTGTCTCCAAAACATTACAGGCTATTGCCAAGGCCCTTGGTTTCCCACCAGAAACAGATGGTAAAACTCTATTACTAAAGACTCGACATGCCTGGGTGGCAAGGTCACTGACAAATCAAGCTGGGGCTGAGCTGAAAACCTTCTCCCTGTAGACCAGCCAACTGAAAGCTGGAAAAAGCTGCACTGCATGCAGTCCTATGGGAGACAAAAGTCATCAGTGGTGAAAACAGTGGACACTGGAAGCCTCAAGTTTGGCCAGACAGGCCAAATGACCAAATAGTGCAATAGTGGTGTGTCTGCTCTGGGGAAAACCAACTGCTCTCGAATTGGACTTGAGGCCTGCTCTATGGGAGGGAATACATGCCTGGTACTGAAAAACCTAATCAAAAGCCTATGGAAGTAGAGGTTATGAACCTTAGGGGTGTAAATCCTGAGTTTGCCTAAACTGCCCTGCAAACACTACACTTAATGTTCCTATACATATATTAATGTTACTCTCACTTTTGGTGAAGCTTCTCCTTCTTTGGTGAAGCTTCTTCTTTGGTGAAGAGAAGCTTCTCTTTTCAGATGGCAGCGACCACGGGGCTGAACCAAGAGGCAACAGAGTACTGAGAAGAAGTGACAGAGGAGTGTCCAGCACTGAAACATCGCTATCCCACCCTCCAAGTCACAGGGTCAATTGCAGAAGAGGTGATGGAAAGAATGTAAGAGCAAAAAAAAAAAAAAAAAAAAAAAAAAATGGTTCCACTCCTTACAATGAAACTGTCCAGACAGAAACGGACCTCAAATTCCATGACCTCACAGTGCCACACAATGCCTACATAGACCCTCATAAGAGGAAAAGATGATGACATAAAAATGAAAGAGAGAATAATGGAGAGATGGAGGGGATATGATGCAGAGTGGGTTGTGAAGGGCAAAGTGGGGGAGGGGAGGGAATGACCAAGGTCTATTGTCTGTAAGTATAGAAGTTGTCAACAGAAAATCACACATTAAAATTTTTTAAAAATAGGAAAATAAGAAAAAAAAAGATTACAAGTAAACAACTTAATGCTTCACCTTAAGGCCGTGGAAAAAGAAGAACAAGGCAAACCAAAAATCAGTAGATTAGAAGAAATAAGAAAGATTAGGGAGGAAATTAATGAAATAGAAATAAAAAAAATACAAACAATGAATGAAACAAAGAGTTGGTTCTTTGAAAGATTGATAAACCCTTAGCAAATCTGACCAAATGAAATACAGAGGAGGGGCTGGAGAAGATGGCTTAGCAGTTAAGGTGTTTGCCTGCAAAGCCAAAGGACCTTGGTTCAATTTCCAAGACCCATGTAAGCTAGATGCACAAGGGGGTGCATGCATCTGGAGTTTGTTTGCAGTGGCTGGAGGTCCTGGCATGCCTATTCTCTCTCTCTTCCTCTCAAATAAGTAAATAAAAATAAAGTTTTGGAAAAACAAGAAATACAGAAGAACGCAAATTAACAAAATGAGAGATGGAAAAGGCATATTACAACCGATAAATTAAATCAAGATGAGATTAACTACTTAAATAGACCTATATCAAGTATAGGGATCTGAGCAGTTATTAAAAAAAAAAAAATCTACCAACTGGAAAAAGTCCAGGTCCAGATGGATTCACTGGGGAATTTTCCCAGACCTTCATAGAAGAACTAATACCAATGCTTCTCAAATTTTTCCATAAATTTGAAAAGTAAGGAATTCTACCAAACTCCTTCCACGAAGCCAGCATCACTCTGATACCAAAGCCAGACAAAGGCAGAACAAAAAAGAAAATTACAAATCTCCTTCATGAACAGAGATGCAAATATTCTCAACAAAATATTGGCAAATAGAATACAATAATGTAACAAAAAGATCACTCACCTTGACCAAGTAGGCTTTATCCAAGAAATGCAGGGATGGTTCAACATATACAAATCGATAAATGTAATACATTATATAAATGGTCTGAAGGACAAAAATCACAAGATCTCAATAGACACAGAAAGTCATTTGACAAAATCTAACATTCCCATGACAAAAGTCCTAGAGACCCTGGGAAATGAAGGAACATATCTCAACATAACAAAGTCTATTTATGACAAACCTACAGTCAACATAATAGTAAATGGGGAAAAACTAGAAACTTTTCAACCAAAATCAGGAATAAGACAAGGGTGTCCACTATCCCCACTTTTATTTAATACACTATTGGAAGTCTTGGCTACAGCAATAAGGCAAGAGACACACTAAAGGAATAGAAATTGGAAAGGAAAAGATCAAATTATCATTATTTACAGATGATATGATTCTATACATAAAGGAGCCTAAAGACTACTAGCAAACAGAGCTGATAAACACTTTTAGCAATACAGCAGGATACAACATAGTAAGCACACAGAAATCAGTAGCTTTCCTATATACTAACAACAAACATGCTGAAGATGAAATGAGGGAATCACTCCCATTCACAATTGCCTCACAATAAATAAATAAATAAATAAATAAATAAATAAATAAATAAATAAAGTACCATGGAGTGAATGTAACCAAGGAAGTGAAGGATTTCTACAATGAAAATGTTAAAACAGTTAAGAGAGAAATTTCAGAAGACACTAGGAAATGGAAAGACATTACATGTTCTTGGATTGAAACAATCAATATTGTGAAAATTGCAATCTTACCAAAAGCAATCCACACATTAAATGTAATCCCCATAAAAATTCCAATGGATTTCATGGAAATAGAAAAAAAAATCCCAAAATTCATTTGGAAGCAGAATAAACCTCAAATATCCCTAAAAATTTTGAGCAACAAAAATAAGGCTGGTGGTATCACCATACCTGATTTTAAGCTGTAATACAGAGCCATAGTAACCAAAACAGCATGGTACTGGCACAAAGACAGATATGTAGATCAATGGAACAGAATAGAGGACCTGGATGTTAGTCTGGGCAGCTACAGCCATCTGAACTTCGATAAAAATGCCAAAAAATACTCATTGAAGGAAAGACAGCCTCTTCAACAAATGGTGCTGGGAAAATTGGATATGTGTCTAGAAGGATGAAAACAGATCCTTATCTCTCTCCATGTAAAAGAATTAAGTCCAAAATAGATCAAAGACCTTCATATCAGACCTGAAACTCTGAAACTCTAACACTTCAACATATTGGCATAGGCAATGACTTTCTGAATATAACCCCAGGTGCTCAGGAAATAAAACCATTAATAAACCACTGGGACCTCATGAAGTTACAAAGCTTTCGTATTGCAAAGAACACTGTGAACAGAGCAAAGAAGCACTGTACAGAATGGGAGAAAATCTTTCCCAGCTATATATTTGACCGAGGATTAATCTCCTGGATACACAAAGAACTCAAAACACTAAATAAGAAGAAATCAAACAACCCATTTAAAAAATGGGCTATGGAACTAACTAGAGAGTTCTTAAGAGAAGAAATACATATGGCATATAAACATCTAAAAAGATGTTCTACATCCTTAGCCATCAGGGAAATGCAAATTAAAACTGCTTTGAGATTCCATCTCATTCCTGTCAGAATGGCTATTATCAAGAAAACAAGTGACAATAAATCCTAGTAAAGATGTGGAGAAAGTGGAAATCTTCTACACTGTTGGTGGGAATGTAATCTGGTAAAGCCATTGTGGAGATCAGTGGCGGTGCCTGAGACAGCTAAAAATAAATTTACCATATGACCCAGCTATACCACTCCTAGGCATATATCCTAAGGACTCATCTCACTATCTTAGAGACACTTGCACATCCATCTTCATTACCACTCTATTCACAAGGTCACTGTGAAATCAAGCTGGAGCTAAGCTGAAAACTTCCTCCCTGTAGACCAGCTGATAGGAAGCTTGAAAAAGCTATACTGCATGCAGCCCTATGGGAGAGAGAAGTCATTAGGGAAGACAAACAACAGTGGACACTACAAGCTTTATGTTTGGCCAGCCAGGACAAATGAGCCAACTGGTACAATAGTGGCATGTCTGTTATGGGGTAAAACAACCGCTCTCTGATTGGACTAGAGTTCTACTTCATGGGAGGGAATATAGGCCTGATACTAAAAATACCCAAGATGGAGGAAGCCATAAGCCCTAGGTGTTTAACCCCTGCTGGTGCCTGGCTAAATGCATATATTATGCTCACCAAACTACCTAGTAAGTACTTCTCTCTTTTTTATTTTTTTAAAGTAGTTTTGTAATCAGTGAATTGGTACCATTGTTAGCCTCCTCCCTGACTGCACCCCTCCGCAGGGACCCTCCTTGTTGTGGAATATGGGTCATGCTTTGTGGGATTAGCCATCAGTTATGAGTAGGAAGCAATGTCTCTGTGTATCATGACCCAATGTGTGGCTCTGACATTCTTTCTGACCCCTCTTCTGCAAATTTCCCTGAGCCATGTTGGGTTCATTTTAGGTCTGCTTCAGTGATGAGGTCTTAGGAGCCTCTGTGTTTCTGGATATTTGGTTTGGTAGGAATTGATTGTTCTCTGTGTCTATCTCCTTCACTGTTGTGATCTGCTCAGCGGAACAGAACCCATAGCTGGAACTGGGAAACAAGTCAGAATCATATCCAAAAATGAGCCTGCTCTCCACTATCAAGGTACCAGCAATCGTGGGCTACAAGAGGGCCTACACATATTACATTCTCTCTCTAAAAAAAAAAAAAAAAAAAAAAAAAAGACAAAACAACAACAACAAAAAAAACCCAAAAACCAAAAAACAAGGGTTATGCCATTTATTGGGTGCTAAATTTACTCTCTGGTAAGTACTTCTCTAATGTTCATACCCATATATTAATGCCACTCTCACTTTTTGTTAGAGAAGCTTCTCTTTTCAGATGGTAGTGACCTCTGGAATGACTCAAAAGTCACCAGAGTGCTGAGAAGAAATGACAGAGGAGTGCTCAGCACTGAAATATCTCTATCACACCTTCCAAGGAGGAGAGTCCATTGCAGAAGAGGTGGAGGAAAGAATGTAAGAGCCAAAGGAAGGGTAGAACTCCTTACAATGTACACTCCCAGATACAAAATGGCGTGGATATCCATGACCTCACAGTGCCTGGCACTACCTACACAAGACCATCATAAAAGGCAGAAAGGATGATAACATCAAAATAAAAGAGAGACTTATGGAGATGGGGAGGGGATATGATGTAGAGTGGAGTTTTGAAGGGGAAAGTCGAGGAGGGGAGGGAGTTATCATGGTTTATTGTCTATAATTATGAAACTGTCATTAATTTAAAAAGAAAAAAGTTATTATCTCTTTCATGCTTATATAGAATAAAGTATTAAGTATTTCTAAAATAGAGAGAGTAAAAATACATTAATTACTCATGGAGCAACTAATCATGCCAATGGATATGCTGAGAATGTACAGTGTTATAGAGAACAAGTAAGTGGCCCTGGATTATAATTCCTTCCTGCATCTTTTTAAATTTAAATCATTTAAAATGATCTATAGGTGTCCTATTACTATGCATTTTATTACTGATGCAAGCCAATGCTATGTAGAGCCATGTTAGTAGGGCTAGGAGAGAAAAGAAAAGGTCCCTAGTACCTAGAGAGAACAGTGAAATGTGTTCTTATTCTTCTAGATCTAAAATTCAATTCTCAGTAATTAAGTGATCAATAGTAACAGTGCTAAAATAATCTAAAGTCAAGAATATTAATCATTAATTACAACTAGAGACTTTCATATTAACAACTATTTTCTGAAAAAGACACTACCCAGAGTTCTAAATTAATCAATAAACTTTTAGAATATATTTTAGTTAGAGCTGAAGAACAACAAAATATGTGATAAAATTGAGTCTGATAGGCAATGACTGTTTAAAATCAATCTTGAGAATTTCATAAAAGTAGGATGATCCTGCCTCCACCTCCCAAGTGTTGGGATTACAGGCACATATCATGATGACTTGCTTATGTACATTTCTAAGACTTCTGTACACTTTAATCCATCTTACAGGACATACAAAGTATTAGATCTCCTATATTTAAATTTATTCATTTATTTTCAAGGTAGGGTCTCTTTCTAGCCCAGGCTGACCTGGAATTTGTTATGTAGTCTCAGTGTGGTCTTGAACTCATTATCCTCCTACCTCTGCCTCCAGATTGCTGGAATTAAAGACATGTGCCACCACGCCTTACTTACATTGCCTGTATTTTTACAAAAGTTAATCTAATTATATTTTTACAGAAAAGTAAACAAGATCAAATCAGAGATAGTGTCAGAGATGTACAAGTACCATAATCCTGATCCAAATTCACATCTGTTTAACTTGTGAATTAATATAATTTGGACATGTTGAGATGGCAAAGGATACTGCAAAATCTGAATGTGTTTGGTTCCTAAATTTTCAATAGCAAGAAATTTATTTGACTTTATTTCCTGAGTTCAAATAAGAGTTTAATAAAACAAGACCATAAGCTGTTTTGCCTGTGCATACATACCTATGATAAAGCTTATTAATTAGGCACAATAAGAGATTAATAACAATAAAAAATAAAATAGAATACAAATAATTATAAATATAAATTAGCATAAAAAGCATATACTAAATACTTTTTAATCCTCCTAGAAATTTCAGAGATAGTCACCTTTAGCTTTGGCTGGGAATCTATTCCTCATGCCTACGTTAATACAAAAATAATACTGTTCTACAATAATAACATACTGCAATAAAGATTATACAAACTCATGAATTATGTATTTCTAGAATTTTCTACTTAATATTATCAGATTATGTTCAAACATGATTAACAAAAACCATGAAAAGTACAATAAAAGGAATATGAAGTACAATACATTAAATATGTTATATACAACATGTATCATGGGAAATTTTACCTTAATTTTACAATGTGTTTTCTATTGTATAATTTAAATATCAGGCTAAATAATGTATTAAATGATACATACTAGATACTTTTTAATACCCCCCAAATAATTCACAGGTACACATCTTCAGTTTACATTGGGTTTCTATTTTTTCCTGTATGGATTAATGCCAAAATAACACTGTTGGTCACTGATTACCTAGCATAATTTCATCATTTATTTATACACTATAGTGAATGTTCCTAGGCCACATTAAGCATTTCTTCATATTTAAAGGAATTGAGACGAATAATCTCTAAATCCCTCCCCTGTTTTCAGATTTTACCATTTTAGAATGTCTTTAAAGAGAAACAAGTATTTTGTAAAATTGAAAAGAATAAGAATGGCAATCACCTCTCACATACCAAATGCATAATTCCTCAAAGCTGATATTACTTTAATTTTTAAAATGTATTTTCTTTAAGTTCTTTATAATATGCTACCTAAACATTTTTTTAAATCTCTTTATTCTAATGCCAGCTGACTAGCATTTATAAAATTACAATCAATCCCCCTTCCCTTTTGACATTCTCTATGTTTCTCTAAACTTCATTCTCATGGCCCTTACCTGTATATAACTAGCATATGTATGAGAGCTGTTTGTGAGTGAGTATAAAAGACAAAAGTAAAAAAAAAAAAAGCTCCTTGGTTTAGGGTCTTACCAAGTATGTCAAGAGTGATAAGTGGCAAAGGCCAAGGGAGAGTAAGAGGCTAAAATCCGATGTCCTGTTTTAGAGAGGTGATTCTGAGATATCTAGTAGACATTCTAGCAAAACATATCAAGTATACAGTTATATCTATTAAGGTAAAACTAGAAAAAGGTCATAATTCAAGCTATTACTTAGGTATTATCAGTAGACACAAGAAAGGAAATCCCTAGGACTGAAGAAAGCTTTCAAGGGAGTGAAGACCTGTAGAAAGGATTTGGCTGTACGTAGAGTGGTAGGATACCAAATCAAAATTTGAGTAAAAAAGGTCAAACTCGGCATGGTGACATAATATGCAGGAGACTGAGGCCTAAGGAAGATCAGGAGTAAGAGAAAAGTATGGGATACACAGTGTGATTCTGGTTCAAAAAAAAGAAAATTTGAAACCCTACCTTGAAGTATTAAAAAAAAAAGGGGGGGCTATAGGAATGGCTTAGTGGTTAAGGGTCTTGCCTGCAAAGCCAAAGGACCCAGGTTTGATTCCTCGGGACCTATGTCAGCCAGATGTACAAGGTGGTTCATGTATCTGCAGTTCGTTTACAATGGATGGAGGCCCTGGCATACCCATTAATTCTCTCTCTCTCTCTCTCAAATAAAAAATAAAATAAAATAAAAATAAAAAAATAAAAAGGGCTAGGAGATGGCTCAGTAGGTAGGAGTGCTTGCCACTTAAGCATGAGTGCCTCTTGGGTCAGAAACCACCATGTTTAACTCACCCAGAATGCACATAAAAAGCTGGGCGTAACCACACAAGTAACTCACTCTAGTCTGGGGGACAGGGCGTTTACTGACAGATAGCTGCTCTGGGTTGAGGAATGAACCTATCTCAAGGATATGTAAGGATGACCCATAAGAGAAGGACACTCAGCATTTTCCCCTGGCCTTTGCAAACAAGTACATTGTATGTACCTGCACAAATATGAACATAGCACACACATGCTCTACCAACACATGCATAAAAATGATTTGTTACCTTTCCTTTGTCTTTTATATATGGTGTTAGGTAAAAATATGACCTTGTCAGAAAAGGAGAAAGTCTAAAAATCCAATTGTAATTTTAAGTGTACCCTTAGAAGTTGAGTAATATGTCACTAGATGATGAAACAGCTTTTCATGATAATCTCTTAATGTTAATATTGGTATGTGAATTATTTTATGGCATTAACATACAGTTTCATAAGTAACAGTGTCAATCATAATGAAAATGCAAAGTCTGACCTGGGTCTGAGCCTACCACTACAAACTGATTATGGGTTATAGAGGTAGATCAAGCGTAACATGCTTTCCTGAGTTATGAGGGCCCTGAGCTTGTTCTCACCACTACAAAACCAACTAGTCGATATGCACATGCAAACCAGTTCTTTAAAAAGAGTAAATAAAACACTAACACCACTGGCTTCTTAAACAAATTAAAAAAGATAAATGGACGCAGTTTATTGTATTATTAATTAACTAACAAATATTTACTAGCAAACACTTCGGCAATCCAAGTACTAAAGAGGTGAAAGAGGAAGAATCATGAGTTCCAGGCCATCCTGGGCAACACAGCAAGACTATCTCAATAAAGAGAGAGAGAGAGAGAGAGAGAGAGAGAGAGAGAGAGATATTGACTGAGAACCCAAGATATAGCAGGAACTGTTCCTGGATGTTGAGAGTTCTATAATAAATAAAATGAAATCTCTGTTAACATGGAGATACTCTGTTTCAGTACTCTAGTTATTTTACAGTTACTCTCTCTTTAGAAGAATTAATTTTGAAACATTTCTAAGATAAATAATAAACAAAACCAGTTTAAAAGTTCACCTTTGCACTAAAACATTTCTCCCCCATTCCATGTTCAACCCTGAACAAGTATATTTTTACTTATATCTAATTAAACCTAATCTGAATATAGTTCAAATAGCAGGCTTTCTCTGTTCCAAAGGAGTAGCCAGTGGCATTCCTATAATCTATTATTAAATATGTAAGGAACTGTTCCATACGAGAAAATTTGAAATCTGTAGAAAATATACCGCTTCTCACTATTCTTCCTTGAGTCAGCCTGATTCTAACCAGAGGATACCAAACAGTAGAGAAAAGAAAGGTTTTGACTTACTGAGGTGCTCACCTCACTACTTTCTTTTTGAAATGTTTGGATCTGCCTCCTAACATTCCTAAAACAGAACTGTGAGGGGCTAATTCTACCTGAACTTCACTGTCTCAATCCATCAGCATGAGAGTAACAAATACCTACTTTTGGAGTTAAAAGAGGTAAAGAGCACTCTTTTGATTTAAAAACTGAAGTGACCTCCTGAAGGCTTAAGTGTTTGAATACAATGTGGGTGGTATTGTTTGGAGAAACTGGATACCCTTTTAGATAGGGGATCTCACTAATGAAGATGGGTGACTAGGATTGGGCCTTTGAAGATTATAGCTCACCCCTGCTTTTGCTCCCTCTCTAGTTTCCTTGCCTGGCTACCATGTGAAGAGCTTACCACACTTTCCTTCCTCTACAGATGAAGCTGCTCCAGCCTCATGCTTTCCCCAATATGACAGACTGAAATATCCTGAAACTATGTCAAAATAAACTTTTCCTTAAGTTATTCTGTCAGCAATGAGAAAAGTAACTAATAGAAGCACCAAACATAGTACTCAATCATCCTTGATGGCGTCAATCTCATTACTCTAAACAATAATGGTTTGTATTTATCATCAGCAGATCCTGCAACTTCATGCACAGGGAGCACAAGGAATAAACTGCAAGGCTAAAAGATTTCCCACAGTTTTGGCAGTATGATCAACATGCATCTGTTCCTAAATGAAGGAAGAAAGTATTAGCACAACTAATGGGACCAATATCCAGAATTTCTAAAAATTCATCAAATTAGGGAACATTCCAGAAAACAAAGGCTTCCCTAACAAAATGCATCATCAATGTTTTATCTGCTATTATAAAGATTCATAAGTATTTTCTTTAAGAACACATTTCTTGCCATTTACCTCAAAGTAGAATTAGTTGTAAAATATAAAAGACAACCACAAACCAACCAGTTAATGGAGTTAAAACTATTTTAAATATTATCTTCTACCCTCATCCTGGTCAGACCATATTGGAAATCTCTAAAACGATTCTACCGAAAGAAAAATTTAAAAAGCAAAAACAAAAAGACAAGAATCGCAAAAAATCCTAGTAGACAAATAGCAAAATCTCTAATGTTTAATAAAACTCAGAAAGTGGTGATGTACTACCAATAAAGGAATTAGCAAAGATAAAACCTAAACAAAGCAAAAGTACTAATAAGAATCTTAAAAACTCAACAATCTTTCATAGGATCTTGAAGAAAACCAAGAAATTCCCAAATGGAGAGGTCACTAAATATCCAAGAACACTCACCCAACCACTGGTAGAAGACCTCTTGGAGACCCAGATGCTTGAATCAGCTGAAATAGTACCAAGTTTTTACTGATTACTCTTAATAAGGCAATGGAGCATAGGCTAACTCCATACTATCAAAAGTTAAGTTATTAATACTGAAAGTCCTTACTATCATACAAATGAATCACAGGAAGAGGAGACTAGCTTCTGGAATCCAAAGTAAATAAGATACTATATTGTCTGTGTGTTCATTTTCTCTATTCACTTAGTAATACAAGTCTGATAACTAGCTAGCAGAATAGTCTTTGTAAATGAGTATTTTGTGAAATTCTTAAAGAAAGTATATAAAATATTAACATCAGCTTACAGTGAAACTTTTGAAAAACATATTTTAAAGATAATACAAATTCAGTAAGAAAGGATTCAGTAATAAAGGGAAAGGCTTTTAGTCACTGTATATTTTTTTAAATGTAGTTCTTAACTTCAGGTCTTTAAATTATACTAAAGATTTTTCTAATCATAGGATTCTCTTATTTAAATACATAAATGTATTCTAAAAGTTACCAACTAAACAAGATTCTTCTCAAAGGTATTATTTTTAACACTGCTGAATAAAACATTAAGTTAGAGAAAACAGATGATAAACCCTAATTCTAAATAGGAGTAAAATAAAATCAGCACCTAGTTAAGAACAGAGTAGCATTTTCTTAATCCCTAGAAGATGAGGGGTCAGTATAAACTCAACTCCATTCCACCACATACCTTACTTATTCCAAATATCCATATGGAGGGAGAGGACAAAAAGAACACTTTACAATCACGGGTATAGCCAAGGACAAAAAAAGTGGAAGATTCTACATACTACAATTTTGCCAACTAGGTAAAATATAAAATATTCTGCCTGATGGATATGCATCAAATAAATGAACAAGTTAAAACAAGACCCAGAGTTGGGATAGTTAAGATAGATAAACACAAAAGAACAGACATTTTAATGTCAAGTATACATATTCAAGCTAACAAATAAATACTAAAATCACATGCCAACATATATACTCTACTTAGTTAAAATGATTTACGTGATACATTAGTAAGGAAAGATTTGCAATATAGTATATCTATAACTTATTGAACATCCAACAACTTTTGAAGTCTTGTAAATGAAAAGGAAAGACAGAAGCATAAAGATATGTTTAAAGGGTCTATGAGGAGAAATTGGAGAATATGATGTCAAAAAGAAGGAATGCCTAGTAGAAGACTATCATAAGTGACTGAGAACCCTACTGGTCTATAAGGATAAGAAAGAAGTAAAGAATAAAGTGGGGATTCACATATAAAAATCTCTTCCATGAAAAATGTTCAAAAAGTTTAGATTTCTATTGCAAATTTTAAATGACAAAGCAAATCAGTATTACCTTTCTTTCGAAAGAGTGCATTTAAGTAACTTTCAGCTTGGCATTCAATCTTATCAGTGTTGGACTGGCCCTGAGATGATAGCTCCTCTGTTGGCGTTGACTGTGAAGAATCAAGAGATGGTATACAATCCTAAAATTACAAGAAAACAACATACCAAATTACTTTTTGTTTAAACATGAAATTCAATTAAAAATTGCAAAAGCTTAATTCTCTCAATGTTCATTTGTTCTACCTTTCATAGAACACCAAATTTTATCAAAAGAATACAAATGTAGGACAAGATTCAGGGGAAAAACCAATGTAGCTATAATAGAGAACCAAACTAACCTTATTTTTTAAACAAAGTATGGTAAAGTACCTATTTCTGTGTATGTATATGTGAAATGTACTCTTGAAAAATTCACTATGTGGCATGCAATAAAGTAATCCCATCAGTTTTAATAACAAAACAGGTATGTTAAAATGATTCTCGATACTCCTTCAGCTTTCTTCACAGAAATATAAAGGAACCAAGATTCCACACAGGAGGTGATGGCTGCATGTCCATGTCTCCTATACAGGAGGCATGTGCTGATTCAACAACAGCAAGTTCTGCTGACAGCCAAATACCTAGAGGAGGTAAGATACTAAAAACATTATCCTCTTATTATTCATTTCTGAAACAAAATCGGGCTATACAGTGGTCTCAGACCAATATAGGCCTGCATGTGTACCCTTGGATACCTAAATACCAAACTGACCTAAAGTGAATAAGCAAAACAAGATAATTTTTTCTAGGAATTTTCACCTGCAAGTTAAACTAAACTAAAAGTTGGATTTCCAACCTAAAACTTTAAGATATTCATTTAACAAAATCAAGTCTGTAAATTTTTAACAAGAGTAACAAATTTCAAGAACAAATTAAGTTTCTTTTTTTTTTTTTAAAGAACTGTGTTACAGTTGGGCAATTAATTTAAAAATAGTTTTATGGCACTAAAACTTACACTGACTGCTTCTCTCTGTAGGTTACAAAATGAACATTTTTCATCCATAGACCAGTCAGTCAGCTCCTCTGGTTCACAGTCTTTAAAAGAGGGAAAAATATTAATTAAGTATACTAACTTTATTAAAACCAACAAAATTACCATTCTCCACAGCAATGGCAAAAGAAAAAAAATGAAAAAAAAAAACCCTTACTACTAATAGTAAGGGTGGGGGGCTGACTTGAAGATTAAACTGATGATATCTGGAGACATAAACAGAAAATTCTGCTCTGTGATGAGACAAAGTGGCAAGAATAATGAGCTGGTTATATATAAATAGTACCCAATAGTTTTAAGTATATAACCTAAGCTGAAATTTTTCATTTTTATTTTTACTAGGAATGAAAACTGTACAAAGAGGAAGATAGAGAGAGGAAAGGAATGAATTCTATATACCATGCAAGATGATATATGATAGAGAAATGGAACAAAAGAACCAAGACAAAAGAAAAAATTTGAGAAAATAGAAAGATGTCTAAAAAAGTAAGAAGCAGTCAAATTCTTGGATCAAAACTAAGATGAGATTTTTATTATATTTTCAAACACTCTGTTACAAGAGAGTAAAACAAGGTAATCAATGTATATTGCTCAATACAAAACATACTGTTTCTCTTTTCCCCCCAGAAAATTATTCCTTACAATTCAAAAGCTGCCATGTATTTCCAAGTTTCTAGAACACACACACACACACACACACACAATTATCTGATAAAGCAATTTTACAAAGGTATGATAACACTGTCATTCTACCTATATTTAGTAGATACACTAATTTTCAAATTACTGCTTCAACAAAATGTCCTTCCAATTTTTTCCCAAATAAATTTACATGCAGAACGTTAAATAAAACCTTATCGGGCTGGAAATATGGCTTAGTGGTTAAGGCACTTGCCTGCAAAGCCAAAGGACCCAGGCTCTATTCCTCAGAACCCACATAAGCCAGATGCAGAAGGTGTCACATACTTCTGAAGTTTGTTTGCAGCAGCTAGAGGCTTTGGCTTGCCCATTCTCTCTCTCTACCCCTCCCTCTCTCTCTCTAATAAATAAAAATAAATAAAATTTTTAAAAAATCTTATCATTTGAGATAACTACACATCTAACTGAAAAACATTGGTGCACCATAGAAATTCTCAAACTGCACAAGGAAGCTGAATACACATCTCTGCTAAGTTGCACAGTAAACAAAATGTATTGTTCTTGGAATAATAATGAATAAAAAATCCTGGTTAGGGTCATGTATTCATTCAAATATATACAATAGAAAAGCCTATAATTTGTGTAAAAATTTTTGCCTGCAGTACACAAAAAATACATAAATTTGCAAAGGACAAAAAATGAGAACATAAGACACAGTTCAGTACAATGGAAAGATAGTTGAGATCTGAAAGTCTGGAATGGAAACACAGTTAAGAGTTATGACCTCTTTACGTCTCAAAGTTTTTTTTAAAAATTTATTCATTTGAGATAGCATATGGATGTACCAGGCCCTCTTCTTCATGCAAAGAAACTCCAGAAACACCTGCTACTTTGTGCATATGACTTTAAGTGCACTGGAGAATCAAATCTAGACTACCAGGCTTTGCAAGCAACTGCCTTTAACTACTGAGTTATTTTCCCAACCCTAAACCACAAAGTTTTGTTTTAATTGCCTTATATGTAAAATGAGGATTGTATCACCTAATTCATTTGAAGATCAAATGAAAATGTTATTAAATATAAAATCCCATTCAAAGGCTAGTTATTAGCAAGGTAGAATGGCTAGTCATTTTCTTCCTGCATCTTGTATTACCATACACATCTTTGATAAGGTTAGCTAACCAAAAAATTTTCTACCAACAACTTCACAAATCAAAAACTTAATTAATGTATGATTAAAAGCTGAGTCTTGACAGACTTACAGCTGTGTATGCTAATATTGTTTTTTGGACCTTAAAATGAGTTGGAAAGAAGTGTGTAATTGTAAGCTGAGGCATTAAAGGAAAAGCCAGACAAATTTCCCAAGCCACCCCACCTGTGCTTTGGGGAGGGACAGGAGAGGGAGGGGGAGATAGGGTCTTGCTCTGCGTGACCTGGAACTCTCTGTGTAGACTAGGCAGACCTCAAGCTTGGGAAGACACTACTGCCTCTGCCTCCCCAGTGTTGGATTTACAACCCTGTTCTGCCACACTTGGCTCTTCCTAGTTACCTTGATCTTCTGCCATCCAGCATGAGAATTTACCTTAGATAGCATGTCTGGAACTTGAGTCATGTGGAGAAGCCATGATCCCCATTTACCAGCTGGAGCCCACTTTCCTCAAATCACTCCCAATTATACTGCAGATGTTGGAGCTACTTGATATACAGCATTACTACAGCAAACATGGTGTCCTCCAAGCACAACATAGCTCACATAGGGAAAGAAAACATTAGTGCTAGTATTATTTTAATTATTGCCTCATGAGAAACATAGCATTAAGATTTTTTTCACCAGGAAATACAATCTTTATTAATTACGTATGCATACTAGACATAATGGTGCATGCTTTTAATCTTAACACTGAGGCTGAGGCAGGATGAATGCAAATTTGAGGCCATCCTTAGCAAAACCCAGTCTCAAAAAAATTATGTAGGATATATATATATATGACATAATAGATATAGCCACATATTAACAGGCACAGAGATTCTGAAAAAATTGATGGCAATCCAGAGAAGGTATGCTTTTGAAAAATTTCTATGTGTTGAGTTTTAAGAGACAAAAATTTTAGGTTAACACAAGTACCAATTGAAACATAAAAAAAAAGGCACTGATTAGTTCTAAGATTAAATCATCTTCTTATTTTAGTAAGAATTCTTCAGAGAAACACTAAATAAAATAAATGCCTACACAGTCATTAAATTTTGCCCAATTCAACACATTTATAGCTGTACTTTACAAATATTTAATATGTTCTCTTTCTACATTAAATTTTGGCTTTAGCCAGGCATGGTGGCACACACCATTAATCCTAGCACTCAGGAGGCAGAGGTAGGAGGACTGATGTGAGTTCGAGGCCAGCCTGAGACTACATAGTGAATTCCAGGTCAGCATGGACAGGCCTGATTTCTTCTCTTTCAGCTATTAAATATTAGTATGCATTCATTTCGCACAAAAATGACAATGATAATGAATCAGATTTCACCTCTAAAACAATTTATCTCCTGGTTTGGAATGTTAATACATGAAGGTATAACTTGAAAAGGATTTAAATATTATCTTAGAGAAATAGCTGCATTAGCAGCCAGGCATAGTGGCACATCTGCAGTTCCCAGTTCTGCAGAGGATGGGCAAATGTCACAAGCTTGAGACCAGCCTGGTCTACTTAGTGAATCGCAAGCTAGTTAGAACTACCTAGTGAGAGTTTATCTCAAAAATACCAAAAGAGAAGCCGGGCGTGGTGGCGCACACCTTTAATCCCAGCATTCGGGAGGCAGAGGTAGGAGGATCGCCTTGAGTTCGAGGCCACCCTGAGACTCCATAGTGAATTCCAGGTCAGCCTGGGCTAGAGTGAGACCCTACCTCAAAAAACCAAAAACCAAAAACAAAACAAAACAAAAAAATACCAAAAGAGAAATAGCTTTTAAAAATTATTTATTTTATTTATTCGCAAGCAGAGAGACATAGAAGAGAGAATGGGCACACCAGAGCCTCCAGCCACTGCAAACGAACTCCAGAACACACACTGGAAACAAAGTGCAGTGAAGCTAAGGAGCAACAAAAGCTATACTCCAAGGGATCCAACAGGATGGGCATCGCTGAAAATACGTATAGTTTCCATATGATCTAGTAATCATGTTACTAAATATTTATGCAAATGGAAAAAATGCTGAAATATTTTGTCCACCAAAACCTTGTGTATGTTTATAGAATCTTTATTTGTAATTGCCAAAACTTGAAAGTAGCCAAAATGTAGTTCACTAAGTAAGTGAGTAAGCAAACTGTGGTGCATCCACACATGGCAAGTATTTTGTGAAAAGACAAGCACTACCAAGCCACAAAGAGACAAAAAGACCCTTAAGTGTATAGTGCTAAGTGAACAAAAATAAATATCGAAAAGCTATCTAGCCGTGATTCCAACTATCTGACATTTTGGAGAAAGCAAATATCAGAGACAATAAAAATACAATGCTTCCCTCAAGTTGGTAGAGAAATGGGAGTGATATATGGGTACAGATCTGTATGGCTATGACTGTTGTATATGGTACTTTAATAGTGAATACATTACATTTGTTCATTTGGAACTATCATAAAACAGACAAAGAATAAACTTACCAATGAGCTTTCATTACTAATCATGTGTAAGTTCTAGCTCAACAAAATGGTGTTATAAAAGCACTCAAGGGCACAAGAGAATAGCACATGATAATACTGTACTACCTTGCTCAATGTGATTCTGTAAACCTAAAACTGCTCTAAATACAATTATTTTTAAAATTAGAATTATATACACTTAAGACATATATCACAAACACTTTACAAGTTCAACTTCAAAGTAATTTTCAATAAATAAGCTTCAGTCATCCAAAAGATGTATTATAATTTATTCAACCAGTATATTTAGCATGTTTCTCCAATCTTGGCATTATCAGCACTATGACTAAATATATTAAGTCTCTACCTCAGGTGAATGTGACCACATATTTACATATGTGATTAAAACTGATGATAACAACAAATACAATTTGCTGCTTTAAATAATATAATCATTTCCTTTAAAGAAATATTTACCCCCATCCTCCAAAAGAGAAACTGCTGTTCTAACAAGATATAAGAAAAATTTAACTAAGGTAGAAAATAGGAATAAATTTTTGCTTTAAAAATTCTATGATTCCACTACAGGTACAGAACCCATGGACAGTGACTATGAAGTGTCTATTATCTTTCAACCTATCAGGTAGTATTTGGAGCTCATAAACTTTCCACCTATGTAAGTAAGACTCACATTTGGCTGCAAGTTACAAACCCAAAACAAGGATGACTTAAATAAGACAGTTTTATTTTTATCTTTTTTAAAGAGAAGCCGGGAGTTAGGCCAACCAGTCGCTCCCTGGTTATCTCCAAGAGTACAGACATCTTTTAACTTCCTGTTGTTCTGTCTTGGGTGAAAAGCTTCCATTGTCAAGGTCAGTTACTGTTCTCAAGATGGCACCTCAGCCCCAACATCAGGCCTACAACCAAAGCAGGCGCAAGAGCTTCTGGCAGATGAAGACCTTGCCTGGCTTCTAAGTTTACATATATGTCATTGGTTTACTCTTATCATAAGGGGGGCTGCAGGGGGTATCTTCTAGGAAAGATTATGTAAAACAGAGTGTTTTATTACAAAGACAGTGGGGAAAGGAAACCAGATAGGCAAGTAGGGAGTCAGTCTCCTGACACCTCCTGCAGGACACTAGCTTTCTGGCTTGGACAAGTGGCTAAATGATAGCTATGGTGGTTTGCATGTAAAATGTTACCCATAGCTTCATGTGTCTGTGATTAAGCCTCATACTTAATCCCTAGGGAAGGATCCTTTGGGAAGTGGAGCCTTGCTCGAGGAGATGTGTTCTAGGAACAGGCCTTAGGGTGTTAAAACCCAGTTCTAACTGTGGCAAGAAGCTCACTCTCTACTTTCTTTCTGCTCATGTGGAGATATGATGATGCCTAGCTGTCTGCTAGTACCATCCTTTGCCCATCATGATGAAATGTCCCCTGAAACCGTAAGCCAGAAATAAACCCTTTCCTTCTAAAAAAATAAAAAAAGTTTAAAAAATAAAATAAAAATTCTATGATTCCAGCAGAAGTGCATTTAGGCAGACAGAATAGGAAGAGAGACAGAGTATGTCAGGAACTTTCTGAAAATATAGAACATGTTTAGTCTGTAAAACTCAAAACTTTTTTGAAGACCTCACTCCAGACACTCTTTTTGAAAAAACAAAGTAACGAGACAGAGCAAAGATAATACAAAACTAATATCTAGCACTACTCAAAACTCTCTTCCAAAACCATTTAGTCTGGAGGTGGTTCCTGACTGAAGAGTTAAAATGGAAACCTCTCAAGAGACTAATATCTCCCCCCCCTCCCTCCCTCTCTCTCTCTCTCTCTCTCTCTCTCTCTCTCTATATATATATATATATATATATATATATATATACACATACACATATATACACACACATATATATATATACACATATATATAGAGAGAGAGAGATACAGAGAGAGAGAAAGAGAGATCCTCAATTTTATAAAATACTTTACAATGTAAAGTATTAGAATGAAATTTAGAATGTTTTGCAACAGCAGCAGGTTTGTAAGAAAAGTCCATTTAATTTAAATGTATCCAAATACTATGGCTTTAATTTTGTAATTAAGAAGAATTGAGAGTAATAATATGCAATAATCCTTGTTGTCCAATTCATTTGGTTCCTAAGTTGCTAACAGTGAGTAACAACACCTCAGATTTGCAATGGCTTACCCAAAAACATATACTAATCCGTTTGAATTTGGCACATATAGTGAAAAATGTTACACTTGTGCTAGGAATCTAAATAGTATTTTAATAGTAAACCATAACATAGGTGTCTGTAACAGATAGCTTTTACATGCTTCTTAAAAAGATTTGGTACTTAAATAGCATTACTTTAATTTTTCTCCAAAAAATATGATCTTAGTCCTTGTACATGTGTAGGCTTGTTACTATAATCAATGTCTTTCTTCATTCACCATTAAATTTTCATTAGAAACTATTTGTATGTATATGTGTATGTATATATGTGGTGTACATGTATGTGTGCACATGTATGTGTATACACATAGAGGTCAGAGGCAGACAATCAAGTGTATTACCAAAATGCTCTCCACGACACTTTTTGAGACAGTCTCTTTCTGAGTCCAGAGCTCACTGATGGGTTAGACAAGTCACCAGGGATCCTCCTCACTCCTCCTCCCTAGCATTGGAATTACAGGTGTGCACTTCACTTCCAAGTCTGGCATTTATTTATGCACATTTTGGGGAATCCTCATATTTGCACAGCAAGCATTTTTTCCCACTGAGTTGACTCCCCAGCCCCTAGAAACATTTTTAACTTTAAAAAAGCAAAATAAGAAGGAAAAATTTATTTGAAGTATCTGTTTAGGGGAGGGGGAAATGTTACACATTTGGGATAAGAAGGGCAATAAAGAAAAGATGCAAATTGGTAGAAGAAACCTTGAGCTTTAAATTTTTTGACTAGAAACATTTTTAACTTTAAAAAAGCAAAATAAGAAGGAAAAATTTATTTGAAGTATCTGTTTAGGGGAGGGGGAAATGTTACACATTTGGGATAAGAAGGGCAATAAAGAAAAGATGCAAATTGGTAGGAGAAACATTACCTTGAGTTTTAAATTTTTTGACTTATCTATTTATTTTAATTTTTTTAGAGAGAAAAAGAGATAATTGGCATGCCAGGGCCTCAGCCACTGCAATGGAACTCCAGATACTTGCTCCACCTAGTGGGCATGTGCGACCTTTTGCTTGCCTCATCCTTGTGCATCTGGCTAACGTGGGATCTAGAGAGTAGAAAATGGGTCCTTAGGCTTCGCAGACAAGTACCTTAACAGCTAAGCCATCTCTCCAGCTGAGTTTTAAATTTATAACCCTGTCCCCCCAAAAACATAGCTTAAAAAAGAAAGTACGAGATAAATTTGAAATAAAAGAACAGTTAGATAGACATAAATCAAAATACTTCCAGGGCTGGGAAGATGGCTCAGCAGTTAAATGCACTTGTACTGCAAGTCTGTTAATTAGAGCTAGATACCCAGTACCCATATAAAGCCAAGTACACTTTGTATTTACATATATGTCTGTAATTCAATGGAACTGGCAATGGGAAACAACCTGAATCCTGAAGCTCACAAGCCAGCTAGACTGGCCTTTCCAGTGGTGAGAAGACAAAAGACTGTCTCAAAAACAAGGTAAAAGGAGAAGGCCAGCACCCTAGGTTGTTTTCTTAACTCTACCCATGTGCCTTGACATACTTGTACCCATGTACACATACATATAAAAACACAAATAAATAATTATAATCCTTCCACAATGAAATCCTACCCAACCATTAAGAATGATGATCTGTAACTACATATACAAGTAAAACAGCAACCATGAAATGCTGTATACATACTATATATACACCACCTTAACAGAAGAATAAGTATACACAAATTTCACACATAAAAAAGCATATATGCTGTGTACTTATTCTATATTCCACCTTAATAGAAGTATAAACAAATATCACATACAAAAATGTGAACAGATTACTTCAGAATAACAAAATTAGGAGTGATTTCCTTCTACTTAATATTTCTTAGTTGTCTAAATGAACGTGTTTCACTTATAGATAAAGAAACAATCTATGGGGCTGAAAGTACAGCTTACTGATACAGGACTTGGCATATATATGTATGTGTTTGTGTCTCTGAGTTTAATCTTCAACATAGATAAAAGAATCTAAAAATAAAATATAGAAATTCACTTCCGTAGAATATTCTATCCTTGTGCATTAACTCATATCTGAAGGGAACTATACATAATACAATAATTCACTCAAAAAATGAATACTGTTTATTTAACTGTATGTTAAGTAGATAAGTACATCAAAAAGAGAAATTACAGGTCACAAGTAGAGGCAATTAAGGAAGAAGAAAGAAGGAAGAATAGCAGGAAGGAAGACCGGTGAAACATTCGGTGTAAGTTCTTGGTTCTTTAGATTTTTCACCTTTATTCATTCCTAAGTGTAATAGTACAACTATAATTATTTAGCAGTGGTTATAAATATGTTTAGATTCAAATATGTAATCCAGTATATAACTATACTTAAATAAAAATAACTAAAATTAAGGTATTAAAAAAAGTTCTCCCTATCCATATTATAAAACAATGAAATGGAAATATTTTGGAGTCTCCATCTTTAAAGAAATACTCTACACTATTGAAAGCACATCCCTATATGGGACATCTATAGCACAACCTTCAAAGTTCAGAGAATACAGTGGAAGAGGGGCCAGAAAAATGTAAGAGCTGGAGGATGGAAGAAAAGTGCTATGGAATGCTATCTTCTTGGCATGACATAGTTGTTGCACGTATAAACTCAAAGCAGCTATGATTACCTGCAGAAGACTGAGACTATCAATACTCAGTCAAGGATTGGGAGAGGCTCCTGCTCCTTTCCTGTGGAGCTATTGGCAGTTAATGGTGGCTGGAAAGGGGTACACTTTCTTCAGTGGTGTAGACACTGGTTGTAAGTTCTAAGTTGAGCCAGGCATGATGATGCACGCATCTTAATCCTAGCACTTGGGAGGCAGAGGTAGGAAAATCACTGTGAGTTCAAGGCCAGCCTGAGACTACATAGTGAATTCCAGGCCAGCCTATGCTAGAGTGAGAATACCTTTAATAAAAAAACAAACAAACAAACAAAAAACTTGTAAGTTGCCCATGCTCTGGTAAATTAGTTTCCACTCATGCTCATACACACAACTTTAGTTGAACTAAGACACACACACACACACACACACACCTCATCAAAGTAGAAGAGGGACTAGTAGGGAAGAAAGAGTTCAGTGAAAGTGTGAAAGTGACAAGAGAAGTTAATGGAAGACTGAATATCATCAAAATGCACTATATGCATGTATGAAATTATCATAAGATACATTTTTAAAGGCATGTTCTACATGGATGTTCACTTACTGAAGACTGGTGAACGGGGCAAGTATCTTTCCTATAAACTTTTAGATTCATAAATGAATTACCCTATTCAATACTAATAAACAACAAGCAAAAACTTCTGAATAATCCCAGCCTCACTGTACTGATTCATTTTATACCACAGATCAAAGTCTCAACCAGCATTTATGCTATAAGTTTTTGAAAAGGATGCTATAGTAAATAACAAGTAATATTACAAAAAATATAAAGCTGAAGAGACAAGGCAGTATTTTTTCATATGACAACCTGAGTTCCAGAATACCTATGTCATGTGACACTAGAGATGGCAGCTACACATTGTACCCTAAATCGCTAGAAGCCCAAAGACTTCCAAGAGTTGCTGAAAAATATTTCAGCATTGACTACTTGCTAGAAATAAAGTTATACAACCAATTCTGACCTTTAGGTGTAAAGGTCTCAAAGACATTACAGCCGCTGGTAAAAAGTTAGGATAAGCAACAGGTGCTGTAAAACCTGCTATCTCTGTCTATCTGCAGGGCCCAATCCACCCCAAGCACTGTTTGAGAAAACACAAAGGTAACTTAAGGAGTTATGTGAAACTTAATGAGTATAAACTATAAATTAAACAAATAACTATTATGGTTCCATAATTTTATTAAGCTGGGTAAAGTTCACCTGATATTTACATGATTATGTTATTATAAACATAGATCAACAGCAATGAAAAAATACATATTCTTAGTTTACTCATACATTTGCCTTTCTAACTGCATTAGAGTTTTGTTTTTCTTTTTTGTATTTGCAAGCAGGGGTGGGGAGACAGGCAGAGAGACAGGAGGCATACACCAGGGCCTCCTGAAACTGCAAACTAATTTTAGATGCATGTACTACTCCGTGCATCTGGCTCCACGTGGGCACTGGGGAACTGAATCCAGGGCTTTAGGCTTTGCAAGCAAGCGCTTTTAACCACTGAGCCAACTCTCCAGCCCCTCATTAGTTTTATAGAAAAACAGTGAGTTTTTTTAAAAGTATGTTTCATATTTAATCATGAAATACGTGTTCAGTGAGAAAAAGATACATAAAAGAAAATCAAAACAATCTATAATTCATATGTCAAATATAATCATGAATTATTTGTAACTTTTCTTTCTAGCACATTTTCAATAAAACATACTTCTCACCCTCCCTACAAAAATAAATTAGCACATTACACACACATAAAGTAACTTCCTTTTCTTTCCATTGTCCCACTTCACTAATAAGCTCTCAATAAGTGAACGTATTTTAATTACTGATATAAATTACTTAATACTCCTCTATTTTAACATATAGTAGCAAAAAGGAGTCAATCTTTTAAAAGACTATATTGAGCAGTTTTATATGTTTATCTAAATATTTATCTCAGTATTTTGTTGAAATTCTTCAAAGTAAAACTATTGAGCAAGTAGTTTAGGCTTTTGATACTTACTGATAAACACTTTTAGGAAGACGGTACTTGTAACACTTGGGGGCCCTAAGGTGTATTAATCCAAATGTGTATATTTTAAAAGTTAGATATTATCATAAAAATAATTACCTTCAATTTGATGAAAATATTTTCTCTGGAATAAGTTGTAATAAAATATAATGTTTCGAGCCTGGCGTGGTGGCGCATACCTTTAATCCCAGCACTCAGGAGGCAGAGGTAGGACGACTGCTGAGTTCGAGGCCACCTTGAGACTACAGAGTGAATTCCAGGTCAGCCTGGGCTAGAGTGAGACCCTACCTCGAAAAGCCAAAAAAAAAATTTGTAAGTTGCCCATGCTCTGGTAAATTAGTCTCCACTAATGCTCATACATACAACTCATGCACACACTTTAGGAGTACAAACTGATCCTAAAATAATATGCTATACTCAATCTTAAAAACATATACAGAAGGGCAGTAATGTTCATGAATATGAGCAAAGTACAATGATATGTATGCATGAAAATGTAATAATGAAACACACTACTTTGTACACTAACTAAAAAATGCACAATAACAGAAAGGAAATTTATAAAATTATATAGACAAAACAATCATACTTTTGGGTACATATGAGAAAGACTATCAGTAAGTATTAAAAACAGCCTCAAATCAAATGGGTAACATTAAAATTATATAAACTAAGGAATATCTCATACATATAAAACTAAAAAAAAAAACAAGCAGATCGTGCCTAATAAGTAATGTATTCTTGTTCAGTTTAAATTCATTTTTTTCCATTAGTCATCATTAGCATCATCACCAAGGACACCTATACTTTAACCAATAGCAATAAAGGCTTAATGTTTTCAGAACTTATACCAGCAAAGAGTTAAAGTTATATGTTATAAATACATTATGCTTACAGGCTTAAATGACTTTCCCAAACTTAACAGATATGAGAAAAAAAATCCTGTGATTTTTAGCCAATACTTTTCTATAAAATCTTTACTTAAAAATATTTTAGAGCAACTCTTTAGATAGAAAATATTCTTAAAAAACAAGATTAAAAAAAGTCCATACAGAAATTCACTGAGCCATACATTCTCCCTTCTCAGCACTCACAAGTATTTCACTATACAAAAATAAGACTAAAATAAAAACAAATTGGCACACATTTTCTAACTCACTGAACTGATCCCTTAAGATCCATGCATTCTCAGGTTGGAAGATAGAGGCTGAGTGAGTTAGACTCTCCAGAGAATAAACTGGGCAAAGTTGGATAATGGCAATCAAAAGTGGTCGACCCCAATATTAAAAAAGCCCACCCTACATCCTGTAGGAATTGGCTCATTGGGGAGCTCACTGCTCCCAGTGAGAGAGAGAAATAAAGTGCCAACAACAGATAGCAGAAGCCATAGTTTTAAGACAGAGAGGCACAGAAAAGCTGTACTGGCTTTCAGTAACAGATACAGTAAAGGACAGAAGGGGGTGAACAGCAGTTTGCACACAGGCAGTGGCAGAGGTGTAGACACTCTAGAGACACCTCTTCTTGGCAAGAGGCAGTAGACTACAGCAGTGATAGAAGCTACTTTAAATGACCCCTGCCAAGTCAGTGACTTGGCTGAGTGAGACCCTCTGTGAACCTGACTCTCAGGAAACTCAGAACAAGTATCACGAGATTAGATGAAACTAAACCTGGACAAAAGAATAACTTAGACTGTGAGGAAGAAATTTTGAATTGGAACCATGCAGTGTTCATTCAGGTGGCAAACTGGTCAAAGCCAGAGGCAGCAGGGGATTCCAATCTGTACCCACCACCAAGACATCTGGAAAGACTGCATGGGCACAGCAAACATTCACAACCTGCCCTGTGAACACTAGATGAGCCTCTGTGACTAGATCTTGCAAAGAGTTTTGTGAGGCAAGGCCAGCTTTAGAAGTGAACTCCCCAAAAATTGACTTAGAAGTGTGACCAGCAACTGTTACACAACATTATGAAGGACTGTCCACTGCCTGGGCTAGCACCTGTAACCTGATCTCTAAAGGCAAGAATAAGATTCAAAACTTGAATCAAATGACCCTTGAAAGGCCATGAAAGCCTTTCGTGAATGGCATCCAAGACTCAATTTGTACAGGAATGTTTAGGCCTGTGACACACTGCTATAAGCCTGAGAAAAAACACCAAAACTCAAACTGGCAAAGAGATGAGAACTTATTCACACCATACTCCCATTCAGCTGTCAGATTTATTCCTCATTCATTTAATACCCAATGTCACTTTAACAAGCCACAAGCTGGACTTGTACGGTTTCTATGTCTCATCCTCCTGAAAACTAGGAGTGTTTGAAATTACCTGATTGCCTTTCTTTACCTCTTTCTTTGCATTCTACCTTTAGCCAAAACTGCCTCCCCCTTGCACCATAAATCCCTACCCCTTCTCCATCTACTTATGTTTCCCTTCTCTGCAACACTAATCACTACTCTCATTCTGCCTTATCATATTTCCATTCATACCCAAAGTAACTAATAAAATACACATATAATCTGTGTTCTTTACTTCCTAAAAATGATTAACACTAAAGGGGTAGTTGATTTTTTTCTTTGAATTTGACTATAACTGTAATTTAACAGTGGGCCTCCAATTTGATAGTAATTATACAGATAATACTCTACTCAGGGGATACTGGGGACTGAGCCTTGTGCCCCAAACAACAGCGTAACAAAAGAAAATGACACTTCAACTTTACTAAAATGTAGTTCTTTGTGAGAATTACAAGTATCTCCACAAATAAAAAGTGATTTATTTAAAAAAATTAACAAAATACCAGATACAAAAACATGAGAAAGCCAGGCATAGTGGCGCCTTTAATCCCAGCACACGGGAGGCAGATGTAGGAAGATCACCATGAGTTCGAGGCCACCCTGAGAATACAGAGTGAATTCTAGGTCAGCCTGGGCTAGAGCAAGACCCTACCTTGAAAAACCAAAACAAACAAAAAAATATGAGGAACATGAAAAATATAATGACTCTTCCAAAAATTACTAACACCACAGTAATGACCTCCAATAAGAGTGAAATATCCAAAACCCTAGAGAAATCAGAAAAATGATTATAAATATTTTCCAAAACAATCAAAGAGAACAAAATAAATTCCTATACAAATTCCCAGGGAAACAAGCAGTTACATGACATGAGGAAGTAAATACAGAAAATGAAAATACAATTCAATAAAGAGAAAGAAATACTTAAGCACTTTCAGTAAGTCAAATAAAAAGCTCCATAGAAAGCCTCAGCACCAGAGTAGATCAAGAGGAGGACAGAATATCAATATCAGGCCCTGTCTGGTCAAGGAACTGGAGTATTCAGTGACAAAGGTAAATTAATACAGTTCAAACAATATTCAAGACCTATGGACACCATGAAGAGACCAAACCTACATATGATGGGCACAGAAGAAAATTTTCATTTCAAAGGGAAAATAATATATTTTCAATAAGATCATACCAGAAAAATTTCCAAAAATATTAAAAAAACATGCAACTTCTACATGCAGCAGAATTTGTGACATCAAACAAAAAAGACCAGAAAAGAACCTCACCATGTTCTATCATAAACACTAAACATACAGAACATAAAAAGCATATGAAACAAAAGTCACATATAAAAACAGGCCTATCAAAATAACAGCAGACTCCTCAACAGAAAATTTGAAAGCCAGAAAGGCATGGAATGCTGAAAGAAAACTTCAAACCCAGACTACTATACCCAGAAAAAAGTGTCTATTGTACTTAAAAGAAAAAAAAATTCTATGGTAAGAACAAGCTAATGAAATTCATGGTCACCAAGTCAGCTCTACAGAAGATATATGAAGGAATCCTTCTGAATAAAGAGAAAGAAAAAAACATAAGCCCCACTAGAACAGTAGCAAACAAATAAAACTAAACACTACAAAATCAACAAAATAACAAGAATTAGTATGCACAATTCAATAAGATTCTGATTATTAGTGGTCTCAAATTTCCAATCCAAAGACACAGGCTAGCCTACTGGATTAAAAAAAAAATAAGATCTATTTGTTACCTCTAAGAAATTTTCCTTACCATAAAAGATAGATACTACATTAGGATAAAAAGAGAGCAAAAGATATTCATGTAAATGAACTCTTAAACAAGCAGGTGTCACTATTTGTCTGACAAGAGACTTCAATCCAAAACCAATTATTTCATACTAAGAGAATGCAGCAGACAGCTTCAGGTTCACTGAGATGAACTTCCAGACCAAGCACAGTTATGGAGGAAGGGATTTATTGAAACTTACAGATCCAGGGGAAGTTCCATAAATGGCAGAAGAAGCTGGCCTGCCTTCACAGAACCAAGCAGAGAGAGAGACAAGCACAAGCCAAAAGCCACACAGCACAGCACACTTCAGGAACTCCAGCTAGGCATGCTTTGCATATCTTTAGATTGAAATCTGAAACCCACCACCACACCTTAAGATTCACCCAGTGACACTGACTCCAGCCAGGTGGCTGCAGATGCAAACTACAAACAAATAAAAAACTGAATGTATTGGGGGCCATCTATTCAAACCACCACAGAGAACAATCCATCATGAGGACACTGTAATTTTCAGCATATAGTCACCCAAAATCAATGTATCCATTTTCTTAAGATACTACTAAACATAAAGTCAGAGATTAAGGCCAACACAATAATGGTGACTGATTTTGGTACAATATATCATAAATAGACAAATATTCCCCCCCCCCAAAAAATAAACAGAGGAACCTGTGAACTAATGACATTATCGATCTAATGTATGCAACAGACATATACTTAACATTCCATCCAAACACAGAATACATATTCTCAGCAGTACAAAGAACTTTCTCTATAATAGATCAGAATAGGTCATAAAGCAAATCTTAATAAAAACAGGAACACAAGCAATTTCTTGCATTTTTATCTAACCATACATAAATAAAACTAGAAATCTACAGCAAGATATATTAAAACACAAGCGATTAAACACAGTATTAAATGATAAATAGATCATCCAAGAAATTAACTGGTACAATAGTGGCATGTCTGTTATGGGGGAAAGCAACTGCTCTCTTGTTGAACTAGAGGCCCCTTCCATGGGAGAGAGTACATGCCTGCTAATGAATACCTAATCAAAAGTCTATGGCTGGGGAGCTCATAAGCCCTAGGGAAATAACGCCTGCTACCGCTTGGCTAAATGCATATATTATGCCCACCAAACTGCCCTGTAAGCACTTTTTTTTTTTTTTTTTTTTTTTGGTTTTTCAAGGTAGGGTTTCACTCTAGTCCAGGCTGACCTGGAATTCACCATGTAGTCTCAGGGCGGCCTCGAACTCATGGCAATCCTTCTACCTCTGCCTCCCGAGTGCTGGGATTAAAGGCGTGTGCTACCACGCCCAGCTTAGCGCTTTTTAAAATGCTCATACCCATATATTAATGCTACTCTCACTTTTTTTTAGAAAAGCTTCTATTTTCAGATGGTGACGACCACTGGGGTGACTCTAAAGTCACCATAATGCACAGAGGAAGTAGAGTGTTCAGCACTGAGGCACCTTATTCACACCCTCCAAGACTCAGGATCCATTTGAGGAAGAAGTAGAGGAAAGAATGTAAGAGCCAAAGGAAGGATAAGATTGCTTACAATACAATCTTCCAGACACAAAATGTTCTTGATATTCATGACCTTGCAGTACCTGAAACTACCTAGACAAGACAAGACATTCATATTAGAACAAACAGATAATGTCAGAAAATAAAAGAGAGACTAAACTAGAAGGGAGTGGGCATTTGATGAAGGGTGGATTTGAGGGGCGGAATAGGAATAGAGGGAAGGAATTACCATGGTTTATTGTCTAGACTTATGGAAGCTGTCAATAAAAAGTAAAAAAAAAAAAAAAACACTCCTAAAATCAAAAGCCAGGCGTGGTGGCGCACACCTTTAATCCCAGCACTCAGGAGGCAGAGGTAGGTGAATCGCCATGAGTTCAACATCACCCTAAGACTACATGGAGAATTCCCTACCTCTGGAAAAAAAAAAAAAAAAACCCTCCTAGAATCAGATGAAAATGAAAATACAATATATGAAAACCTATGGAATATAATGAAGCAGTCTAATGCTGGAACTTCTACAAGTGCCAACACTTAAAAAAAAGAAAACCAGATTGCAAAATCAATACCTCAAAAACAATAGATGGAAAGCAATAATAAAAATCAAGGTAGAAAATAATAAAATGAATGCAAAAAATTATAAAGAATTAATTCTTCAAAAAAACTGGTGAATATTGATAATCCCACTGAGGAGGCCCTCAATGGAATGAGTGTGGGAGAGCAGGAATACTAAGAGTAAATCAATGGGAATATGACCAACATGCAGTATGTTCATAAAGCCCACAATTAATAAAAATAAAATAACAAACAGGATGAACAAACCCTTATCCAAAATAACTAAAAGGAAGGAAAACCAAAATTAATAAAATTAGACTTGAAAAGGGATACCAGTTGAAGATAGATAGCAAAGAAATCCAGAAAGTAACTAGGACATAATTTCATTTAGTAAAAAATTTAAAAGAAGTGGATGGATTTCTTTAAGTACATGAACTAACACAGTTAAGCCAAGATGATAAATGATAATTTAAAAAGGCCTATTGCCAGCAATGACACCGAAGCAGTTAGAAAACAATCTCCAAATTACAAAATGCTCAGGCCCAAATAGATTCACTGAATTCTACCAGAATTCAAAGAATACCAATCCTTATGAAATTATTCATAAAATAGAAAAGGAATGTTACCAAACTATTTTTTATGAAGCCAATATCGCCTGATACGACAAAACTAGAAAAATGACATTAAAGAATATTTCAGCTCAATCCCCCTGATGAACATAGATGTACATGCTCTGAATAAAATACATGCAAACCAAGTTCAAGAACACACTGGAAAGGTAATTCACTATGATAAGGTGGGCTTCATTCCAGAGATGGAATGATGGTTCAATATACACAATCAATAAATGTAATACATCAGATAAGTTGACTCAAGACCAAAAATCACATGATCATTTCAAAAGATACATAAAAAGCCTTTGACAAAACTTCAACATTCCTTCATAATTAAGTCCTAGAGATACAACAGATCAAGGAAACATATATTAACATAATCAAGGCTATATACAACAAACCTATAGCCAACATTGCTAAATGGGGAAAACTTCAATGTATTTCCACTAAAGTCAGGAAAAAGACAAGGGTATCCACTTTCTCCAATATAGTAATGGAAGTCTTCAACAGAAGAAAAAGATGAGAAGGAAGTAAAAAGGATACAAATAGGAAAGGTAGAAGCTAGATAATAGCAGATAATATAATCCTATACATAACACCTTCTAAAGACTCCACATCAGAAAGGTTTTAGGTCAGATAAACAATGAAGTGGCTGGATACAAAATTAACATACAAGAATCAGTAACCTTATTATATACCAATAACAAAGATGCCAGCTAACATCTGCTGGTATCTGGCTAAATGTATATACTATGCTCACCAAACTGCTCAGTAAGAACTTCTCTTAATATTCATACTCATATATTAATGCTACTCTCACTTCTGGTTAGAGAAGCTTCTCTTTTCAGATGGCAGAGACCTTGAGATGATTCAGAGGCACCATGGTGCTGAGAAGACATGACAGAGGAATGCTCAGCATTGAAACATCTTCATCACACCTTCAAGGCTCAGGGTCCATTGCAGAAGAGGTGGCAGAAAGAATGTAAGAGCCAAAGAAAGGGTAGGGCTCCTTACAATGCGCTCATCAAGACACAAAATGGCCACAATAACCATGACCTCACAGTGCCTAACATTACCTATACAAGACTATCATCATAGGAGGAAAAGATGATGACATCAAAATAAAAGAGACTGATTGAGAAGGGGAATGGGTATGATGGAGAGTGGAGTTGCAAGGGGGAAAGTGGGGGGGGGGTTGCCATGGCTTATTGTCTGTAATTATGGAACTTGTCGATAAAAAAGAGAATAGGGGAAAAAAAGATTTAAAGACCCAATCCCATTTACAAATTGACTGATAAAATGATAAACTCCCATGAAATTAAACTAACAAAGGAAGTGGAAGATCGCTACAATAAATACTACAACACTGAAGAAATTAAAGATATTTAATGGAAAAATCTCCCATGCACATATATTGAAGAGATACTGTTAAAAATAGCTATCTTACCAAAAGCAATCTACATATTCAATACAATTCCAATGCCATTTTTCACAGAAATAGTAAAAAAAAAAAAAAAAATCTTAAAACTCATATGGAAGCATAAAAGACCCTGGATAGCCAAAACTATCTGAGGAAAAAAAGAATAATGACTGATTTCAAGTTACACTACAAAGTCATAGTCAACAACAGTCACAAAAAAACAAAGCATAACACTGGCACAAAAATATAAAAGTACATCCATGGAATGGAAGATTCATATACTGCTACAGATTTTTGACAAAGATGCCAAAAATATGCATTGCAGAAATGTCTTCAACAAATGGTGTTAGAAAATTTTGATATCCATTGAAAATAAGAATGAAACTAAGTTTTTCAGATACTGCACAAAAATCAATTCCAAATGGATCAAACACCTTAACATAATACCTGAACCTAATATTATTAGAGAAGGGCTGGAGTTGACACAGCAGCTAAGAGAACTTCCTATGAAATATGAGGACCTGAAAAGGCCTGGGAGACCACTAGAGTTTGAGTTCAAGTATGTACACAATTAGTTGGGTGAGGTCATGTGGCTCTATAAGCCCAGTCCTATGGGGGAGCAGGGACAAGAGAATCAAGAGAGCTTGCCAAAAATATGGCAAGCTCTGGGATCAGTGAGAGACTCCAGATCAAATAAGAACTGGCATAAGAGTAATGCAGTGGGAACTCAACAGTCTACTTCAGCCACCTCAGGCTTGCATTCCACCATGGAGAGTACATAGGGTGTAGCATGGGCACATTGATATATATACACCCCTTCCTACACACATGAGCAAAGAAGCTTATTTTAAAAAGTAGAGAAAGAACACCAAGATACAGACATAAATAAGAATTTTATGAATAGGTCTTCAGTTGACCAGGAAATAAGGCTATTGACACTACAAATGGGACATCCTGAAATTAAAACACTTCTGAACAGTAAAGGAAACAACTGAGTGGACAGACAACCCGTAACAGAAAACTTTTGTTAGCTATACATCAGACAGAAGATTAATATTTATAATATACAAATAACAAAAAAAAAACTAAAAAGAACTCAAAGAAACCAATTAATAAATGGGCAAATGAAATGAACGGACAATTCTCAAAAGACAAAATACAAATGTCCGGTACACATATGATAATAGGTTCAAACTCCATCAAAGAAATACAAATTTCTATCCTTACCTCAGAAAGACAGAATCTCACAGTTGTTTTAATTTGCATTTCCCTGACGGTTAGGGATGTTGAACATTTTCTTAAGCGTGTGTTTGCCATTTGCAAACATTAAAATATCAGATGAAAACAAATGTTGATGAGGATGTGTAGAAATAGGAATCCTCATTCATTGTTGGTGGGAATGTAAGCTGGTACAACCACTATGGAAAGCAATATGGAGACTCCTAAAAAGGTTAACTATAGAGTTACTGACAGACTCAGTTCTTCCCTTACTGGGTATTTACACTAAGAGCTCCACACCTCAGTTCAGAGATACTTGCTCAACCATATTTATAGCTGCTCAATTCATAATAGTAAGAACTAGAATCAACCCAGGTGCCCATCATTGGACGAACGGATAACCAAGGTGTGGTGTATCTACACAATGAACTTTTACACAGCAGTAAGAAAAAAAAATGACACAATGAAATTTGTAGGAAGAAGGTTGAACTTGGAACAGATCATAATTACACAATCATAGAAGAACAATATTCACATGGTCTCACTCATTTGCAGCTCCTAACCTGGATCAGCCTGAAATGCTGACATACCTAATAGGCATCTTGAGGCCTGGACAAAAGGGAGGGTAGGGCTTTAGGGGAGGGTAAGGATGGTGGTGGTGGGGGGACACAAAACTGAACCCAAATGGATCTGGTACCATAGAATCCTATATCCTGGAAGACACACTAAAAGGTTGAACCTTCAACAGGACCTAAGGGGGAACATCTGAATCGAAGGGCCCTGGAGAGGGTGGGATGAAGCCTAACCTTAAATTTCTCCTTTTTTTTTTTTTTTCTTTTTTCTATTTTCTTTCTTTTTCTTCTTCCTTTTCCCTTGGCACTAGCCTGTAATTCCCAGTACCAGGATGTGGTTAACACTCACAATGAGCTGTTGATCAGAGAGACCTACAAGGTTTCCAAAAACAAGATATTGTGGTAGAGCACTTGATTACCCACCAGAGGCTAATGGACCCTACTACTGAAGACACCATATGCTGTTGGTACAGAACATGGAGAGACCTGGCTGGAATCTGGAAGAGAGCCAGTCCCTAGAAAGTTAGCCTGTCTAGTGCTACAAAGTACTACATGAGCTACTGAGGAAAGTGGCTAACATTTGTCTGTGACCAACTCAAGGTCTAAGCTACTCAGAAGCAAACAACCTGATGTGATGCTCACACAAATGCAATAGTGGCACACAGCCATGGTGGGTAACCAACTGCTTTTGGACTGGCTCACAGATCCACTCAGTGGAAAGGAAACCATATCTAGAATTGGGAAACAAGTCAGAGTCATATCCAGATAATGAGTTTGCTTCCCAATATCAAGCTCCCACAAATCTTGGGCTACAAGAAGATCTACACCCATTAAATTCTCTCTAAACTAATAATGGTTATCACATTTAACCTTCACTCTCTGTTGGAAAATCTGCGTCTTTTATTCAGACAGAAGTGGGACCTAAGGACAGAAACGACCCATCACACTTCACCAGGGCCCCAGCTGAAACCATACGGGAACTGGGAAATGAGCATGAGTGCTGCTTTCTCAGTGAACCTGATATCAGCACAAGGGTGAAGGAGATAGATACTGAGGACACTAAACACCTACCAAAGCAGAAATCCAGAGGCTCCTAAGAGCCCATTACTGAAGTAGACTTAAAACGCACTCAACATGGCTCAGGGAATTTCATGGAAGACAGGGCGGAAAGATTTATTAGAGCCACAAGTTGAGACATTATGCACAGAGACATTGCCTCTTCTCCATAACTGATAGCTGTCCCCACAATGCACGACCGACAATCCCTATGGTGATGAACTGCATCCCTAATGAGGAGGGACCCTTTGGAGAGGGGACAAGGATGAGGGAAAGGATGGTACCAACATGTACTGATAAAAAAATATATATATGTATATAAACATATATATTAATATAATAAACATAATCATAAATAATATATAATTGATATATAATAAATAGAGCAAACAATAAATATATATTAATATAAGTAACATATATTACTTATTTTATATATATAAACTTCACTGAGATTACACCTTACTCCAGAAGAATGGCAGTCACTGAGAAAACAAACAAGTGCTGGTGAGAATGTGGGTGAAAGGGAACCCTTGTACACACTGACAATGGGAATATAAATTAGTCCAACTTCTGTGAAAATTAGTAAGGAGGTTCCTCAAAAAACTAAAAATAGGGGCTGGAGAGATGGCTTAGTGGTTAAGGAAATTACTTGGCTGCAAAGCCATAGGACCTAGGTCAGTTATCCAGGACCCACATAAACCAAATGCACAAGGTGGCATGTACATCTGGAGTTCGTTTGAAGCAGCTGAAGACCATGAAGAGCTCATAATCTCTCTCTCTCTCTCCTTCTCTCTCCTCCTCTCTCTTTCTCTCTCAAATAAGCAAATATAAACAAAATATTTAAAAACAACTAGACACATAGTGACTTGATGGCCCAGCTATAACACTGATTATTTACCCAAGGGTCTCCAAGTCAACATATGACAGAGATAATTGTGCATCAATGTGTATTGCTGCATTATTTACAAGACTCAAGTTATGGAACCAGACTAAGTGTACAACAATAGAATGGATAAGGAAAATGTGAGATAGATGGATGATTGATTGATAGATAGTAGATAGCTAGATAGATATAAAATGCTTTTTTCAGTTAGAAAGAACAACTTTTTTATAGGAAAATGAATATAACTAGAGATAGTATTAAAATTAAGCCAGTTTCAGAATGACAAATATCATGTTTTCTCTTATTTATGACTGCTAGATTTTATTTAGATACATAAAATTATTTATGTATATAGGACATCAAACTAGAAGTGAAACTGGGTAGGGGAATATAAAGGACTAATAGGAAGATGTAGGAAAAAGGGAGGTTAGGTAAGTATGAAGGGATATGCTCAAAGTATACTTCTGGGAATTTTTTTTAAAAAGTTAAAATGAAACAGAGATAAAAATTGCAAATTTGAGAGAATATAACTTTTTACAATATTTGCACTTAATAGAATATTTAACTCAATTTAACTAAGAACTTAATTAACTGATTAGTTTCATTACTTTGACTTTGTGTGATTTATTTATTTAAATCCAATTTAAATAGAATATGTAATTTGTACTAATAAAGATAAAATTATATTGCTAAACTACAAACTTCACTTTTGAGTTAGTGTGCCAATGTGTAAATTATAATACATATCATGTAATAAAATATGTATTTAAAAATATCTGGATTACTTCATTTAGTCATTTAAAATGTTTTCCTATTAAAGACACCATAAATTCATATTTAACGTAAACTTAGATCAGAACAACCATTTTTCATTTGTTAAATGGGTCAAGAGGTTAAAATTTTAAAATAAAAATTTTTAAATTACCTTCAAATAAACTGAGGTCTCTTCGTAGCCGTGGTCCATAAAGCCCTTCTAAAATACTCTCAAAACCTGTGTTTCCAAAGAGAGAATAGTGTATTAACTACTGGAAAAAGTCCATTCTTTTGAATGATTAAAACCCATACATTATGTCAAGCAGCAAAGTTTTATTTTCACCTAGTTTAATTAATCTGAACTAGCTAGTATGCATTAAGCAGCTATATGATAAGTATCAGTAATTACATGACTGTAAAATATTAAAACACTCAAATGCATATATTAACTAATGAAATAAACACTGTCACTCAAAATTATCCCTGAGTGAAAATCCAGTGAACAAGCACATAATTTGGGGGTCAGAGAACTGCAGAAAAGATGGTAGTCCTATGGCATGATGATACAATTAAAATAACTATTATGAATTAAATGTTTTCACTGTACTTTTTCCTATGGTTTCAGTATGTTCAGATATACAAGTCTTTACCACTTTGACTGAAGTGACTACAACTATGAATGTCCACATACATATAAAATGATCTAATAATACATTTCTTACAATCTGTCCTTGCCATTCAATGACACATGACTAGACTAGGGCAGATTTCTTATAGTCATCTTACGGAAAAAAACAAATCTTGTAAAAGGCATGTATTACCATTCTTATGTTTATATTTTTTTCTAAGAAATGTTCATTTAAACGTACAAGGTAGCACTTGTGTCTGGAGTTCATTAGAAAAAAAAAGTAACATTTTTAGCCTGAAAGACAAGAAAAAGTGAGTGCCCATGGGTAGAAACACCTACTGTAAAAAGTATGGTACATAAGACTTCACTATTAATAAAACACAACAAGCCAGGCGTGGTGGCACATGCCTCTAATCCCAGCACTCGGGAGGCAGAGGTAGGAGGATTGCTGTGAGTTGGAGGCGAACCTGAGACTCCATAGTGACTTCCAGGTCAGCCTGAGTTAGAGTGAGACCCTACACTTTGAAAAACAAAACAAAACAAAACAACAACAACAAAAAAAACCACAACAACTTCAGGCTGGAAAGATGGCTCAGCAGTTAAGGCACCCAAGGTGGATTCCCCAGTACCCATGTAAAGCCAGATGTAAAGTGGTATATGCATTTGCAGTTCGTTTACAGTAGCTAGAGGCCCTGTACACACACTCTCTCTCTCCCTTCTTCCCTCTCTCCTTTTCCTCCCCCCCCCATCAAATTGCAAATAAATAAAAATTTTAAAACAACAACAATTTGTTCATTGTTATGGACTATCTTAATTTTAAGGGCAGTTACTGAAAATACTATTAAGTTATAAATCCTATATCACTGTATTTCCTTACAAGTGTTCTAATTCCTGACTAACTACTTTAAGATTTCATAATTTCCTTTTTAAGTCTGTTTCATATTTAATTTCAAGGGGTTTCATAGAGCACAAGGAATCCAAAGGGATGAGGGGAGTCCAGGATAGCAAAATAATTGGGAAACCAAGAAAAATAACCAATGAAAACATGTTTATTAGGGAGAAAAAAAAAGATGTGTCTTACAAATGATGATGCCTTATATTTGGCAGTCAATTATCATGGTTCATGTGAAATGACCTAGTTCCTAAGAGTAATCTTCAGGTAGAAAAGTAAATCAACTACCCCCAGAGAAAACTCTCAAGATTGCTACAGAAAAGACTTCCATACTGGGTTAAGACTCATATATAGTAACTATCAGGCTCTTGAAGTAATGTAATTCTTACTCATTTTTATCTTGGGGTAGCGTAACAACTGCTCAAAGAAGTACATAAGATTTTCCCTTAAACTGTGGACCTCCATTTACTTTTTTTTTTTTTAATTTGAGAGAGAGAGAGAGAGAGAATTTGCACACCAGGGCCTCAGCTACTGCAATTGAACTCCAGATGCTTGTGCCATCTAGTGAGTATATGTGAACTTGCGCTTGCATGACTTTTGTCCATCTGGCTTACATGGGATCTGGAGAGTCAAACATGGGTTCTTAGGCCTTGATGGCAAGTGCCTTAACTGCTAAGCCATCTCTCCATCCCAGCTCTCCATTTTCTATAAAGATTTTTAGTTTTCTTTTGGTTAATAATTTATCTTTCAGGTAAACAGAACCTTTCATACTGCTAAAATGATCCTCTCTATTTCTAGCAATTTGACCCTATGTACTGAAAGTACAAGCTATAAAACATTTTTATTATATTTTCCATAACAAATCTTTTAATCAATCTTTTCCACTTATCTGTATTACCAAACATGACACAGTATGATTTCTTTTCAACCTTCTCTTAAATTTTATAAGAACTTAATAATTTAACTGTTATTAATGTTTGGTTTTAAATCTCATATCTAATTTTGATCTGTCTCAAGGTTCTAGCATTTTATTTTCCTCCACTCTTGCAAATTTATAATTCACTGAATATCCTAAGTTGCTCACTCATTGGCATGACAATTACTGCACATATTTTATTTCTCTTCTGGCTGAATCTCAGACTCTGAGCTTTTTAATTACTGCACTTACTCCAGTAAAGCATAGTGCCAGTAATGACATTACTAGGTTGATATCTGCCATTTTGTTAGGTGGTTTATATTTGTTTCCCATACACAGCTTAAGGCATTTTTTTATAATAGTTGTTTTTCCTTTTTATTAGCATATGCTAATTATATAAAATAGTTTCCTTATGAGACTTTCATATGTAATATTGATATTTTCACCCCTATATTACCTTCTCTTGTCCCTAATCTCCCTCTTTCCCTTCCCCTTTCATAGTAGTCCCATTTTACTTTCTTTTTGTTAACTTTAGACTCTGCATACAGAAAAAAAAAGTAATATATGTTTTAGTCTGGCTTATTTTGTTTAAGATGATGCTCTCTTGTGCCGTCTATTTTAGTGTAAACATGATTTAGGTCTTCTTTATGGCTGAATAAGACTCTATTGGGCATTTATCGTTTTCTTCATATATTCATCTTCTGACTGGCAATTAAGCTAACTTTGCAACATGGGCTATTATAAATAATGTCACTATAAACATGAGTATGCAGGTATGTCTACTGCATGCTGACTAAATCCTTAAGGCATACATCATGGAGTGATACAGGTTGAGCATATGGTAGTTCTTGTTTCAGATTTTTGAGAGAACCTTCATACTAATTTCCACAGTGGCTGGAACAATTCACATTCCCCCTGTGTACATGAATGTCTTGTTCAGTACATTTGCCAACATTTGTTCCTTTTTGTTTTTAATTGATGACAGTCCTTTGGAGTACACTAAGATAATATGTAGTTTTGATTTGAATTTCACTGATGGATATAAATGTCAAAATGTTTTCATGTATTTAAGGCCATTCTTATGTCTATCAAGTATCTACTTCATCTCCTTATCTGTAGATTCTATTATTTGCATTTGTGGCATCTAGTTTCTGGGGTTCTTTATAGATTCTGGATATTAATTTCCTATCAGAAGAATACCTACCAGATTTCTTCTCATTCTGTAGGTTATATTTTCACTCTGGCAATTGTCCCCTTTGTTGTCAGAATCTTTATTTAATTTTATGCAAGTCCATTTCCATTTCCTGAGCTATAGCAGTCCTATTCAGAAAAAAGCTGCCTACCTATAGTCTAGAGTATTTTCCTATGTTTGTCTCTAGTAGTTTCAAAGTTTCAAGTTTTATATTTAGATCTTTGATCCATTTTGAGTTGATTTTTGAACTGGTTTCAGATAGAGATCTAGTTTTATTCTTCTGTATGTGAGAAAGGGCTGCTATGACGGAAGTCTAGTATCAGTGACAATGGCCAGCTCTCACTACAGTATTACTCCTTCAGCTGCATACAAAGATACAACCTGCACATTCCTCATCTCATCAGAAGGAAAATGCCCTCAGCTTCCCCATATGCTTGCCAGGGTCTTGAAATTCATTACCAACTAAAAAGTCACAAAGAATGTGGAGGAATTTTAGAGTTTAAATTCCCATCACATGGCAGGTATATGTTGTTCAACTGCACTCAATAGCACTTTATTGGTCTATTACTTAATGTTGTCTTGACTGTGCCAAAATACCTGATAAAAGCAACTTAAGGGTTTATTCAATTATAGACCCAGGTTACAGCCCATCATAGTGTGTAAGGCATAGCAGTAGGAGGATGAAGCAGCTGGTCACATCACATGCATAATCAGAAAGTAGAGTGCAATGAAGCTACTGCTTAGCTCACTTTGGCCTTTTTATTCATTCCAGAACTCTGACTCATGGAATGAGACCTCCACCAACAGGGTGAGTCCTCCTACCCCAATTAACCTAATCTAGAGAAATCTCCCAAAGACACTCCTAGAGATGTTTCCATGATGATTATTAATTCTGTCAAATTAATAACCACAGATTATCCATGACAGGCATATTCAAGCACAACACTTAAGCCATACCCTTCTTCCCACTGTCCCCTTAATGCAAAATATATTCAGCACATCTCTAAAAGTTCCAACAGTCTCTAATATTCCCAACACTAATCTAATGTATAAGCACAGAGTCCCTTCTGAGACTCAGGTGTATTAGTCACTTTCTCAGTGCTGGTATGAAATACCTGACATGAAGTAATGTAAGGGAGGAAGGGTTTATGTTGCCTTACAGTCTGAGATTACAGTCCACCATGTAGGGAAGGTATGTCAGCACATTCAGTCCAAAGAGGAACTAGAGTGATGAATGCTGGTGTAAAGCCAGCTCTCACCTTCTTATACAGTCCATAACCCCTGACACACACAGTTAAGACAGGTCTTCGTACCTCAGTTAATTTAATCAAGATAATCCCTCACAGGCACACCCAGAAATTAACCTATTCTAGATAATCTCTCACAGGCCTGGCCACAGGCTCATTTCCAAAGGGATTCTAGGTCCTTGTATCAAGTTGATAACAAAACCATCACATTAGGCAACCTTTTAACTGTGAACTCCTGTAACATCAAAACACAAGTTACATGATTCCAATACAGAATAGCACAAAATAAATATTCCCAACCCAAAATGAAGGAATAGGAGCATAGTCAAGATCTGGAGCTCACGAGAAAAATCATTTGAGCTATAAGGGCTTGGGCAACACCATCCCTCCAGCACATCTGCCTTATTAGCATTTAACTCATAGTGTCTCCCTTGGGCCAGCTCCACTCTAAGCCTGAAGACTTGCTCAGCAGGTATAGCAATTACCTTCTTGTTTCTGTGACAAAACACACAATTAGAAGTAGCATATGAAAGGAAAGGGCTCTTTCAGATTACAGTTTTGATGGCAAGTTTCATCATGGCAAGAATAGACCTCAGAATTTCATATCTTTGTCACATCAGTTGGGAGGAAGCATCAAGAATGAGTGAAGTGAGCACTGACAAAGGGAGCTGCATTATAAAATCCCACACTTCCTCCAGCAAGGTTGCACCACCTGGGGATCAAATATAAGGCTAATCATAAACATGTAAGGCTTTGTAGACTATTTTACATTCAAACTACCAGTCTGCCCTTGGCCTCTACAGAATCTTGGTTATCTCATAATGCAAATTTATATCACAACAAATTTAAAAGATCCCATAGTCCTTACCAGTCCCAACAATGTCCCAAAGTCTCATCCAACAGTCTCTTAACTGTGAGCCTTGAAAAATCAAAGCGAAAGTTACATACTTCCACCACATATTGGCACAATAGAAAAAAATCCCATTTAAAAAAGAGGAAATAGGGAGGAAAAAATGGACTAATGCAAGACCCAAAACCAGCAGGCAAACATGAAGCCCTGAAGCTCCATGATGAGAACCTGGGACTTGTGATAAAACCTCCTAAGCTCTAACGAGCTTGGGTAACTCCATCTCACCAGCTATACTACTTACAGCCTGGGCAGAATCTGATAGGGCCAACAGCTTTCCTTGGTGGCCATCCCATAGAACTGTCATCTCCAAAATCTTGTGGTCACCACTGCAACATGTTTCATCTTCACAACTCCATGCCATGGTCCCCCATGGCCCTTTTTCACATCATCTAGTGGCCATCTCCAGAATAGTGTTGCAATCCAATGACCCTCTCTTTCCTGCACTTGTCATACTTTCAAAACCAGTACCAAGTTGGCTGCCAAACCTGTTAATCCAGGGGAGAATGAAGCCCAACTGTGAAGCAGGAAACTCCTTCTGCATTCATCCTTTAGCCCTCCTCCTTTCAAAAGAATCAGCATTCCTCCTAAAGGCCCAATGCAAAGCAGCTGGCCCATCCTCAATAGTGGTAACCATTTAAAACAATTACAGCTCAAGTGGCTACAGTCTCCAGCCTGAGACCTTCATTTCTTTGTCAAACTTTGTATTTTTCATATTCTTCATTCTGTACTTTTCTCTCCTAAACACACTAGTCCATTACTTTTAAATTCAATTTTTCTCAAGTTCTCAAGACCCAAGCAGAGAACACTGCCAGTCTCCCCATCTGAGTATCACACAAACTGCTTCTAGCCCAGTTCCAAATGAAGTCCCTATTTCCCTGTGAAACTCTGTGAGCCTTCACAGTCCACACTGCTCTTTACATTACAATCTTTATACTCTCACCAGAATGGCACATTAAGTTCTGCTTTTCTAGGCCAAAACTGAAAATCCTTCCATATTCCTCCTGCAAACCAGTTTCAAAAGACCAAAAACTACAGTCAGGTTTACTGCAGCATTAGGTCATTTCTTGGTATCACTTTTTTGTAGTAGTTACCTTCTCATTGCTGGAACAAAACAATCCAACAGAAACAGCTGATGGGAAGAAAAGGTTTACTTTAGCTCAATATTTCCAAGGGAAGTTTCATCATGGCAGGAAGAGCATGGCAAGAACGGATTGCTGGATATCATATCTTGTCACATCATCTGTCATGAACCAAGAAGAGTGAGGTAACAATGACAATGGGAGGTAGGACTGGATTATAGAATTTCAAGACCTGCTCCCAATGACAGTTTCTCCAGCAAGGCTCCAACTCTCAAAGGTTCTATCAGCTGGGGATAAAGTATGAGGCTTAATTATAATTATAATTAATTATAATTATATAGGCTATGGGGGGGTCATTTTACATTCAAACCAGCACAGCAGATGTCTTATGGTTCTGGCATATCCAACATCCTGGGGTCTCCATTATAACTTGGAGTTTCACCTTCCTTGCTTCATGCACTGGTTTCTCACTGTTTCCTTGCAGTGACTCTGATGCTAGAAGATCTGACCTCAATGGCTCTCTGAAACTGTGGAACAAGATTCTGTGATCCCCATAACCTTGCATCTTTCATGCATCCAGAACCAGTGCTTCCATGTACTGCTACCAACTTGTGATGTAGAGTGATCCCTTTATGCCACAACTACAGTGGCCTTCTAGAATGTCTTCTAAAATGACCTTGCCAAAACACTTTGCTAGGCTTTGTGTTAGAGCAGGCAATCATGTTAGCTTAGATTTTCTTCCTTCAAGTGAATTTGGATTTTCCTAAATGTAGCCTTTAATGGGGTTTTGCACTCAAAGTATCTTTCTTTTTGTTTCATGGCAGCACAGGAAGTTTCTCTTCAATGGTGCTATTTCCCCAGCACTAGTCTGAATACTACCCTATCTTGAAATCTCCTATATTATCTTTAAATTCAACCTTATTCAAGTATTCAGGGCATGGGTAAGAATGTAACCAGATTCTTTGCCAGAGTATCACAAAAACGGGCCCTAACTAGTTAGTCACTAAGAGTCCTTATACCCTCTTAAACCTCTATTGTCCAAGTTTCTTTCAGCATTTTTATCTCCTAAACTTCCAAAAAAAATGGCCCATTATTAAGCTCTGCTTACAGTATTCAAGAATTTTTCTAGCTCAAAATTCCAAATTCTCCACATTCCTCCCACAAACAGTTTGAAAACACCATAAACAATGGGGTCGGATTTTCACAGCAACAACCCCATAACCGGTACCAATTTTCTGTATTATTTTTTCTTGTTATTGTGACGAAATACTTGAACAGAAGCAACTTTTTTTTTAAATTTTTTTTGTTTATTTATTTATTTGAGAGCGACAGAGAGAAGGAGGCAGAGAGAGAGAGAGAGAGAGAGAGAGAGAGAGAGAGAATGGGCGCGCCAGAGCTTCCAGCCTCTGCAAACGAACTCCAGATGCGTGCGCCCCCTTGTGCATCTGGCTAACGTGGGTCCTGGGGAATTGAGCCTTGAACCGGGGTCCTTAGGCTTCACAGGCAAGCGCTTAACCGCTAAGCCATCTCTCCAGCCCCCGAACAGAAGCAACTTTAAAAAGAAAGGGTTTAATATGTGGTATATCTACACAATGGAATTCTACACAGTATTAAGGAAAAATGACCACATGAAATTTGAAGAAAAATGGTCAAACCTGGAACAGATAATTCTTAGTGAATGGTCTCAATCATCTGTGGCTCCTAACCTGAATCTACCCGAGATGCTGACATACCTAATAAGCATCTCCAGGACTGGACACTAGGAAGGGTGGGGTGGGAGGGGAAGGTAAGGGTGGGGGGGGGGACACAAAATTGGACCCAAATGGCAATGGTACCATAAAATTCTACATCCTAAAAGACAGACTAAATGGTTCAGGTCCTTAGAGGGAACACCTGAATCACAGGGCCCTGGAGAGGGTATGATGAAGACTGATCTTAATCTTCTTAATCTTCTCCTGTTTCTCTCTCTTCTCTCTCTTGTACCTCGTTTATATTACCTATCTTTTTCTTCCTTCTTTTCCTTGGCGCTGGCCTGTAACTCCCAGTACCAGCATGTGGCTAATATCCATAATGAGCAGAAGACCTATAGGTTTCCCAAAATAAGATAGATTTCTGTCAGAGTACTTGATGACCAAAGGTTAGTGGTAAGACCCTACCGCTGAAGACATCACATGCTGTTGGTATAAGAACATGGAGTGACCTGGTTGGAATCTGGAAGAGAATCAGTCCCCAGATAGTTAGCTCGTGTATTGCCAGAAGGTGGTACAATGTGCAACTAGAGGAAAATGACCAACATGTGTCCAAGCAACTCTTGGTCTGAGCTACTCAGCAACAAACAACCTGACATGATGCTCACACGAGTGCAGTAGTGGCACACAGCCATGGTGGATAACCTAGTGCTGACTTCACTCTCCATTGGAAAATTTGCTTCTCTTTTTCAGATGGATTCAGAACCTGAGGAGAAAATCAGCCCATCACACCTCAACAGGGGCTGAAATCAAGAACAATTAGGGAAATGAGCAAGAGTGCTGTTTTCTTGGTGAACCTTGTACCAGCACAAGGGTGAAGGAGATAGTCACATAGAACACTCAACTCCTACCAAATCAGATATCCAGAGACACAGAGGCTCAGGCTCCTAAGACTGAAGTAGATCTTAAACGAACCCAACATGGCTCAGGGAAATTTGCAGGAACGAGGGTGGAAAGATTGTTAGAGCCACATGTTGGCTTATTATGCCAGAGACATTGCCTGTTACCTATAACCGATGGCTAACCCCACAATGCATGACCCCTATTCCTCAACAAGGAGGGTCCCTGCAGAGGGGGAGAACAGAGAAGAGGAAAATGATGGTACCAACATGACCGTATAACACTATGTACATAAATAATTTTTAAAAAATTGATTGTAACCACAAAAAAAAAAAAGGAAGGGTTTATGGGCTGGAGAGATTGCTTAAGGCTTAAGGCACTTGTCTACAAAGCCTAAGGACCCAGGTTCCATTCACCAGGACACACATAAGCCAGATGCACAAGGTGGCACATGCTTCTAGAGTTTGTTTGCAGTGGCTGGATGCCCTGGTGCACCCATTCTCTCTTTCTCTGCCTCTTTCTCTCTCTTAACTAAATAAATTAATCAATTAAAAAGGGTTTATTCTGGCTCACAATTCAAGATTATAGTTCATGGTGGGGAAAGTATGGTAACATGAGCATGAAGCATCTGGGTTACATAACTGAATCGACAATCAGGAAAAAGAGAATGATGAATAATGCTGTTCAACTTGCTTTCTCCTTTATTTCAGTCTAGGACCCCAGCCCACGGAATAGTGGCACCCACAGTTAGGGTCAGTCCTCCCATCTCAATTAACCTAATCTAGAAAATCTCTCAGACATTCATAGAGATCTGACTCCATGGTGATTATCAGTTTTCTCATGTTAACAACCTTAGCATTAATCATCACAATTGACATGTCTATCTTTTGTGCCAATACTCTAGATTTGTTACTAAGCTTCTCAAGTATACTTGGAAACCAGAAATGCTAATAACTTTGACACTACTATTTTTGCTAAGGAATGTTTTGGCTATTCAAGGTCTATTTTATGACCAAATCTTCAATTATGTGAAAAATATCATTCAAATTTTGATGTGAACAAAATCTATAGATAGCTTTAGGAAAAATATGGCTATGATATTGATTTCTCTGATCCATGAATATAATATCTCTCTCATACTCCTAAGTTTTCTTCATTGTTTTTAGTTTTTCTTATAGAGGTCTTTCACTTTCTCAGATTATTTCTAGATTGCTCTAGTTTTGAGGGCATTACAAATGGGCTAGTTTTCCTGATTTCTTTCTCAGCATGTGTTATTGGTATCTAGAAGACCTACTGATTTTTTGTAGGTTGATTTTGTATTGTGTATCAGCTCAAAAATTTTTATGGTGGACTCTTTATAGAGTACTTTAAGTATAAGAACATTTCATCTACAAACAGGGATAATCTGATTTACTTCTTTCTTAATTGTATCCCTTTATCTCTTTCCATTGCCTTATTGCTCTAAGACTGCAAACACTTTACTGAACAAGAGTAGAGTATATATCCTTGTCTCATTTACGCTTTCAGAGGACATACTTCAGTTGTCTGTATGTTTGCCACATACAGTTATTATTATATTTAGGCATGCATCTTCAAAAGATTTTCATTGCTTTTATCTTGATGCAATGTTGAATTCTTACTAATACTTTCATCTGTATCTAATGAGACAATTCTATGCTGTCAGCATGATTCTGTATATGTGCTGTATGCCTATGGACATGTCTATGTTGAATCTTGCTTGGTATCACTGGAATGTAACCAACTTATCATGGTATATAATTTTTTAATGGGCTGTTAAGTTTTGTTTGCAAATATTATATTGAGAATATGTGTATCTATGTCTACCTAGAAAACTGGTCTATAGTTCTATTTGCTTGTTGTCCTTATCCAGTTTTCATATTAGGGCAATAATCACTTCAAAGAATGAATTTGGTATTTCTCCAGATGGTCATTAGCATTTTTAGCAATAAAAGATTTTAAAATGTACATTTTAAAGGCTTAAGAAACATCGTAGTATAAACATAATCTCCATGCACTGTGAAACAAATTGCCTAACTTGATCAACTATTATGGTACATAATTGAAGTTGTAATATTTCTGATGTTTCCTAGTTATATTGTAAATATTTCCTCCCAATCTATAGTTTCTGTTTTTCTTTTACTAATGATGTCTTCTGAAAAAATAAGTTTTAATATTGATGAAGATACCCATTTTCCCCCTTCATACTGATTATTTTTAAGCTCGAAGAATTTTTCCACCTTTCAAGTATTTTCTCATGAAAGTGAGAGTAAACTTAAGTTTAGATTTAATTCTCCCACCTATACTGATGTGCATGAAGAAATTTCTATATGAACTTCTGATTAAGCACCTTTGCTGAACCATTTACTTCTATATTTTCTATTCCACTATTTTGTTCATGGTATCTTTTAGTCCTTGAGGATACAAGCACATTTTAATAGCAGGTTATTTTTTTTATTGACAACTTCTATACTTACAGACAATAAACCATGATAGTTACCTCCCCTCCCTCCCCCACTTTCCCCTTCACAACCCTGTTCTCCATCATATCCTGTCCCTACTCCATTAGTCTCTCTTTTAATTTGATGTCATCATCTTTTTCTCCTGTTATTTAATAACAGTTTTGATATCCTTTTCTACTAATTCTATTACCTATTATTTCTTCTAGTTTTACTTCTATTGACTATTATTTAACTAAATTAACAGTTACATTTTCCCATGTCCAGTAATTTTGTTTGGATGGTAGACACTGAATACTATACTAAGAGTGCCAGATTTCCCCACTGTCCTTTTTTTTTTTTTTTTTTTTTTTTTTTTGAAGGAGGGTCTTGCTCTAAACCAGGCTGACCTGGAATTCACTATGTAGTCTCAGGCTGGCCTCAAAATCAATGGTGATTCTCCTACCTCAGACTCCCAAGTGCTGGGATTAAAAGCATGTGGCACCATAACTGGCCCTAGGTTTCCCTTTTCAAGTATTTACACAGGAAGTTATTTGTAGATCACTTTGAATCCAACTTATTTATAATTGTAATTGTACAAAATTGTGGTATACAATGTCATAATTCCATATATGTACATACTGTGCAGTGGTAAAACCAAGGTAATGTAATGTTTCCCTCTCTTTAAAGTAAATCTTTTTTTAATTCTGGAAAAGGTTTTTAATGCCAAACAAAGAAAGGCCTTCCCATTATTATATTACTTTTCTTGCTTTTTATGACCAAATATGTGACAAGCAGCAACTTAAAAGAGGAACATTTTAGTTTGTATACAGTCAATTACAAAGGGGAAACCATGGTGGCAGGAGTGTATGGATGGGACTCCCTGTATCTTGGAAGATCAGGTAGAGGGGAGAGGAAGTGGAACTATAAAACCTCAAGGCCCAATCCCAGTAGAGCACTTTTACTAGAGGCTTTACTTCCTAAGGTTTCTACAGCATTCAAGATAGTACCACAAGCTGAGAAGTAAGTGTTTAAATATATCACATTAAAGCCACAACAATTACTAAGTTTAGTTTTCTTGGATTCTCCACTGGGTATCTTTTTATAGCCAATGATTCTCTCACTTTTGGTGGTGGGAATTAAATGACTCCCAGCCTGTATAAGTTCTGGAAACTGTTTGTATAATATCTCAACCAAACTATGCTTTCTTAAAAGGCATTATTTTTCAGGCTCTGTGGAGTATCACCCTACACATACGTGGAATGACTTCCAACTGATTTTAAAAGACTATCCTGGTGAATCCAATGCAAACACAAGGTTCCTTGAACAGGGAAGAAAAAGAGACATGACACTGCAAGGAAGACTTAACGGCTACTGCTGGTTCTGAACATGTAAGGAGACTAAAGACATGGACTGCTGGCAGCCTAATACTAAAAGCTTAAAGAAATGATTCTTCCTACAGTACAAAACCTATTTCAGACTTTGGACTTCCAGAATTATAACATGTAAGGTATGCTGTGTTAAGCCACTAAATCTGTGATATTTGTTACAGTATCAAAAGTAAACTAATGCATGCATTTTATGGCTTGAGGTTCCTTAATTGGCTCAATATACAAAACTGTTAGGTGGGCCAGAAATAGCTGTCATTTATGAAAACCTACATAAACGTTATTAAAGTGTGAAAAAAAAGTTTTCTTCTAAGTAGAAATCTACAAGAGAAACTATATGGTCCTGGGGTATGAAATTAAGTTAATGTAAAAATCTTACTTAGCAATATCTGACATCCTGTTTTCCCAAATTGTATCCAAAATTAATATGACTGTATTAGTTAAACAGTTAATTATAAAATTGTCATTTAGTTGAAAGTTGCCTAATTATTACTAAGATCTAGCATATTTTAAAATATTCTACTCAGGCCTTCCCTTTGTCACAAGGCCTTTATAACTGGGTCTTTGGTATTTTTAAAATTCTGTGATAGTTTCATCTATCCTAGGTAATAATTATCAATTTGATAAACTGCAAACATTCCTTATGGGTGTCTGTGTTCATGTGCTATAATCAAATGCATCTTGTTTTATGATATTCTTACATAAGAAAAATTTTGATTAAATATCATTTCATTTATCTATGTTTGAATTTGGTTTTAACTTATCAGAATTCATTTTGATGATCACTATAATACAGAAAGCCAATTTTATCTTAAGCCACCATTCTGTCTCAGTTGACTAGTAGGCAATTTTTATTACCCATGAAATCCCAAAATGTGCTGGAATTTGTATTTTCATATAATTAATAGCTTTCTTGAGGTAAGATTTAGTAACATAAATTTCACTCACTTTGTTTCAATATATTTGCCGTTGTTGGATATTATGTATGAACAGAATCATGTCTGTCCTAGTTTGTGTCTGGTTTCTGTCACTGAGCATATTTTTCAGGTATATCCATTTTCTATCTTTTCAATCCTTTTTATTGCTAAATAGCATTTTTATTGTACAGACATGCCAGATTTGTTTATCAATTTGCCAGCTAATGAAGCTTTGAGTTGTTTCTCTTTTCTGGCTTTTGTAGGTAATGTTGTTAGAAATGTTTTTATGTCCAAGTTTTGTAAGGAGTGTATTTTCATTTTTACTGGGTAGTTATAAAAAAAAAACCAATGGGTTATATGGCAATTGTATGTCTAATGCTATACAATTTTATATTCCCATCAGCAACTTCTCCACACCCTCAACATTACTTTTTTTTTTAAATCACATCTATTCTAATGAGTATGAAAGGCTATCTTATTTTCCCAGTGACTAATAATATTATCTTTCCAAGTTCTTATTGGCAACTTGGACATGCTCTTTAGTGAAACATTGAAATCCTTTGCCCTTTTTTTGTGTGCACACAAATGTCCATGCCCTGTGCATATGCATGCAGTAGCCAGAGAAGGATGTCAGGTATCCTACCTCTATTGATTTTCTGTGTTTTTATTTGAGATAGAGCCTCTCACTGAAACTGGAGTTGGAGTTTTTAATCAGACTGGCTGACCAGTAAGCCCCAGTTTTTCTACTTTCTCCAACCTTCTCAGCACAGGTTATAATCACGTGTGGTCATAGTCAGTTTTTTACATGGGTTCTGAGAACAAACTTAGGTTCTCATGCTTGCACAGCAATCATACTTACCCATTAAGCCATCTCCTTAGCCTGTTTGCCCATTTTTTGCATTTTCTTTTTCTACTGAGTTGTAAGTCTTCTTTTGTATAAAAATTAATCAGCTAAATTTCCATCTTCCAATATTATCTTCATGTCTATGGATTACATTTTTAAGTACAGAACTTTAAGTCCAATGTATCCACCTTTACTTTGTGGATCTGTTTTTAGGCTTTCCATTCACTGATCTGTTTGTAAATCCACAATATATGTTAAACATTATTACTGCATGTCTTTTTAAAACATTCTTAAATTTTTATTATTTTCTTAATAAATTTCTAACATACTCCTTCAAGGTAACTTACCTTATAGTTTTTATAAAAACTAAAAATGTTAATATAAAAGATCTTATTTCTTCTTGGTATATGTGGATATGAATGACTTAAAAACACTTGCTAAGCTCATCTTCCACTTTTAATAGTATATCTATAGCTTTTCTTATAACTTTCTCTATAACTGCCTGGGAAAAAACAAAAACTATAATTCATTTAAGTCACATTATTTCTCTTTTTGAGCTTTTGGGCTCAGCCTCAGTTAATGTGGAACAGAAGTGGTGAGTGTCTTTGACCTGTAACTGAGTACAAACGAAGTTCTCCTTCTCATGTGTCCAAATCATATATAATGCCCAAGGGTGAGTTTTTGATAGATAATATAATTCACAACAATAAATATTTCATTTTGAGTCATGTTTTCTTCCAGAAGAATAGAATACATTATCTAGATATATGAGAAATATACGGGCTGACAGTGTCAAGTACTACAGATGAAAATTTCAGATGTGAAAATGTCTATGGAAGCATCTTCTATAATTTTGGAACGTGAACCTCTACCAGTAAAAATTTAACTACATATCTTCAATATTCAAAATGGAAACAAAAGACGAAATTAAATATTTTGGGGCTGAGGGTATGGCTCAGTGAGTGGTAAATTGTTTGCCTAGCATGCACAGGGCCTGTGTTCAATCCCCAGCATCATTGCATCTCCTACAAAGAATATCCCCCGTCAAAAAAAATATATCTTCAAATTAATTGTTCTCATATTGTTGAAATCTTCATACTAAATTATTAGCTTGTTCCCTAACAAATAAATAAATAAATAAAACCACAACTTATCAGCTTAAATTTCGAATTTATTGATCTGTGATGGCAGGGGAAAGCATGTCACCAGCAGAGAATTCACATCACCTCTGCCACAGCAGGTGGAAAACATAGCAGTTCTGGCAAGGGCAAGCTGGCTACAATATCCCTAAGCCTGCCCACAATAACATACCTCCTCCAGCAAGGTTCCACCTCTTAAACTGCCACCAGCTGGGGACCAAGCATTCAGAACACAGGACTTCATAGATTCAAACCACCACATCATCCTACAAGAAAAGGGCAGATGGGCTGGAGAGATGGCTTAGCGGTTAAGCACTTGCCTGTGAAGCCTAAGGACCCCGGTTTGAGGCTCGATTCCCCAGGACCCACGTTAGCCAGATGCACAAGGGGGCACACGCATCTAGAGTTCGTTTACGGTGGCTGGAGGCCTTGGCACGCCCATTCTCTCTCTCTCTCTCTCTTTCTCTGCCTCTTTCTCTGTCACTTTCAATTAAATAAAAATAAACAAAAATTAAAATTAAAAAAAGAAAAGGGCATATAATCTATAGAATACAAACTACTTTTCTAAAAATCACTGGGAGTTGAAGTTATAAAATAATACATTAGTCTAAAGTGAAAAGAAACAGTGCCTACAAGGAGAAATGACACATGAAAACTGACTCACCTGTGGCAAAACACAAAAAGAGCTAAGTGGATAGAAAGAATTCACCTAAAAATTTAACCAATAGAGCTGGAAAGATGGCTCAGCAGATAAAGGTGGTATCTTAAAAAGTCTAACAGCCTGTGTTCAATTTCCCAATACTCACATAAGCCATATGCACAAAGTGACAAAGTGGTGTATACGTTTGGAAGTTCATTTGCAGTGCCAGGATGCTCTAGCATTCCCATTAGTATTTTCTCTCTCTCTCTCTCTCTCTTTGCCTCTCTAAAATATTTTAAAAAAATTAAACAAATTGCTAATAAGCAAATGTGGGCTAATGTGAGTCCAAAGACCTCACCAACTGTGGACGGAAAAGAGTGACAGAAGAGCAGGAGACAACATAAAGTCTCTCTCTCTCAGTGATGCTGACCTAGAAGAAAGGAAAAGAATGACTGACACTGTGGGGAAAACACTGTGCACTAACAGATCCCTTCCACTTCAAGGAACAAAAATATTTACACACATCAGCCTTGTGATATTGTGTCTGCAAAGTTCATGCTTGAGAATCATACAACTGAGTTACAAAAAAAAATCAAAAAACAGATCATACATATATACAAAAACATATAAAATATTATATGTATATTTTTGTGCTAGGCCTCATTCATATGTACTCTTGACTGCAGGTTGGACATGTCTGATAAGATATAGCATGGAAAAGGGCAGAGACACTAAGATACTACCATCACAAAGACTGTAGTACCCAAAGCCTACCTAAAACTCAGGCTGAAATGAAAATAGACCAACTTTCTCTTTAGCCCTCCATTGCCAAGGTGGCAAGTCAAAGTAATAAGCAATGAGCTGTCACTGGGGAAAGACAAAATCTTGAAGAGACCTACTATGTTGAGGTGCAGGGTAGAAACAAAGTTAAAAATTAAGGTGGAACAGGAACAATGAGAGAGAAAAAAAACTCTGAGGGGGGGAACTTTCCCTCAATGCAAGGTGAATATAACAGCAGAGGAATATGAAGCTTGTAGATGTAACTGAAGGCACTGAAGTATCAGCAAAATTCAACCCCACACTGAATCCTGACTATACAACACAGCCCCTGATGTTAACAAATTAGCAGCAAGAAAGGAACCATTTTCCAGCATAAATGCTATTCATCTCAGTGCCTGTTGCTCTATATACTATACCTGACATTCAAAACTCATACAGAAAAAGGAAGAAAAGCACCACTATTAAGAAACAAAGAAAGTTAAGAGAACCTTTCAGACATGACACAAATCTTTCAGGTAAGTATGATTAATATGTTAACACCCTTGATGGAAGAGTGAGCAACATGCACATACAGATGAGGACCATCAACAGAGAAAACCTATAAACAAAGTTAGATGAAAATTCAGAGATGAAAACACAATAATGGTAATGAGCATGTCTTCTAAGGGTTTCTTCAGTCAAGTTCACAGAGCCAAACAAAGCATCAATGAGTTATGACATAAAGTCAACAAAATGTATCTTAGAAATGGCATCTTTCAAAAAATAAGGCAAATCATACAAACAAGCTGTAAGAATACATAAAGCATAGAGGATGGCTTTGGAAGCCCAGAAGATGAAAGGTCATTAACTGAGAATGAAATGACTTGACAGATTAGATTGTCAGAAGTCTGGTGGATTATCTTCAAGATAAATCAATACTAGAAATAATGTCAGGGTTTAACATAAAGATAAGAGCCTCAGTATTACTAGTCAAAGTCATCATGATACAGAAAGCTGGTTTTATTTTTAGCATGTATATGTACATATTGTTGTATGTGTTTGGAAGCACATGTGTGTGGGTGGATGTATGTGTATATGAGGAGGCTGACTTTGGGTGTCTGCCTCAATTGCTCCCTACCTTATTTGAGATAGGGTCTCTCACTAAAAATAGAGCTCACAGATTTAGCTAGTTTAGCCAGCCAGTTTTCCCTGGCAATCCCCCATCTCCATTTCTGGAAAGCACTGACATTATAGATGCACTCCATCATGTCCTGCATTTACATAGGGGCTAGGAATCTGAATTCAAGCTTGTGTGGCAAGCACTTTACCACTTAGCTATTTCCCCAGCACTCTTCTCTTTCTTTTATTAAGTGGTTCTAGGGATTGAATCCAGGGTCTGGTACCTACTAAACACATGCTATGCTCATGCTTCATCACTGAGGTACCCCCAAACAATAAACTAGCCTTCATCATGCTCAAAGAATACAAAAATCCCTATTTTCCTATAAATCAAGTAGTGTTTTGGCTTTTTATGTGGATATAATAATTAAAAAGTAAAAGCATTACAGTACACACAGAAAACTTCAAAAATAAAAGCCCTTTGAGATTAAATGTCTTATGCTCACATGAACATGATATTTTATAGAAGAGTTCATATCAAATGATCCCAGTATCTATCCTAATAGTGAAATCAACATACCTGTATGAATATGTGCATAAATTCGAGGAAAATTAAGGAAAAAAATCATTCTATAACTTTGGTCAATCTTGTAATCTGGCAAGATGCTTCAATCTTAACTTCATTTCGAAACACTTTGCACATTTCTTTTTCCTTGCCTTTACTGCATTCCTTGTGCTCTGCTTCTCCATCTCTTCCTTTGACTAATTCAAACTTTGTATCTTCTAAGAAAGCACTCCTAGTAACATATACCTCAGTGATGCCTATCTTTTTTACATGTCTCTTTTTATGTCTATACTTGTTCATGTATTTCATTTAAGTAGCCAAGCCTTATTTATCACTAAGGCCTTCTCCCCTTCCCCAAAAGTTGCTAAATTCAACTGGGGGCGGGGGACACTAGGATACTCAAATATCTTAATGTAAAATGTGAAACCTTCTGTTAGAATAAAAACAGGTGAAATATACAAGTACAGACAAGGACCCTCAGAAAAAGATCCCAACAGCACAGGAAGTAATCCCAAGAATTGACAAAAATAATTATATGAAATTACAAAACTTCTACAGGGCTGGAGAGGTAGCTCAGTGGTTAAAGGCACTTGCCTGCAAAGCCCGATCACCCAGGTTTGATTTCCACAGAACCAAATAGGCACAAAGTGGAACAACAATCTGGAGTTCATTTCCAGTGGCAGGAGTGCATGGTGTACACATTCATTTTCATTCTCTCTTTTCTCTCTCAAATCAGACTACAGAGATAAACTTACAAAATGGGGGGAGGGGAAGAAAATCTGCCAACTATGTATCAAATGGGATTAATATCTAAAATAGTAAAAGAACTTCAGGGCTGGAGAGATAGCTTAGTAGTTAAGGTGCTTGCCTGCAAAGCCTAAGAACCCAGGTTCAAGTCCCCAGTACCCACACAAGCCAGATACACAAGATGGCACATGCACCTGGAGTATGTCTGCAATGTCCGGAGGCCCTTTGCAGTGGCTGGAGTGTTATCTAATGATCTAATCAATAAATGAGCTGTTAAAACTCCATAGATAATTCTCAAAAAAAAATAAATATTTGAAAAAGTGTGCAATATCCTTAGCCATCAGGGAAATGCAAATGACAACTGACTTGAGATTCCATTTCAAAATGGCTAACATCAAAAAAACAAGCATTAGTTCCTTTTGCACTGTTAATTTAGTTAAAACTGCAAATGTTCCACAGGGCACATATTTTGCTATTGGCTTTACAAGCAGATGGAAAGAGAAAACAAAGTTTAATACATATCTCCCTAAGAAATTTCCAAATCTATCATCTACCAAGTTTTAAATGTGCCCAGTTCCCAAGCAGAAGAGAATTAGGAGACAAATCATGCCTCCTGCTAGTAAACTAAGATGGGGAACAGAACACTAATCTGCTGATTTCCTGGCCAAACCCAAGAGAATTAGGAGACAGATCATATCTCCTGCCATGAGGAAGGCAGGAAGCAGGAAAACACTCTCTTAAGTTCCCACCAATATGACTGGGAATTGGAGCTTCCAGTCAATGTACCAATATGATATGCCAATGCACTGAGATGATATGGGAATTTGGGGGTGTCTTGGGATTCTTGACTTATGAATTCAAAGAAATGAAATCCTCAAACCAGAGGGTAAGGTTTAGAGGGATTTTATTATAAATAGAACTTAAAGTGCCAGAGAAAGAAAAAGGAAAGTATCGAGAGTTCCTACACAGGAGAAAGCAGGAGTGGGAGTAGCCCCTAATGACATCAAAAAAACAAAAGGCAAAGCTGGGCATGGTGGTGCACACCTTTAATCCCAGCACTCGGGAGGCAGAGGTATGAGGATCACGGTGAGTTCAAGGCCACCCTGAGACTACAAGACTGAATTCCAGGTCAGCCTGGGTCAGAGTGAGACCCTACCTCGAAAAACAAAAAAAGGAAAAAAAAAAGGCAACAAATGTTGGCAAGGATATAGGGAAAGGAACTGTGGTAATGTAAACTAGTGCAGCCACTGCAGAAGTCAACATAGAGGTTCCTCGAAAAAAATAAATAAAAATAGAATTGTCTTATGATGTAGCTATACCATTATTGGGTATATATTTCAAAGGGCTCTAAGTCAACATACCATAGAAACACTTGTACTTCCATGCTTATTCACAATACCCAAGAAATGGAATCAGTCTCAATGTCCATTCATCAACAGATGAATGGGTAAAGAAAATATAGTAAGTATACAATGGAATTTTACTCCTTTGTAATGCAAAAATCATAACATTTACAGAAATAAAATTCAGCAGGTCTCTGGACCTCAAGCTTGTGAGGCAAGGGTTCTTACCTGCTGAGGCATTTCTCTAGACCCCTGGTTCCTGGTTTCTATTGAAGAAGCACAATCTGACCCTGTCTCCACACCTAGAGAAGGGAAGTGTGTAATATGGCCAGTGATTTTAGAATAAGCAGACAGGGCTCAGGTCTGCTTCTTTTGCCCTGGGGAGTGAGCCCGCCAAAGCAGAATGCAGTGCTTCTTTAGTGTGCCTGAATGAAAGAGTCTGCAGATATCAGGCCTGTCTGGCCCATAACTTTATCTTTATTTATAATGAAGTACAGGCTGGCGAGATGGCTCAGTGGTTAAGGCATTTGCCTGCAAAGCCTAAGTACTCTGGTTTAATTCCACAGTACCCATGTAAAGCCAGATGCACAGGTGGCACATGCACCTGGAGTTAGTTTTTTGCATTAGATGGAGGCCCTAGTTTGCCCATTCTCATGCTCTCTTATCTGGCTTTTTCTCTTGCCCTCTGTCAAATAAATAGTTTAAAAAAAAAAAAGTAATAGAATGTGGGCTGGAGAGATGGCTTAGTGGTTAAGGCACTTGCCTACAAAGCCAAAGGACCCAGGTTTGTCTCCCCAGAACCCATATAAGCCAGATAAACAAGGGGGAGCATGCATCTGGAGTTCCTTTGCAGTGGCTAGAGTCCCTGGCACTCCCATTCACTCTCTCTCTCTACCCACCTACCTACCTATTTCTGCACCTCCCTCTCTTGGTCAAATAAATAAATAAAAATTAAATTCAAAAAGTAATAGAATGCAATGGTATTTTGTCTTTCATCTTTATCCTTGTTTTATTTCTCAGGCTATTGAAAGGTGAGGAAGAAAAGAAGGGTGCCATCTAAGAGTACTTTGGCAATCCAATGATTTAATTAACACAATGAAGTAAAAATGCTCAGTTTCTCAGTCTGATTTAAAATAGCAGCTCCAACTGAAATTCTTAAAACTACTGCAAATACACAAACACAATTCCTTCAAACCTGAAACAACGTAAGTTCCAAATGAAAATAAGCTGACTTACCTGGTGATGCTTATTACACATTTAAAAAAAAAAAAAAAAACTTGGCTTTTTGTTCTTATACTGCTTTAACATTCTAGGAAAATTAGTATTGGCTTTAGTTTGTCCAAATATCTAGGATAAGGAAAAATGTTAGACTTCAGACTGTTTCAAGTCACTAAACCATTCTCACTAGAAAATGTAAAAAAAGGGGAGGGGGATGGAGAGATGGCTTAATGGTTAACACACATGCCTGTGAAACCTAAGGACCCAGGTTTGATTTTCCAGGTCCTATGGTAAGCCAGATACACATGGTGGTGTGTGCATCTGGAGTTTGTTTGCAGTGGCTGGAGGCCCTGGTGTGCCCATTCTCTCTCTTATTTATTTATTTATTTATTTTTTAAATTTATTTGTTTATTAGAGACAGAGAGGGAGTCTCTGTCTCTAATAAATAAATAAATAAAAATAAAGTATTTAAAAAATAATTTTAAAAAAAACCTCAAAGGCTCACAATTTCCTCATTGTAGAATCAATAATTTATACTCCCATTCTTATCCTCCTTTTGTACTCCCAGCGATCTCTCATGCTGAATATTTTCAGAACATATCATTATTTACACAAGCATCTTTGCTTATACAGTTCTACTGTTCCCAAAGCCATCTCTCATGTTGCATCCTGTAACTTGGGATCAATGCCAGCAAAAGTCAAATCCACTTGTTTGTAAAAGTAAGTTTTTGTTGGAACACAGCCATGCTTACTCATTTTGGTACCACTTTTGCACAACAGCAAAGGTGAGTACTTGCAACAGAGATTAGATGGCCCTTGGGAGTGAGCTACCCAGACTAATACCTGGCAGACAGATCAGATAACACTGTGCTTCTCTAGAGTGCCTAGCACTCACTAATGGATAGGTAGCCTATGCCTGCCCACCTAATCATTCCCCTAACCTGACAAATCCTAAAATATTAACTAGCTGGTCCTTTACAGATAAAGTTTGTCATTCCCTTTCACTCAATCCTTTGAAGACCAGTCATTTTGGATCTTTCAAATAAAAACTAATGCTTCCTCCTGTCTCTACTATATTATACCAAGTCTAATACTTAGCGCCCTTAATCACTGCTGAGTTCTTTAAAAGCAAAATCTAAATCCAACCTTACAGTAAACAAAAGCTTTCTAACTGAACCCACAGTTCCTGCTTCTCCCAGAAAATAGAACTCCCACAAGACATTTTCATATTCTTAGGGGAAGTACTTTGGAAAAAGCTTCAGTCCTTTACCCTTTACTCAATCCTTTCAAAAGAAGAAAAAAATAATACTAGCAATAACTTCAGCTGTCTGCTCACAGAATATATTGTCTAAAGGCATTTTTCACTCATGGCCAATCCCCTCCTCACTCCCTGCAAAGGCTGGGATAGAGATTCCTCATATTTCCTAAGAGGCTTGCAAGTCCATCTGCACTATCATTATAGTTCAATTCAGGAGCTGGGGGGGGGGGGGGTCGGAGGGTAGGAAGTACAATACATATTTTGTCCTAGTTATATGTTTTAAGTTATACTGGAAAACAGTAAAATTAGCAATGCAGATACCAGAATTTTATCTGAATTTGCCCACATGCTTACTGTATCAGAAAATCTGAATCCATGAGATAGTAAAAGGGAAGTATAACTTGGAAGCAGATTAAAGAAAAAAGAAAAACAATCAAATGTAAGCAGAAAAGAGTTCTTACTAATTATGGGAAGACTATGAAGGGAAAGAAGATGAGATAGAGAAAAAATGATTCCTCATTTTAAGTTTCATTTTCTAATATAAAAAAAAATCTTTAAATTTTTATTTAGGTTTAAGAACAAAGTGCTGGTCTTCAAATGGTGATACTGTTTTGTTAATTACTTTTCTAGAACGAGCAGATGCTTTGGGCCATCCACTTTTTTCTAGATTCTATTGTGAATAAGAACTTTTAAGGGTATTATTACTTTATTATAGATTCAGCCTTAAATATGAACTCAAATGAAGTAAAGTGGGTTCCCAATACTTTGGACCTGTAACATCTGACTTGATGGATGTTAGTCACACACCAGATGCTCCTTGACTTGAAGTAGTAGGGTTATGTCCTGATTTATCATAGCTTAGCCTGTGATGTGCATTGCCCACAGCTGGGCAAAATCCAAACAAAACCCATTTTATAATAAACTGAATAGTTCATATAACTTACTGAATACTGTGATGGCAGTATACTGCAAAGTATCTGTTGTTCACCCTCATGTCATGAATGTGTGTTTCACTGTAAGCTGTGAGGCCAGCTGCGACCACCTAGTATCTCAAGAATTTCACACTGTATTGCTAGCGGGGTGGGGAGGGGGGTTCAAAATTTGAAAACCAAATGGTTTATGCTAAATATGTATCATTTTAATGCTACTATAAAGTAAAGAGTTTTAAGTTTTACAATCATACAGACCATCTGTGTATAAAAAGGAAAGTATATTACCAAAAAGGAAAGGAAAACACACATACACAGAGAAAGACAGATATTTTACTTGAGAAACTAAACTTACTAATGAGAAGGAGAACTTATCTAAACAAAAATACTTTTGTTGCTCCTCCCAAGACTGTACTGTGATAGAATTACAGACCAGCATTGAAGGCCAGAGGAATGTGGGGACACATATAGCAACATACATGTACAGCCAATCTGGGAGGAGGGTCCATTTGTAGCTAGCCAAGGGAAGTAAGATGGGCAGAGATGGCACTGTGCAGAAAAGGCTATATTATGTCACAGTCTGCAGCTATTATCTAACATCTGTAAAAGTGTAAAAGTCATACACTGCTTGGTTTCAAACACAGCAGAACATTACTTGTCCAAAAATAAAATGATACAGGTATGTAGAATTTAAAAATCTGTATGCAAAATTTTTCAAAATGCCTACTTCATAGAAAATTTGAAGACATGTTTAACCTACTCAACTGCTCATTAGCACAATTGGTTCCATTTCTGCAATGCATACTATTAGATGGTACCACAATGGGCATCTCTTTAAAAGGATAATACACTTGGAAGTGCTTGAAAAAATAGTTGCACAGCCAACATTTTTGATAGTTAGTCCAGCCATCCCAGTAACCATCAATACTAGCCAAATAGAAGATTGGAAAAACTATAAATTTGGTTACTATGAACAGACTGTGAGGTAAATGATAGCATGGTGTGATGATTTGAACATAAAATGTCTCCCATAGCCTAATGCATTTGTGATTAAACCAAATACTCCCAGCTGGTATAGTCCTTGGTAAGTTGAGTCTTGCTGGAAGAGGTGGCAGTTAAATACCACTAAAATGTAGCTAGTACAAACTGAGATGTGTTAAAATGTTAAAAACGAAACGAATTCTGTAAAATTACTACTAAGAATCCTGGGGGTGGAAATGTCTACATGGGATCAAGAGAAGAGGATGGAGAAAAAGCATAGGGAATGGGTTAACCAAAACTGAAAGATGTTATGAATAAGCCATATTTAATTAGCTAACAAACATATTTCGTTAGCTAATGAAAATGTTAAGCTTAAAAAAAATTAAAAAAAAAAAATAAACGAGGGCTGGAGAGATGGCTTGGCGGTTGAGCGCTTGCCTTTGAAGCCTGAGGACCCCGGTTCGAGGCTCGATTCCCCAGGACCCACGTTAGCCAGATGCACAAGGGGGCACAAGCGTCTGGAGTTCGTTTGCAGTGGCTGGAGGCCCTGGCGCGCCCATTCTCTGTCTCTCTCTCTCTTTCTCTCTCTGCCTCTTTCTCTCTCTGTCACACTCAAATACATAAGAATAAACAACAAAAAACTTTAAAAATAAATAAATAAATAAATGAGAGAGTTTGGGCAGAAGTACCTGGCAGGGGTAGACAACAATGCTACACTCAGAGGCCACAGGTTGTTATATGAAAATTCCAGTGCCAGGGGTATGGGTGGTTGGACAAGGAGGCCCTTGAGGCACCTAAAACAATGCAGACTATTATCACTGCTCTTGATTGCCCACCAGAACTAGATGGTGAGACTCTATTGCTGAAGACACCACACACTTTGGTTGCAAAACACTGAGAAATCAAGTTGGAACTGAACTGGAAGTCTCCTCCCTGCTGGCTACCTATTATAGTGATGGAAAGTGCTATATAGGACTTAGGAAGGAAGAGTCATCAACAATCTTACCTAGCAGTGGACGTTGTGAGCTACACACCGTAGCACCACTGGGCACATTTTGCCCACTGATGCAATAATGGCATGACTGTTATGGGGTTAACTAACTGGTCTTTGGATTTGAGGGCTACTACACAGGAGGAAAATCATGCCTGCTATTGAAACCTAATAAAAAGTGGATGGCTGGGAAGGTAATAGGCCCTAAAGGGAACCTACTACTATTATTTGGCTAAATGGATAAATTGTGCCCATCAAATTGCCCATAGATTAGTGCTGCTCTCACCTGTTGTCCAAAAAGATGGTGATAGCTATCGGGGAGACTCAATAAAGTGCTGAGAAGTGACAGTTAAGGACTCAGCACTAACTGAGACATCTATGTCACAACCTCTAAAACTCAGAAAACATTACAGAAGTAACAGAAAGAATACAAGAGGCAAAGCATGGGGAGGAGGGCTTTAGAGATGTCTTCCTGACATCACATGGCTGTTGTATCCAGGATCTCACAGCAGTGGTCATTACCTGAACAAGGTCTGTACAATACTGTCCCATCAACACATACATAAGGATGTAGGGTAGGGAAAAACACATCAAAGTAGAATAGGGAATTGTTAGAATGAAGGGTTCAGTGGAAGGCAGATGGGAGGACAAAAGAATGTACTAGGTGAGGATTATGAGCAAAAGAAATTATGTACATGCATGAAAATTGTTCATAAATTTTTTAAGAATGTAAACTTAGTAAAAATTTCAATAGGGATTAATGTTAAAATGGTAAATTTTGAATAGGCTAGAATGAATAAAATCTGCTTTGTTTTTTACTGTGGCTATCAGAAGATTCAAAATCACATACCTGCCCAAATATGTGCTCTATCGAGCACCATCTTATGGAGGAAAAAACCCTACTGTTTATATGAAGGTTCTACCCAAACTCTGCCACTATGTTTTACTCTGTAATCTTAGAGAAGAAAATTAGTACTGATTAGCAACTTCTATACTAGAAACAATGAGCTTTATAAATGGTGCTAAAACCTGAGAGTCAGATTTTGGTGTCTAAATTTATTTTCCCACTAAAAAGGACTGAGGACTTTGAACAAAATAGCTGATGTCAAACCTGGGATAGGAAAGTACAGACAGAAAAGTATATGAATGTGAAATATCTTGTTTCAGAAACAAACACAGGAATCATCTTAATGAGGCTCCATTTGTCAAACCTGTTATAATTTGTGAGTCAAAATAATCATAGATTTGATCACTGAATAAGAACTCATCAATTCACAATGATAAGAGTAACTAAATGAATGCCAACTTCTAATAACTACAGAAGAAATGAAGCTAGAAAAACAATGGATGTCAGAATCCGAGGTTGAAATTTTGATGACATCATGACAATATCCTGTTCTTGAAGGTACTTTTCCATATGCTGCATACTAATCAAAAGGTAGTAATTTTAAGGAATAAATACACAAAATATCACCATAGCCAAATTTGGAGTTTGGGGGAAAAACAAACACTATACACCTCAAGATATGGTATACTGAAAAAACAGAGCATCTCTTAAGTAGGATTTCTGCCTACTGCATAATAATCTCATCATGAGAAAATAACCTTATTATGATAAAACAACATATTTGAATTGAGGGACATTCTAATACATAAATGGCTGCATTCTTCAAAAATGTCAAGGTCAAGAAACACAAAGAAGGAATGGCGAGATGATGGCTCAGTGGTTACATATGCTTCCTTGTAATGCCTGTAGGCTTGGGATTGATTCTCATACCCACATAAAGCCAAATGTACAAAGTGGCACATGCATCTGGTGTTCTTTTACAGTAGCAAGAGGCCCTGGTGTGTCCATTCTCATTCATTTATTCATTCATTCATTGTCTCTCAAATAATTAAATAATTTTTAAAAATAAAATACAAAGAAAGACTGAAATATTCCTCATGAAATGGCTAGATGTGATGACCAAATAGAGAAAATGGATAATAGAATTCAAATATAAATTATAAATTACATAGTATTATATAGTATATATTACCTTATTATATATCATACACTATATTAATATACATTAATATATTGTATATATTATATACATATTATATAATATATATACTAAATCACCTGGTTTTAGTAATTATACTATGGTTTGGGAAGACAATGTTCTTATTTTTAGAAAACATACACTGAAGAATTTAGAGGCAATGAAATATGTTTCAAAATTCCTCTCAAATTGTTATGTTACATTTACATATATTACATATATGTATATGAATATAGAGCAAGAAGAATATAGAAAATAAAACAAAATGTGCAACAACTGACAGATGTCGGTAAGGGTAAAAAGAAGGTTCCTGTACTGTTCTTCAAAAAAATTTTAAGATGAAAACTTTACCAAATAAAAAGTTATTTTAAAAAATTATCTAGGGTTGGAGAGATGGCTGATTGGTTAAGGAACTTCCCCGTGTAGCCACAGGATCCATGTTCAAATCTTCAGATCCCACATAAACCAGACACACAAGGTTATGCAAGTGCAAAGTGGCATATGAATCTGGAGTTCAATTACAGTGTCAGGAGGCCCTGGCACACCAATTCATCCTCTCTCTCTCTCTCTCTCTCACACACACACACACACACAAACACACGTTAAAAAAAAAAAAAAAAAAGGGCCAGTCTGTTGGGCTTCCCTCAAAGAAAAGGTCATCCCCCAGATCAAATATTCTACTGACTACCCAAGTCTGCATAATGTGGACAATGTTTGAAAATGGACTATTAGACTTTACCCTGTTTTTAATATTAGGGCTCATCATATTAATATTAGGAATCATCAGATATTAATTAAGCATGTATTTTATGTAATAAAATACAGGAGTCTATTAACGCTCAATATTATCCTGGTTATTAGTGATTAATTACATATTCTATAAAATACAGGAAGGACTATGTCTATTCATGCTTAATATAATTCTGAGTAATAGGATTTTATTTACTATGCACTCAATCATTTGTTACATGAACATATTCAAAATTATATCATAATATGGGATGATTACAGGAAAAGCATCAATAATAAAAGGCACTCCATTATAAACAGAGCTATTAATTGAGAAAAGGCCTGCAGGATCATTTTCTGACTTAAAACAAAACCAAGGAATGAATCAGAAGAGTAATCAACAACCTAAAGTTTTACAATTAATGAAAGTAAACATCTCTTTCCGTGTGGAGTCAGTTTTACCTTCTCAACTAATCATCAGAGGTCAATGACAACTAAAATAAGCTCTCCATGAAATGCGAATGCACATTAGAAAACATCAGCCAGATTTCTTTAAAGAGGCAAGCAAGTGAAGAAAGAAGATTCAAACCTTCACTAGGGACATAATACCAATTTGTTGTTCAATCTGCCTACAATTTCCACAACCTACTGAAAATAACGACCTTTAGGTTATTTTGTTTACCTCAAAGCAAGAAGAATGTTATTTTATAAAAAATTATTTCACGAGCCAGGCGTGGTAGTGCACACCTTCAGTCCTAGCACTTGGCAGGCAGAGGTAGGAGGATCACTGAGAGTTTGAGACCATCCTGAGACTACATAGTGAATTCCAGGTGAGCCTGGGGGGGGGGGGGATTATTTCACCGGCTGGAGAGATGACTTAGCAGTTAAGGCACTTGCCTGTGGATCCTAAGGACCCAGGTTCGATTTCCTAGTACCCATGTAAGCCAGATGCACAAGGTGGCATATGTGTCTGGAGTTTGTCTGCAGTGGCTAAAGGCCCTGGCATGCCCATTTTCTCTCTCCTTCTATCTGCCTCTTTCTCTCTTTTTCAAATACACAAATAAACAAATATTTTTAAAAAATGACTCCATAAAAGCATTGAATACTCAATATACAAATATTACATAGATAAACATATATCTACAGTATATGCCACACATGTTACATACGTGGAAACAGCAGTTTTTCTGTAAATAAGTTTATAAAATAATAAATGTAAACACATCAATAGCAAACAGTAACTTAAAATGATAACATTCTAATATAAATTCAGGCAACAGAAAAATACATTAGACAACATAGAAGACAAGAAACAAATGTACACTCCACTTAAATGTGTTTTGATTTTTACTTAAAGATAACAATAACCAAGTATGAGATGGATCTCAGTAGGTCTCCTGATGAAGACCGAGATGGTGAGGAACAATTCTCAAATGTGACTGTTGCCTGGGAAAACATTTCTCTTCATGAACAGTATATAATTATGTGTTACACTCAAACATTGATATACAGTATTAACTCAAGTTTTAATGTCTTCCAGTGCTGCTTGAGTATCCAAGTAGGTAAGGCACAAAATGAATCTAACTCCTTTCCTATCAAATTCAATTTTGAGTTCAACTAAAATTCAACTCTTTCAAAAGCACATATTTTTGTGATGCAAAGCTACACTTAATCTAAATAAGCAAGAAGATGAGAAAAACTAAACTCCAAACATTCTAAAACAAAAACTGAGCACCGATTTCTCCAAGTCACTGTATGCCTTGGGAAAATTCAACACAGTACTATCATGAGCCAGTACTGCAACACTGCCAGTTCTGACTGCACCGGATTGAATTCAAAAATTTCTTAACAGGTTTTCAATAGAAGCGATATCAAGATGGGTCCATTTTGTTTCAAGAAGCACAAGTACCAATGCACTTGATATACATAACGTGAGACACACACACACACACACATATATATTACAGTTTGCAAACTAAAATCACTCAATACTAGCCCAAGGGTTTTCCCCTCAAAACTTTGCTTTAAATAACATAAAAATACAATTTGTAAAGATGAAACAAAAACAGTAAGTAATTGCTTAAATATAGCAAGTGCGCCTAAGCAGTGAGTGCATTCTTCCTTCTTCCTGTCCGTTTTCCTGTATTCACCGTGTTCTGTATGGCACAGTTGTGAACTAAACCTACTATGATCTCTTTTTCACCAGGGAAAACGAGAAGGATCTTACAGGCACTCGCCACACAATCCAATGTGGGGAAGAGGCCCGAGGTGGGGCAAAAAGACGAAAGCAAGGCAAGACTTGTCTTCCTTGGTAGCTGAGGGGACTCCCCAACTCCAGATGCTAACATTTACCCGCCAGAAGAGAAGACTGAAGCCACCTCTACTCCTAACACCGAACAACCTCCTTGTCCACCTCTTGCCCGACTTCTGCCCATAACCTGCTTGCAAAACCGGCAGCCGCAGCCCGCGCGGGCCCCTCGGAGCCTACGAACCAACCTGCGGACAACAAGCGGCTCCGGGCATCGGACTTGCAGGAGGCGGCACTGGGAAAGCAGATCCCCCAGCGACGTGCAGAACCCCACCCGCCAAATCCCGCCACCCTCCTCGCACACACACAGATGACAGCCCCCGAGCCCAGAAGTTTGAAGCAAAACCGGTCAGACCCCACCAAGAAGGAAAACGAATTGCAGGGGAACGGGAGGTGGGGAGGGCGAGGAGCCCAAGTGTGCAAGGAAGAGTCCATCACATGACAGCCCAAGAGGACCAGAGTCGTCGTCGTCGGGGCGTCCGCAAGGAAAAGGGGGGGGAGAGTGCGGGGAGGGTGCCGTTGCCATGGCAACGCCCCCCATCCGTCCAGACTTCCAAAGAGGGAGGAAGAACTTCAAATCCCAACCGTCAGCGCTCGAGCGGCTCCTTCTTAAAGGAGTACACACCGCGCCGCCGCCGAGCGCGACAGGGCAGAGTTGGACGGCACCCCCCGCCCCTCGGGCGACGCCCCCGCCGCTCCCCATCCCTCGCCGGCCCACCCGCGACCCCGGCCCCGCGAGCGCCCGGGGATTCCCGCCGCCTCCCCACCCCAGCTCCGGCTGCGGGCAACTCGGCCGAGTCCGCCCGCCCGCCGGGCTCCTGAAGGCAAGAAAAGGGGGTGTGTGTGTGTACCCGGCGTGGGGGTGGGGGGCGCGGACCGGCCCGCCTTCCTCCCGGCCGCCCGACCCCAGCGCCGGGTTCCTTCGGCCCCGAGAGCTGACCCGCGGGCCGCCGGCTCCGGCTGACAGGGGACGGGCGCACACTGGCGCCGGGGAGTTCGGGGAGAGCGCGAGCCGGCCAGCGTCTTCCTCAGGGGTTCGGCGACTGACCCCGAACTAACAGTTCCCGGGAAGCCCCGGAGCTGGGACGACAGGCGGCGGAGCGCGGACCGCGCCGGGGCAAGCAGCCCCGAGACAAAAGGCGACGCCGGGGCCGCCGCGCCGCCGTCGCCGCCGCTTGCCACCGCGCTCCCCATTGAACTGACCCGAACGGGAGATTCAACTCAAGCCCCCAAGCCACAAACTCTTGGGGCTGCGGCAGCAGCCGCCGCCGCCGCGCGGAGCCCCGGGCCCGGCCCGCGTCTGTCTTACCTACACAGTGCATGAGGCGGTGGCGCCAGGAGTCGAGTTCGCGCCGGAATCCTCTCCTCTCCGCCGCGCACCGAGGGCTCCGGCACTGTGCGGCGGCGGCAGCGGCGGCGGCGGCGGCGGCGGCAGCGGCCATTCTCTCTCTTCCCTTGTCCATCTGCGTCCCGCGTCACGCGCCCTCATTTACATACGAGCGGCGCAGGCACGAGGCAGGGGCGCGAGCCCTCGGCGCGAGCCCCGGAGCGCGCGCCCCCCGGAGGGGGGTTGATTGACACGTGTCACACTACCTTCCCTCGGCCCTTCCCTCCCCCTCCCACTGCTCCCTCGGGGAGAGAGAAGGAAGCAACCTGCCGCTTCCGCTGACCCCGCCTCCCCATCCACTCCCTTCCCCTCCTCCCCCCGGAGTTTACTCAGGCAAGCCATACGGCTCCCGCTGTCCGCGAAAACCATGAGCGAGAGCAAGAGACCCGGAGGCCCGCCAGGAACCCGCGTGCTGGAAGAGCGGACTGGCAACGCCTCCCTTCTGCCTTCGCGCCCGGCTCTGGCCGACCATAAGACTTCACTTCCCAAGCTCCATTGCTCCTAGTTCCCGAAGGGGAGCTCGTGGCTGTGGCGCGGTGCATGCTGGGCGTTGTAGTCCAGTAAGTAAACGCTCTCCCGCACAGTTCGCACGCTCCAGCTCGCAGCTTCACCTCAAGGCTTTTAGTATGCTGTTCTCGGGTAGCTTAGCTGGAAGTGTCCAGGCCGACCTGCCTGTATTAGCTTCCTTAGGTTCTGCTGTACAAGAGCTACGGGAGCCTTAAGGGTAGACTATCCCTTGCCACCAGGATGTGCTTCATGTTTGAAATGCTGGAAACTTTTTTGGAGTCACTGTTATCTGGTCGTTCTTCAGGGAATGACGACTGCATCTGAAGTTGCTGCCAGGCATATACAGAAAGAGCTGTAAGGACAATCAGTTTCCAAGAAGAAGAGATCTTGAAAAACGAGAATAGGTGCAAAGATTTAAAAAAAAAAAATTAAGGGCCATAAATAACTTACCATAAATAATTTACAGAAGGTTGGGAGTAGCTGGCTGAAAACTCCAGGACAGAAATTCTTAATACTGCGCAAAATGTAAACCCTTGGAGGTCAATAACCTACTGAAACTTTTGTCCTTGACATCTTTTATTGGCCCAACCATAATATAGTGTGTGAGATGGGATTTAGCACTTTACAATTGTTGTAGAATGCATTCTACACTATGCTAGGGAAAATTTCCTTCAAGAGAGAAGAATCTTGATCAACTATAGACTTCAAATTACTTTTTACTTTTGCACCAGAGCCATTGTACATTTCTTCATGTATAGTCACAGGAGACCAAGCAGAAGCTAAGTTTACAGCAATTTATATTCAACTCTGCTGGAAAGTTCATTTTAATTCTTCTTATAAACTCATAAATTCTCAGTTTGTCCTGTGTGGCATATTTCCTTATCTATCTTCTTTTTTCTATGTGCTCAGAGGCAGTAGTTTATTGCTCATTGCTTCAGAAGTAAAGTAAGAAGATATAACTTTATATCTTCATAGTTTTTTAATGTTAAGTTTGAAGCCAGATGTGGTGGCATATCCCAGTACTTGAGGGACTGAGGCAGAAGTATCACAAGCTAGAAGCCACTGTAGGCTACATAGGGAAATACTATTTCAAAAAAAAAAAAAAGTGGAGTTTAAAATTTTATGGCCACCTTTTCTAGAATGGTTACTGTTGAAGACCAGTCCATTCACAGCTACCAAGATGATCAGCTTTGGACTATCACTTAATCAATCAACATTAGATAGGCCAGAAGAGGTTGTAGTGCAGAGAAAATGATCCAGAAATCTGAGTGGCTTAAAATAAAGCAAAATTAGGCCGGGCATGGTGGCACACACCTTTAATCCCAGCACTTGGGAGGCAGAGGTAGGAGGATCACAGTGAGTTTGAGGCCACCCTGAGGGCTCAGTGAATTACAGGTCAGCCTGGGCTAAAGCGAGACCCTACCTAGAAAAACAAAATAATAATAATAATAATAAAGCAAATTGATTTTGTGCATATCTACGTGTTAGTCTTTGAAGGTGGGCAGGCTACATTCCTGGTGTTTCTCACCAGGGAGCTCTATCATTTGAGAAACTAGAATGGTTGGATGTTTCTCCCTTGTGTGGTAGGAAGGAAAAAGATTAGGGAAGACAAATTAGTTTTTTCTCAACATAATAATGTGAGTCAATTCTATTCATATTTAATTGGCTAAAGTAAATCATACAGGTGTGTTTATCTTCACGAGAATGGGTAATAATCCTACTCTGCCCAGAAGAAAGATAGCCAGAATTTATAGATGAATAGCACCAAGATTATTGAAAAATATCCTTTTAGTAACCAATGTTCACTTTATAAAATATATTCACTCTTATCACAAGTGAGACATTACAAAAGTTGTGTTAGTAAGGCACTATTCTTCTAATCTAAGTCTCTGGGTGATGCTTGGTAGCCCCTATTTAGAACTGAATAAAGCTTCTTGTTACAGAGAGCTAAAAAAGCACAATTAACTACACACACACACACACACACACAAATGCATACCACTCAACACGTAGTGTGGTGGGACAGAGACAAAATAATGATAGCGTCTTAATTCACTTTGTGCTGTTGTAACAATACCACTGATATTTAGAGAATATAAATCTGTTTCTCACAGCTCTGAATGTTGACAAAATTAGAACAAGAGTTCTGTCATCTAGCAAGAACTTTCTTGCTGTTTTCACATGTGGTGGGGCAAAGAGAATATGAGACTTGAAGGGAGACAAATGCCCATTTTGAAATCAGTCACCAAAGTAACATTAACTATTCACCCAACGCCTTAATCACCTATTGTTAGGTCCCACCATGCTGCACTGTTGCCTCACAGATTAGGTTTCCAACACATACTTTTCACAGGATATAGTCAAGCCATACCTTGAGGTAAAACATTCCTGTTTAGAAAGGTGAAGAATAGGAGACATACATCAACTATTTTGCAAATGTTTTTCCATAAGGCAACAAGGCTTACCAACTTTCCAGTAGGTAGTAGTTTCTTTGCCACCACCCACTGATCTTCTAATTTATAGCTTAAATCCATAAATCTACCTCTTACACACCAACATTTTCTCCATTTCTCAGAATGACCTAGGTAATGTTCCAGTAACAGAAGTTCAAATTCTCAGAGTTTAAGTACAAAGGTTTATTTCTTATTATACCATCTGTCCCTCCATTGGCCAGAGTAGGAAGATGGAGAGAATTGTTCTATGTCTATTCAGAGACCAGGGCTTATAAAATTTCACATCACCTGAATTGTCCTCACTCATCATGATGAAAATTAATGCAAATCCCCAGCCTAGTATGTAAAGCTTCTGGCAAAGTGACACTTTTCAATGGTTAGGCCTAACTTTGAAGGTACAATATGTTACACAATTTCAAGGGCCTAACAAACTACCCAAAACTTAATAGGTTAAAACATCAACTCTTTAATTCAGGATTCTGTGGAATGATAATTTGTTCTAGGCTCAGCTGGACCTTTCTGTATCCTTTGACTAGACCAGTAGGAAGTTCCATTTCTGAGATTAGGTGGCTATTGGCTGGGACAAGAAACAAATGTTTCTACTTTTCTAAAGGCTAGCCCTGGCTTGTTCACATGGTGCCTGGCACAAGGTTTCAAAGTGCAGTATGACAGCAGGCCTCAATCCATAAGCATTTTCTCATTATTATAAACTTTATAAGTATAAACAAAGTATATATTGGTCATATTCCCATTGGGTTATACTCACATGCCCTCTCCCCATTCCCATTCCACTGAGAACCCTCCTCAGTGGAGTTCTTGGTATTGTATTCACTATGGGGTCATGAAAGCACCTAGAGGCGTGGGAGGAGGATACAACTTCTCTGGATACACTTTCCCAACCTGTGGTTCTTAGAATCTTTCCACCTCCTCTTCAACAGTGTTCCCTGAGCCTTGGCAGGTGTGTTATAAATCTCCTTTAGTGTTGACCTTTGCATCCTCTGAATTTCTGCTTTGACGATTTTTGAGTGTCCTCAGTTTCTACTGCCATATCCCTAGACAAGGTTGTCAGGCTAACAGTGAGAGCAGCACTCCTCTGTAATGTCGTTTTGGCCCTGGAAGATGTGGAAGAGACCACTTGCTTAGTGCTAAGCAGTTGGCTTTTGTTGTCATATTAATAAATCTTGATTCTCCCTGGAATTCGTTGCCATCTGTTAAAAAAAACAAAAACAAAAACAAAAATAGATTCTCCAACCATGACTGAAAATAGAATGGATCAAAGGGGTTTTAGTAGTTTGACTCAGTTGTCCCCCATAAACTTATATGTTCTGAATGCTAAGTCCTCAACTGATGGCAATTTGAGAATTAGAGCCTTGTTGTAGGCAGGCTTATAGATGTTAGAGCCAGCTTCCCCTTGCCAGTGTTTGGCACACTCTCCTCTTCCTGATGTTGGCAAGAAGGTGATGTCTAGCCTCTGCTCATGCCACATTTTCCCCTACTATCATGGAGTTTCCCCTCAAATCTATAAGCCAAAATAGACTCTTTCCTCCCTTCCACAAACTATTTTTGGTCAGGTGCTTTGTGTCAGTAACAAGAAGGTAACTGCAAGAGGGGTAAAAATAGTGCTTTCAGACTTTTGGGTGGGCATACCCTCTATCTTAGCCAAAGAATGATGGAACCTTCTCTCTGGAGTCTATGGCTTTCCTAACTATAGGAGTCTGGCTTGGTTCTCCATACCAGGTATGAATTCCTTCCCAGTGAGCCAGCTTCATATCCAATTGGAGAGCAGTTGATTACTTCTCTCACCTGTATACTACTCTTACGCTAGTATGTACATCTTGCCTGGATGATTGCTTTTGTAGTTTGCAAATCCTGCTTGTTCATGCTATTGGTGACCATTGTACTCCAGCAGCTACCACAGCACTTTCCAGCACTGTGAGGGAAAGTTATCAGGGAACTGGCTTTCTTCTCAGTTCCAGCGTGATCTCTTGTTACTCTGTACTTACAGCCTGTAGTGTTGTCCCCAGTTGGGTCTTACCATTTCGTTCTGTTTGGCAACCAAGTGCTTTGGCAATAGCCTACATTGTTTTGAGAATATTATGGGTCTCCCTGGCCAACAGCTTTCTGTGGGGAGCAATCAAATTTTGGCACTGGAATTTATCAGCTGTATCCTGTAGTTTAAGGGTTAAGTCTTCTCCACCCTTATAGGACACTTTTTCCTGGACAAAGAAGTTGTCCACAAGCATTTTTCCAGTCTTAGTTTGGGTCACATTTACCCCAGTTCCAATGGCAAAAGCAAGGCACATGGCAATCACTGGGTCAACACAGAGAAATACATCCTCTTAGCAGGAGGATTCAGTAAGTCACATGCAGAAAGGTAAAGACAGAAAGAATGACATAGTTTATGACCACTTTTGAATCTAACACATATTGAGGAATGCAGTATTTATCCCAAATAGATGAATAGAAAAGTAAATATAACAAATTTCTAGAATTTCTGGGAAAGGGGGGAAAACATGGCCAGATATGATGAAATACATAAATGTGGTTAACTTTGGAAGTTGCATTCACTTAGAAGAGGAAACAATTTTTCATGGCAAGTATGTCAAGTACATTATAATTAACAACATAAGCACAAAAATCAGTCTAGCTGATAAATCATGATATTCTAAACATCCAATGCTGTGTCCAACACTTACTTGATGCTTAATTGTTATTTATTAATTTGCCAAATGTATAGGATAGCTCTAAAGGGAAGGGTAGAAAGGTCATATCTAAGACTATCTCCTACACCAAAAATTCAATCAAAACAGATGACTTTAATATAACAATTTTAATATTCTATGAAAATGTTAATGTTATTTAAAACAGTTATGGTCTGTTGTCTACTTCATATACATGTTTTATCTATTATTTATTGTATAAGTCAATCTGTAACATAACGATTTAAAAGAACAATCATTTGTTGTTATTCTCAAGTTTACAGGTAAGGGAGACTGCTCTGTTGATCTGGGGAAGTTTTGCAGATTTTGGCTTGGATTTTTTAAAAATATTTTATTTATTTGAGAAAGAGAGAGAAAGAGGCAGATAGAGAGAAAGAGAGAATGGGCACGGCAGGGCCTCTAGCCACTGCAAACGAACTCCAGATGCATGTGGCCCCTTGTGCAGCTGGCTGATGGGGGTCTTGGGGAATCAAACCTGGGTCCTTAGGCTTCTCAGGCAAACACCTTAACCACTAAGACATTTCTCCAGCCCTGGCTTGGATTTTTTAATGCTGAAAGTGCCATGGTGTAACAGAAATAACTAAGCCAAGTGTCTCATCATCCAGAGGTTAGCGTGAGCTTCTATCTGTAGGGATAGCATGTGAAGTGCAAGAGGGGAAATACTACTGTGTCAACCCTTTTCATATTAGCTTACTACCATTCCACTGCCCAAAGCAAATCACACAGAAAAGCCCAAAGTCTGAGTGGGGGAATTCTAGCAAGGGCATTACTACAGAAAAGCATCAACAAATTGGGGACATTATGTAGTCAAACCACCATGAATACCCATCAGTTTCACTATTGTTCACCTCAAAAGCATATCTATAGAGTTCTTATGCAGTGCTAAACTGTTGGACAAATTTAATAGTTTATTTATTTTCTTAATATTTCTTTTATTTATTCATTTGAGTGAGAGGCAAATGGAGAGAGAATGGGCATGCCAGGTCCTCTAGTCATTGAACTCCAGATGCATGTGCCACCTTGTGCATCTAACTTTACGTGAGTACTGAGGAATCAAACTAGAATTATTAGGCTTTACAGAAAAAGTGCCTTATCCACTGAGCTATCTCTCCATCCCTAATAGTTTATTTATTTGACCATTTAGTAGTCAAGTATGCTAAAATATGCATAAAAAGCATTTCCAAATGTCATCAAAGACATCTTGTTTGCAATACATTTCCATAGTAGAAAAGTATAAAATTACAGGGCTGGAGAGATGGCTTAGCGGTTAAGCGCTTGCCTGTGAAGCCTAAGGACCCCGGTTCGAGGCTTGATTCTCCAGGACCCACATTAGCCAGATGCACAAGGGGGTGCACGCGTTTGGAGTTCGTTTGCAGTGGCTGGAAGCCCTGGCGCGCTCATTCTCTCTCTTTCTCTCTATCTGCCTCTTCCTCTCTCTGTCACTCTCAAATAAATAAATAAATAAACTGAACAAAAAAAATTAAAAAAAATTACAGGGCTGGAGAGATGGCTTAGCGGTTAAGCACTTGCCTGTGAAGCCTAAGGACCGCGGTTCGAGGCTCGATTCCCCAGGACCCACGTCAGCCAGATGCACAAGGGGGCGCACGCATCTGGAGTTTGTTTGCAGTGGCTGGAGGCCCTGGCATGCCCATTCTCTCTCTCTCTCTCTCTCTGTAACTCGCAAGTAAATAAATAAAAAAATTAAAAAAAATTACAGAGTGTTATGACATACATCATGTGTTATGAGAAAATAACTCAAAATGAAAGCTTTTTTTTTACTTTATAACAAAGATTAAATAATCCAAATATACTATTAGGGTTATAAAATACCTATTTGATTATAAATTATCAATGTGTAACAAAATACATTATATAATTTAATAGAATTGAAACATTTACAATTGTAAAACATAGCACATAACTTAATTAACAGTAAGGAGTATTGAAATGCCTTTACAAAGATCAGATTTTATTATATTTCCTCTATTTCTTAACTATAATGAATTTCACTGGTCAGAGATAGGAAAACCAGTCACCCTAAATGTATCATACCACTTTAACCTGTGTAGACGCATCAACTTATCACCTTATACAAATATGCACAATTAAAATTATATGAGAAAAAACTATGATTACCAGTTATTTAGGACATGGACCACAGCCCCCTTCCTGAAAATTTCTGACCAGATCATATATTTATATTACCCTAAACTGTATGCAAATATCTTAGCATCACCAAGTTTCATGAACAAAAGATTTTTTCAGTATCCTTTTGTCTTATGAGAATATGGATCTAATGGACAGTATCACTTCATATCTAATGCATTTACTATCAGTTCTGCCATTGAACAGTTAAGATACCTAAAACAGATGATAATTTTGCTTCTTAATGCATACCCAAATGTCATCAAAGACATTTTGTAGGTAAAAAGATAAAATTTCAAAATAAGAAATCATAGTTCAGGAGTAAGAAAAACAATGATGACACAATTAATTTCTTAAATTGTAATATGTACCTACTTTTTATCTAAAGGCCATCTATCCTTAATGGACATAAAAATGGATCCAGTTTTTCCACTCATCTCAGGATGGTACCTCAAGATGTCATTCCTTACATTCTTTACGTAGTTCAGCCATAGAGTACATTTTAAACATTACTGTCATGTTATATTTTCCTCTTCATAGTATTACATAGATGAGCATAATTTTTTTTTATCAGGAAGAGTACCAAGATATCCAATGCAGAAATTAGGATGATCCTGTTTTCCAAAATAAAACCCTCTTTTGAACTTGGCACTTGAATTTAATACCAGTTGCCTCTTCTTTCCCTTGCATCCAGGCTTGATAATAGGACCAGTTATATCACTACTATTTTTGTGTCCATTAGAAATCACTCCCATGGCCTACTGCATTATTATCACTTTTATTCTCAACCTTTTAATAAAAATCCCAATGTGTTAGAGGCTCAATGATGGTAATTTGATCCAATTTAATCCAATTGCATGGTTCAGTATCAAAGTCAAATAAAAATGTCATGTATAGGACCTAGACTATTGCAGTTTTGAAGGAATACAGATAAACTGGATCAATCCCCTAATTTTACAGATAAGGCAATTGGGGTCCTAACAGAATAATCAATTTACGTAGGTCAAACAATTTGTAAGAAACATACTCAAACTAGAGTTCAATTTTCCTGATTCCCAGTCTTAACTTTTAGTATAATAAGAGATATCAGTTGTTCCACCATTATAACCATTGTTAATTCATTTATCATAACCTTAAAAATTAGTACTTTTGTTATTATACCTGCATCAGAAAAAAATAAATTGGTTCAGATAAGCCATATAAGTTGTCTAGTATCACCCAGTTAGTAGTTGAATTAGAATTTGAATCTCTGTCCTTCTGGATTTAACCAGATGTAAAGTTACCTAGAAAGGAATTGAGGAATCTAGACTTTTAGGGAGAGGCTGCTGATGATACTGCTACCTTTTCCTGAAGAGACATACCACAATATACACACAAAATCATGGTTGCTCACTACTTAATTTAGCACCCAGCTCAACTGGGGTTTTTGCTTTCCTTCCATCTGACTCTCCATGCTGTTCTACTCCCTTGAATCATGTTCAATACTTCCAGTTGAATGATGGTTATTATTTTCTGTGTTCTAAAAACATTTCATTTATACTTTTTCTTGTGGGTCTTCCATGTACTATAATTATTTGTGTACATATTGTTCTTCTTTATCATGGTTTATATTTTACTTTGTTATTTATTTATTTTTTATGGACATCCATAATTGTAGACAATAACACATGGTAATTCCCTCTTCCTCCCCACTTTCCCCCTTAAAATTCCACTCTCCATCATATCCCCTCTGTGGTGGTTTGATTCAGGTGTCCCCCATAAACTTAGGTGTTCTGAGTGCTAGGTTCCCAGCTGATGGAGATTTGGGAATTAATGCCTCCTGGAGGGATTGTATTGTTGGGGGCAGGCTTATGGATGTTATAGCCAGTTTCCCTGTGCCAGTGTTTGGCACACTCTCCTGTTGCTATGGTCCACCTTCTGTGGGCCAGGGGGTGATGTCCACCCTCTATTCATGCCATTGTTTTCCCCTGCCATAGTGGAGCTTCCCCTAGAGTCTCTAAGCCAAAATAAATCCTCTTTTTCTCACAAGCTGCTCTTGGTTGGGTGATTTCTACCACCAATGCGAACCTGACTGCAACAGTAAAGTGGTACCGAGGAGTGGGACTGCTGCTAGACACCTGACTGTGTGGCTTTGGCCTTTTGGAGCTGATTTTCAAGAGGAATTTGGAAGGGTTTGAAACCTTGGCCTAAGAGACACCTTGCAGTTCTGTAAGTATAGCTTGATGGACTATTCTGGTCAGAGTTGAAAGACCTGAATGCAGTAAGAACTATGGACTATGAGATTTGACTTAGGAGGGTGAGAAAGAGCTTTCTTTGCCTGGACTGGGCTAGCAGTTTGTATGGGAAGCTTGCTGTAATGCCTGGGTCCTGAGAAGTTGTGCAGGGTTGCTTTGCATAGAAATGAACTGGTGTGAGCAAACGGATATGGCACAGAAATAAAGAAAAATCTTTGGGTGAATTGCTGCAATTGAGAAATTACAACCTTTGAGATTGGGCCAGCTGACCTGCGTTGGGGCAATAAGAAGAACGTAGACTCTTTTGAAGGGGCTGAGTGCCCAAGGAGTGTCCTGTTCTTCAAAGTCTGCTTTATTCCCCCCTAGATTAACAAATTGGCCCCCTACCTGGTATTGTGGAGTATAAAAATGCAGGAAAGAGAGGGTCATTGAGTTTGCAACACAGTCTTGTATTTTGGATATGGCCATGGGCAGTGTGAAGCAGGTTTGCTGGTTGCCTGCATGGAGACCCAATGGGGCCATGAGGATGAACCGTGGATTACAGTGGAGACCCAGTGGAGACGTTGGGACTGCAAGATGGCTGCTAAGGAAAGCTGCTGGCCCTGATGAAGTTTTCCAGGACAGTGAGTAGCCTAGCTGGAGGGGCAGAATTGGAATGCCAGAGACTTGTTGCTGGTTAGAATTATTGGAATTGGAGATTTATCACTAACTAGAGTTGTTGGACTTGAAGCTAGAATTTGATGTTTGCCCTGGTTGTTTAAAATCTTATATTGGTTGAATACTTCTTTGCTATGCCCAATGCCATCTTTTGCAGTGTGAATATTTATTCTGTGCCATTATGGTTTTTTTGAGGTTCTTTTTTGGTATTATGGCTCAGTTAAAAGATCTTGGATTATGGGGATGTATGAACATCATTGGAATTGATAAAAACTATGGGGATGTTTAAAGTTAGATGAGTGCATTGCATTTTACATCATGTATGGATATCAGTTTTGGGCGCCAGGGACGGAATGTGGTGGTTTGATTCAGGTGTCCCCCATAAACTTAGGTGTTCTGAATGCAAGGGTCCCAGCTGATGGAGATTTGGGAATTAATGCCTCCTGGAGGGAGTGTATTGGGGGTGGGCTTAAGGGTGTTATAGCCAGTTTCCCTGTGGTAGTGTTTGGCACACTCTCCTGTTGTGATGGTCCACCTTCTGTGGGCCTGGGGGTGATGTCCACCCTTTGCTCATGCCATCATTTTCCCCCACCATTGTTGTGCTTCCTCTCAAGTCTGCAAGCCAAAATAAATCCTTTTAAATCTATGGGGAAATCTCATTGGTGGCCGAAAAAGCTGCTTAATTCCATAGATTCAAGCAGAGAGAAAACTACAGCAAACAAAACACAAGCACCAGTACAATCACACCAAAAGCAGCATCAGGAAACGGAAGCAAGTAGGAGCCCTGAGCTCAGACCTTTTTGCATATCTTTAGGCTGGAAATCCAATCTACCTCCAAGCACACTTTAGGGCTGGACCCCTGGATCTACCCTCAGTGACAATTCTCTACCAGATGGATAGAAACCCAAGTTAGAAACTTTAATAAAGCTCCAAAGTCTATTGGGATCATCATTGAAAATAACATAGTTATAGAAAGTGGTCACATGACTACATATTACATGGTTATATCTTAATATTTTAAAGCAAACAGTTAATATCACTTAGCCCTTCTACATGTTGAAACTACTGATACAAACTAAGGCATAATGTATTTTTACATTATTATTACATAAAAATTATTTATTTGCTAAAGTGGCTTAAAGAAGCAGAAATATAAACAATTTATGGAATTGACAATTATTTTCCATGCTTTTTTCACATGTGTGTATGTATGGTATGTATGTATACATGTTTGTATGTTTCTGATTTCATGTGTGTATGTGCATATGTGTAGAGGTCAGAGTCCATGTTGTATATCTTCCTTAATATCTCTCCACCCTATTTATTGAGACAGTCTTTCACTGAACCCAGAGCTTACCAATTTGGCAAGACTAGTTATCCAGTTTGCTTTTGGAATCTGTCTACCTTCCCCTCCCAAAGCCCTGGGATTACAGGCATGTAATTATTGTATGTACTGGCATGCCCAGAATTTACACAGGTTCTGGGGTCTGAACTCACTTCCTCATGCTTATGTAGCAAGCATTTTACAGATTGAGCCATCTTCATAGCACATTTTCCATGTTTTTGACAATAGGAATTTATTTTAGTTTTAACATATAGAAAACATGTTGATTTGCAATATCAGTGTTTCTGGGTATAGAACAAATAAAAAAAACTAAGTAAAATCCAATGTATGTTACTGTACAAAAGGATTATTTAAACCATGAAATCTATTAATAGCCCATCTTGATATCTACATGGAGAGTAGATGTGAAGTAAAAATAGAAAAGGATAAAACAACGTTATCATGATTTACCCTGTAAATAAATAGATGTGAATGAAAATGTGATATTGGTAAAGCTTTCATGAATTTTAAATTGGTCAAATAATATAATATTTAAGCATTTAGACTTCCAGTTAAGATGGCGGCGTAGGTACCACGCCAAAAATACTCATTGGAGAAAAGACAGCCTCTTCAGCAAATGGTGCTGGGAAAACTGGATATGTATCTGTGGAAGGATGAAAATAGATTCTTCTCTCTCTCCATGCACAAGATTTAAGTCCAAATGGACCAAATGGACCTTAACATCAGACCTGAAACTCTGAAATTGCTAGAGGAAAAAGAAGGGGAAACCCTTCAACATATTGGTCTTGACAAAGACTTTCTGAATATAACCCCGATTGCTCAGGCAATAAAACCACAGATTAACCACTTGGACCTCATGAAATTACAAAAATTTTGTACTGCAAAGGACACTGTGAATAAAGCAAAGAGGCAACCTACAGAATGGGAAAAAACCTTTGCCAGCTATATATCTGATAGAGGATTAATATCTAGGATATACAAAGAACTCAAAAAATTAAATAATAAGAAATCAAACAAGCCAATTAAAAAATGGGCTATGGAGCTAAATAGAGAGTTCTCAAAAGAAGAAATATGGATGGTGCATAAGCATCTAAAAAAATGTTCTACATCCCTAGTCATCAGGGAAATGCAGATTAAAACTACATTGAGATTCCATCTCACTCCTGTCAGATTGGCTACCATCATTAAAACAAATGATGATAAATGCTGGCGAGGATGTGGAAAAAGAGGACCCCTTCTACACTGTTGGTGGGAATGCAATCTGGTCCAGCCATTGTGGAAATCAGTGTGGAGGTTCCTAAGACAGCTAAAAATTGATCTACCATATGACCCAGCTATAGCACTCCTAGGCATATATCCTAAGGACTCATCCCATTTCCTTATAAGTACATGCTCAACCATGTTTATTGCCACTCTATTTATAATAGCTGGGAAATGGAACCAGCCTAGATGTCCCTCAACTGATGAGTGGATAATGAAGATGTGGCACATTTATACAATGGAGTTCTACTCAGTGATAAAGAAAAACTGAAGTTATGAAATTTTCAGGAAAATGGATGGATCTGGAAAGGATTATACTAAGTGAGGTAACCCAAGCCCAGAAAGCCAAGCGCTGCATGTTTTCCCTCATATGTGGATCCTAGCTACAGATGATTGGACTTCTGTGTGAGAAGGAAAAAAACCCAGTAGCAGAGGCCAGTAAGTTAAAAAGGAGATATAAAGGAAAGAGAAAGGAAGGGAGGAGGGTACTTAATAGGTTGATATTATATATATGTAAGTAGAAGAATAGATTAATGGGGGTGAAAAGGCCCAAAGTGAGGTCAGGGGAAGAGATTGAGTAAGGAAAGGTGGACGGAGGGCTAATCAAAATCTAAGAGGATGCAAATAAATCGTATGGAATTCTCTGGTTTTGGACAATGGAACACTCAGGAGCCATAGATCATTGTTAGAAAATTTTCAGTGCCAGGGATGGGACACCTCCAGTGAGTTGTTGGCCAGGGAGGTTCCTGATGCCCCAAAACATTATAGGCCGTTGCCGAGGCCCTTGGTTTCCCACCAGGAATAGATGGTAAGACCCTATTGCTGAAGACTCCATATACTTGGGTGGCAAGGCCACTGAGAAATTCTGCTGGAACTGAGCTGGTAACCTCTTCCATGTAGACCAGCTGAGAGGAAGCTAGAAGAAGCCATTCTCCATTTAGTTCAATGGGAGAGAGATATCACCAGTGAAGATACTCAACAGTGGACACTGCAAGCCTTATAATTGGCCAGCCAGGCCAAATGAGCCAACGGGTGCAATAGTGGCACGTCTGTCATGGTGGAAACCAACTGCCCTCCAATTGGACTGGAGGCCCACTCCATGGGGGGGAATACATTCCTGATACTGAAAACTTAAAACAGGGGTAGTCAGGAGCCCTGGGGGGGTGTAACATCTGCTGATGTCTGGAAAAATGTATATACTATGCTTATCAAACTGCCCAGTAAGCACTTCTCTTAATATTTATACCCTTATATTAACACTACTCTCACTTTGTGTAGAGAATCTTCTCTTTTCAGATGGCAGTTACCCTGGGATGACTGAGAAGGTATCATAGTTCTGGAAAGAAGTGACTGGAGGACTGAGTATCATCTCGATCACACCTTCCAAGGCTCACGGTCTAATGTGGAATAGGTGGCGGAAAGTATGTAAGAGCCAATGGAAGGGTAGGGCTCCTTACAACGTCCTCCCTCCAGACATAAAATGGCCTGGATATCCATGACCTCATAGTGCCTGACACTACCTACACAAGACCATCATAAGAGGAGGAAAAGATCATGACATCAAAATGAAAGAGACTGATTGAGATGGGGAGGGGATATGATGGCGAATGGAATTTCAAAGGGGAAAGTGGAGGGAGGGAGGGTAGCACCATGGGATATTTTTTATAATTATGGAAAATGTTAATAAAAATTAAGAAAAAAAAACATTTAAATTATTTTAAGATTAAAGTATGGCAATCACTTGGGCAACAGAGGAAGGGAAAGAACAATCTAACATTGTGTTATAGCCTTTTGAATTCAATGGGCAACATCACCTGATTTCATTCTTACATGCCACACAATTAAGCTCTAAACATGAAACTCAAAAAAGAAAGAAACCTAAATGTAAAACTGTAAGTATTTTAATTACCATTCATCTCTCCCCATCTCTGTTTTTTCAACATCCCTAGGAAAGAGAACAGTTGCAAAAGAGGAGGTGTGAGCAAAGTGACAGTGTGAGGGTTAAGAGGATATGAAGAAATGCTAGAACCATCCCCTGCCCTGGCCTTGTCTCCATTCCATGTAGCCACATGTTTATATTCCAACCCTTGTAAGAAATGTATTCTGTGAAAGAATAAGGAAGTTAGGGATTTGAAGACATACCGCATAATACAAGTTGGGGCTAATGTACACTGAACAGTTTCCAGAGTAAAAGGTGACTAAATCCTCCATTGTTTCTAGAAAATGTATAGCTACATTTATACCATTCTGCAGGAAATTAGAGGCCCTTCTGAAGAAAACCTTAAAAGTCCCATTATAAATTCTCTATATAAAAAAAGGGTTATCTCATTTGTCCTGATGCTAACTCACTCTCCGTTGGAGAATCTGCTTCTCTTTTTCAGATAGATGTAGATCCTAAGGAGAGAGCCACCCCATCATACCTCAAAAGGGCCCCGGCTGAAACTAAGAAAAATTGGAGAAACAAGCAAGGGTGCTGTTTTCCTGGTGAATCGGATACCAGCACAAGGGGGAAGGAGATCAGCACAGAGAAAAATCAACTCCTACCAAATCAGAGAGCCAGAGCCTCAGAGGCCCCCAACACCTCATCACTGAAGCAGACCAAAAATGAACCCAACATGGCTCAGGGAAATTTTGCGGAAGAGGGGGCGGAAAGAATGTCAGAGCCACATGTTGGGTCATGATATGCAGAGACATTTAGCTTACCCGTAACTGTGGGCTAACTCCACAATGCAAGACCCGTATACCTCAACAAGGAGGGGCCAAGGGGAGTGGGTAGGTCACGGATGAGCCTAATAATGGTACCAAACTGACTGTATTTGCTGAATACAGAACTGACTAATAAAGAAAAAAACAAACAAACAAACAAACAAACAAACAACAAAAAAACAATCACACACACACACACAAAGAATAAATAAATAAATACCCAAACCTGAATATCCCTATGATGAAAAGTAGCTTCATGCTTGATAATATTTAGTAAAGCCAACCAGTCTTCAAAACTCACTCACTTTACAGTTTCCCATAAACATTTAAGGTCTTCAACTATACACATGCACTGATATTTGCAGAAAACATCCAACTTGAAAGACACACACAGAGACCAAAACAGATAAAAAAGAATTCATAGAAATGCAGAAGTATTACAGGGAATAGAATACTTTCAGTAATAATTAACATCTTCAAAGAGAAAATAGAAGATATTGGATCATTAAAATAAGAACTATGGCTGGGTGTGGTGGCACACACCTTTGATCCTGAGAGACAGAGGTAGGAGGATCACTGTGAGTTCAAGGCCATCCTGGGACTGTAGAGTGAATGCCAGATCAGCCTGGGCTAGAGTGAGGCCCCACCGAGAAAAACAACCAACCAACCAAACAAACAAAAAACCAATAACTGATTTGAATTAAGATGGTGCAGCAGCACAGAACAATGAGAAATAGAAACTATGGAAGTAAAAATATGTCTGATGAAATTAAAATTCAAGAGAAGCATATAAAGAAAACAATGAGGGAATGCTTTAAAGTAGCATTTTTCAAAAAGGATATAGAGGGCCAGAGAGATGGATCAGTAGTTAAGGTGCTTGCTGCAAAGCCTAATGATCTGGGTTTGATTCCCTGGTACTCTTATAAAGCCAGATGAACAAAGTGGTGCATGCATCTGGAGTTTGTTTGCAGCAGCTGGAGGCCCTGGGATGCCAATTTCTCTTCTGTCTCTCTTCTTTTAATCTCTCTCGGGTTGCAAATAAATAAACAATATTTTCAAAAAAGGATATGGAAACAGATCATAGGAGATTAGAAAATTTTAAGATCAATATAGGGTCTAAACATGTGACTCCATGAATTGTAGAAATATAATAAATGAACTTCAAGAAGGATATTAACAAACAGTAAATGTTCCCAGCAATGAAGAACTGTTTCTCCAGATTAGTTAGCTTGATCCTAAAACATATGATACTAAAATTTCTGTATCCTAGAAATTATAGTAAGAATCTAGACACTTTCAGAGACAAACAATAAACCCTGTGCGATGAATAGGGGGAAAATAGGTTTTACAAAGAATGACAATGTGATATCATCATCAAACTAACTGAAAGTAATTGTTAACTTAGAACTCTTTTTTTTCTCTCTTTTTTCTTTTATTGTGTATGTACTCAGTGTGTAAACCACCATGTTGATAACTTTGTTAGCCTCCTCCCTTTTCTCCCCCCTCTGAAGGGACCCTGTTTGTTGGGGAACGTGGGTCATGCATTATGGGGGTAGCCATCAGTTATGGGAAAGAGTCAATGTCTCTGTGCATAATGTCCCAACTTGTGGCTCTAACTACCGTTCCGCTCCCTCTTCCACAAATTTCCCTGAGCCATGTTGGGTTTGTTTTAGGTCTACTTCAGTGATGAGGTCTTAGGAGCCTCTTTGTCTCTGGATATCTGGTTTTGTAGGAGTTGAGTATTCTCTCTATCTCCTTCACTCTTGTGTTAGTTCCAGGTTCACCAAGAAAGAAGCACTCTTGCTCATTTTCCCAGTTACCCTATGGTATCAGCTGGGGCCCTGGTGAGGTGCAATGGGCTGATTCTGTTCTCAGGTTCTGCATCCATCTGAAAAAGGGGAACAAATTCTCCAACAGAGTGTGAAGCCAGCACTGGATAAACAGGATAACCATTATTAATTTAGAGAGAATTTAATAGGTGTAGGCCCTCTTGTAGCCCAAGATTGGTGGGAGCTTGATAGGTGGAGAGCAAACTCATTTTTGGGCACAGTTCTGACTTGTTTCCCAGTTCCACATATGGGTTCCATTCCACTGAGTGGATCAGTTAGCCAGTTCGAAAGCAGTTGGTTATCCAACATGGCTGTGTGCCACTATTGCACTTGTGTGAATATCATATCAGGTTGTTTGCTGCTGAGTAGCTTAGGCCACGAGTTGCTTGGACAGATGTTGGATATTTTCCCCCAGTCACTCATGTAGCACCTTCTGGCACTAGACAAGCTAACTATCTGGGGACTGACTCTTTTCCAGATTCCACCTTTGATCCTGAGAGACAGAGGTAGGAGGATCACTGTGAGTTCAAGGCCATCCTGGGACTGTAGAGTGAATAATATAATAGACCTTTGAATTCAATAGGCAAAATCACCTGATTTCATTCTTATATGCTATATCATGAAAGCTCTAAACATAAAACTTGAAAGAAAAAGAAATCTAAATGTAAAACTGTAAGTATTTTAATTATCATATTCAATTTTCTGAAATAGAAAATCGCACTGAGAATGCATATTAAATATGAGTTAATATATTTCTGAACATTCTAACTTATAGGCATTGTCAATTATATGTATGTATTCTTCATTAGAAGTATTATTCTAGACACAAATGAAATCTGGAATTTTGAATTTCTGGTAAACACTTTTAAAAAGGATAAGTGAAATTATTTTTAGGAATGTATTTTATTCAGTCCCATACAGATAAAAATATCATTTCAATATATAGTCAATATAAAAGTTAGTTATTTGTAAGATATTTTCTTAAATATTTATTTATTTGAGAGAGAGAGAGAATGAGGGAGAGAGAGAGAGAGATGAGAGAGAATGGGTGCGCCAGGGCCTCTTGCTACTGCAAGTGAAATCCAGATGCATGCGCCACCATGTTCATCTGGCTTATGTGGGTACTGGGGAGTCAAGCCTGGGTCCTTAGGCTTTGCAAGCAAGTGCCTTAACTGCTAAGCCATCCCTTCAGCCCTCATGAGATATTTTTATAGTTCTTGGAAGTCCATATGTGTTTTAAATTTGTGCACATTTGAATTCATATTGACCACATTTCATGATCACAGTGAACAGGAGACTACTATACAGGGCAGAGCTATTCTGGGTTGTGAAAACTTTGATATACTACTAGCTAGAGCACTCGTTTTCTCCCTTCTTCAACCAATTTTCCATCTTAAAAACCATCTCATTTCATTCTACTTGTCTTTCTCCCTCCAGTCAAACAAGGTAATGCAAATTTATTCACAGCCTTATAATTTGCAAAAGTGAATAAGAAGTGTTCACATAATTTCTACTTTTCAAGAATAAGAACTAAAATAAAATGGCAAATAGTACTAGGGCTTTCATTCAGCATGAGTTAAAGCAATATGAAACAGATGATCACATCTTGATGACAAGTATGGTACTACTTGGCAGGAACAAGTGAGGAGAAATTTGGCTAAGTTGCATTAAATAGCTGCCCAGATAGAGTCTACAAAGAATAAGGAGGTTAGAAGAATCAAGTTACCCACATGCAGCTAATGAAATTGTATCATGCTGTTAGGTAAATCTCAAATGCTAAGATAGGACACACATTAGTACCTTTATTCTTCCAGAAGCCTGGCTTACAAGCACTTACTTTTGAAAATAACTCTTCACATGTGCTTTTGCGTACATTTAAAAAGCAAAATTGTTTTGTAGTATGGATTCACAAATTTACTTTGGCACTTTGAGAATGATGTAAAACTTATTGCTGAAGCAGCATTTTCATTTAAAGCACTAGTTTCCAAACACTTGTTAAGATGAAAAAACTAAAATAATAGCTATTCAAAATGTCAAGTATTTTGGGATGGTTTTTTTATGCTTTTCTCAGTTCAAACAAAACTGCAGCATATATTGAAATGTGTTATGATCTTGCAAATTTAGTATGACTAGAATTTATGTATAACTGTAAAACTCTGTTCATTTTTACAGACATAACTTGTATTTGTGTAAGCTGAGTGATTTAATTTCAAAATGTCAATATTTAAGATGCATACATTATCATAAAATATATTTTAGTCAGAAAGTAACACTTCACACATAAATATTCAGTTAACATTTTGGGCACCATCAGCGGTCAAGGGCTATAATAGTATGATTGTCCATCTTGGATGTCAACAACTCCAGTCAATGACAAGTCTCCAAGTCTCTCACACAATTGCAGCTGAACAGGCAGCAGTTTCAGCCCAAAGATTCTATTTCATATCCCTGTGCACACACCAGACCATTTCTATGCACTGCAATCCTGCACAAATTCTCAAGACATGGGCATCACAGCAAGCTCCTCACACAAACTGCTTCTAGCCCAGTCCAGGCAAAGCTCTTTCTTATCCTCATAAACCAAATGTCACAGTCCATGGTTCTTACTGCATTCAGGTCTTTCAACTCTGACAAGAATAATCCATAAAGCTGTACTTACAGCACTACAAAGCATCTCTTAGGCCAAGGTTTCAAATCCTTCCACATTCCTCTTGAAAATCAGCTCTAAGGTGCCAAAGCCACACAGCCATATATCTAGCAACAAATGATATCATTCCTCAGTATCAACATTACTTTTTCAGTCAGTTTGGATTGCTGGTAGAAATCACAAGACCAAGAGCAGATTTTGGGAAAGAAGGTTTATTTTGGTTTATAGACATGAGGAGAAGCTCCATCATGGCAGGGTGAAACGATGGTATGAGCAGAGGATGTACATCACCTCTGGGCCAACATAAGGTAGACAATAGCAACAGGAGAGTGTGCCAAACACTGGCAAGGGGACACTGCTATAATACCCTTAAGCCCACCCCCAATAATATAGTGCCTCCAGGAGGCGTTAATCCTCCAATCTCCACCAGCTCAGAACTTAGTATTCAGAACACCTAAGTTTATGGGGGACACCTGGATCAAACCATTACAGAGTGGTACCATCCAATAGGCTAGGGGCCTGGAGGGAACAAAATAAAGGAAGGAGGAACCCTGCTTGCATGGCATCCTCTCTCTCTTTCTCTCAGTGTCTCTCTTTCCCTTCTTCCCTCCTTGCTTTCATGAGGAAAGCAGCTTCCTCTGCCATATACTCACAATGCTATTATGTTTTGCCTTATTTCAGGCCCATAGTAATGGAGCCAGCCAATCATCAACCATAGACTACTGTGATAGTTAAGGTGTTGTCAACTTGATCTGTTTAGTAATCCATAGGTTGCTTCTAGGAAGGATCAACTAAAGGAGGAAGTCTTTCCCCAAGGTTGAGCCCTTCCCCCAGAATGGGCGGTCCCGCCCAGAGGGGGACTTGATACAAGGGAGCTCTGGGAAAAAAGAGTCCCTTCCTTCCTTCCTGCCTCCCTTCCATTTTGGCTGCCGGAGCTGCTTGCTACCTTCCAGCGTGGATTGAAGACCAGTGCGGACGAAAGACCAGCATCAACTGAAGACCCCCATGGATTGAAGCCCAGCGGCTCCTCAGGAAGCCTCCAGGCTTTCCTGCATCATCTGCAGTGCTGGGTCGGGACTGCTGAGGCATCTGGCCACGAGGACTGAGCAACTACCAGGTTCGGTGATTCTCGGGCCTGCAACTGCTATTGGACTACTGTAAGCTGATCCAATAAATCCCCTTTTAAAATAATTCATTCTAGCAGTTCTGTTCCTCTAGAGAACCCTGACTAATCAACTACTATTTTTTTTCTTTATTAGTTAGTTTTGTATTCAGCAAATACAGTCAGTTTGGTACCATTATTAGGCTCATCTGTGACCTACCCCCTCCCCTTGGCCCCTCCTTGTTGAGGTATATGGGTCATGCATTGTGGAGTTAGCCCACAGTTATGGTTAAGATAAATGTCTCTGCATATCATGACCCAACATGTGGCTCTGACATTCTTTCTGCCCCCTCTTCCACAAAATTTCCCTGAGCCATGTTGGGTTCATTTTTGGTCTGCTTCCATAATGAGGTGTTGGGGGCCTCTGTGTCTCTGGCTCTCTGATTTGGTAGGAGTTGATTTTTCTCTGTGTTGATCTCCTTTCCCCTTGTGCTGGTATCCGGTTCATCAGGAAAACAGCACCCTTGCTTGTTTCTCCAATTTTTCTTAGTTTCAGCCAGGGCCCTTTTGAGGTATGATGGGGTGGCTCTCTCCTTAGGATCTACATCTATCTGAAAAAGAGAAGCAGATTCTCCAATGGAGAGTAAGTTAGCAAATGAGATAACCCTTACTTTTTTTTATAGAGAATTTAATAGGTGTAGGCCCTCTTGTAGCCCACAATTGATGGTAGCTTGATATTGGAGAGTGGGCTTATGTTTGAATATGGTTCTGACTTATTTCCCAGCTCCAGCTATGGGTCCCATACTACTGAGGGGATCAGTTAGCCGAATTGAGAGCAGTTGGTTCCCCACCATGGCTGTGTGCCACTACTGCACTTGTGTGGGCATCACAACAAGTTATTTGCTGCTAAGTAGGTTAGACCATGCATTGCTTGGACAGATATTGGTCATTTTCCCCCAGTCGCCCATGTAGCACCTTCTGGCACTAGATGTGCTGACTGTCTGGGGACTGACTCTTTTCCAACTTCCAGCCATGCCATTCTATTTTGCATGTCAACCACATAAGGTGTCTTCAGCAGTAGGGTCTTACCACTAACCTTTGGTGGGTCATCAAGTACTCTGATGGAAATCTGTCTGTCTTTTAGGAAACCTTGTAGGTCTCTCTGAACAAAAGCTCATTGTGGATGATAGCCCCATGCTGGTTCTGGGAGTTACAGGTCAGTGCCCACTAAGAAAATGAGGAAAAAGATAACTAATATACAAGAGTTAGCGAGAAGAGAGGGGAGGGAGGGAGAGGGAGGGAGGGAAGATGTAGAAAATTAAGGTTCATAGACTACTATTATGAGTAAAAAGATCTTTTAATCACATTTAAAGGTTGCTTCTCTTAGATATTTGTCACAGTAAGGCAAAACTGATTGCCAAAGTTGGGTTCTGGTTATCAAGAGATAAGATGTGGGCTTGTTCTTGATGATGGTGCATGTTTGCTCCTGTTTAACAGCACCTGTAGACCTTCCTCATGGAAACTCTGCCTTGGGTTTTTAAGATGCCGCCTTGTACATCTGGCTTTACAAAGGTACTAGGGATTCTAATCTGTGTTCTTAGGCTTTGCAGGCAAGCACTTTGACCACTAAGCCATCTCTTCAGCCCTAAAATATTTTTATTTACTTTACTAAATTTGAGTTTCAAATGTTTTAATTAAATTTACACATGCATATGATTTAAGAATAAACCAGTATTGACCAGTTCACAAAAATCCAAGTGTGGGGCTGGAGAGATGGCTTAGCGGTTAAGTGCTTGCCTGAGAAGCCTAAGGACCCTGGTTCGAGGCTCTATTCCCCAGGACTCACATTAGCCAGAAGCACAAGGGGGCGCACTCATCTGGAGTTCATTTGCAGTGGCTGGAAGCCCCGGCATGCCCATTCTCTCTCTCTCTCTCTCTCTCTCTGCCTCTTTCTGATGGCACTCTCAAATAAATAAATAAATATAAAATAAAAACAAAAAAATTAAAAAAAAGAAAAAAGAAAAACCAAGTGTGTCTCTTCCTTAAGCCTAGTTCTATTCTGCAAAGTAAACCACTTTGAACCTGTGTGTGTTTGTGTGTGTGTGTGTAGTATGAGAGGCATCCTTCTCTATCACTCTTCCATCTAATTTCCTAGATAAAAAGTCTTTGAATGAAACTGGAGTTCACAGACTTTTGGCTAGATTGGCTAACTAGTGAATCCCAGCAATCCTCATGTCTCTGCCTTCCTCATCATTGGAGTTACAGGCATGCTTGGATCCATCTGGCATTTATTTATATTTATTTAGTATTTATTTTTTGAGGCAAGCCCAAGAGACTTGCCTTTTTGTATGAGAGAGAGAGAGAGAGAGAGAGAAAATTGGCATTCCAGGGCCTCCAGTCACTGTAATTGAACACCGTGGACCACCTTGTGTGCATGTATGACCTTGCACACTTATGTCACCTGTGTGTCTGGCTTGCATGAGATTTGAAGAGTCAGACATGGGTCCTTAGGCTTTGCAGGAAAGTACCTTAACAACTAAGTCATTTCTCCAGTTATTTATTTTTAATAGATTATACTCTTTGATTCCCTCTCCTCTGTTCCCTTTTCCCTAGGGCCCTCCTATGTGTGGTTTTTGGATTTATTGTGGGGTCATGAAGGCCTCAGTCAGTCCTGATTGGATGAGGTCTTTGCAGCCTATGGATTTCTGCTTTGATAGGTTGTGCTTGATCACTGTGTCTTCCACCATAACTCTGGTGCTGGTTGTCAGGTTAGAAGTAAGAGCAGTATTAATGGCACCACATCCATTGTGCTCTGGCAGGTATCATGGTGGGCAGTCCATTATCTTCTTATCTTAGTGATGATTTCAACTCTCTTCCCTTTTCTCTGCCATTTATTTTATTATTGATAATTTATATATACATATATAAAGTATTTTGAACATTTTGATCATAATACTATATATACTTTTACCTTATCTTACATGGTCCCCATGCTTGTATAGCAAGCACTCTTACCAACTGAGCCATCTCCCCAGCCAAATTTTTAATTTTTTAAAGTGCTGATGTGGATAGCTATTCTTATTGTCAGTCAATACTGCCATATTTGATTGTACTCCAAACAACTTTAACCAATACTTATGGCAGCCTACAGTTAGGTCCATATCTCTAAATAATATATTTATCATACTTATTGACTTTTAGTTTGAGACATTATCAAACTATTCACAAATTTTCTTTTATATATCATTATTTATATGTATTTTAAAACCCACTTATGAAAAAATTTAAAAAAAAACTAAAGAGGGCTGGAGAGATGGCTTAGAGGTTAAGGTGCTTGCCTGCAAAGGTTCAGGACCTATGTTTGACTCTCCAGGTCCCATGCAAGCCTGATGCACCAAGGTGAGGTAAGTTTAAGGTCACACATGCCCATTACATGTTGCAAGCATCTGGAATTTGATTACAGTGGCCGAGAAACTGGCACACCTATTTTCTCTCCCTCTCTCTTTAAAATAAAAAAATTAAATTTAATTAAAAAAAAACCACTTATGATTGCTGTGGGTTGAACCCCCACCCATGTACATCAGATTGTGATTGTATTTGACAACAAGACATTTAAAAAGGAAATTAAATTATATGATTGAATCTGAGTCATGTTCTTCTACATATAGGAAATTTTGACACACAAAGACCAGGAATGTGAACCCACTGAGAACAGGCCATGTGAGTAATCAGTGAAAGGTTAACTAACTACAAAGTAAGCGGTAAAGAGGCCTCAAAATGAGACCAACTTTCCTGACACTTTGACCTTAAGACTTCTAGCTTCTAAAAATGTGAGAAAATAAATTTCTGTTGTTATAGAAGCAAACTAAAAAAATTACAACTTTCAATATATAATCTTTTTTGGGTTGTTTCATCAACCATATGACCGTTTTGATACCCCATTTATCACAATGATTCAGATATACTACATAAACTCTTGTGTTCTGAATGCAAGGTCCCTACCATGAGGTATGTTGTCTGAGGGCAAGCTTAGAGGTATTATAGACAGCTTCCCCTTACCAGATTTCAGCTCACTCTCCTGTTGTTATTCACTTGCATGGCAGAGGTGATGTCCAGTGTCTGCTCATGCTATGTTCTCCCCTGCTGTCATAGAGCTTGTCCTTAAAATTGTAAGCCAAAATGAAAAATTTCCTCCATCAGCTGTTTTTGATCAGGTGCTTTGTTCCAGGAATGGGTAGATAACTACAAGGTTGATCCTAAAAACAACAATTATTAGATGTTGTCTACAAGTTCTGGTGATATTCACTGAATAGTCAAGTAGGTTCTCTTTATTTTCTTAAAGTTTCCAATTGTCTTGCATGATGAATCTAACTGAATCTAAATTATTATTTTTTTCTTTTTTTTTGAGGTAGGGTCTCACTCTAGCCCAGGCTGACCTGGAATTCACTATGGAGTCTCAGGGTGGCCTCGAACTCATGGTGATCCTCCTACCTCTGCCTCCCGAGTGCTGGGATTAAAGGCGTGCACCACCACGCCCGGCCTAAATTATTTTTGAGGACAGTGTAAATCCTATGAACGTATTATTTTCCCAGGAGCCTCCTCCCAGGGCCTTCTTTCCCGTTTGGGCAGATGATCCAGGTGCCAATTTCTGCTCTTGCTGTGCACATTCCAGCCCTCCATGGCTTGGTTTGCTTCTTTCCTCATGTAATGGTACTAAATCCTGTACGGATTTCAGAAAAGAGATGTCTTAAGAAGTAAATTTTCTTGTTCTTTATGTCTGAGATGTTTCTACTCAACCTTCACACTTAATATTGTTTACCGAAAACTTTGAGGAATGCTATGCTGATGTCGCTAGTATCCTAAACTGTTATGAAATTTCTTGTATATTTTTACAAGTAAATATTTAATGTTTTATTTATGCAATTTCTATTATAGCCACAGAGCAGAATATTACACAGCCATTTTAAAATCAGTGGAATAGGTCTGCAGAGAGATGGCGCAGCAGTTAAAGGTAACGGCCCAGGTTCGATTCCCTAGTTACTCATGCAAAGCCATATGGACAAAGCGGTGCAAGTGCCTGGAGTTCATTTATAGTGGCAAGAGGCACTGGCACACCCATAGCATACACACACTCTCTCTGTCTCTCAAATAAGTAAATAATCAAGTAGAGAGTTTATTTATTGGATTTTTCGATCACTAAGCCCAGGCTGACCTGGAAATCCTTCTATAGTCGCAGGCTGACCTCAGACTCACAGCAATCCTCCTTCCTCTGCCTCCTGTGTGCTGGGATTAAAGGCATGAGCCACCACTTCCTGCTTATTTATTTATTTATTTTTGGTTTTTCAAGGTAGAGTTTTACTCTAGCCCAGGCTTACCTGGGATTCACTATGTAGTCTTAAATTGACCTTGAACTCACAGCAATCCTTCTACCTCTGCTTCCCAAATGCTGGAATTAAAGATGTGTGATACCACGCCTTGCATCATTTATTTATTTTAAATATTTTTTTATTTTTAAAGATTTTTAAATTAGATATGGACAGATTTTGCATGTAAACATCACATGTTAGTACCATCCTTTCCCTCCTACCTGCCCCTTTTCTGAAGAGGCTTTTCTCACTGGAGATGCAGGTCAACCCCATGGGAATTGTGGTTTATGCATTATGGGGGCAGCAGTCAATTATGAGGGAGAGGCAATCTCTGCAAAATGCCCCAACCGGTGGCTCTAACAATCTTTCCACCCCCTCTTCTACAAAATTCCCTGAGCAATGCTGGAAGCATTTTAAGTCTACTTAAGTGATGGACACTTAGGAGCATCTAGATGTCTGCTTTGGTAGGTGTTGAGTGTCCTCAATATCTTTCTCCATCACCCTTGTGCTGATATCAGCTTAACTAAGAGGGCAGCATTCTTGCTCATTTCCCTAATTCCTCTGTGGGCTGCGGGTGGGGTGGAGTGTGCTGGGTCATTTATCTTCTCAAGACCAGTTCCCATCTGAAAAAGAGAAGCAGATTCTCCAACAGAGAGTGAAGTCAATGCCAGTAAAATGGGATAACCATTATTAATTTAGAGAGAATTAAAAGGGTTTAGAAACTCTTATAGTCTAAGGTTAGTGGGAGCTTGACAATGGAAAGCAGAACCATTATCTGGATATAATTCTGACTTGTTTCCCAGTTCCAGATATAGTTTCCTTTCTACTGACTGGATCTATTAGCCAAGCCAAGAGCAGTGGGTTACCCACCACCACTGTGTACCACTACTGTACTTGTGTGAGCATCATGTCAGGTTGTTTGCTTCTGAGTTGCTTAGCCTTTGAGTTGCTTGGACAGATGTTGGCCACTTTCCCCGTGGTAGCTCATGTAGCACCTTCCAGCACTAGATGGGCTAATTATCTGATGATTGGCTCTCATCCAGATTCCAAACAGATCTCTTGATGGTCTGTCCTGACAGCATTTGGTGTCTTCAGCAGTAGGGTCTTACTATTAACCTTTGTTGGGTAATCAAGTGATCTGACAAAAGTCTGTCTTGTTTGTTTTGGGAGATCTAGTAGGTCTCTCTAATCAACAGCTCATTGTGTATGTAGACCATATCCTCGTACAGGGAATTATTTATTTTATAGATAAAACTATTTAAAAAAAATTTAATTGACAGCTTCTGTACTTCCACACAATAAACCATGATATTTCCCTCCCCTCTCCCATTTTCCCCTACACAACTCCACTCTCCATCATATCTCTTCCCTCTATCCTTTAGTCTGTCTTTTATTTTGACATCATCATATTTTTCTCCTATTCTGAGGGTCTTGTGAAGGAATTGTTAGGCTCTGTGAGGTCATGATATTGAGGCCCATTTTTGTCTGTACAGTTGCATCCTCATCACCATTTATTGTCATTTGTTTTCTTGATGGTAGCCATTCTGACAGGAGTGAGATGGAATCTTAAAGTTGTCTTAATTTTCTTTTCCCTGATGGATAATGTTGTAGAACACTTTTTTAGAAGTTTATATGCCTTCTGTATTTCCTCCTTTGAGAGTACTCTATTTAGTTCCATAGCCCATTTCTTAATTGGGTTGTTTGATTTCTTATTGTTTTGTTTTTTGAGTTCTTTGTATATTCTGGATATTAATCCTCTGTCAGATGTGTGGCTGGAAAAGATTTTTCTCCCATTCTGTAGGTTGTCTCTCTGCTCTATACACAGTGTCCTTTGCTGTACAAAAGCATTGTAATTTCATGAGATCCCAGTGGTTGATTAATGGTTTTATTTCCTGAGCAATTGAGGTTATATTCAAAAAGTCATTACCTATGCCAATAGGTTGAAGAGTTTCCCCTACCTTTTTCTCTAGCAATTTCAGAGCTTCAGGTCTGATATTAAGGTCCCTGATCCATTTGGACTGGATTCTTATGCATGGAGCTAGACCTTCCAGCAGGATCCATTCCAGAAGGATCTATTTTCATCCTTCTATATATAGATAGCCAGTTTTCCCAGGACCACTTGTTGAAGAGGCTGTCTTTTCTCCAATGAATATTTTTAGCAATTTTGTAAAACTCAGATAGCTGTAGCTGCCTGGATTAACATTTGGGTCCTCTTTTCTGTTCCATTGATCTATGTGTCTGTCCTTGTGCAAGTACCATGCTGTTTTTGTTAGTATGGCTTTGTACCATTGCTTAAAATCAGGTATGGTGATACCACCAGCCTTATTTCTGTTGCTCAAAATTGTTTCAGCTATTAGAAGTTTTTCCTTTCAAATGAATTTTAGGATTGCTGTTTGCTATTCCAGTGAAGAATGCCATTGGGAATTTGATCGTGATTGCATTAAATGTATAGATTGCTTTTGGCAAGACTGACATTTTTGCAATATTGATTCTTCCAGTCCAAGAACATGGGATGACTTTCCATTTTCTAGTGTCTTTTGCAATCTCTCACTTAAGTGTTTCAAAGTTCTCATTGTAGAAATTCTTTACTACCTTGGTTAAGTTTATTCCAAGGCACTTTATTTATTTATTTTTTTGAGGCAGTTGTGAAGGGAGAGATTTCCTGATGTCATCCTCTGCATGTGTGTTGTTAGTGTATAGGAAAGCTACTTATTTCTGTGTGTTTATCCTGTATTCTGCTACATTGCTAAAAGTGTTTATCAGCTCTAACAGTTTGCTGGTAGAGTTTTTAGGGTCCTTTATGTATAGAATCATATCATCTGCAAATAATGCTAATTTGATCTCTTTTTCTCCAATTTGTATCACTTTTATGAGTGTCTCTTGCATTATTGCTATAGTTAAGACTTCCAGCACTATATTAAATAAAAGTGGGGACAGTGGACCCCCTTGTCTTGTTCCTGAATTTAGTGGAAAAGATTCAAGTTTTTTCCCCATTTAATGTTATGTTGGCTGTAGGTTTGTCATAAACAGCTTTTGTTATGTTGAAACATGCTCCTTCTCTTCCCAGTTTCTGTAGGACTTTTACCATGAAGTGATGCTAGATTTTGTCGAATATCTTTTTCTGCATCTATTGAGATGATCATGTGATTTTTGTCCTTCATTTCATTTGTATAATGTATTGAATTTATCAGTTTGCATATGTTGAACCATCCCTGCATCTGTGGGATAAAGCCTATTGGTCAGGGTGAATAATCTTTCTGTTATATCATTGTATTCTGTTTGCCAATATTTTGTTCAGAATTTTTGCATCTATGTTCATAAGGGAGATTGCTCTGTAGTTTTCTTTTTCTGTGTTGAGTAATCTGCTATTATTCTGATGGGCTTGCCTTTGCAGCTGACTTGATTTTTCTCTTTAACTGCTTTCAATATATTTTCTTTGGTTTGTATGTTTAGTGGTTTAACTATAACATGGCAAGGAGAGGTTCTTTCCAGGTTTTGTTTGTTTGGTGTTCCAAAAGCTTCCTGTATCTGCACTGGCATTTCTTCCCAATTTCGGGAAATTTTTCTTCTCTAATTTGGTTGACACTTACTATGCCTTTGGTGTGAATTTCTTTTCCTTCTACTATACCCTGAATTCTTATTTTTTTTTATTTTTCTTAATTTTTATTAACAGTTTCCATGATTATAAAAAATATCCCATGGTGCTACCCTCCCTCCCTCCACTTTCCCCTTTGAAATTCCATTCTCCATCATATCCCCTCCCCATCTCAATCCATCTCTCTTTCATTTTGATGTCATGATCTTTCCTCCTCTTATGATGGTCTTGTGTAGGTAGTGTCAGGCACTATGAGGTCATGGATATCCAGGCCATTTTATGTCTGGAGGGAGGACATTGTAAGGAGTCCTACCCTTCCTTTGGCTCTTACATACTTTCTGCCACCTCTTCCGCATTAGGCCCTGAGCATTGGAAGGTGTGATCGAGATGTTACTCAGTACTCCAGTCACTTCTTTCCAGCACTATGATACCTTCTGAGTCATCCCAAGGTAACTGCCATCTGAAAAGAGAAGATTCTCTACACAAAGTGAGAGTTGCGTTAATATAAGGGTATAAATATTAAGAAAAGTGCTTACTGGGCAGTTTGATAAGCATAGTGTATACATTTTTCCAGACATCAGCAGATGTTACACCCCCCCCCCCCAGGGCTCCTGACTACCCCTGTTTTAAGTTTTCAGTACCAGGGATGTATTCTCCCGCCATGGAGTGGGCTTCCAGTCCAATTGGAGGGCAGTTGGTTTCCACCATGACAGACGTGCCACTATTGCACCCGTTGGCTCATTTGGCCTGGCTGGCCAATTATAAGGCTTGCAGTGTCCACTGTTGAGTATCTTCACTGGTGATATCTCTCTCCCATTGAACTAAATGTAGAATGGCTTTTTCCAGCTTTCTCTCAGCTGGTCTACATGGAGGAGTTTATCAGCTCAGTTCTAGCAGAATTTCTCAGTGGCCTTGCCACCCAAGTATGTGGAGTCAGTTCCTGATGCCCTCAAAACATTATAGGTCATTGCCGAGGCCCTTGGTTTCCCATCAGGAGTAGATGGTAAGACCCTATTGCTGAATTCTTATCTTTGATCTTTTCATAGTATCCTGAATATCTTGAAATTTCCATTCACATCTTCCTATTAGCTTGTCTTTCTCTTTGTGGGACTGTATCTGCCACCTGGTCTTCTAGTTTAGCTATTTTGTTCTCTCTTCCATCCATTCTATTGGTGAGACTTTCCACAGAGTTTTTTATTTGACTGATTGTGTTTTCAGTGCTAGAATTTCTGTCTGGTTTTTCTTCAGTTTTCCTATTTTCTTACTCATGTCTTGTAATGACCAGCTGGTTTCCTGTGTTCTTTTTCAGGAGTTTGTTTTCTTTTTTCTTTTTTCTTTTTTTTGTTTGTTTATTTATTTATTTGACAGCGACAGAGAGAAGGAGGCAGAGAGAGAGAGAGAGAGAGAATGGGCGCGCCAGAGCTTCCAGCCTCTGTAAATGAACTCCAGATGCGTGCGCCCCCTTGTGCATCTGGCTAACGTGGGTCCTGGGGAATTGAGCCTCGAACCAGGGTCCTTAGGCTTCACAGGCAAGCGCTTAACCACTAAGCCATCTCTCCAGTCCAGGAGTTTGTTTTCTTATTTAATCTCTTTGTTTTCTTCTTTGATCCCTTTGAATTCTTTTCGTATAGATAAAGTGTTTTTGAAGTCTTTGTTAGCCATTTCATCTAAAACAGTCTCATTGCAGAACATTTCTGATGGATTTATAGTTCTTGGTGCGATTGTATTGTCTTGATTCTTTGTATTTCTTGTATTATAATGTAGCAACTTTTACATCCTGAGTTGATTTGATTCTTGGGTTTTCTACTTATCTTCAGTGTTCTTAGATGTGAAGATCCAAATTTATATACCTTCAGGATATGAGTTTAAGGTGCCAAGTACATGTAGCACTTGTACTCCAATCTAACCACAGAAGTAAACCTAGGTGTTCAATTTGCCTGCTAAGCAAGTAGTTCAGTAGACTGGATGGAACAATTTGCTGGCAGATTCTAAACTTCAACTGAGCAGCATACCCATTCACTAAACGTCAGCATAGAGTATGCAAGTGTGGGGATTAAAACAAATAAATAGCTTTATAAAGCCAAAATCCCCAAGGGTGTGTGTTGCTATACACCCTTAATTCTGTCAGCTGGGAGGTAGAGAATTCTGTTCTGAATTGGCTTCCATGTCAGTCTGATTCTGAATCAGACCCTGACCCCAATAATGACAAAAGCAAGAGACAGTGACCCTATAAATCTGAAAGCATCAGTGGTAATAATAGTCAACCCCCAAATACAGCTTAATTGAGAATGGTAAATCCAACCAAGAATGTGTAACCCATAACCTGCACTGACATGGACAGAGAGATTAGCATTTCCAGTACAGGCCTATGTACCTGCTTTTTTTTTTTTTTTGTCAGTTGGCCTGCTTACCTTTTGTGGTGGCTTCCAATTTCACCAATGCTGAGTATTTATCTCTATCCCTTTGTGTTGTGCTGCGGAGCTGGTGTCCTGATCAGCTGTGCTGGATGCCCTGCCACAGGAAGCTGAATGCATTCTCTTGAGGTTTGCTGTTCTGATGTGTGGGGGATGGGAAAGTGCAGGAAGCCTAGAGTTGTATTGTAATTGCTCAGCTGGTTCCACCTGTATCCTTAGCTGATCTCCCCTATCTACTCTTCAGATTTCTTGACTTTTCAAGGAGGTTGATGAGGTTTGAAAATCCCCTTGTTTGGTCCCTGCTCTTGCAGCTCAGCACCAGGTGAGCAGAGCCTGGTGGGTGTGAGGGTCATGGTTTGGGGCCACAAGTGCTGCTGTGAGATTCTGGCAATTTTCTTCCTTTGTGCTGGGTCTTGGTCTCTTCTGCTTCTCCACTATGGCTAGTAAAAACCTATACATCTTCAGTTTTCAAAGAAGAGTGTATTTTGCTGTTGTTTTGTCTCACTAGGCTGGTTTGGCATGTCTCCTATGCTGCTACCTTACCTGGAACCTCATGTCATTTTTATTTTATTTACTTGTAAGACTATTTTTAAAAATAACCCCTAGAAGCTTTTTTTGTGTTTATTTTTGATGTGCTGAAATGTTATATTGATAATTCCAAAACTGAGTAAATTTTTATAAATTATGCAGAATACTTAAAAGGATCTTTTAATCTAAATACACATTTCTTCTCTGGGAATTTCTCTTTTATTTTTTCTTTTGAGAGTTTCCTTTTTTGTACTTTACATTTGTCTTCTAACTCTTATGAGAACCCATTCTGTTTTATAATTATACTCTCATATTTTTCATAGTTGTCCTTTTCTTCTACATTGTGGAAAAACCTTTTGTATACCAAACTATTCAAATAATTTTTATATTTTATTTTTTATTTTTTATTTTTGGTTTTTTGAGGTAGGGTCTCACTCTAGCCCAGGCTGACCTGGACTTCACTATGGAGTCTCAGGGTGGCCTCAAACTCACGGCGATCCTCCTACCTCTGCCTCCCAAGTGCTGGGATTAAAGGCATGTGTCACCATGCCCGGCTTCATTTTTATTTTATTAATTCAACACATGTTTTACAATTTATATGTTCATTATAATACAATGATTGTCCTATTTACAGCATCACATTCTCATTTTATGTCACATTTTCCTTTTGAATATGTGAGGGTATTCACGAAATTTTAAAAATTATTTCATTTTTAAAAATTTATTTATTTATTTAACAGAGAAAGAGGGAGAGAGAGAGAGAGACAGAATAGGGGTGTGCCAGGGCCTCCAGCCACTGCAAACAATCTCCAGACGCATGTGCCCCCTTGTGCATCTGGCTAACATGGGTCCTGGGGAACTGAACCTGGATCCTTTGGCTTTGCAGACAAAAACCTTAACCACTAAGCCATCCCTCCAGCCTTAAAAACTTTTAATAATGTGTGTATTCATGTTTGTATGCATGAGTATACATGTGTATACAGGTGACTGTGTGTGTGTGTATGAGTGTGTGGAGGTCAGAGGTTAGCATCAAGTTTCTTATTCAATTAGTTTCCATGTTTATTCTTTGAGACAGAGTATCTCAATAAATTTAGAGCTCAATAATTTGGTTAGACTTCCTACTTTGTTTCTTTAGCATTTTAGGTTGCAGAAGCCTACCATTATGCCCAGGCATTTTTACATGGGTGCTGGGATCCAAACTTAGGTCCTTATGCTTGCATGGCAAGTACTTTACTCACTGAGTCACCTCCAGGATCCCTAGTTTTTTTTTTTTTCCCAACAATTCATTTTGAAAAAATTTCATGCCTACATTATCCATACAATAGTAAATCAATGCCTACATCCCTTACATTTACTTCATTACTCTGTTAATATAAACATTAGTAAGCTTTATTATTCTTAATCATTTGTGAGAACTTACTTTCAAATCATTAAATTTAGCCAGGTGGGCTGGCTCACACCTTTAATCCCAGCACTTGGGAGGCAGAGGTAGGAGGATTGCCATGAGTTCAAGGCCACCCTGAGACTGTGTGGTAAGTTCCAGAGCAGCTTGGGCTAGAGTGAGACCCTACCTGAAAATATCAAATCATTAAATTTTATCTTCAAATATTTCTGAATAAAATTTCTAGTAACAAAGACATTCTTCTGCATAAACACAACAACATTAGTATTTCAGGATGTCAATGAAAACATACCATCAAGTATATAGTTTATGTAAAATCCTCTAATTACCCTCTATATGTTTCTCAGAGCTACATTTACTTTAATTGGGCTTTTTAATATATGAACATATTGCAGGTTGGCTTTACTTCCACCAGGTTATCCTGTTTTGTCCCCTCTCCCCCAACTCCATTCCACTGTAGGCAATCCTCAGTGGAGGTATTGGTAATCACTGTGGAGTCATGAGTGGACTAGTCAGTTCCTATGGGGAGGACAATGCCCCACATTATGCCTTCCTACCATGTGGCTCTTACATTCATTCTGCTCTTTTCTCCACAATGTTCCCTGAGCCTTGGAGGGCCTGTTAGAAGTCTTGTATAGTGTTAAGCTGTCAGAAACCTCTTAGTTTCTGCTTTGATGAATTTTGAGTCTCCACTGTGTCTGAAGCCATCTCAGTAGAGAAGGTTCTCTGGTTAGCAGTGAAAGTAGCACTCATATTTAATCCACCACTTCCTCTGTAGTGTTTCCTGGGCCTTGGAATGTATAATAGAGATGACTTGTGTAGTTCAGGGTACTCAGCTTTCTCTTTTTATGAAGAGAACTGAGAGCTGGGTCTCCCTGGTATTTGCTGCCATTCATAAAAAGTAGATTCTTTATCCGAGTGAGTGCAGCATTGATGAAAAGAGATAAACATATACATTTAGAAGGATTTTCTGTGCTGGAGAGGTGGATCAGTGGTTAAAGGACTTGCCTATAAAGCCTCATGACCCAGGTTACATTCCCCAGTACCTACATAAGCCAAATGCACAAGGTGACACATGCAACTGGAGTACATTTGTAGTGGCTGGAGGTCCTGGTGCACCCATTCTCTTTCCATCTGCCTTTTCTTCTCACTCTATGTCATAAATAAATAAATAAATATATTTTTTTAAACAGAAAGCTTTTCTAATGGGCCTAACCTTTTAATTTCACCAAAGAACAGTGGAAACTGCTCTCTAGGGTCTATGAATTTACAATCCATAGGATTTTGACTTGGTACCAGACATGAGTTTCCTCCCACTGAGCAGTCCTCATATCCAATTATGGAGCAGTTGATTACCCCCATAACTTAAGTGCCACTGTTGAACCCATGGATGCATCTTTCCTGGCTGGATAATTTTGAGGCTTGCAGGATCCACTATTGGTTTCCACTGTTGATGTCTCTTTATCCCTCAGCAGATTGAATAGTGCTTTCTTAGCACTATGACAATGATCTGGCAGGGAGCTGGCTTCTATCTCAGTTCCAGCTTAATTTCACAATGTCCTACAACTATAGCCTGTGGTGTCCTCAACAATAGAATCCTAACATCTAGTACTGGTAGGTAACCAAGTGCCTTAGCAATGGCCCACATTCTTTGGGGGAACTTTTTGACCAACATTTTATTGTGTGTGTGTGTGTTTGTGTGTGTGTGTGTGCATTTAAGGGGTGACCCATTTCTGGCATGGGGATTTACCAGCAACAGCCTATCATTTTAGGATAAAGCTTTTACCACCCAGCAGAGTACTTATGTCCAAACTTTCTCTCTCTCTCTCTCCCCTTCTCTCTGTTTTTAAGAAAGTTACATCTTTTAATTATCTTAATTAGCTAATGATGAAGTTTCTATAGTACTGCCATCTTTAATTTTGTGTATTCTTTCCCCTCCCTTTCTGCCTTTTTTCTGTCCCCTATTAGACCTTTCTACCCCGTGTATTCTGTTCATCCACTGACCTGTTACTAGCCCCAATTCTAATCCCTCACCACTTCTCTCCCTAAGCCTCATTCCAAATTCTTAACTAGGACTATTGCTGTTTATCACAACTTATAAATAAATTAAACTATTCCCATGTTAGGACTTGCATATGAGAGGGAACATGCAACATTTTTCTTTCTGAGACTAGGTAATCTTACTTAGTATAATCCTTTCAGATCCATTCATTTTTCTGTGAATTTCATAATTTATTTATTGTTTAGAGCTGAATAGAATGCCAGTGTGTATATGTAACACATCTTCATTATCCATTTTTCAATTGATAGGTATCTTGGCTGATTCTGTTTCCTGGATATTTTGATTAGAGAAGTGTGATAGTTAAGGTGTTGTCAACTGGGTCTGTTTAGTGTTTAGTAATCCACAGAAATCCCTTTTGGGTGGGTTTCTGAGGTTGCTTCCAGGAAGGATTAACCGAAGGAGGAAGTCCTTAGCCCAGAGTGGGTGGACCCTCTCAGAGAGGGGCTTTATATAAGAAGCTCTAGATGAAAAGAGCCCCCTTCCTTTCTTCCACTTGGCTACCAGAGCTTCTTGCTGCCTTCTAGCATGGATTGAAGACCAGCGCAGACAGAAGACCAGTATCAACTGAAGACCTACAAGGATCAAAAATCAGTGGCTCCTCAGGAAGCTTCCAGGTCTTCAATGCGAGATTGGGACTGCTGAGGCATCTGGCCATGTGGACTGAGCAGCTATCGGGTTCCTTGATTCTTGGGCCTGCAACTGCTATTGGACCACCGTAAACTAATCCAATAAATTCCCTTTTTAATATAATTCATTCTAGCAGTTCTGTTCCTCTAGAGAATCCTTACTAATATAGATTTTGGTTCAGAGAGTGGTTCTAGAGAAACAGAGTTGTAAGGATGGATTTGTCTAGTGGACTTGCTGCTATCTGGGGTTGGCTTTCCAACTTCAATGCTACTAAAGGACCTACTTATGATAAGGAGAGTGCTTTGACTGGAAATAAGGAGGGCACTAATAATCCATGATGTGAACTATTTAAAGAACTCTGTGGGATAGATGTATTTGGTGGTCCTGTGTCATGTCTCATGAAGAGCAAGGAATTCAGTGCTTCTGTATTTAAAACATTTGAATATTTGTGGTAAAGTAAGACAAATGATGAGACTGGTTGGTTACTTCTGGCATTTCTGGACAAACTATTGAGGGAACAACAGAAGCTCAAAAGGGAAAATTATAAGCTTAAGATCCACATACATGATCTCAAGGTTTCTAAGGGTGCCGTGGAGGAGAGTTTCCTCTCTAGCCAGAACAGGGCTCAAATTGTGGAAAACCAAACCCAGGCTCTCATTGTAACATTGGCTAAGTCCCAGCCTCACCAGATTACAGAAGTTAAAGTGAGGGCATTGATTGGAAAAGAGGGGGATCCTGTGACTTGGGATGGTGATGTGTGGGAAGACCCTGAAGAATCTGGGGACATTGAAGTGTCATATTTTGAAGAACTTGTTTTGGATGAAAATATGACCTCTCCTCCCTTAGCAGCAGTTATATCCCCATGTCCATACCCTGAAGTGTTACCCTCTCCACCCTTGCCTGAGGGAATCAATCCTTCTTTGTCTGAGTCTGAGGAATCAGCAAGAGGTGCTTCTCAGTTCCCACCCATCTTCACCTCTAGGTCTATAAACAGCCTTGGGGCTAGGCAGGCCCCTAAAGGTGAGATAGAAAGTATGACACAAGAGGAGATGAGGTATGCCCCTAAAGACCTTTAGGAGTTTTCTAACTTGTGCAGGCAGAGAAGCATGGGGAATATGTGTGGGAATGGACTTTAAGGGTGTGGGATGATGGGAGAAGGAACATAAAGATTAGATTGGCTGAATTTACTGAAATGGGCCCATTGAACAGAGATTTTAGATTTAACACTGCAGCTCACGCAGTTGGAAGAGGTGCAAAGAGTTTATTTAATTGGTTGGCTGAAGTATGGATCCAAAGATGGCCTACTGTGAATGAGCTTGAGCTGCCTGATATACCTTGGCTTAATGTTGATGAAGGGAACTTGCTGATGAAGAGAACTTGGAATGCTGGAGTGGATTCGCCATATAAACTCATCTTTGCCCCTGCAATGGGAGCGTCCACAAGCTGTGCCCTTCACTAAGACTATAAGAAACAGATTTTTGAGGGGAGAATGAGCATACTTAAAGTCCTCCATCATTGGTCTTTTATGTAAAGAAGACATCACAGTGGGAGCTGCAGTTGCTTCATTAAGTGACTTAGATGCAATGGGTCTAACTGCATCTCTGGGTAAGAAGGGCCACATGGCAGTGTTGAATTGCCAAAGGCAGGGTGAATGTGTTTTTCATAATAGATAGTGTAGGTAAAATTATGCACATAAAGGTATGACTCATATGGACCTTTGGTATTGGCTGATTAATCATGTTGTTCCCAGAAGTCAAATAGATAAGAAGCCTACTGAGTTCCTGCTTGATCTGTATAAGCAGAAAGGTTCCAGAGCAGAGGAACATAAATCTACTTTGAATTATAGCAACAGAGATCAAGGCCTCTTATTCAGTTTCCAAACTTGAGCTAGTTTACAGAGCCTGAGCTCCTTGACTGAAGGGGTGGCCAGGTCCCCTTGAGGAAAGACCCTCCTACAACCCCCAAAAGTTTCAATATTAAGCTTACTCCTATCCTTCCTCAGAGAGATCTGTGGCCTTTTGCTAGGGTAACTGTACACTGGGGAAAAGGAAATAATCAGACCTTTTGGGACCTACTGAATACTTGCTCTGAATTGACATTGATTCTAGGAGATCCCAAAAAGCATCATGGCACTCCAGTTAAAGTAGGTGCTTATGGAGGTTAGGTGATCAATGGAGTTTTGGCAAATGTTAGACTGACAGTGAGTCCAGTGGGTCCCCAAACTCACCCTGTGATTATTTCCCCAGTCCCAGAATGCATAATTAGGATAGATCTACTTAGGAGTTGGCAGAACCCCCACATTGGTTCCCTGACTTGTGGAGTGAGGGCAATTGCAGTTGGAAAGGCCAAGTGGAAGCCATTGAGGCTCCAACCACTGGGGAAAATAGTGAATCAAAAATAGCATCACATCCCTAGAGGAATTTCAAAGAAATTAATGCCACTATAAAGGATTTGAAGGATAGAGGGGTGGTGGTTCCCACCATGCCACCCTTTAACTCACCTATTTGGCCTGTTCATAAGACAGGAAAATGGTAGTGGATTATCAGAAACAGTCAGGTGGCGACTCCAATTGCAGCTGCTGTACCTGATGTGGTTTCTTTACTTGAGCAGATTAACACATCTCCTGGTACCTGGTATGCAGCTATTGATCTTGTGATGAATGCTTTCTTCTCCATACTTGTCCATAAGGACCACAAGAAGCAATCTGCCTTCAGCTGGCAAGGTCAGCAGCACATCTTACTGTTTTACCTCAAGGTTACATTAACTCTTCTGCCCTGTGTCATAGCTTAGTTTGCAGGGATCTGGATTGCCTGTCCCTTTCACAAGGTGTCATGATGGTCTATTATATCAATGACATTATGCTGATTGGATCAAATGAGCAGGAGGTGGCAACCACTCTGGAGTTGCTGGTATAGCATATGTGCATGAGGGGATGAGAAATAAATGCATTCAAAATTCAAGGACCTTCTATCTCAGTGAAATTTATCAGAGTTCAATGGTGAGGGGCATGCATGGATATTCCTTCTAAGGTGAAGGATAAGGTGTTGCATTTGGCCCCTCCTACCACTAAGAAAGAAGCACAACATCTAGTGGGCCTATTTGGATTTTTGGAGACAGAACATTCCTCACTTGGATATCTTATTCCATCCCATATACCAAGTGACCATGAAAGCTACTAGTTTTCAGTGGGGCCCAAATAAAGAGAAGGCTCTTCAACAGATCCAGGCTGCTGTGCAGGCTGCTTTGCCCCTTGGGCCATATGGTTCAGTGGATTCAATGGTACTTGAAGTGTCAGTAGCAGATAGGGATGCTGTTTGGAGCCTTTTTCAGGCCCCCATAGGTAAATCATAGCAGAAGCCCTTGGAATTTTGGAGCAAGGCCCTGCCATCATCTGCAGACAATTACTCTCCCTTTGAGAAACAGCTCTTGGCCTGCTATTGGGCCTTAGTGGAAACTGAACATTTGACAATGGGCCATCAAGTTACTATGTGACCTGAGCTCCCTGTTATGAATTAGGTGTTATCTGACCCACCAGGCCATAAAGTTGGATATGTACAGCAGCAGTCCATCATCAAGTGGAAGTGGTATATACATGGTAGGGCTCAAGCAGGCCCTGAAGGCACAAGTAAGTTACATGAGGAAGTTGCCGAAATGCCTATGGTTTCTACTCTTATAACAATGCCTTCTATTCTCAAGCATTCATCTATGGAATCATGGGCTGTGCCATGTGGTCAATTGACTGAGGAGGAGAGGACAAGGGCATGGCTTACAGATGGTTCAGCATAGTATGCAGGAACCTCCCAGAAGTGGACAGCTGCAGCATCAAAGCCCCTTTCTGGGACAACTCTGAAGGGATGTGGTAAAGAGAATTCTTCACAATGGGCAGAACTTCAGGCAGTGTATGTGGTTGTGCATTTTGCTTAGAAAGGAAAATGGCCAGATGTCGCCAGGCATGGTGGTGCATGCCTTCAATACCAGCACTTGGGAGGCAGAGGTAGGAAGATCACCATGAGTTCAAGGTCACCCTGGGACTACAGAGTGAATTACAGGTCAGCTTGAGTTAGAGTGAGACCCTACCTTGAAAAACCAAAAAAAAAAAAGAAAAAAAAAAAAAAAAAAAGGCCAGATGTGTGGTTATGCACTGATTCATGGGCTGTGGCCAATGGTTTGGCTGGATGGTCCAGGACTTGGGAGGAGCACAATTGGAAAATTGGTCAGAAGGACATTTGGGGAAGGTGTATGTGGATAGAACTCTGAATGGGCAAAGGATATAAAGATACTTGTTTGTGCCCCATGCTAATGCTCATCAGAAGGTGACTTCATCAGAGGATGACTTTAATAATCAAGGAGATAACTGACCCGTTCTGAGGGTAGTGGTCAACCTCTTTCCTCAGCCATCTCTGTCACTGCCCAACGGGCCCATGAACAAAGTGGCCATGGTGGCAGAGATGCCAGCTATGCATGGACCTAACAACATGGACTTCCAGTAACTAAAGCTGACCTGGCTACAGCTACTGCTGAGTGCCAAATTTGCCAGGAGCAAAGACCAACTCTGAACTCTTGATATGGTAATATTCCTCCAGGTGACCAGCCAGCAACTTGGTGGCAGGTTGACTACATTGGACTACTTACATCATGGAATGGGAAGCATGTTGTCCTTACTGGAATAGACACTTATTCTGGGTATGCATTTACCTTTCCTGCACATAGTGCTTGTGCCAAAACTACTATCCATGGGCTTACAGAATGCCTTATCCACCGTTATGATATTTCACACAGCATTGCTTCTGACAAAGGAAATCACTTCACAGCCAATGAAGTACGGCAGTGGGCTCATGATCATGGGATTCACTGGTCTTACCATATGGCCCACCACCCTGAAGCAGCTTGCTTGATAGAATGTTGGAATGGCCTTTTAAAGAAACAGCTACAGTGCCAATTTGGTGGCAATCGCTTGGAGGGCGGGGGAGTGTTCTCCAGCAGGCTGTATATGCAACAAGCATGACTTAGTATGTATATCTGTAGTAAAGTGTAGAGTCTTTAGGTTTTTAGGTTTTTGAGAATCTTCAATACTGTTTTCCATGGTGGATGAGCAAGTTTGCACTCCCACAGTCAGTCAGGGTTTCTCTTTCTCTAACCCTGCCCAGAATTGGTTGTCATTCGATATTTTTATAAAAGCCAATGTGACTGGAGTGAGATGGAATCTCAAGGTAGTTTTAAATTGCATTTCTCTGATGGGTAATGGTGTTCAACTTTTAAAAACATGCTTATTAGCCATTTTTAAGTTTTTCTTTGATAATCCTCTGTTCAGCTTCATGCACCATTTTTGAGTGGGTTGATTGATCCTTTCATTGCTTAATTTTTTTGAGTTGTTTGTATATTTTATCTGTTAAACCTCTGTCAGATGTATAGTTAGTGAAGATTTTCTCCTATTCTATAGTTTGTCTTGTCTATTGACTACATTGATAATTTGCTTATATATACAATAGCTTTTTAGTTTCATGAGATACCACCAGTTGAGTGGTTGTCTTATTCCGTGCACTACTGGAGACTTATTCATAAAATCTCTATTTCTGTATCTTTGAATGTTACCCCTAGTTTTTTCACTAGTTATATCACCCATCTAGGTCTCATATTGAGGTGTTGATCTTTTTTTTTTTAATTAACTTTTCATTTCTAAATTGTTTTCTCTGGGACCCTGCTTTATTCTTATATTTTAAACATATTTTCTTTATATGCTTACAAATTCCTTAAATAACTTATGATTCATGTTATATACCTTTTTATTAGTAAGGAGGAATTATGAAAACCAATTAGAAACATTTTCACAGACTTTGTTTCATAGACTGTGTTAGTCATCTTTCTATCAGTTCACAGATACCCAAGACAGCTCATAAACAGGAAAGATTTATTTTGGCTCTCAGTTTGGGAAGTTACAGTCCATGATCAATGGGCCCCATTGTTTTTGGCCTGGGGCAAAAAATACATGATTATGGGAGTATATAGAACAGCAAGACTACTCACTTCATTGCCATGAAGCAAAAGAATAAACAGTGCTTCAGGTCTCACATTCTGCTTCAAGGACATGCTCACAATAACCCAAAGAGCTTTCACTAGACTTCCCCCTTTAAATATTCTACCACCTGCTAATAGCACCATCCTAAAGACATGGACCTATAGCACCTGCACCTTTGGGGACATTCCTTATTCAAACTGTGGTCCTGCCTCTTTCATTTAGCAATTCTAGTTTAAGTTGAACTGATGAAATAAACATGGAGGGTCTACTCTGGGGCACTATTAATCAATATTGCTGCAATTCTGCTGTATAATACTTAAGTCCTAAATCTCTATAAGTTACTATAAGAATAAATCTCTCTGTGTCAGTGCCCCTGTCTCCCACCTTGTATCTATAAGTTTTATAGCAAAGGGCAGGCTTGGCTTCAGCATGCAGAGCTAGAGTATGTATGCTCTATCTGTTTTATCCTGAGATTTGTGGCTACTAGAGTTCTTTCTCATCATGGAGATGACAGAAATATAGGAGGACAAGGAAGAAAACAGCAGCTTATTTAATGTTTCTCCTTAATTATATTGTCTAACATTCTATTGCTCCAATCAAGTCACATGGCAAAGCCCAAAGTGTCTGGTGCATTGTGTATTCTGCCCATGATAAACCCTGGCAAGTATTGAGGAGAGGAAAGGAAGAAGTATGAGCCAATTATGGGATCTTTTACAAGTACTAGTAGTTCTAATTAACTGCCACCATTTCCCCTGAATTAGTTGATACATTCCTTTCAAAAAGAACACTGCTTTTCTTTCCAGGAAAATACTAGGCTTTTGTTACAGATCATATACATTTATGAAAAAAACTATTTATGTAGAATAGTAAGGGAATAGTCTGTAACAGTACCTCATATAAAGAAAGCATTCAAAACTTTCCTAGTATGTAGTAAATAGACAAAAGAATGGTCTAAAAAAAGTAGTCTTTTTTCTTTCTTTCTTTCTTTCTTTCTTTCTTTCTTTCTTTCTTTCTTTCTTTGAGAGCAACAGAGAGAAAGAGGCAGAGAGAGAGAGAGAGAGAGAGAGAGAGAGAGAGAGAATGGGCGTGCCAGGCCTCCAGCCACTGCAAACGAACTCCAGACGCGTGTGCCCCCTTGTGCATCTGGCTAACGTGGGTCCTGGGGAGTTAAGCCTCGAACCGGGGTCCTTAGGCTTCACAGGCAAGTGCTTAACCGCTAAGCCATCTCTCCAGCCCAAAAGTAGTCTTTTTTAAAGGAGAATTTGGAAGGATCTGAATTTTTTTTTCTCCTAAATCATTGAGACAATTTCAGAGTCATGAGTGAAAGCACACCTTGTCTGTCTTCTCTTAATTCACTTATCAATAGATTATTAATTTCAAATTATTTCTTCATCTAAAAATATTAACAGACATAGATATTTTGGTAGAAAAATTAGGATCATAGAACAGCTGCTATAATACTTAAATAGAAATGTTTAATATTGTCAAGTTTTAAAAAGTTATCAACAGTTTCACTTCAAAAGACAAAGGGATTGACCTTAAACACATAGAAAAACTGAGCCACTGAGGGACCCTTTTTTTCCTGTTTTCTTGGACTTGATCTACCAGCTTCAATTTAGGCTTGAATTTACAAAGGTTGTGAAATTAAAAAGTATTTGCAAGTTGAGTGTACAGTAACCCACCTCTAGTTCTAGCACTCTGGAGGCCGAGGAAGGAAAATCTCAGTGAGTTGGCCACTAGCCTGGGCCAGAGAGTGAGTTCCTGGGAAGCCTGGGCTAGAGTGAGACCCTACCACAAGAAAAGAAAGAAAAAGAAATGTATTTGCACAATGATTTGATATCTGAAAAGTTGAAAAACAATTATTATTAGCTAGAAATTTTTATTAAAAAAATACTTTTTTGATTAAGCTTCTTGACAAAGATACAAATTTTTAAAGTCATTTGTGCCAGGATCATGGATTCTCTTCATAAAATGAGGCCAACCAAATAGCTGCTCCAACAACCTTGGTTTTATTTATTTATTTTTTTTTCTGAATGCTTTCTTATTGTAAGATGATGAATTTGGTAATCTGCAATTTCAGTAATGTCAATGGAATGCAAGTTCACACTGCAGTAGTGGGAAGTCCATCCTGACATTTTTTTTTTTTTTTTACTTCATTGAAATACTTTCCTCTCTCTGTTGGTGGGAAAGTGTTGTTGGATGACCACTAGGGTCTCTAGTCTCATCTTTGTTTGATATACTATGCTGTATCTTTGGCCATTAATATGTATTTCCTTTGGTTATGCTTATTTTTTTCCAGAATGCCTAGAGTAGAAAGATATTACAGATGGATGATGTTTTTGTTGTCATTGAATGTCTCTGTTCTACAAAGCTTCAATTCTTGAGAGCTGGGAACCAGGAATAAGCTTGCTATCTATTTAATGCCAAAAAATATCTAATCTCTGGATTTATTATATAGGCAATAAGGGAGTTTTGCATAAAGTAAAACTTCAAGCTTTAAAAATGATTCCACATTATGCTTTATGTGCAAGCTCAGATACCAGCCAGATATCCTTACTTATGTAGAGATGATTTCCTTTAAGTTCACTGTGATTTCTGCCAATATTAACATATTTGTACTCAATTTAGGAAGGAAGAAGAAAAGGATAAGAGAAAAGGTTGTTTCTAAGAGGGCAATGGATATGATATTTCTGCCTCTCTGTCCTCTCCCATTTACGTCTTAATTGAGAACTCCAAACAGACATGACCAAAGGGGGACCAAAGGAGAAACTCATCAAGACATATTATCATTAAGACTCCAAAAGTGTGAAAACAAAGAAAAAGTCCTAAAAGCTGCAAGAGAGAAACAACACATTACATATAAAGGTAACCCCATCAGAATTACCTCAGACTTCTCAAAAGAAACCCTGAAAGCCAGAAAGACCTGGAATGGAACACTGAAAATTCAGACAACCTATGGCTTCCATACCAAATTACTATGCCCAGCAAAAGTATCCCTCATAATAGATGGCAAAAGAAAAACTTTCCATGATAAAAGTCAGCTCTACAACTATATGAACACAAAAACAAACCTACAGAGAGTACTTCAGGGAATTCTCCACACAGAAGAGTCAATCAATTTCAAGTGCCTACAAGAAGCAGACCACAATAACCAAACCTGGAGAAGGCTCAAAAAAACTAAAAAGCCCAAGAAAATACCAAACCCCATAAACCACCACACTATGGCATGGATTAAATCAAACCTCACAGTTGTTACCCTAAATATTAATGGCCTTAATTCACCCAAAAAGAGACAGAAGTTAACAGGGTGGATCAGAAAAATGGACCCCTCAATCTGCTATCTTCAAGAAACCTACCTCACCATTAAAGACAGACACATTTCCTCAGGGTGAAAGGGTGAAAAATGATATTCCAAGCAAACACAAATAAGAAACAAGTAAGTGTTGCTATATTAATATTGGATAAAATAGACTTCCAACCAAAAGCATTCAAAATAGACAAAGAAGGCTATTACTTCTTACTCATCAAGGGAATGATCCAACAAGAGGATATCACAATTATAAATCTTTATGCACCAAACACAGGTGCACCATATTTCATAAAACAAAATCTACTTGAAACCAAAATAGAAACAAACACCAACACCATCATAGTTGGGGACTTCAAAACTCCACTATCATCAATAGATAGATCATCCAAACATAAAATGAACAGGAAAGTAAGAGAGCTCAACAACATTATAGACCAATTAGACCTAACGAAAATCTATAGAACATGCCACCCCCAAATCTGTGGAATACACATTGTTCTCAGTAGCACATGGGACTTTCTCCAAAACAGATCATATACTGGGCCATAAAGCCTGCCTCCACATATTTAGGAAACTCAACATAATTTCCTGCATGATATCCGACCACAATGCTATAAATCTAGAAATTAATAACAAAAGATGCACCAGGAACTACATCAGCATCTGGAGACTGAACAACACACTTTTAAGTAATAAATGGGTAGTGGATGAAATAAAAAAGGGAATTGTAAATTTTCTAGAATTGAATGACAATAAGAGCACATCGTACCAAACCTTATGGGATACAATGAAGGCAGTCCTTAGGGGAAAATTCATAGCACTAAATACCTTCTTAACAAAGGCAAAGAGATCCCAAATGAATAACCTAACCATCCATCTAAATGCATTGGAGAATTGGAAACTAAGAAAACTGATGAAACAAACAGCTGGTTTCTTTTAAAAAATAAGTAAGATAGATAGCCCCCTGGCCAATTTGAGCAAGCAAAAAAAAAAAAAAAAAAAAAAAAAAGATGCTTCAAATTAACAAAATTAGAAATGAAAAAGAAGCGATCACAATAGCCATAAAGGATATTGGAAGAAACATCAGGACTTATTTCCAATACCTCTACTCCACAAAACTGGATAATGTGAAGAAATGGATGAAATCTTGGACACATACTACCTACCCAAACTAAACTTAGAGCAGATTAATCTCCTAAACAAACCTATCACCTCCATTGAGATTGGAAAGGCAATCAAAAACCTCCCCAATATTGCTGTGAGTTCGAGGCCACCCTGAGACTCCACCGTGAATTCCAGTTCAGCCTGCGCTAGAGCCAGACCCTACCTCGAGAAACCAAAAAAAAAAAAAAAAAAAAAACAAAAAAAACAACAACAAAAAAAAAAACACCAAAAAAACCTCCCCAAAAGGAAGAGTGCAGGACCAGATGGCTTTTCACCTAAATTCTATCAATCCTTCATGAAAGAACTGAAACCAAATTTTCTTAACCGGTTCCATATAAGCCTAGAACATGGAAAGCTCTCTAACTCTTTTTATGAAGCTAGCATCCCCCAATACAAAAGATAAAAAAAAAATACAGAGATACAACAAGAAAAGAGAAATATAGACCTATATCCCTGATGAACTTAGACACAAAGATCCTGAACAAAATTCTTGCAAACCAAATTCAACAACACATCAGAAATATTATACACCTTGATCAAGTAGGCTTTATCCTGGGAATGCAGGGTTGGTTCAACATATCTGTCAATGTAATTCACCACATAAATAAAGTTAATCACAAAAAACATGATCACTTCAATAGATACAGAAAAGGCCTTGACAAAATACAACATCACTTCATGATCAAAACATTAGAGAGTGTTGGAGAATTTGCTTCTCTTTTTCAGATGGATGTAGAACCTGAGGGGATAATCAGCCCATCACACCTCACCAGGGCCCCAGCTGAAACCATAGAGAAATTGGGGAAATGAGTAAGAGTGCTGCTTTCTTGGTGAACCTGGTGCCAGCACAAAGGTGAAGGAGATAGACACAGAGAACAGTCAACTCCACCAAACCAGATATCCAGAGACACAGAGGCTCCCAAGACCTCATCACTGAAGTAGACCTAAAATGAACCCAACATGGCTCAGGAAAATTTGTACAAGAGGGGGTGGGAAGATTGCTAGAGCCATAAGTTGGGACATTATGCACAGAGACATTGCCTCTTCCCCACAACTGATGGCTACCCCCACAATGCAACACCCACTTCCCCAATGAGGAGGGTCCCTTCAGAGTGGGAAAGACAGGGAGGAGGCTAATGATGGTACCAACATGGCAGTATATACACTGTGTACATAACTAAAAGAAAAAGAGACTAGGCATGGATGGTGATGCAGTCAGGTTCACATTACTGGCAGAAATCACCTGACCCAAAGCAGCTTTTGGGAAAAAAGAGTTCATTTTGGCTTACAGACTCAAAGGGAAACTCAATAAAGGCAGGGGGAAACGATGGCATGAGCAGATGTTGGATATCACCCCCTGGCCAACATAAGGTTGACAAGAGCAACAGGAGAATGTGTCAAACACTGGCAAGGGGCTATTGGCTCTAATACATATAAGCCCTCCCCCAACAGTACACTCCCTCCAGGAGGCATTAATTTCCAAATCTCCAGCAGCTGGGAACCTGGCACTCAGAATATGTAAGCTTGTGGAGGATGACATGATCCTATACATAACTAACACAAGAGTCTCCATCTCAAAACTCTTTTTCTTATTTAATTAATTTTTTTAATGAATTAGTTTTGTACTCAGTGAATACAGTCAAGTTGGTACCATGGTTAGGCTCATCCATGTCCTACCCCCTACCCCTGGCCCCTCCTTTCTGAGGTATATGGGTCATGCATTGTGGAGTTAGCCCACAGTTGTGGGTAGGAGAAATGTCTCTGCATATCATGATCCAATGTGTGGCTCTGACATTTGTTCTGCTCCCTCTTCAACAAAATTTCCCTGAGCCATGTTGGTTTCATTTTGGGTCTGCTTCAATGATGAGGTGTTGGGGGACTCTGGGTCTCTGGATATCTGATTTGGTAGGAGTTAATTGTTCTCTGTGTCAATCTCCTTCACCCTTGTGCTGGTACTAGGTTCATCAAGAAAACAGCACCCTTGCTTGTTTTACCAATTATTCTTAGTTTTAGCTGGGGCTCTTTTGAGGTATGATGGGGTGGTTCTCTCCTTAGGATCTGCATCTATCTGAAAAGGAGAAGCAGATTCTCCAACGGAGAGCAAAGTTAGCACCAGACAAATGGGATAACCCTTATTTTTTTTTTTTATAGAGAATTTAATAGGTATAGGCCCTCTTGTAGACCATGATTGGAGGTAGCTTGATAATGGAGAGCAGGCTCATGTTTGGATATGGTTCTGACTTGTTTCGCAGCTCCAGCTATAGGTCCCATTCCACTGAGGGGATCAGTTAGCCAAATCAAGAGCAGTTGGTTTTCCACCATGGCTGTGCGCCACTATTGCACTTGTGTGAGAATTATGACAGGTTAATTCCTGCTAAGTAGGTTAGACCATGAGTGGCTTGGACAGATACTGGTCATTTTCCCCCAGTTGCCCATGTAGCACCTTCTGGATGTTTTCCAGCTTCCTGCCATGTCGTACCATTTTACATGTCAATTGCACATGGTGTCTTCAGCAGTAGGGTCTTACCACTAACCTTTGGTGGGTTGTCAAGTACTCTGATAAAAATCTGTCTTTCTTTTAGGAAACCCTGTAGGTCTCTCTGATCAAAAGCTCTTTGTGGATGATAGTCACATGCTGGTACTAGGAGTTACAGGACAGTGCCCACTAAGAAAAGGAAGAAAAGGCTAACTAATATAAAAGAGAAAGAGAGAGAGAGAGAGAAACTGTAGAAGATTAAGGTCAGTCTTCATCATACCCTCTCCAGTGTCTTGTGGCTCAGGTGTTCCCTCTAAGGGCCTGGTGAAGGTTCAACCAATTGTTCTGCCTTTTAGGATGTAGAGTTTTATGGTACCATTGCCCTTTGGGTCTAGATTTGTGTCCCCCAACCCCTCCTTTGCCCTCCCCTCCCTCCCCACCCACCCTATTGTGTAGTCCTTGAGATGCTTGCTGGGTATGTCAGCATCTTGGGTAGATTCAGGTTAAGTGCTGTAGATGAGTGAGACAATGCAGTGATTTTCTTTCTGTGTTTGGGTAAGTTCACTGAGAATGATCTGTTCCAGTTTCAACCATATTTACTCAAATTTCATTGTGTCATTTTTTCTTACTGCTGTGTAGAATTCCATTGTGTAGATATACCACATCTTAGTTATCCATTTTCTAGTAATGGACATCTGGGTTGATTCCCGCTCTTAGCTATTACAAACTGAGTTGCTATAAACACGGTTGAGCAAATCTCTCTGGATTGTGGTTTAAAGGTTTTAGGGTACATTCTCATTAAGGGAGTAACTGGGTCTGTTGGTAACTCTATAGTCAGCTTTTTCAAGAGTCTACATATTGCTTTCCAAAGTGGTTGTACCATCTTACATTCCCATCAACAGTGGATGAGGGTTCCTAATTCTCCACATCCTCACCAGCATTTATTTTCATTTGATTTTTTTTTACTTTATGTATTTATTTATTTATTTTTATTAACAACTTCCATGATTATGAAAAATACCCCATGGTAATACCCTCCCTCCCCCCACTTACCCCTTTGAAACTCCATTCTCCATCATACTCCCTCCCCATCTCAATCATTGTCTCTTTTACTTTTGATGTAATGATCTTTTCCTCCTCTTCTGATGGTCTTATGCAAGTAGTGTCAGGCACTGTGAGGCCATGGATATCCAGGCCATTTAGTGTCTGGAGGGAGCATGTTGTATGGAGTCCTACCCTTCCTTTGGCTCTTACATTCTTTCTGCCACCTCTTCCGCATTAGAGCCTGAGCCTTGGAAGGTGTGATACAGATATTGCAGTACTGAGCACTGTGGTCATTTATTTTCATCACCACGATACCTTCTGAGTCGTCCCAAGGTCACTGCCATCTGAAAAGAGAAGATTCTCTACCAAAAGTGAGAGTAGCATTAATATAAGGGTGTGAACATTAACAGAAGTGCTTACTGGGCAGTTTGATAAGCATAGTATATACATTTAGCCAGATAACAGCAGACATTACACCCCTAGGGCTCGTGACAACCCCTGTTTTAAGTTTTCAGTATCAGGGATGTATTCCCTCCCATGGAACAGACCTCCAGTCCAATTAGAGGGCAGTTGGTTTCCCCCATAACAGATGTGCCACCATTGCACCCGTTGGCTCATTTGGCCTGGCTGGCCAATTATAAGGCTTGCAGTGTCCACTGTTGAGTATCTTCACTGGTTATTTCTCTGTCTCCCATTGAACTGTATGCAGAATGGCTTCTTCCAGCTTTCTCTCAGCTGGTCTACATGGAGGAGGTTATCAACTCACATCCAGCAGGATTTCTCAGTGGCCTTGCAGCCCAAGTATATGGAGTCTTCAGCAATAGGGTCTTGCCATCTATTCCTGGCAAGAAACCAAGGGCCTTGCAATGGCCTATGTTTGGGGGCATCAGTTACCTCCCTGGCCAAAAATTCATTGGAAGATATCCTTTCCCTGGCACTGAAACTTTTCTAGCAACAATCTATGGCTACTGAGTGTTGCATTGTCCAAAAAAGTAGGATTACATATGATATATTTATATCATGTTCTATTTTTGATTTGCTGTCCCTCCACCTTTCCTTTACTCAATCTCTTCCCCAGACCTCATTTTGGGCCTTTTCACCCCCATTAATCTATTCTTCTACTTACGTATATACAATACCATTCTACTAAGTACCCCCTCCCTTCCTTTCTCTTCCCTTTATATCTCTTTTCTAGCTTACTGGCCTCTGCTACTGAGTTTTTTCCTTCTCACACAGAAGCCCAGTCATCTGTAGCTAGGATCTACACATGCAATGCTTGGCTTTCTGGGCCTAGGTTACCTCACTAACTATAATCCCTTCCAGATCTATCCATTTTCCTGTAAATTTCAAAACTTCATTTTTCTTTACCACTGAGTAGAACTCCATTGTATAAATGTGCCATATCTTCATTATCCATTCATCAGTTGAGGGACATCTAGGCTGGTTCCATTTCCCAGCTACTGTAAATTGAGCAGCAATAAACATGGTAGAGCATGTATTTCTAAGGAAATGACATGAGGCCTTAGGATATATGCCTAGGAGTACTATAGCTGGGTCATATGGTAGATCAATTTTTAGCTGTCTTAGGACCCTCCACAGTGATTTCCACAATGGCTAGACGAGACTGCATTCCCACCAACAGTGTAGAAGGGTTCCTATTTTTCCACATCCTCACCAGCATTTATTTTCATTTGATTTTTTGATGTTTGGTATCCTTACTGGGGTAAGGTGGAATCTCATAGTTGTTTTAATTTGCATTTCTCTGATGATTAGGGATGATGAACATTTTCTTAAGTATGTGTTACCCATTTATATTTCTCCCTCTGTGAATTGCCTGTCCAGCTCTTTGCCCCATTTTGTGAGTGGGGTGTTTGACTTTTTATTGTTTAGGCTTTTGAGTTCTTTGTAAATTCTAGAGATTAGGCCTCTGTCAGTTGGATAATCAGCAAATATTTTCTCCCATTCTGTGGGTAATCTATTGGCTTTATTTATTGTATGCTTGTCTGTAAGGAACTCTTCACCTTTATGTGATCCTATTGGTTGAGTGACTGTTTAAGCTCATGAACTACTGGGGTCTTGTTCAGGAAGTCTTTTTCCATTCCTATATCATGGAAAGTACTTCCTATACTTTCTTCCAGTATAGCTGAGTTTCTGGTCTTATATGGAGTTCTTTGATCCATTTGGACTTGAGTATAGTGTATGGTGAGATGTGTGGATCAAGTTTCAGTTTCCTGCATATGGTTATCCAGTTTGTCTAGCACCATTTGTTGAAGATGCTGTCTTTTTTCCAGCCTGTATTGTTAGGGCTTTTGTCAAATATCAAATAGCTGTAGTTGCTTGGCCCAAGGAACAGGTCCTCAATTCTATTCCATTGGTCTATACTCCTGTTTTTATGCCAGTACCATGCTGTTTTTTTTTTTTTTTTTTTTTTTTTTTGGTTTTTCGAGGTAGGGTCTCACTCTAGCCCAGGCTGACCTGGAATTCACTATGGAGTCTCAGGGTGGCCTTGAACTCACGGCGATCCTCCTACCTCTGCCTCCCGAGTGCTGGGATTAAAGGCATACGCCACCACGCCCGGCCTATGCTGTTTTTATTACTATGGCTTTATAATACAGCTTTAGGTCAGGTATGGTAATGCCTCCAGAGGCATTTATTTTGCTGATGATATTTTTGGGTATCCAAAGCCTTCTGCCTTTCCATATGAACTTTGAGGTCATTTTTTATACCTCTGTGAAGAACAGTGTTGGGATTTTAATTGGAATTGCCTTAAATCTGTATATTGCCTTTGGTAGGATTGCCATTTTCACAATGTGAATTCTGCCTGTCCAGGAGCATGGCAGGACTTTCCATTTTCTCAAGTCCTCCTAAATTTCTTTTTTGAGTGTTTTTTATGTTTTTGTTGTATAGATTTTTACTTCGTTTGGTAACAATATTCCAAGGTTTTTTTTTTTTTTTTTTTTTTTTTTGCTATTGAAAATGGGACCATGTCCCTTATTTCTTTCTCTGTATTTTTGTCATTTGCATATAGAAAGTCTACTGATTTTTGTGCATTGATTTTGTATCCTGCTACTTTGCTGTAGGAGTTAATCACCTTCAGGAGTTTTGGGATGGAGCCTTTCAGGTTTCTTACATATATAATCATGTCATCAGTGAATAGAACTAACTTAACTCCTTCCTTTATAAGTTGTATCTATTTATTTCTTTCTCCTGTCTTATTGCTTGAACTAGGACTTCCAGTACTATACTGAAGAGTGGGCAGCCCTATCTTGTCCCTGATCTCAATGGGAATTCCTCCAGTCTCTCTCCATTAAGTATTATTTGAGCCTTAGGAGCTTGTAAATTGGGTTTATTATGTTAAAATATGAACCAACCATGCCAATTCTCTCCACTGTTTTGATCATGAAGTGATGTGTTTTGTCAGGCCTTTTCTGCATCTATCCAAATGATCATGTGGTTTTTGTGTTTAACTTTGTTTATGTGGTGTATTACATTGACAGATTTCCATATGTTGAACCACCCCTGTGTTCCTGGGGTGAATACCATTTGATCAAGGTGGATAATGCTTTTGATGTGTTGTTTGATTTGTGTTGGAAGGATTTTGTTCAGGATCTTTGCATCTCAGTTTTCTTTTCTTGTGGCATCTCTGCCTGGTTTTGGAATTAGGGTGATACTAGCTTCATAGGAGGAGTTGGGTAACTTTCCCTGTTCTCCAATTGTGTGGCACAGTTTCAGGAAAATTGGTTTGAGTTCTTCCATAATGGTTTGATAGAATTCAGCTTTTGGGAAGGTCGTTTATTACTTTTTCAATTCCAATGAGTGTGATAGGTTTGTTTAGGAGATGAATCTGCTCTGAGTTTAGCTTTGATAGTTGGTATGTGTCCAGAAATTTATCTGTCTCCTCCACATTATCCAGTTTTGTGGAGTAGAGGTTTTTGAAACAAGTCCTGATAAGTCTCCCAATTTCACTTATGTCTGTTGTGATCTCTCCTTTTTCATGTTAAATTTTGTTAATTTGAAGCATCTCTTTTTTTTTTGCTTGATCAAATTGGCCAAGGGTGTGTCAATCTTGTTTATTTTTTCAAAGAACCAGCTCTTTCTTTTGTCAATTTTCCTAATTGTTTTCTTAGTTTCCAATTCATTAATTTCTGCTCTGTTCTTAATTATTTCTTTCCTTCTGGAGCTCTTTGGGTTGGATTTTTCTTCCTTTTGTAGTGCCTTTAGGTGGATGGTTAGGTTACTGATTTGAGATCTCTCTGTCTTTGTTATGAAGGCATTTAGTTCTATGAATTTTCCCCTGAGGAACGCCTTCATTGGGTCCCATAAGTTTTGGTACGATGTGTTCTCATCGTCATTCATTTCTAGAAATTTTACAATTTCATTTTTTATTTCATCCACTATCCATTTATTGTTTAAAAGTGTGCTGTTCAGTTTCCAGGTGCTGATGGGATTCTTGATGAGTCTTTTGTGGTTAATTTTTAGCAATATAGCATTGTGATCTGATATCATGCAGGGAATTATGTCAATCTTCCTAAATATGTGGAGGCTGGCTTTGTGACCCATTATATGATCTATTTTAGAGAATGTTCCATGGGCTGCTGAGAAGAATGTGTATTCTGTGAATTTGGGATGGAACGTTTTGTAGATGTCTGTTAGGTCTAAGTAATCTATGGTTTTGTTGAGCTCTCTTACTTCCCTGTTGAGTTTCTGTTTGGATGATCTGTCTATTACTGATAATGGTGTATTGAAGTCCCCAACTATGATGGTGTTGGTGGTTATTTCTGTTTTATTGTGAGGTAGGTTTTGGTTTATGAACTGTGGTGCCCCTGTGTTTGGTGCATACAAATTTATGATTGTAATTTCCTCTTGATGGATCATTCCCTTAATATGTAGGAAGTGGCCTTCTTTGTCTTTTTTGATTATTTTTGGTTTGAAGTCTATTTTATCTGATATTAATATAGCTATGCCTGCTTGTTTCTTATTCCTGCTTGCTTGGAATATTGTTTTCCACCCTTTCACCTTGAGGAGGTGTTGGTCTTTTCTGGTGAGATGGGTTTCTTGAAGACAGCAGATTGAGGGGTCTAATTTTCTGATCCATCCTCTTATCTTGTATCTCTTGAAGGGTGAATTAAGGCCATTATTCTTTAGGATAATGAGTGTGAGGTTTGATTTGATCCCTAGCATATTGTGTTGGTATATATGGGTTGGTGTTTTCATGGACTTTGAAGTTTTTTGTGCCTACTCTGAGTTTGGTTGTTGTGATCTGCTTCTTGTAGGCAATTGAATTTGATTATGTGTTTCTTCTCTGTGGAGAATTTCCTGAAGTACTCCCTAGGTTTGGTTTTGTGTTCATATAATTGTAAAGCTGAGCTTTGTCATGGAAACTTTTTCTTTCACCATCGATTATGAGGATACTTTTGCTGGATAGAGTAGTTTGGGTGGGAAGCCACAGGATCTTAGACTTTGTAGTGTTTCATTCCAGGCCCTCTTGCTTTCCGGGTTTCCATTGAGAAGCCTGAAGTAATTCTGATGGGGTTACCTTTAAAAGTAATGTGCTGTTTTTCCCTAGCTGCTTGTAGGATTTTCTCTTTGGTGCTGATGTTTAGAGTCGTAATGACAATATGTCTTGGAGAATTTCTTCTTTTGCCCAATCTGTTTGGAGTTCTGTTAGTTTCTTATATCTTGATGGGCCTTTCTTTTGCAAGAGTGGGGAAGTTTTCTTCAATTATTTTGTTCAATAAGTTCTCCATGCTTTTGGTCTGAATTTCTTTTCCTTCTGGTATTCCAATGATCCTAATATTAGGATGCTTAAGGGTATCCCACAATTCTCTCATGTTCTGTTCACAGAAACTTTTGAACTTATTGTAACTTTTCAACTTTTGAACTGTTTCTTCTATCTTTTCTTCCAGTTTGGAGTTTCTGTCCTCCACATGGCTGACTCTATTCTTGAGAGATTCTAGAGAGTTTTTGACTTGTTCAATTAGGTTTGCGTATTCTACTACTTTTCTATGTATAGTTTCCATCCCTCTGTCAAGCTCCCTTTTCACTTCATTTTCTCATTTTCTTGATGCTTCTTGGAATTCATCCTTGCATTTCTTTATGTCTTCATTTAGCATCGCCAACTGATTTTTGAGGTCCTCTTTTTTTTCACTCTCCTTCATATCTCTTAACTGTCTTTGAATTTCTTCCATTTTCATATATATTTGGTCTAGTCTAGTGATGGCAGTATCCACATGATTATTGGTCCTTTGTTGGTTTTCTGCAAGTTCTACCAGTAGCTTGGTCAAGGTTGCATTGCTCATAGCTTCATTTTGGTGATCTGATCCTAATGACTCTTCTATGTTTTGATTAGAGATGTTCATTGTAGGACTGGGTGATCTAACCGGATGTTCTTGCATTTGTTTTATTATGTTATTTCTTTTGCACTGTGGTCTGCATCACAGTGTATGGGCAGGGAGAATAGGACTGTGGTCTTTATGGTGGGGGAAGTGGTGCCTCTTGGGGGAGCTGGCCTGGGATAGCCTCTCCCAAGGAGATGGGCTGAGTGGTCTTGAGGTAACTCTTAGATCAGTGTATCAGCCTGTGCTGAAGAACAGTGGGAAGCTGAAGCAGCCTGAGGTGGATGCCAAGTAGGCTGATCCCTCACTTGGTGAAATGCCAAAGCTGCCTGAGCTCCTGCGTGACAGGGGCACCAAAGTTGCCTGTGCTCTCACACAGTGATGAGCCAAAGCTGCCTGCTCTCAGAGGGATGCTGAAGCAACAAGCACCAAAGCAGCCTAAACTCGCATGTGCAGAATACTGGGACCCTGAAGCAGTCTGAGCTCGCCCACAACAGGACACTAGTAATCAGCTGGTACAGCAGACAGGGAGGGGCTTTCACTTGAGCTGGAGCAGGCAGACAGGCAGAGTGAGCCTGAGCTCGTGTGGGCATGTGGAATGGGCCTGGGCTCATGTGTGAATGGTCTGTGGCCGGAGCAGTAAGTGAGCAAATGGGCAGAGCAGGCTAAGCTTGCACAAGTGGGGATCAGTGGTGCACAAGTGGTGGGTAAATGGACCAAAGGAGCCTGAGCTCTAGTGGGCCAGCGTGTGCAGCCTGCCCAACGTCATGCATGGGTGGGGGGTAGGTGGGTGATCACCCCTGTGCAGTGAGGCAAGTGGAACTATGTTGGCCTGGGTCCTCTTTCCTACCGTAAGTGCAGGGGTATCCTGAAGCTGGGACTGTGTGTACGGCAGCTGCTTGCAGGGATTGGGGAAATGGTGGGCTACCTGCAAGCGAGGGAATCAGAAATTCCCCTTTTCCCCTCTGTGTCCTCCCATGGCAATCTATTAGAGTTTTCTCTCCCCTAAAAGACCCAGTGAACCTTTGATTCCTTGCCTTTCTTTCCTGGGGATGTGCGATGCAGTTAGGTGGTTGCCATCTTGGCTGGCAGTCCTCCATCTCAAAAGTCTTTAAAAAATTTTTTTTGGTTTATTTTTATTTATTTATTTGAGAGCGACAAACAGAGAGAGAAACAGGCAGATATATAGAGAGAATGAGCACACCAGGGCCTCTAGCCACTGCAAACGAACTCCAGACACATGCATCCCCTTGTACAACTGGCTAACATGGGTCCTGGGGAAATGAGCCTCGAACCAGGGTCCTTAGGCTTCACAGGCAAGCATTTAACTGCTAAGCCATCTCTCCAGCCCTCAAAACTCTTAACGCTGATTAATTCCTTCAAGAGAGTAGCAGGGTAAAATCAATGCAGAGAAATCAGTAGCCTTTCTACATGCAAAGGACAAAGATACACGGAAAGAAATTAGTGACACTGTCCCATTTTAAATATCAACAAAACAACAACAAATGCCTTAGAATAACACTAACCAAGGATGGGAAAGACCTACACAATGAAAACATAAAAACACTCAAGGGCTGGAGAGATAGCTTAGCAGTTAAGGTGCTTGCCTACAAAGCCTAAGGACCCTGGTTCAATTTTCCAGTATGTATGTAAGCCAGATGCACAAGGTGGGTCATGCATCTGGAATTCATTTACAGTGGCTAGAGGCCCTGGCATGCCCATTCTCTGTCTCTATCTCTCTTTGTCTCTCTTTTAAATAAATAAATAAATAAATAAATAAATAAATAAGTAAATAAGTAATTTTAAAAAATGCTCAAGAAGGAAATTGAGGAGGTCATGAAAAAATGGAAAGATCTCCCATGCTACTGGATAGGCAGTACTAACATTGTGAAAATGGAAATCCTACCAAAAACTGTATACAAATTTAATTCAATACCAATAAAAATTCCAGCATCATTTTTCATAAAGATAGAAAAAATGATCTCAAAATTCATATGGAATGGAAGCAGGCCTCAGATATCTAAGTATATATTCAGCAAAAGAAACACCTCTAGAGGCATCACCATACCCAATCTAAAGTCATATTACAAAGCTATAATAACAAAAACAGCATGGTTCTGGCATAAAAACAGGATTATAGAGAAGTGGAACAGAATTGAGGATCCGGACTTTACATCAAGTCACTACAGCTACTTGATCTTTGACTAAGGCCCTAATAATGTAGATTAGAGAAAAGAAATCATCTTCAACAAATGGTGTTTTATGAACTGGATAACCATATGCAGAAAAATAAAACTAGACCCACACCTCTTGCCATGCAAAAAAAACCAAAAAAAAAAAAAAAAAAAAAAAAAGAAAGAAAAAGAAAAAAAAAAAAGCCCAAATGGATCAAAGTCCTCAGTATAATACCTGAAAGTCTTCTATTTTTGGAAGAAAAACAGGAGGAACATTTCACAATATATGAGTGGGAAAAGACTTCCTTAACAAAACCCTAGTAGCTCAGGCTAAAACAACTATGACATTCCACCTTACCCTAGTAAGGATAGCAAAAATTAAAAAAATCAAATGAAAACAAATGTTGGTGAGGATATGGAGAAATAGGAGCACTGATTCATTGTTGGTGAGAACGTAAGCTGGTACAACCACTATGGAAAGCAATATGGAGACTCCTAAAAGGGTTGACCATAGAGTTACCAACAGTCCCAGTTATTACCTTACTGGGCATTTACCCTAAAACCTCCTGGCCTCAGTTCAGTGATCTTTGCTCAACCATGTTTAGAGCTGCTCAATTCATAATAGTAACTGAAATCATCCCAGGTGCCCATCGTTGGACAATTGGATAATCAAGATGTAGTGTACTTACATGATGGAATTCTACTCAGCAGTTAGAAAAAATGACACAGTGAATTTTGTAGAAAAATGGTCAAACTTGGAAAAGATCATCCTCCACAAACTCACACAATCACAGAAAGATAATTGTCACATGGTCTCACTTATTTGTGGCTTCTAACCTGAATCAGCCTGAGATGCTGACATACCTAATAGGCATCTCACAGCCTGGAGAAAAGGGAGGTTAGGGCTTGAGGGGAGAGTGAGGAGGGTGTGTGTGTGGGGGGGGCCCACAAAACTGAACCCAAATGGAACTGGTACCATAGAATCCTATATCCTGGAAGACAGACTAAAAGGTTGAAGCCTCAATAGGACCTAAGAGGGAGCACCTGAATCGAAGAGTCCTGGAGACGTTGAGATGAAGCCTTACCTTAAATTTCTCCTGTTCCTTTTTTTTTTTTTCCTGTTTCTTTCTTTTATATATATATTTTTTCTTTCTTTTTCCTCTTTCTTTTCCCTTTTCACTGGCCTGTAATTCCAAGTACCAGGATGTGGTCAACACCCACAATGAGCTTTTGATCTGATAGACTTGCAAGGTTTTCCAAAACAAGACAGATTTCTGTCAGAGCACTTGACTACTCACCAGAGGTTACTGGACCCTACTTCAGAAGACACCATATGCTGTTGGTATGGAACATGGACTTGGCTGGAATCTGGAAGACAGCCAGTTCCAGACAGTTATTCTGTCTAGTGCCAGAAGGTACTACATGAACTACTGGGGGAAAGTGGCCAATATCTATCTGAGCAACTCAAGGTCTATACTACTCAGAAGCAAACCACCTGATGTCATGCTCACACAAGTGCAATAGTGGCACACAACCTTGGTGGATAACCAACTGCTCTTGGATTGGCTAACAGATCATCTCAGTGACAAGGAAACCATATATCTTGAAATGGGAAACAAATCAGGATCATATCCAAATAATGAGTTTGCTTTCCAGTATCTAGTTCCCACTAATCTTGGGCTACAAGAGGGTCTACACCCATTATATTCTCTCTAAAGTAATAATGGTTATCCCATTTAATCTGCGCTGACTTCACTTTCCATTGGAGAATCTGCTTCTCTTTTTCAGATGGAAGCCGGACTTGAGGAGATAAATGACCCAGTACACTTCACCCCGGTGCCAGCTGTAAACACAGAGGAATTGGGGAAATGAGCAAAAGTGCTGCTTTCTCAGTGAACCTGATATTAGCACAAGGATGAAAGAGAAAGACAATGAGGACACTCAACAACTACCAAAGCAGAGATCCAGAGGCTCCTAAGAGCCCATTAGTGGAGTAGACTTAAAACAAACCCAACATGGGTCAGGAATTTCACAGGAGAGGGGGTGGAAAGATTGTTAGAGCCACAAGTTGGGACATTATGCACAGAGACATTGCCTCTTCCCCATAATTGACGGCTGCCCCACAATGCAAGACCCACAATCCCATGGGGATGACTGGCATCTCCAATGAGGAGGACCCCCTTGGGGGGTAGCAGGGATGAGGGAAAGGATGATACCAACTTGTGCTGTTTACATGCTGAGTATGTCCATAACTAATAAAAAATTGAAAAAAAAAGGTATGCTTGAAAGAAAGCAAACAAATAAAAAATTTTAAAAAAAGAATGGAAGAAAGACTTATCTGTTTCCAACATATTTACTATGTTGATCAAGGTGTCAACTTTAGAGGAGGTAGTCACTCATTTAAAAGTATGTAAGTTTTGAGTTTTGAGCTTCAAAAGTCACCTTTGTTAATTTTAGTTACCTAAACTTACAATTGCTGAGCTTTCAACAGAGTTAATGTGTGGAAACTTGATATAGGAATGTATGTGAGTAAAGTAAATTAAATATATAAATACATGAGAGTCTTACAAAATCACTTCAATAGGTGCATATTTGTTATTTTTCAATTTTTTGGCCTGTGGATGTATGTGTGGTATGTGGATGTATGTGCGGTGTGTGGGGGTATGTGTAGTGTGTGGATGCATGTGTGGAGGCACGTGTGGTGTGTGGAGACATGTGTGGTGTGTGGAGGCATGTGTGGTGTGTGGAGGTATATGTGGTATGTGGAGGCATGTGTGTTGTGTGGAGACATGTGTGGTATGTGGGGTCATGTGTGTTGTGTGAAGACATGTGTGGTGTGTGGGTGCATGTGTGTTGTGTGGAGGCATGTGTGGTGTGTGGAGGTATATGTGGTATGTGGAGGCATGTGTGTTGTGTGGAGACATGTGTGGTATGTGGGGTCATGTGTGTTGTGTGAAGACATGTGTGGTGTGTGGGAGCATGTGTGGTGTGTGGAGACATGTGTGGTGTGTGGGGCCATGTGTGGTGTGTGGGGGCATGTATGGTGTGTGGAGGCATGTATGGTGTGTGGAGACATGTGGGGTGTGTGGAGACATGTGTGGTGTGGAGACATGTGTGGTGTGTGGAGGCATGTGTGGTGTGTGGGGGCATGTGTGGTGTGTGGAGGCATGTGTGGTGTGTGGAAGCATGTGAGGTGTGTGGAGGCATACGTGTTGTGTGGAGTCATGTGTGGAATGTGGGGGTATGTGTGGTGTGGAGACATGTGTGGTGTGTGGAGACATGTGTGGTGTGTGGAGAGATGTGTGGTGTGTGGGGCATGTGTGGTGTGTGGAGGCATGTGTGGTGTGTGGAGGCATGTGTGGTGTGTGGAGACATGTGTGGTGTGTGGAGGCATGTGTGGTGTGGAGACATGTGTGGTGTGTGGAGGCATGTGTGGTGTGTGGAGGCATGTGTGGTGTGTGGAGACATGTGTGGTAGTGTGGAGGCATGTGTGGTGTGTGGGGGCATGTGTGGTGTGTGGAGGCATGTGTGGTGTGTGGAGCATGTGTGGTGTGTGGAGCATGTGTGGTGTGTGGGGCATGTGTGGTGTGTGGAGGCATGTGTGGTGGTGGAGGCATGTGTGGTGTTGGAGACATGTGTGGTAGTGGAGGCATGTGTGGTGTGTGGGGCATGTGTGGTGTTGTGGAGGCATGTGTGTGTTGTGTGGGTGTTGGAGCATGTGTGGTGTGTGGGGCATGTGTGGTGTGTGGAGACATGTGTGGTGTGTGGAGACATGTGTGGTGTGTGGAGTGTGGCATGTGTGGTGGTGCGTGGGGGCATGTGTGGTGTGAGACATGGTGGAGACAGTGTGTGTGGGGTATGTGTGGTGTTTGTAGACATGTGTGGTGTGTGGGTGTATGTGTGGTGTGTGGGTGCATGTGTGGTGTGTGGAGACATGTGTGGTGTGTGGAGACATGTGTGGTGTGTGGAGGCATGTGTGGTGTGTGGAGACATGTGTGGTGTGTGGAGACATGTGTGGTGCGTGGGGCATGTGTGGAGACATGTGTGGTGTGTGGAGACATGTGTGGAGACATGTGTGGTGTGTGGGGGTATGTGTGGTGTTTGTAGACATGTGTGGTGTGTGGGTGTATGTGTGGTGTGTGGGTGCATGTGTGGTGTGTGGAGACATGTGTGGTGTGTGGAGACATGTGTGGTGTGTGGAGGCTTGTGTGTTGTGTGGAGGCATGTGTGGTGTGTGGAGGCATGTGTCGTGTGTGGAGACATGTGTGGTGTGTGGGGGCATGTGTGGTGTGTGGAGACATGTGTGGTGTGTGGGGGCATGTGTGGTGTGTGGAGGCATGTGTGGTGTGTGGAGGCATGTGTGGTGTGTGGAAGCATGTGTGGTGTGTGGAGGCATACGTGTTGTGTGGAGTCGTGTAGAATGTGGGGGCATGTGTGGTATGTGGGGGCATGTTTGGTGTGTGGAGGCATGTGTGGTGTGTTGAGGCATGTGTGGTGTGTGGAGGCATGTGTATGGAGGCATGTATGTTGTGTGGAGGCTTGTGTGTTGTGTGGAGGCATGTGTGGTGTGTGGGGGCATGTGTATGGAGGCATGTGTGGTGTGTGAAGGCTTGTGTGTTGTGTGGAGGCATGTGTGTGGAGGCATGTGTGGTGTGTGGAGGCTTGTGTGTTGTGTGGAGGCATGTGTGGTGTGTGGAGGCATACGTGTTGTGTGGAGACATGTGTGGTGTGTGGAGGCATGTGTGTGGAGGCATGTGTGGTGTGTGGAGGATTGTGTGTTGTGTGGAGGCATGTGTGGTGTGGAGACATGTGTGGTGTGTGGAGGCTTGTGTGTTGTGTGGAGGCATGTGTGGAAGATTCTCTACCAAAAGTGAGAGTAGCGTTAATATAAGGGTATGAACATTAAGAGAAGTGCTTACTGGGCAGTTTGATAAGCATAGTATATACATTTTTCTAGACATCAGCAGATGTTACACCCCTAGGGCTCATGACTACCCCTGTTTTAAGTTTTCAGTATCAGGGATGTATTCCCCCCCATGGAGTGGGCTTCCAGTCCAATTGGAGGGCAGTTGGTTTCCACCATGACAGACGTGCCACTATTGCACCTGTTGGCTCATTTGGCCTGGCTGGCCAATTATAAGGCTTGCAGTGTCCACTGTTGAGTATCTTCACTGGTGGTCTCTCTTTCTCCCATTGAACTACATGTATAATGGCTTCTTCCAGGTTTCTGTCAACTGGTCTACATGGAGGAGGTTATCAGCTCAGTTCCAGCAGAATTTCTCAGTGGCCTTGCCACCCAAGTATGTGGAGTCTTCAGCAATAGGTTTATTTCTTATGTAACTAATCAGACTAGCCAAAGTGGTCCTGTCAAAAATAGCTGACTTCAAAGTATACTACAGAGCTGTAGTAACAAAAGCAGCTTGGTACTGACACAAATACCAAACATGTAGACCAATGGAAAAGAGTAGAAGACCCAGAAATAAACCTACATACCTATAGCTGCCTGATTTTCATGAAAGGTGCAAAAATCATCCTTTGGAGGAGAGATAGCCTGCTTATTAAATGGTGCTTGGAAAGCTAGATGTACAGAGTAAAAGACATAAATCACATCCCTATCTCTCACTCTACCAAAAATGTCAAAATGGATCCATGACATTAGTGTAAGACCTGACCCTTTGAAACTACTACAGGAGAACATAGAAGAATACTCTAAAATGAAGGGATAGGCAACAATATTGAATACAACCCCAGTAACTCCAGATCTTATTAGTAAGATTGAATGAAATTAAGAACCTTCTATATAGCAAAGGCAACAATTACTAGAGTAAACTGCCTGGAAGAAAATCTTTATATGATAGAAGATTAATATCCAGGACATATAGAGAGCTCGAGATGCTAAACACCAAAAGATGAAACAATCCCATCAATAAATGGTCAAATGAATTGAGCAGGCAAATATTAAAAGAATATGTCCATATTACTAATAAATCTGTGAAAAGGTGCTCAAAATCTTTAGTCATTAGTAAAATGCCAATTAAAATTACAGTGAGATTTCACCTCACCTCAGTGAGAATGGCTATGAACAAGAAAAGTGGCCACACACACTGGTAAGGTTGAAGGGGAAAGAAACCTTACACTGTTGGTGGGGGCGTAAGTAGCACAGCCACTATGGAAGTCATTTTGGAGGTCCTGGAAAACAAAACCTGGGGACTGGAGAGATGGTTCAGTGGTAAAGGTGTTTGCCTGCAAAGCCAAAGGACCTAGGTTTGATTTCCCAGGACCCACGGAAGCCAGATGCACAAGGGGGCACATGCGTCTGGAGTTTGTTTGCAGTAGCTACATGCCCTGGCATGCCCATTCTGTCTCTCTCTCCCTCCCTCCCTCTCTCTCTTTCTCTGTCTCTCAAATAAATAAATAAAGTTTTAAAATAAAGCAAAAATACAAAAATACATACAGCTATGCCACATCTGGGCATATAGCTGGGGAAATCAGTATTTATATAGAAGAGATCCCTGCACACCCACAATAGGTAATGGAATCAGTCTAGATGCCCAGCCACAGATAAATGGGTATAGAAAGTGTGATACACACACACACACACACACACACACACACACATGCACACACTGACACACTGTTGAGTTTATTCTGCTATAAATAATAATGAAATTTTGTAATTTTCAGGAAAATTGATGGAATTGGAGATTGTCAGGTTAAGTGAAATAAGCCGGAATCAGAAAGATAAGTATTGCATATTTTCTCTCATATGTGGAAACTAGATTTATTTTAAAAATACATGAAAGTGGGGCTAGGGAGATGGCTCAGCTTAAGGCACTTGACTGAAAAGCCTAATTAGTACCCATGTTAAGCCAGATGCACAAAGTAGCACATGCATCTGGAGTTCATTTGCTGTGGCACTATGTCCTGGTGCACCCATCATCTCCCCCCACTTCTCTCTCTCTTTCTATATGCAAATAAAAAAATAAACAAATAAAAATATATGAACTGAAGCTGGGGACTACTTGGGAAGAGGAAGTGGACCAGTAGAAGAGGGAGAGCTGAGGGAAGGCAGTGTGTAATGTACACATTACATACATGAAAAATATCAATATTAAATCCTATTTTGTACATTAGTAAATGCTAATAAAAAGAAAAATGTAAAATAAATCATTTTATAAGGTCATATTATCATACATTTTTATTTTAAAAGTTTAAATTTTTATCACATACATATTCTTTGTCCATTACAACTGGACTTTCATATATAAAATAATGTAGGGAAGGTAGGGACTTAATTTAATTTTTATTGTTTCTATGTGGATAGCAAGTAGCATCAACACTATTTGTTATCTGTTCTTGCAATTACTTCTATGTTTTTTTAAAATATATTTATCTATTTTCAAGAAGTGAATGAGAGCAAGAGCTAACAGAGAGAGAGAGAGAGAAAGAGAGAGAGAGAGATTGGGAGAGAATGGGCATTCCAGGGCCTCTTGCCTCTGCAAACAAATTCCAGATGTCTGCACCACTTTGTACATCTGGATTTATGTGGTTACTGGGGAATCAAACCCAGGTGATCAGGCTTTGCAGGCAAGTGCCTTTAACCACTGAACCATGTCTCTAGCCCCTACTCCTATGTTTTCTCGGCCAGATTTCAGGGATCCAAAAACTCATAGGTCTGGACTTTTTGCATTGCATTTTGTTCCACTGAACAATTTGTTTATATATGTGCATATATGATAGTATCTTAATTAAAAATAACATTATAGTAAATCTTGATATTTGATAGGGAAACTCCCTTCACTTTACTCTTCTTTTTCTACTCTTCTTCTTATCATATTTTGCTATTCTTGGGGATTCCTTTGACCATAGAAATTTTAGAAACAGCTTGTTAGGTTTGTAGAATAAAGTCAGTTGGCATTAATAAAATTTTTATGGTGGGTGGGAAACACAAATCTATACCCGAACGACAATGGTACCATAAAATTCTACATTCTAAAAGGCAGACCAAATGGCTTGACCTTCACCAGGACCTTAGAGGGAACACCTGAGCCACAAAACACTGGAGAGGGTCTGATGAAGACTGACCTTAATCTTCTACAGCTTCTCTTTCCCCTGCCCCTCTCTCTCTTCTCTCTAACTCTTTTATATTAGTTATCTTTTTCTTCCTTTCCTTAGTGGACACTGACCTGTAACTCCCAGTACCAGCATGTGGCTATCATCCACAATGAGCTTTTGATCAGAGAGACCTACAAGGTTTCCTAAAAGAAAGACAGATTTCTGTCAGAGTACTTCATGACCCACCGAACGTTAGTGGTAAGACCTTACTGCTGAAGGCACCTTATGCGGTTGACATGTAAAATGGAATGGCGTGGTTGGAAGCTGGAAGAGAGTCAGTCCCCAGACAGTCAGCGTGTCTAGTGCCAGAAGGTGCTACATGGGAGACTGGGGGAAAATGACCAATATCTGTCTAAGCAATCTATGGTCTAACCTACTTACCAGCAAATAACCTGTCGTGATGCTCACACAAGTGCAATAGTGGTGCACAGCCATGGTGGGAAACCAACTGCTCTTGATTCGGCTAACTGATTCCCTCAGTGGTATGGGACCCATAGCTGGAGCTGGGAAACAAGTCAGAACCATAACCAAACATAAGCCCGCTCTCCCCTACACCTATTAAATTCTCCATAAAAAAGTAAGGGTTATCTCATTTGCCTGGTGCTAACTTACTATCCATTGGAGAATCTGCTTCTCTTCTTCAGATAGATGTAGATCCTAAGGAGAGAGCTACCCCATCATACCTCAAAAGGGCCCCATCTGAAAGTAAGAAAAATTGGGGAAACAAGCAAGGGTGCTATTTTCTTGGTGAACCTGGTACCAGCACAAGGGTGAAGGAGATCAACACAGAGATAATTCAACTCCTACCAAATCAGAGATCCAGAGACCCAAAGGCCCCCAACACCTCATCACTGAAGCAGACCAAAAATGAACACAACATGGCTCAGGGAAATTTTGCAGAAGAGGGGCGGAAAGAATGTCAGAGCCACATGTTGGTTCATGATATGCAGAGACATTTATCTTACCCATAACTGTGGGCTAACTCCAGAATGCATGACCCATATACCTCAACAAGGAGGGGTCAAGGGGATTGGGTAGGTCATGGGTGAGCCTAATAATGGTACAAAACTGTCTGTATTTGCTGAGTACAAAACTAATTAATAAAATATATATATATATAATAAAAAATATTTAGTTATAGAAAGTTGCTAGTATACATAAAAGTAAACAGAATAGTAGATTAAATGTATAAATATGCCAATGATATAAATTTAAAAGTTATTAACATTTTGAAGTTGAATTTTTAGTTTTTTTAAATGAAATATTTTAAAGTAAATATCAGATATTCTAACATTTCTCTTCTATAGATTTCAGGAAATTTAATCTATCTAAGGTTTCAAGTTTTATCCAACAAGATTAAAAATAATTTATTAATATAATCTAACACACATCCTCCATTTAAACTTCCATCTATTATTGATCTATTAGTATGTAAGATAAAAATAAGATGCTTGCATTGCATTTGCTTGGTATGTTTTTTAAATCTCTTTTAATCTCAATAGTCCCTTAACTATGTTTTTGTTTGCTTATTTTGCTTATTTGTTTCATGTCATTGGCATCTTGATGATACCATGTGAATTGTCTCATAGAGATGTCCCATATTTTGATATATGTCCAATTGATTTTTACCTTATTGCTCTATCTTTCAAATTTTAGATATTGTGTTAATTCGAGTTCATGAAGGTAAAATATTTGGTTGTGATGTAATAGAAATTGTACAAAGTAAGGGGGAGGCCATTTCCTAAAGGAAAGATGCAAGGCAAATGGCAAAGATGTAGAAGAATGTTTATGATGAGACAATATTGGAAGGGAGTGTGCAGAGCACAACCTAAATAGTGAGAATGGAGTGATATAGGAAACTAAGGCAACTCAATAGGGCTATGAATTTTTGTATTTTGAAATAGCTCTAGAAGAGGAGATTGAGGAGAAATATGGTCAAAGGGGAAAGCATGAGCCTTGTGCTGAAAAACCTTGTAAGCCACATTCAGAGGCATGTACACTTTCTCTGCAGGCAAAGCAGAGCACTATACTGCTCAGAGTTTAGTGACATGCCTTTTGTTCATGATGATAGAACTTAGTAGAAGTCACAGGCACACTCAGTTGGTCACTTCAGAATGACTACAAAGAAGGCTGCTGTTCTGGAAGTCTGAGTGGGCACTAGTTATTATATCTGAAGTTTATGATGCTCTTCTGGATGTCCATCAGTGGATAACAAATATATCATCTAAGCAGGGTATATCAATCAGATGCTCTCATCTGTAATTTTAGTTCTTGAGGGAGTGCTGTAGAGTGGATGATCAGAGATAAATATTTGTGGCAGACTTGAGGATCCCATGGCATGAAAGTGAGACTTCCTTGGTTACATGAGGATGGACTCCTGAGCAGCCTGATTGTGTGGTAAAGATGTCTTGTCTTGCTCATCTTGGTTTCTTTGAGATTGATTCTCCAGCCTTCCTAACAGACCTGTGAGCTAGCCCAAATCACCTTACATTCAAGTCATTTCTACTTAAACTGAGACTTATTATTATTTTTAGAAGATTAAAGATGTTTATAGAAGCTATGGTAGGGTCACTAGTGACTGGCATTTTAGTCATGATGAATGAAAGCAAAATATCATGACAGTCACAAAGGCCCCAACTCAGCACAGAGTACATGGAATAGAGTAGGTTGCTGTTCACCTAGATGTAATCAAGACAGTTAGAAGGAAAGATGCTTTTCTGAGGTGAGAGAGTATGAAAAGAGAAATGAATGCCATGGACTAACCTCTGAATTTTCCTATAGGGAGAGAACAGAAGAAAGAAGTGAATAACATTTATAATATGGGCTGAAAAATAAAGATAGGTATGTGAAGAAAGAAGTCTAAGCTGGATATGCTGACATATACCTATAAACCCAGTCACCTGGAGGCAGAGTCAGAAGGATTGTTATGAGTTTGAAGCCAGCTCAGACCACAGAATGAGGACCAACCACAAAAACAATGACAGGGCAAAAGAGCTTGGCACAGTGGCTCATGACTATAATCCCAGCACTTAAGAAACTGAGGTAGAAGAGGCCCAGTTATTCCCCTACTGGGCATTTACCCTAAAGGCTCCATGCTTTCACTGCAGAGATAATTGCTCAGCTATGTTTATAGCTGCTCCATTCATAATTGCTAAGAACTGGAATCAACCCAGGTGCCCATCATTGGATGAGTGGATAATGAAGATATGGTGCATTTCTATAATGGAATTCTACTCAGTTAGAAAAAAATGATACAATGAAATTTGTAGAAAAATGGATGAACTTGGAACAAATCATACTCAATGAGCTTTCACAATCACAGATAGACAAACACTGCATGTTCTCACTCATCTATGGTTCCTAACCGGGAACAGCTTGAGTTACTGGTATATCTTATAGGCAACTCAAGGCCTAGCAATAAGGACGGAAGGGTCTGGTGTGAGGGGACAGAAAGGTTGGAGAGAAATAAACACAAAACTAAACCCAAAATAACTGATACCATAGAAACCTTTCTCCTTGAAGGTAGACTAAACGATTTAACCCTCAACAGGAGTATGGGGGGACCATCTGGAAAGGAGGACCCTGGAAATGGTGGAATAGAGCCTAACCTTAAAACATTTGGCTCTGGCCTGTAACTCCCAGAACCAGAAATCAGTTAGTACCCACATTGAACTATTGATCAGAGAGACCTGCAAGGTCCCTCAAATAAGAGAGGCTTCTGCCAAAGCTCTTGATGAGCTGTCTGAGGTGAAAGTTAAGACCCTATTGCTAAAGACACAATACACTGCTAACACAGAACACAGAGAGACCTGGCTGGAATCCAGAAGAGAGCCAGTCCTCAGATGGTTAGCCCATTTAGTACTAGAAAGTAATACATGAGCTGTTGGGGGAAAGTGGTCAACAGCACTGTGAGCAAGAAGGGGTCACAGTTACACAGAAGCAACCTGTCTGACAAGATGTACACACAGTGCAATGGTGGTTGTTTCAGTCAGGTTCACATTGCTGGCAGAAATCACCCAACCAATAGCAGCTTGTGGGTAAAAAGGTTTATTTTGGCTTACAGGCTCAAGGGTGAAGCTCCATGTTGGCAGGGAAAATGATGGCATGAGCAGACAGTGTACATCTTTCCCTGGCCAACATCAGGTGGACAATAGCAACAGGAGAATGTGCCAAACACTGGAAAAGGAAACTGACTATAACACCCATAAGCCCACCTGCAACAATACACTTCCTCCAGGAGACATTAATTCCCAAATATCCATCAGCTGGGAACCTAGCATTAAGAGCACCTAAGTTTATGGGAGACACCTGAATCAAACCACCACATTCCTCCCCTGGCCCCCATAAACTGATAACCATCTATGATGTAAAATGCAATGCATTCAGTCCAACTTTAAAAGTCCTCATAGTTTGTATCAATCCTAAAATGTTCAAACATCCACATAATCCAGGGTCTTTTAACTGAGCTATAATACCAAAAAATCCGCCCAAAACCCATAATGGCACAGAATAAATATTCACACTGCAAATAACTCCATTGGGCATAGCAAAGAAATATTCAGCCAATATAAAATTTAACACAAGCAGGTAAAACATCAAACTCTATAGCTTCAAGTCCAACAACTCTAGTCAGTGACAAATCTCCAAGTCCAATAATTCTAAACAGCAATAAGTCTCTGATATTCCAATTCTGTCCCTCCAGCTAGGCTACTCACAGTCCTGGAAAACTTCATCCAGGGCCATCAGCTCTCATTGACAGCCATCTTGTGGTCCTGGCATCTCCACTGGGTCTCCACTTGAAGCCACAGTTCATCCTCATGGTTCCATTGGGTCTCCATGCAGGCATCCAGCAAATTCAATTTCTCATTAGTGGCTGACTTGGTATATTTTTTCATTGCTATTACAGAATACCTGAACCTGGATAGTCTATAAAGGAAAGAAGTTTATTTTGGCTCATAGATTTGGAAATTCATGAGCAAAGCATCAGCAACAGATAACCATCTCCTTGGCTCTGCAGCATAACATATGAAAAAGCGGAAATACTGGTAAGTGCATGAGGAGGAATAAGACAGAATGGTAGCCCTCACTTTGCAACAACCCTTTCTTGCGTAATAGCCCAGGACTGTGGAGAGAGCATTAAGACCTTTGAATTGGGCTGGAGGGATGGCTTAGCAGTTAAGGCGTTTGCCTGCAAAGCCAAAGGACCCAGGTTCAATTCCCCAGGACCCACATAAAGCCAGATGCACAAGGGGGCGCATGCGTCTGGAGTTCACTTGCAGTGGCTGGAGTCCCTGACATGCCCATTCATTCTCTTTCTCTCTCCCTCTTTCTCTGTCAAATAAGTAAGTAAATAAATAAAAATAAAATATTTAAAAAAAAAGACCTTTGAATTGGACTTGGATTGGGGGGTTTCATGTTCATTTATTTTTAAAAAATAGTTTTATTTATTTATTTGAGAGGGAGGGAGAAAGAATGAGAGAGGAAAACAGAGGAAAAGGCAGATGGACAGAATGGGTGTTCCAGGGCCTCTAGCCTCTGTAAATGAACTCCAGATACATGCACTACCTTGAGCATCTGGCTTACATGGATACTGGGAATATAACCTGGGTCCTTAGGCTTCATAGACAAGCACCTTAACCACTAAGCCATATCTTTAGCCCTCATGTTCAATTCTTGCTCTGATACTAAGTAGCTGTATTATTTTATTTATTTATTAAGTATATACTTTGAATGGATACATCATATATTGGTACCATCATTTCCCTCCTCCCCGACCCCAGGTAAATAAATTACATAAATTCAAGGAGTATAGTAGGAGGATTTTCTATGGATATATATTGTGAAATGATTACTGTCAATTTTTGACCACAAGAATCTCTCTTCTCTCTTAACTCCTGTCTTCACCCTCCCCTTGTTTTCCTTCCTTCTTCTCTTTCTTTTTCTTTTCTCTTCTTATTCTCTTCACCTAAACTTTTGGTAATGTATGACTACACTGACTGATTCCCTGGATATTATTTTTGTCAGATGTTCCATAAGATGTACAGATGTTTGAACACAAGGCCAGGATGAACAAACAATGAAGTTGATTCCCTTGATAACTTTATACACTAATACTTCCTGAGTGTGCCCAACCATGGTAACATCATCCAGAGGAATATGGACCTGATTGGAAATGGAGGACTAGGAAGTAGTAAAGGGTTTTGGTGCATTGATATAAGCAGGGATGTTAAAGAACAACATTTATGTGTAAAAAAAAAAAACCCTTCAAATTAGCAGTCATCCAGTTTAAAAGCTAATCCAAGGGACTCTTTTCTTCCAGAAGCGTTGAGGGTAGTGCAGGAAGATGCCTCAGGGGGAATAAATTGTACTTATGGGACTTAAGGACTCAAAGTATCTTTAGTTTGTTAAGAAGAACCAAGGAGAAAGAGGCTCCAGACAGCAACTGTAGCAGTTACATTCTCACTGATGGGACAAAGTACTCAACTAAAAGTAGTGTATGGAAGGAAAGGGTTTATTTCAGCATATAGTTTGAAGAAGTTTTATTGAGCCAGAGAAAGCATCAAAGGAACACATAGCTAGGAGTCACATCTTCACATCAGCATGGAGAATGCAAACTGAGTGTAGCAAGGCCTGCCACCAGTGACATACTTCCTACAGCAAGCTGCCACCTCTCAAAGTGTTGCTGAGATGAATCTGAACATGTGAATTTTGGACTTTTGGAACTTGTGCATTGAAGGAATGAATATACATGGACTTGGTACTTTAGACTGTGGAAGTTATAGAGAGTGATAATTCTTTAGACTGTGGAAGCTATAGAGAGTGGTAAACTGAATTTTATGGGGTATTTTGGTGAGAGTTTGAAAATGCTAAGTGCACAGAGAATTGTGTTGACTTATGAACTTTCAAATGGGAAGAAGTGACAGCAAAGAACTTTGTTGGAACTGGGCTACTGGCATAAAAGCTGGCTGTGTTCTGCTGCCCATGCCATGGCTTTCATCAATTTTTAAAATTGTTTTCTTAGTTTCCATTTCACTAATTTCTGCTGTAATCTTGATTATTTATTTCCATCTGGAGTACTTTGGGTTGGATTCTTCTTGTTTTTCCAGTGCCTTTAGGTGAACAGTTAGGTTATTAATTTGGAATCTCTCTGTCTTTGTAATGAAGGCATTTACCACTATGAATTTTCCCCTTAGGACTGCCTCATTGTGTCATATAACTTTTGGTAGGTTGTGTTTTCATTGTCTTTCAATTCTAGGAATTTTACAATTTCTTCCACAACCCATTCATTGTTTAAAGGTGGTTATTTAGACTCCAGGATTTGGTGGAGTTCTTGATGTGTCTCATATTAATTTCTAGCTTTACAGCATTGTGATCTGACATGATACAGAAAGTTACTTCAATTTTCCTGACTTTATGGAGGTATGCTTTATGGCCTAAATTATGGTCAATTTTGGAGAAGCTTCCATGGGCTGCTGAGAAGAATTTGTATTCTGTAGAGTTGGGGTGGAATGTTCTGTAGATGTCTGTTATGTCTACTTGATCTATGATGTTTTTGAGCTCTATTATTTCCCTGCTGATTTTCTGTTTGGATATCTGTCTATTGATGATAGTGGAGTATTGAAGTTTCTGACTATCATGGTGTTAGTGTTTATTTCAGTTTTATTGTCAAGTAAATTTTGCTTTATAAACTGTGGTGCACCTGTGTTTGGCACATATATATTTATAATTGTGATGTGGTCACATTAGATCATTCCCTGATGAATAAGAAGTGGCCTTCTTTGTCTTTTTGGATTACTTTTGATTTGAAGTCTATTTTATCAGATATTAATATAGCAACACCCACTTGTTTTTTATTTCCATTTGATTGGAATATCATTTTCCATCCTTTCACCCTGAGGAGGTGCCTATCTTTAGTGGTGAAGTGGGTTTCTTGAAGACAGGAGATAGAAAGGTTCAGTTTTTTGATCCACCCTGATACCCTGTTTCTTTTGTTGGGTGGCTTAAGACCGTTGATATTTAAGGTCATTGCTGTGAGGTTTGAATTATTCCCTGACATCATGAAGCATTTTATGGGATTTGGTGCTCTCTTGTGTTTTGTACTATGTTGAGCCTGGTCTATTTTTAGTTAGTGTGCTCTTCTTGTTAGCGCTTTAGCACTTGAGATTGGTGTTTTGACTGTTCTGTGTGGAGTATTCCCTCGAGTATTCTCTCTAGGTTTGGCTTTGTGTTCACACAATCACAGAGTTGACCTTTTTAGTGGAAATTTTTCCTTTCACCATCTATTTTGAGGGATACTTTTACTGGGTAGAGTAGCTTAGGTTGGAAGCCATAGTCTTTTAGACTTTCAAGTGTTCTGTTCCAGGCCCCTCTGGCATTCACAGTTTCCATTGAGAAATCTGATGTAATTCTGATGGGACTGCCTTTGTAGGTTGTGAATTGTTTCTCTCTTGCTGCTTTTAACACTCTCTCTTTGTTTTCATTGTTGAGAGTTTTAACTATGATGTGCCTTGGAGAGTTTCTTCTTTGGTCCTGCCTGTTTGGTGTTCTGTGGTCTTCTTGTATGTGGATGGGCCTCTCTTTTGCAAGATTCATTAAATTTTCTTCAATAATTTTGTTGAGTATATCTCCTGTGCCTCTGGTCTTGATTTCCTCTCCTTCTGGTATACCCATGATCAAGATGTTTGTTCATTTCAGGGTGTTCCACAGTTTCTTCATATTCTGTTCAGTTGAGTTTTTGAACTTAGAAGTTTTTGGCCTCCTAATCAATTTCTTTTGCCCTGTCTTCCAAGACAGTGGTTCTGTCTTCCACATGAGTTAATCTTTGGTGAAGGGGTTCTAGAGATATTTTTCTAACTTCTATTTGATTTTTGTTTTCTGTTGTGTTATTTTGCATCATGTCTATCTCTTTTCTGAGGTAAAGTTTCAGTTCAAGTTATGATTTTCTTGATGCTTCCTGTAATTCATTCTTGCATTTGATCATTTCTTCATTAAGCTTAATCAACCAGTTGTTGAGATCTTCCATTTCTTGACTCATCTTCAATTTTTTATATCTCTTTTGAGGGTTCTAACATTTTCTTCAAGAAGTTGAGCCTACTGTCAAGTGCTGAATGCACTAAGAGACAATTCTGTTTAATTTTATTGATACAATTGCTGGTTCTTTCATGATTTTCTTCTAGTTGATCAGGGTCTCATTGGTTGTTGTGTTTTCATTTGGGGAATGAATTTCTGTTGATGCCTCTGTGAATCCATTGGAGGCATCCATTGTAGGACTAGGCATCCTTTGTGGAGATCTCTGTTTTCTGACTTTTGTTGGCCTTTTTGCATTGTTGTCTACCCATTTTAGGTAGACACTTTATTTTATTGAGGAGGAAGCAGTTTAGGAGAACAGGGATGTTGGTACTTACTGGCCAGTCAGGATACCAGAGCAAAAGGCCTGATTCCACAGCCCACACAAGTTCCAGGCCTCTCCAAGCAAGGCACAATGGGACCTACCAGAACCAGGGAAATGGGAGGAGCATAGGAACAGGGGTCTGGCCTACTTACTCCAAGCTGATGTGCCTGCCCTCACACTCCCACGAACTGGTGCGGGAACCTGGATCAGGGAGCTGGGAGGAGCAGGGCAAGGGGTCTGGCCTACTCACTCCACCCTGCTGCACCTGCCTGCACACTGTTTCACGAACTAGTGCAGGTAACCCAGATTAGGGAATTGGGAGTAGCAGGTAAATGGATCTGGTGTACTCACTCCATGATGCTGTGCCCCCCACCCCTGCACACTGTCCCACCAACTGGTGCAGGAAACCTGGATGAGGGAACTGGGAGGGGCAGAGAAACAGGGGTCTGGCCTACTCACTCCATGCTACTGTGCCTGCCCCTATGCTCAGTATTTCTTGTCACTGTTCTTTTACATCAATTTCATTTGTTTGTGCATTGTTACTTCTTACCAGTTAATTGTTGGTATGTTTTAAAAGATGAAAATGGCTTTCAAAAGATGAAACAGAGATATTTATACATCCATGTTATTGCTGCTCTTTTCACAATAGTAAGGAACTAGAATCTACCTAAATGTCCATCAACAGATAAAACTAGTTACTTCAGAAGAATTTGTGGAAATGATTATTCTTTGCCTGTTGGATAGTCTTGGTCCCTTTTGTAAAAATATATTGACTGGTCATATAATGGTTTATTTCAGTACTGCTCATTTTATTTTGTTGATCCATTGCCATTGTAAGTTTTGAAATTAGGAAGTTTGCCAGTTTTTTGTTCTGTTTAATATTGGATATTTTTATACCTTTCATTTTCATATGAATTTTAGAATCAATATGTCAATTTTTACAAAAATGTTATCTGGGTTTTAATAGGGATTATGTTAAATTAGTAGTTTAAATTTTGGAATGTTGTCATGTTAACAACACAAAGCATTCCAAATCCATGAACATGGGATATATTTCTATTTTTTCAACAGTGTTTTCAGTTCTTAATGTATAGCTTACAACTCTTGTTTAATTTGTCCCTAGGTATTTTATTTATTTTTATGCCATTGTAAGTGAAAAAATTTCATTTCATGTGACTCATTCATTGTTAATATAGGAAAATGAAAGTATATTGTATATTACTCTTGTTTCTACAATTTGATGAACTTGTTTATTAGTTATAATAGTGTATATATTCCTTATGACTTTCTATGTGCCAGATCATGTTATTTGTGAAGAGAGATAGTTTTTATTTTTATCTAATCTGAAAGCATTTATTTTTCTTGTTTACTTTCCTTGGTTAGAGCCTCAAACATAGTATATGTAGACTGAAGAGTAAGTTAAGATCAATCACATAAATGCTCCATGCCTATATAACTGAAGCTTCAATACAGACCTTGGACTCTAAGGCATAGGTAAGATTTTATGGTTGGCAACTCTTAGAATACATTGTCACTCATCATTGCTTGGAGAATTCAACACTGACTGCATAACTTCACTGGGAAAAGGCAATTGGAATCTTGTATCTTATTCTTCTAGATTGTGCCATATTTATTTTTCCTTATCTAGCTTTATTCTATATCCTTTCTCTATATTAAATGAATCATGAATGTAATAGTTTTTCTGAATGTCCCTGTGACTGTAATCAATCACTTAATTTGAGAGTGGTCTTAAATCTTAAATTAATCCACACTAATTTAAAATCTTTATCTAGTAAGCCCCAACTTCTGAGCCAAAATTGCCTCAGGTTAATTTCTACTGATTTTTTTTCTTTGGTAGGTGTCATAATTTCCTAATTCTTTTCATATGTCATAACATTTTGTTGAAAATGGATCTTTGTTATTTTGAGTCAGATTTTGCTACTCTGCCTAATCTGGCCTCAAACTTGTGATTCTTCTACCTCAGCCTTCTAAGTCCCAGAGGCTGGTGGCATACTACCACTTGGTTAAAAATGAATGCTTTAGATGATACAATATGACAGTTCTGAAAACCAAATTTTTTTTTCTCCATGATTTATTGTTGCTTTTAACATGATTTTCCTGAGCAAATACATGAAGTCTGTTTTTTTAAAAAAAGTATAACAAGTTCAATTAGGTTTCTGCCCAGGTAGCCTAGTCATCAGTTAATGATTAGTCAGGGAGTTCTTTGGTGCTTTGTTGGTCTGTCAGCCTCTGCAAAGGGTTCTGTGTGTATATTCTGGTAGCAATAGTTCTGTCTTAGCTTCACATCCAGCTTGTACAGAAGCTCAGGTTCTAACAGATGTCACAGGTAAGGGCCTCTACAGGTCTTTCCTGAGCATGTGTGCAGTTCTACACATGCAGCTTCAAGAAAATGTTTTTCTGTCATTGTTTACTTCAGAGTCTCCCCATGTAGCCCATGGTTGGAATCAAACTCACAATCCTCCTGCTCTTAATTTGGCTAACTGATTGGCTCAGTGGAACAGGACCCATAGCTAGATCTGGGAAACAAGCCAGAACCATATCTAAACATGAGCCTGCTCTCCATTATCAAGCTACCACCAGTTGTGGGCTACAAGACAGCCTACACCTATTAAATTCTCTATAAAAAAATAAGGGTTATCCCATTCATCTGGTGCTAACTTTACTCTCTGTTGGAGAATCTGCTTCTCTTTTTCAGATAGATGCAGATCCTAAGGAGAGAACCACCCCATCATACCTCAAAAAGAGCCCCAGCTGAAACTAAGAATAATTGGTGAAACAAGCAAGGGTGCTGTTTTCTTGGTGAACCGGGTACCAGCACAAGGGTAAAGGAGATCAACACAGAGAAATTGGGGAAATGAGCAAGAGTGCTGTTTTCTTGGTGAACCTGGTACCAGCACAAGGGTGAAGGAGATTGACACAGAGAATAGTCAACTCCTACCAAATCATATATCCAGAGACACAGAGGCTTCTAACACCTCATCACTGAAGCAGACCCAAAATGAACCCAACATGGCTCAGGGAAATTTTGCAGAAGAGGGGCCAGAAAGAATGTCAGAGCCACACGTTGGGTCATGATACACAGAGACATCTCCTCCTACCCATAACTGTGGGCTAACTCCACAATGCATGACCCATATACCTCAACAAGGAGGGCCCAGGGAGAATGGGTAGGACATGGAGGAGGCTAACAATGGTACCAACTTGATTGTATTCACTGAGTACAAAACTAATTAATAAAAATAAAAACAAAAAAAAATCCTTCTAAAAAAAAGTTCTTACCCTCACAAAGTTAGTGTAACATAGTATCAAAATGTAAACTTAAGGTTCTATTTGTAGTATGATCATAGCAACAGATGTAGAAATGTATGATTAAATTCCTAGGGAAAAAGTTGGATGTAATGTGCTAAAATATTAATCACACATTAGTGTGGAATCTTAAATTTATGTCCTAACCCTTAAAGATTAATAGATGGTTAGTAGTTCAATTAGTGTCTGTAATGGATCACATGTTCTGGTCCTTAAGTAATCTGTCACATATTTTAGAGTTTTCTACTGTTGATCTCTCAGCTACAGATATACTTTGAATACATCAAACTGACTTCTCTCTCAGGCTCTCAGGGCTTTTCTTACTGCTTCCCATGTATTCTACACCATTTCCCAGGATGTCCTTAGAACTTAGTGACTTATTTCATTCTGACATTAGCTGTCATGTTATCAGAGTATTATATAAAAGAAACTGAACCTTGTCTTCATGATTAGTCTCTGTCCCATTTATTTTTCTAATTAACACAATACTTTAATGTATGTTTATTCTCCCCAATTGTAAATAGTGTGCCATGAAGGTAGTGACTGTCTTGTTTACTGGTTCATCTCTGGGGCTTAGAACAGTTCTTGACACATAGTAAATATTAAGTGTTTGTGAAGTAATTTTACAAATGAATACCTGACATAAAATATAAACATATAACCTGTCATCCTAACTAATGAAATATATTTGGGCCCTAAATTTGTATTGAAGTTTGAGGATTTAATAAAGGTAATATAGAAATAATAGTGCTTTTAAATTTATGTCTTTAAACTTAGTTGTTACATTTCATGTTTTGGCAAAGGACTGCTTAACAGTGCATGGAGCTGTCATTCTATTACAGACTCTGGTTTGATCTCTCTCTCCCCAACTCAGTGAAGGTTGGGGAGATAGCTTAACAGTTAAGCACACTTTCTGTTTAAGCATGAGGGTGTGAAACCACCTGAATTGGACTCTTAGAGCTCACAAAAAAGCTAGCATGACAATGAATGTCTATAACCCTAAGCTGCAGAGTGGCAGGGAGGAGATAGGGAGGAGACCAGATGCAGTGGCCATTGCCTCATGTATTTGTGACTAAGCCTCATATTTAATCCACAGCTGATGGAGCTTTTGGGAGATGGAAGCTTGTTTGAGGAGGTGTGTCATTGGGAAGATGGGTCTTGAGAGAGTACAGTCCAACCTCCATTGTCAGTACTATCCAGCTCACTCTTGCTGTTCATTCCCTCTCTGCTGCTGTGATATGATACCTGTCATGCCTTCCTAACCATAATGCAACTTCCCCTAGAAACTATAAACCAAAATAAAGCCCTTATTTCCATCAGGTGCTTCTTGTCAGGTGTTTTGTACCAGCAATGATAAGGTAACTGGTACTTGGGAGAATCAATGGGCTTGCTGATGGAAAAACAGCATCCATGGGCTGAGGGAGAGACCCCATCACAAGGAAGTACATTGATGAAGGGCACCCAAAGCTCTCCTCTGACCTTTGCATGTATAAGTGTGGCACAGGTAGATCTGCACATACTCATGCATATACCACACCACACATACTCTACACTTAAGCAAAAGAGACAAATAAATGAGGTCAATGAGTCGAGTGCCATTGACTATAATCCCATCACCTGGGAATCTCAGGTAGGAGGATCATTGTGAGTTTCAGGCCAGCCCAGTTTACATAGTGAGTTCTAGGTCAGTATGAGCTAGAATGAGATCTTGTATCAAAAAGTCACACTTTGGGTGCCTATTATAATGTTTTTATACATCTAAATTACTCTCATTTATACATGTATACATGTATATATTTGTATAGACGTGGAAGCCAAGATCAAGGAGGCTAGGATATTTGCTCAATAATAGTCAAAGTTTAAAAAATTAATATGTACTAATAAGAATACAAGAAAATTAATGAACAATATATGCCAGGTATGAACAAAACAAAATAAAAATTCATTGTGCAGGGCTGGGGAAGTGGCTCAGTGGGCAAAGTGTATGCTACACAAGCAGAAGTCCTTGACTTCAGATCCTCAGAACCCACATAAAGGTGGACAAAGTAGCAGACATTTGCAATCCCACAGAGTCTGCAGTGAGATGGGAGGCAGGGGCAGGAGAATCCTCATAGGCGTGCAGGCCAGCTAGCCTGGTGAATGCAGCTGAAAAACAAAGAGACCCTGCCTCAGACAAGTGGAAGGTGAGGACCAACACCTGAGGTTGTTATTTGACCTCCACACACATGCCATGACATGTCTCCACCTGCACTCACACCCATAGATGCATACAAACATCTCATACCCCCACACAAAGATAAAAAAAAATTCCTTATAATTTGTTACATTTTAGTTGTAATGGCAGGGGAGACAAAAAAACATCAAATAAACAAATGAAAAGTATAACATTAGATGATTATTAGTGGTATGAAGAAAATGAAGTAGGGGAAAAGATAGTGTGTTCAGGAGAGGATATTGGTAGTATAGGTATTCATATTTTAGATAGAGTAGTAAGGGAAGACTTCAGTGGGAAAGTGACATTGGAGCTAAGTTCATCTCAGGAGAGAGTGTCCTTAGCAACCTGTGCAAAGACTCCGAGTCTAATGGGTACTTGATATTTCTGAGGACTAGCAAAGTAGCCAGTGTGTATGGAATAGAATGATCAGTGTAGAGAATGGCAGGAGATCAATTTCAGGAAGGAATTGGGCAGTTACAACATCATAGGAGGTTGTATGTGCTTTAGCTCTCACTGTGAATAAAATGAGGATTGTTGGGGCAGGTTTGAGCAGAGGAGTGAGGTGATTTACGTTTTAAAATGATTCGCCTGATTTATGTTTACAGAACAGGTTTAGCTTAGAATGCCAAAAATTTGGTTTTATCCCTCTCAAGCTTGAGATGCATGACATCTCAAGTGGAAACATCAAGCAGGCAATTGGATATAGTCTGGAATCCAAGGGAGAGGTCTGGAGTGGAGATATAAATTTGGGTACTGCCAGCAAATAGATGATATTTAAAGTAATACATTTGGATGAAGTCAGCCAGTGAGTGAATATATATGAGGAAGAGCTCCAAAGACTGAAATGTGGGGGATCCACCTTGAAGAGGAACCAGCAGAGAAGGCCAAGAAGGTTCATCCAAAGCAATGGGAAAACAACCAGAATAGGCATTCCAGAAGCCAAGAGAAACAAGCAGTGACAGGAGGGGATAGCCAGCTATGTAAAATGGTGAAAAACTGGCATGTGTGGGAGGGAGAGAGAGAGAGATAGAGAACACTTGGAGAACTGTTCCTTTGTTTTAGCTAAGAAAGTTTTCTGTCTTCCCCAGTCTTCATATTCAGCCCCATGGTGATGCAAGGTGACAGGCTGGGTTGGGCGCTATGGTTGACTTGCTTTTGGTGTCCCTACTCGGCCCTGATTACTGATGACCTGGAGAGGAACATTTCCATGGGGATGGCTTATTTGCTGAATTTGGCTTGTAGACAAGTAAATATAAATGCTGCTTTATCAATTTGCAATATAATTGCTCTGTGGCCAAAAACAGAGTTTGGAAGTCTGCCTCGCACAGCCTTCAGGATAAAGGCCAAATTCCCTAGCATACCTTATCAGCCTTCATAAGCTGCTTCACTTCTTCCATCTTCTACTTCTCTACCTCTCTTTCCTTCCCTACCTCTCCTACACCCACCACCTGCTACAATGCTCCATTTACATTGAATTGCTTGCTGTTCTTCCAGGCATATCGTTCTCTTCTAATACCTCTTCTCTTCAAATTGTCTTTCTTATGCCTGTCAGGTCTTCCCTGTTGTTTGATCAGGAAAATACTACTTACTGGTCCTTTGAAGGACAGATTTCTACTATGGAGGGCCACACTGGAGTTCTTACTCCTTTCTCTAAATTCATAATCTTATGGAATTTCTACACTGTATTGAAATCGTTTACATGTAAGTTTCTCATTGGATTGTATGGTTTTCAAAGTCTGGCATCCTAAGTTGCTTATCTCAGAGTCTCTTACTCTGTCAGGCACATTGTAGATGCTCACTGCCAGTAACAGCCAACTTAAAAACAAAATCTGAAACTTTATGATTAGCTTGTCTTTGAGCTATGTGCTTCTGCATGGATTTTCTCATTCTCAAAACAACCTTGTAGTAAGGTTGTCAGTTGCCCATGCTTCAGATGAAGAAACTGAGATTCATGGTGGTTATAAAATTGCCTAAGATAATGTGGCCTGTATTTGTAATTAATTACAAGGCCTGAGTACTAGTATCCATTCTGTATACTTCAACAAAAGAAAAAGAGAAGGATTTGGAGTGGATGATCTTTATCAGTCTTTTGTGATATAAAATTCTCAATTTATAAACTAATAGACTTTTTCTTTATCCTGTTTCTAGGTGGTGTATGGCACCCCTTTTCCTTTCATATAGATTACACAAGTCCAGTTTGTTTACCTAGTAGAGCTTCAGTCTGTATACCAGGCATACCCCATATGATAACTAGCTGCACCTGAGCAGTACAGAGGCTTTGCGCAGTCAAAAGATACAGGGTAAAAGAGCAGAGGAAGTGGTAAGCATCTCCATCTCATTATAGTCTCCCCCACACTCAGAAGAGATGGAGGGAAGAAATGAATGAGTGTGATAGTAAGTTGTATGCACCAATTTGGTCAAATTCAAATCCCAAGTTACTTAATCCAACATTTTTCTGGGTGCAAATGCATTATGTAGATGTGATCAATGTGTGCCATCAGCAGACTCTGAGTAAATAAAGAAATCACTCTGAATGTTCTGGGTGGGGCTGTTCCAATCTGACAAAAGGCCTAAAGAGGAGAACCAAGGTTTCCTCAAGCAAAAAGAAATTCTGTGTGGACTGCATCACAAGTTCCTACAGAAGTTGTAGCCTACCTTTCCTGGAGAGCCTGTCCTGAAGACTTCAGATTTGCTTACCCAAGCTTCTTCAGTTGTGTGAGCCAGTTTCTTGCAATAAATCCTCTCCCATATTAGTGTGTGTATATATATATGTATGTATATAGGTGTGTGAACATAGAAATTGTACTGGATCTGCTTATCTGCTAGAACCCTGACAGTGAGCAGATAAAAAATAAAAAAGGTCATTATCACAGTACCATGTTGGAACTGAAAGGAAAACTACCTCCCTCCTGGATAGCCCTCATTAGTACTGGAAAGCCCTATGACAGCTGCTTGAGGACAATGGTCACCAATAGCATGAATAAGCAGGGGACCTTGCAGACTACAAAATCAACCTGATGGACAAGAAATACACACTTGTGCAATAGTGGCCACAACCTCTGTGGATAACCAACTTTTCTCTGATTGGACATTTGGCCCACTCTGTGGGAGAGAACTCATATCTGGTGCTATCTTTATTGGGTTAAGGTAGAACCTCATAGTTATTTTAATTTGCATTTTCCTGATGGTTAGGGATGTTGAACATTTTTTTAAGTGTGTGTTTGCCATTTGTATTCTTCCTCTGAGAACTCCCTGTTCAGTTCTATGCCCCATTTTGTGAGTGGATTGTTTGATTTTTTTATTGTTTAGGTTTTTAGGTCTTTTTAGATTCTATAAATTAGGCCTTTGTCAGTTACATAGCTTGTAAAGATTTTCTCCCATTTTGTGGGTAATCTATTGGCTCTGCTTATTGTATGTTTGTTTGTGAAAATAACTTTTCAGCTTCATAAGATCCCAATAGTTGAGTGATTGTTCAATTTACTGAGCTACTGAGGTTTTGTTTAGGAAGTCTTTTCCCACTCCTATATCATGGAAAGTTTCTCCTATTTTTTCATCCAGTAGTACAGATTTTCCAGTCTTATATTGAGGTCTTTGATCCATTTGGACTTGATTTTTCTGCATGGTGAGATGTGTGGATCTAGTTTCATTTTCATGCATACGGTTATCCAGTTTGTCCCAAACCATTTCATGAAGATGCTATCATTTTTCCAATCTACATCGTTAGGGACTTTGTCAAATATAAAGTAGATGTAGTTCCTTGATCCAAAGTCTGGGTCCTCTATTCTGTTCCATTGGTCTATATTCCTGTTTTTATGCCAGTACCACGTTTTTGTTAATATGGCTTTGTAATATAACTAGATCAGGTATGGTGATGCCTCCAGAGGTGTTTCTTTTGCTGAGCATGTGCTTGGATATCTGAGGCCTTCTGCCATTCCATATGAATTTTGAGAATAGTTTATCTATCTCTGTGAAGAAAAATATTGTGATTTTTATTGGTGTTGCATTGCATTTGTTTTTGCTTTTGGTAGGATTGCCATTTTCACAGTGTTAATTCTGCCTGTCCAGGAACATGAGAGGTCTTTCATTTTCTCAAGTCCTCCTCAATTTCTTTCTTGAGTGTTTTTATGTTTTCATTATATAAGTCTTCACATCTCTGGTTGATGGTACTTAAAGGTATTTTTTTGTTGCTATTGAAAATGGGACAATGTTGTTAATTTCTTTCTCTATATTTTTGTCTTTTGCATATAGAAAGGCTACTGATTTTTTGTGTATTGATTTTGTATCCTGATACTTTGCTGAAGGAATTAATCACCTTTAAGAGTTTTGAGATGGAGGTTCTTGGGTATTATGAATAAAGACATGTCTGTGAATAGGGCTAACTTAACTTCTTCCTTTGAAATTTGTATCCCTATTATTTCTTTCTTCTGTCTTACTGATTGAGATAAGACTTCTAGTACCATGTTGAAGAGCAGAGGTGAGAGTGGACACTCCTGTCTTTTTCCTGATCTCAATCAGAATTCCTTCCATCTCTCCCTGTTAAATATTACTTGGGCTTTAGGAGCTTTATATATAGCCTTTATTATATTGAGATATAAACCATCCATGCCTATTCTCTCCAATGTTTTGATCAAGTGATGTTGTATTTTTTTCAAAGGCTTTTCCTGCATCTATTTCAATGGTCATGAGGTTTTTGTGTTTAAGCTTATTTATGTGGTCTAATACATTGACAGATTTCCATATGTTGAACCAACCCTGCATTCCTGGGATAAAGCCTACTTGGTCAAGGTGGATAATGCTTTTGATGTGTTGTTGAATTTGGTTTGCGAGGATTTTGTTCAGGACCTTTGCATCTAAGTTCATCAGGGAAATAGGCCTATAGTTTTCTTTTCTTGTGGCATCTCTGCCTGGTTTTGGAATTAGGGTAACACTAGCTTCATAGAAGGAGTTGGGGAGCTTGCCCTGTTCTCTGACTGTACGGCACAATTTGAAAAAAAATTGGTTTCAGTTCTTCCATGAAAGTTTGATAGAATTCAATTGAAAAGCCATCTGATCCTGAGCTCTTCAGCATAGCAACACCAGCTTGTTTCTTATCTCTGTTTGCTTGGAATATCATTTTCCACCCTTTGACTCTGAGGAGGTGTCTGTCTTTATTGGTGAGGTGAGTTGTTTGAAGACAGTGGATTCAGGGCTCTAAATTTTCTAATTTTCTCATCTACCCTGTTCGCTTATGTCTCTTGATGGATGAATTAAATCATTAATGTTTAGGGTAATAACTGTGAGGTTTGATTTAAACCCTGCCATATTGTGGTGGGTTATGTGGTTTGGTGTTTTCTTGGACTTTGTAGTTTTTGTGCCTTCTCTGAGTTTGGTTATTGTGATCTGCTTCTTGTAGACACTTGAGGTTGTTTATTTGACTATTTGGTGTGGAGAATTCTCTGAAGTACTCTCTGTAGGTTTGGCTTTGTTTTCCTATAATTGTAAAACTTGTTTATTTTTATTTATTTATTTGGGAATGACAGAGAGAGAGAGAGAGTGTGAGAGAGGGAGGGAAGGAGAGAGAGAGAGAGAGAGAGAGAGAGAGAGAGAGAGAGAGAGCGAGAGAGCACATTAGGGCATCCAGCCACTGCAAATGAGCTCCAGATGCATGCACCACCTTCCAGTTCTGAGTTTCTATCCTCCACATGGCTGAGTCTCTTCTTGAGAGATTCTATAGAGTTTTTGACTTGTTAAATTTGGTTTGTATTTTGTACTGCTTTTTGATGTATAGTATTCATTATTCTGTCAAGTTTCCTCTTCATTTCATTTACTGATATTTACTGATATATATATATATATATATATATATATATATATATATATATATATATATAAACTTCTATGTTTACAGAAAACAAACCATGGTATTTTGCTCACCTGCTTTCCCCTTCATAACTCTAGGTTTTGTTTTATGAATTGTGGTGCCCCTCTGTTTAGTGCATGAAAATTTATGATTGTGATATCCTCTTGATGAACCATTCCCTTGATAAACAGCAAGTGGCCTTTTTTGTCTTTTTTGATTATTTTTTGTTTGAAGTCTGTTTTCACAATATTAATATAGCTATGCCTGCTTGTTTCTTATTCCCATTTTCTTGGAATATTGTTTTCCTTTCACCCTGAGGAGGTGTATGTTGTTAGTGGTGAGATGGGTTTCTTGAAGACAACAGATTGAGGGGTCTAATTTTATGATCCAGCCTGTTAGCTTGTGTCTCTTGATGGGTGAATTAAGGCCATTAATATTTAGGGTTTGATTTGATTCCTGCCATATTGTGTTGGTATATGTCATTTGGTGTTTTCATGGAATTTGAAGATTTTGTGCCTTCTCTGAGTTTGGTTATTGTGATCTGCTTCCTGTAGGCATTTGAGGTTGATTATTTGATTCTCCTGTGTGGAGAATTTCCTGAAATACTCTCAATGGGTGGGGAAAGTGGTGTCTGTTGGAGGAGCTGGCCTGGGCTAGCCTCAGGCAAGCAGATGGGCTGAGCAGTCTTGAGCCAACACGTAGGTGAGTGGATCAGCCTGAGTTGAAACACTGTAGGAAGCTGAAGCAGCCTGAGGTGATGCCAAGCAGGCTGAGCTCTCACTTGGCAGAATGCCAAAGCCGCCTGAGCTCCTGTGTGACAGAGTCACCAAAGTTGCCTGAGTTCTCATGTGGTGATGCACCAAAGCTGCCTGCACTAGGGTTCGGAGGGATGCTGAAGCACCAAGCACTGAAGCAGACTAAACTCACATGTGGCGGAACACTGGGATCCAGAGGCATTCTGAGCTCACCCACAACAGGACACTGGTGGTCACCCAGTGCAGCAGTGAGGGTGGGGCTTGCACCTGAGCTGGTGCAGGCGGACAGGCAGAGTGGGCAGGTGGAATGGGCCTCTGCTCATGCGTGAATGGGCAGTGGCCAGAGCAGTAAGTGAGCAAATAGGCAGAGCAGGCTAAGCTTGCAAAAGTGGTGATCAGTGGCATGCGTATGGCAGGTAAATGGACCAAAGGAGCCTGAGCTCCCACGGGTCAGCGGGTGGAGACTGCCTAAGGTCATGTGTGGGCAGGGGTAGCTGGGTGAGCACCCCTGTGCAGTCAGGCAAGTGAAACTATGTTGGCTTGGGTCCCCTTTCCTACCATAATTGCAGGGGTATCCTGAAGCTGGGACTGTGGGTATGGTGGCTGCTTGGGGGGATTGGGGAGCTGGTGGGCTACCCACCAGCAAGGGAATCAGCAATTCCCTTTTTTTCCCCTCTGTGTCTTCCCACTGGCAATCTATTAGAGTTTTCTCTCCCCTAAAGGACCCAGTGAACCTTTAATGCCTAGCCTTTCTTTCCTGGGAATGTGTGGTACAGTTAGGCAGTCGCCTTCTTGGCTGGAAGTCCTCCATCTCAAAACTCTAACAATTTTTTTTTTGTTTATTTTTATTTATTTATTTGAGAGTGACAGACAGGGAAAGAGGCAGATATATAGAGAGAATTAGCACACCAGGGCCTCCAGCCACTGCAAACAAATTCCAGATGGATGCACCTCCCTTGTGCATCTGGCTAACGTGGGTCCTGGGGAAATGAGCCTCGAACCGGGGTCATTAGGCTGCACAGGCAAGCGCTTCACCACTAAGCCATCTCTCCAGCCCTCAAACCTCTTAAAGTTGATTAATTCCTTCAGGAGAGTAGCAGGATAAAAATCAATGCTGAAAAACCAGTAGCCTTTCTATATGCAAAGGACAAAGATACACAGAAAGAAATTAGTGACACTGTCCCATTTTAAATAGCAACAAAACAACAACAAATGTCTTAGAATAACACTAACCAAGGTTGGGAAAGACCTACAAAATGAAAACATAAAAACACTCAAGGGATGGAGAGATGGCTTAGCAGTTAAGGAGCTTTCCTACAAAGTCTAAGGACCCTGGTTCTATTCTCCAGTATCCACATAAGCCAGATGCACAAGGTGGGTCATGCATCTGGAATTCATTTACAGTGGTTAGAGGCCCCGGCATGCCCATTTTCTGTCTCTATCTCTCTCTATCTTTAAATGAATAAATAAATAAATAATTTAAAAATGTTCAAGAAGGAAATTGAGGAGGACATGAAAAAGTGGAAAGATCTCCCATGCTACTGGATACTTAGTGGAGATGGGTGGTGCATGTGTGGCAGGAAGATGGACCAAATGAGCCTGACCTCAAGTGGCCAGCAGGTGGAGCCTGCCCAAAGTCAAGTGTGAGCGGGGGTAGCAGGGTGATTGCCCCTGTGCAGTGAGGCAAGTGAAACTTTGCTGGCCTGGGTTCCCTTTCCTACAGTAAGTGCAGGAATATCCTGAAACTGGGACCATGGGTACGGCAGCTGCTTGGGGGGACTGGGGTCTGGTGGGCTACCCATGAGTGAGGGAATTAGTGATTCCCTTTATTTTCCCCTCTGTGCCCTCCCACTGGAGATCTATTAGAGATTTCTCTCCCCGAAAAGACCTAGTGAACCCTTAATGCCTTACCTTTCTTTCCCGGGGAGGTGTGGCACATTAGGCAGTCACCATCTTGACTGGAAGTCAAGTTTATCTCATCTTGATTTAATTTTTGTAGGTCATATGAATCAAGCAAATCATCCATTTCTTTCAGATTTTCAAACTTAGAAGCATATATATTCTTAAAGTGTGTCCTTACAATTTTCTGAATTTCTTTGGTATCAGTGTTAATGGTGACTTTTTCATCTCTAATCTTATTAATTTTTGTCTTTTCTCTGTTTCTTCTGGTCAACTTTGCTAAGGGTTTACCTCTTCCCCAATGGTCCCTGAGCCTTACAAGGTGTGAGATGTTTTAGTGCTGGACACTTCCCCATCCCTTCTTCTCAGCCCTACATTGCCTTTTGAGTTATCCCAGTGGTCATCACAATCTGGAAAGAGAAACTTCTTTAACCAAAAGTGAGAGTAGCATTAATATATGAATATGAACATTAAGTATAGTGCTTTCAGGGCAAATTGATGAGAGTAATATATATATTTATCCAGACAAGAGCAGGCTTTATACCCCTAAGGCTCATGACCTCCCCTGCCATAGGCTTTTAATTAGGTTTTCAGTAACAGGCATGTATTCCCTCCTGTAGAGTGGGCCTTCAGTCCAATTAGAGAGCAGTTGGTTTACCCCAGAGCAGACTTGCCACTATTGCACTTGTTCAGTCATTTTGCCTGTCTGTCCCAACTTGAGGCTTACAGCATCCACTGTTTTCACTGCTGATGACTATGTCTCCCATAAAGCTGCATACAGTGCAGCTTTTTCCAGATTTCAGTGGCCTGGGCTATAGGGAGAAGGTTTTCTGTTCAGCACCAGCTTGATTTCTCAGTGACTCTGCCGTTTAGGCATGTGAAGTCTTCAGCAATAGAGTCTTACCATCTCTTTCTCATGGGAAACCTAGGGCCTTGGCAATAGTCTGTAATGTTTTGGAGGCAACAGCCCCCGCCCCGGGCCAACCACTCACTGAAAGGTATCCCATCACTGGCACTGAAAATTTTCTAGTGACAATCTATGGCTTCTGGATGTGCCATTATTCAATAAAGTAGATTTTCATATGCCTTACTCAGAATATCGTGAATTTTGTTTCACATGCCTCTCCTTCTTTTATACAATCTCTTCCCTTGACCTTGCTTAGGCCTTTCCCCTCCCCGTAATCTGTTGTTCTACTTACGTGTATACAATATCATCCCCTTAAGTACTTCCCTTTCCTCCCTCCCTTATAGCCCTTTTCTGGCTTAATGCTATTAATTTCCCTCTTAGGGCTGCCTTTGTTGTGTCCAAAAAGTTTTGGTATGTTGTATTATCATCATCATTTGATTCAATGAATTTGTTGATTTCCTTTCTGATTTCTTCAATGACCCACTGATCATTCAATAGTGTACTGTTTAGTCTCCATGAATTTCTGTATGCTCTGTAGCTTTTCTTGTTGCTGATTTGCAGTTTAATCCCATTGTGGTCAGATAGAGTACAAGGGATTATTTCAATTTTCCTGTAATTTTTAAGATTTGCTTTATGTCCTAATATATGGTGTATTTTAGAGAATGTTCCATGTGATGCTGAGAAAAAAGTGTGTTCTGCAGCCTTTGGATGGAATGTTTTGTAGATCAGATGTCTCTCTGTTTAATTTTTGCCAGGATGACCTGTCAGTTTGTGGGAGTGGGGTATTGAAGGCACCTAGTACAATTGTGTTTGATGTTATCTGTGATCTTAAGTCTAATAGTGTTTGTTTGATGATACTGGGAGCCCCCATGTTAGGTGCAAGTATGTTTAGGATTGTAATGTCCTCCTGTTGGAGTGTTCCTTTAATCAGTATAAAATGACCTTCTTTATCTTTCCTCACTAATGTTGGTTTGAAGTCTATCCTGTCGGATATTAGGATAGCTTGTTTTCTAGGGCCATTTGCTTGATATGCCATTTTCCATCCTTTCAACCTAAGACAGTATCTATATTTTATTGAGAGATGAGTTTCCTGGAGACAACAAATGGCAGGATCCTGACTTTTAATACAGTCTGCATGCCTGTGTCTTTTGGTTGGTTCTTGGAGGCCATTGATATTAAGAGTTATTATTGAAAGGTATGCATTTATTCTTGCCATTCTTACTTTGTAGTGTTTCCTACTTTCCCTTTACTCATTTGTTTTAACTATTGAGTGTGGTTTATTTTTTCCTGTGTCCTCCTGTGTGTGCTTTGCTTTCTTGTCAGCATGAAGAATTCCTTCAAGTATTTTCTGTAGAGCTGGTTTAGTTGTCATAAATTCCTTTAGCCTGTTTTTGTTATGGAAAGTCCATATTTCTCCATCAATTTGGACAGATAGCTTTGCAGGCTAAAGTAATCTTGGTTGACAGTTGTTATCTTTCAGAACTTGGAATACATCATTCCAAGCCCTTCTAGCTTTTAAAGTTTGTGTTGGGTAATCTGCAGTTGTTCTGATGGGATTGCCTTTGTAGGTGATTTGCTTTTTCTCTCTAACTGCTTTCAATATATTTTCTTTGGTTTGCGTGCTTAGCAATTTAATTATAACATGGAGAGGAGAGGTTCTTTCCAGGTTTTGTCTGTTTAGTGTTCTAAAAGCTTCTTGTATCTGCACTGGCATTTCTTTCTGAATTTGTGGAAAATTTTCTTCTATGATTTTGTTGAAACACCTACTAAGCCTCTGGATTGAAATTCTTCTTCTTCTATTATTCCCTGAATTCTTATGTTTGATCTTTTCATAGTGTCCTAGATATCTTGAAATTCCCATTCATACCTTGATATTAGCTTGTCTTTCTCTTTGTTGGCCTGCATTTGGTCTGCTACCTGGTCTTCTAGTTTAGATATTCTCTTCTCTACCTCATCCATTCTACTGGTGAGACTTTCCATAGAGTTTTTAATTTCACTGTCTGTATTCTTCAGAGCTAGGATTTCAACCTGGTTTTTCTTCAGTATTTCTATTTCCTTACTCATGTCTGGTTTCCTGTGTTCTCTTTCAGAAGTTTGTTTTCTTCTTTAATTCCTTTGTTTTCTTCTTTGATTCCCCTCATTTCTTCTCTGATTTCTTTGTACATAGATAGTGTCATTTTCTTCAAATCTTTGTCCAGCATTTCATCTAAAACAGTCTCATTGGTGATTATTTCTGATGGATTTATAGTTTTTGGTGGGACTGTATTGTCTTGATTCTTTGAGTTTCTCATATTATATTGTACTGACCTATGCATTCTGAATTGATTTGATGCTTGGGTTTCCTACTTATCTGCAGTGTTACCAGATGTGACAATCCACCTGTATACACCCTCAGCTTATGAGTTCAAGGAGCCAGGTGTAGCTCTTCTACCCCAGTCCAGTCACAGATTTAATCCAAGCTGTTGAGTTTGCTTGCTAAGGAAGTGTTGTAGTGGATTGGGTGGAACAAGTTACTGGCAAATTCTAAACTTCAACTGAGCACTCTTGCTCATTTCCCCAATTCCTCTGTGGTTTCAGTTGGGGCTAGGGTGAAGTGGGCTGGGTTGTTTATTTCCTCAGGTCCAGTTCTCACTTGAAAAACAGAAGCAGATTCTCCAATGGAGATTGAAGTCAGCACTGGTTAAATGGGATAGTCATTATTGATTTAGAGAGAATTGAAAGGGCTTAGACACTCTTATAGTCTTAGGTTAGTGGGAATTTGACAATGGAAAGCAGAATCATTATCTGGATATGATTGTGACTTGTTTCCCAGTTCCAGATATGGTCTCCTTTCCACTGAGTGGATCTGTTAGCCAATCCAAGAGCAGTTGGTTACCCACCATTGCCTGTGTGCCACTATTGCACTTGTGTGAGCATCATGTCAAATTGTTTGCTTTTGAGTCACTTAGACTTTGAGATGCTTGGACAGATGTTGGCCACTTTCCCCTGGTATCTTATATAGCAGTAGATGAGCTAATTATCTAGGGACTGTCTTTCCTCTGGATTCCAACCAGGTATCTCCATGCTCCATGCCAACAACATTTGGTGTCTTCATCAGTAGGGTCTTACTATTTACCTCTGGTGAGTAATCAAGTGCTCTGACAAAAGCCTGTCTTGTTTATTTTGGGATATCTAGTAGGTCTCTCTGATCAATAGTTCATTGTGGATGTAGACTACATCCTGGTACAGGGAACCATAGTCCCCCACCAAGGGAAAAGAATAAAGAAAAGGCAAAACAAGAAAGAGAAACCAGACAAATTTGAGGTTAGGGTTTGTCTCACTCTCTCCAGTGTCATCCAATTCAGTGCTCCCTGTAAGGTTCTCTTCAGGGTTCCACCTTTTAGTCTGACTTGCAGGATATAGGATTCTATGGTGCTAGTTCTATTTGGGTTCAGTTTTGTATCCCCCTACCCTTTACCATCCCCATGCCCTACCATCTCTATTGTCCAAGCCTCAAGATGCTATTCAGTTATGTCAGCAACTTGGGTGACCCAGGTTAGGAACTGCAGGTGAGATCATGTGATAATTGTGTTTCTGTTATTATGTGTTTACTTAAAATGGTCTGTGCGAAGTTTGTCCATTTTTCTGCAAATTTCAACGTGTTATTTTTTCTTATTACTGAGTAGAATTCCATCATGCAGATATACTATATCTTGGTTATCCATATATCCAATGATGGGCACCTGGGTTGATTCCAGTTTTTAGCTATTATGAATTGAGTAGCTATAAATATGCTTGAGCAAATATATCTGAATTGAGATGTGGAGCTTTTGGGGTAAATGCCCAGTAAGGGAATAACTGGGTCTGTTGGTAACTCTATATTCATCCTTTTCAGGAGTCTCCAAATTGATTTCTACAGTGGTTGTACCAGCTTACATTCCCACTAACAGTGAATAAGTGTTCATATTTATCCATAGCCTCACCAACATTTATTTCATTTGATTTTTTTTAAGCGTTTGCTCTCCTTACTGGGTTAAGGTGGAATCTCATAGTTGTTTTAATTTCCTTTTCCTTAATGGTTAGGGATGTTGAACAGTTTCTTAAGTGTGTGTTACCCATTTGTAATTCTTCCTTGGAGAACTCCGTATTTATTTCTCTGCCCCACTTTTGGGGTTGTTTGATTTTTTTTATTGTTTAGTTTTTTTGTGTGTGTTCTTTTAGATTCTAGATATTAGGCTCTGTCAGTGGTACAGCTGGCAAAGATTTTCTCCCATTCAGTGGGTAATCTATAGGCTCTGCCTATGTTATGTTTGTCTGTGCAAAATCTTTTTAACTTCATGAGATCCCATTGGTTGCATGCTTGTTTAATTTCCTTGGCTACTGGGTTTTTGTTTGGGAAGTCTTTTCCTAGTCCTATATCATGGAGAGTGCTTCCTAGCTTTTCTTCTAGTAGGTGAAGAGTTTCAGGTCTTATATTGAGGTTTTTAATAATTTGAACTTGATATTGTGTATGGAGAAATGAGTGGGTCTAATTTCATTTTTCAACATATGGTCATCCAATTTGTCCAACAGCATTTGTTGAAGATGCTGTCTTTTCTCCAGTCTACAGTATTGGCACCTTTGTCAAAGATCAAGCAGTTGTAGTTGCTTGTCCAAAGGTCTGGGTCTTCAATTCTGTTCCATTGGTCTATGTTTCTGTTTTTATTCTAGTACTGTGCTGTTTTTGTCACTATGGCTTCATAATATAGCTTTAGATCAAGTATGGTGATACCACCAGAGGGTTTTTTTTCTGAAGATTTCTGCCATTCCATATGAACTTTGAGATCATTATTCAATCTCTGTGAATTATGATGCTGGGATTTTTATCCATATGGTGTTAAATCTTTATATTGCTTTTGGTAGAATTTCCATTTTCATAATATTAGTTCTACCTATCCAGAAGCATGGGAGGTCTTTCCATCTTCTCCAGTCCTCCTCTATTACTTTCTTGAGTGTGTATATGTTTTAATTATATAGTTCTTTCTCATCCTTTGTTGGTGTTATTCCAAGGTATTTAATATTTTGTTGCTATTGAAAATGGGACACCCTCATTGATTTCTTTCTTTTTATATTTGTTCTTTGTGTATAGAAAAGCTACTGACTTTAGGGCATTGATTTTATATCCTGACATTTTGCTGAAGGAATTTATCTCCTTTAGAAGTTTTGGGATGGAGACTTTCACATCACTTATATATAGGATCATGCCATATGCAAATAGGTCTAATTTGACTTCTTCCTTTCCAATTTGAATTCCTTTTATTTCTTTCTGCTGTCTTGTTGCTTGGGTTGTACTTCTATGTTGAAGAGCAGTGGTGAGAGTGGGCACCCCTGTCTTGTTCCTAATCTCAGTGGCAACTCCTTTAGTTTTTCCCCCATTAAGTATTACTTGGGCCTTAGGAGCTTTATATATAGCCTTTATTGTGTTGAGATATAAACCCACCATCCCTATTCTTTCCTGTATTTTTATCATGAAGTGGTGTTGTATTTTGTTATAGGCCTTCTCTGCATCAATTGAGATTATCATATGGTTCTTATGGTTCAGTTTAATTATGTGGTACACTGCGTTGATTGATTTCCATATGTTAAACCATCCCTGGATCCCTGGGATGAATCCTACTTGACCCAGTAGGATAATGCTTTTGATGTGTTGATAAATTTGGTTTGCAAGGATTTTGTTCAGGGTCTTTGCATCTAAGTTCATCTGGGATATAGGCATATAATTTTCTTTCCTTGTTGCACTTCTGTCTGGTTTTGGTATTAGGGTGATGGTAGCTTCAGAAAGGAGTCAGGAAGAATTCCCTGGTCTCTGATTATGTGTAATAATGTGAGAAATATTGGTTTTAGTTCTTCTATGAAGGTTTGATAGAATTCAGCTGAGAAGCCATTTGGTCCTGGACTTTTCTTTTTGGGGAGGTTTTTGATTGCCTTTTCAATCTCCATGGATGTGATTTTTTTTTTTTTTTTTTTAGGAGATTCATCTGCTTTGAGATTTATTAGGTGGTATGTGTCTAGGAATTCATCCATTTCTTCCAGATTAGTCAATTTTGTGGAGTAGAGGTTTTGGAAGTATGCCATGATGATTCTTCCAATTTCATTGATGTCTGTAGTGGTCTCTCCTTTTACATTTTTGATTTTGCTAATTTGAGACTTCTATTTTTTTTTGCCTGATCAGTTTGGTCAAGAACAAGCTTTTCATTTCATTGATATTTTACCCTTTTTCTTAGTTTCCAGTTCATTAATTACTGCTCTAATCTTGATTATTTCTTTCCATCTGGAGTTCTTTGGGCTGGATTATTTTTGTTTTCCCAGTGCCTTTATGTGGACAGTCAGGTTATTGATTTGTGTGTGTGATCTGTCTGTCTTTGTAATGAAGGTATTTAGGGCTATGAATTTTTTCTTTATGACTGCCTTGTTTGAGTCCCATAAATTTTGGTAGGTTGTGTTTTAATTATCATTCAATTCTAGGGATTTTCCAATTTCTTTTTTTATTTCTTCCACAAACCATTCATTATTTAAAAGTATGTTGCTTAGTCTCCAGGAGTTGGTGGAGTTCTTGATGTGTCTCTTGTTGTTAATTTCTAGCTTTAAAGAATTGTGATCTGACATGATGCAGGAAGTTACTCAACTTTCCTCACTTTATGTAGGCATGCCTTATGGCCTAATATGTGGTCAATTTTGGAGAAGATTCTGTGGGCTGCTGAGAAGAATGTGTGTTCTGTAGAGTTGGGGTGGAAAGTTCTGTAGATATCTGTTAGGTCTAGTTGATCTATGATGTTGTTGAGCTCTATTACTTCCTTGTTGATTTTCTCCTGGGATGACCTGTCTATTGATGATAGTGGAGTATTTATGTCTCCTACTTGATGGTATTGGTGTTTATTTCTGTTTTATTATTGAGTAGATTTTGTTTTATACAAAGTGGTGCCCCTGTGTTTTGTGCATATATGTTTATGGTTGTGATGTTCTCATGTTAGATCATTCCCTTGATGATTTAAGAAGTGGCTTTCTTTGTCTTTTTTGGTTACTTTTTGTTTGAAGTCTATTTTATCAGATATTTATATAGCAACACCCATTTGTTTTTATTTCCATTTGCTTGTAATATCATTTTCCAATCTTTCACCCTGAGGAGGTGTCTATCTTTAGTGGTGAGGTGGGTTTCTTGAAGATAGAAGATAGAAGGGTCCAGTTTTTTGATTCATCCTAATAACCTGTGTCTTTTGATGGGTGACTTAAGACCACTGATATTTAATATTTAGTATTTCATATTAATGCAAGTTTGCATTGTGTGGTTTGAATTAATCCATGGCATGATGAAGTGTTTTGGGGGGTTTGGTGTTTTCTTGTGTTATGTACTGTTTTTAGCCTGGTTTATTTTGGTTATTGTGATCTTCTTCTTGTTGGCTCTTGAGATTGGTTGTTTGACTGTTCTGAGTGGAATATTCCCTCAAGTATTCTCTGTAGGTTTGGCTTGGTGTTCATATAATCAGAGTTGACTTTTTTCATGGAAAGTTTTTCTTTCACTATCTATTATGAGGGATACTTTTGCTGGGTAATGTAGCTTGGATGGGAAGCCATAGTGTTTTTGACTTTGAAGTGTTCTATTCCAGGCCCTTCTGGCTTTCAGGGTTTAGCCTATTGTCAAAGGCTGTATGCTCTAGGAGACAATCTGTTCAATTTTATTGATACAATTATTGGTTCTTTGATAGTTTGCTTCAAGTTCAGTGATTTATTTTTTAATCAGGGTCTCATTGTTTGTTGTGTTTTCATTTTGGGAATGAATTTCTGTTGATTTTTCTATGATTTTATTGGAGGCTTCCATAGTAGGACTAGGCATCCTTGGTGCAGATCTCTCAGTTTTCTGACTTTTGTTGGCTTTTTTGCATTATTGTCTACACATTTTAGGAAGACTCTTTATTTTATTCAGGAGGAAGCAAGTTTGCATCCTTTGGCCAGTTCACTCTCTGCCTCAGGTGAATAGGGATCTTGGTCCCTAGTGGCCCGTCAGGATATCAGAGCAAAAGGCCTGATTCCACAGCTCACACAGGGGCTAGGCCTCCACAAGGAAGGCACAATGGGACCTACTAGCGCCAGGGGACTAGGAGAAGCAAGGGAGCAGGGATCTGGTTTACTTGGTGCTATGCCCTCCAGGACACAGACCAGTACAGACAACCCAGACTAGGGAGGTGGGAGGAATCAAGGTCTTGCCTACTCACTTTATTTTTATTTTTTTGTTACATAATTTTTTAAAAAATTTTTAATTTTTTTTTCTTTATTAGTTAGTTTTGTATTCAGCAAATACAGTCAGTTTGGTACCATTATTAGGCTCATCTGTGACCTACCCCCTCCCCTTGGCCCCTCCTTGGTGAGGTATATGGGTCATGCATTGTGGAGTTAGCCCACAGTTATGGTTAAGATAAATGTCTCTGCATATCATGACCCAACATGTGGCTCTGACATTCTTTCCGCCCCCTCTTCCGCAAAATTTCCCTGAGCCATGTTGGGTTCATTTTTGGTCTGCTTCCATAATGGGGTGTTGGGGGCCTCTGAAGCTCTGGCTCTCTGATTTGGTAGGAGTTGATGTTTCTCTGTGTTGATCTCCTTCCCCCTTGTGCTGGTATCTGGTTCATCAGGAAAACAGCACCCTTGCTTGTTTCGCCAATTTTTCTTAGTTTCAGCCGGGGCCCTTTTGAGGTATGATGGGGTGGCTCTCTCCATAGGATCTACGTCTACCTGAAAAAGAGAAGCAGATTCTCCAATGGAGAGTAAGTTAGCACCAAGACAAAAGAGATAAGGCTTACTTTTTTTTATAGAGAATTTAATAGGTGTAGGCCCTCTTGTAGCCCATGATTGATGGTAGCTTGATAGTGGCGAGTGGGCTTATGCTTGGATATGGTTCTGACTTGTTTCCCAGCTCCAGCTATGGGTCCCATACCACTGAGGAGATCAGTTAGCCAAATTAAGAGCAGTTGGTTCCCCATCATGGCTGTGTGCCACTATTGTACTTGTGTGGCCATCACAACAAGTTATTTGTTGCTAAGTATTGCCTACTCACTTTAGACCTCCAAGTTTGCCCACACACTGACTGTGCAAGGAAGTCCTTGGAGGTGGAGAAGCCCAGAAATGGGTCTGGCCTACCCACTCCAGACCACTGCTCCTGCCCATAGACTGACAGTGAAAGGTACTCAGACATGGGAGGTGGCAGGAGTCCAGAAATGGATCTGGCCTACTCACTCCATACTGCCTTGTCCGCTCACACAATGTTGGCTCAAGGAACTCTGAACAGGGAGGCAGGAGGAGTCCAGATATGGGTCTGGTCTGGGCCAATGACTCCAGACTGCTGTGCACACCCTCATACTGCCTGTGCAAGGAACTCAGACTCTGGAGCTCCAGCTGATTTTTGAGGTCCTCTTTTTTTTTTTTTTTTCTCTGCTTCAGATCATTTAACTGTCCTTGGAACCCTTCCTGGTTCTTTTCTATTAGGTCTAATGTAGCGAGGACAACATTCATACAATTATTGCATCTTTGTTGATTTTCTGCAAGTTCTTCTAATTTCTTGGCCAGGGTTGCATAGCTTGTATCTTCATTTTGGGGGTCTGATCCTGTTGTCTCCTCTATGTTTTGATTAGAGACTTCCATTGTGGGACTGGGAAACGTTATTAGATATACTTGCATTTGATTTTTCATGTTATTCCTTTTGTGCTGTGGTCTGCCCATCACAGTGTAGGAATATTATTTAATTTAGGAGGAAGCTATAGTTTACCCTTGAAGTGTCTTCAGTGATTATTCCCTATTATGTTTGCCTTGATTAGGATTCTGATGGCAATGGGGCCTGTCTTCTCAGATGGAAAGAGCCTGTGAGGCTCTCGTGTAGGCCTGAGGACCTGATGATGGGGCTTGTTGGTTGGTGGTTGGGGTATGAGACTGTGTGGTCAGGTAGCCTGTGGGGACAGGGCGTAGGAGGGGATGGGACAAAGCAGACTGTTGTTGTGACAAGGTGGCAGAGGGGAGAGGATGTGATTTCATGCTCCTGCAATGCTGACGGGTGCGGGGATGAGACAGAGGGATCTGTTGGGACCTTGTAGCAGGGGGTGAATGGACTGCCTGGTCCTGTGACATGGCAGGGCAGGGAGATAGGAGTGCTGTGGGTCAGGTGACCTGGGGGGGATGGGCAACAGTCCTGGTGGCAGGAAGGGAGGGAAAACCTAGGGAGGGAGGGTGAATTCTAGCCTGCTAGCCTGGAGCCAAGTAGCTTGCAGGAAGTGCAGGAGGACCTGGTCCACCCAAGGCGGAGCAGTGGCTGGGATGGTGCAGGGAGATCTTGGTTGTGTGCCAGCCCTGGGAAGGAAGGAGAATGCTAGCCTGGGACCCAGTAGCCTGCCGGTAGTAAAGGAGAGATCTGGTGGTGGGCGTCTAGGATGGTGGCTGGGGTGGCTGCTTTAGGAGTTTGGGGAGTGGTGGGCTACTTGAGAGTGTTGGAATCAGCAGATTCCCAACTATGCTCCTCTGTGCCCTCCCACTGGAGTTCTACTAGGATCTACAATCCCTAAGAACCCCAAAGATCTTGCCTTTTCTTCCTCACGAAGTGAAGTGTGGTTAGGCGGATGCCATCTTGACCAGAAGTCTGACATAGTATAAAGTCTTATGATCATAATTGTGCTAGCTAATAAAGTATTAACTTTTATCTTTAAATCTATTTTAATTTTTATTTTTTAAGAATTTTTCACTGGAGAGATGGCTTAGCAGTTAAGGTATTTGCCATGTTCAATTCCCCAGGATCCATGTAAACCAGATGCACAAGGTGACATATTAGTATGGATTTCATTTATAATAGCTAAAGGCCCTGGCAGGCCCATTCTTTCTCTCTCAAGTAAATAAAATAAAAATAATTAAAATAATTTTTATTTATTTAATTGCAAGGAGAGAGAAAGAGAGAAGAGTGAGAAGGGGCACAATAGGGCTTCTAGCCACTGCAAACACACTCCAGATACATGCACCACTCTGCATCTGTCTTTATGTGGGTACTGGGTAACCAAACTCCAGCCTTTAGGCTTTGTAACCAAGTGCCTAAACTGCTGAGCCATTTCTCCAGCCCATTATATCTTTTTTGTTTGTTTGTTTTGTGTTTTTGAGGTAGGATCTCACTTTGGTCCAGGATGAACTGGAATAAACTATGTAGTCTCAGGGTGGCCTTGAACTCACAGCGATCCTCCTACCTCTGCCTCCTGAGTGCTGGGATTAAAGGTGTGTGCCACCACGCCTGGTTTATATCTTCTTTTTATGTTTAGCTTAAGCTATAAAACTGAGATTTGGTAAAGCATATTTTCATATTGTCTGTGGCTCCTGTTCCTCTTCCATTGCTGGACAGTGAAGGAAAACTTTCCGTGGTAGCAGCAGGGCAGTGCCCCTCTTCAGAGCTTAGTCTCACTTCTGTAAGACCAGTTCTCCAAACTTGTAAATCTTGATAATTCCAGTTTCTTCCTTTTGTTCCTCAGCACTAGGGTTGTTAGTTACTTCTTGACATTTTCATAACTGGCCAAGTGGTACTCAGGCCATCAGTGGTTGGAAATGAATCATGGTGGGAGAATGCTTCAGCTGAGGTTTCCCCAGAAAGCCACTTGTCAACAGTTAGCAACCCACCCCTACTTTGGTTTCCCTTATTACCACCTCAGTTACCTAGCTAACAACTTCATGTCTAGTTAAAAGTTCTTTATATTCATTTCTTTCCATAAAAATAGCTGGTGTGGCTCTTGTGTTCTGTACAAATCTAGAACCAGCCAACAACATTTAGAGCTATTATTTATCAATTATGAGTATTACGGCAGGATAATCACTATGTGTGCAAATTTTTTTAAATTTTATTTTTATTTGAGAGAGACAGGAAGAGGGAGAAGGAAACACACACACACACACACACACACACACACACACACACACACACAGAGAGAGAGAGAGAGAGAGAGAAAGAGAGAGAATGGGCACATCAGGGCCTCTATAGCCATTGCAAATGAACTCCAGAGGCATGTGCTACCATATGCATCAGACCTATATGGGTTCTGGGGCGTCTAATTTGGGTCCTTAGGCTTCACCAGCAAGTGCCTTAATGGTTAAACCATCTATTCAGCTCTAAAATATTTTTTGACAAATATCTTTTGTAAAAATTGAATCAAGTATGGTGGCACATGCCTGTAATCCCAGCACTCATGTGGCAGAGATAGGAGGATTGCTGTGAGTTTGGGGCCACCCTGAGACTATGTAGTGAATTCCAGGTCAGCCTGGGCTAGAGTTAGGCCCTACCTGGGAAACCCAAAAATAATTACTGACACTTGGAATTTTAGAAATAGTCAATTAATATTAGTTGTATCCCTACTAGTTGACATCAGTAATGTGAGTTGATGTTATTTTCATCTTCAATAGAAGGGCATCTTGATTTCTTAGTTTGTAATCATGTCTTTTGTATAGGAAGGGATGAGATGTAGCTACTAACCACAAATGTTTCCTTTTGTTGCACAAGTAGGATGACATGTTTTTCTGGGAAAGAAAGAGATAAGTCAGATACGGTTTTAAACATGTTAGGGTACTTTGGTTCATAAGAAATGCCATAATTTTTTTTTTTTTTGTAAAACATACAATTCCCTGTTTTGGCACTGGTATAGATTTAGTTTCATGTGTCAGGCTTCTAAAGGCATAGAATACTTGATATCTCTGATTAATTAATATATACAGTCTGGCACAGTAACTATATGCTCCCTGTTAAGGCTTTGATCTCCATTTTAACTGCATAGTTTTGCTTACTAGACTTGGAGAAACCATTCATTGGCTCTCCAAAGCTTTGATCTTTCCTAACATGCCTATGTGAGACTCCACAAAGTTATATCTCAAAAGAGATGCCAACATTTTAATACAATCATCAAAATAACTTGTAAGAAAAAGCAAACTTTTCACACAAATCCTATATTTAAAGATGCCTTCTTTCCAATAACATTCATTAAACAGCCATCTGTTTGCTTTTGATTATCATCTGGACCACTAATAAGTGAATTTAATCTGAGCAATGTTATTTGCACACTACTTCTAAATTTAGTGCTTTTCAAAGAAATCAGCAAGGCTGGCCTCCAGGAAATATTGACTTTGATGTAACATCTGGTTTTCAGGGAATTTCTGTGTAGTGCCCAACTAGGCAGTAGACCAAAGGGCGAAGGGAAATCAAATGACTTGGTCAGATTTATGTAATTAGTGATGACTAAGAATTACCTGCAGTTTCTATCTGTGGTTGAAAGTCCTAGCCTTGCATTTCTCTTTTGCATTTTGTATAGATAATGTGTATATAGACATACCACTTCTGTTCACCCTAAATACTCACAAAGTGATAAATAAATGCATGTCGTTTGTGAGGTTAATAATAGATTTATTTACTGGTGCTAATCCACTGGTATTTCTCCATATATTTTGAGAAGAAAATAAAACTTCCCTGAATTATCTCCCCATTTATTTAAATTGTTTTAAGAGAAAGGAAATAGTTATTTCTAGAAAATCTTCTGTATAAGTAAACTAATCTTTTGCTTTTATGGGAAATGTAGGGTTAAACTGTAGTTTAGTAGTGGACAACACACTTGAAGTGAGGAGACTAGAAAACATCAACATTCAACCTTTTTCTGTTGTTATTTGTTTCTCCTATTCTTCTCTGAGCTGTAGATCACAGAGCTGTCAACACTTAAAATGTGTGATTATAAAGAAAGTTCAAGGTTGTCATTCTTTTCTTATAAAAGAAAGTCTTTTGTAACATTTTCCTGACTTAATAATACATTTTATAATCAATGTATGACTTTAATATCCATGTACCAATTATAGTATCATATATTCCATCTGATTAGTGCTTTTAACTTGTAAGATATTTTCACATTTTTGAGTTAATTTAATTTCCTTAGGTTGTTATTATAAAATAATATGCATATTCTGTATATTACATTAGAATTGCTTGGAATTGTTTTCACATTAGCAGAACTGCTCCAGTTTTTATATAGTTTATAAACTAAGAAAATTGCAATTCTTTAATTTTTTTTTAATTTGTTTATTAGAGACAGAGAGAGGGCGAGTAAGAGAAATAGAGAGCATGGGTGTATCAGGAACTCTAGCCACTGCAAAATAACTCCAGACGAATGTACCACTACATGCACCTGGCTTATGTGAATTGGAGAATCGAATCTGGGTTCTTAGGCTTTATAGGCAGACCCTTAACCGCTGAACCACCTCTCCAGCCCATTTTTATTTTTTAAGTTTTTATTTTATTTTTATTTATTAGAAAATTGAAATTCTAATCTGACACATTGGACTTTAAGTCTCAGCTTTACTAGCTGTAACCTTGTGAAAATCATTAGATCTTTCATGTCCTCATGTGTTGAGCACTAAGAGAGTGGAATGGGATTATATGAAAAGCTGTTAGCACAGTGCACTCCTACACATTAAAAGGTCAGGAAATAGTCTTTGGTTTTCTTCTTTGTCCCCCTCCCCCATAAAATGAACTAGTGCCTTGTGCTTGCTCTTGCCTGATTCTTAGGGAGGTCATGAAAAATCACAGATGTATCATGAAGTGAGCAGCATCTTGAAAAATCTTGGAAAGCTTAGTCAGAAACCTCAGTGAAATGATGTGGCAGACACTTCTAGTATTTGGCTTTCTGCGGGTGATGCCACCATGACTTCCTTTGAGGGACTTCCTTTCAGTTTATGAGCTGGATGGAATAGGAGGGCTCTCAAAGTGACATGACTTCCCTGTGTCCTAAGCTGGTCCTGAGGCCTAAACCCTTCTGATATACCTCCCTTGATACTTGAATCCTGATAAAATTACACCAAGTCAGGTTTAAGTCATTTGGAACTCTCAAGTGATCTTCAAAAAAAAAAAAAAATTGCCATGTAATACAGTGAGAGTAACTTAAAATGCCAATCAGTAAGGAGAAAGGGGCAGGGGCAAATGGCTCAGTGGACAAGGGAGATGACCTGAGGATGTGTACCCACAGCCCATATGAAGCAGGGTGACTCCTAAAATGAGATTAGAGATGGAGATAAAACAATACCCCAGAAGAGGGCCAGATATCCTGGAATTTACAGTGCTGAACAAAAACGACCCTGTTTCAAACAAGGAAGGTGAAAGATGATGACTGACAACTGAGGTGGTCCTAACTTCCACATGTGCGTGCTGTGGCAGGCACATGGCTGCACTCACACGCATGAACACACACACACAGACATAATTTTTAAAAGGAAGAAAGAACTTGTACTTAATGGTTGCAGCACTCAAAGCACTGTGTGAATCCAAATTATTGTCAAGAGTGAGGAACTGAAATCAAAGCCTTGAGGGTGGGTGTTAGCCAAATATATAGAATGCTCACTTTTCCCTTAAGACAGAGATAGCCTTCAAACTAAACATGTACCTGTTTTAGAAAGACTTGGACAAACAGAGAAAATCTCTCCAAGGCCTAAGGAAAATTCTGAAGAGGTCTCTACACACAAAAAAAACATTCATCCTGACTCTGAGTCCACACTATTATAATGGTATATGATAATTGTTAAGAGAACAGATGATGGAGCCAAAATGCCTGGGTTCAAATCTCAGCCTTGTCCATCTCCATCAAACTGGTGGAGAAGTTCTAGCTAGTAGGTTTTGTTTCATAAGGAAAATGCACATGACTGGGTCTTAGCTCCCACTCTTCTTGTCTATTTTATTTATTTATTTATTTATTTATTTATTTATTTATTTATTTTGAGGTAGGGTTGTACTCTAGCCCAGGCTGACCTGGAATTCACTATGCTGTCTCAGAGTGGCCTTGAATTCACAGCAATTCTCCTATTTCTGCCTTACTAGTGTTGAGATTAAAGGAGTGTGCCAATATACCCAGTCCAAATCTTCTTTTCACAAATGACAAATATTTCTTTCACTCACATGTCATTGGCTAAAGCATAGAGTCAAGCATCACATTGAAATAGTGGGGCTATTTAATCATCTTACAGAAGGGCAGCACAAGTCACAAGATCATGCCTGATTTGGATCTCATTGAGAGAGTGATGACAAATGAGAAATTCTCATTAACACCTAGAAAGAATAGACCAGAGAGTTATAGCCTAGCAGCTCATTAGAAAAAAACAGCTTTTCAACTGCAGACTTTATATCAGATTTGTGGGTCTGAGTTTCTATGAGTGTAATATCTGTCTTTTAAACTTGCCAGCTATTGCTTGGATTTCTTCCCTGGCTACCCCATAGACATGGTACAACATCTCTGCCACTCACTCTGCCCCCTGTGTCTCATCATTTTTCTGTGAAACAAGGTAGACCAGTTGTCATCCACTTGACTCACAGTCATGTTGTGAGGATTAATGAGTTAAAGTTTGAAAAATGTCTCCAGCTCCGGAAAGTGATAAATAGGAGGCATAATTATTGGTATTTCCCCATCTTTATTTAGACTTGAAAGGCCTTTCTAGTCACCTTTGAGATTTTGACATAAGCTAGCTACAGTGGTGAATTTAATTTGTTTTACCTCCCTTCTGTTTGACATTTTCCTACCCTCACCCTATCACTGTGACTTTAAAGAAGGAATTTCAACTTTAACCTTTAAAGTCTCCATCTGTTGAGATTTGTGGCTCTTATTATTTTGTATATTTTATTCTATCATTTATAAGAATGTGCTCTCAGACCTACACTATTAACTAAGTAACATGGGGGCATAAAAGGTATGCTATAGTCACATGCTTATTCTCTCTCTTTTTTTTTTTTTTTTTGGTTTTTCAAGGTAGGGTCTCACTCTAGCCCAGGCTGACCTGGAATTCACTATGGAGTCTCAGGGTGGCCTCGAACTCACGGCGATCCTCCTACCTCTGCCTCCCGAGTGCTGGGATTAAAGGCGTGCGCCACCACGCCCAGCTTACATGCTTATTCTCTATGGTGCCTGGTTGGTTTGTACAGTAGGTCAGTGATTAACCAATACAGGCTTCTCACAATCTCTCATTCTGAAAACATCACTGCTAATTTTAAAGTGTTCAAAACAAATGCTTATTAATATATCCAACACATTAGCATGTAAGGACTTTCCATTTCTGTCCACACCCAGCTTTGACTAAAGAGCACAGAGAAGAAAGTTGGGAGAATAGTCTATAAAGAGGTTTTTATTTCTGGGATGTAACTAAATCATTGCCATTGTGTATACTGTGATTTGGCTTTGTGGGTACAAAAATGAGCTGGCAATTCTTTCCATCCAGTTATAATTATTTTTTGTTTATTTTTATTTTTTCCCTCAATTTTTATTAACATTCCATGATTATAAAAAAATATCCCATGGTAATACCCTCCCTCCCCCCACTTTCCCCTTTGAAATTGCATTCTCCATCATATCCCCTCCCCACCTCAATCAGTCTCTCTTTTATTTTGATGTCATGATCTTTTCCTCCTCTTATGATGGTCTTATGTAGGTAGTGTCAGGCACTATGAGGTCATGGATATCCAGGCCATTTTATGTCTGGAGGGAGGACGTTGTAAGGAGTCCTACCCTTCCTTTGGCTCTTACATTCTTTCTGCCACCTCTTCTGCATTAGACCCTGAGCCTTGGAAGTTGTGATCGAGATGTTACTCAGTGCTCCAGTCACTTCTATCCAGCACTATGATACCTTCTGAGTCGTCCCAAGGTCACTGCCATCTGAAAAGAGAAGATTCTCTACCAAAAGTGAGAGTAGCGTTAATATAAGGGTATAAATATTAAGAGAAGTGCTTACTGAGCAGTTTAATAAGCATAGTATATACATTTTTCCAGACATCAGCAGATGTTACACCCCTAGGGCTCCTGACTACCCCTGTTTTAAGTTTTCAGTACCAGGGATCTATTCCCTCCCATGGAGCGGGCCTACAGTCCAATTGGAGGGCAGTTGGTTTCCACCATGACAGGTGTGCCACTATTGCACCTGTTGGCTCATTTGGCCTGGCTGGCCAATTATAAGGCTTGCAGTGTCCACTGTTGAGTATCTTCACTGGTGGTCTCTCTTTCTCCCATTGAACTGCATGTAGATTGGCTTCTTCCAGCTTTCTGTCAGCTGGTCTACATGGAGGAGGTTATCAGCTCAGTTCCAGCAGGATTTCTCAGTGGCCTTGCAGCCCCATTATGTGGAGTCTTCAGCAATAGGGTCTTACCATCTATTCCTACCATCCAGGTATATTCAGAATCTCCAAAGAACTTGTAAATTTTCCATTTTTTGCATATTTACTAAGGTCATTATAGTGTGGTATCTTCTGCAGATTCATGTTTCTCCTTTAAGTCATGCCTTTACCAAGTGACTCACATTTGATTCACCTGACTCCAATAATGCATCATTTGTCTTTCTGGTAGCACTAATGGAGGCAAGTTGGATGCGTAGATCATACCATTAGAGAGTTAACTCACATACAGAGTGGCTCCACAGGTTATATGTAAAATTTTAATCCGGAAGATAAGAGTTCAAGTTTTGACTCATTCTTCTATTCAATCAGTACAAATTTACAATGAGTATATTAGGTGTGCATTGTCTGCTACACTAGTGCCACCAGTGAGTCCTTGATTCATAGCAGTTTATTCAGTATGTAGTGATTGAGCAAGGAGTGGGAGAAGATGTGGCTTCTTTTCATCAGTCATCTTTGTATGGTGTGTACAAATGATTGGTTGGTCATGGCTTAGGCCTGTCTAGGATGAAGTAATATAAAGTGACAGTATGCATGTTAATTATTACCTCACATGCATTTTTTTGTGAGTTAGAAATTGGTTGCATGGTTAGAAGTGTGTTCTGTAAGCTGATGAACTTCTTTTTTATTCCTTGGCTGGGAAACATGCATGATATTAATAACAGGGAGCATCATTATTCATTGCTCAGCTTTGATTAAACAGGCATTCTAATTGCTCAGTGTATTGTTCTATTTATGCTATTAGAACTCTCTGTGATTGATCTTGGTCAGGTTTCCAACTTTTCAGAATCCTGGTTTCTTTCCCTATACTGTGCAAATGGTCTTGATTCTTACCTTTCAGGATTGCTGCCAGGACTAAATGAACCTATGCAGAATTGGAGTCTCAGGCACTGAGACAGTTGCTAAAGTTACAGAAACAAATCTGGTATTGCCCCCTGTTTTCTTACTTACAGTTTAGAATGGTAAGTCAATACAGACTGCTGTTTAATTACAACTGTAATCAGTGGTACAAGAGTAGTACTGACAAAGATATATTTTTCGTCTTTTTTGCTCAGGCAAAATTCCTGAATCTTCTCCTAGGCCCTTCCATGTGCTTCCTTGTAAAATCAAGTACTAGGAAAAAAACCAAAAACTGATAAATTAGTTTAACACACTCCAACTTCCATGTCTGATTATTCTTGACATCCAAAGGGGATTGACATCCTCTAGTCTCATGCCCCCAGTGATGTTTAGTTACTCTGGCCAGCCTTTAGCAGTAAAACTAACTTGGTTTAGCCAGAATCCTCCTAAATGCGTCCTCTTAGTAATTCCCCATTAATCTTTCCTATCCTGCCCTTTGGCAATTGTCTCAGGCAACCTTCCTCTTAGTAATTTGCAGACTCCTCTTCTCCCCAGACAGGACACAGATGACAGACCAAAGTACTATAACATTGTTTAGGTGAACCACTGAGTTTATTGGGGTTATTTACAGAGCAAGGTGAGGGGTTGCTTACAGGAGCAATAGAAGACTCAAATGACTCAGCACCAAGGAGCAGTCTCATCCCATCCTGGACCTCCCCCTAACTCCCTCAACTCAAAGGCAGCTGCATCACCAGAGATCCCACCTCAGCACAGGTGACTACTCATGGAAGCTGCCTCTCTGGCACACACTGTACCACCGGCTGCAGCTCTATCAGGGAGCCTCTCATCCCTGAAGCACTTTATATAGCTTTAGGGCGGGGTCTTGCAACGCTTTCCCAGACTTGTTGACTTTCTGGAACTTACTTCCTGCCCCTCCTTAGGAATGTTTCAGTTTCTAATTAACATAACCTTGGGGCGTGGTAGAGTGACCTTTAAGTTTCAGTTCTCCCTGACTTGGCTTCCTGAATCAGAGCCTCCTTTCTCTTTTCAATTCAGAGGAATCTGCTGCCCAAGGGCATTGATTTCCAATTACCCATGTTGTATTTGTGATTGAACACAGGTTCAGGGAATGGCAATTAGGATGGTCCTCCAATGTAAAGGAGTATAGTCAGGTTTGAGAAATAGAAAGGTCTGTGGAGCTGGAGGATGAGCAAGTGTCAGGAGCTAGATCAGACAGGCCTGTTGGGTCAGTCTTGGGAGATCATGAGAAAGATTGTGAATTTCCTTCTAACATAAGACACTGAGAAGTGTGGAGGCAGAAAAATGACCTAAGTTCTAAAAGTATCATCCTGAATGCCCTGGGAAGAATAGACTCTTTAGTTCTACTAATGGATAGAAACAGGGAGCCTGGTTAAATAGTATAGTTATTCCATCACAAGATGATAGTTATTCCCAAGTGTACAGTCAAAAGAACTGAAAGCAGAGATGTAAAAAAGTACCTGTACACCAACCTTCACAGTACATCATTTACAATAGTCAAAAGGTGGGAGAAACCCAGGTATTAGCAGATAAATGGGTAAGAAGAATGTGGCATGGGCATACAGTAGGAAACTGCACAGTTTTAAAAATATGGTCGGGGGGGGGGGGGCGATTGCTCAGTGGTTAAAGGCACTTGCTTGCAAAGGTTGATGGCCCATGTTTGATTCCCTAGCACCCCTGTAAATCAGATGAGTAAAGGGATGCATGCATCTAGGTTTTGTGTGCAGTGGTGAGAGGCCCTGGAGCACCCATACCTTTCTCCCTGTCTCATAAATAGATAGATAAATAAATATTTTTTGAAGGAAGAAAAAAGGAAAAGAAAGCAGATTCTGACACATATTATAGCATGTATGAACATTATCTTAAGTGACATAAGCCAGGCACGAAAGGACAAAATATTGTGTGATTCCAATGAGATCAGGTACCTAGGATAACCACATTCATAAAGAGTAAAAACAGACTAGAGACTACCTGGGGCTGTGGTGGTGATGTGCATACAATACTGTGAATATACTTAACATCACTGAATTGTACAGATAAAATGGTCACAATGGTGAATTTTGTGTAGCTCATATTTTATTGCAATTAAAACTTACATCAGCAGCTTGAAGGAAGAGGAAGAGGAAGAGATAGTAAGACATTCTGTGTTTGCATACTTTTAAAAGATTCAGACAGTGGGGTTTTCAGATGTTAGATTTTATGTCTGAGAACAAGAAAGGAATTGGTGATAATACCAAGCTTATAGGCCTGAGCAACTGGAATCAGAGTTATAGTTGCCTGACAGGAGGGAAACAGTGGGGAGGGGGAGTAAGAGAAGCCAGTGAAGGTTTAGTTGCAGATGTGTTAAGTATGAGATGTTTAGAAGAAATCCAAATGAAAATTGTAAGTTAACCACAAGCTAATCTCTTTAGTAAGGCCTTCCCTTCAGAAATCTCTTGGGATCCTGACACAAGAAGTTCAGTATAGGATTTGTTATTTAAAATATACCAGTTAGGTAAATTAGGTCAGATGTTATTTGAACATACCTTATGAAACAGAGACATAGGTAAATTAATGAATAAAGTAAAGCACACCAGCCTTCCAGGACAATAGAGCAAGAGCTTTGATGCTCCTGTGATTATCCCTAATGTAGAATTTGTGGCTGTGTAATCCAGGGCTAATTGCACTTATGAAATCAGTACATTTTGTTCATTATCTTTTATCACGAGGTGGCCCTAATTCTCTTGGCTCTTCAGATGAAGTTTAATGGAAGAATCTCACACTCACCCTGGTCTCTCTTACCTGACAAATTAGGGTAATATAGAAATCAAATCTAACCTGAGCTGCAAGTTGTTAAATACTTTAATTTTCATCTGTGTTTTGTGTTGGAAAATAATTTTAATATTAAAGGACAGCTGTAGACCACTAATGACTTGAATACAGTTTGACTGTTTTCATGAAGTGCTCTGTGGGATGTCAGAATATTTAATTCAGGATGTTAAAAACATCCCAAAATGTCACAATAATTATATCACAGCAGGCAATTAAAACACTGGAAAATGCCAACTGACTAAGAGTGTTCCTTGTTATTTAGGAAACTATTAAGAACCTGACATATAAAGTAAAAATTACTAGTTATAACTTCCTATTTCAACAGACAATTTCATCATCAGATATGACATCGACACTGGATACAGGCAGGGTCATACTAAAAATGCAGTCCAAAGAAGAACTAAGGAAGAGGCTTCCATTTGATCTTTCACTTTAGAATATCTATATTCACACATTATAAAAAAATTGTTTGATTTTATGTGTCATACCATATGTGCTGCAATACCCTTCACACAATGGCTGTGTTAATTATATCCTATGTTGGCAGCCTTAATTGATCTGATTTTACCATCTTAAATTATGGGCAATGGAATTAGTTCCTCTTTTTTCAAATTGTACTTTTCTAAATCCTAATGGATTAACAATGTAATGCAGGAGACTGGGGCAGAGTTTGCATAATCCCTGAGGATTAGAGTGTCATTCTCAGTGCGGAATTTAAGAGCTGACTAGGATGAGCAGGAAAGAAATACATTCAGGCACCCTTAAATGCAGAAAACCCAGTATACCCAAGTCCCCAGAGTGTAAATGCAATTATAGGCATGTACTTATTTTGACTATGACAACAACTTGCCCATGCTACAACATTTGTAAGTACTGTATTTATAAATAAAGAACCACTAAAACTTAATTTTAAACCTGAACTTTCATTTGGAGAAATTCTGTATAAATTTGAAATGGCTATTTGAAGAGTTAAATCTTATCTTTAACCAACCAGCTTAAGGACTTATATTTTATAATTAGCCCCATAGTATTCATAAAGAGCGATACTTATGACAACCATAATATTTGTTTTGACCAATGGGAAAGATGGTGGGAAACAATTACCCTGTCTTCAAGATATGCATCTGATTAATTGAGGTTATGTCACAGAGCACTTCATGGGAGGTCCAGCAGAGAGTAGTTGCTTAACATATTTAAGTTCCTTTGTGAAAACAAACACCACCATAAAGAATTATAGAATGGAGGCAAGATTTGGACTGAGCAAAAAGGATAAATAAACAAGGCAGGAGGGGAAGGCAATATCTGAGTAATGTTCAAACACAGGATAGATTTCCATTTTCACACAATTTGGGGACCTTTCTGTAAAAAGACAGAACACAAACATTTCAGTACAAATTAGGAACAAAATTGAATACTTAACAATGAGAAAACATAACAAAAATATTTTTAAAAATCTGATGAATACCACAAGTATCCCCAAATGAAGAAAATATTTTATTTTTAATGCTGATTTATCTGTCATACCACAAGAATACCTTTTTTTCTTTACTATTTTAATTGCATAGTTTTGATCACATTTTTGTGACAATGACTTTGCATTTTTTCCTATAGACAGCAGAAAGGAACTAGATAATTCAATCTTTTCTTATGCACAGTAGTCAAATATGATTTTTTCAAGATAACTTTCATCTTCATGATTTAGTATTTATATCCTGCTGCTGTCAAATTTGGGGAATTATTTACTCAACATTTTTCAAATATGAGCTGTGAGATTTAGGGCATTTCAAATTTTCTTGTAGTGTTAATGCTGGAAATAAGCCATTTGTCCCCTTTGCAGAGGAGTGTTAAGTATCATCTTTGTTGATGTAAGCATTACTTGTTATATCTGCAATAAACTTGAGCCTATTTCTAATGTGTTTACATTATTTACTCCTGTTCATTAATTAGATTCACAAAATATCCAAGAGCCTATTAATTACTTCTACTCAAAATCTATTTTTTCCTCTTAATTATTTCATTTGTTATGATATGAGTGCTTTAGTTAACAATTTGGTTATTAATGTCAGGAGAATTTCTGTTGATATTATTTTTTACTTTTTTATTGAAATATACCAGTTATTTAAAAATAATTTAATAATAATTTAAATGTGACAGATAATGCCCTTCCTATGCACTCAAATTAGGGGCCTATAATTCCTAATTCCTATCACTGTTTTATAGAAATGTCTTTCTACATGGCAATAGAAATTGTGTATCTGAACTTGCCATATCCATCACCAAGAAGTCTTTCTCATACTGTGATGGCTTGCAATAAATGTGCCATACTTGGAAATGATTGTGACACAGAACTCAGACTTGATGAATAGCCTCCTTGACTTCCTTATCTCAATGCCCCCAGTGGCCCAGTCACTCCAATACCTGCTGACACAAGAGGAACTTTGAAGTAGGGAAAGTCAGAGTGGAATAGACAGATGTCATTACCAATTGTGAGAGTATCTTTCTGTTAGAAAAGTTTCAAAACCATGAGACTATCAGAACCCCTTGCTAGGGTTCTCATGGCCTTGACAGGGTTCTGTGGAAATGGAGACCCTGAAGCCTCATTGGTGTTATGGTAATTCTGTCTTGGTACAAGCTTCATCATATAGTTATTTGTGGTTTGGCTCCTGCCAACTTCTCCGGCTTGATGTCTCATCACTTTCTCCCTTTGCTTTCTTTGGCTGAGTCTCAATCTCTTTCAGTTCCTTGACTCTTCCATGCTCTGTCATATCCTGGCGCATTCACCAGTACTGTTCTTGGTCTGGCTAATATTCACCCTTTACCTGTCACCTGAGAAGTCACTTAGCTTTCCCTGACTACCCAAGCCCAAGGTTAAAGTATCTCTCACCTGTTCTTTAACAGTACATTAATAATAATAGAACAACAACAATATTCCTGTGGTATGATGTATAAGGAAAAGACCAGAAGCCTCTTCAATATTTAGCATGCTACTGCTTGCTCATCTGTATATATTATCAGAGGTTTGCTTATGAGGAAAGGGTTTTGTTTTTCTTCTTTGGTAATCCAGGCACAGTTCCTGGAATATTTGGTAAATATTTCTGGAAATGCAAAATGAAAGGGTAGACTATTCCAGGTTGAGGGAATGGTACTGTGATCACCAATATTATCAATCTGTCAGGAATTACAACTACCTAGGAGACAAAGCTCTAGATATGTCTCTCAGAGAGTTTCTACATTTACTGATACAGGCAGATTCACTTTAATTGGATGTAGCACTATCCCATGGTCTGGTATCCTGGACTGATACCAAAAAGTATAGTCAAATACCTGTGGCTGGAGAAGTCAAAAGCTCTAGGAAGGAAGCTACTACTCTTGTTTGGCTAAGAAGACATATTTATTCCCACCAAATTTTCCTCTAAATATTTATGTTTTGCATATAGATTAGTCCTGCTCTCACTTTTGGTTGGAGGAACTTCTGCTTCTTATGGCAGTGACTACTTGACTTCTGGAGACATTCAAGCTCATAAAAATGTGAGAAGTAGTGACAGTTTTCAGCACTAAATGAGACATCTCTATCACACTCTGAAAAGACCAGGGACCATATTGGTGGAAAAATGCAAGAGCCAAAGGATGGGAGGCGTGCTGTAGAATGTTGTATGCCCTACAAAAAATGGAAGTTGCATTTACGACCTGACAGTGGCTATTGCTACCTGAGCAAGACCTGCATAATATGAGGGAAAAGAAAAAAAATAACATCAAAGTAGAAGAAGGACTAGTTGGAAAGAAGCAGGACTTCAGTGCACTGTGGGGAGTTACTGAGATTTGACAAAGGAAGGTAGGGGGGATTATCATCAGGGTATTGTATATATGTATGGAGGTTGTCAATAAAGTTACAAAAAAGTTTTCTTATGCTGGAGAGATTACTCAGTGGTTAAAGGCACTTGTTTGCAAAGCCTGATGGCCTGGGTGTGATTTGAGTACCCATGTAAAGCCACATGCACAAAGTGGTGCATGCTCTTGAAGCCCATTTGCAGTGGCAAGAAGCCCTGACACACTCATTCTCCCTCTCTTTCACCCCCTTTCTCTCTGATTGTAAATAAATATATTTTTTAAAAGCAGTCTTGTGTTTAAATCCCAGCCCCACAACTACATGACCACTGGAAGTTACTCAACATTTTTGTTTGTTTCTTCATCTGTGAAAATATAGATAAGAGTAGTACCAACCTCATGTGGGCTGTATAAATTTAATAGGTTAATACATCTACTTAGAATAATTTATGATATACAGTAACATCATGGTGCATCCTGTTTATTATAAAAATTCATAGCTTTTTCTAATCAAAAAGTTTACTCATTTAAAGTCAATCACCTTTTCAGCTTTACCATCAACCCAATGTTTAAACACCTGAGGTCAAGTTTAAGGTCAAGAACTTAAAAACCATCATTCGAAGCTCATTTTCCAGAAGAGGAAAATTAGTGCCGAAAATATTAAATATACTGTCCTCAGATTACTCAGCCAGCTGGGCAGGGCCAGGAGTAGAACATAATTCCCTCCACATCAAGTTGCTGATGGACTGTGGCAAGTTTAGAACCACCATCTTAATGGGCATGTCTTGAGTGAAATGGGAGGTAAAGTAGTTGGGTTGCTCCCCTGAAGATGGTGTGTTCATCTGCCCTTAACAGGGGCTAACCTGGGCACTAAGAATCTAGGAGTGCACAACCCGCATCACAGTAGACTTGTGGCTTGAGATCCAGCCTACATTATCTTCATTTGTATGTCAAGGACTCTAATCCTGGTTCTTAGCTTCCAAATTTTTTTTTCTTTTTTACTTTATTAGTTAGTTTTGTATTCAGCAAATACAGTCAGTTTGGTACCATTATTAGGCTCATCTGTGACCTATGCCTCCCCTTGGCCCCTCCTTGTTGAGGTATATGGGTCATGCATTGTGGAGTTAGCCCACAGTTATGTGCAAGATAAATGTCTCTGCATATCATGACCCAACATATGGCTCTGACATTCTTTCCGCCCCCTCTTCCGCAAAATTTCCCTGAGCCATGTTGGGTTCATTTTTGGTCTGCTTCAGTGATGAGGTGTTGGGGGCCTCTGAGGCTCTGGCTCTCTGATTAGCTTCCAAATTTAAAAACAACAACAACAACAACATATAAATGTCATCCTCACTGTGTCTTCTGCTTACTTCTATGCACTGGCACCATCCAAACTACAGGCACCAGTCCCTCTGTGGCATTTGAACAAGAAGCAAGTGGAATTCTAGAAAATTAAGTGTCTTAGGGTTTAGAACTTATTTATTAGGACACACCATGTACAACATACCACAAAAAAGCAGTTCTTCCTAAAGTGTTTGATGATTTGGCTGGCGTTGGAATCCATCTTTACACTTACATTGCATGGCCTATAAGTGCTACTTACCTAAGTAGCAGCACTACCTTGTCATACGTAAATCAGTCAGGAGAATTATTGTAATTTCTGCTCAAAGTGATATGCTTTAACAAAAACATGGATTTGTACCAATGGGTTCTCTCTTAAACAGAAAGTTTATAGGGCTCCATTTAGAGCTTTGAAAGACAGAAGATCTGTGGAGAAGTGTGAACGTGACAATAAGGATTTAACTATATCTGATTGATAGATAGATAGATGATAATGACCAGGAAGGGAGTCTGTGCTTGGTTTTAGATTAGCTTTATAGGACTAATGGATAGAAAATGCCTTTGTCAGAAGGAATAACACAGTATTTATTTCATATCAGTTCTGCTTATTTATTATATTAATTTATTCATTTATGAGAGACAAAGAGAGAAAGAGAGAGAAAGAGAGAGAGAGAGAGAGAGAGAGAGAGAATGGGCACACCAGGGCCTTTAGCCACTGCAAACATACTCCAGACACATGTGTCACCTTGTGTATCTGGCTTTACATGGGTACTGGGAATTGAACTTGGGTCCTTTGGCTTTGCAAGCAAGCGCCTTAACTGCTAAGCCATCTCTCTAGACCAGTTCTGCTTATTTAAATAAAATATATTTTAAAATATGCATGAGCACCCTCCACATGATGGAGACCTCACTGTGCTAATTCTTGTGCCTGTGAGGACAACCAACATGTAGGTCTTATCTTCAGGCAACTTAGTCTTGAAGTGGCTGATAGGTGCTCTGTGTCTTGAATCAGATAAGAAATATATTAATTTAAAATTGTCCTTATCCTCCACTGGATTAATTACTTCTTTGTGTCAGGCTTCTTCCTTGATTTAGAACAACTTCAGTTAACTTTAACCTTTAGTTAGAACTCAGGTACTTGTTGCATTATCTAAGTCTACTTGCTGTTGCATATATATACATATATATATAGAAGATGATGAAGTGAGAAGACCTTCCAAATATGCCCTTTTCCTGATATTGCTCATGAGCACTGATGTGGGAAGTGGGTTATAGTCCACTCTAGTTTGGAACAGGAAAAATGACAGCACATGTTAAGGCCTGAGTATTGCCCAAAAACCTCTCCCTGCCATTCCAATATCCTTTTCTTTAAAAATATCCTGTCCTCCACAGGTAATTTAAAAATGCCCTCCAAAACATCATTAAAATTAAGAGTTGGGCTGGAGAGATGGCTTAGTGGTTAAGCACTTGCCTGTGAAGCCTAAGGACCCTGGTTCGAGGCTCGATTCCCCAGGACCCCCATTAGCCAGATGCACAAGGGGGCGCACGTGTCTGGAGTTCGAATTTGCAGTGGCTGGAGGCCCTGGCATGCCCATTCTCTCTCTCTCTCCCCCCCCTCTTCCTCTCTCTGTCTGTCACTCTCAAATAAATAACTAAAAATAAACAACAAAAAAATTAAGAGTTGTTCCTTGTGAAAAAGTATTACTCCCTGAGGCTTTTCCTGTTTGAAGTATTACATGTGTATTCTGTATGTGAATTACAACTAAATACTTTCATTTTTGTTTGTGAAGGCTGACTTATAATTATGAGGATTAGTAATTAATTTGGTTCTCATCTCATGTAGTTTTGAAAAATTTCCAAATTTATATCATAGGACTGTGTGTATGTGTGTAATAAATTTTGAATTAGATTCTCTTCTGATCTTCAAATCTGGCTACTGACATAGCTTAGGTAAAATGATGACCCAGTTACCGATTAGGAAACTGAACTTCTGAGAGCTGACTTGCCTTTGGTAGCATTAAGTAAGCAGCAGAAATAGGATGGGCTAGGTACTTAGCTACCTATTTTCTCTTCCCCTTCTTTTGGCAATAACTGTAGGTTTAATTTAGGGGACCCATACCATAACCATCCTATTTTTCTGTAGACTGTACCCATTACTTCAGGTGTTATCTTGTCCTGAAGGTCAAAGATTTAACTTCCATTTTCTGATACCCATGATGTCTTCAGACTAGGCAAATATCTGACATAGAAACATCTAAAGGCTTCTCAGACTTGGAGTAGAGGTATAAGCAATCTCTTCCTCTGGGCATGGCATTGGGAATAGCTAGGACTGGAGTTGCTTACAACTTACTGCATGATCTTGGGTGAAATCCAAGAGAGCAGAAGGCAATGCTAGATAAGGAAGAAACAGGAACCCATGTCTGAGTAACACTGCTTGATCACCTGCAGCCAGTCACACCTGTCACCCTTACCTTTGGACTCTTTTATTTCAGTTAAAAACTTTTTTCCCCCTGTGCAAACTTGTTTGGTGTGTGTATGTGTGTGTGTCCTAAAGGGTGAGTAAGTCATAGTTCCAATTTTCAAGGGTGACAGTTTCCCAATCTAGAAAATGATTCAACTTTTATAGCCTGTTACAGTTCTATAATGATGGCTTCATCTTGGTTCCTGGAAGATCATCTCTACATTATATCAAGTGGGAATGAAGACTCTTTGGTCTCGGGCAATGTAGATTTACTCTTGGGTGTAAAGTTTCTTTCTTTTCAGCAAATGGTAGGTATTCGCAAGGCTACAAGTGTGTGGGAAAGACATGGTATAACTCAAGATTTTAGTTCAAGAATGCTAGACTATCTTTTGTTAACATATTGATTAAAAACATTGAAGAACTTAATTAAAAGTTATCACTGGGATAGCCAGATAATGTTTCTTCCATTGTGACAAGAATTTGTGCACTAAATCAATGCATTATTTTGGTATGAGATAATTTCTGTCTTTTTATATGATGATAACATATTTCCTCTGAGATATAACTGTGATTTCAAATATTTAATCATGAAAATGCAGTATTTTGGTACAGTGTTAAATAAAAAGTGATCTACCCACTTATCTGTCTGCTTACCTACCTATCTATCAATCTATTGACCACTATGTAATATATATTGTATATATAATTAACATTTACTATACAGAGAAATAACGACATGTTTTTACATTTTTAGATGTTATGAAATAGATCAATTAGTACATTAAAAATGTGTGTTATCCACAGAACTAAGAAAGGATGATGATGAGTAAGAGGTCATTTTATCCCCCACTCTCTCCTCACATATAAAACTGAACTTTTTTTTTTTTTTTTTCGAGGTAGGGTGTCACTGTAGCTCAGGCTGACCTGGAATTCACTATGTAGTCTCAGGGTGGCCTTGAACTCTCAGTGATCCTCCTACCTCTGCCTCCCAAGTGATGGGATTAAATGCATGCACCCCCACGCCTGGCGAGACTGAACTTTTAAAGCTGATAAAGTGGCTAGATGGGAATGCTGAGTAGTGGATATGAGAAAACTGCCAATCACTTGATAGTCATATTTGCAATGTGCATTTCATATAAAGCATGTTCCCTTGTAAAGTTTTACTGTATTTGACAAAATTACATGGGTTTTATATTCAAATCCTAATGGCAAATTACATGTTCAGGGTTTTCTGCAAAGTTGCTATCCATGATTCTGTAGAAGCACTAGGGGATTTTGGAGTCCCATGTCTCTGCATATGCAGTTCTTCCAGCCTAAACTCCCATTCCTTCTCTATGAAAGGCACCTCTGTAGAGGTCAAGAAAATTACCTTGGCTGCCTTTCTGGATGTTTGAATATCCAGGGCCCCAGTACTATGTCATTTTTTACTGTAGAGGAAGAACATATTATATATGTCTCTACTACCAGTCTCTGCCACTGAACTTTGACTACCTTGAATTCAAGGATTTGTCTGGTTGATGCTGACAATAACCAAAAAAAACCATGTTAGCTGGATGAATGTACAACCTTAGTGGGTCTCATTTGAAGGAGCTTTGTAAGTATCATTGTATTGTCCATTCACTTTGAACACTTAATGTAGGTAAGGCAATTTAGTTACACTACAATTTACTATAGTTTTAATTTTTTTTTAAAATGTGTATGTGTGTGTTTGTAGGAGTGTATGTGTGTGTAGGGGTGCATGTGTGGAGGCTGGACAACAACCTTGGGTGTTGTTTCTCAGGCACTATCCACCTTTTTTTTTTTTCGTTTTGTTTTGTTTTTTTGAGGTAGGGTCTCACTGTAGCCCAGGCTGACCTGGAATTCACTATGTAGTCTCAAGGTGGCCTTAAACTCAAGGCTATCCTCCTCCCTCTGCCTCCCAAGTGCTGGGATTAAAGGTGTGTACCACCACGCCTGATACTATCCACTATTTTTGAGACTTGGTCTTTTGAGTTAACCTGAAGCTCACCATTTAGGCCAGACTGGCTGGCCAGTGAGCCCTGGGGATCATTTTCTACCTGTCTGCATCTTCTTAGTGCTGGGATTACAAATGCCAGCCACCATGTTTGGCATTTCAGGGGATTGAACTCAGGCCTTCATATAAGGCAAGCATTTTTACCAACTAAACTATCCCTCCAGCCCTATAATTTAATCTGCAACACTGAAAAGTAGATGTTGTATTTTCAAGACCCACTTTGTAGAAAAGAAAACTAAAGTTTAGAGAGATATAGAAGATTGTCCAAGATGTCACAAGTAGTGGAAGGACAGGGACTCAAAATCTGCCATCACTCCTTCACAACATATCCCCAGCTTTGCTTGAAGTAGTTATTTTAAAATATTCTAAAATACTTTTTAAACATTCCCTGAGCATTCTCTTGAGGATTGTGCTTCCTGCTGAATTCGTGCTACCTGCTTCCATCTGCAAAATCAAATAAACCACTTTGCCCAGCTCCTTCCTCAGGAAATCTGGAAAACTGAGCTGTTCTTTCTAGGAACACTCACAATTTGTCTCCATTTACTGGCCTGGCATACGATTTTCAGTTTAACTGTTTGAGGCTCACATTTCCCTGGGCTCGGGTTGTTAGCATGGTAAGTCTAAAAAATGTCTTTTCTTCTAGCAAATTGAAGCAGGAAACAAACAAAACACAATGACTGATTACCAAAGAACTCACCTTAGTAACTGAAGCCAAACAAACTCTTTATTAAGCTTATCTGACTATTTCTAATTCTTTGCTATGCCAGGGCAGATCTGGTCCACACCTATTAAACTCTGCCATGTGCACTTTGCCCCAGTGATTACCAAATGCAGATTTGTGAATTTTTTCTGCTTATTTTTAATAATGAGGTCTGAAGAGAAATCAGAAGCAAGGAATGGTGGAATAAGTGCATCTAAATATATTCATACATGTGCAGAGCTCACATATACCCCTCCTGTTCACATTATAATAAGGATTTTTTTTCTGACACTATGTCCCCATGACTAATATTGACATTAAAATATCCTTTCCTTTAAAAAGTTGTGGAGTGAGTAGTGAGTAGAGAGAGTAGAGATTAGATGATTGTCTTAGTGTCTCTCTGTACCTGGACAGGATAAAATTGTCCCCCCAAAACCTATTTCAGTCCCTTTGATCTCTCAACAAATTTTAGAGGTCCATGTAATTCCATGGTCCTGAATTCATGTCGCTTTTGTTTAAACTTTGATTTATTTCGGCCAACTGTCATGAAATAATTCTGTTTCCATAGAGAAGACTTATATTTTAAAAGGGGTGTTCCTCCTCTATGCCCCATCTCACTTGTTGTCTTTGTTCTTGGTATTGGAATATGATGCCTTGTATCACAAGTGAAAGATTTATGTGCTGACTATTGAAATAGACCAGAACAGCCACTACTCAAGACAAGAAGCATCAATTTCTTTGCAGGTATTGTTAGTATCTCCACATCATAGAATCTCAGCTGTTTAATATAGACTTAGTACCTGGAACTTAAGGGAAGATGCTGAAAGTGAAATAAAAGGGACCATAGATTAAAAACGGTATGTAATACTTGAAACATATTATCTTAAATATTTGATATGTATAACTTATTTTATTCTCCTGAGAAAGGTTTAATTATCATGCCATCATTTTAGAGGGAGGAAACTGAGATAAGAGGGATCTTAGAACCTGTCTGGAGTCAATGGGTTTCACTTGGCAATGGTGGGATTTGAACCTAGATAGGTGTAACTTGAGCTCCCCATGGCCCTACTTTCTGCTTACATCTGCTTGCATCTGGAGAACAATTACAGAAAGGGAAGTTATAGTTGCCATCACTAGGATTAGGGTACTGCCAGGGCTACTAATGGTTATCTAGATACATGATTTCATTCTTATGACATTATGCAATCTGGGCTTCTATGGACTCCATTTTGCAGAGAAAGAAGGTCTTAAATGGCTTTCCCAAGATGGAAAGTGTCAAGATCAGAATATAAGCTCATCCTAAGACTTGGGGTAGGAAAATTTCACTTTAAAGCTTTCTGGGTAGTTGGGTAGCCATAACCATGTTACTGGACTCTGCATGGTTGTCTAGTCCTCTCTAAGGCAGAAGATGAGTGTGTAAGGTGCTGAGTAAACAATACTGTGCAGCTTAATTGAAATTCATTCATGTGTGTGACAAAGGCTTCTTCCATTTCCTGATCCTCTAAGTGCCTCTATAGGTCTAGAAAGGTCACCATCCTTTTTAGGTTCATTGCATGCTTCTGACACTAGTGGGCAGTTTAGACAGATTTGGGTTCCTGATCCTGAATTGCTCCAGGAAATGTATTGTGGGTTGATGTTCAGCCATATCCACAGACGGAATCAAAACTGACAGGCAAGTGCTCAGCTTTCTTCAGCGGCAAAGATATTAGGAAGAGATATGTATAGCTGACCTTTCAAGAGTAATAATTCCAACGACAGAGAACACATGGCATTCACTACAATTAAAAAATAGCCTGGAATATAGAGGAAAATGATTATTTTACTATTTGTAGTACAGCTTGTCACATTTATTAAAATTTTAATAAAATGCATATGCATATTTATCACACTTTGGTAACAATATGAAACCAGTTCAGTTTGCTTCTTTAAAATTAGATGTGTGACATTTCCTAGGTCTCCTAATTATTTTTATATATTCTTTAAAAAGTGTGTGCATTAATCTTGTAAAATTCCCTAACAACTGGTTAATAAGAAACTCAAAATTGGATCTTTTAAGCATATTAAAATCAAATGCAAAGACATTCATGATTTTAAATGTTAGGAAATAGAAAAGCACAAGAAATTAGAATGTTCGTTTTTTTAAAAAAAGCCTTGAATTTTTAATCAACAGTGTAATTGTAGATATTGATGGGGTACAATTTGATATTTCCATATAATGTAATGATCAGATTAGGATAACTGGCATACATATCTTGTTTGTTTGTGTGTGTGTATGTGTATTAGGAACCTTGAGAGTGTTCTCTGCTTGTAATTTTTAAATATACAATTAATTGTGAACATGGTCCCTTTTCTTAACCTTTAATTTTCCTTTCTTTTTCATATTCCATATCAGCCTGGCAATTAATTTCACGTTTAGTTAGCACAAGCCTGGTTAAGATCTTCCTGGCTTACCTTATTGTCCAGGAAAGACAAGAAGTAGGAGTGTCCATGTTGTCCTCTAATGAATACATTTTTAGTGAGGCTGTTTCAGTTGACAATCCTCATAATGTAAGTAACTAAATCGTCTGTGCTGTGAGCATGCCGATCTAAGGACAAACACTCACCACTACACTAAGTTGGAGTGATTTGAGTTTTTGAGGTGGCAGAGGTGGAGGACCACAGGACCCAGGTCAGCTACCCCTGTGGGATCATACATCTATCATGAAGAATGTCTGATTTGTTATTTTTAATGAAAATAAAAAAGGTTGTTATGAATTAAGCTGGAAGACAATTAAAGTCATTTTCTAATTATAAAGATGTTTCTGGAAAATTATTACCTAATCCGTTCTTTTCAATATAGTAAATATTAATGAAAAAATTAAAAAAAAAATTATTGTCACTAATATACTCAGCAGCCATGTCATTATGCATATTCCTTGATGACCCTTGTTTACATATTATTAGCAGAGTAATCAATTTTATGTTATTTTAAAAATATGCAGTGGCATTGTACTTTCTCCATTACTTCCATTACTAGAATCTACATAAGCTTGGCTTGGTTGGTTATTTAATTATTTCTTTATCTTTTTAAAAAAATATTTATTTATTTGAGAGTAACAGACAGACAGAGAGAGAAAGAAAGAGGCAGACACAGAGATTGAGAATGGGTGCGCCAGGGCCTCCAGCCACTGCAAACAAACTCCAGATGTGTGCACTTGTGCATCTGGCTAACGTGGGTCCTGGGGAGTCAGGCCTCAAACCAGGGTCCTTAGGCTTCACAGGCAAGCGCCCAACCGCTAAGCCATCTCTCCAGCCCCCTTTGTCTTTTAAAAAAATATTTTATTTATTTGAGAGAGAGAGAGAAAGGGAAAGCTAGAGACAGAGAGACAGTGGGTATGGCAGGGCCTCTAGCCACTGCAAACAAATTCTAGACTCATGTACCACCTTGTATATCTAGCTTACGTGAGTCCTGGAGAATTGAACCTGTGTTCTTAGGCTTTGTTGGCAAGTGTCTTAACAGCTAAGCCATCACTTAGGTTCTATATATGTGTGTGTGTGTGTGTGTGCTCTGCCTTTTGGCTTAAAAATGCAGTCTTTATATTATTGTTCACAATACAACAAACTTAAATTTGACTACAGAATTTTTCCTGTGGAGAGTTATTTCTTTAAGATAAATTTTGTCTCTTTGGCCTTTTATTTATTTTTTCCTTCTTCTTCCATGTTCTCACCATGAACTATGTATTTAACACCTAATTTCAATATATTTTTATTGGTTTTTCTGTAGCAGTGTTTCACTCTATCCTTCATCCATTCCATGGTTACAGCCTAGAGTGCAGTGAAGTATGATTGTGTTTAGTTTCAGATCTTTACTACTTTATTGTGTCTTTTTAGAGGCAGATTCTGAGTATAGTGTATTTTACATATATCCCAACTTTGAAAGACAGCTTCCCAAAAACTTCATGTTTACAAAATAATTGAGTGAATTAATTACAAGAATTTTGATGAGTGGAAGAAGCAATAAAGTTCTATGTTGGAGGAGTTCACAGAGAGGTGAGAAGCTGGAGCTGGAGGTTGAAAAGGGGAAAGAGGAGGGAAGGAAACATTTCTATTGAGCTTGGTTATTTCCCAGGCACTGTGCCAGGTACTTTACATACCTTATCGCATTTAACCCTGAGGACAACTCAGAAGCAGGTCCTGCGGCTCTCATATGGCATCTTGCAGATACAAAGATTAATGTTCATGGAGGTTTAGTAATTTCATAAGTTCATTTTATTAGTGCCAGAGCTGGAGCAGGAAGGGAAGGGAAGTTACACTGACACTCAAAGAAGGGGTGGATAGGGAGAGTTTGCAAGGTCAAGTGGCCAAACACAGACTCACTGGTCAACACCGGGTCTTACAGGTTACTAAGGAAGCCAACTTAACTAATCAGAGAATTTGAAGGAAGGTGGGGCATTGGTAATTTGTATTCACAGAGTCATATGGGGCCAAAGAGTAGAAGGGGTTAAGGTTTTGTTGAAGGGAGTGTCCTTACAAACAATGGTTACAACTAGGTTGGCTTGAGAAACTCCTGAGTCCCAAGGCAGGTCATATTCTCACTATAACTCTGTCACCAGGTTATTTCTTTGGGCCCATAGGAATTAATTTACATTGTCAAGAGGTTTTTGGGAATGCCCAGGTGAGGGATTAATGAAACAAAAGAGAGAGTTAAAGTAAGAAAAATAGCTTGATAGAATTCTCAGCTGCTTTAAATTAATGACAATAAAACATCAAAAATCTTTCAAAGGCAAAATAAGACTAATATAAGTTGTTATTCTGTCCCTATTTTTCTTCTCCATAGTAACATTTGTAAAAAGAAATGCAACATTTAGATATGGGTGGTTATGGTCACCTTTTCTTTTTGCTTTCAAAATTTTTAAGTATTTATTTGATATATATATATATATATATATATATATGGAGAGAGAGAGAGAGAGGGCATGCCAGGGTCTCTAGCCTCTGCAAATGAACTCCAGATGCCATCTGGCTTACGTGGGTACGTGGGTCCTGGGGAATCAAACCTGGGTCCTTTGTCTTTGCAGGTAAGTGCCTTAGCCACTAAGCCATCTTTCTAGCTCTATGGGCACCTTTTCTACCTGTCCTTGCTTTGTGATTTTCCATCCAAATCACCACCAAGCCAGTATCCACACATATGGACCTCCTGGTGTACACTTGCACTCATCACCAGATACACCTAGAGGCAAAATACCAGTTCTACAAAGGTTTATATGCCTCAGAAAATAGGTTGTGGAGCAGAAGCAGTTGGGGTGTTTACATGTTTTTAGTATATTCTATGTGCCTTCTACTTATACCAAATATATCACACTAGCAGACAGAAAAATATTGCTTTCTGAAGGTAGCTCAGAATAATTTTAGGAAGGAGATAAGTGTTTATAAGGCTTTGTTTGATGGTTGAAAGTGAGGTCTAGAGAGCTACTCTAGAAGAAGACAAGTTTAAAAGAGATAGCAAAGTGAATGACGAGGTAAATAGGGAGTCTGTGTATTGTCCCAAGCTGCTGTTTTTGGAAGTAAATAGAGATGATCTCTACTTGATATATAGACCACCTACAATTTGACTACATCAGTTCAGGTCACTTACTATCCTCAAAATTCCCATTCAAGAAAATATAGAAAAAAGAATTCTGAATTCTACCTTGGAGAAGTGAGAGTCACAGTTTAGGACATTCTTCAAACACATGAAAGCTGTTCAGAAGATACTGGGTGGGTGCAAAATATCTGAGGTCCATCATCAGTACAACTGAACTCCTCTTTTGGATTTCCATCTGAGGATCACTGTGTACAGATGCAATAGTTATACACTTACTACATGGCTTCTCAGCTACGCTGTTCACACAAGCTCTGATATCAATGTTTCCACTGGATTTATGCAGCTTGCAAGTCCTCAAGGTGATGCTTACATTTAGAATCTTAATAAATGAAACAAAGCATATCAGGCCCTTGCTATGATTACTGTCTTGCTTTTGAGTAGACTATATGTTCTAACAGCCTTGGGTTTTTAACTTCATATTTGCTGCATTTTAGCCATGAGCTAACTATTTAAACCCAAATTCTATGGTAACAGGGAGCTATCCATTTCCCTTGTCATGTCGTTGTACATGTCTGGCCCAGGGAAGCACAAAGGAAACAGTGCATATGTTTCACCAGCATTATTTCATTAATTCCCCATTAGAGTCTTAAAATTTAGCTCTAAAGTATGGGGAAACCAAAGTACAAGAAAGAAAGGACATGGCCAAGATAAGACAGCTGTGAAATGGCAACATATGGATTCAAACCAGATTTGGAAACCTATGTTCATCCCATATTTACAGGTAGATTTTTTTTTTCACATTTCCAAGGAGGACTCTTCAATCAAGAGTCCTTTTTTTCCAAGCCTGTCTTCATGTCCAACATAAATATTAATGTAGCTCCCATCTGCCACTGTGCAGACACTTGGTCAAATCTGTTTTAGCAAATGAAGAAAATTACTTTTTGTTTGGTTTAGTGTGTGTGTGTTTGTGTGTGTGTGTGTGTGTGTGTGTGTTTCTTTCTTTTGACTACCCAGTACATTTTTCCCAGTAGAATCTTCGTTACCTAGGGAACTAGGAAATAGTACTTTTTTCTTTTAAAACGAGGTGTAAGTTCAAAGTTGTTAGAATTGTTGGCTGAATTTCAAATGGTGACCTCTGTACTGCCTGCAAATTTGCTTTTCATACAAAAATAAAATTAAAGGTGGGAGAAGATTAGAACAGTTGAAGAGAGTTGGTGGAAAATAAGAATCTTAAGTTGCAGATCTGCCTGCAGTTAGAAGGTAGGTAATCAATGTTTCTATTTCAAACTGTCTAATTTGTACATCATTCTTATTGCTTTCGGACATGTTTTACGTGGAATTAAATTTTGTGTGCCATTTTATTAAAAATGTACAGCCACTAGTGGTTTCAAGTTCTTTTCTGGAATGACACTACATAAACCCATTAGGACCATGCCTTTCCCAATACTTAACTATCTTTTTAAAGAAGGCTTTGGGGCTACAGAGATGGCTCAGTGGCTAAAGGCACTTGCTTGCAAAGCCTCATGGACTTGTTGATTCTCCAGTACCCATGTAAAGCCAGATGAACAAAGTGGTGCATGTGTCTGGAGTGTCATTTGCAGTGGAAAGATGCTCTGGAACACCTATTTTACATTGCTTCCTCTCTCTATATACATACATACATATAGGTGATTTTTGAAGTTTTGATGATTCAAAACTTTCATAATGTAGTAACTACCATGAAAAACAATTAAAATGAAAAATAACCAAGAATTATTTCAGAGTCTCTTTCCCTAGTTTAAAGATTATAACTTGTAAAAGCAAGGTTAGTGGAGAGAGATACAGCCTATAGTAACATAGGATTTTGCGAACTAAAGGCAAAAACAGAAACAATGCTTATCTGTGAAATATAAGGCCCATATTAAGGAATATTATATATGTGGGCATCAGCTTGAAGGGCTAGAGAGATAGACATCTAAGAATTCAGAATGTAAGGTCTGAGATTATGCAGACACATAGGTCACACAGGTTATAAGCATGAATTGCCATTGAGCAAAGGACAAGTTGAATGGTGTTTGTGTTTTACTTTAATGATAGGTGATTTGAAAGTCTATGTCAGGCTAAACACATCCTCAAACATATTGCTTCATGCTTTCTTCTCATCATTTATTTAAACTAAGTAATTTTGTGCATGAGAGACTGTCTATAGTTGAGTTTTCTAAGAGCTGAACCTGAGACTATAGAGCCAAGAGACTTACGTATGTGAAACAGGCCAGAGCTTGAGTTTGGCTTGGATCACCAAGTGTATAACTATGGAACTGGTAACTTAAAGGATTTGGGTAGTGATAATCAATCTCATGGTAGGAACCCCAGATGACAAAGATAGATCAAATGGAATGGGAATATGAGGCAGGAGGTGTCCTCAGGTGCTGGATGCAGTTACAGAGGTATTTTGTAAAGTGCCTGAGCTTGACCTGTGAGTGCTGGACAGGAAGTTATGGAAGACTCTGGGTCAGCATAAGTTAATTAGATCATGGCAATGATTGAAGCATTATGGCAGGATAGAAGATGGAGTGTTTTAGGAAGTAGATCTCAAATGAACAAATATGGAAACGGTGGTTCCAATGTTTCATAAATTTGTTTACCCCATTCTTCTCAGCCATTTAAAATTTATTCTTCTGGTACTTCTGAACGCTTTTGATTGAACTCTTCCCTTAAAAAATAACTGATAAAGTAGAGCCAGTTTTTGGTAATGTCATAGGTTAGAAGGATAGCTAACAGTATTTAGAGAAGAATCCCAGACACTCATAATAAAGTATTTTCTGATTGGTGGTGAAATGTCCAAACCAAGCAGTCACTGCATGTCCTATGCAGACATTCAGGCAGAAAAGGTAAAAGGCTTTGCAGAGGAAGTTCACTGGAAGGCAAAGTATCTCTAACTGAAGGAGGCAAGGACAGTGAAGCTAACCCAGACTGAGAAAATGCAAAGTGTGCTGGTTAATTTACATGCAAACTTGATTGGATTAAAAAAAACATGCAGGGCATTAATGAGGCATACCTTTGGGTGTGCTGTGAGGGTGTTTCCAAATAGGTTTAACTGAGGAGTCTCAACGTGAGCAGTATTATTTCTTGCACTAAGGTCCTACCCTGAATCAAAAGGAAAAAAGACAGCTAGTTAAGCACTAGCATTCCCTTTTCTCTGCTTCCGGTGAATACCGTGGGTGAAGTGGCTCCTGTTATTATCCCTTCCCAGCTATGAAAGACTATTTCTCTGACATGTAAGCCAAAATAAGCCCTTCCTCCCTTAAATTGCTTCTGGCCAGGTATTTTGTCATAAAATAATAGAAGTAACTAGTACACAGAGGAAGGGAAATATATGCAAGCAGGGAAGAGAAAGTGAAGGTGAGTGATTAAGAGCTAGTTCTAGCAGCAGAAAAATCCAAGAAATTCAATGCAGGGCCTGGGGGTGATATAATAGACTATGTGAGTGAATGTGTGGTAATCTACATGAGAAGAGCCAAGAGAAAGGTACACAGGCTATAGGAGGCAGAAGACACTGATGCTCAGGCTTAGAGGACACATGTGGACCATCTTGGTGGCAGGGAAAACTGGAGGTCAACACTGATGACCTGGGTGGTTCATATGTATAAGCATCTTATTTAATAATGAAGCAACATTTTATGGTATGTGTGATGAGTTATTATATATTTTATTTTCGAAGTTACTAGTTCTACTTGAAAATACCGGTAAGTTAGTGAAATACTTCAGTTTAGGTGGGTTTTACCAGCCATATGTTTCCTGAAGAAGTGTCCAGACCTGATAATGCCCCCTAATTTGCAGCTTTCCATCTCCTTGTATTTCTGGTAAAAAATGAAGAAGCTTTTTCTTTTTACATTGAAAATAAAAGATCTTTGATGCAATATGTACAAATGTGTACAAGCTGCCTACACTTAAAAATACTTCACTTTCCAAGTGCAGAAAGCAAGCCCAATGGGCAAATGTATACAAATAAATCACTACACATACATTTACTAATATATGAATACATAGTGCTTTTAAAAATGGACTAAAATGTTTACATGGACATGTAAATTCTTCACATTTGACCAAGGACACTAACATATTCATAGAAGTTCTTTTCAGTGTAATTGACTCACATGTTCTTCCTTCAATAAACCATATTAAATTGTGATGAAGATTCGAATAGCCTGCTTCTTTGTCCCTCACAACAGGTATGAAGGCTACTGCTTTGTTGGAGGACAGCATGCTTTCAAACCTGCTCTGAGTGAATTGTGGATACATTAAAAACCTCCTTGAAGCACTCAATTATGAGATTTAAAGGAGCTGGCATGCACAGTTGTCAAGTAAATGGTTTATAACTGAGTTATACTTATACATGGCATCATTTGAGAATCTTAAATGCATGGCAAAGAAGCATAGAAATAAGTTGTGAAGGATAGAACTTCAAATAATAGTTTTAATATTTGTGGTTTTGGTTATTTCTGACTGGCCCTGGAAAGCTATAACGTGTATCATTCTATTTTTATCTTTTATAATTTGATGACTTTGTAAGTTATTTTTATGGAATGGAAATTGAAGAATGGTAGGAAATGCAAAGAATTTACATAAGGGAGATAGGAGGTTGCTTATAGTTCTTGGAATTATTAAGGTCTGAAGCTCTGTTTTCTTTCATTTTCTCTTTTCATCTGTAGCATGTGTGGTGTGATGTGTGTGTGGTATGTGTATCTAAAGTGTATACATGTATGTGTGCAGATATATGTATCACTGAGGAGGTAATTGGCAAATTGTGCAAAGATTAGGAGTTACCCACTCAATAAGAAAGAGTCACTAAACATGTAAGGTACTTAGAACCATGTTTTGTAAGAGAAGTTTCAATCAGGCTATTTGGACTGGAGTTCAGTTGTGCTAGAGTTTGGATATGGTTTGTTCTCTAAGAGCTCATGTGTTTGAGGCTTAGTTCCCTGTGGTGATGGTGGACCCCTTAGGAGGTAGGAGTACAAGATAATTAGATCATGTGGGGCTACCTCAAGAAGGAATTAGTGCTGGTATTGCAGAATGAGTTATCCCAAGATTAAATTGTTGTTAAATGAGAAGATTGGGTCCTCCCTACTCTTTAGCTTCCTGTCTTGTTATATGTTCTTTTCCTTTTGCTGTAGCAGAGAGACTTCTGGGTACTAGGTGGGCTTTGCACTCCCCAAATTTGTGGGTGTCAAACAACCCTCCGTGCCACCAAGCCAGCAGGTTTCAAGATCTTGTCTAAAATTAGTGAGGAATTGAAAAACATAGACATGGAGAAGGGTAAATTACTAAAGATTTATTTGAAGAGAGAATAAAAATAGGAGAGAAGAAAAGCAGAAAAGTTTACATGCTGAGGAGGTAACTCTCCTCCCACCTAGAAGGGGTCCAAGGAATACCAGGAAATCCACATGGAGGTTTGGCTCAGGTCCTCTTATCAATTAGGCACCCAATTAGGATGTGCCTCATTATCAAGTTCAAATATACATGATAGATCTTGATTGGTTAGCTAGCCCAAGAGGAAGGCACACTCAAAAAAAGTCCACCCATGGGGAGTGCAAGCCCATGAAAACTTGAGAAAGAACCAGGAAGCTGTTCTTTATTGCCATCTTGGATCAGACTAAATCAGACTGAGGCTCTGTCTTGTCAGGGCAGCATTGCATCCATGTTCTTTTGGGCCTGTGTTCCTAGAAAACTACCTGCAAAAGAAAGATCTGTATCATTCTCTCTCACACATGCTCCTATCATGAAGACCTCTGTCACTGGGCTGATATCAAAGACTGAAAAAAAAATGAGGGTGCTCAATCATGAATGTTGAGCTAAAAAACATTTTTCATTGTTCACCCAGCCTCAGATATTTTGTTAATGGAAAATTATGCTAAAGAATAAAGAAGCTCAAGATGAAGGCACAAAGGAAAGCGAAGAGCAAATCATCTAGCACTATGCTAGCTAGAAGTTGTTTTGTATTGTATTATCATGGTGGCAGAAAGGCCTTGAGAAATGTGAACACTCCATGTGAATCACTAAGGGTGTTGAGAACAGAGAGACACTGGTGAGACAAAAGTGTAAGAAACACGAAATGAGGCTGTAGGAACTACACTTATTGTGAGAGATATGGAAGATTAGATCCTGATGGTGGTAATGGAGAGGGAGAGATCTGATCATAGTAGGATGTTTGGAAGACTTCCTGGGAAAATTCACATTCTATACAAGGAAAGAGAGAAGTGAAAGAAAATATCTAGATATTTGAGTTACTGATTAGACGCATGGTGCTCTTATTCCAGTCAGGGCAAGTACATGTTGCTATTTCTCTCGTGCATTAAAATATCACAAGTGATATGATGTACAAGTGAGCTTTTAAAAAATTAATTAATTTATTTTTATTACTTTTTATTGACAACTTCCATAACTGTAAACAATATCCCATGGTACTACCCTCCCTCCCCCATCATTTTCCCCTTTGAAACTCCACTCTCCATCATATCCCCTCCTCCTCCTCTTGATCAGTCTCTCTCTTTTTTTTTTTTTTGATGTCATGATCTTTTCTTCCTATTATGATGGCCTTGTGTAGGTAGTGTCAGGCACTGTGAGGTCATGAATATCCAGGCTATTTTGTGTCTGGAGGAGTACACTGTAAGGAGTCCTACCCTTCCTTTGGCTATTACATTCTTTCTGCCACCTCTTTGACTGGAGGCCTACTCCATGGGAAGGAATACATCCCTGATACTGAAAACCTACAACAGGGGTAGTCATAAGGCCTAAGGGTGTAATGTCTGCTGCTGTCTGGCTAAATGTATATACTATACTCACCAAACTTCCCAGTAAGCACTTCTCTTAATGTTAATACCCATATATTAATGTTACTATCATTTTTGAATAGAGAACCTTCTCTTTTCAGATAGCAGTGTCCTTGAGATGACTCTTAAGGCACCATGGGGCTGAGAAGAAGAGACAGAGGAGTGCTCAGCACTGAAATATCTCAATCACACCTTCCATGGCTCAGGGTCCATTGCAGAAGAGGTGGTGGAAAGAATGTAAGAGCCAAAGGGCAGGGCTCCTTACAATGTGCTCCTCCAGACACAAAATGGCCTTGATATCCATGACCTCACAGTGCCTGACACTACCTACTCATGACCATCATAATAGGAGGAAAAGATCATGACATCAAAATAAAAGAGGGACTGATTGGGGGGGGATATGATGGACAGTGGAGTTTCAAAGGGGGAAGTGGGGATAGGGAGGGAATTACCATGCAGAATTGTTTACAGTTATGGAAGTTGTCAATTAAAAAAGAAAATTATATGATTTGGATAGTTTTAAACTAACATGAAAAATTATGAAAAATCAGGTGATAAAAGAAATAAATATGGTGAAAAATATTTCAAGAATAAGACTGACTAAGGGTTATTATCCTTAATTTATAAGGCACTCATGCATCAATATGGAGACAAATTTGACAAATAGCCTATTAGGAAAACGAGCAAAGAACATGGAAAGGCAATTCATAGAAGCGTGAGAGTGAGAGAAAGGTCAATCATAGAAATGAATCAAGTCCTTCAGTACTGAAAATAAAAATGAGAAAAAGTGTTGTTTTGGATGTGATCACAGATGTGATCACAGACTCTAGAATTCTTGGGTTTGTAACCTTGTAAAACTTCTTGGCTAGATCACTATGGGTAAGTAACATAATCTTTCTTTGCTTCAGTTTCCTCATCAACAAAAGGGAAGTTGTAATAATAACTCATAAGATTCCTTTTTAATAAAAATGGGCATTTCTAAAGCTAAATCACTTAGAAAAGCTTCCAAGATATAGTAATTGCTTTGAGAAATTTAGAAATTACTGGTTTTTGTTTCTGTTTAGTGTCTACTTTATTGTCAAATGTTTATAAAATGACATGTGTGGCCCTTAACAGTGTCTTCTCTTTTCCTGAATAAAAATGGCATTTTTAAAAATAAAAAGTAGCTAAATTTGGGCTATTGAATCTCAAGAAATTCTACAGGCTTTTCTTCTTGCTGTCCAATTTGGTCATACTTATATCTTTCTCGTTCTCCAGGTTGTGTCTTTTTCCTTTTTCTCACATTTAGCCTTATCTTTGTCTTGTGCCAGTGCTTGATTTTAGTGTCTGTATTTGATCTTGACCTTCATGTCATATAATTTGCTTTAATTCACTAGAGCCTCTACAAAAATACACATTACCCCAGACAGTGTGCACCCTTGCACATATTACTGTGATTAGTTATAGTTGAGTTCAATCTCCTGGTTTCCCCAAGTCTGGAAAAAGGATCAAACTAAACTGAACTCTGAATCTGATTGCTTTTATTAATCCCTTATAAATCAACCCCAAATCACTGTTTTCAACCCTTTCTTTCCCTGGTTTGTACTCTTAACTCATACAAAGTTGAATGAGGGAACATTAAGCTGGTTACAGCACTCGATCATTGTTATTTGCAAGTAAAATTAGTTAATACTGGTATGTGATCATATTAAATTGTTATGTAAGTGTTTATTATTTTATGTCAAAAATACTCTGGTAGTTTGCATTATTTCTGAACATAACAATTTCCTGGTTATAGAATGATATACTAATCTGGAATTGGTTTAGATTAAGACTGTGATTGTCACTGCCTAGAAAGGAGGTGAAGATAATGAGATAAAAAATAAGTTAAAAGGTGAGTAGCAAATTATGAGCTATAAGATCAGGTATTTATGTGAATTCTGGGGTTTTGAAGAGACGTGTTAGATAAACTGAGCTGCTATTATACAGATTAACAGAACAAATAGGCCCAACAAACCCAGAGGCAAAGGACCTAGTTATAGAAGTATATCTAATGGAACAATTTATCCTTAACTTTGAAATAAACTAAGATACACAGAAAGGGCTACTTTGGTTTTGGCTCCACAGAAATAAATTATTTGATACAATAATGAGCTCATTTATCCATTCTTTCCTCTCCAGGGCAACATATTCTTCATCCACATATATGTTTGCTTTCACTGAAGATAGTGCATTCATTATGGCTCTGAAAGCGTGTAGAAGCAGTTATCCTCTTCTCTCAACTTTATGACTGAGTCACACCACCCTCAGTTTATTTCATAGTTGGATCTCTGACCTATGTTTTCTAGCTACATCTGGGTGACTCCATTGTTTCATATAATTTTTGTACTATTTATCTAATTTTGCTTAATGTAGAAAAGAGAAAAGGGGTAGAAGTGTGAAGAATGAAATAAAGACCAATTGTCATCCCTGCTATGAAAATTCATAATCAATGTTAATTGCTGACATTTTACTGTGTATTGTCAGATTTAAGATGCCATCAACTATAATTTACACTTTTTGTTTACTACTAAGAAAGATGGATGTTGTCAGTTAAACTATGATATAAATTGTTTATACTCACTTTAGACTTGTTTTGAGGTAGACTTCTAGCACATATAATTTTAGAATTTACATAAAAGGCAAAATACAAGAAAAGTTTGTTAAAGTAATACTAAAATCTCTTCACACTTAGAATCCAGTTTTTCAATGCACTCTTTGCTTGTGGTGCTGGTGAATCAACTCAGTAAGCACTCTACCACTGAAAAGCACCCCCAGTCTTGTGTTGCTTTTCTAGGTCAGCTGTCAACATCTGTGCTTTCCTCAGGGTGCTTTTCCTTTGTGCTATCAATAACATTGATGATGTGACATTTTTTAACAAAGTGTTCTATTAATGGTTCTTAGATTTTCTTCTAATTTTATCTATTCTCCCCCACCCCGCTTTAACCCTTGTTTTAGCATGACCATGTTCTGACTTGTAGAAGAGAAATGGAGTGTATAAGTAACAGTCTACATCTTTTAAAGGAAGCTTCTAACTTCTACGTTCTCTTGATTCTTTCTATGGACTCAAGATAGACATATTGATAGTAACCCACCCTTTATCATGAAGAGGAAGATATACTATGGATGGTGAAGGAACTAGATAAAAGAACCTGTAACTAAGCTACCTATGGACCAGAGCTGCCTATCTACCAGGAATATACTGCAACTTTTACAGGAAAGAAATATAAGTCTTCTCTCTGGATAAATCACAGTTTTGTTAAAGCACTAAAGTCAATATCCATATGGTATATTCCATTTTAAATTTATTTTAAAGCCCTAAATGAAATTATCCTTATATATTAAATATTTTTCATGTCTAAGAAATAGTTAAGGCAACATACAGTATTAATTATTTAAAACATCTGTGATTGGGCATTACATTGTAATTTTTCTATTATAAACAGCACTGGAATTAAAATCCTATGTGTTCTTTCATTTCTTTTGTAATTTTTAAATTTTATTTATTTTAAAAATATTTTATTTATATTAGTTTATTTGAGAGCCACATAGAGAAAAATAAGCAGATAGAGAAAGAATGGGCACACTAGGGCCTTCAGCCACTGAAAATGAACTACAGATGCATGCATTACTTTGTGTATCTAGCTTATGTGAGTTGTGGGGAATGGAACTGGGGTCCTTTGGCTTTGCAAATGCCTTAACTGCTAAGCTATCTCTCCAGCCCTTTAAAAAAAAATTTATTAGAGAGAGGGGAGGAAAAGGCAGATACATATATGTATGTATAGAGCGAATGGGGGCACCAGGGCCTCTAGCTACTACAAACAAACTCCAGATGTGTGCACCACTCTGTGCATCTGACTTATGTGGGTACTGGGGAATTGAACTTGGATCCTTAGGCTTCACAGGCAAGCACCTTAACTGCCAATCCATCTCTCCATCCCTGTTCTTTCTTTTCTTTTTCTCTTTTGAGGTAGGTTCTCACTCTAGCCCAGGCTGGACTGGAATTTATTATGTAGTCTCAGGCTGACCTTGAATTTACAGTGATCCTCCTACCTTGGTTTCCCAAGTGCTGGGATTAAAGGTATGTGCTACCACCTGGCTAAAATCCTTTGCGTACAAATATATAAATATAAATATATGGACATATGTGTGTGCAAGTGTCTGTTTCTTTAAATTCTTATATATAGAATTACTTTGTTAATTGTCTTTCTTCTTTTAAAGGTTTTTGTAACTTATTAAATTTACAGCTGGTGTTTCTTCACTGATTTATTCTGTTATTAAGAAGATATGTAGATTACTGTATAATACTGAATTTTTAAACATGACTTTCAGGTCTAATTTGCATATAATAAATATATAGATCTTAGCTAATAAGTTCCATAAATCCACAGATTTAAAGTGTTCAGGGCTGGAGGGAGGGCTTAGTAGTTATGATGCTTGTATGAGAAGCCTAAGGACCCAGGTTCAGCTCCCCAGAAACCATGTGAGCCAGATGCACAAGGTGACACATGTGCACAAGGTCCTGCATGTGCAAGAGATGGTCCACATCTGGAGTTTGATTGCAGGGGCTAGAGGCCTTGGCATGCCAATTCTCTATCTGTTGCTCATAAAAATAAATAAATAAATAAATAAACAAATAAATAAAATGTTCAGATCCATGAAGTTATTTTGCATGTGTATGTGTGTTGTGTATGTAGATTCATATATGGGTGGGTGCATGTGCACATATATGTACATGTGTGTGAAGGCAGAGGTCAACATTGGGTATCTCCCTCTATTACTCCCCACCTTACTTATGGAGATAGGATTACTGAACCCAGAGCTCATTGAGTTTTGTTTTCATTTTTCAGCTGAAGGTATTCTTAAAATATTTTATTTTTATATGTTTATTTGACAGAGAAAGAGAGACAGAGAGAGAGAGAGAGAGAGGGAGAGAGATTGGGTGTGCCAGGGCCTCCAGCCACTGCAAACAAACTCCAGATGCTTGCGTCCCATTGTGCATCTGGTTAACGTGGGTCCTGGGGAGTTGAACTGGGTCTTTTGGCTTTGCAGTCAAATGCCCTAACCGCTAAGCCATCCCTCAGCCCTGAAGGTATTCTTTATACATTCTATATACAAATTCTTCAGTTTTTCATAAATGTGTTGAGCATATTTTCTAAGAAGGTAGTGTTATAAACAGAAATTCTTATTAGGATGAACCATAATATATCAATTTTGTTTTCTATACTTGGTGTGCAAAATAATACATTTATTGTGTATTCTAAGAAAATTTGGCCTGCCACAAGGCTGTAAAAAAATTCTCTGTTTTATTTTTGGAATTTCATCATTCTAATTTTCCAATATAGTTTATGATTCATCTCAAATTAATTGTGTCATTGTAGTAACTTAGGGGTTAAGGTTCATTAATTTTCCAATGACTATATCTTTTTCAGCACATTGGCTAAAATAACTATGTTTTTTGAAATGATAAATAAAGACACTATTTTTTGTTTTATGCATTGATGCACTTTTTACTTGGAATGTTTTCTAAATTTCCATGTTCATACAATTCTTTTTTTTTTTTTTTTTTTTGGTTTATCAAGGTAGACTTTCACTCTAGCTCAGGCTGACCTGGAATTTATTATGTAATTTCAGGGTGGCCTTGAACTCACGGCGATCCTCCTACCTCTGCCTCCCGAGTGCTGGGATTAAAGGCACGCACCTCCACACCTGGCTTCACACAATTCTTAATCAGAGATATTATAAAAGCCCCAAAGTACTATTTTATTGACTCCTATTCTCTTTCTGATAGATGTGAAATTACCTTAGTAGGACAGTGTCCCAAGGATATCTTCATTAATTGATATTTAAAAACAGAACTATTGGCATCTGTCAAATGCTTTGACTTAGTAAGGATGTAGACTGATATTCTGAAGCATTAAGAAAGCCATATTTGCAATAATGTTGCTCAGCTATGACATGGTTAAGCATAGGCAAAGACAACTTATATCATATACTTAAAATGATATTGTAACAGATCTTGCTTAAGGAAGAAAGGTGATTTGTCTTCAGTACACTTAAGACAAAGTAGAACAGAATGGAGATAACTTTGGTGTTTTTACCCTTATAGATCCCTATGACTTTCAGAAACAGGAGACATCTATGTGATGTCAAGGTCTGAAAAATTTGGGAAAGTATAAGTCTAAACCTCACTGAATATTTCAAGGATTATGTTATAGATTGATGGGATATAATTATAAGGAGAGTAAAACATTCACAATCACTTTGGAGGGTTAATGTCTGAGAAAAATGACTTGCTAAGCAGCTATAATAATTCTGAGAGAGATCACATTTACATTTTTCTAATAACACAATTCATGTAATTCTTTATGCCACATAAATCCTTTCCACATACTTCCAGATATTTGGCTTCCATATGCTCAATGGAATCTATAAAATGAGCTCAAATCTCCCTGTCTATGGATATTTTTCTGTTAGTTAACTTCTTCTCACAACCTCTAGTAATAATACTATGTCATTTGGATTTAGCATCCTAAATAATTGTTCCACCATTCTTACCATCTTATTTGACAAATGCTACAGGTAATCATTTAATTATTTACACACATTCCTTACATATATTCTATTAAGTAATCTATATTTTATAGCATACCACATCTAATTTTCTCATTTTCTATTTGATGACTAAAAATTAAGGCAAGATTTCAATATAAAGGCAAATAATTGCTACAAGGAGAGTTTTATATATTTTCCCCCAAAGAACCCCACTCTTGTTAATTCTTTCAAATTGCTGAACATGTTTTCCTTAAGAGACTCAGTCTTTATTTTTTCAGTTTTTTGTTTGTTTTTTTTTTTTTGTTTTTTGAGGTAGGGTCTCACTCTAGCCCAGGCTGACCTGGAATTCACTATGTAGTCTCAGGGTGGCCTCGAACTCATGGCGATCCTCCTACCTCTGCCTCCCGAGTGCTGGGATTAAAGGCATGCGCCGCCATGCCCGGCTTATTTTTTCAGTATTTTTATGTGGCTAAAAATCCATTTGAATGAGTTTGGTGATAACTATGACAGCAGTCCTGTCAAACATGGAAACATGTGCTCAGTCATTATAGAGTTTGAAAGCCCCTATCCCTTCTAAAGTGTGTTTTGCTTTGGAAGATATGTATAGTGGCTAAAATTTTGGAATGCTATTGGGAACAATACTCAGAGCAATCATTTTAGCTGTCTATTGAGGTCATCCAGGAAATTACAGGAACCAAACTAGATAACACTTTGTCCAAGACAGCTCTCATAACACCTTCTAAGAGGTTCTGTGTAACTGAGAACATTTTATTTTCCAGCATTGCCATAGTAGTATATACATATGTTAAAGAATCTCAGTGCCTTCAGAGCAAGTCACTGAGGATCCAAATGCTCGGAGTTGGTGCTTACTGGCAGAGGAGAAAGGCCAACAAGCCAGCTTCAAAATGGTGTGAGCAGGAACAGTGCATAATTAAAAGCCATCTGCATGTCTTGTGTGCCCCTTTCTGTGTGTGAAATAGGGCCAGCACTATGCAAGTCTTTAAAAGCTCCTTTCAAAATTTCAAATCCTTCTTGAGACATTATCCCACAGTGCAGAGAATGAGACAGACAAAAGTATTCATGACCAATTCCCTCCCACTTTTTATTTTCTCATAAGATGTGTGAGTGATTTAGAACCAAATTAACATAATTCTATGCCACCATGCTAGAAATGCTTATTGTTAATTTAAAAATATTCTATAATTCATGTAAAAATTAAGTTGTAGGAGCTAACAAAATAGCTGTTGTGTGCATCCATGAAGACTTTAATCAAAAGGTCATTCTGATTTCTAATGGAGGCTCTGTCCTACTCCCACCACTGTGTGGTGGTAACTAAACCTTCAGATTCAAAAACTATATATATTTAATCTTAGAAATGCTATTTCTGTTTGTAAAAGACAAATTATTTTAGATAAGTATTGGGTCCATGGAAAAATTAAGAGAAAGTCACAAAGATATTGCATATGCCTTTTATCCTCACTGTCAATATTCTTCACCAGAGAAGTTTCCTCATTTCATATTTAGGACCAACTTGATTTCTACACACACACACACAGACACAGACACACACACACACACATGCACAACATGTTTTCTTTGCTAGGAGGTAGCTGGTGAGAGAGTCCCTCATTAGTGCATGTAGCTGGTCTGATTTTTACTATGCACACATTTAACATGTTTTTTTTTTTTTTTTTTTTTTTTTTTTTTTTTTTTGCTAGGAGGTAGCTGGTGAGGGAGTCCCTCATTAGTGCTTGCAGCAGGTCTGAGTTCTTACCTGTGATGCTCTTTCTGGTTGCTTGCTGAAGGGAATATGTATTCAGCAGGAATTTCAGAAGACTTTTAATCATACATAATCAGTATCATCCAAGAACAAATTTTCTTGTTATGTTTGTGATTTGGGGTGCTAGAGGGGTAATCTGGATTGCTGTTGAGGGGAAGTTAGTCACAATGCCCTCAGAAGTCTCTTCCAACTATAGCAGTCGATTAATTTATTGAGATCTTACTTTAGAATATTGTATGTCAATAATCAATAAGAGGATGCAGGGCTATGATATAAATGCATATCAGAATATGCAAAGATCTTGAATTTAAAAAAGTATCTCACCTGTAGAGTTGTGTGACTGTTCCACATGATCTGAATATTTGCCATGACACAGAATGTTTTATTTGATATTTCAACCCCAACTTCTGAAGTTAGGTTTAATACTCCTTATAGTGAGTTAATGTTTAGGATGCTAATGATTGATATTCTAAAATATATCAATTCTAAGTTTCCATGGGCCCAAATGTTAGAAGAGCATCCTGTCTCCCTTTAGAGTTACCTCCTGCATTTACTGATGTCTCTCTGGTCACTTTCAGTTTTTTTTTTTTCTTTCGAGGTAGGGTCCAGGCTGACCTGGAATTCACTATGGAGTGTCAGGGTGGCCTTGAACTTACAGTGATCCTCCTACCTCTGCCTTCCCAGTACTGGGATTAAAGGCATACGCCACCATGCCTGGCACTTTCAGTTATTTTCGTCACTCATTGAAGCTGCCAGAACTCTGTTATTCCCTTTCTTTGAAGTCAGAGGTCTTGGAAACCCATAACTTTATCTGAATTATGTGGCTCCAGGTTATATGTGGGGTAAATTGTCTGAAGCTTGCAATCCATCCAGTTGGGGTTTGCTCTAAGAGAAGAAGCCATGCTATCTTCCTGTGTTCACACCTGTTTTCTAGCTCAGAGTTTATCGTCTCATGAGATGATTCAGAGGAGTGCTGTATCTCCTGCAGAGAAACCCTCATCTCCTCCCCTGACAGAGAGAGTGGTCCAACTTCAATGGACTCAACAAGACCATTAGAAATTAGTATTACATAAATATCAGGGTGATATAATCATTTTTAATGCATGGATGACCCAGTCAAAGGACTTTCTGAATTGATATTCATGTGCAACTTACAGAAATGGAAATAAAATTGTGTTAACTCCCCCATTCACTCATATAATATTTTATAACTTTAAAAAATTACATCTCAGGCTGGAGAGATGGCTTAGTGGTTAAGGTGCTTGTCTGTTAAGCCTAAGAACCCATGTTAAACTCTCCATATCCTATGTAAGCCAGATGCATAAAGATGAGGCACGTGCAAGGTCATACATGCCCACCAGGTGATACAAGCATATGGAGTTTGATTTCAGTGGCTGAGGCCCTGGAACACCAATTATCTCTGTCTCTTTCAAATTAAAAAAGAAAGAATTTTAAAATTACATCTCTTTCATGTTTTGGTGCTCCCACAGCACCTCCTAATTGTAGGATGCTATTTAACACTGCTTATGATGTATCCCATTTAGAGAATAACATAATAAGTCTTATAACTTATTTTGCAATAGTTATGTAGCTTTGGTAATCAAGATTACAAATACAAGGTAGCTCATTTTATCCATAACTACTACTTATTTCATGCCTACAATATGTCATCCTACTAACAAATCTCCAGAGACTATGAAAAGAATATGAAAACTTTGAATAAAAGTATTATCATTTGAAATCATGGGATTGAGATGGTCATAAAATTATTCATTTTAGTTTATAATCAAGATAATAAGAAACAAATAGTTTACTAAAAAATCATGTTCAAAGAAGTATAATAAATGTCATTGGAGTCATTGGAAATATGAATGAAATAAGTTACTTTCAAAATTATGAAAGTCAAGATGACAAACTTTTGTACACTGCTATTTATACACAAATTTTCCAGTTGGCTTTTGTACTAACAAACCAAAAAGGTAGATTTCTCAGTGTTTCTGCTTTCCTCTTGACAAAGGCAAAGTGTTGTTGTCTTACCTTATTTTCTTGTTTTCCCCATGCTATAATATGAAAGCAACCCTTTTATTAAAAAAAACTGAAATTATTTAGTTGAAGTAGTTCAAGCCTATAAAGCAAGGTCTGTGAATCCATTGTTTAAGTGGTGCTTTAGATAATCAGAAGCTATGGTTTCAAGGATTTTGGTAGTGAAAAAAATTTAATTGCTTATTTCATTTACATCGATGACTGCTGACACAAAGGGATTAACTATTATTTCAGAAGTGGATGCTGCTTTTTAAATTGCTTCTCAAAACATTTGTTAAGTTCAAGATTTCATTGTACTTCATGTTTGCCACCACAAACAAGAAGCTATGCTTTTAGATCACAGAAGACTTTGTGTCCTTTACTTTCTGCACATTTTTAATGTAATTTTTGCAAAGAGCAAATGGAAGCTACACTCTATTCATTTATTCATCTCTCCATATACCCAGAAAATATTTCTCTAATGTTCTCTATGAACTAACCATAGCTGGGATAGTGATAACAGTAAGCATACCTTGTGAATAAGGGATGAAGTTTGTCCAGTTCTTGAGTATAAGGAAAGGAAGGCCTATTGTTAACTTAGTATGTCCCTAATGCCAGGGAGCATCTCCTTTCTCCAGGCTGGGTGTCAATCCCCAAGGAGCTCCTTTAGGAGGTACCAAGAAAGACAATTATTTCAAATTTGGATGGAATTCACAGGATATGTGGGCTTAGTCTACACTCTATGGGCCTCAGCCCCAGAGAAATTTCTTAGCATGGGCTGATGAGAGTCTGTGGTAATGGGAAATGGGTCTGCTATTGAAAAAGAAAACAGTATTCATAATCCAGAAATGTGCCTGGAAGCAGTAGGGACTGACTTACAGGGTACACTTTGAGATGTACTAATATGGATATTAAGGGAGTATAAAACAGGGTAATGAAGTTGGATATATGAATGCCATAATTTGAAGAAAGTGAAATTTTGATGGTTGTGTAGATGAAGAACAAAGACATTGGGTTCAAACTCAGGATTGTACTACTTCATTTGACTGTGTGTGTGTGTTCATGTGTGTTTGGGTGTACACAGGTGTGGGTATATGTGCAAAGTGTACATATGAAGGGCAGAGAACAATCATAGGTGCTGTTCCTCAGGCATCATCCATCTCTCTTTTACTTATCCATCTTTCTTGATACTGTGTTTCTTGCTGGCCTGGAATTTATCCAGTAGGCTAGATGGGCTGGCCAATGAGCATACAAATAAGCCTGTTTCTCTCTCCCTAGTTCAGAGATCACAAACATACACCAACACTCCTGGTTGTTTTGACTTGAGTCCTGGGTACCTCAGGTCCTCATGCTTCTGCAAAGAAGTCCCTTTAATGCCTGAGCTATCTCCTCAACCCTCTTTTGACATCTTTTCTAACCATCTATAAACATTCCTATGACAAGATAGATATTTTCCTTCCTTACTGCATACATGCTGAAAACATAAAGTAGAACACTTTCTGAAAAAGCAAAATGTTTCAGTCAACAATGAGAAGGTGATTTAAAGTTGAACTCTGACTCTCTGTCCTTTGTTCATGTTACACTATTCACAAATTCAGTGACAAGGTGTCTCTTTGGCTTAATTATGATAAATGTAGTAATTGAAGTACATGGTTTCATTACTCGAGAGGAGATAATTAAATAGAGAATTGCACTATTAGCCAACTTTTAGCATGCACATCATGCTTATGATATATGATATTGTGATTTCTCTATACATTGCTTGGATAAAATATTTAGTCAAATCTTCAAATTAAAGGTCATTAAGAAATACTTTAGATATAGAAATCATCCCCTCAAATCACTTAGGGACTTTGAAAATTTTATAAACATAATACAGGCCATAGACTTCCTTTTTGATGAATAGTTTTCTTGTCAGTAGATTGGTAATTCTTCCTTGTACCTACAATTTCAGTGGAAATAAATTGAAAATTAAAGTAGATAGGATAAGAGCATAGTGACACTTTGGTTTTAAAGTTTCTCTCTCTTTCTCTCTCTTTTTTTTGATCAGGAAATTATACAGTATAAAGATAGAAGAAAAGCTCCAATGAGACTCTCAGTAAAACTAGAAGACAGAACTCAGAAACCCTAAGTTCTGTATTATTGTAGTCCAAGAAAATGAGATAAACATTGAGTTCATGGAGATAGTGGGATTTTGAGGCTGACATTGAGATAGAAGAATAGGGGAATCAGGAAGGGACCCTATCGTGGTAGATCTTAGAAGTCAGAAACAAAATTTATTCCCAAAAGGAGCAAGGACCTCCCTCACTGAGAAGTTGTATGAAGTAGAATGTGATGGAACAGAGTATAATTGTTTAGGGAGGTAGGAAAACAAGTTTCAGAGGCATCTTGCACAGATGGGCATAGTGACACATGCCTTTAATCCCAGAACTCAGCAGGCAACAATAGGAGGATGGCTATGAGTTCAAGACTACCCTGAGACTACATAGTGAATTCTAGGTCAGCCAGAGCTAGTGAAACACCCTATCTCAAAAAACTAAAAACCAGAAACCAAACAACAACAACAACAAAAAAAACAAAACAAAGCATTTTGTGAAAAAGAGGAGGTTATTTATTTTGGAAAATTCATGTTCCCAAAGAGAGTAAACACTTTGAAAGGCAAGCAACATAGCTTGCAGTGTTAGTGACAAGTAAAGGAACCAGTGGTAGTTGGAATTGCAGATAGAAGCTATTCTGAATCATCATAGTGCTAAGAGATGAAGAGGTAAAGAGATGAGTTCTAGTGTAAGTCATCAGCTACCTTGGAAATAATAAGAGATCCTAGAAAGACCCAATTCATTTATGTAGATAAACATACTATAAGAGATGTATGCAAAGTAGCACCCAAATACTGCTGTAAAGAAAATTCCTGCTTGTATGGTCAGTGCATGGGTGGACATGGCGGTCTGGAGTGAGTAGGCTGGACATATTTCTGCACTCCTCCCACTACTTGGGTCTGAGTTCCTTGCACAGTCAGTGTGTGGGAAGGTACAGCCATCTGGAGTGAGTATGTCAGACACCTGTGTATGGGCTTCTCCACCCTCCCCAGTCTAGGTTGCCTGCACTGGTCTATGTCCTAGAGGCCACAGCATGAAGTAGGCCAGATCACTGTTCCCTTACTCCTCCTAGTCCCCTGGTCCTGGTAGATTGCATTGTGCCTTGCTTAGGGAGGAGGCCTGGGCCCCATGTGAGCTGTGGAATCAGGCCCTTTGCTCTGGTATTTTGACTGGCCACTAAGTACCAACATCCCTGTTCATCTGAGTCAGAGGGTAAACAGGCCAAAGGACACAAACTTGCTTCCTCTTCAATAAAATAAAGAGTCTTCCTAAAATGGGTAGACAACAATGCAAAAAAGCCAACAAAAGTCAGAAAATTGAGAGATATCCACCAAGGATGCCCAGTCCTACTACAGAAGCCTCCAGTGAAATCATAGAGAAAACACAAATTAATTCCCCAAATGAAACCACAACAACCAATGAGAACCTGATAAAAATCACTGAACTTGAAGAACACTATCAAAGAATCAACCATTGTATCAATTAAATTGAACAGAATCATCTCCTAGAGCATTCAGCCTTTGACAGTAAGCTTAACTTGATTGAAGAAAATGTTAGAATACTCCAAAGAGATATGAATAAATTGAAGGCAAGTCAAGAAATGGAAGACCTCAACAAGAAGTTGATTAAGCTTAATGAAGACTTGATCAAATGCAAGAATGAACTCCAGGAACCATCAAGAAAATAATATTTCAAATTGAAATCATACTCAAAAAAGAGATGGACATGATATAAAACAACACAACAGAAAACAAAAACCAAATAGAATTTATAAAAACCTCTCTAGAATTTCCCACCAACAGAGTTACTCATGTGGAACACACAAACTCTGACCTGGAAGATAGGACAAAAGAAATTAATTGAGAGGCTAAAACCTTTGCTAAGTTCAAAAAATCAAGTGAACAGAATATGAGAGAACTGTGGGAAACTTTAAAACAACCAAACATCTGGATCATGGGTATACCAGAAGGAGAGGAAATCCAGAACCAGAGGCATAAAGGATGGAAGGGGAGGGGGGGGGCATCAAAGTGGTGGGAAACACAAATCTAGACCCAAATGGCAATGGTACCATAAGTTTCTACTTACTAAAAGACAGACCAAATGGCTGATCCTTCACCAGGCCCTTACAGAGAACACCTGAACCACAAGACACTGGAGAGGGTAAGATCAAGACTAACCTTAATCTTCTACATCTTCCCTCCCTCACTTCCCCTCTCCCTATCTCTCTCTCTCTTATCTCTAACTCTTGTATATTAGTTATCTTTTTCCTCATTTTCTTAGTGGGCACTGACCTGTAACTCCCAGCACCAGCATGGGGCTATCATCCACAATGGGCTTTTGATCAGAGAGACCTGCAAGGTTTCCAAAAGACAGACAGATTTCTGTCAGAGTACTTGATGACCCACCAAAGGCTAGTGATAAGACCCTACTGCTGAAGACACCTTATGTGATTGACATGCAAATTAGAATGGCATGGCTGGAATTTGGAAGAGAGTCAGTCCCCAGACAGTCAGCGTGTCTAGTGCCAGAAGGTGCTACATGGGCGACTGGGGGAAAATGACCTATATCTGTCCAAGCAACGCATGGTCTAACCTACTTAGCAGCAAATAACTGGTTGTGATGCCCACACAAGTGCAGTGGTGGCACACAGCCATGGTGGGGAACCAACTGCTCTCAATTTGGCTAACTGATCCCCTCACTGGTATGGGACCAATAGCTGGAGCTGGGAAACAAGTCAGAACCATACCCAAACATAAGCCCACTCTCCAATATCAAGCTAACATCAATTGTGGGCTACAAGAGGGCCTACACCTATTAAATTCTCTATAAAAAAAAAAGGGGGGTTATCTCATTTGTCCTGATGCTAACTTACTCTCCGTTGGAGAATCTGCTTCTCTTTTTCAAATAGATGTAGATTCTAAGGAGAGAGCCACCCCATCATACCTCAAAAGGGCCCCGGCTGAAACTAAGAAAAATTGGAGAAACAAGCAAGGGCACTGTTTGCCTGATGAACCGGATACCAGCACAAGGGGGAAAGAGATCAGCACAGAGAAAAATCAACTCCTACCAAATCAGAGAGCCAGAGCCTCAGAGGGCCCCAACACCTCATCACTGAAGCAGACCAAAAATGAACCCAACATGGCTCAGGGAAATTTTGCGGAAGAGGGGGCAGAAAGAATGTCAGAGCCACATGTTGGGTCATGATATGCAGAGACATTTAGCTTACCCATAACTGTGGGCTAACTCCACAATGCATGACCCATATACCTCAACAAGGAGGGGCCAAGGGGAGGGGATAGGTCATGGATGAGCCTAATAATGGTACCAAACTGACTGTAAAAAAATAAAATAAAATAAAATAAAATAAAATAAAATAAAATAAAAAAACCACACTCAACACAATTATTGAAGAAAAATTTCAGAATCTTGAAAAAGAGAGGCTGGTCCAGATACAAGAAGCCCACAGAACACCAAACAGGCAGGACCAAAGAAGAAACTCTCAAGACACATCATAATTAAAACTCTTAACAACGAAAAAAAGGAAAAGTGTTAAAAGTAGCAAGACAGAAGCAATTCACAACATACAAAGGAAATCCCATTAAAATAACATCAGATTTCTCAATGGAAACCCTGAAAGCCAGAAGGGCCTGGAATGGAACACTTCAAAGTCTGAAAAACTATGATTTCCAACCCAAACTAATTTACCCAGGAAAAGTATCCCTCATTATAGATGGTGAAAGAAAAACCTTCCTTGAAAAAGGTCAATAATATGATTATATGAACACAAAGCCAAACCTACAGAGAATACTTGAGGGAATACTCCACACAGAACAGTCAAACAACCAATCTCAAGAGCCAACAAGAAGAAGATCACAATAACCAATATAAACCAGGCTCAAAACAATACATAACACAAATAAGCACCCAACCCCATAAAACACCTCATCATGGCAGGAATTAATTCAAAGCTCACAGTATTGACATTAAACATTAATGGTTTTAACTGAACCATCAAAAGATGCAGGTTATCAGGGTGGATCAAAAACTGGACCCTTCTATCTGCTGTCTTCAAGAAATCCACCTCACTACTAAAGATAGACACCTCCTCAAGGTGGAAGGTTGGAAAATGATATTCCAAGCAAATGGAAATAAAAATAAAGAGGATGTTACTATATTAACATCTGATAAAATAGACTTCAAATTAAAAGTAATGAAAAGGACAAAGAAAGCCACTTCTTACTCATTAAAGGAATGATCCTACAAGAGCACATCACAATCATAAATATATATGCCCCAAACACAGGGGCACCTCAGTTTATAAAACAAAATCTACTCGACAATAAAACAGAAATAAACACCAACACCATCATAGTTGAGACAAATATACTCCACTGTCATCAACAGACAGATCATATAAGCAGAAAATCAACAGGGAAACAATAAGCTCAACAACATCATAGGTCTGCTAGACCTAATGGATATCTACAGAACTTTCCACCCCAACTCTACAGAATAAACATTCTTCTCAGCAGCCCATGGAACCTTCTCCAAAATCGAACATATATTAGGCCATAAATCATGCCTTCATAGTGTCAGAAAATTGAAGTGACTTCCTGCATCATGTCAGATCACATTGTTTTAAAGCTAGAAATGAACAACAAGAGACACATCAAGAACTCCACCAGCTCCTGGAGACTAAACAACACACTTTTAAATAATGAATGGGTCATGGAAAAATCAAAAAAAGAAATTGTAAAATTTCTAGATTTGAAAGATAATGAAAACACAACCTACCAAAACTTATGGGTCTCAGTGAGGGCAGTCCCAAGGGGAAAATTCATAGCCCTAAATGCCTTCATTACAAAGACAGACAGATCACAAATCGATAACCTGATAGTCCACCTAAAGGTGCTGGAAAAACAAGAAGTATCCAACCCAAAGAGCTCCACTTGGAAAGATATAAGATCAGGGCAGAAAGTAATGAATTGGGAACTAATAAAACAATTTTAAAAAATCAATGAAATGAACAGCTTTTTTTTTTTTTTGACAAAATAGACAAGATTGACAAACCCCTGGCCAAAGTGATCAAGCACAAAAAAGGAGAAGGCTCAAATTAACAAAATCAGAAATGAAAAAAAGAGAGATCACTGCAGACATCAAAGAAATTAGAAGAATCATCCAGGCATACTTCCAAAACCTCTACTCCACAAAATTAAATAATCTCAAAGATATGGATGAATTCCTAGACACATACCACCTACCCAAATTAACTCAGAGCAGATTAATCTCCTAAAAAAAAAATCCTATGACATCCATGGAGATTGAAAAGGTAATAAAAAACCTAACCAAAAAGAAGAGCCCAGGACTGGATGGCTTCTCAGCTGAATTCTACCAAAGCTTCAAAGGAGACCTGAAACAAATTTTTCTCAAACTATTCTGCATAATTGGAAACCAGGGACTCCTTTCCAAATCCTTTTATGAAGCTAATACCAAGACCAGACAGAGATGCAACGAGGAAAGAAATTATAGGCCTATATCCCTAATGAACTTAGATGCAAAGATCCTGAACAAAATCCTTGCAAACCAAATTCAATAACACATCAAAAGCATTATCTACCTTGGTCAAGTAGGCTTCATCCCAGGGATGCAGGGATGGTTTAACATATGGAAATCAGTCAATGTAATACACCACATAAATAAACTGAACCATAATAACCGCAAGATCATTTCAATTGACATAAAGGAGGCCTTTGACAAAATATACCACTACAAAATCAATGCACTGGAAAGAATAGGAATAGAGGGTTTATATCTCAACACAATAAAGGTTATATATAAAGCTCCCAAAGCCCAAATAATTCTTAGTGGGGAAAACTCAGGAGTTCCTACTGAGATTGGGAACAAGACAGGGGTTCCCACTCTCACCACTGCTCTTCAACATAGTACTAGAAGTACTAACCCAAGCAATAATATTGAAGAAATAAGTGGGATTCAAATTGGAAAAGAAGAAGTCAAGTTAGCCCTATTTGCATATGACATGATTTTATATATAAGTGACCCAAAAGTCTCCATCCCAAAACTTTTAAAGGTGATAAATTTCTTCAGCAAAGTGGCACAATACAAAATTAATGCACAAAAATCAGTAGCTTTTCTATATGCATAGGACAAATATACAGAGAAAGAAATCAGTAAGGCTGTCCCATTTTCAATAGCCACAAAAAAATTAAATACCTTGGAATAACACTAACAAATGGTGTGAAAGAACTAAATAATGAAAACATAAAAACCCTCAAGAAATAAACTGAGGAGGACTTGAGAAGATGGAAGGACCTCCCATGTTCCTGGATAGGTAGAATTGATATTGTAAAAATGGCAATTATACCAAAAACAATATACAGATTTTGCACAATGCCAATAAAAATACCAGTGTCATTCTTCACTGAGACTGAAAAAATTTATCTCAAAATTCCTATCGGATGGCAAAAAGCCTTGGATATTTAAACATATCCTCAGCAACAGAAATCTCCTGGTGGTATATTACAAAGCCATAGTGACAAAAACAGCATGGTACTGGAATAAAAACAGAACCATAGACCAATGGAACAGAATTGAAGACCCAGGCCTTAGGGCAAGCAACTACAGCTACTTGATCTTTGACAAAGGTGCCAAAAATGCAGACTAGAGGAAAAACAGCATCTTCAACAAATGGTGTTGGAAAAATTGGATGGCCAAATGTAGGAAAATGAAATTAGACCCACTCATTTCTCCATGCACAAAAATCAAATCCAAATGGATTAAAGACCTCAATATAAGACTTGAAACTCTTCAACTACTGGAAGAAAAAATAGGAAGCACTCTCCATGATATAGGACTGGGAAAAGACTTTCTGAACAAAACCCCAGTAGCCAAGGAAATTAAATAAGAACCCAACCAATGGTATCTCATGAAGCTAAAAAGCTTTTGCACAGACAAACATACCATAAGCAGAGCCAATAGATTACCCACTGAATGGGAGAAAATCTTTGCCAGCTATACCACTGATAGAAGCCCAATATATAGAATCTACAAAAAAGTAAACAATAAAAACATCAAATAACCCACTCCAAATGTGGGGCAGAGAACTAAATAGGGAGTTCTCAGAGGAAGAATTACAAATGGTTAACATACACTTAAGAAAATCCCGGACTTCCGGCCAAGATGGCGACTGCCTAGCTGCGCTGCAAATCCTGGGGAAAGAAAGGCAAGATATTAAGGGTATATAGTGGCTTTTAGGGGAGAGAAATCTGGGAGGGCACAGAGGTGGGGGAACAGGGAATTGCTGATCCCCTTGCGGGCGGGTAGGCACCCCTCGCCCCAAATAACCACCATGTTCAAAGCTCCACCCCTGTTGCTGCTGCTGCTCCAGAGCCCGCACGGCTGCCACCGCGCGCCGATCGTTCCCTGCGCGTGGAAGCTTAGACTGCTCTGCACCCTTGTCCACTCGCCCACCTACTAAGTGTGCCCAGTCCCACAGCAGCTGCCCCACAAGCTCAGATTGTATCTCTCGTTTGCGTCAGCTCAGGTGCCACCCCCTACCTGCCTGCCGCACCAGCGGGCTGCCATTGTCCTGTGGCGGGGGAGTGCAGACTGTTTCCAGTTCCCAGCGTTCCCAGCCAAAGTCTGGGCGGCTTCAGTGCTTGGTGCCTCAGTGCCACTCGTAGCTCGAACGCAGGCAGCTGTGGTACATTACCGCTTGAGAACTCAAGCAATTTTGGCGCCCCTGCCAGGTAGTAGATAGGCGGCTTTGGTAAGTGAGATTGTTCCCTGCGTACGGAAGCTTAGACTGCTCCGCACTCTCGTCCACTCGCCCTCTGTCTGCCGTGCGACTGTCTACAATTGTCCTGTGGCGGGGGAGCGCAGACTGTTTCCGGTTCCCAGCGTGCCCAGCCAGAGTTCGGGCGGCATCAGTGCTTGGTGCCTCAGTGCCACTCCTAGTTCGAACGCAGGCAGCTTTGGCACATTACCGCTTGAGAACTCAGGCAACTTAAGCGCCCCTGCCAGACAGTAGATAGGCAGCTTTGGCAAGTGACAGCCAAAGCCCAGGCTTCTTGGCAACGCCCCCAGGCTGCATAAGATTCCCATTGTTCTTGAGCCCAGGCTGATACGCCCACTTATCTGCCCATACACTGTCATGGGCAGAACACAGCACAAAAGAAATAACATGAAAAATCAAATGCAAGAAAATCCAGTTAGATCACCCAGTCCCACAATGAATACATCTAACCAAAACATAGAAGAACCAATAGGACCAGAACACCAAATTGAAGCTATGAGCAATGCAACTCTAACCAACCTATTGGTAGAACTTGCAGGAAAGCAACAAAGGGCCGACAATCGTGTGGATGCTGCCATCACTAAACTAGAACTAATAGATAAGAAATTGGAAGGATTAGATAAGAAAATGGAAGGATTTCAAAGAGAGTTAAGAGATTTGAGGGAGAGTGAAAAAAAAGAAGACCTTAAAAATCAGCTGGCCATGCTAAATGAAGACATAAAGAAATGCAAGGATGAACTCCAAGAATCATCAAGAAAATCAGAAAATGATGTGAAAAGGGAGCTAGACAGAGGGATGGAAATTATACATAGAAAAATAATAGAAAATGCAAACTTAATTGAACAAGTCCAAAACTCACTAGAAGCTCTCAAGAATAGAGTCAGCCAAGTGGAGGATAGAAACTCTGATCTGGAAGACAAGATGGAAGAAACAGTTAGAGAGTTCAAAAATTTCAGTAAGTTTAAAAGCTCCTGTGAACAGAACATGAGGGAATTGTGGGATACAGTTAAACGTCCCAATATCAGGATCATTGGAATACCAGAAGGAGAAGAAATCCAGACCAAAGGCATGGAGAACTTATTTAACAAAATAATTGAAGAAAACTTCCCCAATCTCTTAAAAGAAAGGCCCATCAAGATACAAGAAGCCAATAGAACTCCAAACAGACTGGACCAAAGGAGAAACTCTCCAAGACATATTATCATTAAGACTCTAAACATTGACACCAAAGAGAAAATCCTAAAAGCAGCTAGGGAAAAACAGCACACCACCTTCAGAGGTAACCCCATCAGAATTACTTCAGACTTCTCAATGGTAACCCTGAAAGCTAGAAGGGCCTGTAATGAAACACTGCAAAGTCTAAGAACCTATGGCTTCCAACCCAAACTACTCTACCCAGAAAAAGTACCCCTCATAATAGATGCTGAAAGAAAAACTTTCCATGACAAAACTCAGCTTTACAATTATATGAACACAAAACCAAACCTACAGAGAGTATTTCAGGAAATTCTCCACAGAGAAGAAAAAAATAATCAAACACAATTGCCTACAAGAAGCAGATCACAACAACCAAACTCAGAGTAGGCACAAAAAACTTCAATGTCCATGAAAACTCCAACCCACATTTACCATCGCAATATGGCAGGGATCAAATCAAATCTCACAGTCATTACCCTAAATATTAATGGCCTTAATTCACCCATCAAGAGACATAAGCTAACAGGATGGATCAAAAATTAGACCCCTCAATCTGTTGCCTTCAAGAAACCCACCTCACCATTAAAGACAGACATCTCCTCAGGGTGAAAGGGTGGAAAACAGTATTCCAAGCAAACGGGAATAAGAAACAAGCAGGTGTAGCTATATTAATATCGGATAAAATAGACTTCAAACCAAATATAATCAAAAAAGACAAAGAAGGCCACTTCCTACTTATCAAGGGAACGATCCATCAAGAGGATATTACAATCATAAATCTGTATGCACCAAACACAGGGGCACCACAGTTCATAAAACAAAACCTACTTGACAATAAAACAGAAATAACCACAAACACCATCATAGCTGGAGATTTCAATACACCATAATCAGTAATAGACAGCTCATCCAAACAGAAACCCAAGAGGGAAGTGAGAGAGCTCAACAAAACCATAGATCACTTAGACCTAACGGACATCTACAGAACCTTCCATCCCAAATCCACAGATTACACATTCTTCTCAGCAGTCCATGGAACATTCTCTAAAATAGACCATATATTGGGTCACAAAGACTGCCTCCACATATTTAGGAAGATTGACATAATTCCCTGCATGATATCAGATCACAATGCTATATTGCTAGAAATCAACAACAAAAGACCTACCAAGAATCCCAAAGGCACCTGGAAACTGAACAGCACACTTTTAAACAATAAATGGATAGTGGATGAAATAAAAAATGAAATTGCAAAATTTCTGGAATTGAATGACAATGAGAACACATCGTACCAAAACTTATGGGACACAATGAAGGCGGTCCTCAGGGGAAAATTCATAGCACTCAATGCCTTCATAAAAAAGACAGAAAGGTCCCAATCAATAACCTAACCATCCACCTAAAGGCACTGGAAAAACAAGAAAAATCCAACCCAAAGAGCTCCAGAAGGAAAGAAATAATTAAAATCAGAGCAGAAATCAATGAATTGGAAACCGAGGAAACAATTAAGACAATTGACAAAACAAAGAGCTGGTTCTTTGAAAAAATAAACAAGATTGACAAACCCCTGGCCAATCTGATCAAGCAAAAAAAGGTGAAGCTTCAAATTAACAAAATTCAAAATGAAAAAGGAGAGATCACAACAGACATAAGTGAAATTGGGAGAATCATCAGGACTTATTTCAAAAACCTCTACTCCACAAAACTGGATAATGTGGAGGAGATGGATAAATTCTTGGACGCTTACCATCTACCAAAGCTAAACACAGAGCAGATTAATCACCTCAATCAACCCATCACACTCATGGAGATTGAAAAAGTAATAAAAAACCTCCCAAAAAAGAAGAGCCCAGGACCAGATGGCTTCTCAGCTGAATTTGATCAAACCTTCATGGAAGAACTCAAACCAATCTTCCTCAAACTGTGCCACACAATTGGTGAACAGGGAAAGCTACCCAACTCCTTTTATGAAGCTAGCATCACCCTAATTCCAAAACCAGGCAGAGATGCCACAAGAAAAGAAAACTACCAGCCTATTTCCCTGATGAATTTAGATGCAAAGATCCTAAACAAAATCCTTGCAAACCGAATCCAACAACACATCAAAACCATTATCCACCTTGACCAAGTGGGATTCATTCCAGGAACACAGGTGTGGTTCAACATATGGAAATCTGTCAATGTAATACACCACATAAACAAGGTTAAACATAAAAACCACACGATCGTTTCGATAGATGCAGAAAAGGCCTTTGACAAGATTCATCATCACTTCATGTTCAAAACATTGGAGAGAGTTGGCATGGTTGGTTCATATCTTAACCTAATAAAGGCAATATACGAAGCTCCGAAGGCCCAAATAATACTTAATGGAGAGAGACTGGAGGAATTCCCATTAAGATCAGGAAGAAGACAGGGTTGTCTATTCTCACCTCTGCTTTTCAATATAGTACTGGAAGTCCTAGCTCAAGCAATAAGACAGGAGAAGGAAATAAAAGGGATACAATTTGGAAAGGAGGAAGTTAAGTTAGCTTTATTCGCTGATGACATGATTATATATGTAAGAGACCCGAGAGACTCCATCCCAAAACTCCTCAAGGTGATTAACTCCTATAGCAAAGTAGCAGGATACAAAATCAATGCACAAAAATCAGTAGCCTTCCTTTATGCAAAGGACAAAGATACAGAAAAAGAAATAAGGGACACAGTCCCAATTTCAATTGCAACAACAAAAAAATAAAATACCTTGGAATAACGTTAACCAAGGAAGTGAAAGATCTATACAATGAAAACATAAAAACACTCAAAAAAGAAATTGAGGCGGACTTGAGAAAATGGAAAGACCTCCCATGTTCCTGGATAGGCAGAATTAACATTGTGAAGATGACAATCCTACCAAAGGCAATTTACAGATTTAATGCAATACCAATTAAAATCCCCACAGTGTTCTTCACAGAGATAGAAAAAATGATCTCAAATTTCATATGGAAAGGCAGAAGGCCTCGCATTTCCAAACATATCCTCAGCAAAAGAAATACCTCTGGATGCATCACCATACCTGATCTAAAGCTATATTACAAAGCCATAGTAATAAAAACAGCATGGTACTGGCATAAAAACAGGACTGTAGATCAATGGAATAGACTTGAGGACCCAGACTCTGGGTCAAGCAACTATAGCTACTTGATATTCGATAAAGGTCCAAACAATATAGGCTGGAAAAAAGACAGCATCTTCAACAAATGGTGCTGGACAAACTGGATAACCATATGCAGGAAACTGAAACTTGACCCACACATTTCACCATGCACTACACTCAAGTCCAAATGGATCAAAGATCTCAATATAAGACCAGAAACTCGAATACTACTGGAAGAAAATTTAGGAAGTACATTCCATGATATAGGAATGGAAAAAGACTTCCTGAACAAAACCCCAGTAGCTCATGAACTTAAACCATCACTCAACCAATGGGACCACATGAAGCTGAAGAGTTTCTTTACAAACAAGCATACAATAAGCAAAGCCAATAGATTACCCACAGAATGGGAGAAAATATTTGTGGGTTATCCAACTGATAGAGGACTAATCTCTAGAATCTACAAAGAACTCAAAAATCTAAACAGTAAGAAGTCAAACACCCCACTCACAAAATGGGGCAAAGAGCTGAACAGGCAGTTCACAGAGGAAGAAATAGAAATGGCAAACATACACTTAAGAAAATGTTCATCGTCCCTAATCATCAGAGAAATGCAAATTAAAACAACTATGAGATTCCACCTTACCCCAATAAGGATAGCAAGCATCAAAAAATCAAATAAAAATAAATGCTGGCGAGGATGTGGAGAAGTAGGAACACTCATCCACTGTTGGTGGGAATGTAGGATGGTACAACCACTTTGGAAAGCAATATGGAGACTTCTGAAAAAGCTGAGTATAGAGATACCAACAGACCCAGTTATTCCCTTACTGGGCATCTACCCTAAAACCTTCAAACCACAGACTAAAGAGATTTGCTCAACCATGTTTATAGCGGCTCAATTTGTAATAGCTAAGAGCTGGAATCAACCCAGATGTCCATCACTAGAAGAATGGATAACTAAGATGTGGTATATCTACACAATGGAATTCTATACAGCAGTAAGAAAAAATGACACAATGAAATTTGCGGAAAAATGGTTGAACCTGGAACAGATCATTCTCAGTGAACTTACCCAATCACAGAAAAAAAATCGCCACATAGTCTCACTCATCTACAGCACCTAACCTGAATCTACCGAAGATACCTTACATACCGAGCAAGCATCTCCTAGATTAGACACTAGGATGGAAGGGGAAGGAGGGGAGGGCATCAAAGGGGTGGGAAACACAAATCTAGACCCAAACAGCAATGGTACCATAATCTTCTACTTACTAAAAGACAGACCAAATGGCTGATCCTTCACCAGGCCCTTACAGGGAACACCTGAACCACAAGACACTGGAGAGGGTAAGATTAAGACTAACCTTAATCTCCTACATCTTCCGTACCTCACTTCCCCTCTCCCTGTCTCTCTCTCTCTCTCTTATCTCTAACTCTTGTATATTAGTTATCTTTTTCCTCATTTTCTTAGTGGGCACTGACCTGTAACTCCAAGATCCAGCATGGGGCTATCATCCACAATGAGCTTTTGATCAGAGAGACCTACAAGGTTTCCTAAAAGACAGACAGATTTCTGTCAGAGTACTTGATGATCCACCAAAGGTTAGTGGTAAGACCCTACTGCTGAAGATTCCTTATGTGATTGACATGCAAATTAGAATGGCATGGCTGGAAGTTGGATGAGAGTCAGTCCCCAGACAGTCAGCACGTCTAGTGCCAGAAGGTGCTACATGGGCGACTAGGGGAAATTGACCAATATCTATTGAAGCAACGCATGGTCTAACCTACTTAGCAGCAAATAACTTGTTGTGATGCCCACACAAGTGCAGTGGTGGCACACAGCCATGGTGGGGAACCAACTGCTCTCAATTTGGCTAACTGATCCCCTCACTGGTATGGGACCCATAGCTGGAGCTGGGAAACAAGTCAGAACCATATCCAAACATAAGCCCACTCTCCAATATCAAGCTAACATCAATTGTGGGCTACAAGAGGGCCTACACCTATTAAATTCTCTTTAAAAAAAAAAAAGTAAGGGTTATCTCATTTGTCCTGGTGCTAACTTACTCTCCGTTGGAGAATCTGCTTCTCTTTTTCAGATAGATGTAGATCCTAAGGAGAGAGCCACCCCATCATACCTCAAAAGGGCCCAGGCTGAAACTAAGAAAAATTGGAGAAACAAGCAAGGGGGCTGTTTTCCTGATGAACCGGACACCAGCAAAAGGGGGAAGGAGATCAGCACAGAGAAAAATCAACTCCTACCAAATCAGAGAGCCAGAGCCTCAGAGGCCCCCAACACCTCATCACTGAAGCAGACCAAAAATGAACCCAACATGGCTCAGGGAAATTTTGCGGAAGAGGGGGCGGAAAGAATGTCAGAGTCACATGTTGGGTCGTGATATGCAGAGACATTTATCTTACCCATAACTGTGGGCTAACTCCACAATGCATGACCCTTATACCTCAACAAGGAGGGTCCAAGGGGAGGGGGTAGGTCACGGATGAGCCTAATAATGGTACCAAACTGACTGTATTTGCTGAATACAGAACTGACTAATAAACTAATTAAAAAAAAAAAAGAAAAAAAAAAAAAGAAAATCCCTAAACATTAAGGAAAAGGAAATTAAAACAACTATGATATTCCACCTTACCCCAGTAAGGATAGCAAACCTGAAAAAAAAAATCAAATGAAAACAAATGTTGGTAAGGATGTGGAGAAATAGTAACCCTCATTCATTGTTGGTGGAAATGTAAGCTGGTACAACCACTGTGGAAATCAATTTGGAGACTCCTGAAAAGGATGAATATAGAGTTACCAGTGGACCCTGTTATTCCTTTACAGGAATTTACCCTAAAAGCTTCACATCTCGGTTCAGAAATATTTGCTCAACTGTGTTTATAGCTGCTCAATTCATAATATCTAAAAACAGGAATCAATCCAGGTGCCCATCATTGGATGAATGGATAACCAAGATGTGGTATATCTACATTATGGAATTCTACTCAGCAGTAAGCAAAAAGAATGACACATTGAAATTTGTAGAAAAATGGTCGAACTTGTAACAGATAATTCTAAGTGAACTCACACAATCACAGAAAGACAACCATCACATGTTCTCACTCATCTGCAGTTCCTAACCTGTATCAGCCCAAGTTGCTGACATAGCTGAATAGCATCTTGAGGCTTGGACAATAGGGAGGGTAAGGCTTGGGGAAATGGAAAGGGTTGGGGGGGTGGGTGTGAGTGAGACACAATATCTGAACCCACCTTGAACTGGTACCATAGAATCCTATATCTTGCAAGTCAGACTAAAAGGTGGAATCCTCAAGTGGACCTTAGAGGGAACACCTGAATTGAAGGTCCTGGAGAGAGTGAGACAAAACCTAACCTCAAATTCATTTGGTTTCTCTTTCTTCTCTGACTTTTTCTTTTCCCTTGGTGTGAGCCTATAATTCCCTGTACCAGGATGTGGTCTACACCCACAATGAGCTGTTGATCAGACAGACCTACACCTACTAGTTCTCCCAAAACAAACAAGACAGACTTCTGTCAGAGCACTTGATTACCCACCAGAGGTTAATTGTAAGACCCTGCTGCTGAAGACACTAAACGTTGTTGGCACACACCACAGAAAAACCTGTTTGGAATCCGGAGGAGAGCCAGTCCCCATCTATTGCTGGAAGGTGCTACATGAGCTACCTGGAGAAAGTGGCCAACATCTGTCCAAGCAACTCAAAGTCTAAGTGACTCAGTAGCAAACAACCTGACATGATGCTCACACAATGCAATAGTGGCACATGGTTGGTAACCAACTGCTCTTGGATTGGCTAATGAATATGCTCAGTGGAAAGGAAACCATATCTGGAACTGGGAAACAAGTCAGAATCATATCCAGATAATGTTTCTGCTTTCCATTGTCAAGCTCCCACAAACCTTAGATTATGAGTGTCTAAACCCTTTTAAGTCTCTCTGAATTAATAATGGTTATCCCATTTAACTGTTGCTGATTTTACTTTCCATTGGAGAATCTGCTTCTCTTTTTCAGATGGAAGCCTGACTTGAGGAGATAAAGGACCCAGCGCACTCCACCCAGTCCCCAGCTGATACCAGAGAGGAATTGGAGAAATGAGCAAGAATGCTGCTCTCTTAGTTAAGCTGATAACAGCACAGGGTGATGGACACTCAACACCTACTAAACCTGAGATCCAGACCCTCCTAAGTGCCTGTCACTGAAGTAGACTTAAAATGCTTCCAGCCTGGCTCAGGGAATTATGGGGAAGAGGGGATGGAATGACTTTTAGAGCCACAGGTTGGGACATTTTGCACAGAGACATTCCCTCTCCTCCATAACTTACTGCTGCCCCCATAATGCATGACTCACAACCCACATGGGGTTGACTTGCATCCCCAAGGAGGAAGGCCTCTTCAGAAAAGGGGCAGCAAGAAGGAAAGGATGGTACCAACATGTCTTGTTTACATACAAAATATGTCCATATCTAATAAGAAAAATCCTCAGTAGAAAATGATGACAGGAAACAGGTGAAAATTATAATTCAAAGAGATGGCTTAGCGGCTAAGCACTTGCCTGTGAAGCCTAAGGACCCCAGTTCGAGGCTCAATTCCCCAGGACCCACGTTAGCCAGATGCACAAGGGGGCGCACGCATCTGGAGTTCATTTGCAGTGGCTGGAGGACCTGGCACACCCATTCTCTCTCTCTCTCTTTATCTGTCTCTCTTTCTCTCTGTCTCTGTCAGTCTCAAATAAATAAATAAAAATGAACAAAATTGTAATTCAAGGCCAGGTGTGATGGTGCATGCCTTTAATCCCAGCAATTTAAATGTGATTTAAAAATATTTAATGTAGTAATCGCACCTTTGAAGGAATATCACAAAGCAGAGTCTGGAATTGCTTGGCAGTCAACAGAAGATATCAGCCAGACTGTTGGAGGAGTTGGGAAGGGAGTACCAGAAAGAAAGAGAAGAAAAAATAATGTAGAATTTGAGACTGAATTACAAGAAGCACAACAGGAAAGGTATACTTTAGGATACATAGTAAGACATGTGAAAGAAAGAAATGAGAAAAAGAAACAAATGAAACATATAAACAACAAAACAGAAGATACAGAGATAGGAGAAAGACAAGTAGCATATTTTAAAAATATGTTTTATTCATTTACTGGTGTGTGTGGTGGGGGGGGGGAGAAAATGGGTGTTCCAGGGCCTCCAGCCACTACAAATGAATTCCTGACACATGCACCACTTTGTGTATCTGGCTTTATGTGAGTCCTGGGGAATCAAACCAGGGTCCTTTGGCTTTGCAGGCAAGCACCTTAACTGCTAAACCATCTCTCCAGCCCAAGATAGCATATTTTAAATTGGAGTGTCCAATGGAAAATACCCCTAGAATGCAATCTAACAAATATGTAAAATATAGTTTACAAAAACCCTCTCAAGGAAGAGAATCTTAAGTGTTATACATGGAAAAGGTGCATTGTGTCTAATGGAAAAATGATCCAGGATGATCAATGCCAAGGTACACTAAAGTATAATTATCTATTAGACAGCTCAATGATCTGGTCATGCATAAGTTAAAGAAAACAAGAGCCGGGAGGAGGGGGACTCAGTGAATAAAGTGCTTGCCACACAAATGTGGTGACCTGAGTGAAGATCCCAAGACCCATGAGAAGGTAGCACATGGGTGTAATCCCAGAACCCCTAAGGTGAGATGAAGAGGGAGACAGAAGAATTCTTTGGAACATAAGAGGTTCATCACTACTGTGATGTACACAGTGGCAAATGACCATATATCCTGCCTCACATAAAATGGGAGGCAAGGACCCACACCGGACTTTGTCTTCTGACTTCCACATGTACACTATGGCACATATATATCCACACTCACACATATGAATGCACACATATGTATACATAGATATTATACACAGAGATTAAAAAATAAGAAAATCAGGCAGTAGTTAAGTTTCTCATTATAATATTGAATTTCAGATGATACTAGAAAACTATCTATAAGCTACTCAAGAAATAAACATAATTCTAGAATTTTATATGCAGTAAAGCTGTCTTTCAGGTATATAGCTCAATGCATAATATTCATATTAATTACTTCTGAAGGGAATTTGCTAGAGGGTGAACTGTTCTATACTAAAACACTAGTGAAACCAGAGCAAAATAACTGGTGCAAGTTAAAACCTAGATAATTCTAAGAAAAAAATCACAGGTAAGATAAGGGTGTTAGTGTGAAGTGTGGATGTTTATGTGCTCTGACAATGTACAAACACAGGTATAAAAATGTCTGAGAAAAGGTCCAAGACTTCTGTTTTTTAATTTTTCTGGTATATGTGTGTTTGTTTTTAGTTTCTGGGGTGTGTGTGTGTTTCTGATGTATATGTGTAAAGTATGTGATGTATGTGTGTGTATGAGATGTATATGTATGTGCAGATGTATGCACCCCATGTACAAACATGTGTAGACCAGAGTAGATCATCCTCCTTTATTGCTCTTCTACCTTCTTTCTTTTTTTAAACTTTTGATTAACTTCCATAAGTATAGAAAATATTCCATGATCATAATCCTCTCCCACAACCCCTATTTCCCCAGCCTAAATCTACCCTCCATGGAATCCCTTCTTTTTTTCTGTTTAGTCTCTTCTATTTTGATGTCAGCATTTTTCTCTCCTATTATGCAGGTTTTACATAGGTACCATCAGCCACTGTCAGATCATGAATACCATGGACATTTAGTGTCTGAAAGACAGAATTACAAGCACTCCTCCTATTCCTCTGGCTCTTACGTTCATTCCATCACCTCTTCCACAATGATTCCCAAGCCTTGGAAGGTGTGATAGAGATGTCTCATTTAGTGCTGAAACCTCCACTGTCACTTCTTCTTAGCATTATGGTGAGTTTTGACTCATCTTAGTGGTCACTGCCATCTGAAAAGAGAAGCTTCTTTAACCAAAAGTGAGAGTAGCATCAATATATGGGCACACAACTAACTGCTTAGAGAGCAGTTTGTGGCATAATATATATAGTAAGCAAGACATCAGTAGTAATTTCTTTGCTATGGCTTATGGCTTCCCTAGCCATAGGCTTTTGTCTAGGTTTTAAATGCTAGGCATGGACAGCTTCCCATGGAGTAGGGCTCAGATCCAATCAGAGAGCAGTTAGTTTCTCCCCAAACAGATTTACCACTATTGCACAAGTTGGCACATTGAGCCTGGCAGGCCAGCCATAAGGTTTGCAGGGTCCACTGCTGGTTAAGACAGCTGATGCTTCTCTCCCCTAAATGATTGTCTGTTGCATAGCTCTTTTCAGCATCATGACAACTAGTTAATAGGGAGGAGGCTTCCAGTTCCACTCCAGGCTGATTTTTCAGTGACCTGCAGCCCAAGCATGCAGCAATAGTGTCTTACCATCTGGTTCTGGTTGGCAACAAGAGATTTGGCAATAGCCTATAATGTTTAGGGACATCAGGGAACTCCCTGGCCAACAACTCACTGGATGGTAGCCTGAGCCCTGGAATTGAAAGTTTTCTGAAAACAATATGTGGATTCTGGTTGCATCATTATCTACCTCCATAGGATACTTCTAACCAAACTATCTTTTTTTTCAACATATATTATTAGATAGTGAAGAAGTAGGTTTTCATATGGCTTATACATGACATCTTAAATTTTGATTAACTCTCCTCCCAACCCTCCTCTCCTTCATTCTCTACACTGACCCCACTTAGGCCATTCCACCCCCAGTATTTTGCCCCTCTACTTATATATCTACCATATTCTCCCCTATGCCTTCCCACCTTTCCTTTTCCTTTCTCATAGTCTTTTTCTGAAGCTAGGATGCACATATGAGAGAGGACATGCTACTTTCTTGGGCCTGAGTTACCTCACTTGGTACATAATCATTCCCAGATGCATCCATGTCCATTAAAATTTCATAGATTCATTGTTCTTTACAGAGGAATAATACTACATTGTGTAACTATACCACATCTTCATTTTCATCAGTTGAAGGGCATTAGATTGGTTCCTAGCTATTGTGAATAGAGTAGCAATAGACATGGATGAGCAAGTATTTCTGTAGTAATGAGGAGTCCTGAGGGTAAATGCCAAGGAGTGGTATAGTTCGGTCATATGGTAAAGCTAGTTTTAGCTATCTTATGAACATCCATCTCATGAACACATGATTTTCTCAATGGTTGTACCATTTTAAATTCCCACCATCAATGGCAAAGGGATCTGCTTTTTCTACACCCTCACCAACATTGATTGTCACTTGCTTTCTTGATGATAGCTATTCTGACAGGAGTGAGGTAGAATCTCAAAGTAGTTTTAATTTGCATTTCCTTCAACATGTATTTAGGTGTTTATTGCCACCTGTTTTTCTTCTTTAGAAAATTCTCTGTTTGGTCCTATAGCCCATTTATTAATCCTCTGACAGATGTATAGATGGCAAAGATTTTCTCCCATTCTGTAGTCTGCCTCCTTGCTCTCTACTCACAGTGTCCTTCCTTTGTGGTACAAAAGCTGTTTTTTTTCCCCTGAGGTTCCAATGGTTTATTAGTGGTTTTACTTCCCATGTGACTGAGGTTTTGTTCAGAAACTCTTTGCCTATGCTTATATGTTAAATTGTTTTCCCTACTTTTTCCTCTAGCAGTTTCAGAATTTCAAGTCTGATATTAAGGTCTTTGATCCATTTGTACTTGATTCTTGTGCACGGAGAAAGGTAAGGCACTATTTTTATCCTTCTACATATAAATATCCAATTTCCCCAGCACCATTTGTTAACGAGGCTATCTTTGATCTAGTGAATATTTTTTTGGTATGGTTTGTTGAAAATCAGATGGCTGTAGCTGCCTGTGTTTACATCTGGGGCCTCTATTATGTGCCATTGATCTACATGTCTGGTTTCTTGTTAGTACCATGCTGTTTTTGTTATTATGGCTCTGTAATATATCTGGAAACCAGATATGGTGATACTGCCAGCCTTATTTTTGTTGCTCAGAATTGCTTTGGCTATTTGAGTTTTTTTTTTGTGTGTGTGTATTTTGAGATGGAATTTAGGATTTTTGTTTCTATTTTGGCGAAGAATGGGCATTGGAATTTTTATTTATTTATTTTTTATTTGAGAGAGAGAGAGAACTGGTGATCCCTGGCCTCAGCCACTCCAATCGAATTCCAGACACTTGTGCCACCTAGTGTGCATGTGAAACCTTGCCTCTGCTTTGTGTGTCTGGCTTCTATGGGGTCTGGAGAGTTGAACATGGGTCTTTAGGCTTTTCAGACAAGTGCATTAACTGCTAAGCCATCTCTCCAGCCCTAATTGGAATTTTGATGGGTATTATATTAAATCTGTAGATTACCTTTGGTAAAATAGACGTTTTCACAATATTGACTCTTCTAACCCATCAACATGGTGTGTCTTTCAAAATTTCTCTCTTGTTTTAAAATTTTCATTGTAAAGATCCTTTACTTCCTTGGTTAGGTTTATTCCAAGGTATTTTATTTATTTACTTATTTTTGAGGCAATTGTGATTGGGAAGGCTTCCCTGATTTCATTCTCAGTACATTTGTTATTGGCATGCAGGCAGGCTACTTATTTTTCTGTTAATTAAAAAATTACTTATTTATGTGGGAGGGAGAAAGAGGGAGATAGATAGGTAGAGAGAATGGGTGCACCAGGGCCTCCAGCCACTGCAAATGAACTCTAGATGCATGCGCCCCTTGTGCATCTGGCTTATGTGGGTCCTGGGGAATCAAGCCTGGGTCCTATGGCTTCACAGACAAACACTGCTTAACTGCTAAGCCATCTCTCCAGCCCTCTGTTGATTTTTTTTGGTCCTGCTACTTTGCTGAACATATTTATCAGTGCTAACAGTTTGCCAGTAGAGTCTTTACAGCCTTTTATGTATGGAATTATGTCATTTTCAAATAGTGATAATTTAACTTCTTTTCTTATTTATATCCTTTTCATTTATATCTTTTGTCCTATTGCTATAGCTAAGACTTCCAGTACTATATTAAACTAAAGTGCAGAAAGTGGCCCTCCTTATCTTGTTCCTGATTTAATGCTTCAAGTGTTTCCCCATTTAATGTAATGTTGGCTATAGGTTTGTCATAAGTAGCTTTGTCCTGTTGAGACATGTTCTGTCTATTCCGGGTTTTTTTTTCTTTTATCATGAAGGCATATTAGATTTTGTCAAATGCCTTTTCCAGATCTATTGAGATGATATTTTAATTCTGGTCCTTCAGTCCATTTATATGGCATATTACATTTATGGATTTGCATGTCATCCTTGCACAGGGGCCATGCTAATCTTCTCTGTATCGTTTCAATTTTAGTATATGTGCTGCCGAAGCGAGCACAACATTTATGGATTTATGAATGTTGAACTGTACCTGCATCTCTGGAATAAAACTCACCTGATCATGACAAATGATCTGTTTTATGTGTTTCTGTATTTGCTTGCCAGTATTTTGTTGAGAATTTATGTATCTACCTTCATGAAGGAGATTGTTACATACTTTTCATTTTATGTTCTCTTTTTGCCTGATTTTGGAACCAGGGTAATGCTGGCTTATTAAAAGGCATTTGGTAATATTCCTTCCCTTTCTATTTTATAGAAAAGTTTGAAAGCTTTGGTGTTACTTCTTCTTTGAAGGCCTGGAGTAATTCACCAGTGAATCCATACCATTGGTTTTGGTATGTTGTTTTTCCATTATCATTTGATTCTATGAACTTTTTTATTTCCTTCTTGATTTCTTCAATGATTCATTCATCATTCAGTAGTGTATTACTTATTTTCCTTGAGTTTATGTATATTCTATGGCCTTTCTTGCTATTGATTTATAGTTTAATCCCATTGTGATCAGATAGAGTACAAGGAATTCTTCCAATTTTCCTATATTTGTTAAGATTTGCTTTGTATCCTAATATAAGATTTATTTTAGCTGGGTGTGGTGGCGCATGCCTTTAATCCCAGCACTTGGGAGGCAGAGGTAGGAGGATCACTGAGAGTTTGAGGCCACCCTGAGACTACATAGTTAATTCCAGGTCAGCCTGGACCAGAGTGAGACCCTACCTTGTAAAACCAAAAAAAAAAAAAAAAAAGATAAAAGTTCCATGTGCTGCTAAGATTTTTATTCTTTTTATTAAATTATTTTTTATTATTTATTTGACAGAGAGAGAGAGAGAGAGAGAGAGAGATACAGAAAGAGAATGGGCGTGCCAGGGCCTCCAGCCACTGCAAACGAACTCCAGACATGTGCACCCCCTTGTGCATCTTGCTAACAATGTGGGTCCTGGGGAATCGAACCTGGGTCCTTTGGCTTTGCAGGCAAACACGTTAACCACTAAGCCATCCCTCCAGCCCAAGATTTTTATTCTTGTAGTATTTGGATCGAATGTTCTGTAGATGTCTGTTAGGTCCATTTTTTCTATGACGTCATTCAATCCTAATACTTCTCTGTTTATTTATTTATTTGTGCTAAGATGACCTGTCAATTGATGAGAGTGGGTTATTGAAGTAACCTACTCCTATTGTGTTTGGGGTTATGACTTTACCTCGAGCAGAGTTTTTTTTTTAAAATAAAATTGACTAATTTGGTACATATACATTAACGAAGTCTATCCTGTCAGATATTAGAACAGTAACTTTCAATTGTATCCTAGGCCCCTTTTCTTGAAATAACTGTTTCCATCCTTTCACCCTAAGATAGTGTCCATCATTTATGGAGAGGTGAGTTTTTTTTAGGCAACTGATGGAAGGATTCTACCTTTTTTTTTCCTTTTCAAAAAATTTTTTTTATTAACAACTTCTATGATTGTAAACAATATCCAATGGTAATGCCCTCCATCCCCCCACTTTCCTTTTTGAAACTCCATTCTCCATCATATCCTCTCCTCCTCTCAATCAGTCTCTCTTTTATTTTGGTGTCATGATCTTTTCCTCCTTTTATGATGGTCTTGTGTAGGTAGTGTCAGACACTGTGAGGTCATGGATATCCAGGCCATTTTGTGTCTGGAGGAGCACGTTGTAAGGAGTCCTATCCTTCCTTTGGCTCTTACATTCTTTCCTCCACTTTTCCACAATAGACCCTGAGCCTTGGAAGGTGTGATAGACATATTGCAGTGCTAAGCACTCCTGTCACTTCTTTCCAGTACCATGATGCCTTCTGAGTCATCCCAAGGTCACTGCCATCTGAAAAGAGAAGATTCTCTACCAAAAGTGAGAGTAGCATTAATATAAGAGTATGAACTAATAGAGAAGTGCTTAGTGGGCAGTTTGATAAGCATAGTATATACATTTGCCAGACAGCAGCAGATGTTACACCTCTAGGGCTCATGACTACCTCTGTTTTAAGTTTCCAGTATCAGGGATGTATTCAGTATTGCACCCATTGGCTCATTTGGCCTGGCTGGCCAAATATAAGGCTTGCAGTGTCTACTGTTGAGTATCTTCACTGGTGATTTCTCTCTCTCCCATTGAACTGCATGCAGAATGGCTTCTTCCAGCTTTCTGTCAGCTGCTCTACAAGGAGGAGGTTATGAGCTCAATTCCAGCAGGATTTCTCAGTGGCCTTGCAGCCCAAGTATGTGGAGTCTTCAGCAATAGGGTCTTACCATCTATTCTTGGTGGGAAACCAAGGGTCTTGGCAATGGCCTATAATGTTTTGGGGGCATCAGGGACCTCACTGGCCAACAACTCAATGGAAGGTAAAGGATCCTGCCTTTTAATCCATTCTGCAAGTCTGTGTGTTTTGGTTGGGGCATTGAGACTATTGATGTTAAAAGGTATTGAAAAGGCATGTATTTATTTCTGCCATTCTTGATTTTGGAGCACTTGTTGTTTTTCTGTTATTCTCTTGCATTAACTAGTATTAAACCATGATTTATTCTTTCTTGTCTCATGAATGTAGTTTTCCTTCTCTTCATGCCAAAGGATCCCTTCAGGTATTTTCTGTAGTGCTGACTTAGTGGTTATGTAGTCTGTTAGTCTATTTTTAACATGCAATGTTCTTGTTTTTCCTTCAACTATGTCAGATAACTTAACTGGATACAGAAGTCTTTGTTCACAGTTGTTGTCTTTTGGAACTTGGAATACATCATTCCAAGCTCTTCTGGCTTTTAAATTCTGTGTTGAGTAATCTGCTATTATCCTGATGAATTTATGTTCATTAGAAGTGGGAGCAATGTAGGGTGAGGTAATGTGAGGACTAGTATTTACTTTGAAAAAGATTAAGGTAAGGACTAGAGAGATGACTCAATGGTTAAGGTGTTTGTTTGCAAAGCTTGATGGTCTGGGTGTGATTCTCCAGTACCTGTGTAAAGCTAGATGCACAAAGTGACACATGCATCTGAAGTTTGTTTGTAGTGGCAAGTGGCCCTGGCATGACCATTCTTTCTCTTTCTCTTTGAAAGTAAATAAATAAAAATATTTAAATATGAAGGAGACACAAGTATCTGGGAGAGGGAAGTTGGAGTACTGTTAGTTTCCACAGATTTTAAAGGTTATTGAGGTTATGGAAGGTTGTAGTTATGTAGAATAAAGCAGAGTAGATAAGGTGGAGATAATATGGAACAGAGGTTGGAAATAGAAGGAAATAAGCATGTTGTGTTTGGGTGGAGTAATGGAAAGATTCCAATAGTGGGCTAGGTGGAGAAAATATAGAACAAACATAAAATCCAGCTGAGGAACATACCTAGACAAACAAAACTAACATGGAGTATTTATGCATGAACAGGGATTAAAACAAGCAAACTAACAAAACCAAAGGTCCTGAACTGGACACATTGTGGTGACTTACACCTTTAATTCCATCAGTTGGGAGGTTCAGATTCCTGGGCAAAAGTGGGATCCAGTTCAGCCTGGGGCAGAGTAAGATATTGCCTCTAAGAAAGAAAGAGAAAAGAAAAAAAATGTACTATAAACTAAATAATATCAAAAGTGACAAAAGTTAACCCCAACACACAACTTATATCAGATATGACATCAGTACATTTGTCTTAGTGGACTAGGTTTTTGAATTCTTTCCCTCCCTAACATTCTATTCTTTAGCAACCTGCCCTGATATGGAAGGTGTAATTAGCACTTCCAGTGCAGATTTATCTACCTGGCTTTAGGGTATATCTTGCCCCAGTGTAAAACAGCCCTGTTACCTTGTGCTGGGATTAAAGATATGCACCACCACACCTGGCACCCTGTAACCTTTAAAAAACATTTTTATTTATTTGCAAGCAGAAAAAGATAGAGAGAAGAGAGACAGACAGAGAGAATGGTGCACCAGGGCTTCCAGCTGCTAAGGAAAAACTCCAAATGCATGCACCACTGTGCATCTGGCATTATGTGGGGATTAGGGAATTGAACCTGGGTCATCTGGCTTTGCAGGCAAGCACCCTAACAGATGAGCTATTTCTCCATTCCACCCCCCCCCCACATTCCCTTTTGTGGTGACTGTGATCTCACATTCAATGTAACAGCATCTGCAATTATGTCTTGAACCTCAGCACTCCCTTCTTATTTCAGCTTTTCAGTACCTGTGTGATTTACTCCCTATTTTGGATCACATTTGTTGAAATATACCACATTTCCTCTTTGACTTTTCCTTTCTGTGGTTCAGTTCTTCAAATGCAAAGTGGAGGTGATAATGGTGAACACTGTAATTTGGTTGTGTGGAATTTTTTGTTTGTTTGTTTCCTTGAGCTGGGTGTCTTGTTCTAGCCCAGGCTGACCTGGAATTCACTATGTATTCTCAGGGTGGCCTCAAACTCATGGTGATCCTCCTACCGCTGCCTCCTGAAAGCTGGGATTAAATGCATGAGCCATCATGCCTGGCTGGTTGTGTGGATGTTTAATAATTTAATGTATGGAGGTTCTTAGAATAGGTCTGGCAGAGAAAACCCTGTGTAAACTATTGCTATTGCTTAAAAGTTTTTTTTTTCTTTTATTAGTTATGTACACAGTGTATACAGTCATGTTGGTACCATCCTTAGCCTCTTCCCTACCCTCCCCCCACTGCAGGGACCTTCCTTGTTTAGGAATATGGGTCGTGCATGGTGGGGTTAGCCATCAGTTATGGGTAAGAGGCAATTTTTCTGTGCATAATAACTCAACAGGTGGCTCTAACATTCTTTCCACCCCCTCTTCTGCAAATTTCCCTGAGCCATGTTGGATTCATTTTAGGTCTGCTTCAGTGATGAGGTCTTGACAGCCTCTGTGTCTCTGGATATCTGGTTTGGTAGGAGTTGAGTGTTCTCTGTGTATATATGCTTCACCCTTGTGCTCGCACCAGGTTCACCAAGAAAGCAGCACTCTTGCTCATTCCCCCAATGACTCTCAGTTTCAGCTGGGGCCCTCTTGAGGTATGATGGGATGGTTCTCTCCTTAGGATCTGCATCCATCTGAAAAAGAGAAGCAAATTCTCCAACAGAGATTGAAGTTCGTGCCAGATAAATGGGATAACCATTGTTTTTTTTTCAGAGAGAATTTTAATAAGTGTAGACCCTCTTGTAGCCTACGATTGGTGGGAGCTTGATAATGGAGAGCAGCGTCATTTTTTGGGTATGGTTCTGACTTGTTTCCCAGCTCCAGCTATGGGTTCTGTTCCACTGAGCAGATCAGTTAGACAAATCAAGAGCAGTTGGTTTCCCACCATGGCTGCGTGCCACTATTGTGTGAGCATCACATTAGGTTGTTTGCTGCTGAGTAGCTTAGACCACGAGTTGCTTGGACAGATATTGGTCATTTTTCCCCACTCGCTCATGTGGCACCTTCTGACACTAGACGAGCTAACTAGGGACTGACTCTCTTCTATATCCCAGCAAAGTCACTCCCTGTTCCATACTAACTTGTTTAAAATCTTTATCCATCAATTCTTCCTTATCTTTTCAAGGAAAAGCCACTGGTCTAGACAGATTTACAGAGGATATATATGATTATAAAATGCAGATCAACCTATGGCTACCTTTTCTATTCTAGAGATATAGAAAGAAGAAAAACTTCTAAATTTTTTTGTGTGTGATTGTAAATTTATATGGAAGCTTAAGAAATCTTTATAAAAATTGTCTTATCTCACTTTAAAAATAAAGGTTAAAAATCATATTAATTAGTTAGCAAAAAAATTACATTTAAATTTTTCTGTAGCCAAGATCTCTCAACTTAAAATGCTACCACACCTTTTTTTATAGCCCTTAGTTTTTATACATTTAAAGTGTAAAATACCAAACAAAATCCCTAACAAAACCAGAGACAGAATGTGTGTCATAATTTCCCCAAATATTAACAATTTAACTCTTTACTCAAAAGGCTTAACTACCTCTTGCATACAATATAACCACTTTAGGATTAGACTGACTTAATTTTTTTCTTTCTCTTCTTGCATGCAGAGCGAGGAGAGAGAAAGAGAGAGAGAGAGAGAACGGGTATGTCAGGGCTTCTAGCTGTTGCAAACTAACTCCAGATCTATGCACCACTTTGTGGATGTGGCTTTACCTGAGTATTGGGGAATCAAACTCAGGTCATTAGGTTTTATAGGCAAGTGCCTTAACTGCTGAGCCATGTCTCCAGCTCCTGTTTTAAAGTTTTTTTTTTTCATTCGTTTGTTTGTTTGTTTTTCGAGGTAGGGTCTCACTCTAGTCCAGGCTGACCTGGAATTCACTCTATATTCTCAGGGTGACCTCTAACTCATGGCGATCCTCCTACCTCTGCCTCCTGAGTGCTGGGATTAAAGGCGTGTGCCACCATGCCGAGCTTAAAGTTTTTAATTGAATATAGCACATCTTAGAAATACAGACATACTTTCAGTGTACTATTCTACAAATTTCATAAACTGATCACAGCCATTTAGCACACAGGTCAAACAGATCAAAAGAATATTAACTATTTGGTCTGGTCAATGCATGCCCATATTTCTATGCTACCACATCTTTGGAGCTCTGTTTTTGCATGTGTCTCCCATATTTCCAGTTGCTTCTTCCACTCTCATTAATTTCCTTCCCACCAGGAAGAAAAGTACATTATCTTATTAATTTCTTCTAACAACTTTAACAGAAAAGAGAATTCAAAATTACATCAAGTCGAGCAACATGAAAATAACAGAGTTGTATAGGATAGCTGTGTATTTCCTCCCCCAAAGCAGACAGAACATAATGTGGAGAAATAACATAGTACTTCACTTCAAATAGAGAATGACACTTTGTGTCTTCAAGGTAGTATATACACAATCTAATGCCATAGTTGCTATGGAAACAATTGAATGATAGGAAAAACAGTTGCATAAAATTGTATAATTCATGAGTTTCTGAGAATTTTTAGCTCTAAGTTTATAATACACAGACCTTCTTATTGATGGGGCATTTTATTTTTTGGTAAACATATTTTTTGTTTATATGTGTTGGAATACTTCTATTGATTGAATTACTCTGGAAAACCTGTCTGAATTATCTAAATTCTATTTTCAAGGCTCAGAATTGTTAATCACATATGTGTTATTCCTTGTTTTTTGTTTTCATTTGCTTTTTCAAAAGAGAGAGAAAGAAAATTTATCATTATGTAGCTCAGTCTGTCCTTGAATTTGTGGTCCACCTGCCTCAGCTTTCCAAGGACTGGGACTAGAGGTGGGTATCACCTACCATGCTCATACTTTTATTTTTTTTAAAAAGAAGTGTGTATATACATATATATCCTTCACTTATTTAAAGAGTCAACAAAATTCTATCAACCAATTAAGTTCTTAAAGGTAACTTTTAAAATGTAGACTTTTATAGAAATTGAGCAGGGACAACAATCTGTAGGAAAATAAGAATACTGGGTTAGAAACAATACATAAGACTACTAACTGTTAAAAAATGTTTTTCTGGCAATTTTTTTTGTTTTGTTTTTTGAGGTAGGGTCCCACTCTGGCTCAGGCTGACCTGGAATTCACTGTGCAGTCTCAGGCTGGCCTTGAACTCACTGTGATCCTCCTACCTCTGCCTCCCAAGTGCTGGGATTAAAGCCACCATTCCTGGCTATTTTGCTGACAATTTTTACAGAGATACATAATGCATTTTAATCACAATCCTCTCCCATTGCTTTCTTTTATTCCACCCATCCTCCTTCCATTGAAGCCCTTCTTCTTTTTAAAAAATGTTTTATTTTTTATTTATTTTATTTTAGAGAGAGAGATACAGAAATAGGCAGGGAGAGATAGAGACAGAGAGAGAGAGAGAGAGAGAGAGAGAGAGAGGGAGAGAGGGAGAGAGGGAGACAGAATGGGTGCACCTGGGTCTCCAGCCACTGTAAATGAACTTCAAGTGTGTGAACCCCCTTGTGCATCTGGCTTATGTGGGTCCAGGGGAGTTGAACCTGGGTCCTTTGGCTTTGCAGGCAAGGGCCTTAACCACTAAGACATCTCTCCAGCCCTGAAGTACTTCTTTCCAGATAAGCGCCTTACCTGCTGAGCCATCTCTCCAGCCCTAACCTTTTCTCCAATTAGCCCCACTTATATCTTGATTTCATTCTTTGTTATGCCCTCCTCCATTATCTGTGACAACATGTTGATGGGGACAATATTATGCAGGTTTTATTCAGGTAACAGCTGCTGTGAGGTCATGAGTGTAGCTACCACTTTGTATCTAGAAGACAGCATTCCAAAGCACCCCCTCCACCCTTTGGCTTTCACATTCTTCATTACCACTCCTTCCACAATTGCCCTGAGCCTTGGATGGTATGGTAGAGACATCTCAGTTAGTGCTGAACACTCAACTGTTACTTCTCAATACACTGATGTTTCTTCTTAACACATCGAGTTTCTCTGGTAGTTACTGCCATCCAAAAAGATAAGCCTCTCTAACCAAAAGTAAGAGCAGAACTAATCTATGGACATGAACACAAATATCCAGAGAACAATTTGGTGGCCATAATATATTCATTTAGCCAAACAACAGTTACAGCTTCCTGGTCAGGGCCCACATCCATCACAGCTATAAGCCTTTGACTAGATTTTCAGTACTAGGCATGAATTTCCCCAAATGGAGCAGGCCTCAAACCCAGAGAGCAATTGGTTGCTCCCATAAAAGACATGCCATTATTGTATAGTGAGCACCCCTTCCCCATGCGACCAGTTGTATAGCTTTCAGGGTCCTCTGCTGGTCAATACTGCTGCATAGCACTTTTTAGCACTATGATATCTAATCAGCAAGAAGGAGGCTTCCAGCTTAGTTCTAGCTTGATTTCTCAGTGTCAGCAATACTGTGTTGCCACCTACTTCTGGTGGGCAATTCAGAGTCATGGCAATAGCCTGGAATATAAGTTCTGACTGGATTTGAAATCAGTTGAGGAAAGATAATGGGAACATATGTCTCAATGCAAAGAATCTGTCTTATACCAAGATATATTCTCATTTCTTTCCAAATGGTAAAGAAACCTAATTTGTTCATTTATCAAGCATTTCTTTAAAGTGTTGTCTGCTTTCAGCCTTATTTCAAGCATTTATTGGGAAAAGATACTTTAGAATAAAATACATGTTACCATGACCGAGTTAACAGGTGATAAGGTCTAACAGCTTCAGTGAGCATCGAGTGTACTGGGGAGTTATCATCAGGATCTTACCATTGATCTGAATCTCGAGAAGCATGGAGGATGCAGGTGGGTGGAGATTTGGAGGTGATAACACCCAGATGAAGAAAAAGCATGGGTAGAGACTCTAGGGATAGGAGGTTTTATTTCTCCCCCAAGAATGAGGTGCTGCCTTTAGTACTTGTACAAGTCCAAGTGCACTTCAGAGATCACTGTTGGTCATTCTACTTTCTCTGTAGCCATGACATTGATGCTTCAATCTAATCTCCTCTTTCTATGGAGGCAGAGAGAGGGCTCAGAGCAGTATCCTAGCTCCACATGTGCTTACTTATACAGCTCCCCCCTTGTTTTCCTTTAGATCTTCATCTGGTAGCCTTCAGTTTTTCCTTCCTCCCTCCTACTTCTTATTTTCACCTCCTCATTCCTTCAGTTCCCCTTGTCCTTCCTGCTTTCCTCTTTCCTTCCTTCCTTCCTTCCTTCCTTCCTTCCTTCCTTCCTTCCTTCCTTCCTTCTTTCCTTCCTTCCTTTCCTTCTTATTAAATAGAAACTGTGTATGGACACATCATGTTTTGGTACCATCATTTCCCTCCTCCCTGCACCCACTCCACTGAGGGCCCTCCTTAGTGGGATTGCTGGTATTCACCTTTCTTGCTTTGAGATGCCCAGGACATGTGTACATAACAGAGTCCCAGTGAAGAAGCTTTAAGGCAAACAGATGCATCAGCTGGAGTTCACCAAGAACAGGTGGTCCTCATCCAAGAAATTAAAATGAACAGCTTGCTTCAGCCTTGGTTGATTTTCTGAGGCAGAATTTTAAAATTCCAGATTCCCAAATTTCAAAACACAATAACCTCTTCTGTTTGTTTCACTTATTATAGTAAATGTCTCTCATTTGTGAGATCAACTTGTTTGGCATGTGCATGATGAGGTGGGAGTGTGGGGAAAAGTGTTATGTCAACAGTAAGGGCGAAACCAAACTTTGTTCTCTGTACATGAAAATAATGACTAATTCCTTTATATCAGGGTTGGCCTTTGCGAAACTAGTTTTGAAAGCTTAACTCACTGGTGAGGAAAGAACAGATATGCAAATAAAGTTACCAAAAATCACAAAGATTATATACTAAGATTGCATATAAAATACAACCATTGTAAATAGTAAATCCAGATGGAATACATTTTAGAGCCTTTTACCAAGTAGGTTGAAAGAATTACAAAATGTAATATAACAGTTGAGTCAGCACCATTAAGATGCTATTATTATTGTAGCCCTTGTTTTAATTACCACTATTTGAGAAGCTTCTTGAGAAACTCATTGGTGACAATGAAAAGGTTAACTGAGAATACCTGAATCAATGCTAGCAAATAAGAACTATGAATCTTTTATTTACTACACATATAACTTAAGCATAATTATATTTTAGTTCATTGTAAATTATAACTGGATGTGAACATTTTTATCTCTTTCCACTAAGGACTAGTGCATCCCTTGCCTTCCCATCACAAGGGAAAGGACCCACCTCCAGACTGGCCTTCAGCATTTCTTTGAAGTTGTTGGCCCATACTATTTACAAGTTGTTGTGAAAAGGCTGCCTCAGTGTAGGAAGTGGTTGAAGACCAATTGAGAGACTTCTCAACCTCTGCTTCTCTGGTTGTTGGATGTTGAATCTCCAACTACTGCTTCCATTGATTCTCTTCAATGTCCTTTCAGAACACCAGTTGCTTGAGGCTATGGCTAGGTTCTCTGATTTAGCAATATCTATTTGTTCCCATCTGCAACTCTGACCTTGAGCACTGTGATGGTTTAAACCATCCTGTATTTTTTAACTTAAAAATTATTTATTTATGAGAGAGAGAGAGAGAGAGAGAGAGAGAGAGAGAGAGAATGAGTATGAGTATGCCAGGGCCTCTAGCCACTGTGAATGAACTCCAGACTCATACACCACCATGTGCATCTGGCTTATGTGGGTACAGGGGAATCGAATCTGGATCCTTAGGCTTTGCAAGCAAGTGACTTAACTGCTAAGCAATCTCTCTAGCCCCCACATCCTGGTTTTTACATGTGCCATGCATGCATATAAGCAGTTCCCCTTTCCATGACTGACCATAAACCCTGTGTTCTTCTCGGATGCTACTGTCCACTCTGGCTGCATTAGTGTTTCCTATAAGCCTACTTTTAACGTATTTGCCCACCTACATCCACTAACCCTCCTGCTTTGGTCTACCCCCTTGCTCTCTATGGTCAGATTCACTGTGCTTTTCCCAGTTCCTGGATCCTGCATATTATCTTCTGTCTTGGGATATCTTTCCTGCTGTTCTCTGTGCTGGAAGAGCTTTTCTGCTGGGTCTGCTGCAGCACTCCACCCTTCATATGGTAGCTGATTCCTTCTTCTCAGATCTCTGTGAAATACCTCAGCCACAGATCCAATGACCTTGGTCATATAGGCTACACTGAACTCAGTCACAGTATCTCTGCACCAGACAGAATGATGCTTATTGTTGCCACAGAAACTTATAATTTTTAGTATTTCAATACAAAATTCGCTCTTCATTCAGTGTAAATTGGTTCCCTAAAACTGATGTAACAGAGTACCAAAACTTGAGTGGCTTAAGGCAATACAAGTTTAATGCCTCAAAATTCTGGAGTGAGAAGTCTGAAATCCAGGTGACGGGAGGGCCATGTTCTCTCTCAGGGCTCTAGGGGGCAGCAGCTGTTCTGACTCTCCAAGCTTCTGGAATTGATCTGGAATCCTTGGCACTTCTTGGGTTGTTGACCCATCACTCCAGTCGCATGGTTATCATCTTACCTCTGTATAAGTTTGTTTCCAAACCCAAAGTCCTCAATCATATTAGGCTAGGGGATTGTAGACTACCTTCTTTTAAACTTATTACCTCTGTCAAGGCTTATGTCTAAATAATGGACATTTTGAGCTTCTGGGAATTATTACTTCCTCAAATCATCCTTCAGTAACACAATTCAACTCAGGTCATGTAGATACTTTTGGTCAGTGGGCAGCTTTCCCCTTATACAACTTGAGCATCAAACTCTTCACATTATATATCTTTTCTTTTCATTTTGACTCTGGCACCGTTTGTATCCAGCTGCTGACAAAGGAATACTGTGCAGGCACATGACCTCATAGTCCAGTTGGCCCAGAGGCAGTGCTCACCCTCCTACTTACACACTACTGGAAAGCACCTGGCTCATGGCTCTTCCATGCAAAGGGAGAGAAGGAAATATAGTCTCTGCTGGGTAGTGATTCTTAAGTCATTTATAGCATACAGATGGAACAATATTTTTAAAAATGTTATTAAAATGAAATTGGAGAGATGGTTCAACAAAGTATTTGCTTCTGGAGCCTGATGTCCCAGGATTTGATTCCCCACTACCCATGTAAAGCCAGATGCACAGAGTGGTGCATGTGTCTGGAGTTCTTTGGCTGTGGCAAGAGGCCCTGGTACAGTACGCATTCTCCCTCTCTGTCTCTCTCTCTCTCTCTCTCTGTCTCTCTCAAATAAATAGTACTAGCACTTGGGAGGCAGAGGTGGGAGGATTGCTGTGAGTTTGAGGCCACTCTGAGACTACATAGTGAATTCTAGGTCAGCCTGGGTTAGAGCAAGATCCTGCCTGGAAAAAAATAAAAACAAAAATAAAGTAAAAATATAAACAATGAAAATGAATAAAAACATTCAAAATGTGAGCTCCCTTTTAAATCAGTTTTATCCAAGCTTTTCTTTCTTTCTTTTTTTTTTTTTTGGTTTCAAGGTAGGGTTTCACTGTAGCTCTGGCTGACCTCAGGGCGGCCATGAACTCACGGAGATCCTCCTACCTCTGCCTCCCGACTGCTGGGATTAAAGGGGTGCACCACCACGTCTGGCTAAGATTTTTTTTTTTTATTTATGAGAGAGAGAGAGAGAGAGAGAGAGAGAGAGAGAGAGAATGGGCACGCCAGGGCCTCCAGCCACTGCAAATGAACTCCAGACGCATGTGCCACCATTTGCATTTGGCTTATGTAGGACCTGGAGAATCGAGCCTGGGTCCTTAGACTTCACAAGCATGTGCCTTAACCGCGAAGCCATCTCTCCAGCCCATAAATCATTTTTAGTAAACAAAACTACTTCCTTACAACTCTACATGTTTGTTAATCCTTAAACTTCTATTTCCATGCTTAGTCTTGTCATGCCTTACTAACAAAGAAATGGGTGGTTGTTCACATCCCACACTTTGAGTAGCACTGCCTTACTCTGTGAGAAGAAACATGTGAGAAGAAAATATTTCAAATACACAGCTGCTTATGGTTCACTCCAGTAGTCCTGGTAGTTACCCACTCTTGCCTTTTCACTTGAGCCTAACTATTTGCATGACATTTGTCTTTCCTGCCTGTTTCCTAGGCACCACACTATGCAAGGGCAGAGATCACGATTGTTCTGTCTATGTTCATGTTCTGAGCACTTATTCAAGTGCTAGGCATAAAGTTAAAGGTTAGTATGTCAAGCCTCTATTTCTGGTCTGCACCTGGAACAATCTCTAAAAAAACATGTTTACATACAATGCATGGTATTAACTTACTTAACAAAAGACCTATTATTTTCTTCTTCTGCCTATTAAGTGTTTTCCTTGTCTTGTGTATTGAATACTCATGTTCTATGCATATAATTCAGAAGAGAAGGATTTCCTTGGAACTATGGGTCTAAAGAAATAACAAAGGAATAGTCAGACTGGATGGCTGGACTTGGTTATAGCAAGAGGGGTGAAAGTAATTGTAAGAATTCTGAACCCAGGATAATTTTGTAATGAAAACAGTACTTTCCCTAAGAATATTAAATACTGCGAACTATATGGAAGGCATAGTTAGTGTTTATAACCAGTGAGTTATCTTCCAATAAGACAAAATAGAATGTGTGTATGTGTGCATGTGTGTGTGCATGTGTGTTTGTGTCTACATATGATGTCTGTTGAAAACATGTTCCCATGTAGAAGAGGATGTTGCTGAATTCTGAGAGATGATAAATTTAATCTTAGTTTCCAAATTCAGCAGTAACCCCTTTACCCAAGCAAGCGTCAAATAAATGGCATAAGTAAATTATTTGTAATGTCTTTTTCTAATAATTTGAAAAATGATAGCTTTTCTATAAAGCATTTGAGTAGACGGTTTCTATTCTTAAGAGTCTTGCTTTAACATGTAGAAAGGAACGTGCATGTACTCAGCAAGTACACATTATAAAACACAGCTTGCACTTGCTGAGAGGTTCCCAGTATCAAGTTTTAAAGTAGTTAGCTTTGTTTGCTCACTAACCCTACAACAGACCTACAAAGTAGAATTTGTTATATCTTCCTTTCAACAAATGAGAAAATGGACCTGTGTAAAGGTGAATAGTTTCAGGGGTCTCAGAGCTTAGAAGTAGAAGAAAGTACACCAACTGGTTAATAGCTTATTTTGACACCATATCCAGTCATACCAAAATTAGCCCTTTCACAGAGACCAATCTTCACATATCACTTTTAGTTTTAGAAAGAATGGCATCTTTTAAGCACATATTTTCCTTCCTGAAACACTTCTTATTATGTTATATCATGGTGTGTTGTATTAAACCATATTGTTACTGTTTTGCCGTATAAGGTGGGGTCTCAGTCTGTAGCCCAGGCTGGCCTGGAGTGATTATTCTCCTTCAGTTTCTTACCACAGTGCTAATATTTCAGGCATGTGCCACCACGCCTGTTTTTATATTTCGCTATGATGTGTATATGTGGATGTGGGTGTGAGTGTATTTGCATACCATGGCATGCATGTGGACAACCTCAGCTATCAGTCCTTGCCTTTAAACTTTGTTTGAGGCAGGGTCACCTGTTTACCACTGTGCTCATTAGGTTTACTGTCATGGGAGTTTTTTGGGATTCTCTCACCACCACCCATCTTACCATATGAGCACTGGTATTACAAATGCTCACCTGCTGCATCTGGCTTTATGTGGGCTCTGGGGATCTAAACTCAGGTCCTCATATATGTGCTTCAAATGTTTTATCCACTGAACAATCTCCCAAGCCTTGTTATTTGATTTTGATGACAAAGAATTTCTTAACTAATAACTGTGAGAACTGACATGGATCACATGATATTCAGAGCTAGCATAAGTCAGTCAGAGGAACAAGCAATTTAAAAGAATTTAGATGAGATTTTCTCAGGATTTCACAGGCTACCTACTACTTTTACATATCATCCTCAAGAGAAGTTCATGGGCTACAGAGAAAAATGTTAAAGTCCAGTAACAACAAACCAGTAAAACTATTTGCTAGAACATGTTTAATAAAGATGTCATTCTGATGAAATGCAAGTTATTGACACAAGAAATAAGATAATGTCAACTTTCAGTGGCTTGATTTCTTTCTAGCTTAAATGTGTCTTTAAATCATAAGCTTCTGTTGTCTTGTGGGAACTTCTCATTGACTAGTGTGGTGCCACTTTCCTTGCCTCCTGTAAAGTGATCACCTCAGGATTGTGTGCTCCCTCCTTCACTGTATGTCCGCTTGCTGGCTTTGTGGCAGGTGTGTGTGCCATTGGATAGCGGGTGCACTCAGACTGCTAGGAAAGCTTCAGAGGTCCTGGCTTGGTCTATTGTCTGGGCCACAGAAACCATGATGTAGCATGCTGTGTGCTCTCACAGTTCCAAGCACATGATACTCTGAATGCACATAGGAGGAAATTAGCTATATTTATATAGATGAGGGAAAACTTAATGGAAGAGGAAAATTGAAGCTGGGTTTTGTAATGTGTCAAATTAATAGCTTCACGAGGATAGAGCTATCTGCTTACCACTCTAGAACCTAGAACTTAGAACTCATGAAACATAAAGGCACTGAATCAATATTTTGCTGAATGAATGGAGAGATGATAGAAGAACCATTGTATCATAGTGGAAAAATGTAGACTGTGGCGTTGGAAATACTAGGACTGTTTTCCTCCTGTGTGTGCAGCTCACCAGCTATGTGGCTTGGTGGAGTCACCCATTACTGAGCATGAGTTTCCCCTCATTCTGAAAGTAGAAGAAACAAAGTAAATATAATCAAATGTGTCAAAAGGTCATTAATACACAGGCTAGTACACAGCCTGTGATAGTTTCAGGTGCTGAGCTTACAAAGATTCCTTTAGTAAGATAACCTTTTCTTTTGTAGTGGTGTGATGGTGTGGATCAAACCCAGGTCTTGCATGTGAAAGAAAGGCAAGTGGTTTGCATTCCTAGCCTGAATAATACTCCTTTAAAACTTAACAAATGAGGGCTGGAGAGATGGCCTAGCAGTTATGCACTTGCCTGTGAAGCCTAAGGACACCAGTTTGAGGCTCGATTCCCCAGGACCCAGCTTAGCCAGATGCACAAGGGGTGCATGCATCTGGAATTCATTTGCAGTGGCTGGAGGCCCTGGAGCGCCCATTCTTTCCCTCTCTCTCTCCCTCCCTCTTTCTCTCTGTCTGTTGCTCTCAAGTAAATAAATAAAAATAAATAGCTCTTTTCTTCTAAAGATAAAACTCAACAAATGAATATTGAGTACATGGTGTTCAGTGTGATTTTTAATATGTATACATTATGAACAGTTAGCACTTCATACTAACATGGTTGCTATTGTGTGTGTGTGATTAGAAAAGAAAATTAATCTGTTCTCAGCAAATAGCAAATTTTCAAAGCAGTTATTAGCTACAGTCAACCTATTATATCGTAGATTTCTAGACATTGCTTCTTTTGCATAATAAAGTTTGAACCATTGGACAAGCACCTTCTACTCCCCACATACCCCATCCCTATAATCCACCATTCTATTCTGTCTATGTGGTTCAGCATTTTTATATTTCTCAGATAAGGGAAATTATACAGTATTTTATCCTATGCCTAGCTTATTACATTTAGAGTAATGTCATCTAGTTTCACCTATGTTGTCATAAATAGAAATATGATATAGGAAGAATATATGGTCTTATAAGTACAAAAGCAATGTGTTTCAATATAATAAAGGCAATATATGATGGCCCATAGCTAACTCCACACACCATGCTTAACAGCCAGAAGATTTTCCTCTAAGGTCAACAATAAGATAAAAATGTTCATTCTTGCTTATTCCATTTACTATAGCACTGGATGCCTTGGCCAGAGCAATTTTAGGAAGGTAAAAGATGTAATAGGCTTCCAATTTGGGAGATTCAAAGTAATGGAATAGAGTTAGCCCAGGACTTATCTCATTTTCTTTTTTCTTTTTTTTTTTTTTGGTTTTTTCGAGGTAGGGTCTCACTTTGGTCCAGGCTGACCTGGAATTAACTCTGTAGTCTCAGGGTGGCCTTGAACTCATGGCGATCCTCCTACCTCTGCCTCCCGAGTGCTGGGATTAAAGGCGTGCGCCACCACGCCCGGCTTAAAATACTTTTTCTTTTCTTTTTTTTTTTTGGTTTTTCGCGGTAGGGTCTCACTCTAGCTCAGGCTGACCTGGAATTCACTCTGTAGTCTCAGGGTGGCCTTGAACTCTCAGCGATCCTCCTACCTATGCCTCCCGAGTGCTGGGATTAAAGGCGTGCGCCACCACGCCCGGCTTTTATCTCATCTTCTATAATCCATGAAAAGAATAATGTAATGCTGCATGTTGAGAAGAGTGAATGACTGTGGGAGAAAACACTGGAAATCAGCAAGTAACAGATAGGAACCTTAAAAGATAGAGACAAGTAAAGCAGAATAAAGCCCCCAGAAAAAAAATTCATGCATCTACAGCTAATTGATTTATAGCAAAATGGCGAAGGACAGATATTAGACAAAGGGTGGCATCTTTAGCATGTAGACTGGGAAAACTAGATAGCCTAATGCAGAAGACTGAAACTTGACCAACCCGTCTCTTACCCTGTACAAAAATCAGCTCACTGATAGATTAAAGAACTTGATAAAAGACTAGAAGCACTAAAACTATTAGAAGAAAACACATGAGGAAACAAAGATTGATATATAGGCAATAATTTGGTGGATAGGTCCTCAAGGCACAGGAAACAAAAGCCAGAACTGACAAAGGAGTGACACAAACTAGCAAGTTTCTGCTTCACAAAGGAAACAATACACAGAGCAGAGAGACAACCGATACAATGGGAGAATGTCCACCACCTACTCATTTGTTACCAAGTTAGGATGCAGAATATATAAGGAAAAAAAAAAAAAGGAAAAAAAAACAAGAGAAAAGAATAAGTGATCCAATTCAAAAATGTTCAAATGAGCTAAATAGATGCTCTCAAAAGAAGAAATACAAATGGAGAACAAATACATAAAAAATGCTCAATATTATTATCTGTCAAAGAAATACAAATAAAAGCTATAATGAGGTACCCTCACATCCTGGTTAGAGTAGCTTTTTAGACACAAACAAACAAACTGTAATAGATCCTGGTGAGGATGTGAAACAAAACGAGCTCATGCCCTGGTGGTGGGGATATAAATTTGTACAACCGTAATGGAGAGCCATATGGAGATTCTTAAAAAAAAAAATCTAAAAATAGGACTAGAATGTGATTCAGCCATACCATATCTGGGTATCCATCCAAAAGAAATGAAATCGACATACAACAGATATTCTTGCATGCCCATGTCTACAGTGACACTAGTTAACAATAGTTGAGATACAGAGTAAGCCTAGGTGTCCATCAATGAAGGAATGAATTAATCAAGTATGGTAGATGTATGTGCACAGTGAAGCATTATTCAACCATACAGAAGAACCAAATCCTACCATTTGCAGCAAATTAAATGGAACTGGAGGGTATTATATTACATTAAATCAAATAAGCCAGACACAGAAAGAAAAAGAAAAGGTAATGAATATTCTCTCTCATATGTGGAAGCTAAGAAAATTGTCCTGATACTATAAAAGTGCTTACTTGAGACTGGGAAGGGTGTGTTTTTGACATGGTGGAAAAGGGAGATTGGACTAGGTCAGTGTATAGTACATGGATATATGGAGCTGGCATACACAACATCATTAAAATGTATAATTAATATATTAATAAAATTTAACTTGATATATATCAAAGATGTAGCTAAATCAGAAAACTTAAATCATCTCTATTTGTAGATGACATGATATAACACACACACACACACACACACAGATATTCACCCCTCTAAAGACACCACCAAAAATTGTAAAACAAGAGCTCCAATGAAATTGTAGGAAACAAAAACATCAACACACAGAACCTTTATTCTTGGAGATAGCCTGAAAGATATAAACTTCAAAAGGAGTAAGGGAGGAGCACCTCAAAAAGGGGCCCTGGTGAGGGTGTGATGAAGCCTAAGCTTAAAGGAATTTTTTTTTTTTTTTTTTTTTTTTGGTTTCTGGCCTGTAACTCCCAATACCAGAAATTTGTTGCTACCCATATTGAGCTGTTGATCAGAGAGACCTATGAGATCCCCAAATCAAGACAGCTTTCTGTCAAAGCACTTGATTACCTACCTAAGGCAAAAGCTAAGCCCCTATTGCTGAAGGCACCATATGCTGCTGACAAAGAGCATGGAGATAACTGGTTAGAAGTCAGAAAAAAGCCAGTCCCCACACAGTTAGCCTGTTTAGTTTGTATAGCACTACATGAGCTACTAGGGGAAAGTGGCCAACAATGGTCTGAGCAACCAGAGGTCTAAGCTACTCATAAGCAAACATCCTGTCAGGATGTACACACCAGTGCAATAGTGGTGCACAGCCTCAGTGGGTAACCAATAGCTTTCTGATTGACTACAAGATTAGCTCAGTGTAAAGGAACCGATAGCTGGAATTGGGAACCAGATCAGAGTCCTATGGAGACAAAGATTATGTTCTGCAGTGTCAAGCTCTCACCAGTCTTTGGCTAAAGGAGGAGCTACATACATCAAATTCTCCCTAAATTAATAATGCTTATCCCATTTAAACTATGCTGACTTCACTCTCCATTGAAATATCTGTTCTTCTTTTTCAGAAGGTAGTAAGACCAGAGGAGATAAACTCCCCCTTGCACTTTACCCAAGCCACAGCTGAAACCACAGAGGAATTGGGGAGAAGATGAACAAGAGTGCTGCTTCCATGCTGATCTGATAATCAATGCCAGGGTGTAGGAGATAGACCCTGAGGATACTCAACACCTACCAAAGCAGAGATCCAGAGGCTCCTAAGATCTCATCACTGAAGTAGATTTAAAACTCAGCTACCATGGCTTGGGGAATTTTGTGCAAGGGGGTGTGAAAAGATCATAAAAGCCACAGGTTGAGACATCATGCCCAGAGGCATCCCCCCCAAATAACTGTCTGTTGTTCCCACAATGCATAAACCACAATCTCATGGGGAATTTCTGCAACCCCACTGAGGACCATCCCCAGCAGAATGGGGGCAGGGATGAGAGAAAAGATGGGACCAACACGTGATGGATCCATATGAAACATGTTGTTAATAATTAATAATTATGAATAATAATAAAACAAAAATATCAACAAACAGAAATCAGAAATATTTCTATCCACTAATGATGAGCCAGAAAACAATGCTTCATATAATACTCAAGAATAAATATAACAAGTAAATGAGAGATTTGTGCACCAGAGATTATAAAACACTGATGAAAAAACAAAACTAAGGGCATATGAATAAGTCATGTGGAAACCTACTACTTTGTAAACCAATTTAAAATAAAAATTAATGGAAGTACTTAAACAAAGATCTCTACAGCACTGGACAAAGCTGCTTCTAGAAGCCCTAGGGTATTAATAAAAAACCCCCACAGTGCCAGGATAAGATACCTCCTAGTGAGTTGTTGGTAAGGGAGGCTACAGATAATCTTGGCTATTGACATTGCTATTGGTTGTCCACCAAAACTAGCTGGTAAGTCCCTTTTGCTAAAGATACCACACACTTTGGTTGTAGGACATAGAAAAACCATGTTGACTTTGTTCATGCCAGAAAGTACCATGCAAGCTGCTGGGAAGAAAACTCATCAACTACCCTATTCAGCTGTGAAGACCCTGGGTACTTCATAACTGACCTGCCAGGAAAGAAATGCCCATTGGTACAATAAGAGGTATGAAAGTTATGGGAGTAACCAACTGCTTCTCTGATTGGATTTGAGGCCCACTCTTCAGGAGGGAAATCATGCCTGGTACTATAAATCTAGCCAAAAGTTTGTGGTTAGGGATTTATGCCCTGGGGAAGACTCCAGTATGATTGTTAGGTTAAATGGACAGTATTAGTGTGTTCTAAATATCTATCATAGATTGGTACTGCTTGCAATCGTGATCATAGAAGTTTCTTTATGCAAAGGGCAGAGGTTAATGCAGAGATGTATAGCTGGCAAAGTTATCAAGAAATGTTTGTGTAGCACTAAACATGTCATGTAACTTATACCATTCAAGGCTCAGGGAACCTCATGGAAGATGGGGGTGGAAAGAATGCAAGAGCAGGGAGATGCATATGACATAGAGGTTGTTCTTATGAACTTACAGTGACTGTGGTTTCCTGGACAAGACTGAACCTTTCTATAGTTTGTCACAGATGCAGGTAGTGGGGGCATATGAGACTCTACACACCCTAATGTAGCCAGTGGCAACTGCTAATTGCTGGGAGATGGGGAATCTTATTCTTCTGTAGTTCAACCACTGGCAGGTTGCCCATTCTCCAGAAAATAACTTCCCACCCATGATCATGCATACAGCTCTAATTTAACTCGCAAAACTTCTATATCTGAAAATTAGATGAGGGTTGTTGCAGTTAGGTTTGCATTGCTGGTAGAAATCACCCAACCAAAAGCGACTTGAGGGAAAAAAGAGGTTTATTTTGGCTTGCAGGCTAAAGGCCAGCTCCATGATGGCAGAGGAAAATGATGGCATGAGCAGAGGGTGGACATCACCCCCTGGCCAACATAAGGTGGACAATAGCAGCAGGGGAGTGTGCCAAACACTGGCAAAGGGAAACTGGCAATAATACACATAAGCCTGACCCAGCAATACACTCCCTTCAGGATGCGTTAATTCACAAATCTCCAGCAGCTGGGAACCTAGCATTCAGAGCACCTAAGTTTATGGGGGATACCTGAATCAAACTACCACAAGGGTTAAATGGGAAGAAGAAGGGTTTTAGTGGGAAGAGTGGGGATGAGAGAGAGTAATAGAGGAGGAGTGGGGTCAAAATATATTGTATACATGTATGAATGTGTCCAAAATTCTTTTAAAAAAGACATTGATGAAAGAATTCAGAGAAGGCAATAAGTAGAAAGACAACCCATGTCCATTGGTTGAAAGAATTAATATTGTTAAACTATACTTATTACCCAAGCTGTCTACAGACTTGATACAATCCCAATCAAAATTCAAAGATATTTTTAAAAGAAATGGAAAAATTAAACAAATAAACCTAAAACTCATGTGAAAGTACAAAAGACATTGTATAGCATGCCAGATTTGTGTACAAGGGAGCTGAAGCTCTGAGATCTTTCATTCACTAGGGAAAATCAACCCAAGGCACAGAAGGAGAGTGAGCACTACTACACTTCTCTTTCCTTTTGTTTCATAATCTCCTTTTATCACTTTTCACTGGCTTTTGCAGATTCAAGGAAAACTGAAGTAGATGTCAAGCAAATCCAGAGGTTTGGCATCAGCACAGCGGGGGTTACAATTTGTGGTAGATCAACTTCAGCTGGTCCAGGTTAGGGACAGCAGATAAATGAGACCATGCAGCATTTGTCTTTCTGTGATTGTATGAGTTTACTATGTGTGATCTGTTCCAAGTCTGTCCATTTTTCTACAAATTTCACTGTATCATTTTTTCTTACTGCTGAGTAGAATTTCATTGTGCAAATGTACCACAACTTTGTTATCCATTCATCCAATGATGGGCACCTAGGTTGATTACAGTTCTTAGCTATAATGAAATGAGCAGTGATACACATATTTGAGCAAACATCTCTGTAGTGAAGCATCAACATTTAGGATAAATGCCCAGTAAGGGAATAACTGGGTCTGTTGGTACTCAACACTTACCAAAGCAGAGATCCAGAGGGTCCTAAGAGTTCCTCACTGAAGTAGACTTAAAACTCACCCATCATGGCTTAGGGAATTTTGTGAAAGAGGGGTGGAAAGATTCTAAGAGCCACAGGTTGAGGCATCATGCCCAAAGGCATTTTTCCCCCAGATAATTGACTGCTGTATTCACAACGCATAATCCACAATCCCATAGCAAATATCTGCAACCTCACTGAGGAGTGACCCCAGCAGAATGGGGGCAGGGATAAGGGAAAATAGGGTATCAACACATGATATAGCCATACAAAATATGTTGATAATAATAATAATAATAATAATAATAATAATAATAATGAGAAAAAAGTTGTGGTAGATTTAGATTTTAAAATTTCATCTCAAGTGGTAACATCTCCCTCTCTGAGTTTGGGGGTTGTGCTTATAAATTGAATAGTGGCAACTTCAGTATAAACAAAGATTCTGAAACTCTTACCCATGGGGGCTTTTCCTCTCTATATTTCCTTTCTGTGTTTGGAAGTCTATGAAAGCACACAAGCTACTCTTCTGGATGATGGAAACCTACATGGATGTGAATCCAGGTACCACAGGTAGTGTCATCTGGTCTTAATTTGTCCCAACAGCTGACTGTGGATGCATGAGTGATGATCAGCTGAGGACAACTGAGTGCAGCCCAAAGTTCTGACATCAATTTGTGAGCTAAATAAATGATTGTTGTTTAAGCTGCTAAGTTTTAAAAATATTTTACTAGCATATATTAATTATACATACCAATGTATATTATTATGAAATTTTTATACATGCATACAATGTATTTTTTATATTCCTCCTTATAAGCCTCTCTTATTCCACTGTTCCTCTTTTCAACCAATCCCCCTTCATTGTCATTGTTTCCTGTTTTCTTTCTTTGGTGACTCAATGAGTTTTAGAAATGCTTAGAGTAGCATGAGTTATTTACAGGAACATGTACAACTTACCAGTGGCTGTACCATTGAAGAAAATGTCTCTCCTTCTTCCCCAGAAACCATTCCCTGTTTATAGATCCTCCAGGAAGTATGAGGCATAATGATCTCCCATGCCAGGACAGAATGTTGTTGGCTCATTCTTGAGCAGGTCATGTGCTGATGACCACAGCTGCTGTGAATTCATGAGTGCAATGATCACATCATGTCCAGATGACAGAGTTATCTAGCACTCTTCCCCATCCTCTAGCTCTTACATTCTTTCCATCTCTCTTCTATAATATTCCTTAATCCTTGGAGGGGATAATATTTATGACTGATGTATGTTTCAGCTTTTAGACATCAGTTATTATAAGCACTTTGACCATACACAAATCTTTTCATTTACTGCCACCCACTGCAGAAGGACCTTCTGGCCAAAACTGACAGCAGTATGAGCATAAACAAAAATATTTATAAGATAGCAATTGGATAGGGGCATAATACCACAGCAGAAACTTCCATCCAGTCCTATGACCTCCCAAGATACAGGATTTTTCCCAGGTTTATAGTACCAGACATGAGTTCCATCTAGTAGAGTATGCCTCAAATCCAATTAGAAAGTACTTTATGGCTTCCATTATGTATTTGCCAGTTTTTTTGTACCCATGGGAACATCTTGCCTTGCCAATAAGTAGGAGCACTTAAGAGTCCACAGCTGAAAATGATTGTTGGTGATAATTCTCCTCTATCAGCATGTATAACTCCTTCCAGTACTACAAGGAACTTAAGCTACTAAGTTTTGGGGTACTATGTCATGTGGCAATGCTAACTCAGAGGTAGTCTTGGCTATTCACTTTCCTTGCTATGTAACTTTTTACAAATCACTCATTTGAAATCTTACTTTTCTTTTTTGAGACATGAGGATGAGGATCACACTGACATCATAGGACATTTGGGGAATTTCCACGAAAAGATGCGTGTAAAACAGAGCCATAATTTTTGAACAAAGGACCTGTGCTCCATAAAACCCTGGTTGCTGTGATGATTCCAGGCATTTTCACCTTGTGCTTGGCCTGACAGTTGAACTTCTGTATATAAACAGATAGAGAGAAGGTTGCTCCTGAACAGGGCACAGATAGAATACAAGCGTTTCAAGTTATTTAACTTCCCTGTGAGTATAAAACAAATGAAGATATTTCTTTATTCTTTTAGCACACAGTGCATATACAACCATGTTGGTACCATCGTTAGCCTCCTCCCTATTCTCCCCCCTCCAAAGGGACCCCCATCATTGGGGAATGAGGGTCGTGCATTGTGGGGATAGCCATCAGTTATGGGTAAGAGGCAATGTCTCTGTGCATAATGTCCCAACAGGTGGCTCTAACAATCTTTCTACCCCCCTCTTCCACAAATTTCCCTGAGCCATGTTGGGTTCATTTTAGGTCTACATCAGTGATAAGGTCTTGGGAGCCTCTGTGTCTCTGGATATCTGGTTTAGTAGGAGTTGAGTGTTCTCTGTGTCTATCTCCTTCACCCTTGTGCTGGTACCAGGTTCACCAAGAAAGCAGCATTCTTGCTCATTTCCCTAATTACCCTTGGTTTTTGCTGGGGCCCTGGTGAGGTAAGATGGGCTGATTCTCTCCTCAGGATCTGTGTCCATCTGAAGAAGAGAAGCAAATTCTCCAAAAGAGAGTGAAGTCAGCACCAGGTAAATGGGATAACTCTTATTATTTTAGAGAGAATTTAATAAGTGTAGGCCCTCTTGTAACCCACAATTGGTGGGAGCCTGATAATGGAGGGCAGACTCCTTTTTTGGATATGGTTCTGACTTGTTTCCCAGTTCTAGCTATGGATTCTGTTCTACTGAACAGATCAGTTAGCCAAATCAAGAGCTGTTGGTTGCCCACCATGGCTGTGTACCACTATTGCACTTGTGTGAGCATCACATCAGGTTGTTTGCTGCTGAGTAGCTTAAACCACGAGTTGCTTGGGCAGATGTTGGTCATTTCCCCCCAGTCACTCATGTAGCACCTTCTGGCACTAGACAAGCTAACTGTCTGGGAACTGACTCTCTTCCAGATTCCAGCCAGGTCACTCCATGTTCCATACCAGCAGCATATGGTGTCTTTGGCAGTAGTGTCTTGGTGGGTAATCAAGTCCTCTGACAGAAATCTGTCTTCTTTTGGGAAAACTTGTATTTCTCTCTGATTAACAGCTCATTGTGCATGTTAAACACATGCTGGTCCTAGGAGTTACAGGCCAGCACCAAGGAAAAGAAGGAAGAAAAAGGTAGGTAATATAAAAGAGAGAGAAGAGGGAAAGAGAGAGAGAGAGAGAGAGAGAGAGAGAGAGAGAGAGAGAAAGGAGAAGATTAAAGTTAGTCTTCAACATACCCTCTCCAGGGCCCTGTGATCCAGGTGTTCCCTCTAAGGACTTGAGGAAGGTTCAACCATTTAGTCTGTCTTTTAGGATATAGAATATTATGGTACCATTGCCATTTGGGTCAAGTTTTGTCTCCCACACTTCCACCCTTACCCTACCCTCCTGCCCCTCCTTCCCTATTGTCCAGTCCTTGAGATGCTTATTAGGTATGTCAGTGTCTTGGGTAGATTCAGGTTAGGAGCCACAGATGAGTGAGACCATGCAACAATTATCTTTCTGTGATTGGGTGAGTTTGCTGGGAATGATCTGTTCCAGGCTCGACCATTTTTCTTCAGATTTCATTGTGTCATTTTTCCTTACTGCTGTGTAGAATTCCATCATGTAGATATATCACATCTTGGTTATCCATTCACCTAATGATTTACATCTGGGTTGATTCCAGCTCTTAGCTATTATGAATTGAGCAGCTATAAACATGGTTGAGCAAATCTCTCTGAACTGAGGCATGGAGCTTTTAGGGTAAATGACAAGTAAAGTAATAACTGGGTCTGTTGGTAACTCTATATTAATCCTTTTCAAGAGTCTCCATATTGCTTTCCAAAGTGGTTGTACCATCTTACATTCCCTCTAACAGTGAATGAGGGTTCCTATCTCTCCACATCCTCGCCAGCATTTGTTTTCATTTGATTTTTTAATGTTTGATTGGGCTAAGGTGGAATCTCATAGTTGTTTTAATCTTCATTTCCTTGATGATTAGAGATAATAGAGTAACCACAGAATGGGAGAATATTTTTGCTGGTTATATGACTGACAATGGCCTAATTTTTAGAATCTACAAAGAACTCAAAAACTTAAACAATAAAAAGTCAAATGAAGATATCTATCATAATTTTTTTCTTTGCAACAAGTCTGTATGCAACTCCACAAAGCTAAACCCCTGAAACTGGGAGCATGTTCAGTAAGCTTTGGCTCACATAACAATTATGATTCAGGTGGAAGGTACATTTGTGTTAGACATGCTGCAGATAAGATTGTGTCAAAAGTGTGGGCTAATAAATTGCTGAAACTCATCAGTTCACATAAAATTGACACATACTGCTATATTCCAGCTGCTTGATTACAGTTCTTTAATATAACGAGTTGCCAATTCCTCTCTCTAGAGAACGATTGACAGATTGTAATGCAATCTGTTGGTGTTCTTTGACAGTGTTCTCAGTCATAGCTGCCACTGCTAAGGAGCTGGGAGCCTAAGCACGGAGTCTTTGTACTGGGAACTGTGTGTCACTATAGGGAGATATGGGCTTTTCAATGTGTTTTGGATATATAAAAAGTTAGATTTGAGCAGTTTCAAAAAAATAGTCAGACCTGGTTCAGTATATTACACAGAGGAGCCAACAATGAAATTCCACGGTGTGTTTTATAGAACAGGATACCTTCATGGGAGACAACATAAAGCAAACAAAAATGAATGCCTGGTTTCTAGAAACTTCAAATCTTTGAGTAGGGATGGGTCAGTCCAATGTAGCTGGACTTGCCTTTGAAATACGGGAGAAAGATTACAAGGGAAGGAATATACTTACATTATAATGTTTTCACTAGTTCAAATAATATTGGTTTCAGTTGATATCTAAATTCCATTTTATTTAATCAAATTGTAAAAATAGTACCTGTTCATTGGTAGTATCATGGTACCATTGTTGAGTCTGTGATTCTGGAAAATGCATTTCACCTCTCATTTATATGTATACCAGTGACAATGGGATAGACATAGGCAGACATTCCTCTTATGCTTGCTTTGAGGATAAAGTGAGATTATACTTAGGAAGTGCTTAGAACAGTGTCTGGTAGATACTAAACACTCTGCAAATATTATCTACTGAAGAGAATTTCAAACAGATGCCAAGAAAATTAAATGAGAAAAAAACATACTGCCCAAGAAGTAATAATCACTCATATATTAATATAGTTATTGTTGGGGTCCATATCTTTCAGAAAGGATATTGCTATATTTAGGTAACTCCAGGAGCACTGACATTCCTATTACTTAGGAGGTTTCCTTCAGGAAGAAAATGAAAAGTAATATCAGCTAGTTCGCATGAAAACTATTTATATGGTGTAAGAGAGCAAAGATTAAGAAGATGCATTGGGAGTGAAGAACAAGTTTTATAAGTGCATTAAAAAGCTAGTTTTTGAGATAACTTAGTAATTAAGGTGTTTGTCTGAAAAGCCTAATGACCCAATTTGATTCCCCAGAACCTACATAAGCCTGATGCACATTGTGGTGCATGCACCTGGAGTTCATTTGCAGTGGCTAGAAGCCCTGGCACACCCAATCTCTCCCTCTCTCTCTATAATAAATAACTAAATAAAAATAAAGTTACAAAGTTAGTTTTGAATGTCTACAATATTTAAAAACTGAAAAATTTGACAATATCCAGAGTAGGTGAAAGTGTAGGGGAGCATCCGCAAATTGGTTTAGCCTTTTGGAAGAGCTACGTGACAATGCTATTTTGTCATTTTATTTGTTTATTTATTTAGTTATTTATTTATTTTTCATATGTGTATGTAGTAGGTGTGATAGGGTGTGTGGTGTATGCATGTATGGTGTGCAGTGTAGCACCTTGTGTGTATGTACCTGAGGCCAAAGGAGAATCTCAGGTGTCCCCATCCATCCCTTAACAACTTATTTCCTTATGATGAGTCTCTTCACTAATTCCAGAGTTTACTGCTTTCACTAGGCCCAGTAATTCTCTGATCTCTGCTTCCCACAGGACTGGGGTTACTGAAGCGCATGGCCACACCCAGTTATATACATGGATTCTAGGGCATCAAACTCAGTGCTCTCAAGCTTTTCAGGCCCTCATGCTTGTGCAAGAAGTGCTCTCAACTGCTGAACCATCTCTCCAGCCCCTTAGAGACATTTTTAATGTACACCCTTAGTCCCAGAAATAACATATTTGAATCCTTTTAAAACAGTGTATACCTAAGATTATTCATAATGATATTGTTATGATAGCAAAAGACTAAAAACATAACAACATAAATACCTCTTAAAGAGGAAGGTAGTAATGATAAAAACATGATAGTTACTGCCATAGAAAACTATGCAAACATTAGGAATAGTGAAATAGAAGTACATGTAATACCTTCATAAGAAAATGATTGTGTAGTGTGGTGGTTTGAATGTAAAATGTTCCTTCTACTCTCATGCATTTTGAACACTTGATCTCCAGGTGGTGATACTGTTTGGGAAGGCTGTGGAAAATTTAGGAGGTAGAGCCTTACTAGAGGATGAGTCACTGGGCTTGAGGTTTTGTAACCCAGTCCAGCTGTTTGGTCTCTGCTTACTTGTTGCTATGTGACATGAGCTTCCTGCTCCTGCCATGCCTTCCCTGCTGTGAGGAAACTTCTCCTCAAAGCTGTCTCCAGTCAGCTATTCTGTCCCGGAAATGAGAAAGTAGCTGGTATACTTAGTAAGAGATTAAGGCCAATTAACAAATAATGCAGGTATCGTGAGATTTTTTTTTTCTGTGTAGACAACGTAAAATTGAGTTGAATAGAAAAATTATGATAAGATACAAACCAACATGAGAGTGCTTGTCTCCAACTCAAGAGTGGAGATAAGATGAGGAATTGAACCTGGGGAGGGCTTTGCTTTGTCTATGTTATTAACGAGAAGGCCTTCGTGTATATTTTTTTTTTAATCATTATTAACTAACTGAACAGATTAAACAGTTTCAAAAACCTGCATGTAAATATCAGTGACTATTTTCTTTTAGGAAAAATTATGATTTTAAAATTTATTTATTTTATTTATTTGAGAGAGAGAAAGAGAGACAGAATGAGCACTCCAGGGCCTTCAGCCACTGCAAATAAACTCCAGACATATGTGTTACCTTGTGTATCTGGCTTCTATAGGTTCTGGGGAATTGAACCTGAGTCCTTTGGCTTTGTAGGCAAGTGCCTTAGCCACTAAGCCATCTCTCTAGCCCCAAAATTACATTTTTGTTTGCATTAGTATATACTTGTATATAAGTGTTTAATTTTGAAAACGGCTAGGGAAAACAATACACAGTTTTTGTTGATTTTTCTTTTTTTTTGGTTTTTCAAGGTAGTGTCTTGCTCTAGACCAGGATAACCTGGAATTCACTATGTAGGCTCAAAGTGGCCTCAAACTCACGGTGATTCTTCTACCTTGGCATCCTAAGTGCTGGGATTAAAGGCATGTGCCACTATGCCTAGCCTGACTATTTAAATGAACAAACGGAAAAACATCCCAATAGAATATCATTCTTTATGGCACTTTGGATCAATTACTTTGTTATTGCTCTGAGTAAACACCTGACCAGAAACAACTTAGGAAATGAAAGTGTTTTATTTCAGCTTACAGTTTCAGAGAGTATGCTCCATAGTGGCAGGGAAAGCATGGCAGGATCAGGAAACTGGCACATCTTCACATCAGCATGGCAGAACAAGAGTATGAGAGAATAGCCAGTGGGACTCTACATAGAACTTCAAGGTCCACACATACTGACACACTATGGGGGGATATTTTCTGTTCAAATCACCATAGTCTTGATTCAGAAGATCTACTTGGGGCTGGAGAAATTGCTCAGTGATTAAAGGTGCTTGCTTACAAAGCCAGATATTCTGAGCTCAATTCCTCAGTACCTATGTAAAACTAGATACAATGTGATGAAGGTGTCTGGAGTTCATTTGTAGTGGCAAGAGGCCCTGGTTTACCAATTCTATCTCAAATAACTAACTAACTAAATAAATAAAAAATAAGTATTTGAAAAGGTTGGAAAAAGAAGATCTACCCTATCTCCATTAAGAAGTAGTCGTTGAGCCAGGCATGGTGGCACATGTCTTTAATCCCAGCACTTAGGAGGCAGAGGTAAGTGTATCACTTTGAATTCAAGGCCACCCTGAGACTACATAGTGAATTTCAGGTCAGCCTGGACTACAGTGAAACCCTACCTTGAAAAAAATAAAAGTAGTTGTTTTCCAAAGACATAATTGCTGTGTGATGAGAGGATTTTTAATGGGTGTTATTTGGAGGTGGAGAATCCTGTAACGTATTCTTTGAGAAATTAGTGTATGGATATGACCGCTTTGAAATAGGGCTCTTGCCCTGCTTATCTGTGCTGCCAGTTTCTTTCCAGAAATTTCAAGAATCCACTAGATGAATAGTTTTCCATCAATGTATGGTCCAGTGAGGCAATATGTACATCATCTGAATCCATGACAGACATTCAAATTCTTCCCATATCTTAGCCCTTCTGCTAATACAATTGCTCACTAAAGAATGAAACATTTAGACAGTAAACACTTTGAAGACAGGAGCTACTAAAAGCCAGGCATGGTGGTACACATGTTTAATCCCAGCAAAGGGGAGGCAGAGGTAGGGGAATCACTGTGAGTTGGAGGTCACCCTGAGACTACATAGCAAATTTAAGGTCAGCATGGGTTAGAGTGAAATGCTACCTTGAAAAAACAAAACACAAACTAAACAACAACAATAACAAAAACAACAAAAAAGACAGGAGTTATTGTATTGCTGAATGCTAAGTTAAGCCCTAGAATGTTATATTTATTCAGAGTCCGCAAGTTGGGGAGATGGAGGATGTGTGGATATAACAAGAGACATTATAGGTTACAAAGGACAACATGTGAGTGAGTAATCATAGGGTCCTGACTTAGCACTTGCTATATTGGAATATTAAAAAGCAGACCAATAAGATACCTGTTTTCATGAAATGTGTAGTCTACCTAAAAGGAAAAATGTATTGTGAGATAATCAAAGGTTCCTAGAAATGCTGATTTCCTTGTTTCTTATGTTGAGTATGGAAAATAGGAGTTTTCTGATGGGCTGAATCTGATGCTTCCTTCTTTGACCTATGCAATGAATTATGAATTTCTAGATTATTAAATATTGCTTCTAGGAAGCCAAGAAAGGTTAAATAAAATTATCATGATCTTTTAAAATACCAATATAACTATGTCATTTGCTCCATGTTTTTTTTTGAGATATGTGACTACTTTCCCAGTGATTTTAAACATTACCATTTAAAGATATAAAAGTTCACTTAATTATTCATTTGCTCATTTATTTTTTCACAAATATGTATTAAGAATTTACCATATGCCAGGCAAACAACATTTTTCTAAATGTGAATAATAGCACATAAAGTGCTGACTTTAAAAAAAATTTAAATTATATGTAATAAAATCCTTCTCTGCCTGAAGTGGAATTACTCACTCATATAATCAGCTCAATTATGTAGTGAAGATTTGGTGGTTATTTAATAAATTTCAAGCACAAGGTCAAATGGGAGAGCTGATGCTAGAGAATTGTTTTTTTGGTATCAAAGGATCTGGCTTTGTTATCCACAGAGATCAAGTGTGTAGAGGATTTCCAGACATTTGTTGGGAGGACAGCCAGAGATAGACAATAAAGCTGGGTTTTAAGAGGCACAATGACTTTTTAAGTTAATTTATTTTATAATTTATTATATGTATGTAATGCTTTCTTATCATATTCACCCCACTGCTACTCTCCTATCTGCCTCCCACACCTGCTGAGCTCTCTGTTCTTCCCAACCAGCTTCTCTCACTTTCAGATAGTGTATGTGTTGTGTTGTGTGTGTGTGTGTGTGTGTGTGTGTGTGTGTGTGTGTGTGTCCCATTGACATGCTTGCATGAACATGGGGAGGGGTGCTATCTGCTGGAGCAACAGCTACTCACCAGTGTCTGGACCACTGAAAAACATGAATTCCCCTTTCTCAGCAACAATGAATGAGGCAGGATGATTTTGAAGACAGAAATAACACTTGTGGAAATGAATCCTCAGCTATATCAGAAGAACATTGGTTATATGAGGCCAGAAGGAGCTGGGCTGACAGGCAGGAAAAACCAGTGATCTGTGAATCCAGGATGATCAAGGGGTCCTCAGGGAAGCAATACCGAAGACACTTACTTGCCCAATGTCTTTGGAAAACTTTTTCCATAAAAGTCTGTCATGTGCTGCTGAAACTTGCAGATTCAGAGATTGACGGAGTACATGAAAGTAAGTCTTCTATGATCTCAGACTTGGCACTCTTCATTGTGAGCCAGAGTCCATGGCTGAGAAATCTGGCCTTGGATTTTAATAGGTATGGGGACTTCAACATTGTTTAATATGCATAGCTGGTGAGTATTCACAGATTATTTAGGATTCTCCTCCAGTACAGGGTTTGCTTATAGTTCCCCCTTGGGATCCTGTGGCACAGCCCAGCCCAGCCCAGCCCAGCCCAGCACTAGCTTAGGGAGGCTACTAGATGTTTCTTGTGTCTTTATTCCTCTTTAGATCTAGGTTCTTCCTGAGTGAACTCTTCCTACCCCTGGAAAGACTAAAACTACCCAAGACAAAATACGTGTTTATGAAGTGTCTGATAGTTTCCATCTCAAATCTCACCATTGCAATTCTGATAAATACACCTGAGTATTACAAGGATTTTTCAACAACTTTTTAAGAATTTAAAAAAAAAGCAACAACAATTTTTTTCAAGGGACATACTAATTTGCTTAACATTTATTAAAGTAGTCAAAGATTACTTTTATTTATTAATTCATTTTTGACAAATTTTATACATGCACACAATGTATTTTGATCACATTTATTCCCATTACTTTCTGTGCTCCCCTTCCACTTCTGTTGACCTCCTTCTTCTTCCCAACTATTCCCCCTTCTACTATGATTTTTTTTTAATTTTTCATTATTTTAGAGAGAACAAGAGAGGGAGAGAGAGAGAAGCAGAGAGAGAGAGAGAAAGAGACAGGGGATTGGCATGCCAAGGCCTCAGCCATTGAAATTGAACTCCAGACACTTATGCAATCTAGTGGGCATGTGTGACCTTGGGTTTGTGTCACCTTTGTGCATCTGGTTTACATGGGATCTGGAGAGTTGAACATTGGTCCTTAGGCTTTGCAGGCAAGCACCGTAACTGCTAAGCCATCTCTCTAGCCCTGATGTTCTTTATTTTTGGTGACCTATTGAATATAATTAAGGTGGCTTGCATGAACATGGGTGGGCAGTTATTTATTAATGGGAAACTAACTATGGCTATGTGACTGAAGAAAGTGTTCCCCTCTTTGTCAACACCATTAATGGCTAGCAGCTGTTCAAGGAAGGATAAGCCCTCATGAGTCCCACCCCCATCCATGACAGAATTCTGACAGGCCTTATCTTGTACAGGTAACCATAGAAGTATTGAGGTCATGACAGCAATGGCCATCTTACAGAACTCCTCTCCTCTGGGCCTTACATTCTTCCTACCTTCTTGCCTATAATGTCCCCTGAGGTAGTTTTGAAAACCTTAATGAAGAATTAAAAAAGCCTAGAATAATCCATAGGAGCTCACTGATCCTGTCTTAGTGCATTCAGGCTGGCTGCAAAGCCTAGGGACCCAGGTTCTGCTCCCTAGCACCCACAGAGTGGCCCATGCATCTGGAGCTCATTTGCAGTGGCCAGAGGGCCTGGAGTATCCATTATCTCTCTCTTTCTCTGCATGCCTCTTTCTCTGTCTCTCATAAATAAATAAATAAATAAATAAATAAATAAATAATAGGCACATGCAGGAGCTGGCTGACCATGATTCCACTCTAAACTGATTCCAGATGAACTGTTCTGATTTAGGTGGCTGCTGTTTGCTTGCTTGTTTGTTTGGGGGGGGAGGGGTGGGGGAAGATTCTAAAAGTCTTGTAAGGAACCCCTACCTCATCTCATCTGTGCTCTGTTAACTGAAATAAACTCATTGCTGTTTTGCAAAATTGGAAAAGTAAATAAATAAATAGATAAATAATAGGAAAATATTTAAAGAAAAGAATACCATAACCTAGAGGTTATATGACAGAAATTAGTTGTTCACTGTTCTGGATGATGGGAAGGGAGTCCAAGACCCAGGTACCACCAGATTCATTGTCTTGTGAAAGCCTGCTTTCTGATTCACAGCTGGAGCCTTCTAGCTATGTTTTCTTACCTGGAAGAAGAAACACAGCAACCTTCAGGGCTCTTTTATATGATAGTCACTCATTCCTAGGGGATCTGCCTTCATGTCCAGAACTCCTCCAAGAAGCCTCACCTATCAATGTCATTACATAATGACTAGATGCCAACATAAAAAAGAAAGGATGCTAATACTCAGAAAAGCATTCCCCAAATATCCAGATACCAGTTTGGGGAGGAGGACAGGTAAAGAAAATCTGGAAACGTGAATATTTTTTAGAATCATCCAAGGAGACAATGAGATACCCACAGAAAATATCAAACCTCTCTCTTGTTTGCTCTCTGTCTCTCCTCCCCTCCCTCTCTCCTGTTAACTTCTTGTTGCTGAGACAAAAAAAAAAAAAAAAAACATAACAAAAATTAGTTTAAGGATGGAAGAATTTATTTCAGCTTATAGTTCCAGGCTACAGTCCATCAGTATGGGGAAGGCATGGCAGACAGCTACATTTAGTCCACAGTGAGGGAGCAGAGAGCAATGGATTCTGGTGCTCAGTCAGTTTTCTCCTTTTCATCTTATGACATGGTTCTGCTTACAATGCAGGTGGGTCTTCCCATCTTAATTAACCTAATCATGATAATCCCTCATAGGTGATTCTAGGTTCTGGCAAGTTGACAAGCAACATAAACCACCTCTCTCTCTTTTTCTCTCTCTCTCTCTCTCTCACACACACCTTTAATGTTAAGGTGAAGGGTTCTGTTCTCCTTGGGCAGACTAAGGTTAATCACATAGGAAGTTTGTCTTTGCCTTTTCCAACTCCAGCTCTCCATCTTTCATAATCTATCCTTCTCCTTATCCAGTACTACCAGACCAGGGCTGGGGAGATGGATCAACAGTTAAAGGCACTTGCTTATCTTCTTCTGGTCTGGGTTAAGTTTTCCAGATGTAAAAGTGGTGAATATGTCTGGAGTTCATTTGCACCGTGAAGAGACCCTGTTGCACTTACACGTACACATACTCACAGTCTTTCTCTTTCTATCTGTCTCAGTTTCTGTCTCTTTCACATAGACATGCAAACCAACCAACAAATAAATAAATAAAGCAAGCTAACAAATCAAAACAAACAAATGAAAAGAAAGACCAGGCTCATGAGGCATGAGGCTACAGCAAAGTACAGTAGGCCACATCTGTGCTAGCTCAGGGCTGGTAAATGGAAAGAATTGCTTGCTGTTCTCCTCTGAATGACTTTCATGACCCGGTTCATCTTTTACCTTCCCTTGAAGATATTATTACCTTACATAGAGTTTCCTTTCTGTGACCATTGTATGCAATTATATGCCTTTATGCCTATCTCTTCGACTAGGTTGTAAACCCTTAAAACAACACTTTCTGGGCACTGTTGTATCTCCAGCAACAAATAAAGGCTCCCATGAAAGAAGTAGTCAACAAACTATGTGAAAAGCAGTTGAAGCATCTGTGTTGGAAACTTGGACTTGGTATTAAACATGGGAAGGAGGCATTCCAAGATCAGAGCAGAAGTTATGTGAAATGTTCGGATTCTGACATCATACTTGAGATATGTTTGAGGCCAAGTTCTAGTGGAGGTCATGCTAGTCAAAAGCTCTATGAGAGGTTTGAACAACTGCTCCAAAAGACCAAGAAAAGTACACGCTGTATGCAAAGGAGTCCTTGCTCTGGCTGCTGCCCAGAAGTCTCAGGAAAATTGAGTGAGAGAGAAATCAAACGACAGATTTATATAGTGCTTTACTGTTTATGAATCCCTTCCATAAGTCATTCCATTTGATACTCATAAAGCACTGTGAAGTAAGCATCACTTCTTATTCTCATTTTAGAGATGTGAAAAGTCAGGGTGTGAGAGTAAATGACATGCTGAGGTCACAGGGCCCAGTGCTTTTATCATCTCACTTTGGTTCTGAGAAGGAGCTGTCTCTGCTGTCTCTTTGTCTGAGCAAAGCCAGAATGTAGCTGTGATGGCTGCATAAGATCAGCATCACTCACATGACCTTATTGTGCCAGATGCTGGGTAAAGCACTCCTCATGCACTGATTCATTTAGCACTCATAAAGTGTACTATTCACTGCTTACAGGTATAGACACCAAGACACAAAGAGGTTATGTGCCTGTGCATGGTCATAGGACAGCAGAGTTAACAATGCTTGCTTTAGAATTCAGGTTTTCATTTTACAGAATTATAATAGTGCAAGAAATCAGGTTCTGAAACTAGACCACCTAGTCTAGGAAACTGGCTGCTATTCTTGTTAACTGGGTGGCCTTGGCTAAGAAATATAATATCTCCATGCCTCAATTTCTGATATATGAATCAAGAGTAAAAATAAATCTAAGGATAAAAGAATAAAATAGGTCTCAGTGTCTGGCACATGGTAAGTATTCAGCCAGTGTTAGTCATTATTTTGGCAGTGATATTTTGTTGTCTGTGCCTAGATGTTTTATTAGTATACAATGACAGGAGGCCATTCCTGGAACTTTGAGGTTGTTTTTTAACAGAATGACAGTATAACAGATGAGAAAATAAGTAATTCATTCTAAAGAGAGAATTACTTCCATATTATAAAATCTTGATCAGAGCTTAATGAGTAAAATGTTATAGAATATGAAGCTAAGAGTAATTTTTTGCATGGAAATACATACATATCTACATGCATACATTTTTTCAAATATATATCTACTAGCATGTACTTATATACATATATATCCATATACATATATACTTAATCACAAGCATACATTTTTACATGCATACATACATACACATGCATCTACAAAAGATATTTACATACACATACATGTTTCTACAAACATACATACTTATGTATGCACATACAAATATATCTACCAAATATATTTATACAGACATGCATACATTTATACATACACTCATGCATAAATCCATAATTGGTAAAGAGAGGCAACATTTGGGTATGTGTAACCAAAATTGGCCAGAGGAAAGAGAAATTTAATCTGGCTATATCTCATCTGGTACTTGGGGATGTCTCAGGGATGAAGCGTGGACATATAAAACAGAATTTTTTACTGCTTTACTTAACCAAATGGGGGTTATTTTTCTTGTTTAAGAAGTGTGGTGAGGGATAGAGAGATGGATTATCAGTTAAGGCACTTGTCTGCAAAGCTAAAGGATCCTGGTTCAATTTCTCAGGACACACGTAAGCCAGATGCACAAAGGGGCACATGTGTCTGGAGTTAGTTTGCAGTGGCTGAAGGTCTTGGCACACCTATTCTCTCTCTCTCTCAAATAAATAAATAAAAGTTTAAAAAATTAAGAAAAAAGAAGTGTGATGAAAGAATGTCTGGGGCTGTCACCACAAGAAATGTAGCCTCTTTCAGGGTTTCTACTCTGGACATCCTTTGCTGTTAACCCTCAGTTAGCCTTATGATGATAATATGACAGCTCTTCCTCTGGCCTCTCACCTACATTCAGGCAAGAATGGGAAAGCATGAGAAAGAAGAAATGTCTATATTTGGAAAGGAAAAGACTTCTTAAAATTACAAGCAGAATTTTTCTTCTACATTAAAAATTATCCAATACTGTATCACAAGGAATCTTTAAAAAGGAAAAGAAAGGAACAGACAGTGAGTGAGCAATTAAGAGGAAGTTGTGTCCCCTTGGCTTCCTCTTTTGTCCTCTCTAGTCTTTCCCTTGGAGCTGGCTAGTCAGCTTTGTATCATTGAGTTCCTGGGGCTTTGACTTCCAGGTGGCTGTGGGATGTGGGAGCTGTGACAGAAGACTGGAGGGAATGAAAAGGGAAGTCAGAGACGATTCTTCCTCAGCTCCCTCCTGACAGGATTACCCAGAGGCCCCTGTGCCCTTGAACACAGCTCACACTTCTTCTGAAGATAACCCTTTATGTAAATCTGTTTTCTAGATTCTGGTGTTCATTCCCTTCTTTTCTCTTGAAGCTTGCCCCCAGTTAGCCTCATCATGATAAGATGACAACTCAAGGCTTATTTATGCATGCCTAAATGTTTGTAAATAGTCTTCTCATAAGCCTTCCCTAGTCATCCAAATGTACAAATGTAGAGTTTACTAGTAGAACTCTGATCAAGAAATTGTCATTGTCTTCCACATGGGCACGTTCTCACTGTAGAAAGACATGCACTAAAGAATTAGGCCAAGTATCATCATTTACCATGTGGATGCTTGAATGCAATGCTCCCCATAGACTCATGTGTTTGAACACTTCGTCCCCAGCAAATTGGCACTATTTGGAAAGGTTGTGGAGCTTTTAGAAAATTAAGGCTTATTGGAGGAGGTGGTCCCTGAAGGGGGCCTTGAGGTGATATACCCTAACTCTGATTGCTATTCTCTCTCTCTGCACTCTTCCCCTTTCTTTCTCCTTCCTCCCTGCCATGCTTTCCCCACCAGGATGGACTCCACTTTGTAACTGTAAGCTTAAATAAACATTTTTCCTTCCTTAAGTTGTTTCTGGTCAGATATTTTGTCCCAGTAATGAGAAAGCAACTGATATAAAATATCAGTATTGAGAAGTGGGGTCATCACTATAATAGCCCTGACCATATGGTTCTTGAAGAGATTCCCAATGTTTTGTTAGAGTATAGAGTACTGTACTTTTAGAATCATTTTACTTGCAAATGACACTTTGGTTTCATTCCTTCTGATATGAATGCCTTTAGTTTTTCTTTCATATATGATTGTCCTTGATAACATTTCTGGTATTCTGTTGAGAAGTGACATCCTTACCTTGAACCAGATCCTGGAAGAAAAACTATTAGTTTCCTCTTATAAATCATGATTCTCATTCAGCATTATTTTAAACAATAAGGTGACCTTTATTATTTTAAGGAAATTCTCATCTGTATTTGAACTGTTGAGAGTTTTGCTGAGTTTCTTGACCTGAAAAACATAGGGCCACACTCTTGTCTGTGATTTTTGGCTTTCAGAGCAAGTAATCAAGAAAAATTTTCTTGAGGTAATCTGGAAGTTAGTCTCAGTATTCTGCTTTGCATAAGGATCCATCCACCCATATTATCAATGAAGTCCCAGTTCTTGCGAATCTGGAGTCTAGGAGTAGTTGAGGCACACAGCTCCAGCAGATGAATAGTCCAATGTGAGCATAGGTTGTCAGGACCAGGCAGAGGTAGTAGGGCCAGGCAGGTGGCAGGCAAGGAGCTATTTAAGTGTCAGAAATTAGAGAAGTATCAAATTATGTAGTTGCTCTTAAGCAATAGCACAGGAAATCAAAATTAGGTAGGGTAAACAATGTTGAGTTCTGACAACTTGCTCTCCATAATCTCTTACATTTTTTTTTCATTCTGACATAAGTAGGTAAGTTCAAAGATGTGGGATATTAGCCAGTGGAATAAATGGAATTGAGAAGGCATACTTAGGGTATGATGAAGCAGAAAGAAAGGTATAGGAATTCCAGCATTTTGTTCACTAACACTGTGAATAGTTAAGATCATGCTTTGAAAGACCTGGAAAGAGTTTCCTCCTGCTTGGCTACTTGATTCACATAATGAGAAAGCCGGAAATAATTCCATGAGTCTCATCATTAAGAATCTATAGAATAAGTAACATTATACTATTGAGTTTGGTGCTGTTACACTGTTATAAACTTAATAATACCTTTTGATGCTATAGCACATTACAATTTTTAAAATGTTTGTACTTGGATGGTCTAATTTAATCTTTATAGCAACATGGTGAGGTAGTTACTATTACTCTGTTGTAGATTGAATTCAGCTCAGTTACAGTGGATATTCTACTAGCTTCTAGAGCTTAATTTTATGTAAACAAAAGCCATCCAAATAAGAGTAAGCAAAGATGGGACTAGAAAGTAGCTCACTGGTTAAAGATGCTTATGCCACAAGTGTGCTGATGGGAGTTTGGATCCGCAGAACCCATGTAAACCCAGACATACAGTGGCAGACATGTCTGTCATCTCAATGTGTCTTCAGCAATGGGAGGTGGAGTTGGGAGAATTCTGAAAATCATGGGCAGCTAGCTTGGCCTTCCCAGCAACAAACAAGAACGAGAGGGACCCTGTCTCAAAAAAAAAAAAAAAAAATAGAAGGAGAGGAACAACATCCTAAGGTTGTTCTCTGACCTTCATACATGTGCAGTGTCACATGAGCACACAAAACACATATACATGCACAAATAATACTACTACTGTTAATAAAAAGTAAAAAAATAAAAAAGTGACTTATTCAGAATTTGATAATAAAAGGGTCAGCCACCATGATTTGCACATGACAGAATAAAGCATGTCAAAGGAGTGGAAAAGCTTAGAGTGAGTGAAAAATGGAGGCTTTAGCTGTTATAGGTCATCAGGAGAAGCTGGGCATCCATGAGATTTATTCAGGGGGCACTATTGGTCCTAAGCTGGAAGTAGAGCAGAATTTTGGAAAGCCATCAGTTATTGAATGAATCCCAGTGACTATCACCACAAAGCTTCTGGCACTAGTTACTGCAGACTGCTGAGTGAGAGTTCTGTTGCTATAGATGGTTTCACCCTGGTCTAAAAGATGAGGCACCTAAGGAAAGGCTAACCTTCTGAGTCACAAGCAGGTAAAGAGTTGGAGTTTGAAATTGGAATTTTCCCTCTTTGTGGATTGTGCTTCCTGGGAATATCAGGGGTGTGTCTGATTAAGTTTAGGGAAGAGGTGAGCATACATAGGTCCTTCTTTTAGTTTGCTATCAATGCACTTCTGATCAGTAGTAGAATGCTCCCTTTGTATCCTGTGTCTATATAAGCATAGATAGTGATCCATCAGATAGCTTCTTTATTAACACTAAGGATTTGATAAGAGAAACCTATTCTAAGACTGAAAGCACCAGCATCAGGCTCCAACAGCCCACTCTTCTTTGTGGGGCTTTATTACTTCTTTCTCCTGGGGAATTCTTACCATTATTTGCTCACATCCTGGACAGACTTTCAACGCTGTTTTTGTTTTAACAGCTTCCCATCTTGATCTACACTCCATTGCCTTAAATCACCCATGGGAAGTTTGACAGACCTGCTGATCATCCTTCTTCTATATCATGGCCTCATAATGCTATCTCTTTTATCTAGGTAGAAATTTACCAGGCAATGTCTAGATGTGAAGGGCTGTTCCATTGAGAAGTACACAGAGGTGAAGTCCCAGCTGATGTACTTCTACTCTAGTGGAGAGGAGGGAAGCTATGGATGAGTAAATGAGTAAATAATGTATTATGCCATGCAGCAAACAGTGTTGTGGAAAAATATAATCGTGGTCAGAGCTAGGATCTGGAGTGTGTGCATATGCATGTATGCAGTATGGTTGAGATGAAGGAAAGGAGTGAGCCATAGGGAGGTCTAGCAAGATATCATTCCAGGTAGAAAGATCAGCAATTGCAATGTTCTAGGGATAGGTAAACACTTGGTGTATCTGAGGAATAGCAAGAGTGACTTCTGTCCTAGAATAGATTAGTGAGAGAATTCATGCAGTTATTAGCTTAATAAATACATTTTTATCTGAGAGATAAATGTGTCAATAAAAGCAGAAGGTATAGTGGTTAGCATCGGATTCCAACACTTGGAAGCTGAGTAGGAGGATCACCATGAGTTCAAAGCCAGTCTGGGCTACAGAATGGGTTCCATGAAAGCTGGGGTTAGAGTGTGAGCCTGCCTCAAAAAGGGTGGGGAGATGGTTTAATGGATAAAGTGTTCACTACTCAGGACTGAATATTGGAGTTCAATCCTTAGTCCCCAAGTTAAAAAGCCAGAATCTGTAGTAGGCTTCTGTGAGCCTAGCACTCTGATGGTGAGATGGGAAGCAGGAGAATTTCCCAATAGCTAAGGGGGAGCACAACAAAGAACAAGAGCAGAGTGAGACTGAGAGAAAACCTGCTTTAAATGAAGTGGGGTGGTGAGGGTTGTCTTCTGACCTCCACATGTGTGCTCCACATGTGGCACATATGTGTCTGCACTTACACACATGAACACACACAGACACACAGACACATATATGTAGACATATGCATATTTAAAAAAGAATTCAACGCTGAATGAGAGGATTTGTTTGATAATCTTATTTATTTATTTATTTATTTGAGAAAGGGGGGGGGGAATGGCATGCCAAGGCCTCCTCCAGTCACTGCAAACAAACTCCAGACACACACACCACCTTGTGCATCTAACTTATGTGGGTGTTGGTCAATCAAATCTGAGTTGTTAGGCTTCTCAGACAACTGTCTTAAGTGTTAAGCCATCTCTCCAGCCCTTGTTTGCTAATCCTGCTGGCAAAGGATCCATATACAATCGAAGTCTACTGTTTTTCCCTATCAAGGCTGCTGTGGCTCTCCAACTCATTGCTCCTTTCCTATCAGGGATATTATGAGGTGTAAAACAAAAACAAAACAAACTTCTGGTAAACCCTTCTTGTGGTTTGTTCTATTGTGCTTCATGTTTAAGCACATAGTCTTTGTCCTTGACGTGAATTTGTATACTCATATACTTGAGGTTTTATATTCAACAGAGAAATGCTACATGGCATATTGATGGACATGGTGTTGGTTTGCTCCCCCAGTTCCACTTCTTCCTTCCAGCAACATAGTGACCTTGCCCATTCATTTGAGAAATGTCTGTAACTCTACAACAAGTGTTTGAATATGAGCTGCCTTTTACTTTTTATGGATGTCTTTTGTATATCATCCCTGGACCCCACACTGACTCCTTAGCACAATGCGTGTTCCCAATATAAATAGTTCATTTGACCTTAAGCTTGCAAAATAGAGTTTGTATATTATGTTTTCTTTGCTAGAGATTGAAAACATGTTTATATTATTTAAATGGAAAAAAACTTCAGGTGAGTGGGACTGAGCTCTGTTGCTAGCCATGCTGTGAACTTTGTGGAGTCACTTTTTCAGAGCTCCAAGGAAACACACAAACCCAATAGCAAGGGTGAGTGAGGGGCGGCAGCATTTTATCTCTAGTCTGTTAATCTCAGAAGGCTGCTATTTTCTTGTTTTTTCTTTCATCACCTCTCTTCAAATACATTACCCTTCTTAATTTAAGCAAGTTTGAGTCACCATTTTCCATCTAAAGTGTTCTAAGAAATGCAAACTATGTTTTAAAGCATCATTCTAACTTTTGGTACATTATGTTTTACATTTGAAATTTGACTTTAAGTAGTCTTATAAATACCAGAAGTAATCCTTAGGGTCAAATAGAGTGCTTCTTAAACTTTAATGTGCAAAGAAACACCAGGGAATCTTATGAAAGTACAGTTGGTAAGGTGTGTCCAGAGAGTTTCCATTTCTAGCAACCTTTTTGTTATGATTTGGGGGTAAAATGTCTTCCACAGGCTCATGTGTTTGGGCACTTGGTCCCCAATTGGTACTGTTTTCCAAGCAAGGTAAAGAACCATTAGGTAGTGTGGCTTAGCTGGAGGAAGTAGGTCATCAGGATGGGAGTGGGCTTTATGGGTTATTGCCCAAACCTAGTCTTGGCCAGAGTTCTCTACTTCCTGGTAGACTGAGATGGGAACAAGTCATACATCAAGTTCCCATTGCCAAAATCAGATACTGGTCTTTACACTATGCCTCCCTTGCTATGAAGCTATGTGCCAGAATGCATCCTTTTTCCCTTAAATTGCTTCTTTAAGGTATTTTATCAATACAATGAGAAAGTAACTAATACACCCTCAGGGAATGCTGATGCTATAGGTTTGCAGACCACTGTTTGAGAATAAGGAAGATGTCTACACATGCAAAGTACCTGGTACCCTGGGCTGTAGCAAGAAATATGCACTCTTGAACACACAGCAATTGGGCATAGTGAAAACCCTTAGAGTCTCAGTGGTCTACTGGTTGGGTAATCAAATGATGCTTGCAGTTGAGAATTAAACTTAATATAAGGAATTTTGATCTTTAGTCACTAAAATTATGCATTTAGTTTTAGGAGGAACACTTACAAATATGAATAACACATTCACAAAACGATCCTTTGCCAAGCTGAGATGGTTTTTCAGAGGCTGCATGGTGTGATGGAAAGAGTGATTACGTTAGAGCCACACAGCTTGGAATTTCAAACACATTCTGTTCCTTTCTGAATGTGTGTGCTACAGAAGCCCTGGTCCTCACACATGTGTGCTATTGGTAACTTTATGATCAATTGTACAAATATGAAAACTTATTTTTCTTTACAAGTGAGCTGTCTATATCTTTTAAGTCTCACTATTTCACTGGGAGCAGAATATACAATATTATCAACTCTAGTTCAACACATTTCCCTTAATCGTTTTTGAGCAAAATTTACTCAATTTGAGAATCATGCAGCCTACTTGTTCTCTTGTCCTTTTGTCTGATGAAGTCACCTTTGCTTCTTGTCCTTGGTCTTTCTTCCTGTGATGATAGCTGATGTAGTTTGTCTCTTTAGGAAGTATCAGCAGAGAGAAGATCTACCCTGTGCTTCTGGCACCCAGATCCTTGCATTACTTTTGTCTGGATGACCTCTGTCAAAGCTCAGAAACTTCTAAGTTTCTCAAGGTTATACTTTTTTTCAACTTTTATGCAATTGTTCAAGAAAGAGCTAATGTTTCCTGTGTAACAAGCACTGTGCTGGCACTACAACAAATAACCATAACCTTTCATAATACTTAGTGTAGAATCAATACTGAATGAAAAGTTATTGAAAAAAATTAAAACATAGTACCATAAAAAAGCTTCTTAAGAAGGAATGGAAACATTTGGGTAGCTATATTGCCCAGAACAACAACCATGTATGAACATAATAGATGTGCTTCTGAATATTTTATTTAATAGTATCTAATGTGTCTAAGAGCAAGGAAAATGCTCTGTGATGTCAGGGTATGAAGATATGCATGTGAAGTACATTGGTGTTCTGAGTCAGACCTGAGACTTGAGCAGGGTTCTGCAGTCCTAAACTGTGATGTCATCACCCTACTTCACTGGATCTTTGATTTGCTCAAACATTAACTTTACTAATAAAATATCACTAACCTTATTATTAGACTACTTAAGACAGTTAGAATCTACTAGCCCAGCATTATATCACTTGGCTGCTTTAAGTCCTGTGTGTACATTTTGTGATTTAGTAGCATTCATGATGGACATAGGTACATAGGTGCACAGCACCAGACCATTAACAGATATGGAACAAGCCTAATCCTGTTGTTCTAACATCTGTGCCCCAAGCTATTCTCTGATGGTGGCGGCTTTTGGTATAGGGGGAATTGGAGTTTCTCATGTCTTCTTTGTGTAAACATGGCTTTTCAAATCTATGGCTACTGGGTACTGGAGCATGTGATGGATTAGGAGCAGGGTTTCATCTGGAAGGGATTTACAGTTTGCTTTTGCTCAGGAATTGTCTAAACCTCCATGGGAGCTTTATCAGCTTTCCCTGGCTTATTTCCTAGGTAAGACATGGGCAGAGGGCTTTCTGCTTCTTAAAATCAAGTGTTTCCTTCTGATCTTCTATCCTCTACAAGCTTTTTGAAATTTAATAGGTTCTCATTGAGAGAAAAAAAGATATAACTTATTCTTTATTGTATTGCTGACATTATACTGTTTTCTTCCCCACTGAGCTCAAGGCTCCTTTGAGGTTACACTCCATTTTCATCCTTTTAAATATCAAAAATAAGTTCTCAGCTCTGAATTAAAAGGCAAGGCAAAGTAAGACATAATTTGTTCAGAGATTCACTCAGGTGTTTAGTTAAGCTACTTGCCCTCCCTGAAAATCTTTTGAGTTTATAGATATTACAATTTGTATATGAAAGATCCCTCAAAAAGTCCATATGGTTAAGGCTTGGTCCCCAGCTGGTGAATCTACTAATTGACCAATAATTGGATCAAATAGGCACTAACCTCATCAATGGATTTGTTCATTGGTTAGTTTATAACTGAATGAGATATTAGTATGTGGGTCCTAGTTGACTGAAATAGGTCCCAAGGCCTGTGTCTTTGAAATGTATACCTACTCAGTCCTTTCTTTTCTTCCTCTCTGCCGTGAGGTGAGTGGCTCTTCTTGCCATGTCCTTCTGACACAGGCTAGTGAATTCAGAACCTCTGACACTATGAACCAAAATAAATCTTTCTTCAATTAAAATGTTTTTGTGAGGCATTTTGTCATAATGATCCCAAACTATCCAATGCATCAAGAAAATAGGAAGATGAAGAGAAAAACCAAGTTCACTAATTGTTAAAAATTCATCCTTTCACATGTAACTGGGGCAAAGGGTCAGGAGAAAATCAGACACAGTTAAAAGTCACTTTCTGCAAGAGTGACATTGGAAGGTAATACTTGGGTTCTCAGACATGCAGCATGAAGTGTGGATGGGAAGAATAAGGGTAACAAACACCAATGGACAATTTTGGTTAATTGTTCAGTAATTTAAAACATTTATGCTTCTATATTATCCCAGATGTTTTCTATAAATGTGTAACAAAATTTTCTTTAAATTTCAATGTTCCAAAACTGAACTAAAATTGAACTGGTACCATAGGATACTATATCCTGGAACTCTGACTAAAAGTGGAACCCTCAAGAGGACCTTAGAGCGAGCACCTGAATTGAAGGGCCCTGGAGAGAGTGAGATGAAACCTAACCTCAAATTTCTCTGGTTTCTCTTTCTTCTCTGGCTTTTTCTTTTTCTTTTTTTCTTTTGCCTTGGTGCAAGCCTGTAATTCCCTGTACCAGGATGTTTATATCCACAATGAACTATTGATCAGAGAGACCTACTAGATCCCCCAAAACAAACAAGACAGATTCAGAGCACTTGATTACTCACCAGAGTTTAATGGTAAGACCCTACTGCTGAATACACTAAATGCTGTTGGCACAGACCATGGAGAGATCTGGTTGGAATCCAGAGGAAAGCCAGTCCCCAGACAATTAGTCCACCTGGTGCTGGAAGGTGCTATATGAGCTAAATGGGGAAAGTGACCAACATGTGTCAAAGAATTCAAAGTCTAAGCAACTCAGAAGCAAACAACCTGACGTGATGCTCACACAAGTGCAATAGTGGCACACAGCCATGGTGGGTAACTAACTGCTCTTGGATTGGCTAACAGATCCGCTCAGTGGAAAGGAAACCATATCTGGAACTGGGAAACGAGTCAGAATCATACCCAGATAATGATTCTGCTTTCCATTGTTAAGCTCCCACTAACCTGGACCTGAGGAGATAAATGACCCAGTGCACTCCACCCTGGCCCCTGCTGAAACCACAGAGGAATTGGGTAAATGAGCAAGAGTGTTGCTTTCTTAGTGAATCTGATATCAGCACGAGAGTGATGAAGAAAGATACTGAAGACACTCAACACCTACTAAACCAGAAATCCAGAGGCTCCTAAGTGCCCATCACTGAAGTAGACTTAAAATGCTCCCAGCATGGCTCAGGGAATTTTGCAGAAGAGGGGCCAGAAAGATTGTTAGAGCCATAAGTTGGGACATTTTGTACAGAAACATTGCCTCTCCCCACCCATAATACATGACCCACAATCTCCATGGGGTTGACTTGCATTCCCAATGAGGAAGGCCTCTTCAGAAAAGGCGCAGGGAGGAGGAAAAGGATGGTACCAACATGTGTTGTTTACATACAAAATATGTCCATATCTAATAAAAAGAAAGAAAATAAAAGATTAACCATCATAAAACCTAAGACCTTGGGCATCATAGACAATTGCTCTACCACTAAGCTATTCCATCACTCTGTAATTGAGTTTTAAAGAACTATTTTGTTCAGTTTAAGTGATGGTTTGGATTTGGTCAACTAACAAGCCAGAGATGACCTAGTAAATGTTTAATAACAAGCACTGCGCAAAAATGGCATGGTTGTCTGCACAGTTTATTTTAAATTTACTGATATAAAGAAAGTGTGTTACCTGATTTTCAAACAAAAAGAAAAGTACAATACTAAAAAATTTCAATGTACCACCTATAATTAAAATATCAGGCTCATAGAGAATTATTTAGGGCTTCTGCCACAGCCCCTGAGGATACCTGTTGGTGCCTTTCAGCCATCCAGGGTTTGTGATGCCTTCCAGAAGCTCCGGATAAGAAAATTGTTTGGTTGTGTATGAAGACTCAATTCCCCAGTCCCTCTTGAAGGAAAGTTTCACTCTTTATCAAATGGGTAAAGCTCAATATGAGAGAGAAAGAGAGAGAGAGAGAGAGAGAGAGAGATTGAGAGAGAGAGAGAGATGGCCACACTACAAGAAATCATGCTTCTATTCTCCCAGGTCCCATCTGTGCCCTGGATGTCACCTGGGCAGAGATTTTTGGATTAGCAAAGCAGGGCAAGTCAAGGACAAAATATGGATGAGTCAGACTGGAGCCACGGCAGGAAAGGCCTCCTTCTTGTCTTCTGGCATTGTCCTAATAATTGGGAGGGGTGTTGATTTTAATTTTCCTTTTCTGTGCTTCTAAAGGCTGTGTTCTGAGACTGTAAAACCTGTCTGAGACCTTTAGAAACTGTGAGGTTATCTATCTCCAAGCCCTTTTGAAGTGCAACCCTGAGATATTTGCTTATCTCCCCAGGACTTCATTTATAATTTTAAGGTTATTTCTAATGAGCCATGGCTGAGAAGAAAGAGGGAAAAAAAAAAAATCACTTTCCACTGAGCTCCCTTCTCCCTCTGCAACATACACACAGACATGCATGCTGCAAGGGGAAAAGTGTTGGAAATAGAGGCAGACTCTAATTACTCAGGTTGGAACTAGGCCAGGATATTGGCCATTGGATTTTTCTCTCTTCCCTCCCCAGTTTCTTTTCTTCTCCCTTCTGTTATCTTTCCCCAACCATCAGGTGGGTGGGTGGGTTGCTGGCTGGCTGCTGGTTGGCAAGCAGAAATAGTTTGGGAGCAAGTGTTCTTGGGGTATGTTCACTGAAGGAAGCACCACAGCAACAAAGAATGATTTTCTTGTCATCGTTCAGCCAATTTATTTCAAGATGAGCAGGTGGGGAGGTGCAGTGTGGAAAGGACTGCATGCATACACATTTAAATCTGAGCAAGTCCTAGTGAAGAGAGTCAATGTAGAGTTTACACAATCTTAAAGGAAAAGGACAAGGAAAAGAACTGTTTTACTCAAAGAGCAACAAATAAGGGGCCCACAAACCATCAGTAGAGATAATATATCATTCTGTTCTAAGGGGTACAAGAATGAATATGGATGCCTCAAAAGAAAATGGATTCCATTAAGAAATGAGCAAAAGAGCAATTAAAAACCCATGAAGTTGAGGATAGTAGAATTTGAGCAACTTATGCGGGCCAGGTATGCTTACTTAACTAGTCTCTTTATGGTTGACGATACAGGGCCTTGTTAGTGGCATCACATCTTTCTTCCAAGAAGATTGCACTCAAAGATTAAGTCAGCCATCACAGATACTCCCAGGGAGTGTTCCAATTTGTAATCTTGATTCAAAGCTGTAGTTTGTTGATGTTCAGACAGTTTAAGAAGATTTGTTCAGTAAGCAGAGATTTGTCTTATAGCAAGACTGTCTGGGCCACCTACAGAAGAAAGCAAGCCACACTCCTGAGACTAGCCTCTGCAGTACTCTAGCAGCAGAATGCACAGACCTGGCATCACATGTGCTTCGCTGGTTTCTTTTGGCTACATGAGTCCTTTGCCCCAACCAGACGAGTCTCCTCACCACCCACAACACCTGTCTGTATGATTCTGGGAAGTATGTTTTGACTGATGCTCCTTCTTTTGTCTGAAAATCTTTGTGTTCATCTTAGCCATATGTGTATTTTATTTTCCCTTAAGGGTACTATAACGCACACTGTACAAAATACCTTGTGGGTGATAGGATCTCCTGATTAGGAGGGAGGGTTCTCAGAGATCATCTGTTATTACACAGAGTTTGTTCCACAGTGCTAAGGAAAGAGGGTAATCTTTGAAGCATGAGACTCCACTCACTAATAGTTGCTATATACTTTAGGCCCTACCCTCCTACACTAAGTAATTTGTAGTCACTTATTCATTTACTGCCCATATCAATCTAATGAGAGAAAAATTAAGCATAGAAAGATTCACTACATTGCTGGTGCTCTACAAAGAATAATTGTCATAATTGGAATTATAAACCAAATTTAGCTGACCCCCCATGCCCAATGTATACTTCTGCTCTGTTCTGTCTGGCTTCTCAGTGACTTCTGGGACACATCTGTCACATTGGAAAAGGATTAGAGACTGTGCACAGTCAATGCTAGCACAATGCCTGATTATATGAGCTATTCTTTAATGGCAGCGAGGTTTCTAGGACTAATCCTCCTGTGGCTCTTTCCCTCCTGTTGGCCAGTTTGCTCTGTGGGTCAGTACTATCAGCTTCAAGTAGGAGGTTGCTAGAAATGCAGCATCTTGGGTTGGCTCCAGGCCTGAGACAGGCAAGTATAGGAAATAGGTTAGCCACCTTCAACACTGCCTTGAGCAGTAAACACACCCCTTTCTTACACAATGCATGTAGCAAACTATTTGGAGCCTGGGACCACTCCTTCTGCACAGAGTTGCATATACACCCCATTCCAAATCATAAGCTAGTTTCTTTCTCCCCTTAGCAACCATTATTTGTGATCGGTGCATATTCAAATGTGCTTTTAGATTGATCCAGTAATCCAGGGGCCATTCAGCCTAGCCTGCTTTAGGGTACATGCACAGTAAGTACATAAACTGTGTCTACTAGGTGAGATGTTAGGGAGAAACTTCTATTTGTCATCTTATGCCTATGTATAAAACTGGTGCACATATGATTAAAATTAGATGCACCATGGGAAGGAACACGCACACTAAAGAAAATATTATGCCTAACCTGTCAAGAAAAACAGAGGACCCAAACTACACTTAGCAACCTGCCCGTCCTCCCTTAAAAACCCTACAAAGACAAGCCCCAGACCACTTCTTGGTGCCTTCAAGTATGCTCCATTCAATGATCTTCGAGCTCTCTTGGCTTTAAAAAAAATATTTATTTTATTTACTTTTTTATTTACAACTTTCATAATTATGAACAATATCCCATGGTAATTCCCTCTCTCCTCCCACTTTCCCCTTTGATACTCCACTCTCCATCATATCTCCCCCACCTCAATCAGTCTCTCTTTATTTTGATGTCATGATCTTTTCTTCCCATTTTGATGGTCTTGTGTAGGTGGTATCAGGCACTGTGAGGTCATGGATATCCAGGTCATTTTGTGTCTGGAGGACGTTATAAGAAATCCTACCCTTCCTTTGGCTTTTACATTCTTTCTGCCACCTCTTGACTTTTACTTCAAACCTTTAGTATTTCTTTGTTCTTAACAAATATTTTTGCTGCTTCACTATTTGTGTGCACCTTTGTTCAGTTTTTTTTCCAAGGTAGGGTCTCACTCTAGCTCAGGCTGACCTGGAATTCACTATGTAGTCTCAGGGTGGCCTCAAACTCATGGCGATCCTCCTACCTCTGCCTCCCAAGTGCTGGGATTAAAGGCATGCGCCACCTTGCCCTGCCAGTTGTTCAGTTCTTTTAAGTAGGATGTGAAGAGCCTGGAAACACCCAGAGACCACGAGTGACTCACCTACTGAATCAGAGTCTATGTTTTGACAAGATCCCTATGTGAAATTTGAAACCATTTTAAAGTTTGAGAAAAACAGAACCAGTTTGTGCTTGCATGCCCACTGAGAATGACACTTGCTTTTTTATCTTATTTCTTATTTGTTTCACTCATTTTAAAAAATCCGTCAAATGTCTGGGTTTCAGGACTTCTCCAATCAGAGAGCCTTGGTGGCTTTTAGGATAGTATGGTGTTTAGAAATAACCAGCCATGTTCTCTATGTAATAAAGCCTGCAAAATTCATTACAGCTATCCCCATATTATAGTGTGGCTCTACGATGGTGGAAAATCTGGCTCTATTATCTGCATATATGCACACAGATGCTCACTCCCTCTGTATGTATTTTACTGACCTGTCCATATTACCCTAAACCACCTTTGTGTAGCTCCTCATCCTCATCTGTTGGATCATTTATGATTTCTTGAGGTGGCTCCTTGTAGCCTTACCAAGATATGGTTCCCTTTATATTGAATTTCAACTTCCTATCATTTTATCATTTCACACCTCTCTATACTTCTGTACAAATGGTATGTTCAAATGTGGTGGGATGAGATTGGCAGGAGCAAACATGGGACTAATTTTCTGCAATTGCTACCTGTGAGAACTACTTAAGTTATTTGATCTCCTCCTGCCTCAATTTCTTCATTTACATAACTAGGGACAACATTGTCTACTCATAATTGAGAAGCAAGTGAAGGAAGACAATAAATAGCTTAGTAGTGTGCCTGACCTAGATTAAGGACAAAATAAAGTAAGCTCTTTTTTCCTTACCTCCCTCCTTCCCTTACTCTTTTCTTCTTTTCTTTAATGAAATATTTCCCAAGTATCTATTCTGTGTTGCACAACAGTGCACAAAGAAGATTTGTTTCATTTTCTCACATAAATAATAGGATAAAGTAGGTATTTTAAAAGAATTACATGAATGTACAATTACAAATTTTGGCAACTGGATGCTAGAGGCCCTGGGGTACAGGAATAGAGAACAAAGAACCCCCTTTTGTGTATCTTATATTCCAGGTACAAGAACAAATAGTGAGCAAGAAAGAGCCAAAGACATAGATCCTATCTGATAACAAATGTCATGAAGACACAGAAACTGGGACTGGAGGGTAAGTGAGTGAGGGGTGAATAGTATGAGAGGGGCTGGAAAGGTCACTCCAGCCAGGTCATGAAGAACCTATAATGCTCTGTGCTGGGTCTTAAGAGGATTTCTCTTGTAAGGACTTTGTTTCCTTGTCAGTCAAAGGGATATTTGCATATTTGCAAAACTGAGTTCATGAGGTGCAATGTGATGTCAACCAATGAAATATAAGAATTTGTAAAGCACAATATGATTGCTGTTATACTAGTAGGCATTTGATAAGCATGAATAAGTAAACATTTGACATAACTTATGGATAAAGAGAAGAACAAAATAACAAGAATGGAAAGACAGTCTGCAGCCAAGGCTTCCTTTAACTTTCCTTGAAAGGAAGAGCAAGAGGCATTTGCAGAAAGACTACCAATTTTCTATCACAAGATAAAACATACTTTCAGCAGAGACACGATAAATTTTTAGAATACAATTTTGGAGAGGCAGGTAGACAGCATTTAAATGGCTTGACAAAAACACTTTAAAATGAGGAAGTAAAAAGGTTAAAAATTGAATCTATCTTGACATTTTTGAGCGCTAACCCAGGGCTGTTTTCTTCTTTGTTTAGGCCCATCACTGATGCATGCCTAAAACTGCAATTTCCTGGGCTGCACCACCATCTTGGCATGGAGGCTGAGTACACTTCAGCTGGAAGCCACTGTTAGGCAGCAACCACACCCACCATGTGGTCTCTTTCTTTGGATTACTCATTCTTTGTTATTGTGACTGGTGATCACACAGACTAATGTGCTCTTGCACTTCAACCTGTCCTTACATATGCCCCAAACACACTGGCGACAAGGAGCATGTCCTGTGTTACACTGATGCCTATATGGCTCTCCAGCAAACCTGGGAAGCAGAGTAGCAGATGATCTTGAGGAACTGGGTTATCTTTGGGAAATCCTGGAAGAAGGCAAGGGATGTATTTCATAATATTGTCTTATTTTGTGTGTGTGTGTGTGTGTGTATGTGCAGGTGTGCATGTACATATGTGCACATGTGTATGGAGGTCAGAGAACAGTTTCAATTTTCCTTCCTCAGACACTGCCATCTACGTTTTTTTTTATGGAGGCAGGGTTTCTTACTGGCTTGGAGCTTGCTGAGTAGGTTAGACAGGCTGGCCAGCAAACCTCAATGATCCACCTGTTCCTGACTTCAAACATAAAAGCATATGCCATCATGCTCATATTTATTTTTATATTTTATTAGTTATGTACACAGTGTGTAAACAGCCATGTTATCATGTACCATCATTAGCCTCCTCCCTGTCCTCTCCTCTCCAAAGTGACCTTCCTTGTTGGGCAATGTGGGTCATGCATTATGGGGTTAGCCATCAGTTATGGGTAAGAGGCAATGCCTCTGTGCATAATGTCACAACATGTGATCTAACAATCTTTCCACCCCCCTCTTCCATGAATTTCCCTGAGCCATGTTGGGTTTGTTTTAGGTCTGCTTCAGTGATGAGGTCTTGGGAGCCTCTGTGTCTCTGGATATCTGGTTTGGTAGGAGTTGAGTGTTCTCTGTGTCCATCTCCTTCACCCTTGTACTGGTACCAGGTTCACCAAGAAAGCAGCACCCTTGCTCATTTCCCCAATTACTCTTGGTTTCAGCTGGAGCCCTGGTGAGGTAAGATGGACTGATTCTCTCCTCAGGTTCTGCCTCCGTCTGAAAAAGAGAAGCAAATTCTCCAATGGAGAGTGAAGTCAGCACCAGATAAATGGTATAACCATTATTGCTAAGGAGAGAATTTAGTAGGTGTAGGCCCTCTTGTAGCCTACAATTGGTAGGCGCTTGATATTGGAGAGTGGGCGCATTTTTTGAATATGGTTCTGACTTTTTTCCCAGTTCCAGCTATGGGTTCCATTACACTGAGAGGATCTATTAACCAAATCAAGAGCAGTTGGTTACCCACCATGACTGTGTGCCACTATTGCACTTGTGTGAGCAACATATCAGGTTGTTTGCTGCTGAGTAGCTTAGACCACAAGTTGCTTGGACAGATGTCAGTCATTTCCTCCCAATCACTCACATAGCACCTTCTGGCACTAGACAAGCTAACTGTCTGGGGACTGACTCTCTTCTGGATTCTAGCCAGTTCTCTCCATGTCCCATACCAACAGCATATGGTGTCTTTGGCACTTCTTACCACTAGCCTTTGGTGGGTCATCAAGTACTCTGTCAAAAATCTGTCTTCTTCTGGGAAAATTTGTAGGTCTCTCTGATTAACAGCTCATTGTGGATGTTAACCATATGCTGGTACTGGGTGTTACAAGCCAGTGTCAAGGGAAAAGAAGGAAGAAAAAGACAGATAATATAAAAGAGAAAGAGAGAGAGATAAAGATAGAGAGAGATTGAGAGAGAGAGAGAGGAACAGGAGAAGATTAAGGTTAGTCTTCATCATACCCTCTCCAGGGCCCTGTGATTCAGGTTTTCCCTCAAAAATTTTTTAATATGGGTTCTGGGGCTCAAACTAGCTCCTTATGTTTGCCCGGAAAGCATTTTACTAAGTTGTCTCTCCAGGTGCATCTGTTTCTTACAAACAAAAGCAAATCCTCAGTGCATTGTTGGCTAACTCCTACTGGTTTATCCTAGAACACTCTTCATTTCTTTCTCTCCTTAGAGGCATCAACAGGTCTACTGTACTTTCTAATTGAGCTGCTCAGTGGGTCCCTGGCAGGAGATAGGAGGCAAAGAGGACAAGGAAGTTAGAGATTGTTCTTTTGTTTTTTGCAGTGCTGACCATGGTATCAATTTAGTCTTTTGACATCCACATTTGTTGCTGTGTGCAAATTTTAGGCCTCACTTATAGCTGGCCTATTTGCTGACAACATGATTCTATATGTAAGAGACCCAAGAGACTCCATCCCAAAACTCTTGAAGGTGATTAACTCCTTTAGCAAAGTAACAGGATACAAAATCAATGCACAAAAATGAGTAGCCTTTCTATATGCAAATGACAAAGATACGAGAAAGAAATAAGGGACATGGTTCCGTTTTCAATAGCAAAAGAAAAAAGAATAAAATACCTTGGAATAACATTAACCAAGGAAGTGAAAGATCTATACAACGAAAACATAAAAACACTCAAAAAAGTAATTGAGGAAGACTTGAGAAAATGGAAAGACCTCCCATGCTCCTGGATAGGCAGAATTAACATTGTGAAAATGGCAAGCCTACCAAAGGCAATATACAGATTCAATGAAAGTACAATTAAAATCCCAACATTGTTCTTCACAGAGATAGAAAAAATGATCTCAAAATTCATATGGAATGGCAGAATGCCTTGGATATCCAAGCATATCCTCAGCAAAAGAAACACCTCTGGAGGCATCACCATAGGTCCTAAGGAGAGAACCACCCCATCATACCTCAAAAGGGCTCCAGCTGAAACTAAGAATAATTGGTAAAATAAGCAAGGGTACTGTTTTCTTCGTGAACCTGGTGCCAGCACAAGGGTGAAAGAGGTCGACATAGAGAATAATCAACTCCTACCAAATCAGATATCCAGAGACTCAGAGGCTCCCAAGACCTCATCACTGAAGCAGACCTAAAATGAACCCAACATGGCTCAGGGAAATTTTGTGGAAGAGGGGCAGAAAGAATGTCAGAGCCATACATTGGGTCATGTTATGCAGAGACATTTCCTCCTACCCATAACTGAGGGCTAACTCCACAATGCATGACCCATACACCTCAACAAGGAGGGGCCAGGGGGAGGGGGGAGGACAGGGAGAAGGCTAACAATGGTACCAAAATAATAAATTAAATATCTTTACAGAATTCCTTTTGTGCTTGTTTAAGTGCCCACACATAATAGAGCCTCAATAAGTGCTGTTGCCCCTCTAATTCTTACAAATGTTCTCTAACAGAAAAAGAGGCCAGATGAAGCCGGGCGTGGTGGTGCACACCTTTAATCCCAGCACTTGGGAGGCAGAGGTAGGAGGATCATCGTGATTTCAAGGCCACCCTGTGAATACAGAGTGAATTCCAGGTCAGCCTGAGCTAGAGTGAGACCGTACCTTTAAAAAAAAAAAAAAAGAAAAGAAAGAAAGAAAAGAAAAGAAAAGAGAAAGAGGCCAGATGAAATTAGGAGAGGGACAGGTGAGCAGAGGATGGGATGGGTTAGGTTAATTGCTAAGAATCTCTCTTCCAGCTGCAGAGTTTGTTCTGCTCCTCCCAGCAGGCTCTGCCAGTACAAACCATCTCCCCAAAGCTGCACTTCTTAATATTACCACACTGGAAGTTAGCCTTTTGGCATATAAATTCTGGGGACACATGTACCTTCAATATGTCACAGAAGGTTCTTGGCTCTTCAAACGGTGGTAAAGGCAGAGGCTGACTAAGTCTAAAGATACCTCTTTTACTTTGAGCTCTGTTGAACATTCCTTAAGCCTCCCCTTCCATGCCACCCCCAACTTTCTGCCCAAACCTCCTTGCTGTCATATTTGTCCCACATAGATTTACCATTCTAGGTAATCAAGTTTGATTTTTTTGCAGGGGGAGGAGGCAGGAATATGTGCTATGCATGCATGCATGTATGTGTGCATGCATGTTTGCATGTGGGAGCACATGTGCACATGTGTGTGCAGGCAGGTGGAGAGCAGACATTGACACTGGTTATCTTCCTTTACTGCTCTCTACCTTAGTTGAGACAAAGTCCTTCACTTGAACATAGAGCTCACTGATTCTGCTAGTTCATTTACCAGTTGGCACTGGAGATGCCCTGTCTCCACCTCCTGAGCACTGGGGTTACAATCAGGTAGCCATACTGCCCAGCATTTACATGGGTACCAGGTATCTGAACTCTGGTCACATTTGCACTACAAGTGCTTTATCCATAAAGCTATTTACCAGGCACTATCCACTTTTGAACAGCAAACTCAAGGGGTACTTGGAGTAGAGATAGAAGAGTACTTGCAATCCCATTCTATAGCAATACTACCTAATTTAAGAGAGCATTGAGTTTATATGCAAAGTTGACGTATGTTGTAGTTACTTTCACATTGCTAGGACAACCACGTGACCAGAAACAGCTTATGGGAGGAAAGGGTTTAGGTCAGACTTATAGAATTTAGGGGAAACATCATTATGGTGAAAGAAGCTTGCTCTTTTCCATAGATCCGTAGGAGAGAGACACCACCAACAGCCAGCAAACACAAACAGCCAGAGTGGAAATTGCTCAGAACATACTTTAGGGCTGGATTACAAGATCCTTCCACAGGGACACCTCTTCCCCAGCAGGGCTTTGATCACTGGAGACTCAAGTTACAAACTCAATATTAATTAAAAAAAAACCTGAGGCTATGGGGGTCATACATTCACATTCAAGCCACTACATCTTTTATAGCATCACCTAAGTATGTTGCCCTTAAATCTTTCTCGCAGTATACTCTAGAAACCTCTTCCAACCACTGCTGCTCTCTGTTTCCCCAAGCCCACCCTCAAATCCCTTATCCACCTGGGAAATCCTGTGGGATCCCTAATTTAAACGTGATACCTTCTGAACTAAGAACTGACTGTCTGATACTGAGCAGATATTTCAGTTTTCTTCTTCCCTGTGAGCATCTCGAAAGCATCATACAATCTTACTTATGCAGAAAGTGTTGGGAGTCATTTAACCATCTTATTTTCTCTTATTTCTCTTAAAGTAATTTGGAGACTCTGAAAACATTATTGTTTTCAATTTTTCTCACCCTCCTAACCAACATGCATTTTTATCCTCCATAATCATTAGTGTTTACTCTAACATGCTCTCCACTGGGCACACATTGACCAAATCATTCAGGAAGAAATTCTGAGTACCTACAATGTACTTTAGGCATTGGAACATGTGATGGTCAATAAAGCAGGAAAAGGGCTTACCTGTTAGGAACTTCTAGGCCTAGATATCACCTACTTCCTCTTCTCAAAGCTAGCACTGAAAATCAAAGATGATAGGGTAAGAGGATGTGGTTACTGATCACATTGATAGAGGTGTAAAGGTTAAGTTCTCAGATCCTGGAGTTAGGCCACCCATCTTCATATCCAGGTTCTGTCATTCACTAATGCTGTGATATTGCAAAAATGATGTAACCTTCTTACTCAGCCTCAGATGCTGTTTGTAAAATGGAGGCCCCTGTAGTCCAGATGAGGAGTAGTGAGGACCTAGTGTGCCAGCCCTCCAGAAGATTTGTATTTTCAAAAATCCCATGAATAATGATTATAAACACACACACACACACGCACACACAGATGTGATTTCCTATATCTTCATGTCTTCATCAATGAAATTAACATGGTAATCACATCATATGTTTAGTTCATTGATGAAGACATGAAGATATAGAAAATTAGTTAGCTTGTCTACATAGCTACCACATACATGTCCAAGTTATGTTTTTAAACCTGGACTATGTGGGTTCTGAGTCTGTTTTATTTTCCATTGTGTTATCAAAGTTCTGAGCCTCAACTCAGTTACAAGAAGCACTGTTACTGGTACATTTCCTTTTGCAATCTGGAAAGATACCAGAATCAAATCTAGTGAGCATGATCTTGCCATTTTTTGGTTGTGACCTACATATGGCCTTTTACCTTTCTTCCCAGAGAGGACATACTAGGGTGCTCAACCAGGGGTTCAAAGGCATTGAGATCCATGTTCAGGAAATAAAGCAAACTGAACTGATTCAAATGAATGTACACAGCACATGCACCTTTCTGTCTTTTCCGCTTCATATTTCCCTTAGGAATAATTTCGTACCTCCTTGACAGTGTCTGCTCATTTTTGTGTGAATTTGTGAAGTGTGGGGGCATGGTTCTGCTTGTCTTTCCTTCCTGGGTGAAATCATTTTTATCTCCTATTGTGGGGACACTCCCCTTATTCTGGCCACACATGGGCTTCCACGGATCTTCTTCCTCTTCACTGGAACCACAATAGAACTACTTTGCATTTCTTATTGCCTCCCTAAATATCTGTCTTTGGAGAGAATGTGACATGAGCTGAATCCATTATATGAAGTAAAGATGCACCACTGGCTGATGCTACAGCTTCACAGCATTTTTCACCTTATCTACTCACTTTCTGATACAGTATAATGTGTGCCATCTCTGACTGCTGTTGTGCATTCAGAAAATACCTTTATTGGGTTGCCCCTAATAATGCCTTGGTATGTTTCCTGTGAGGGGCTATTAATTTAGATTAATCAATATATGAGAGCATTCTATAGTCTTCAAAGTTCTCATATTGAAATAGAAATGTGAAAAGTTAACACATTTAGTTAATAGTAAAGATTCATTTGTTCCTAAGGCTGCATATTCAAAAGGAGATCTATTTTTCATAGGATACAATTATACTTGTGGGCTAAGGATTTTACTGATAGTTCTTGTAATTGTAATGTATATAAGCATAGTATGACAATTTGAGATGGTGTTTTTCCACAAAGCAATTATATAAAGATATGGATATAAATTATGAATAAATTAGTCTCATTTATGTCTTTCTGTCTCTCACACACATTTTCTTTTCAATATATTTTATTTTTAATTGACACAGTGGTTTTACATATTTATAAGGTACACTGTGATTTCTCAATATATGTGTACTGATCAGATAAGAGTAATCAGCAGATCTACCACAACAGACATATGCCATTTCTTTGTGTGAGAATTTATAAGCCCCCTACTAGCTATTTTGAGATACTCAATTAACTGCTGTCAAACACCATTATCCTACTGTGCTAGAGATCAGTAGAATTTACTCTTTCTAAGCAGTGACATTCCTGTGTCTATTAACTATACTTTCTTCAACCTTCCTCCCAGACATCCTTCCCAGCCTTAGTTACCAATCTTCTTGTTCTGTTCTCTGCTTCTAACTCATTTTAATACACACACACGTCCTAAGTGACAACATACATCCGTATACACACATAGGCCCACACAAGCACTCACTCAATGTTGCTGACTCAAATTCAAGAGTAGGGGAGACTCTTTCCATCTCTAATGGTAGACTTTTACTGACTCATGCATATCACTCTTCCAGGCAGCTGTGATTAATTTCTCTTTGGAATTTCATTCCATCTCTCAGTCAAATCCTAGCTCCTCCACAAGCCCTATCCTGGTAGGCCCAGCCCACTTTGTTCTGTCCCTTATTTCTATTCATATAAGATGCATAGTAAATAATATGGCATTTGAAATGATATTATTATTTGCTTCAGGTGATTTATACTATCCAGGAAAGATTGGATACCTGTGGGGAACTCTAATGAGCTGTATCTCATTCCACCGGGAATAGGCTAGGTTTCCAAAAATTTTAATTCTTTCTAATATTATTCACAATGTCATGACTTTGAAATTGAAAAAAAAATATTTGTTTGTATGATTCATTTTATATATGAGTGAGTGAGTGAGTGAGTGAGGGAGAGAGAGAGAAAGAGAGAGGGACAGAGAGAGAAATAGAGAGACAGAGAATGAATTGGTGCATCAAGGCCTCTAGCCACTGCAATTGAAATCCAGATGCATGTGCCACCTTATGCATCTGGCTGACGTGGGATCCGGGAAGTCACTGACAAGGACCTTAACTGCTAAGCCATCTCTCCAGCCCCGATTCATTTTTAATTAGGTAACAATAATCCTTTATAATAAAACTATAAGCTTAAAACAATGGAACCTCTTTTGTACCAGAAAATGTTTTGTCCTGGAACAGCAAGTTTTTCATCAATGTAGAGTTCATGAAACTACATGGGCAGAAATATCCTTCTAGGGTGCTTAGGGAAAAATAAAAAAACCTGCCTCTGAGGAACTCAGAGACAGATGACTTTAAATCAATATTGCCTCTGGGTTGATCTCAGCTGGAGAAAGTGATGCATGCAAAGTTTGGGGTGATGCCAGAGCTAGGACACTGAGAGAGGGAGAGAGCGTGGTCATGTCCACCCTGGTGAAAGGAGGCTTTCTCCACTCCCAGAATGGTGCTTAGTGCTGGTAGGGATGCAATAAATATTTATTGAATTAATATAGATAACATTTATAAACATTGTAATTTCTTAGTTTGCAGACCACAGATACTCATGTCAAATTGTTTTCCTATAAGGAATAACTTCCAGCAGAATGCAAAGCTTGAGATGATCTCTGGATACCCAGTTGGCCATGATTTTGGTGTTAGGCACTGACATGTCCTTTACGTTACCTTAGGTGGCCAAATCACTCAATTTTAATACTAGCTAAGAAGTTGATTAAAATATGCCAGAATTGGGGTCTGTCTCTTCATCACCTGGCAGATTCATATTTATTGCTTACATCATTTACCATTTGCCTGGAGAAAAGGTTTGGATTGCTAGGAAGCTCGTAACAGGTGTAGTGTTTGTTCTTGTTTTTCCTAGGAGCAGATGGTGCTGAAAGACAATCATCTCCATGGGGCCATTACAGGATAATGTGCAAGAATAAATAAACCCAATGATAGGTCTTAGCTAAGGCAGTGTGGGCATGGGGTCAGTCCAGCATTTGAAGATGGTGCAAATACAGTGAGGGATTTTATCTATCAGCTCAGAAAGACCTTTTCAAACTTTATTTCTGTCTTTAAATTTTCTTCCATATAGAGCTTCTTCCCTGAAATCAACCAACCCATGTTTCACTTGAATTATAGTTAATATATTAAAAGGGATCTAAATAAAAAGAAGTTCTTTCTGACAGTGCTTTGTACTAAAATGGAGGAGGTAATTTTTCTTGGAGTTCCTCCTCAGCTGCCAGCAATTTCTGTTTTTATTTTAATGGATTTTCTAGGACCTGGTCTTTGATCTTGCCCTCTTAAAAACCAAAGAAGCAATGGAAGGTTAATGCCAGCAATTCTATCCTAATGTACCTCTGCGATTTTGAATGAAGGACATGGCATGAATATAATTTAACCTAGTATTGGACTGAGGGTAAGGTTATTTTCTTTTGTCTAAGGGTAATTTTCATCTCTCTTCAGAAAAATTAACCTCCCAGGGTCTCAATATATACATATGTACTTATATATATTCTGTATGTACTGCTATATTCTTCATATTTAAAAAACATGTTTAAATTTGACAATGCCAGAGAATTCTTTCAGCCAGACGTAAGCTCCCCTCTCCCTCTCCCTCTCCTTGTTTAAATTTTATTTCTTAACATTTCAGCCTCAGCAGTGTTTGAGGAATATTGTTCCTTTGACTTAATGCAATTGTTTCCACATGATGTATTCTTAGACTGTCCTGTCTTCTCTTCATTTTCTGACAATATTGTTTAGTTCATTTAGGGCTAAAATGTGTAGAAAACAAAGAATTACTATTTTAATATTCTGCTTGATTCTTTAGCACAGATATGTTCATTAGCAGGATATTTTATCTAGTGCCTTCATCTTTCTTAAAGCAAAAAAACACCCCAAGCCAACCAACCAAACAAACAAAAAACCAGCTAAGAATTCTGTGATGTTTGTGGTAGTTCACAGATAGGAGCTTTTCAAATGTAACATTTCAGAAAGCATACCAGTGTGCATGCATATGTAGAGTTACGCATATAATTATATATCTACAACTAGATTTATTTTCTTATTTCTCAATACCATAATTTTTAGAGCTTTCTAAAATCTAATTATATGTCTGAATCTAAGACCCTGCATAAGCATTTCAATTCCTATATTAAAAAAATAATGTAAACATTGAAAATAGGGTTTTTATACAGTCAAACTCGACATTCACACAGACATTTGAACTATGGTTAGTCTCTGAAGTGCAAGCATCTGTGGGCCCAGAGGGTTAATTTTTAATTGCCTGCTCTACCTGCACCCCAGGAATGAAAGAAGCACGTGTGAGAAAGAACAAAAACAGCCTGTCTTTGTGATGTCATGTGCATCCATCTCTAAATTTCAGTATGGAATATAAATGGGAACAAGAACTGAAGTGGAAAACAGAAGAGAAATCTATCTTAAACTGAGATTATTCCACTTTAAAGTTCTAAATTCATTATGTCCAGTTTTTGTAATTTGTGAAACACCACATGCAAGTACGGATGGTGATGAGGTATGTAGGGCTGAAGATTCTTAACAATTGCTAGACTGGAAGTAACCTTGTTCTATCTCATACGCAGTTTGACTAAGTTGCCAAACAGAAACAATCTTGGGAGCTTTAAATGAACTGAGAGGATTGTGAGATCTTTTGTTCTAATAGAAACAGAGAAGCACTATTTTCTTATATTGATCATGTATACTAAGAGCTTATTCAATGTAAATAGTACACTGTACAACTAAGGATCATATTAAAGAAAATTGTTGCTTTATTTGTACAAATTAATATAAATTTCTTTTATCATTTATGATGTCTAATTAGTCTTACTTTCATTTTACAGGCAATATTTAATCAATGGTTTTTTAAATTTATCTTTTTTTAATATTGTCATCTTACCTTGAGTACAATTATCTTTCTTGTCTATCAGGAATAAATGAAAGCAGGAGTTACTATAAGATAAACATTGCTTAGAAACCATAATTTCTCCAATGTATTTGTCTAGTTAATAAAGGGAGGCATTTTATTTCCCCCTGGTGACCACTTATACTTTGTTCAGTAATTAAGGAAGTAAGTCACTGCTCCTCGATTTTAGCCTTTCTATAACCTCTGCAGATTTGATCAGGATGTCAGGGCCAGTTGTGGAATGATATTGGATAGTTACAGAAAATATTGAGATGAAAACAGAAAAGATTCTAATGGTAACACCAAAATTGGTGTCAATAATTTTATCAACATTAGACATGTCAAATATATTCTTCCTGAGAGTAATCTGCAGGTTTCTTTTCCGCATGCATATTTCAGATTTTTCAGACCTTTATGGGCACAACAAAATAAGCTTAAAATGCATATATTTTTTCTGTATAATCCCTTAAAGGGGAAGCTGCACCTTTAGTGTTAAATGGTGGTTTGAATCCTAACTTTACTCCAATTGTCTTCATGACCTTGTGTATGCTGTTTACTCTTTGAGCTTTTGTTTTCTCACATGTAGATTGAGAATCATGATATTGCTTACTTCATAGTATTAGTGTGAGGGCTAAATGAGGTAATGCATGTAAGGCACTATGTTTAATACTTAACTCATAAATAGTTCAATACATTTTAAATATTAATATTGCTAGAATGTATTTTTATATAGATTACACACTAAACCATGAAGTTTTGCTGAATTTTGCATAAAGTTCATGAAACCATTGTACTGACACACACAGAAGCAATCCTTGGCAAGTACACTTTGTTTTGCCTTAGTCTATTCAAGCTTCAAGTACCCCCCTACTCCCAGATGTTTCCTCTTCCTGGAAGTATCTTCTCACTCAATTCCCTCCATCTGGGATCCTTTATTCTAGATAGCAGGGACCTCTGAATCAACTTGGTCAAGATTTTGTTGCTAGAAATGTGTAATAATTGTTGGTTGGTAGGTCTTCCTCCCTAGAAGGTGAATTGTACCTAGTGTTTATCTTGGTATCTGTACTTGTTTGTGTACATGTAGTCATAGGAAGAAACTAATATAAGTTTCTTCAAAAATAAGTGATGTATTAAATATCATTGACATCCCAATGACATGTTTTCCAAACAAAAAAATCCTAAAATTCATATGGAGCATCAACAAATTTTGAGCAGCTAAAACAAATTAAGAAAGAATAGGTCTTATATACTCTAATTTCAAAGCATTACTAAATGATGATAATAAAAATAATATAGTACTGATATACAAATAGTCATATATACCAGTGGAATAGTAGACAGATCCTGGGAATATACTCTTATATCTATGGTCAGATAATCTTTCTCAATAGTTCTAAGGCCACTTAGTGAGGGAAAGAACAATGTGTTCAACAAATAATACTGGGAAAACTAGATATTCCTGGGGCCAGAGTGGTGGCTTAGTGGTTAACACACATGCCTACGAATCCTAAGGACCCATGTTCGATTCTCCAGGTTCCACATAAGCCAGGTGCACATGGTGGCACATGTGTCTGGAGTTCGTTTGCAGTGGTTAGAGACCCTGGCATGCCCATTCTCACACACACATACACACACACTCTCTCTCTCCCTCTAATAAATAAATACATAAAAATAAATCTTACAGAGCACTAGATATTCCTATGAAAAGTACCAAAGTGGGACGGGAGTTAATGTGACAACATCCGAGTTCAATTTTGTGCATAAAAGGTTGTGATCAGGGCTGGAGAGATGGCATAGCGGTTAAGCGCTTGCCTGTGAAGCCTAAGGACCCCAGTTCGAGGCTCGATTCCCCAGGACCCATGTTAGCCAGATGCACAAGGGGGCGCACACATCTGGAGTTCTGTTTGCAGTGGCTGGAAGCCCTGGCACGCCCATTCTCTCTCTCTCTCTATCTGCCTCTTTCTCTGTCTGTCACTTTCAAATAAATAAATCAAAATTAAAAAAAAAAAAAGGTTGTGATCAACAGAATAAAGACATAATCTAATGAATGGTAAAAATATGCAAGTCATTAACCTTAATCTTCTACATCTTCCCTCCCCCAATTCCCCTCTCCCTCTCTCTCTCTCTCTCTTATCTCTAACTCTTGTATATTAGTTATCTTTTTCCTCATTTTCTTAGTGGGCACTGACATGTAACTCCCAGAACCAGCATGGAGCTATCATCCACAATGAGCTTTTATTCAGAGAGACCTACAAGGTTTCCTAAAAGACAGACAGATTTCTGTCAGAGTACTTGATGACCCACCAAAAGCTAGTGGTAAGACCCTACTGCTGAAGACACCTTATGTGATTGACACGCAAATTAGAATGGCATGGCTGGAAGTTGGAAGAGAGTCAGTCCCCAGACAGTCAGCGCGTCTAGTGCCAGAAGGTGCTACATGGGCGACTGGGGGAAAATGACCAATATCTGTCAAAGCAACGCATGGTCTAACCTACTTTGCAGCAAATAACTTGTTGTGATGCCCACACAAGTGCAGTGGTGGCACACAGCCATGGTGGGGAACCAACTGCCCTCAATTGGGCTAACTGATCCCCTCACTGGTATGGGACCCATAGCTGGAGCTGGGAACCAAGTCAGAACCATATCCAAACATAAACCCAATCTCCAATATCAAGCTACCATCAATTGTGGGCTAAAAGAGGGCCTACACCTATTAAATTCTCTATAAAAAAAAAGTAAGGGTTATCTCATTTGTCCTGATGCTAACTTACTCTCCGTTGGAGAATCTGCTTCTCTTTTTCAGATAGATGTAGATCCTAAGAGAGAGCAACCCCATCATACCTCAAAAGGGCCCTGGCTGAAACTTAGAAAAATTGGAGAAACAAGCAAGGGCGCTGTTTTCCTGATGAACCAGATACCAGCACAAGGGGGAAGGAGATCAACACAGAGAAAAATCAACTCCTACCAAATCAGAGAGCCAGAGCCTCAGAGGCCCCCAACACCTCATCACTGAAGCAGACCCAACATGGCTCAGGGAAACTTTGCAGAAGAGGGGGCGGAAAGAATGTCAGAGTCACATGTTGGGTCATGATATGCAGAGACATTTATCTTACCCATAACTGTGGGCTAACTCCACAATGCGTGACCCATATACCTCAACAAGGAGGGGCAAAGGGGAGGGGGTAGGTCACGGATTAGCCTAATAATGGTACCAAACTGACTGTAAAAATAAAATAAAATAAAATAAAAACTCAAAAAAATATGCAAGTCATGTTTTTAAGAAGTCCAGAACATGTAAATAATTCTTATAATTCAAGAACAAAAGCCATAAAACCTGGTTACAATGTATAAAGTATTTGAGTAGATATTTTTCTAACGATAATAAGAAATTACTAATAATCATCTGAAAGGATACACAACATTACCAATTTTTCAGGTAGTGCAAATCAGAGATATCACCTCATACCCATTAGGTGAGCTTTCTCTTTTTCTTCTGATACATATGTTAGATTACACATATTCTACCCATACATGTCTATGAGTTTTGACAAGGATATAGTGGTATTGGAACATTTGTGGACTGTTAATGGGTTCAGAGTGGTACAATTGCTATCACACATAATATGAAGGTCATCCCAAAATTAGAAATAGAATTGTCATAGGATATAGCAAACCTACTTTTCAACGTACAATCAAAAAATATGAAATCAGTATGTTGAAGAATAGCAGTACTCCCATGTTCACAGGAACAGTGTTCACAATAGCCAAGAGGTGGAAGCAACTCAAATGTCCATTGGCTGATAAATAGATAAACATTATAAAAATTGTGAAAATGATTCAGCCTTAAAAAGGAACACAATTTTATCACATGCCATTGCTTGGTGAAATTCTTAAAGACATCCTGCTAAGTCAAATAAGACAGTAACAAAGACATAAATGCAGCATGCGCTTGGTTATATGACATATCTAAAGTGGTCAAATTCATAGAAACAAATTAGAACAGCGTTTGATAGGAGCTAGAGACAGGAGGAAGGGAAAGTTAGATGAGAATGTTCTGGACATATGCTTTACAATGTGAACGTACATTGTTAACCTACTGATATGTACAACATAAAAATGGCTAAGATGGTAAATCTTATAATTATTTTAACCACAATAAAAATGTGTGCCATGCAGTGTTTAAAATAATTATATTCAGATTCCCTTGAGGTGGGAATTTAGCTTTGTGGGAAAGAAATTTTTCTTAAAACTTTACCTTTGATGGCTATTAGTATATTTACTTTGCAGTTGTTCACATTAAGATGAATAGAGAGGGCGACTTCTGGCCAAGACAGCAACTGCCTAGCTGCGCTGCAGATCTGCATATTCCCTGGAAAGAAAGGCAAGATATTAAGGGTTCATAGGTCTTTTAGGTAAGAACAATCTCCAATAGATTGCCAGTGGGAGGGCACAGAGGGGGAAAAACAGGGAATCGCTGATTCCCTCGAGGGCTGGTAGCCCACCCCGCCCCCCAAACAGCCGCCATTCCCACCCCCAGCTTCAGGAAACTCCCACATTTACTGTAGGAAAGGGGTCCCAGGCCAACATCATTCCACTTCCCTCACTGCACAGTGGCGATCACCCTGCTTCCGCTGCCCACGAGTGACCTTGGCCAGGCTATGCCTGCTGTCCCATTAGAGCTCAGGGTCCTTTGATCAATATGCACACCAAATGGGGTGCTGCCATGCCAATCTCAATCTCCGGTGTGTGGAACCTTAGCCTGCTCCACCCACTTGTTCACTTACTGCTCTGGCTGCCGCACATTCACACGTGAGACCAGGTCCATCGCAACTGCCACATGAGCTCAGACTGTGTCTATCACTTGTGCCAGCTTAGGTGCCATCCCCTCCAAGTCTGCCACACTGCTGTCCACCATTGTCCTATTGCAGGGGAGCACACACCACTTCTCGGTCCCAGTGTTCCCCCACCAGAGTTTGGGTGGCTTCAGTGCTTGGTGCCTCAGTGTTCCTCCTAACGTGAGCACAGGCAGCTTTGGCGCATAACCATGTGAGAGCTCAGGCAACTTTGGTGCCCAGTGGCTTGGCAAGTGAGAGCCAAACCCCAGGCTGCTTGGCAACTGCCTTAGGCTGCTTCAGATTCCCATTGTGCTTCAGCTCAGGATGATCCATCCACCTACATGCCAATACACTGTGATGGGCAGACCACAGTGCAAAAGAAATAACATGAAAAATCAAATGCAAGAAAATCCAGTTAGATCACCCAGTCCTACAATAAACATGTCTAATCAAAACATAGAAAAGTCATTAGGATCAGAACACCAAAATGAAGCTATGAGCAATGCAACCCTGACCAAGCTACTGGTAGAACTTGTAGAAAAGCAACAAAGGACAAATAATTGTGTGGATGCTGCCATCACTAGACTAGACCTAATAGATAAGAAAATGGAAGGAGTTCAAAGACAGTTAAGAGATATGAGGGAGAGTGAAAAAAAAAAGAGGACCCGAAAAATCAGCTGGTGATGCTAAATGAAGACATAAAGGAATGCAAGGATGAATTCCAAGAAGCATCAAGAAAATGAGAAAATGAAATGAAAAGGGAGCTTGACAGAGGGATGGAAACTTTAGCTAGAAAAGTAGTAGAAAATGCAAACCTAATTGAACAAGTCCAAAACTCCCTAGAAGCTCTTAAGAATAGGGTCAGCCATGTGGAGGATAGAAACTCTGATCTGGAAGACAACATGGAAGAAACAGTTTGAGAGTTTAAAAGTTACATTAAGTTCAAAAGATTCTGTGAACAGAACAAGAGGGAATTGTGGGATACAGTTAAACGTCCTAATATCAGGATCACTGGAATACCAGAAGGAGAAGAAATTCAGACCAAAGGCATGGAGAACTTATTTAACAAAATAATGGAAGAAAACTTCCCCAGTCTCTTATAAGAAAGGCCCATCAAGATACAAGAAGCCAATAGAACTCCAAACAGACTGGACCAAAGGAGAAACTCTCCAAGACATATTGTCATTAAGACTCTAAACATTGACACCGAAGAGAAAATCCTAAAAGCAGCTAGGGAAAAACAGCACGCCACTTTTAAAGGTAACCCCATCAGAATTACTCCAGACTTCTCAAGGGAAACCCTGAAAGCTAGAAGGGCCTGGAATGAAACACTGCAAAGTCTGAGAACCTATGGCTTCCAACCAAACTACTCTACCCAGCAAAAGTATCCCTCATAATAGATGGTGAAAGAAAAACATTCCATGACAAAACTCAGCTTTACAATTATATGAACACAAAACCAAATCTACAGAGAGTATTTCAGGAAATTCTCCACAGAGAAGAATCAAATAATGAAACTCAAATGCCTACAAGAAGCAGATCACAACAACCAAACTCAGAGTAGGAACAAAAACTTCAAAGTCCATGAAAACACCAACCCACATATACCATCACAATATGGCAGGGATAAAATCAAATCTCACAGTCATTACCCTAAATATTAATGGCCTTAATTCACCCATCAAGAGACACAAGCTAACAGGATGGATCAAAAAATTAGACCCCTCAATCTATTGTCTTCAAGAAACCCACCTCACCACTAAAGACAGACACCTCCTCAGTGTGGAAAACAATATTCCAAGCAAATGGGAATAAGAAACTAGCAGGTGCAGCTATATTACTATCAGATAAAATAGATTTCAAACCAAAAATAATCAAAAAAGACAAAGAAGGCCACTTCTTACTTATCAAGGGAACGATCCATCAAGAGGATATTACAATCATAAATCTGTATGCACCAAACACAGGGGCACCACAGTTCATAAACCAAAACCTACTTGACAATAAAACAGAAATAAGCACCAACACCATCATAGTTAGGTACTTCAATACACCATTATCAGTGGACAGAGCATCCAACCATAAACTGAACAGGGAAGTAAGAGTGCTCAACAAAACCATAGCTCACTTACATCTAACGGACATCTACAGAACTTCCCATCCCAAATCCATAGACTATACATTCTTCTCAGAAGCCCATGGTACATTCTCTAAAATAGATCATATACTGGGTCACAAAGCCTGCCTACACATATTTAGGAAGATTGACATAATTCCCTGCATGATATGAGAACACAATGCTATATTGCTCGAAATCAACAACAAAAGACCCACCAAGAATCCCAACAGCACCTGGAAACTGAACAGCACACTTTCAAACAATAAATGGATAGTGGATGAAATAAAAAATGAAATTTCAAAATTTCTAGAATTGAATGACCATGAGAACACATTGTACCAAAACTTATGGGACACAAAGAAGGCGGTCCTCAGGAGAAAATTCATAGCACTCAATGCCTTCATAAAAAAGACAGAGAGATTCCAAATCAATAACCTAACCATCCACCTAAAGGCACCAGAAAAGCAAGAAAGATCCAACCCAAAGAGCTCCAGAAGGAAGGAAATAATGAAAATCAGAGCAGAAATTAATGAATTGGAAACTAAGAAAACAATTAAGACAATTGACAAAACAAAGAGCTGGTCCTTTGAAAAAATAAACAAGATTGACAAACCCCTGGGCAATTTGATGAAGCAAAAAAAAAAAAAAAAAAAGAAAAAAGAGATGCTTCAAATTAACAAACTTCAAAATGAAAAAGGAGAGATCACAACAGACATAAGTGAAATTGGGAGAATCATCAGGACTTATTTCCAAAACCTCTACTCCAAAAAACTGGATAATGTGGAGGAGATGGATAAATTCCTGGACTCATCTATGAAAGCTAAACTCAGAGCAGATTAATCTCCTAAATGAACCTACCACACTCATGGAGATGGAAAAAGTAATAAAAAACCTCCCCAAAAAGAAGAGTCCAGGACCAGATGTCTTCTCAGCTGAATTCTATCAAACCTTCATGGAAGAACTCAAACCAATCTTCCTCAAACGGTGCCACACAATTGGAGAACAGGGAAAGCTACCCAACTCCTTTTATGGAACTAGTGTCACCCTAATTCCAAAACCATGCAGAGATGCCACAAGGAAAGAAAACTACCGGCCTATTTCTCTGATGAATTTAGATGCAAAGATCCTAAACAAAATCCTTGCAAACCGAATCCAACAACACATCAAAAGCATTATTCACCTTGTCCAAGTGAGATTCATCCTAGGAACACAGGGATGGTTGAACATACGGAAATCTGTCAATGTAATACACCACATAAACAAGGCTAAACCAAAAACTACATGATCATTTCGATAGATGCAGAAAGGGCCTTTGACAAGATACAACATCACTTCATGATCAAAACATTGGACAGAATTGGCATGGTTGGTTCATATCTTAACATAATAAAGGCAATTTACAAAGCTCATAAGGCCCAAATAATAAGTAATGGAGAGAGACTGGAGGAAGTCATATTAAGATCAGAAACAAGGCAGGGTTGTCCACTCTCACCTCTGCTCTTCAATATAGTACTGGAAATCCTAGCTCAAGCAATAAGACAGGAGAAGGAAATAAAAGGGATACAATTTGGAAAGGAAGAAGTTAAGTTAGTTCTATTTACTGATGACATGATTGTATATGTAAGAGACCCCAGAGACTCATTCCAAAACTCCTGAAGGTGATTAACTCCTATAGCAAAGTAGCAGGACATAAAATCAATGCAGAAAAATCAGTAGTGTTTTTATATGCAAATGACAAAGATACAGAGAAAGAAATAAGGGACATGGTACCATTTTCAATAGCAAAAGAAAAAAGAATAAAATACCTTGGAATAACATAAACCAAGGAAGTGAAAGATCCATATGACAAAAACATAGAAACATTCAGAAAAGAAATTGAGGAGGACTTGAGAAAATGGAAAGACCTCCCATGCTCCTGGATAGGCAGAATTAACATTGTGAAGATGGCAATCCTACCAAAGGCAATATACAGATTCAATGCAAGTACAATTAAAATCCCAACATTGTTCTTCACAGAGATAGAAAAAACGATCTCAAATTTCATATGGAAAGGCAGAAGGCCTCGTATATCCAAACATATCCTCAGCAAAAGAAATACCTCTGGAGGCATCACCATACCTGATCTAAAGCTATATTACAGAGCCATAGTAATAAAAACAGCATGGTACTGGCATAAAAACAGGTTTATAGACGAATGGAATAGACTTGAGGACCCAGACGTTGGGTCAAGCAACTATAGCTTCTTGATATTTGACAAAGACCCAAACAATCTTGGCTGGAAGAAAGACAGCATCTTCAACAAATGGTGCTGGACAAACTGGATAACCATATGTAGGAAATTGAAACTTGATCTACACATTTCGCCATGCACTATACTCAAGTCCAAATATATCAAAGTCCTCAATATAAGACCAGAAACTCGACTACTACTGGAAGAAAATATAGGAAGTACTTTCCATGATATAGGAATGGAAAAACACTTCGTGTACAAAACCCAGTAGCTCAAGATCTTAAACAGTCACTCAACCAATGGGATCACATGAAGCTGAAGAGTTTCTTTACAGACAAGCATACCATAACCAAAGCCAATAGGTTACCCAGAGAATGGGAGAAAATATTTGCTGGATATACAACTGACAGAGGCCTAAGCTCTAGAATGTACAACGAACTCAAAAATCTAAACAGTAAAAAGTCAAACACCCCACTCACAAAATGGGGCAAAGAGTTGGACAGGCAGTTCACAGAGGAAGAAATACAAATGGCAAACACACACTTAAGAAAATGTTCATCATCCCTAATCATCAGGGAAATGCAAATTAAAACAACAATGTGATTCCACCTTACCCCAGTAAGGACAGCAAACATCAAAAAATCAAATGAAAATAAATGCTGGCAAGGATGTGGAAAACTAGGAACACTCATCCACTGTTGTTGGAAATGTAAGATGGTACAACCACTTTGGAAAGCAATATGGAGACTCCTGAAAAACCTGACTATAGAGATACTAACAGACCCAGTTACTCACTTACTGGGCATCTACCCTAAAACCTTCAAACCACAGGCCAGAGAGATTTGCTCAACCATGTTTGTAGTGGCTCAATTTGTAATAGCTAAGAGTTGGAATCAACCCAGATGTCCATCACTAGAAGAATGGATAACTAAGATGTGGTATATCTACACAATGGAATTCTATACAGCAGTAAGAAAAAATGATATAATGAAATTTGCGGAAAAATGGTTGAACCTGGAACAGCTCATTCTCAGTGAACTTACCCAGTCACAGAAAAGAAATTGCCACATAGTCTCACTCATCTATAGCACATAACCTGAAACTACCCAAGATGCCTTACATACCCAGCAAGCATCTCATGGACTAGAGAATAGGATGGGAGGAGAGGGAGGTGAGGCCAAGGGAGGTTGTGGGAAACACAAATCTAGACCCAAACGGCAATGGTACCATAAAATTCTACATCCTAAAAGGCAGACCAAATTGAACCTTCACCAGGTCCTTAGAGCTAACAACTGAGCCACAAGACACTGGAGAGGGTATGATGAAGATGGACCTCAATCTTCTACATCCTCTTTCTCTCCCTCCCTCCCTCTCTCTCTCATCTCTCTAACTCTTATGTATTAGTTATCTTTTTCTTCCTTTTCTGAGTGGGCACTGACCTGTAACTCCCAGTACCAGCATTTGGCTATCATCCACAATGAGCTTTTGTTCAGAGAGACCTACAAGGTTTCCTAAAAGAAAGACAGATTTCTGTCAGAGTACTTGATGACCCACCAAAGGTTAGTGGTAAGTACCTGATGCTGAAGACACCTTATGTGGTTGACACATAAGATGGAATGGCATGGCTGGAAGCTGGAAGAGAGTCAGTCCCCAGATAGTCAGTGTGTCCCGTGCCAGATGGTGCAACATGGGTGACTGGGGGAAAATGACCAATATCTATCCAAGCAACTCATGGTCTAACCTACTTAGCAGCAAATAACCTGTTGTGATGCCCACACAAGTGCAATAGTGGCACACAGCCATGGTGGGAAACCAACTGCTCTTGATTCTGCTAACTGATCCCCTCAGTGGTAAGGGACCCATAGCTGGAGCTGGGAAACAAGTCATAATCATATCCAAACAGAAGCCCTCTCTCTTTTATGAAGCTACCATCAATCATGGGCTACAAGAGGGCCTACACCTATTAAATTCTCTACAAAAAAGTAAGGGTTATCTCATTTGTCTGGTGCTAACTTACTCTCCATTGGAGAATCTGCTTCTCTTTTTCAGATAGATGTAGATCTTAAGGAGAGACCCACCCCATCATACCTCAAAAGTGCCTAGGCTGAACCTAAGAACAATTGGTGAAACAATCAAGGGTGCTGTTTACTTGGTGAATAGGGTACCAGCACAAGGGTGAAGGAGATCAACACAGAGAAAAATCAACTCCTACCAAATCAGAGATCCAGAGACCCAGAGGCCCCCATCACCTCATCACTGAAGCACACCAAAAATGAACCCAACACTGCTCATGGAAATTTTGCAGAAGAGGGGGTGGAAAGAATGTCAGAGCAATATGTTGGGTCACGATTTGCAGAGACATTTATCCTACCCATAACTGTGGGCTAACTCCAGAATGTATGACCCATATACCTCAATAAGGAGGGGTCAAGGGGAGGGGGTATGTCATGAATGAGCCTAATAAGGGTACCAAACTGACTGTATTCACTGAGTACTAAACTAATTAATAAAAACATTTAAAAAAAGATGAAAAGAGAGCAGTGGAAACAGCATAAATGTAAAATTGTCATCTGGAGAAAGCATAATTTGTGGAAATTAATTTATTTTCTACTTTCCAATTACATATATGTCCAAATAGAACCTATGAAGAGCTTTATTACCCAAGGTGAAAATCTGTCTACATAATTTACTCTGGTAAGGAAAGAGGTGTGTGTGTGTGTGTGTGTATGATGTGTGTATGTATATGTGCCAATGAGGTGCCCCATGCACTATGTGGTGGGGTGCACTCATCTGATGAGTCCTGAAGAGAATGACAGGTGTCCCACTCCATCTCCTTTGCTCTTCGGCCTACTCTTAATTAACCTAATCTCTTGTGGATCCCAGAGATTTCTATTTTTTTTTCACTAGCCCCAGTGATTCTGCAGTCTGTGGTCCACTATAGGACTGGAATTCAGATGTGGGTTTATGTGCGTCCTGGGGATTGAACTCCACTTGGTCTCTCAGGTCCCCTCAGGACCTCAAGTTTGCACAGGCAATGCTCACAGCCACCAGTCTATCACCAGTCAATTTCTCCAGCCCAGCTATGAGGTTTTACTGGTTCTCATACGAACCTCTCAAGTTCAGAGGGATCATGTACTTTGTCAAGATTGTACACAGTCCTGGATGCAGGGTGAGTCAAGTCAAGGTTCACCTGACTCCACACAGTCTATGTACAGCGGTGTTAGGGTTGAAGTCAACACCTCACCTGTTCCTCTCCCAGAGGCCCCAAGGCTTTATCTGAAGAATCCAGACATTGTTGCAGGAATGCTGATTCTAGTTGGTGTGGTGACATCAGCAGGGAGCAAGAGCTGTGCTTCATAAAGGAGCAACAAGAAAGATGCTGCCAGGGGTGCAGATCTGCAAAGGCATAGACATGCCCAGAATAAATCAGTAAAATGTTATGTTCTCTTTTTCCCAAAAGTAGATGATAAATTCAGCATGCTGTTGTGTGTTTATGCAGATGTGTTTGAATTCATGCCTGTGTGGCTAAAGCAATCTTTCTGTTCAGATTCATATACAATACTATTGATTTATTTGACAGATTTAGCAAAAATTCTGAAACTAAAAGGCATATGTCAAGTCATTTGCCAGGAGTCAGGTTTCTATCTTATTACCTAAATTTAAAAACCTTTAAATGTATATCATTAGAAGATTTTTTTTACATGTTACCTTCCAAAAGAAATTAAAAACAGAAAGTGAGAGGGAGAACAAGTTTGCACAAAGGTGGGGATATGTCTCAGCTCTTCTCTATCCCACCATTTTGCAGGTGATTGTGATTTGGCTGTTGTAGCCAATAAATCTACTTCAATAATTGTATTGCATTATAAAATATAATTATATCCCTTTATATAATTTTATTGGAAAGAGTAATTTTCCTACTCCTATCAAATAATTGTTTGGTAAAAATGTATAGAACATTGGTAGAGGAGATGGTGTTGAATCATTGGCCAGTTCAGGGATAAAATGGGACTGTTTTGGAGACTAAAAGAATGAGAAGAGGTTTGCCTAGGTGGCGGTATTGAGGACATGGGTCCCTTAAATATTTCTTCTCTTTTCTTTTTCTTCTTTTTTTTTCAAGGTAGGGTCTTGCTCTGGCCCAAGCTGACCTGGAATTCACTCTGTAGTCTCAGGGTGGCTTCAAACTCACAGCCATCCTCCCACCTCTGCCTCCCAAGTGCTGGGATTAAAGGTGTGACCAGCGCTCATCTCTTTTCTTAAAGAACATCTTTACCTACAACCTGCAGCAATGGCCCCAGCTACAAACCTGAACATAAACTTTGTATCCTCTTGGCTTTATAACTGCACTATGTAATCGACCAACATATATTCCTGCTTTTAAAATATGCTTGGGCCGGGCATGGTGGTGCACGCCTTCAATCCCAGCACTTGGGAGGGAGAGGTAGGAGGATTGCCATGAGTTCGAGGCCACCCTGAGACTCCATAGTGAATTCCAGGTCAGCCTGGGCTAGAGTGAGACTCTACCTCAAAAAACCAAAGAAAAACCAAAAAAATAAAATTAAAAATAAAAATAAAAATAAAAAAAAATGCTTGGATTCTGTTCATGTCCTTACCTCTATCTTTATCTACTACTATTAAGGACTGTATTGTGTCCCTTTAAAAGTCATGTGCAGAAGCTTTAACTCTGTGACTGTTTTTGAGAGTCCAGGCCTTTAAGGAGCTGAGCCATCTGAAGTGAGATATATGGATGGCTCTGATTCAGTGGGTCTGCCACCCTTATAAAAAGACATAACCCCTACCTCTCTCTATGTGGGAAATAGCAGAAAATTGGCCATCCACAAGCCAGGAAGAGTGCTCACACAAACACCACCATGCTGACATTTTTTTTTAAATTTTTTTATTTTTTTATTAGTCAGTTCTGTATTCAGCAAATACAGTCAGTTTGGTACCATTATTAGGCTCATCCGTGTCCTACCCCCTCCCCTTGGCCCCTCCTTGTTGAGGTATACGGGTCATGCATTGTGGAGTTAGCCTACAGTTATGGGTAAGCTAAATGTCTCTGCATATCATGACCCAACATGTGACTCTGACATTCATTCCGCCCCCTCTTCCGCAAAATTTCCCTGAGCCATGTTGGGTTCATTTTTGGTCTGCTTCAGTGATGAGGTGTTGGGGGCCTCTGAGGCTCTGGCTCTCTGATTTGGTAGGAGTTGATTTTTCTCTGTGCTGATCTCCTTCCCCCTTGTGCTGGTGTCCGGTTCATCAGGAAAACAGCCCCCTTGCTTGTTTCTCCAATTTTTCTTAGTTTCAGCCGGGGCCCTTTTGAGGTATGATGGGGTGGCTCTCTCCTTAGGGTCTACATCTATCTGAAAAAGAGAAGCAGATTCTCCAACGGAGAGTAAGTTAGCACCAGGACAAATGAGATAACCCTTACTTTTTTTTTATAGAGAATTTAATAGGTGTAGGCCCTCTTGTAGCCCACAATTGATAGTAGCTTGATACTGGAGAGTGGGCTTATGTTTGGATATGGTTCTGACTTGTTTCCCAGCTCCAGCTATGGGTCCCATACCAGTGAGGGGATCAGTTAGCCAAATTGAGAGCAGTTGGTTCCCCACCATGGCTGTGTGCCACCACTGCACTTGTGTGGGCATCACAACAAGTTACATGCTGACATTTTGATTTTGAAGTTCTAGCCTTTAGGACTGTGAGGAAAGTTTTGATAAGCCAACCTTGTCATATAGTGTTTTGCTATGGTAGTGGCATCTTGAGCCAATTAATACAAGTATCTGAGCTCAAGTTCTCACCTAGATTGCTATGTAAATTCACTACTTGTTTCCTTATTTCTTTATTTTATTTTTATTTATTTGAGAGCGACAGAGAGAGAAAGAGGCAGTGAGAGAGAGAGAGAGAGAGAGAGAGAGAGAGAGAGAGAGAGAATGGGTGTGCCAGGGCTTCTAGCCACTGCAAACGAATTCCAGATGTGTGCGCCCCCTTGGGCATCTGGCTAACATGGGTCCTGGGGAATCGAGCCTCAAACCAGGGTCCTTAGGCTTCATAGGCAAGCGCTTAACCGCTAAGCCATCTCTCCAGCCCTTGTTTCCTTATTTCTAATATTTTGCTCAATTCATTTTCAACAATGAGTCACTAGTGCTCTGCTTAAATATTTACTCAGCAAGAAATGTAAAAATGAACATAAATACTTATACATTAAGGTACGATCAGCTTTATTTATGACAGTCCCAAATTTAGAACAATTACATTATGCATTAACAGGTGAATGGGCATATTCATACAATGGAATACTTTATAGCAATAAAGAGAAAACAGTAAGAAGTTTGAATCTAGTAACATGACTATAGGTTACAATCATTTATTATATATTTTTGCTTTGTTCTCTTTGCATTTTAATACTTTCATATGTTTACATGATTATATATATATAATCATAATATATACACACATATAAAGTACATTTTGATACCACTTGCCAAAACTATTCAACTATTCTACTTTTTCCTCCTTCCCTTCCCATGGAAACCCTACTTCTTATTAGATCCCCATCCCACTTTTGTTGTTTTGTTTGCTTGTTTGTTTGACCCACTGAGTTAAATTAGGGTTGCTAACAAGATAATGGGTGGGAGATTATATACTGGAGAGTGAGTAACCCACCAGTTAAAGGATATGACTCCCTTTTATCAGCAATAAGCTATTGCCATTGTTTGTTGTGGGAGGTGCTGGGTCTCACGGACCCTTTCCTCATCTATGATGAAGTATTGGCAGGCTCAGTCATGTGAAGGAAATCACATCTACTGTGTGCTCATGAGTATAACGGCAGACCAGAAGACAGAATTCTCTAGCCTCACTTCCTATCCTCCTGCACTTACATTCTTTCCAACCTTCTTCCATGATGTTCTAAGTGCCTTGGAGGGTGTGGCTTAGATGTCATGTTTAGGGCTGAGTACACACTAGTCACCTATTTTGGTGACTTTGCCAGTTATGCATCTCTATTAACCTTTGCCTTTGTGTGAAGACACTTCTGTGTTCAAGGCTGCAAGCAGAACCAGTCTATAGGAACAAGCATAGATATTTAGATGGCCATTTTTATATATTTTATAAAGAACTAGAGGTGTGTTTGAAGGCTTCCAACACAAAGAAAACAAGTGTTTAAGGAGATGAAAATGCCTGATTTGATCATTGCACTTTATGTATGTATGTATATATATATATATATATATATATATATATATATATATATATATATTGCATCTCTTAAGTAGGGACAATTATTATATGATAGCTGGAAAGAAATGAAGATGCCACCAATACGTTAAATTTTATGTTAATTAGTATAAAAGAACAGGAAAGGAAACAATAACTGATAGAGTTGTATAGATTAATATAAAAGTATTCTAGGCCTGGGGATGTAGCTCAGTGATAGAGCATTTGTCTAGCATTTTCAAAGATTTGTGTACAATTTTCAGCACGGCAAAAAATCATATAGAATATACCCCCAAGGAGAATAATCTATATTATTCCGTTTATGTAATATTATAAAATAGGCAAAACTAAGAACTAGTGTTAAAATGAGAGTAGAAGTTGTGGGAAATATAGCTGATTATAAAAGATATGAGGGGCCACCTATGGGGGTAGAGGGAGTGGTTTTATATTGATTGGAGTGGTGAATGCATAGTCATGCATACTTATCAAACCACATCTGTACACATCACATTTATATATTTTACTTCATTGAAACTATATGTTGATTTAGAGTGGCCATGCAACAGCTGCTAATGAACTAAACATACTTTGTCTTAGATACAAAAGTTGTCAACAACTGTAGCCTTTTTATTAATTTGGTTATAAATGACAGTATGCTCAGAGAAGTTAATACTTCAGTATGATCTTTCACTGGTCACCATATTTATAAGATGTAATTTGATCCTACTACTATTGCCTCCTTAGCATCCTGAATGCCTTGTTTCATTTTTTAGTCTGTTTCTTTTTTGTAAGGTTCCTCTCAGGTTCCAAGAACTATACATTAAGTAAATGTATGCAATACCCAATAATCAAAACAGGGTAACTGGCTCTTGCATCTCCCTCAACACTCCCAATAGCATGGTGGGAGGAAGTAGGTCAGGGAAAGTCACTCTCCCTGAGAATCAGAGTGCTCAGCCCAGTGGCACTTGGTTGGAGTCCAGTTGCATATTTCAGTTTGATATTACCAGCTCTCCCTGCCCGTAGCCATTCCTCAGGCTTGCATAGTGTAGTCATGCCCTTCAAATTTGTGACCTTAGTTGTATGTTTATAATCATTTGACTGACTTTTCTGTTAGTATATTTGGAATCACCTTTTACTATTGTCAGCTAAAGAACACAACGAATCTGCCAATGGCTTACCATTCTTTTGTCTTGGCTGTTTATGCTGGGCTCTCCAGAATCAGACCCTGGGCAAGGTTGTAAACACAAGAAACTGATTTTGGATGTGATTCCAGGAAAGCCTGGTAGGGGAGTGGAGAGTCCAGGTTGAATTGGTTTGGGCATTAGTGAGTGGGGATGCTGGGAACCAGGCTAGGATGCAGTAAAAGTGGACCACCTGAGGGACACGAAAATGAGGACATGTATTTATCCTCTGCCTCCCATTTATCATTAGCCAGGGCTGCTCCTGAGTAATTAAATCTCTAGAAGTTTGAGCCTGCCCCTCTTAGGTCTCAGAGAAAACTTGTAGTACTCTTACTGCCATGTGTGCAGTAGGATGGGATCCACATGGATGGAACAACAGGGCCCAGGAGACTATACAGATGAGCAGTGAGAACACCTTCCAGAATGGCTTCTCGTACTATGCACAAATTCTCTTAGTTCCATGAGGACCCTAAGCTCTCTATGAGGAACCTTGTTCAGTCTGAAATATTCTTCCTTTTTCTTGTGTCCTTTTCTTACTGATTCCAACTTGTGTTATTCATATGACCCTTCTGTCAGGAACTCTCCTTACCCTACCCTATACCTACAAATTTATGATGAAGTTTGTTTTGACAATGATGACTAATAATAAAATATGACAATTATAACAATATACTATAATAAAAAGACATTTAAAACCCATGAAGTGGTTATTTTGGGAATTTTCTGTTTAATATTTTTGGATTATGGTCAATCACAAGTAACCGAAAATTCAACAAGCAAAACTGTGAATAATGGAAGTCTGCTTCTTATTATATTTTGAATCTGTGTGTGTGTGTGTGTGTGTGTTGTGTGTGTGTGTATGATGTGTGCATGCTCATGTGAGTGCCAACACACACATGCCATGTAGTAATCAGAGGAGAACCCCAAACATTGCTCCTTGCCTTCCACCTTGTTTAAGGCAGAGTTTATCACAGTTCACTGCTACAAGTGTCAGACCAGTAGACATACCTGAGTTTCTAGTATTCACCTGTCTCTGCCTCCCATCTCATTGCCTTTGGAGAACTGGGATTATCCATGCTCACTGGTGCATCCAGCATTATGTGGGTCCAGGAAATCCAAACTCAGGCTGTTACACTTGTACAGCAAGTGCTCTTCCCACTGAGCAATCTCCCCAACCCCTAAGGTCTGTTCTCACTGCTGTGATGATAGCAACTTCATTGTTTTCACAGTGTCAACATAACCATTAACAGAGTCTGTTACTTGAACTCTTCATGTCTGAAGGAACTGGTGTCAGTGCAGGAGTACCACATGAATAGAATAACAGAAGGTGGATGTTCCAGTGCTAAATTTCTGGCTGCCTAACACAAATACACTAATGCTATCACAGTTGTACCAAGTGGACAGTATTTCACTGTCAACGTGATGACACTTTATTTTTGTCTCTTGCTCTCTATGCTCTGCACTGACCTGTTCCTGGTCCTTGGTTTCTTATTTTTTTTCAGATAATTTTGTTCTGAATTTAATCTTTTCTAGGTTCTACTTTTTAAAATCCTATAAAATAAAGGCATTTGGTAATAATTTTATAACATTACTTAGTAAATAAGTGAGAAATTTTGAATCAATATCTTTTAAATCTTCCCTATGAATTCTAAAAGTTTGAAACTATTCACATTTTTATTTTACATTTAAACAAATTCTGAACATAACCTCTAAACAAAGCTGTACATATACATTTTAAAAACCAATTCTTTATTTGAAAATATTAATATTATTTACATATTACTAAATATAAAACCTTTTACCTCCATAAAGGGCCTACAGAGCCTTTTCCACACTACATATTTCAAGATCCAATAAAACTGAAGTCTCTGGAAGAGCCCAGTTTTGCTTATAAAATGTGGTTGAAATCAAGTAACTACTTGAGGCTGCTTTGTTCTTAATAATACATGCAACCCACCAAGAAAAAGGTTTTTTAAAGCTGTAGATGAGTTTCTAATGGATGTGCACATTAGATCTGAAAGATTAACCTATATGAAAGTTCAAAAAAGCCCTAATGATAACTGATTATATATCTCAACTGCAGGGAGAAAAACAAGTGCTTAAGGGTAGATTTTATGCAATTTGTGTAACTTTGATTATTTGTTTTTTTTTTTTAGATTTCCTTAAATAACACACCAAGAATGGCTGAAAATCTCTTTCCCACAGAGAAAATATATTTCTTAGTTTGAGGAAAGATTTGTTAATCTCCAACATATTGTAGGAGAAAGTTTGTGTGACAGCAAAAATATGTAAACCCTTTACTAGATACATTATATTTTGAGCATTAACTGCAAACAGAGCATGATAATTCCTCATATTCTATTTGGCTTTTACAGAGATAATATTAATGACTATCCAAATAAGAGCTAAAAATGCCATACACTGAGCTTACTGATGATGTTAATTTTTTTCACTTACTCATTTTTCTCTTTAATCTTAATTCACATCCCAATGGACTAGAAGATGGAGCATAACGTGATTGGGTTGTGTCCTATGTCCTCCAACAGCTTCACAGTAAAGTGGGCAAGGAGAAAAATGTCCACAGCACCACAATTGCAGGTAGAAAATTACCAGCCATGATGGGTACTAAGAGGTGGGCAAGAGCCCTAGTAGCCCCTATATTTGACAGAATGCAGAAGAGCTACTTGGATATAGCAGTCTCAGAACTTGGTTATGAAACATGGGTGGAAATTTGCCAGGGCAAAAGAATAAAAGACAATGAAAGGATATTCTAGCCAAAAGAAACAGTATAAAATAAGCTGTGAAAAAGGAAATTTGCTCAAAACTACACTGAGCTTTCATTCTACCCACTTTAAGTAAGTATTAAATATATGAAACATGCTGATGGGGATGAGGAGAAAATGACCCCAGTACACTGTTTTTGAGAGTATAAATCAGTCCAATCATTATATAAATCAATATAGAGGGTCCTTAAAAATTAAAAATAGAACTACCATATGAGCCAGCTATAAAAACCCTGGGTATATATCTGAAGGAATCAAAGTCAACAGACAATAGAGATATCTATATACCCAAATGTAACATAGCTCAGTATTCACAACAACTAATTAATGGAATCACTCTAAATGCCTATCAATGAATGTATACACACACACACACAAAAATGTGGTATGTGGACTGGAGAGATGGCTTCGCCATTTAGGTGCTTGCTTACAAAGCCTAAAGGCCTGGTTTCAAGTCCCTAGTACATATGAAAGGCCAAATGCAGAGTGGCACATGAATCTGGAGTTTTTTTTAATAAAAATGTGGTACTCATGCACAACAGATTACTATCAAGCTATGAAGAAAAATAAAATCATGCTAGTTGGAGAAAAATACATGGAACTGGAGATCATCATGTTAAGCAAAATAAGCCAGATTCAGAAAGACAAGGGTCACAGATTTTCTTTCATATGTAGAAGCTAAAAAGAAAAGAAAAGAAAGTAGAAAGTAGATTATTAAAGAAGAGGAAGGAAGCCAGGGAAACAGGAGCTAAGGGATGGTAATGGGGAAGGAATATATATGATTGAAGTATGTTATATGCATATATAAAGTCACAATTAAATTCATTAATTTTAACAATAAATATATACTTGAAACAAAAGTAAAAGACAAGACATTTAAGGGATCTAAAAAGAGTATTGTGACATGGGTCATGTGTGATTTGGTGGGAGTAAATATACAGATAAGGCTCATGAGGAAATTTGACCACCAGGCAAGGAATTTCATCCTTCAAGTGGTGATTAGAGGGGGTCTACCAAGAGCAGTGGCAGGATTAGCCATGCTCCTTTGCAAGTGTGTATGGATTTCCCTTGATGCTGGGATAACATACTCAGTTTTTAACTCAATCTCTGAGTCCTCTCAATCTTGTCATTTGTCTTAGTCCCCTTTCTTCTCCTGGCACCTTTGAGATCTCTCAGTCTGGATTCTTATCAAGCACTTCCACCCCACCCCCACCCTGTGTTCATAGAATGCTATCTACCATAACTTAACAAAACGTCACATCCTAATTGATCATCCAGCAGCTTTTCCTCTTTCTTTTTATTTTATTACTTCTCCTAACTGTGGGATCTATAGTTGACCACATAATTTTGCCTGGTGTAGGTGAGGAAAGTGAGGTTTAGAACAGTTTTCTAGAGCAATAGAAGACAAAAATGGAGTCACAAACACCAACATGTAGAGGAACATTTGTCCTAGAATAAATGAAAGATTCTCATTTGTTGACTTTTTATGATTTCTCATCTGCAGTCCTTAGATTAGAAACTATAACTACTTGTATAATAAGGAACCAACCATTGTACAGAAGTTTGTGATTTTTGTGAATGTAGTGACCCTACCTCACTTGACCAAGATACTCTTGGGAAATGTACAGAGCAGGTGTTAATCCACCTGATAGTGGCTGGCTTACGGACATTGCTGGAACATTATTTAGTCCCTTATATTGAATCTTGCTATTTTGATTGAGCTTTTTATCCCCATGAGGAGAATATCACAAACAGAAAGTCATACATGCAAAAATGCTGTGTAATGTGCAACATAAATATTCAGTATCAATGTATGCAGGGATGACAGGAGAGCCACAAGCCTGGCTGGAAGAAGGGAGTAAAGTCAGATCAGGACAGCACTGTACTTCCAGCTTGTCAGAGAACAGTGTTTCTGAAAGTCAATTTGAAAAATTGGCTCAGAAAAGAGTATTTAAATCCTGCCGAAATGACCTCAATTTCTTTTCCAATAAATTACTCGTCTTCTTTGCAATTAGTCATCCAGCTTGCCAACCATATGAAGGGAGGATTTATTTTCTGTTCAGGCAGTGTTGTTGAGCAGATGGGCAGGCTGCCATCACAGAACCTGGCTAGGCTTCCAGGTAATATGGGGGAGGGGTTATAGCTAGGACGATCACCTCCACAGCAGGCCTTATTTTTCTTGCTGTTATATAAACTCAGCTCTGAGTCCATATTCCAGATTTGTTCCAAACATGAGACACAGGTCTGCTGTTTGGACATTGGGAGATGTTTGTCTCCTTGTTACACTGGCTGGAGGCCAGCTAGGCAGAGAAGAAACAGAGTATGTATAGGCTTAGTCCTAGAAAGCAGTGACCGACTGACACAGTTCAGCAGCCATGTGGCAGTTCTTGAGGGGCAGCTGTATTTAATGACTTGGTGGTTACTGAAAGGTGCTGTGGTCTGTCTGCATTAGGCCACAAGCAGCAGCTCAGAACCAGGGAAACAGAAGCAAGAGATTAAAATAGAGACAGAAGTGAACACCAAACTATGGTTGCTCCTGCTATGGTTTGTTTCTGGTGCCAGGTTTATGTTCACTGGATGATTGCAGGGATATCTGCCCTTGTCTCCTGAGTCTTTATGGTGCCATTCAAGGCAGACATCATAGGCAGCCATGTTTTTATGAGCTGTTAACAGTCAAGCTTTCAATTTGGTGTATTTTTCTAACATTTTATATACTTAATAAAATGCTTTAAAATTGTCTGTAGCTCCTAATGTAAACCTCCATTAGATTAAAGGTTTTTGTCAATATTTCATTTTCATTTTTTAATTTCAGTATCCTCATAGCCCAGATCTATTGCATGCATGTAATAGACATTTGACAAGTATTTTAGTTGGTAAATAATCTTACTTTGGGCTGACTTCTCTTCATCCTTTACTCCTTCCCTCCTTCCCTTTGATACCTTGTTTCCGATAGCTTTCTCCCTTACTCATTATTTCCCATCTTCTTTGACTTTTCTTTGTTTCCTGACCAGTCCAGATGAGTTTCCTCCCCAAAGTCTGCACATGCTTTCTCACTTTGCCTGGATGCTCTTTTTTTAATATGTATATATATTTTATTGACAACTTCTATACATACAGACAACAAACCATGCTATTTCCCTCCCATGCCCTCCTCCACTTTCTCCTTCGTAACTCTGCTCTCCATCATATCTCTCCCTCTCTCCATTAGTTTCTTTTTTTTCCAAACATTTTTTGTTCATTATTTATTTATTTGAGAGTGACAGACAGAGAGAGAAAGGCAGATAGATAGATAGATAGAGAAAGAGAGAGAGAGAGAGAGAGAGAGAGAGAGAGAGAGCGTGAGCATGGGTGCTCCAGAGCCTCCAGCCACTGCAAATGAATTCCAGATGTGTGCACCCCCTTGTGCATCTGGATACCATGGGTCGTGGGGAATCGAGCCTCAAACCAGGGTCCTTAGACTTTACAGGCAAGTTCTTAACCACTAAGCCATCTCTCCAGCCCTAGTCTCTCTTTTAATTTGATGTCATCATCTTTTTCTCCTATTAAGAGGGTCTTGTGTGGCACTTTGAGGTCTTGGATATTGAGGCCAAATTCTGTCCGGACAGTTGTATGTAAGGAGTGGTACCCTTCCTTTGGCTCTTATATTCTTTCCACCACCTCTTCTGCAATGGACCCTGAGCCTTGGAGAGTATGAGATGTTTCAGTGCTGGACACTCCTCCATCACTTCTTCTCAGCACTATGTTGCCTTTTGTGTCATCCCAGTGGTCATTGCCATCTGAAAAGAAAAGCTTCTCTAACAAGAAGTGAGAGGAGCATTAATACATGAGTATGACAATTAAGTGTAGTGCTTTCAAGGTAATTTGGTAAGAGTAATATATGCCTTTATCCAGACAAGAGCAGGCTTTATGCCCCTAAAGCTCATAACCTCCCCTGCCATAGGCTTTTGATTAGGTTTTCAGTACCAGGCACATATTCCATCCCATAGAGTGAGTGAGCCTTTCAGTCCAATTAGAGAGCAGTTGGTTTCCCCCAGAGCAGACATGCCTCTGTTGCACTTGTTCAGTCATTTGGCCTGTCTGGCCAAACTTGAGGTTTCCAGTGTCCACTGTTTTCATCACTGATGACTTCTGTCTCCTATAAGACTGCATACAGTACAGCTTTTTCTAGCTTTCAGTTGGCTGGGGATAGGGAGAAGGTTTTCTGCTCTGTACCAACTTGATTTCTCAGTGACTTTGCTGCCCAGGCATGTGAAGTCTTCAGCAATAGGGTCTCACCATCTCTTTCTCACAGGGAACTAAGGGCCTTGGTGATAGCCTATAATGTTTTGAAGGCAACAGGGACTTCCCTGGCCAACAACTCACTGGAAGGTATCCCACCCCAGGCACTGAAAATTTTTTAGTAACAGTCTATGGCTTCTGGATGTGCCATTATTTAAGAAAGTAGATTTTCATATGTCTTATTCAGAATAACTTGAATTTTGATTGACCCTCCCACCCTAGCTTTCTTTTATACAATCTCTTCCCTTGACCTCGCTTAGGCCTTTACCCTCCCTGTAATCTGTTCTTCTACTTACATATATACAATACCATCCTCCTAAGAACTACCCCCTCTTCTCTCCCTTATAGCCTTTTTCTAGATTATGGACCTCTGCTACTGATTTTTGGTTCCAGATCACACACAAGTCTATACATTTGTAGCTAGGATCCACATATAAGAGAGAACATGTGATGTTTGGCTTTCTGGGCCTGTGCTACCTCACTTAGTATAATCCTTTGCAGATCCATCCATTTCCCTGCAAATTTCATAATTTCGTTTTTCTTTACCACTTAATAGAACTCCATTGTGTAGATGTACTGTAGCTTTATTATCCATTCATCTGTGGATGGACATCTAGGCTGGTTCCATTTCCTAGCTATTGTGAATAGAGTAGCAATAAACATGGTTGTGCAAGTATCTCTAAGGTAGTGAGAAGAGTCATTAGGATATATGCCTAGGAGTGCTATAGTTGGATCATATGGCAGATCTATTTTTAGCTGTTTCAAGAACCTCCAGACTGATTTCCACAATGGCTGTAAGAGATTACATTCCCACCAACAGTGGAGGAGGGTACCCTTTTTTACCACATCCTCACCAACATTTATTGCCATTTGTTTTCTTTTTTTTCTCAATTTTTATTAATATTTTCCATGATTATAAAAAATATCCCATGGTAGTACCTCCCCCCCCACTTTCCCCTTTGAAATTCCATTCTCCATCATATCCCCTCCCCATCTCAGTCTTTCCACTTACATATACACAATACCAACCTAATAAAAGCCCTCCTCCCTTTCTTTCTCTTCCCTTTCTATCTCCTTTTTTAACTTACTGGCCTCTGCTACTGAGTTTTTTCGTTCTCACACAGAAGCCCAATCATTTGTAGCTAAGATCCACATATGAGGGAGAACATGTGGTGCTTGGCTTTCTGGGCCTGGGTTACCTCACTTAGTATAATCCTTTCCAGATCCATCCACTTTTCTGCAAATTTCATAACTTCATTTTCTTTACTGCTGAGTAAAACTCCATTGTATAAATGTGCCATATCTTCATTATCCACTCATCAGTTGAGGGACATCTAGGCTGGTTCCATTTCCCAGCTATTATAAATTGAGCAGCAATAAACATGGTTGAGCATGTACTTCTAAGGAAATGGGATGAGTCCTTAGGATATATGCCTATGAGTGCTATAGCTGGGTCATATGGTAGATCAATCTTTAGCTGTTTTAGGAACCTCCACACTGATTTCCACAATGGCTGGACCAGATTGCGTTCCCACCAACAGTGTAGAAGGGTTCCTCTTTTTCCACATCCCCGCCAACATTTATGATCATTTGTTTTCATGATGGTAGCCAATCTGACAGGAGTGAGATGGAATCTCAATGTAGTTTTAATCTGCATTTCCCTGATGACTAGTGAAGTAGAACATTTTTTTAGATGCTTATATGCCATTCGTATTTCTTCCTTTGAGAATTCTCTATTTAGCTCCATATCCTATTTTTTGATTGGCTTGTTTGATGCCTTATTATTTAACTTCTTGAGTTCTTTGTATATCCTAGATATTAATCCTCTATCAGATATATAGCTGGTGAACATTTTTTCCCATTCTGTAGGTGGCCTCTTTTCTTTCTTCACCATTGTCCTTTGCAGTGCAAAATCTTTGTATTTTCATGAGGTCCCAGTGGTTAATCTGTGGTTTTATTGCCTGAGCAATTGGGGTTGTGTTCAGAAAGTCTTTGCCACGACCAATATGTTGAAGGGTTTCCCCTACTTTTTCTTCTAGCAGTTTCAGAGTTTCAGGTCTGATGTTAAGGTCTTTAATCCATTTGGACTTAATTCTTGTGCATGGAGAGAGAGAAGAATCTATTTTCATCCTTCTACAGATATATATCCAGTTTTCCCAACACCATTTGCTGAAGAGGCTGTCTTTTCTCCAATGAGTATTTTTGGCATTTTTATCGAATATCAGGTGGCTATAGCTACCTGGAGTTACATTTGGGTCCTCTATTCTGTTCCATTGATCTACAAGTCTGCTTTTGTGCCAGTACCATGCTGTTTTTGTTACTATGGCTCTGTAGTATAGGTTAAATTCAGGTATGGTGATACCACCAGCCTTATTTTTGTTGCTCAGTATTATTTTAGATATCTGAGGTTTTTTTTGTGATTCCAAATGAATTTTTGGATTATTTTTTCTATTTCCATGAAGAATGCCTTTGGAATTTTGATGGGGATTGCATTAAATATGTAGATTGCTTTTGGTAAGATTGCCATTTTCACAATATTGATTCTTCCAATCCAGGAACAAGGGATGTTTTTCCACTTCCTAGTGTCTTCTGTAATCCCTCGCTTGAGTGTTTTAAAGTTCTCATTGTAGAGATTCTTTACTTCCTTGGTTAGGTTTATTATTAGGTACTTTATTTATTTATTTATTTTTTTGATGCAATTGTGAATGGGAGTGATTCTCTGATTTCATCCTCTGTGTGTTTGTTGTTAGCATATATGAAGGCTACTGATTTCTGTGTATTTATTTTGTATCCTGCTACATGGCTGTAGGTTTTTATCAGCTCTAACAGTTTGCTAGTAGAGTCTTTAGGGTCCTTTATGTATAGAATCATGTCATCTGCAAATAATGATAACTTGACCTCTTCCTTTCCAATTTGTATCCCTTTTATGCATGTCTCTTGCCTTATTGCTATGGCTAAGACTTCCAGAACTATATTAAATAAAAGTGGGGACAGTAGACACTCTTGTCTTGTTCCTGATTTTAGTGGATAAGCTTCCAGTTTTTCCCCATTTAGTAATTTGTTGGCTGTAGGCTTATCATAAATAGCCTTTATTATATTGAGATATGTTCCTTCTATTCCCTGTCTCTGTAGGACTTTTATCATGAAGGGATGTTGGATTTTGTCGAATGCTTTCTCTGCGTCTAATGAGATGATCATGTGATTTTTGTCCTTCAACCCATTTATATAATGTATAACATTTATAGATTTGCGTATGTTGAACCATCCCTGCATCTCTGGGATAAAGCCTACTTGGTCAGGGTGAATGATCTTTCTGATATATTCTTGTATTGTTTTTGCCAATATTTTGTTGAGAATTTTTGCAACTATGTTCATGAGGGAGATAGGTCTGCAATTTTCTTTTTTTGTTCTATCTTTGCCTGGTTTTGGTATCAGGGTGATGCTGGCTTCATAGAAGCAGTTTGGTAGAATTCCGTCTTTTTCTATTTCATGGAAAAGCTTAAGAAGCAATGGTGTTAGCTCTTCCCTGAAGGTCTGGTAAAATTCAGCAGTGAATCCATCTGGGCCTGGGCTTTTTTTAGTTGGGAGATTTTTTATTTTTCATGAAAGAATGCACCAAACACATTTGCATTTATTTTTTTTAAGGAAATGACAAAGGCCCAGTTTACCAGCTTTTTTAAACCTAAGCTTAACATTACATATTTAAACAATTGTCAGAACGTACGCAGTTGCTAGCATTCATGCACGACTAGAAACATCCTTAACTTATACTAAACCAGAAATGTATTACCATTAAAGCAGTAATATCTTTCATTACTAAAATACTGAAAAAAACTGAAGTTATTTCTGTGGAGGATCATCCTGGCAATGTTAACTTCACAGCAGCCTGACACTACTCGGCTCACATTTCAGACACAGTGGAAAGCAGGTCCATGCTGTGTGAGAGTACAGTCTCATCCTACACTACTCGTCACAGGCTCACCTTAGATTACATTTAATAAAAAGGCAGAGTGCATACAGAGATTACAATTTTGAAGACAAAAAAAAATGGTCCTATTGTGTGGTCCCAACAATAAATGCAAAAAGTCTATGACAAACAGGGGCTCCGATGAGCTGTTTATAAATACTTTAGATTAGGTAGAGTTATACTGTAAGTAGAGTTCGTTTGAAATCTTCAAAAAAAAAATGTTCCTGTTAATCCTCAAATGGTGCTTGTTATTGTTTAACATTTCTGTTAAATGCGTGTGTTGAGTTACTTGTTATCCAAGCGTAGCAGCTGCTCCTTACCTTTTATCGTTAAGGACTTTAACTGGCCATCTTCTTCAACTTCTACCCTTTCTTCACCATTCTGCACAATTCTCTTTGTAGTGATTTTTCTGCCATTAACTATTTTGGTAGAAGTGGATATCGATTTGAAGTTGCCCATCCCACTGCCACCAAATGAAGTTGAAGAAAATGAAGTGAGACCTCCGTGACCTAGTGACCCGAACGAAGTGAACCCTGTTGGATCAAATGAAGAAAATCCACCTCCAAATGATGGAAACCCAGTGAAGGCAGAGAAGAAGGAGCCCGTGCCTCGGTTTCTGCTTCCTTGGGGACCTCTTCAGTTCCCAAAAACGTCATCAAATGGGTCTTCAAGGAAGTCAAATGAAAATGGGTCCCTTCCACCAAAAAATTTCCTGAAGACATCATCTGGGTTCCGGAATGTGAAGCCAAACTCAAAAGGATGGTCAAAATGACTTCCACCTCCTCCTCCACCACCATTTAATCCTTCTTTGCAGTATTTGTCATAGATGTCTCGTTTTTTAGCATCTGATAGCACCTCATATGCCTCGGCTACTTGTTTGAACTTTCTCTCTGCTTCTTTATTCTCAGGATTTTTATCTGGGTGCCACTTTAGTGCCAGTTTTTAATATGCCTTTTTGATATCCTCAGGTGAGGCAAGTCTCTGCACGCCTAGAACTTCATAATAATCCACCATGTTTTAGCAGATTGTTGGAACAAGTCCGAGGATGCGGCGGGCGGCAAGGCGGGCTCCTGGTGGCTCGGGAGCAGCTGTGCTGGCAGTGTCGGTGGCTCAGTTGGGAGATTTTTGATAACTGTTAGGATCTCCATGCTTGTTATAGGTCTATTTAAGTGATTAATCTCATCTTGATTTAATTTAGGTAGGTCATATAAATCAAGGAAATCATCCATTTCTTTCAGATTGTCATACTTTGTGGAGTATATGCTTTTATAATATGTCCCTATGATTTTTTGAATTTCTCTGGCATCTGTTGTGATGTTACCTTTTTCATCTCTAATTTTATTAATTTGTGTCTCTTCTCTCTTTCTTTTGGTCAGATTTGCTAAGGGTTTATCAATCTTGTTTATCCTTTCAAAGAACCAGCTCTTTATTTCATTCATTCTTTGGATTGTTTTTTTGGTTTCTATTTCATTAATTATTGCTCTAATCTTTATTATTTCTTCCCGTCTACTGATCTTTGGTTTGCCTTGTTCTTCTTTTTCCAAGGCTTTAAGGTGAAGCATTAGGTCGTTTACTTGCGACCTTTCGAATTTCTTAATATAGGCACTTAAAGCTATAAAATTACCTCTAAAACTGCCTTCATTGTGTCCCAGAGATTTTGGTATGTTGTGTTCTCATTATTGTTTGACTCTATAAATTTTTTGATTTCCTTCTTGATTTCTTCATTGGCCCACTCATCATTTAGTAGTGTATTGTTTAGTTTCCATGATTTTGTGTATGCTCTATATCCTTTCTTGCTATTGATTTGTAGTTTGATTCCATTGTGGTCAGATAGAATGCAAGGAATTACTTCAATTTTCCTGAATTTGCTAAGATTTGCTTTGTGTGCTAATATATGGTCTATTTTAGAGAATGATCCATGTGCTGCTGAAAAGAATGTATATTCTGCAGCATATGGATGAAATGTCCTGTATATATCTGTTAGGTCCATTCCTTCTATGACCTCATTTAGTCCAGATGCCTCTCTGTTTATTTTTCCCCAGGATGACCTGTCAATTGATGAGAGTGGGGTGTTAAAGTCACTCACTACCACTGTGTTTGGTGTTATCTGTGACCTTAGTTCTAACAGTGTTTGATGAATTTGGGAGCCCCTATGTTAGGTGCATATATGTTTAGGATTGTAATGTCCTCCTGTTGGAGTGTGCCCTTAATCAATATAAAGTGACCTTCCTTATATTTCTTGACTAACATTGTACTGAATTCTGCCTTGTCAGATATTAGGATAGCAACCCCTGCTTGTTTTCTAGGTCCATTTGCTTGAAACACCGTTTTCCAACCTTTCACCTTAAGATAATGTCCATCCTTTGTAGAAAGGTGAGTTTCTTGGAGACAACAAATTGTAGGATCCTGCTTTTTAACCCAGTCTGCAAACCTATGTCTTTTGGTTGGGGCATTGAGGCCGTTGATATTAAGAGATATTATTGAAAGGTGTGTATTTATGTTTGCCATTTTTTTTGTGGTTCCAGTTCTACCTTTGCTCTCTTATGTTAACTAGTATTTGAGTATTGCTTGTTGTTTTCCAGGTTACTTATATGTGTGCTTTTCCTTCTCCTTGGCATGGAGGATTCTTTCAAGTATTTTCTGAAGAGCTGGTGTTATCTTCAAATACTCCTTTAGCCTGCTTTTGTGATGGAATGTCCTTATTTCTCCATCTATTTGAATGGATAGTTTTGCAGGATAAAGTAACCTTTGTTGACAGTTGTTATCTTTCAGAATTTGGAATACATCACTCCAAGCCCTTCTGGTTTTGAAAGTTTGTGTTGAGTAATCTGCTGTGATCCTGATGGGCTTGCCTTTGTAGGTAACTTGATTTTTCTCTCCAACTGCTTTCAATACTTTTTCTTTGGATTGTGTGTTTGATAGTTTGATTATAGTATGGCGAGGAGAGGTTCTTTCCAGGTTTTTTTCTGGCTGATGTTCTAAAAGCTTCCTGTATCTGCATTGGCACCTCTTTCCCAATTTGGGGGAAGTTTTCTTCTCTGATTTTGTTGAAGATGCCTACTATGCCTTTGGATTGACATTCTTCTCCTTCTACTGTGCCCTGAATTCTTTTTTTTTTTAATTAAATTTTATTTTATTTTTTACAGTCAGTTTGGTACCATTATTAGGCTCATCCATGACCTACCCCCTCCCCTTGGCCCCACCTTGTTGAGGTATACGGGTCATGCATTGTGGAGTTAGCCCACAGTTATGGGTAAGATAAATGTCTCTGCATTTCATGACCCAACATGTGGCTCTGACATTCTTTCCGCCCCCTCTTCCGCAAAATTTCCCTGAGCCATGTTGGGTCTGCTTCAGTGATGAGGTGTTGGGTGCCTCTGAGGCTCTGGCTCTCTGATTTGGTAGGAGTTGATTTTTCTCTGTGCTGATCTCCTTCCCCCTTGTGCTGGTATCCAGTTCATCAGGAAAACAGCCCCCTTGCTTGTTTCTCCAATTTTTCTTAGTTTCAGCCGGGGCCCTTTTATGTTTGATCTTTTCATAGTGTCCCGAATATCTTGAAATTCCCACTCATACTTGTCTATTAGTTTGTCTTTCTCTTTGTTGGACTGTATTAGATCTGCCACCTGGTCTTCTAGCTTAGATATTCTGTCCTCTCCTTCATCCATTCTACTGGTGAGATTTTCTACAGAGTTTTTTATTTCATTAACTATGTTCTTCATTGCTAGTAATTCTGACTGGTTTTTCTTTATTATTTCTAATTCCTTATTTATGCCTAGTATTGACCTCTTTATTTCACTAAATTGGTGCCCTGTGTTTTCTTTGATTCCTTTGATTTCCTCTTTCATTCCTTTGATTTCTTCTTTGACTTCTTTAAACATATTTATAATCATTCTTCTGAAATCTTTCTCATGCATTTCCTCTAACTTGTTCTCACTGGAGGTCATTTCTGATGCATTAATACTTTTTGGTGGATTTTTGTTTTCTTGATTTTTGGTGTTTCGTGTGTTACAATGTATATATTTTTGCATCCTGGATTATTTAATGATTGGATTTTCTAGTTAGCTGGGTATTATTATATGTATCAGTCATTCTGATGTTATATAACTTCAGGGTAGAAGCTTAAGGCATTAGGTGTGGCTCTCAAGACTCTCAGAGTATCTACAAAAGTCACCCTAGGTGTTGGATTTTCCTGCTATGAGAGTATTCAAGTAGGCTGAGTGGAACCAAATACAGATAGCTTCTGAAATTTAATTAAACAATGTACACTTTCAATGAAAAACAGCTCAGAATATTTATCCAAGAGTAGGTATTATGACAACCAGATCCTCTAACTGTCCCTTAGGGTGTGTGGTGCCCCACCCACAGCCCTAATCCTGACAACAAGGAGGTTAACATTTCTGTTCTGTTGAGGGTTCCAAGTCAGCTTGTGACCAGCTGAGACCCTTCCGTGGTGTAATCCCAGTTTCCTCTGCTCCTGCTTGTGTCCTGCTGTCAGTTCAAGTTGGTGTGGCCAGGTCCCTGGACTGCTGCTCTGTTCGCTGGAGCTGGGCACTGGCGGTGGATTAGGGGAGGCTGCCGATGCTGCTCTAATTCTCTCGCTGTTCCATGTGTTCTTCTACCTTGTGATCTGCTCCTCCATTGTTCACTGCTGTTCTCTCTTCATGTTTCTTGTGTTTGCGGAGATCTCTGTTGTGGGTGGAAAATCCCCTCATCTGGCTTTTCCTGCGGCTCAAGCTGAGCCTGGTGGCTTTCTGGCTGCCGTCACCTCTGTCGCAGTCCGCAGACCTGCCAAAGCTGCTTCTGCTGGCCTGTGTCGGCTCTGGATACTCTTGATCTCTCCTACTTCTCTGCTGCCATTTCAATTTGCTATACACCTCACTTTTTAGTAAAAGTGTGTATTTTGCTGGTCTTTTTTGTTTTTGGCTTTCCCTCCCCCTAGGCTGATTTGGCGTGGTACCTATGCCGCCATCTTAACTGGTAGACTAATTTCTTAATATAGGCACTTAGAGCTATAAATTTCCCTCTTAGGACTGCCTTCATTGTGTCCCAAAGGTTTTGGTATGTTGTGTTATCCTCATCATTTGATTCAATGAATTTATTGATTTTCTTTTTGACTTCTTCAATGATCATTCAATAGTGTACTGTTTAGTCTCCATGAATTTCTATGTGCTCTGTAGTTTTTCTTGCTGATTTACAGTTTAATCCCATTGTGTTCAGATAGAGTAAAAGGTATCATTTCAATTTTCCTATATTTGTGGAGATTTGCTCTGTGTCCTAATATATGGTCTATTTTAGAGAATGTTCCATGTGTTGCTGAGAAAAATGTATATTCTGCAGCATTTGGATGGATTGTTTTGTAGATATGTGTTAGGTCCATTTGTTCCATGATATCACTTAATTCAGATGTTTCTCTGTTTATTTTTTTGCCAGGATGACCTGTCAATTGCTGACAGTAGAGTACTGAATTCACCCACTAAAATTGTGTTTGGTGTTATCTGTGACCTTAAGTCTAATAGTGTTTGCTTGATGAAACCGGGAGCCCCCATGTTAGGTGCATATATGCTTAGGATTGTAATGTCCTCCTGTTGGAATGTTCCTTTAATCCATATAAAATGACCTTCTTTATCTTTACTCATTAATGTTGGTTTGAAGTCTATCCTGTCAGATATTAGGATAGCAACCTCTGCTTGTTTCCTAGGCCCATTTGCTTGAAATACTGTTTTCCATCCTTTCATCCTAAGACAGTGTCTATCTTTTATTGAGAGATGAGTTTCCTGGAGACAACAAATGGCAGGATCCTGACTTTTAATCCAGTCTGCAAGCTTGTGTTTTTTGAATGGTGCATTGAGGCCATTGATATTAACAGTTATTATTGAAAGGTATGCATTTATTCTTGCCATTCTTATTTTGTAGTGTTTCCTATTTTCCCTTTACTCATTTGTTTTAACTGTTATTTGAGTGTGGTTTATTTTTTCCTATTTCCTCCTGTGTGTGCTTTGCTTTGTCTTAGGCATTGAGAATTCCTTCAGGAATTTTTTGTAGAGCTTGTTTAGTTGTCATAAATTCCTTTAGCCTGCTTTTGTTGTGGAATGCCCTTATTTCTCCATCAATTTGGATAGATATCTTTGCAGGATAAAGTAATCTTGGTTTACAGTTGTTATCTTTCAGGACTTGGAATCCATCATTCCAAGCCCTTCTGGCTTTTAAAGTTTGTGTTGAGTAATCTGCAGTTACTCTGATAGACTTGCCTTTGTAGATGACTTGCTTCTTCTCTCTAACTGCTTTCAATATATTTTCTTTGGTTTGTGTGTTTAGTAGTTTAATTATAACATGGTGAGGTGAGGCTCTTTCCAGGTTTTGTCTGTTTGGTGTTCTAAAAGCTTCTTGTATCTGCATTGCCATTTCTTTCCCAATTTGTGGAAAATTTTCTTCTATGATTTTGTTGAAAACAAAATTCTTCTCCTTATGTTATACCCTGAATTCTTATGTTTGATCTTTGCATAGTGTCCTGGATATCTTGAAATTCCCATTCATACCTTGCTATTAACTTGTCTTTCTCTTTGTTGGACTCCATTAGATCTGCCACCTGGTCTCTTTGCTTAGATATTCTGTTCTCTCCTTCATCCATTCTACTGGAGAGACTTTACACAGAGTTATTTTATTTTATTTTATTTTTTTATTTCATTGACTATATTCTTCAGAGCCAGGATTTCAGCCTGGTTTTTCCTCAGTATTTGTATTTCCTTACTCATGTCATATAATGACCTCTTTATTTCATTAAGCTGGTTTCCTGTGTTCTCTTTAAGAACTGTGTTTTCTTCTTCAATTCCTTTGTTTTCTTCTTTGATTCCCTTCATTTCTTCCCTGATTTCTTTGAGCATAGATACCATCATTTTCTTGAAATCTTTGTCAGGCATTTCATCTAAAAGAGTCTCATTGATGAACATTTTTGATGATGGATTTATAGTTTTTGGTGGGACTTTATTGTCTTGATTTTTTGAGTTTCTTGTATTATATTGTAGTGAATTTTGCATCCTGAATTGATTCAATGCTTGACTTTTCTACTTATCTCCAATGTTCCCAGATGTGGCAATAACCTCTATATACCCTCAGGATATGAGTTCAAGGTGGCAGGTGTAGCTCTTGTCCCCCAATCACCATAGAAGTAATCCTAGGTGTTGAGTTTGCTTGCTAAGCAAGTATTCTAGTGGACTAGGTGGAATAATTTATTGCCAACTTCTAAACTTCTACTGAGTAACATGTACAATCAATAAAAACCAGCACAAAGTATGCAATTGTAGTGATTAAATCAAACAGATAGTCATATATAGCCAAAATTCTTAAGGGTGTGTGTTTTTCTACACCCTTAATCTTGTCATCTGGGAGGTAGAGATTTCTATTCTGAATTGGGTTCCAGATCAACCTGGATCTGCATCAGACCCTGCCCCCAGGAATATATACCCCATAACCTGCCCTGACAAGGAAAGAGAGATTAGCTCTTGCAGGACTGTGTACCTTTTTTTTTTTTTTTTTTTTTCAGTCAGCCTTGTTACCTTTTGGGATGGCTTCCAATCTCACCAATGCTGCATGCCTGCCTCCATCCCTCCATGTTGTGCTGTGCAGCTGTACCTCTGATCTGCCCCTTAGGGCTGAATACTGGAGGCTTGTGGTTGTGATGGTGGGGGAATGGGAATAGTTCAGACTTCTGGAGTTGCTTGCACTTTTAGTAGCTCTTTAGTTGAGCTCAGCTGTCTTTCCTTCAGATTTCTTAACTTTGCAAGAAGGTTGAAGGAGCTGAAAATTCTATTGCTTGCTCCCTGCTGTTGCTGCTGCCTGGTGCACCTGGTGGGACTGCGCCTGGTGGGACTCTGACCATTTTCCTCCTTCCTGGTGGATCTTGGTCTCTCTGGCTTCTCTGCCATTGTCTAAGAATAACATGTACTCCTTCACATTTCATAAGAAGAGTGTATTTTGCTGGGGTTTTGCTTAAATCCCTCCCTAGGCTGGTTTGGCATGGCTCATATGCTGCCAAGAAGTCTCTGGATACTCTCTTTTTTCAGATTGTCTCATGGTAGCTCCATGATGTCATTAAACTCTAAACCCAAATATCACCTCCTCAGGGAAGTCTTCCTGATCATCTTCCCTGAATCCTCCCTTGTTCTTCATCCTATTCACTTGAGCTATTCTCATGTAACCCTTGTTTACTTTTATTTTTTTGACAAAATATTATTATCTGAAATTATCCCATGCATGTATTTGTTTACTGTTTCTATCCTCTCAGCTATGTGCCCTGGTAGAGTCAGAACTTCATCAGAGCAGGTTGGAATGATTTTGTTTCCCATTGTATACCAGGTTTCCAGACCAAACTCTCATGCATGCTTGATAAATGTTTATTGATCATATGACCAGGATTATGCTTCCTGGAATTAATCTACCTAGACTGAAACTTTGGCTCCACTACTGGTTATCACTGTGATTTGGGGATAGTGTTTGGTTTTCTATGCCTATATTGCTTACCTATATATAAATACTGCAATAAGAAATATGCCTTGGGTTATTTGTGTAGATTAGTTATGACAATGTTAATTGCCACCTTTATTGAGTAGTCACTGTATGTCAAACACTGTTTTGAACCTGTATTTAATTATTTAATCTTCATTACAACTCTAAGATAGGAATATTTAGCTCCCATTTTTTGATGACTTGAGGTCTCAAAAGGTAAATAACATACAGGTACTAAGAAGCCCAGGCAGTCTGGCTCCAGGACTTCCTTTATACCTATGATGGGGGCAAAAACTACTCAATAAATGACTCACTGCATCTGTCATCATCATCATTATGAGCTGTGCAATATTACAAATAAAATGCTGTAATTCCTGTTATTTTCTCAAAGATGTCACACATGAAACAGACAGCTTAATATTAGATTCCAAAAGACTCAGAGATTTACATTGATGTGAAGAAATAATTTAAAAAATGATTATTTTATTACATATTTATTCAAATACATAATATACTTCAAATAAATAAATATTTTATTGATCATTAAATCTTACTAAAGATATAACATGTGTTACATTACACTGGCAACTGGCATCTGTTAAAAACAAGCTTCCAGAGTGCCAGTTTGGCTTAGGTAGTTCTGTGAAAGAGGTTCAATATCTGTGTTTTGGATGAATCCCCAACAAAAATATCTTGGCAAATTATAGCATACAGTCATAGTTGCTTATGAATAGTTAAAACTGAACTTAAAATTGTCAAATGTCAAGCAATCCTTTTTTTGTCCTGTACTTTAAAATTTGTATGATGGACATTTATGTACTTATTAATATTTATTACGGTAAGGAGTTTTAGATAGCAGGTAATACGTTCTTTGTTATTATTGTCCTCATTGTACTTATGGTAGAGTGGTGCATTTAGTAGGGACTGAAATGGATAAACCACTCACAGCTAAATTATGCATAGTTAGGTTTCATATTTAACATTCAGGGAAATTGTTTTTCCTGGAATTAAATAATGACATTGAGTGATTAAATGTATTTATATGTCAACTATAGTTTATAGGAGATACAGTTCAAATGGTGGAATTGTGTTGATCTTCTGTGAATACAGCAGGTGTACCCTGTGAAGACTTTAAAAATTAATAGGATTTGGTGCCTGGAAGAACATCAGGACTACATAATTCAATGTATTTAGTTCATAGATGAGGAAATGGGAAATCTGGGGGTGTAAGTGACTTGCTCAAAATCACATAGCTACTATAGTACCAGAAATAGTTGCCCTCATAACTATTTGGCTGTTCTATCAAAGTGCAGAGATATTATGTCCCAGGAATTTTACTTTCCTATTACAGAACTAAGAAAATCTTAGAAATTTTTGGGAATTAACACCTTCTGAAGTTTTATGGGTTTTATATCCAGTTTCCCCATGCCAGTGTTTGGCATACACTCCTGTTGCTATTGTCCACCTTATGTTGGCCAGTGGATGATGTCCACTTTCTGCTCATGCCATCCTGGAGCATCCCCTTGCACCTGTAAGACAAAATAAACCATTTTTTCCAACAAAAGCTGATCTTGATCTGGTGATTTCTTCCAGCAATGCGAACCTGACTGCAACACAAGGTATATATCAGACATAAATCAATTTCATTTTAGTTTTGGGTGCCATCTTCAAGAAACCTTATTATGTATATGTGAATCCTTCAAAATCTAAAAAAGTTTGAAATCTGGAACACTTCTGGTCCCAAATATTATAGATAAGGAAGACCCAACTTGTATTACTACATAAAACATATATAATATTTTATAAGTATAGACAATATTTGTTTAATTGGAGCTGCATAATGCATTATTTAAAAATGTGTTGGTAATGTTTTCTCTTTCACTGTTTTTTTATGTATACTATATATTTGACAGAGAGGGAAAGAGGCAGAGAGAAAGACAGAATGGGTGTGCCAGGGCCTCCAGCTGCTGAAAACGAACTCCAGAGTCATATACCACTTTGTGCATCTGGCTTATGTGGGGTTCTGGGGAATCAAAGCCGGGTCCTTTGGCTTTGCATACAAGTACATCAACTGCTAAGCCATCTCTCCAGCCCACATTCACTGTTTTTTGTTTGTTGAACATTAGTATTGTTTCAATGTTTTGTGAAATTCACTTTGCTTGGATATAATAATATTTGAAGGGTAGATGTTTTAACTATTAACTCATTCTCCTAAGAGTAGATATTTATTTAGCATTTTACTTCTTGAGAAAAATTTAAAAGTATTTATTTTATTTAAGAGAGAGAGAGAGAGAGAGAGAGAGAGAGAGAGAGAATAAGCATGCCAGGGTCTCTAGCCACTGCAAACAAACTCCAGATGCATGTGCCACTTTGTGCATCTGGCTTATGTGAGTACTGGGGAATTGAACCTGAGTCCTTAGGCTTTGCAACCAAGTGACTTAACTGCTAAGCCATCTCTCCAGCCCTTGAGATTTTTTTTTTGATAAATTTTATAAGTGCTTGAGTTACTACCTAAATTTACATTATTTACCACATGAGTTCATACAAAATACTTAAAACAGTGTCCAACAAACAGTAAATATCCTATAAGGATTAGCTTTAAATATGTTTTCCCTATTTTAACCTGGATTTCAATCAAAATCCCCAGGAAATGTGAAGCTAGGAAACTTACTGCTATGCTTGTATTTTAATGCCTGAGATAATCCTGGAAAGGATGAACTATTTTGGAGATGCAATGGATACTGGACATGCTGGTATTAGCAGTTGCTACAAAGCTGGAGTAGATAATGGAGTGATATGTGGTCCAAGTGGAGAGAAATAACACATGGAAAGATAAAATTTGAAATAGATGCACACATATATGGAACTTGATATATATAAATTATAGGCTAATAGCCTGTTTGATTCAAGATAAGTGAAATTAACTTGCCTATTATACAAAATACAAAAATATTCCACAAAAGATTAGAAAATTTAAACAAAAATTAATATTTAAGAATCTTATTTAAATCTAAATAAATTAAACTTTAAGTCATAAATTGTGAAAAATATTTTAATTCAAAATTGTCAAGTTATTAGAGTCTATATTAACAATAGCCATTATAAAACATTTAAAAATAATGAATAAAGCAAAACAATATAATACAATAGAACCCTGATTGTGATTTCATGCGAAGGGAAACAACCCTTAGATGTGGAAAAATGTTAAACTTTATTAGTGATCATAGAAATTCAAGTTAAAACCATCAGACTATATACCTTATTTATTGATTAGGTTGTAACACATATAGCTGCTGTGAGTGGGAATGTAACACACAGAGCTACTTTGGGTTTAAGTTTAAGATAAATGTGATCAGTGAGTTTGAAGGTGGCTCTAATATGTGTGTGTGTGTGTGCATGCATGTGTGTGTATGTGTGTGTATGTTTACTGAGAGAGTTTCACTCCGTAGTGCATGATGGCTTTGAACTAACTATGTAGCCCAGGCTGTTCTCAAACTTGCAGACAAGTCTCCTGCTTCACCCTCTTGTGCTGGGATTACAGGTATGTATAACCTTGCCTGAATGTTATTTACACATTTGTATAAGTTTTCTTTTTGAATGTGACATTCTACTTCTGGTATATTGTTTTGTTTAGAAATTTTTGTTCTTGTTTCCTTGTTGGTTATTTTTCTTTTTAAAATCAGCATATGGGATGGATCAATGGCTTAGTGGTTAAGGCACTTGCTTGCAAAGCCAAAAGACCCTGGTTCAATTCTCCCAGGACCCATGTAAGCCAGAGGCATAAGGTGGCACTTACATCTGGAGTTCGTTTGCAGTGGCTGAAGGCCCTGGCACAACCACTCTCTCTATCTGACTCTTTCTCTCTCTCTCAAATAAATAAAAACATAAAATAAATAATTTAAAAGTCAGCATATGAAACAATGGGTTCTATTATGTCATTTTAATATAACATTGATTTTGTTAGTCCTCCTCCACTAGCCCCTCATCCTCCCCACTCCTGCTCCACTCCTGCTGGTCCTTTTCTACCCCCCCCCCAGTAGCCCCTCTTGCTTTCACATCATGTGAATTCTATTATTCTCTTTTTTCTTCTCCTCAACTTTCCCTCAAGACCTCTTTTTCTCCTGTCTTGATTTTCTTTCTAGTTTCATGACACATACATACACACATACACACACACTTTCTTAGGATATACATATGAGAGAAAACATGCTGTTTGCTTTCCTGAATCTGGCATGCATACTTTGTTTCACAAGATTTCCAATTCTATCCATTTTCATAAAAACATCATGTTTTTACTTTCCTTTATGGGAGAATAAAATTCCATTACATGTATATACGTCAATTCCTTTATCCATACTTCTGTTGGTGGACATTTAGACTAGTACCACTTCTAGTTATGAGTGTGACACGGAACTTAAGATAGACCATTAACAAAGAAGTGAATCCCCTAGTCTAAAAACCTCATAAAAATGATTTGAATGTGGAAAGAACTTCATCTGCAATTGAACTATGCAATGTGGTCTCAACCCTGGATATCTTGATTGCTGCCTTATTAGACATCATTGTGTTGAGTAGCTTTCCAGTATTGCAGCAAAATATGTGAGATAATTAACTTAAAAGGGGCTTATTTTGGCTCACCACTTTGGAGATTCCAGGTTAAGATCAGGTAGACTCATTGCTTTTGTTTTCTGATGTGTGTGCAAGGCAGCAGTAGTGGCTTTCTCTAAGGCCAGTGCCCCAAATACACTGAAAACATACTTGTAATGACCAAAGAATCTCCCATTAAGTTCCATCTCATAGTGCTTCACTCTCTCTCAATAGCTCTACTTTAAAGAGTAACTTAATTAACACACAGGCCCTTAGGAGAGGTTCAACATCCAAACTACAGTATATCAGTCCTCAAGCTGCATTCCCAGTTAAGCTGTGTCCAGATTCCTAACCCAAGAATATATGAGTTAATAAGCATTTGTTTGATTGTTTTTAATTTTTTTCTTAATTTTTATTAACATTTTCCATGATTATAAAAAATATCCCATGGTGCTACCCTCCCTCCCCCGACTTTCCCCTTTGAAATTCCATTTGCCATCATATCCCCTCCCCATCTCAATCAGTCTCTCTTTCATTTTGATGTCATGATCTTTTCCTCCTCTTATGATGGTCTTGTGTAGGTAGTGTCAGGCACTATGAGGTCATGGATATCCAGGCCATTTTATATATGGAGGGAGGACGTTGTAAGGAGTCCTACCCTTCCTTTGGCTCTTACATTCTTTCCGCCACCTCTTCCACATTAGACCCTGAGCCTTGGAAGGTGTGATCGAGATGTTACTCAGTACTCCAGTCACTTCTTTCCAGCACTATGATACCTTCTGAGTCATCCCAAGGTCACTGCCATCTGAAAAGAGAAGATTCTCTACCCAAAGTGAGAGTAGTGTTAATATAAGGGTATAAATATTAAGAAAAGTGCTTACTGGGCAGTTTGATAAGCATAGTATATACATTTTTCCAGACATCAGCAGATGTTACACCCCTAGGGCTCCTGACTACCCCTGTTTTAAGTTTTCAGTATCAGGGATGTATTCCCCCCCCATGGAGTGGGCCTCCAGTCCAATTGGAGGGCAGTTGGTTTCCACCATGACAGACATGCCACTATTGCACCCGTTGGCTCATTTGGCCTGGCTGGCCAATTATAAGGCTTGCAGTGTCCACTGTTGAGTATCTTCACTGGTGATATCTCTCTCCCATTGAACTAAATGGAGAATGGCTTCTTCCAGCTTCCTCTCAGCTGGTCTACATGGAAGAGGTTATCAGCTCAGTTCCAGCAGAATTTCTCAGTGGCCTTGCCACCCAAGTATGTGGAGTCTTCAGCAATAGGGTCTTACCATCTATTCCTGGTGGGAAACCAAGGGCTTCAGCAATGGCCTATAATGTTTTGGGGCATCAGGAACCTCCCTGGCCAAAAATTCACTGAAGGTATCCCATCTCTGGCACTGAAAATTTTCTAACAATGATCTATGGCTCCTGAGTGTTCCATTGTCCAAAACCAGAGGATTCCATATGATTTATTTGCATCCTCTTAGATTTTGATTAGCCCTCCCTCCACCTTTTCTTTACTCAATCTCTTCTCCTGATCTCACTTTGGGCCTTTTCACCCCCATTAATCTATTCTTCTACTTACATATATACAATATCAACCTATCCCACTCCTGTCAGATTGGCTACCATCATGAAAACAAATGATCATAAATGCTGGCGAGGATGTGGCAAAAGAGGAACCCTTCAACACTGTTGGTGGAATGTCCAGCCATTGTGGAAATCAGTGTGGAGGTTCCTAAAACAGCTAAAGATTGATCTACCATATGACCCAGCTATAGCACTCGTAGGCATATATCCTAAGGACTCATCCCATTTCCTTAGAAGTACGTGCTCAACCATGTTTATTGCCACTCAATTCATAATAGCTGGTAAATGGAACCAGCCTAGATGTCCCTCAACTGATGAGTGGATAATGAAGATATGGCACATTTATACAATGGAGTTCTACTCACCGATAAAGAAAAATGAAGTTATAAAATTTGCAGGAAAATGGATGGATCTGGAAAGGATTATACTAAGTGAAGTAACCCAAGCCCAGAAAGCCAAGCGCCGCATGTTTTCCCTCATATGTGGATCCTAGCTACAGATGATTGGATTTCTGTGTGAGAAGGAAAAAACTCAGTAGCAGAGGCCAGTAAGTTAAAAAGGAGATATAAAGGGAAGAGAAAGGAAGGGAGGAGTGTACTTAATAGGTTGATAATGTATATATGTTTTTAATTTTTTTGTTTATTTTTATTTATTTATTTGAGAGTGACAGAGAGAGAAAGAAAATGGGCATGCCAGGGCCTCCCAAGCCTTGTTTTCTTTGGCCCCCTGGGAACACCCTGCTCCTATGTGGAGTATTTGGACTAACCTTCCTTGTTTGTTCTAAGATAATAACCAGGCAGTATCACTGCGTTTGAGCATTGGTGAAAGGACTGACTGTGCAGTAGGAATTCAATTTTCTCCCCTCAGGGTCTTCACTCTGAGTGAAGATCTGAGCTCCCTTCTCAGCTAAACCCTGGGTTACTTTTCTCTCACCTTCCCTGGTGATCTTTCTCCATTGTCCCAGGACATGTAGTGTATCCATTTTTCCCATGAATTTTCTTCCAACTACAGAATGCTTGCACATCAAATAGACAATTACTATGATTATCTGCTTTCATTTCTGTCTTTCCCACTTAGCTCAAGAGCAACTCAGGCAGGACTAATGTTAGTTTTTGTCACACCTAGTGTCATGTGAGTGTTAGCTGGTATTGTCAGATGAACATAGACTGCAATATCACAGTAGAGATCTATGGACTGGTTGCATCACTTGGTTTGCTTGGGGAAATGGATGGGGAATGAGACCAGTTATGATTCCATGGCATGGCTGGTACCAGGACATTCAAGGAATCCTGATGACTGTTGGGGAAAGATGGTCTGTAACTAATTTGAACATGGTACAGGCTGTTGTCTTTCCCTTAGGTAAGAGAACATTGATTTTTTTTTTCCAAAGTAACCCAGCACACATGGTGATTTGGTCTGTATTTATATCCTTTCTTCTGTGTGCCATTCCTATGATGTCCTACTTCCACTAGTCACTCAGCGATATTTTAGCTATCCCACAATGGCCAGTGTGACACTGGGTCCTTCCCACCTGGAGGATATTAGTAACTGTTTTCCTTGGTGACTGTTCTTTAGGGAATCCTGATGAATAGTCCAAATGCTCATGAAATAGCTCCTGTGCAAATGGCAGTCACTATGTTATTGGAGGAATAATCTGGTAGGAAATGGTCACTGGTGGCAGGCTTTAAGGTTTATAGCCTGGCCCCACTTCTGGTTCATCTACTACTTCCTGTTTGTGGATACAATGTGACCAGTTAGCCTCCTGTGCCTTCTACCACGCCTTCCCTGCCCGGATGGACAGAATCCCCTGAAATAAACCCTTTCTTTCTTAAGTAGCTTGTTTCCAGGTATTTGGTTACAACAGTGAGGAAATATAACTAATAAACTCCACTTCAAACAATGCAATAGGTAACTCCTTACTTCCTAACTTGCAAGAGCAAGCTGAGTGCAGCAGGCAGGCCAGGATGTAACAGCTAGAGTCCCACCCTCAGTGACAGACTGCCTCCAGCAAGGCTCTGCCTACCAAATAGTCTACAACTCCCAAACAGCATCACTGACTAAAAAAAAATTCAAACACATAAGGCTATGGGGGACATTTTACATTCCAAATATCACACCAACATTCTCCTCTTCTGTGAGGTCAGGTTTTGTGCATTTCACATGAGTGACATCCTGAGGAACTTATCTTTTTGTGTGTTAGGTTTGTTTCACCTAACATAATGATAACCATTCTATTTGTGTTGTTTCAAACTGGGATTTCTTTATTTTCAAGGCTGATTAGTGCTTCATTTTGTATATGTTCAGCATTTTGTTTATCTGTTCACCCATTGATGGGATAACAATTAGGTTGTTTCCATACCTAACAAAGCTGCCATAGTAATGTGAGTGCAGATGTCTCTGACATATTGATATTATTTCCTCTGTATATAAACATTGTTCAAGAATTGTTGAATCATAGAGTTTTGTTCTGTTTTTAATTTTTTAGGAAACTCCACACTTTCCATAATAGCTGTGGCAGTTTACCTTCCCACCAACAGCATGCAAAAGTTCTCTTTTTTTCCATATCATCAACGCTACTTGTTATCATTTCCCTTCTGGCTAATAGCCATTCTTACTACAGCAAGGTGGCATTACATTAATGTATGGATTTGCATTTCCCTGATGATTAATCATGTTATGCTTTTTCATATTTGTATATATTGCCCATTTGTGTATTTTCTTTTGAAAAATGTTTAAGTCTAGTGTCTACTTTTCTTGCATTTTATATTCATTTTTACTGAGGTTTTGGAGTTCCTTAAATGTTCTGGATATTACCCCTTGCTCTGGAACTAGGACATCAGAGTTTAATAAAACTCTTCTAAATAATTTTAATAAGATCATAGCTCTAAAATAACTGCTGTACTGGGCACTGGAGATGCTCTGTCAATGCTACCAGCACAGCTTGTTACAATACAAATGGGAACCGGCAACATGTTCACCAATAGTAACATGCACAAAAACTATTGTTTTTTTTATTTTTTTAAATTTTTCTGTTTTATTTATTTATTTGAGAGTGACAGACAGAGAGAGAATGAGGCCGATAGAGAGAGTGAGAGAGAGAGAGAGAATGGGCGTGCCAGGGCCTCCAGCCTCTGTAAATGAACTCCAGACACATTCGCCCCCTTGTGCATCTGGCTAACGTGGGTCCTGGGGAATCGAGCCTTGAACCGGGGTCCTTAGGCTTCACAGGCAAGCGCTTAACCGCTAAGCCATCTCTCCAGCCCAAAAACTATTGTTTTAATGCCCATGACTATCTGATTATTTTTCTCTTTTTTATTTGACTTCCCAGTTCTGATTTAATCTATCTTTCCAATTGTAGCATGACTACATTGTAGTAAGGTTGTTCTTAGACATTGCTTTTAAAGTTGATCTTAATCTTTAATTTGCACTTTTCAATCACTGGTTCTAAACTTCTTCAGAGTGAATCTTGTTTTTCTGTTTGGATATATAATTCCTGTCTTCTAGTTTGTGGTTTTTGGAGAACAAGAACTGGCTTGCTCCTTTAAAAGCCATTTGCAGCAGTCTTCCTGGAATTTAAAATTTTATGGCCTACCCATCAGTCTATGTGATATGACCCCATCTGAATTTAGCTAACTGAGCTAATGCATAATTAGCATTTCTCTCCACTTCTCCCCGTGGCTCCCTAATGAGTTGGGAATTATGTTTTCACAGTGTGTATCAGGAAGGCAGACGTGGCTGGGATGACTTTCTGAGCTTGTATTTTTTTCCCCTTTCTACCCTGTAAACTCACACTTTCATAGCTTTGTTATTATCTTAAAATATTTTCCTGTACTCTGATGGAAATATTATTATTTAATAAACTTCTCAGAATTGTGCTCCCTCATAAACCCCTGTTCCAGCATTATGACCTTCACTATCAACTTAATTAACTGGGCCTCTCCTGGTGAAAGCAACAGTGTTGTTTTATTTCTTACTGTTGAGATGTGTTAATGATTCATCAGTGGGGTATTAATGTTCATTTTCATCCAACAAGGACTGAGGATACACCTTTCACAGCTTATTAATTTTAAGGTTCCCTGGATCAAAATCATCTGTGAAGGCTAAAAGCCACTTAAAAAATTGCATTGCACTTACCTGGCTTCTGATCATTGAAGCTTTGTCTGTTTTGACAAAGAGGGGGTATACCAGTCCACGAAGGGATGACGACATGTGATCAAGGTAATCTACCTTTCTGAGCTTTTGAGATAATTACAGGAGATGTTACTAATTAAAAATCTGAAATTCAGATGCACTACCTCCGTCAGAAAAAGATTTGTAATAATCACTGTTGAGTTTTGTTTTGAGAACATTATAGAAGATAATATTGTGGCTCAAAACACATTAGTTAGAGAGAAACTATGAGGTCTGTATTTTCTTTTAAGGTTTTACCAGTGCATACAACCCAAACTGTTAGTTCCTTTTTGATTTATCATAACCCTCCTTAATATTTAGTTATTTAAGATGACTATTCATTTTTTAGTTTACAGTTCTGTGGGTGGGCAACTTGGGCAGGACTCAGCTGGATAATTCTTTACTAGCCTCAGCTGGAGCTAGTTCTCTGTGTATGTTTAGTCTGTTGGCAGGTTTGCTGGCAGTTGATTGGTTGAGAAGAGCCTTCTGATGTGGAGGCTGGTCTTCAGTCCATGCACTGATACATCTTCTAGAAGTTTCACATCAGGTTTTTCAGGTGGGGTTGATAGTAGGAACTCAAAGACATCAAGATAAGAGAAGCCTGGGAAGCAAGCACATTTCAAGTCTTGGCTTGCTCTTATAGGTCACACGTTCCATGGGCAAACTTGTGTAGGTGTGGCATGGGAAGGGTGACCTTAAACTCTTGGTTTTCCTACCTTCACCTCCTGAGTGGTAGGATTACATGTCTGTGCTGCTGGCCCTGTTTACAATAGTACTTTCTGCCCATCCTCCCCACCTACTATGGACAGTCTTTAGCAATATATGACACTTAGAACTTGTTTGGAATGCTCTTTAAGTAGCCTTTTATTTTTCAATCCTTTTCCTTTGACAAGGGTCCTACTTATAATACTTAGTATACTTACAATAGTTTTTCCTGTTTCCCCAGTATTAAAATGGAAGGGAGCAAATTTTACTATTAAAGGTTTCAGGACGAAAACAATGTCAGCACTTGGGGAGTGCTGGGGACCCATGTCAGTGTGAGGGACCAGTTCTTTATGGTCACCATCTTAGGGACCCATCCATATGAAGCTTTCCTATGGCTGCATGTGGACTGTGGAGACTCTTCCATACTTTGAGACTTTTCTAAAAATAATATTCTTCAGAAAGCAACTGAAATGATGCAAAATTAGAGTAGTCGATCTCATAGGTAGCCCATGGGAAGAACTGACAGTATTTTTTTTTTAATCATTTAAATCAGTATCTAGTTTATTCCAGTGGGAAACAGAAATATAAGGACTTTAGTTTCTATATTGACATCTTGGGACAGTATCTAGCCATATGAGTTTGAGTACATGTCACAACTACTCTAAGATTTTTGTCATATGCAATTAATATAAAAATATGTAATTTTTAGGCTCCTGATAGTGTATCATCTGGTGCAAGTAAGTTTGCTTTAAATTATGGTTCTTAGAATAGAGAAGATGCTTTCTAAATGGTAGAAATTCCTCTTGAGGAAAGCATCCAGCTTTTGAGAAAGAAATGGAAAAAGTTTGAGGTCTTATTATGGATTGCTCAAAGCTCTGATTTTGTAAGTTGATGTCATAAATTTTCTTGGTAGTCCTCAGATATACTGAAGGAGCACTTTGCATTTTCTACTTGAAATGGTGCTCTTCTCAAGGTATGTGCATAGCTGCAGTTCCTTTATGTCTCTTTTATGTCACCTTTCAGTAGTTAGCTCCTCTGTCTTTCTCTGGTCACACTCCTTAAAACAGCATTCCTTTTGCTTAACTGCCCCTCCCACCTTTACTTTGCTTCCAACACATCACTTTATGATGTGATTTTATGCATTTATTTAAGTGTTTATTGACAGCTGCTGTCCAGCTAGAAACTAACCTCTGTGAGTTCTTACATACTGTAATGTGGTCTGGCCTCAGCAAATATTTGTTATTGTAAATAGAATAAGCAAAGAGCAGAGGTAAAGGTCATTGAGTGGACTTCTCAGGGAAGGTGTCTCAGGAGGCAGCTTTTCGCCATCGACTCTGGTGCTTTTGGCTTTTAGTGCTGGGTCTTGTCAGGCTCACACCGTTTGGTCTGGCTAAGGTAGAGGAGGTCTGTGACATACATCATGTTTTTCTGAGAGTCAGCTCAGGCAGAGACTTCTGAATAGAGGGAATGCCAGTAGGATGATCAGTGAAAACTCCAGGGATGTCAAAAACAGGGGAAGGCAAAGTGAGCCTGGCCCAGAATTTCCTAAGCAGGCTGGGCTGTTTCATGGCTCAGTACTTTTGCTCCAGGAACCAATCTCCTTGCCGGTGGATTAAAATCCTACTTACCTTTCAAGACTCTGGCCAAGCATGGCAAACCTTTTCTGCTTTCCCATTCCACGAACACAATTTGTTTCTCTCTTCCACTGAGTCCCCCATACCATGAACTTACTTCTTTAACCTGTAATACCTTATTGGGCCAGGTGTGCAGATTGCTGAAGAAGGGCACCTAGCATTTATTACCAGCCTCCAACTTTTTTTTTTTTTTTTTTAGGATATAACATTTGTTTATTTGGTTTCACACTCTCCATTAAAGTAGTTGTTATGAGCACCATCCTTTCCAGGGGCAGGGGTTTGGGTGTGGGTAACTTTACACTGACAATGTCATGTCCTTGACAAGTGATTGGTTCAGAAAAAGATGCGTATGATAAGTCTTGAAATCAAACTGATAAGTCCAGGTGGGTAGTTTTGCTCGTGTTATTTGGAAAAAAAGACTCTTTTTCCATTGGTATTGTCAGGCTTATGGAATATTAGCCTGGAGTGGCCTTAAATGATCTTGCCACACAAACTGCAAAAAACAGAAGCCAACACAAAGGAAAGTACAGACAGAGTTGTGCTGGATCCTTGAACATCAGTCTGAGTATCTTAAGCAGCTGGATAGCTCAGGGAAATGAACATTTTTTTTTTCCATTGCTTAGATTGGGTCGAATTGGAGCAGCACCTCTTCATAATCATCTTCTGGCTAGTGCAAGATTCTTCCACCACCACCAGTATGGTAACACCTTGGCCACTTTGATATCATACCAATCAGCTTAGCATCTGTTTCCTAATGAAGCTTGAGTGACTGAGGGATAGACTAAGATTGTAGGTAGCGACTAGTATCATGTTTAATGGCAAATTTAACATTTGAGATTATTGTTTTTTTCCCCTAGATTTCTCACTGTATTCATGGTGTCTGTGCCCCAGGTTAAAAACTGGAATTATTCTCTGCTTCTATAACATGTCCATTTCATTTCTCTTTGCCATGAGGCACAGGGGAAACAAATTTCTTTCAACAGAGGGTTTCTATTATGAGATTACTTGCATTATTGCTTGGTTTTAACAAACAACAACTGGTGATTAATGTGATGGGAAGGAGTGGATATGCTCCATGAGTCATTACATTATATCCAACATGTTTAATGGTTTCTTATGCTGAGCAGGGAGCATCAGGGAGCCTGCTGAGGGGGTGAGGGAGCATAAAGCTCAGAGACTATGTTTTCCAGATTGTCTAATTTATAAACCAAGAGCTGCCTCCATTCTGCTAACAGCAAATGAAGACGCAACTTTGAGAAATTGTTTTCCTTCCAATCAATGAGTGTAGGTTCTAGGTTGAGTGATGTTGTACCAGGATGTTCTTAAGTAATATCATGATAATGATTATTAATTCTTATCACCAGGTAAACTCATTAAATTAGTATCATTCACTTTGTCACCTTTAAAATGGAAAAGAAAAACAGTTTAGGATGTCACAGTGAAAACCCACTTTCATAATGAAAACTCAACATGTTAACAGGTTAATTTTTAAGGGAAAACAGTGCTAATCACAGTATAAAAGTATTTTTCTGGTGTGATAGTTTGAATGATATCCCTCAATACATTCAGGAGTTTATTAAAGCTCATAATTTAGTTCTCCAGCTGCCTGGCAGGAGGAGGTGTCATTGTGGGAGGCTCCAGGGGTCCAGCCCTAAAGTGTTACTGGGGGAGGATCTGAATTGCAGCCTAAAGGTATGCTGGGTTCTTGAGCTCTGCCTGGGGTTCCTGGAGTGTGCTTGCTTATGTGCTGGTGGTTGCATTTATTTCTGTGAGAACCTGTGAAAGGATCCAGCTTCTTCCCCATTATGGAACTTCCCCTAGACCTGTAAGCTTCAGTAAATCTCTTCCTTCCATAAGGTGTGCCTGGTTTGGAAGTTCAACCCAGCAGTGTTGGCACTGACCACAACAGCTGAAGTTGGGGAGTCTTGGTGTAGTTTTAGCTTGTATCTGCTTGAGTGAACCACTATTTAAGCCTGGTCATCTTACTTGCCTCTGGGGCTAAATGCCTTTATATCACAGATGGGTGTTGAATAGTGAGAAAGAATTTATGAAATATAAACAATAGTATAAGTAAAGAATATTAAGTATATATAAGGAGTAAGTAGTAATATTATTGATAATAGTACAGGTCAAGCAAAATGTTTAGAATTATGAAAGTATATGTGTAAGCAGCTGCCAGAACTGTGAGATTAAATTCCTCTTCACTTTTGGCAATCCAGTTCAGTCTTCATGTGAGAGCCATAGTGATCTAAAAATACATAAATCTGATTATATCACTCCAAATAAATGATAGGCCCTAATTGGTTTTCAATGCTGTTATTACTAGAAACAAAATTCTCAAAATGACAACAAAGCCTCTATGTTCCTGGTCTATTCTTATGTCTCTTCATCTTACTGCTTCTCTTCTTCTATCAAGAATCTACCTACTTGATCAAGGTGGATAATGCTTTTGATGTGTTGTTGAATTTGGTTTGCGAGGATTTTTTTTTTTTTTCAGGATCTTTGCATCTAAGTTCATCAAGGAAATAGACCTATAGTTTTCTTGTGGCATCTCTGCCTGGTTTTGGTATTAGGGTGATAGCTTCATAGAAGGACTTGGGGAGCTTTCCCTTTTCTCTGATTGTGTGGCACAGTTTGAGAAAAATTGGTTTCAGTTCTTCCATGAAGTAGAAACCAACTGATCCTGGGGTCTTCTGTTTGGGGAGGTTTTTGATTACCTTTTAGTTCTTGATGGGTGTCATAGGTTTGTTTAGGAGATTATTCTGCTCCACATTATCCAGTTTTGTGGCATAGAGGTTTTTGAAATAAGTCTTGATGATTCTCCCAATTACACTTATGTCTATTGTGATCTCTCCTTTTTCATTTCTAATTTTGTTAATTTGAAGCATTTCTTTTTTTGCTTGATCAAATTGGCCAGGGGTTTATCAATCTTGTTTATTTTTTCAAAGAACCAGCTCTTAGTTTTATAAATTTTTCTTGATTTCTTAGCTTACAATTCATTAATTTCTGCTCTGATCTTAATTATTTCTTTCTGTCTAGAGCTTTTTGGGTTGGATTCTTCTTGTTTCTCCAGTACCTTGCATACATGGTGGTAGGAAGTGAGGATGGGAGCATAGAATGATGGAGGTTCCATTCATGGTCATAGGAGGTGAGGACCAGGTCCTTCAGTGATGGGAGCACATGCTCGGTGGTAGAAAGTAAGGATGGGAGCACAGAGTGATGGAGATTTTGTACATGTAACAGGTTTGCCGGAGAGGCACTGAGCCATTTTTGAGCATGAAATCTCTGGAAGTTTTATATAGAAAAATAACTCAAAAAATAAGTGTGAAGAAAATTATCACATAGCATGTGCATATGTTTCACAAGAAAGGGTACCTGGGATGAGTACAGAGTCCTGGTACACACAAATTATAAGGGTCAATACAGAGCTGTGGGAAAGGTTTAAGCAGAAGAGGGAAATGACGAGATTTGAATTATTGGGAGAAGTTTGGAAAAAGGAAAAGTTGCTATATCAGCATTTAAAATGGGAAGACTTTGATCTGATAAGGACCACGGGGTAGTGGGGACTAAGCAAGGCTGATTCATCAGGAACTTAGCAGGAATATTAATATTCATCAGGACTGGCGATTATAGGATTATAGAACATATGGGTTATGGAGGGAGGAGCCACATAATCTCTTAAATAATTACTTTTTAAAACTGAGAATATAAGCAGTGATGCATTTATTGAGAAAAGAAAATGGGAGAATGGCAATAGCCTATAAAAATCCATGTACTTAATATATTTTCACAAGAGGTTCTCTGTTAAGAGGCCAAGAGTTGAGTATCAGTAGTTGGCAAGAGGAGCTGTTTGTTGTGGGTTTGGTCTGTGGAAGTACATGCTGAGGGTAGTTCTTATCTCAGAAGATACATGTAATTGGAAAAAATATAAAGCTATGCATTTCCATTTCCATGTTAATCTACATAGTATATGATGAAGGAACATATTTAAAATGTGTTTTTTTAAATTAATTGTGTGTGAGAATAGGATGTGGTGTGTGTGTGTGTGTGTGTTATGGCATTTGCACATATGTGTGCTCTGTATACACATTTGGGGAGTATCCTGGAATGTAATGTTGGATGTCCTTCTCTATCACTTTTCCACATTATTTCCTTGAGATAGAGTCTGTCACTGAGTCCAGAGAGGTCAGACTGTCTGACCGGTGAGCTCCAAGTATTGTCTTGTCTCCACTTTCCAATGATCTGGGATTCCTGGTGTGTGTTGCCATGTCAAGCTATTGAGGTGAGTGCTGGGTAATCAGAAACAGCAAATCAGGCCCTCTCCAGCCCTCATGCTTGCATGACAAGCACTCGTTTCTCGCTGAATCATCTCCTCAGACCTTATTTAAATTTTTTTCAATTAATAAAAATTGTGAATGGGAGGAAGGAAAGAGAGTTGGTAACCTGCAGTGTACAGGTGCTAACAAAGTTTTTCAGTGATCCTCCACAACTCTTGAAAACTACAGCCCTAGAGTTCTACAAACTGAACCTCAGAGATCAGCTTCCTGGATGCTTCAGATTTGGACTCTGCTTCTAACAGGTAGGTGGCCTATAGTCATTCAGCACAATTTAATAGTCTTGGATTTAAATATTATTAAGTGTAAATGAAAGTTAAATGCCTATAATTATTTTAAAGTCAGTTAGAAACTGTCATAGTAATCTTTGTGTGTGTGTGTGTGTGTGTGTGTGTGTGTCTGTAAAACATGGCAGTTGCTCTCTGTTCATACACAATGCTTTTATCTTTAAATATATGTGGTTGATTTGTGTGAACTTTCCTTAGCTTCTTGCAGTCTTCTGGATATTTTGCTGAGAGTCTCTGGGGAAGGGTGCAGGAGTCTTTCTTTTTTTTTTTTGTTGACAGGATATGGGGAGGGCATAGGAGACCTTTCTCCTCTTTGGGTCCTGGAAACGAAACACTGCTGCGCAACAGATAAAATTGAGTGTATTGTTCATTGCAGAACAATCAGCTATTTCTCACCAAGACCTGTCACGGTGACATATTTTCCCTCATTTATAATGAAAGTAAGGCATTTGCTTGCAAGACAGATGGAAAACAATTTATCTGGCATTTTGAAAAACGTGGGAAACAAACCAATCCACCCTCCCTTTCTTTCTCAGGTCTTTCTTACCTTTTCTTTTCTTCTTCTTCTTCTTCTTCTTTCCTTTTTTTTGTTAACACTGTGCATGTATGTAAAGGATCTTACAGTGGCAGGAAAGCTAATTATAACCAATTATAGCCTGACTGACCTGTCACTACAATGAAATTAGCAAAAGAACAAGGTAGCAAATTTGGAAAATGGCTTCTTCTAAAGCACATAGTTTAGGCCATCTTTTATTTTTGAATCTCAAGATCACTTAGCTGTGAATACCAGTTGTCCATTAACTATTATGTATTTATTTTTTTTTTGTAATAACATCCTGTTAAGAGATCTAAAAGGAAGTGAAGTGGGCATAAAGAAACAATGGAAGGTAAGATTTGGAAGTCAAGGTTGCCTCAGTAATTGGCATAGCATAGATGTTTTTGAAGGCTTATCTTTAATTGGTATTATTCTTTTTATCATACTCTGTAGAATCTTCAAACCTATTACTACAGGTTTGGGAGCCCCATAATTTGATTAGAAACATATTTTCTCCAACCTCATTTCTTTTTGTAGCAGGCAATTTATATCAGACACATCAGTATTTCATAAAATTTCTCCAAATTGATTGGAATATCCTCATATCACTCTTTTTGTTTGCTGCATTGTTTTACACGATATGAATGCATTATAATTTATTCAACCATTTCCTTCTGGATGGGTGTTTGCATTACTTTCCTTTTTTGCCATTTAAAATAAAATGTGAAAAGCAAAAACCTTTTAACCTATATAATGCATTTGTAGGTTAAAGAGATACATTTGTAGAGGAAAACTCTAGGAAGGGAGTTTCTAGACAGCACAGTGTAGATTTTTCATTTTAATAAATATTGTACAAAACTCATTTTTCATATTCATATTAGCAACTTAATGTTACATTAGTTCTCTCTTATGGTTTGAATCTTCATTGTCCCCACAGATTCATGATCTGAATGCTCTGTCCCAGCTTGTGATGGCATTTGAGGGTTGTGGAGCCTTTATGGACCTGGCTGGCAGAAACAGCTCACTAAAGTGCCTCGTCCCTTCTTCTGACATAATTCTGCCTGCTTCTTGTCCACTAGCATGTACCAAGTTCCTGTTGTTTCATTGCTACACACTCCTACCACCATGGACTAAGCTGTTTCCACCCCACCATGGCTTCCTTGCCATGACGGCTCAAAGTTTTTCTGAAACTGTGAGCCAAAATAAATTTAATTAAAGCAACACACTTCTAAATTAAACTAATTAAACCACTATGCTTATCATACCTTAAATGATTATATGCCCTTGGATTATTTTATATTTATAGGTCAAGGTCATCCCAATTTGATAAAAGAAGATTAAAGAGGATATGCTATGCAATTTGGTTTGATCAGTTTTCTCTCAATGTTTATTGAGTTACATTTGTATATCAATTTTAAGATTTTAATGTTTTTAAGGTTAACTCTTTTCATCCAAAGGAAATGATGCATGTGTCCTCCACTATATATGATATTTTTACATACTTTAATATTTCATTTTTTATTATTTTGTGTGCATCTATGTGTACGATGTGTGAGTATGGATGCATGGGTGTGGAGGTCAGAAGACAACCAGGGGTGTTGGTTCCTTCCTTCTATCCTGTTTGAGATGATATCTCTTATTGTTTTGGCACAGGAAAGGCTAGTGTAGGTGGACTGAGAGCCTCCCAATTCTGACTCTACTTCTTATTGTTGTAGATTCACTGGCACTGGGTTTTTTCTACCTTGCTTAGGCTTTCCTTGGGTGTTGGATCTGATCTCTTGTTGGCAAGCTTGTGGAGCAATTGCCTTTTACCACTGAATAATTCCCCTACCCATTATTATCTTATCTATCTGTTTCCTATGTCTTTCTTGTTCAAAATACTTCTGTGAGTTTTATTTTTATCTATTAGAGGGAGGGAGTGATGGAGGCAGAGAGAAAGAGAAAGAGAGAGAGAAGGAAGGAAAGAGAGGCAGATAGAGAGAATGGGTGCACCAGGCCCTCTAGCTACTGCAAACAAATTCCAGACAAATATGCCACCTTGTGCATCTGGCTTACATGGGTATTTGGACTTGAACCTGTGTCCTTCAGCTTCACAGACAGGTACCTTAACCTCTAAGCCATCCTTCTATCTTCCTGTGAATTTTAGAGTGAACAGAATATTTTAATTTATATTTGTACTACTGAAACATATTGCTTAAGTAAGTTAATTTTATGTACATCATGTATGTTAGTAAAACACACACACAGGCACACACACATTAATATACTTACTCATAAAGTTTAGAAAAATAATGGAAGTTTCTTAAGGACTTATCTTAACTTTGCCTTTACTCAAACGGGCAATAGAATTCTAGAATGAAACCATTTTCCTTTTACAACTTTGAAGGCATTCATTCATTTGCTTCTATGTTCTGATGAACTTGATACCCAGCTGGATTCTCATCTTGTTGAGGATGAATTTAGTTTTTCTCTGATAAAACTTTTATGGTATTTATCACTATCTGTGATGCTCTGGAATTTTATAGTTTTTGGAAGGGAGTGTGTCATTTTGCCATTTATTCATCTGGGAACTCACTCGGTGGTTTGAATTTAGAAGTTTCTTTTTCTTTAGCTCTATGCATTTTCTTCTTTTAAAATGCATTTTTTCATCTTCAATTTTTTTTCTGTTGCTTTTTAGAATTCTTTTTAGTCTACCATTGAGTCTCCTGAATTGATTTCTTATGTCTGTTTTTTTTTTTTGTTGTTGTTGTTCTATTTTCTACAAATATGATTTGGGGCTTAGCTCTCTTGAGTCAAACATTTTCACAACCAACACAATGAAAGCAAGGAATCCCTGTTCACTGTGAATCTGAGATGTAGGAGTAGTTTGTTCATAACCAAAGCTGATTAAGAGAATCAATTTTTTAAAGATATATTGACAGGTTAGTTGCCTTTTAGATTCATTGATATATCTTTCCAATTGCTGCTTTTCTCCAATAGTGTGTTCTTTTTCTCCTTTAAATTTGCATTTCTTTAATTTTTCTGAGGACAGTAATTATTTCCATGAAATTCATCTTTCCATACATGAGTCAATCTGATGCCTGTACATAGTGAAACAAAAAAGTCAGGATATTATAGGAAGTATGCAAAAATGATAATTACATAAAATATTTCTTTTCTTAAAGTTTTTTAAAAATATTTTTTAATATTTTATTTTTATTTATTTATTTGAGAGAAAGAGGGAAGGAGGGAGAGAGAGAGAAAGACAGAGAGAGAGAGAGAGAGAAAGGGCAAACCAGGGCTTCCAGCCTCTGCAAACAAACTCCAGATGCATGCACCACTTTGTGCATCTGGCTTACATGGATCCTGGGGAATCAAACCTGGGTCCTTTGGCTTTGCAGGCAAGCACCATGACCACTAAGCAATCTCTCCAGCCTCAAAACTTATTTCTTGCATTACTGTGATGATAGAAATGATCTCATGAGCTCCTATAGGAGAGTTGTGAAATAGCAGAGGCTACGGAAGTGGAGGATGAAAACTAAAAATCAAGTGTTTATATTCATGGGTGCCCAACTCCTAGGAGCTCTGGATGCAACTCCATGCATAGGATAGACTGTGATTTGAGTGGGTTTCCTAAGGAGAGGTAGCCTATTGTGGTAGCACCCAGCCACAGGGCCTAGGCATTTAAGAATGTGTGGATGACCTCATGCTGCTTTGGTTTGAGCCCACTGGAATGGATCTAACTTCAGAGTGGGCTGCAATTAGTTACTTCAATCCAGTGTAATTAAGTATAAAAGTAGAGTCATTTATAAAATGCAATGAGAAAGCTAACTCCCATCTTTTAGGTAAGGAAATCAAAGCTGTCTTTTTAGGGCCACACAGGCAATTTAAACCCAATTTATTTTACTTGCAAGTCTATATTTGAATCAGTATGCACATGTACTTTTTTGTTTGTTTTTTCAAGATAGGGTCTCACTGTAGCCCAGGCGAACTTGGTAGTCTCAGGGTGGCCTCAAACTCACAGCGATCCTCCTACCTCTGCCTCCCAAGTGCTGGGATTAAAGGCATGCGACACCATGCCCAGCCCCATATGTACATTTTTGATAATAAACACATAGTAATACATCTGTATGTATATGTAGATACACTGTGAAGATTTTAGCAGTATGTAATAAAAATTTAAGTCACTCACTACACACATGGAACTTAGAAATCTTTGATCTTGTCTACAATTGTTGATGTGTAATACATTACTCTATGGTTTTAAACATCACTAACCAGTATTTCACAGTTTCTTGGATGTGGAGTCTGGATATACCTTATCTGGATCTTTCTGGCTAATGATTTCTCCTGAGGCTTCAATCTAGCTGCTAACTGGGGTTGTGGTCTCATCTGGAGCATAGACTGGCAGAGGGTTCTGATTTCAGTTCACCCCTGTGGTTGCTGGCAAAATTCTGTCTTTTACCACAGGCATTCTTCATGAGGTTGCTTTACAATTTAACCACAGGCTTTTTATAGCTAAACAACTCAAGACTAATCAAGAATACCTCAAGACAGATGCCATATAATTTAATCATAATCTAATCTTTGAAGTGACATACCATTATTTCTGCCACATTTTATTTATTTATAAAGTTATTAAGCCCACCCCTCACTTAAATAAGCTAAATTAATTACATAAATACCAAAGGGTCATGGATACCATATCGGCTGCCTACCACAGGAAATGTTTCTTAGTCTTCCAGTTGTTAGCCTCTCTTATGATCATGTTCAGATTCCTTGGCTTAGCTGAACTTTAGAGTACTGCACAATCTCAACTGTAGGTGTCAGATAGAAGTCAATGCAATATGGCATCACAGCTTATCATCCTGGCCAATCATCACAGCTAGCTTATCTTTCTACTCAGAGATCTGGAGGTGAGAAAGCATTTTATCAGTGTCAGGGTGTGAAGTTGTCATTACATATCTTTGGGAAGAGCAGAGGTACAATAATAGCTATTCATTGCACTCAATGAGAAATTAAATAAATATCTATCTATGTGTCCCAGAGATGTACTTTTATTATTATTATTATTCATTTATCCTTTTATTATTATTGTTCTTTTATTATTATTTTATTGATTATTTATTTTATTATTATATAATTTATTATTATTTTATTATTATTGTTCTTTTATTATTATTAAAAAATTTTGTGTTTGCACATGTTATTTTGTGGGTGCACACATACACCTGCACGCATGTGTTTCACAGTGTGTGTGTGGAGGTTAGAGGACAACTTTTGGGTCAATCCTCACTTTTCCACTTATTTTGAAGCAGTGTTTCTGTCTCTGGGCCTTGCTCTGATGTTGTTGTTTGCCATAAGTTTCTGGGAAATTCTCCTATCTCTACCTCCCATCTTGCAGTCAGTGTGCTGGGATTATAGAAACCTGCCATGATTTCTGGCTATTTTTAAAACATGAGGTCTAGAGATCAGGATCAAACTTAAGACCTGGGCTTGAGTCACAGCTCTTTATCCACGAAATCATCTTTCAGAGATAGTCTTAAGAGCAAAACTTATTCTAAGAAAATAGGTAATGTGGCATAGGTTAGAATATGTGAAAACTGGGCTGGAGAGATGGCTTAGCAGTTAAGTGCTTGCCTGTGAAGCTTAAGGACCCTGGTTCGAGGCTCAATTCCCCAGGACCCACATTAGCCAGATGCACAAGAGGGCGCACGCATCTGGAGTTTGTTTACAGAGGCTGGAAGCTCTGGCGTGCCCATTCTCCTCTCTCTCTCTCTCTCTCTGCCTCCTTCTCTCTGTCGCTCTCAAATAAATAAACACACAAAAAATTTTAAAAAACGAAGATGTGAAAACTGGCCCCTGTTCAAGATGTATGGACACATTTTTAGTCTCTCTGGCCCTCAGTCTACTTATCTTACCAAGATATAATTAAACAAAAGAAAGGTTTTCTTTAAAGTTCCAAAGATGTCAGGGGTTATACAATTCACATGAAAGAGTGACAAAGACCAGGTAGAATACTAGAATCACGGCAGTGTGAGAACTGGAGAGTATATAAACCATATCCATGAGACGCCATCCCACCATTGCCAAGGGGAAATAGGGCTAGAGTATGGCTATGGTTTTTGCCAGCAGGTGGATATCATCCACAATGAGCTTTTGATCACAGAGACCTACACAGTCTCCCAAAAGAAGACAGATTTATGTCAGAGCACTTGATAACCCACCATACATTTGTGGTAAGATCCTGCTGCTGAAGACATCATACACTGATGGCACATATCATGCAGTGACATGGCTGGAAGCTGGAAGAGAGTCTGTCCCCAGACACTTAGCATGTCTAGTGCCGGAAGGTGCTACATGAGTGACTGAGGGATAATGACCAATATCTGCCCAAGCAACACATGGTCTAACCTACTTAGCAGCAAACAACTTGATGTGATGCCCATATAAGTGCAATAGTGGTACATAGCCATGGTGGGAAACCAGCTGCTCTTGCTTTGACGAACTGATCTGCTCAATGGAACAGAACCCATAGCTGGAGCTGGGAAACAAGTTAGAACCATATCCAAAAATGAGCCTGCTCTCCATTAAACTCTCTCTAAAAAACAATGATTATCACATTTACTTGGTGCTAACTTTATTCTCCATTGGAGAATCTGCTTCTCTTTTTCAGATAGATTCAGATCCTAAGGACAGAACCACCCCATCATACCTCAAAAGGGTCCCAGCTGAAACTAAGAATAATTGGGGAAACATGCAAGAATGCTGTTTTCTTGGCGAACCGGGAACCAGTACAACGGTGAAGGAGACAGACACAGAGAACAATCAACCCCTACCAAACCAGATATCCAGAGACACAGAGGCACCCAAGATCTCAACACAGAAGTATACCTAATATGAACCCAACATGGCTCAGGGAAATTTGCTGAAGAGGGGTTGGAAAGAATGTCAGAGCCACACGTTGGGTCATGACATGCAGAGACATTTCCTCCCACCCAAAACTAAAGGCTAACCCTGGGCTGGAGACATGGCTTAGTGGTTAAGTGCTTGCCTGTGAAGCCTAAGGACCTCGGTTTGAGGCTTGATTCCCCAGGACCCATGTTAGCCATATGTACAATGGGGCACACACATCTGGGATTCGTTTGCAGTGGCTGGAGGTCCTAGCGTGCCCATTCTCTCTCTGCCTTTCTCTCTGTCTGTCACTCTCAAATAAATAAGTAAAAAACAAAAAAATTTAAAAAACCCTAAACTCCACAATGCACGGCCCATATACCCCAACAAGGAGGGTCCCTGTGGAGGGGGGGAACAGGGAGGAGGCTAACAATGGTAACAACTTGACTGTATTCACTGACTACAAAAATAAAATAACAGAAAAGGAAAGAAAATCTAGGGTTTTTGTAACATTTTCCTCTTTTTAAAACTTTGTATAGTATGTCCATCATTTAGCCTATGGTAAGACCTTTTCAGGTTAAAAAATAAAACAAAACATGTTATTTCCTTTTTGCTTTAAAGAACATAAACTAAGGAATGTGTACTGTAATATAGAGCACATTTGTTGCTCACGTGCTCACATTGGAAAACATATCTCTTTTTATGGCACAATTGTTGTAGGTAGACCTAAAAATGTCTTTGTCTTTACTTACTTAGGCAGTTTGTTTTTCCAATACTCTGATTGCTTTACAAAGATCTACATTTATGCTCCACAGAACCAATAAAAATGGTTAATGTGAAAGACACTTCTCATTTCATTTATATTTGACCCTTCATGCTTCTGGGGAAATAGAACAGGAACCACAAAATGAGAAATTTAAATGAATCTTGATGTTAACTGATAGGAATCTTCACCAGCATGGGTCATGGACTCAATGAGAACATCTATTTAATACTTGTTAAAATTAAGTCATAAATTATATTCATAATTTTTTTTATAAATAACATCATACAGGGTCAGTGTCAATAGAAGAAATTAAAAAAGTAATTGAGAAGTCCTGATGGATGAGTTCATGGGCCCTAAAATTGACTGCTTGATTGTCAGGACCCAATTTTTACCTAATAAACACGCAAATGCCATCATTAATATTGACACAAGGAAGTTAAGTGGAGATACTCTCTGATAAAATATGTCATCCTAGAAGAATTAAAATGAAGATTATGAGTTCAGATACACAGGAGAGACAAAGTAGAAAATTTCAGGCTATGTGAGTTGTGGAAGTGATAATTGGAAGAAAGCTATTCTAAAAGTTTCTATAAATTATTTTTATTCATTAAACAGGTGACATCAATCAGGTAGAAGGGCCTTCAATTATACTGAATTTGGTTATACTATTGTCTTCAATGCTGACTTTAGGCAAGGTTCATCTAATCCAAGAAAACGAATTACCATTTACATCAGCTGCTGACTCCTGACTTCTGATCCTGCAGTAAGGGCAGCAGGAAACATGGAACTAATGAATTGCATTTCATGACCAGAATTTTCTAATCCTCCTCCTGAACTGTCGCTCCCAACAAACTGACTCAACAGTCCTGCTAGGCTTGAAGCTGTTGTCTGCCAGAGATTCTCAGCAAGGATGTGTTACCAATCAGCCAGCTGGGGGTCTTTTGTTTTAGCTGGGTAAGAGCTGTGTGTGGGCAGGAAGACAGTCTTCTAGCACTGGCCCTTCCTAGTCTAGAGTTACATCACAGAGGCCTACAGCTCTGAGTCAGGGATATATTGCTCAGGGTCTAGGCACTCAGGCTGGAGGTTTAGCTCTAGGCTTTATCCACCACCGCTTGGAAACTGTAATTTTCAGCTTCTAGCAGCAATGGGAGTTGGTGGCTATAGACAGTGACGAGCACCTGCAGCTGGGACCTTTGAGTTTACAGCTTTCCTTTGGGACTGAGACACTGGAATTCTCAGCTTAGTTGTCACAAGTGTTATCACTGCTGGGCCTGGAGACTGGAGATCCTCAGCCTGATAGCCAGTGTTTCTGAGTTTCTAACACTAGGGAGGACAAGACCCTTGGCCCTAGAAAGTTTACCAGCTCCTGGAAACTCTTCCACTGACCAGTTTCTTTTTGGCTCTTTGTAATTATCCATCTTTTCTGAGCCTTGGCTCCCTTTCATCTGTTGCTTTCTTTCTACTTCTGCTGCTCTTTGTCATTTCTATCATTCTGTTGACCCTGCCAGCTTAGCTTGCCCTACACTGAGCATAAAGATCAAAGGAAGGCAAAGGCTGAAGATGCAGTTCATGGATAGAGAGCTTGCTTGGCAAGGCCTGGGGTCAATCCCAATAAATGAAAAAAGAAAAGAAAGAAAAGTTTAGGATTTCATTAACAGCCTATATGGGCTACATAGTGAATTCTAATGAGAAAAAAAAAATTAAAGTAGGAAAGAAAAAGATCACTTTAAAAGGAGTTCTCTGTTGGACCTAATGCTCCAACATGAGGAGGAAGCACAGGAAGGTGGTTTTTTTTTTTTTTTTTCCTTTTTTTTTCTTTACTAGTTACTTTTGTATTCAGCAAATACAGTCAGTTTGGTACCATTATTAATCTCATCCGTGACCTACCCTCTCCCCTTGGCCCCTCCTTGTTGAGGTATATGGGTCATGCATTGTGGAGTTAGCCCACAGTTATGGGTAAGATAAATGTCTCTGCATATCATGACCCAACATGTGGCTCTGACATTCTTTCCGCCCCCTCTTCTGCAAAATTTCCCTGAGCCATGTTGGGTCTGCTTCAGTGATGAGGTGTTGGGGGCCTCTGAGGCTCTGGCTCTCTGATTTGGTAGGAGTTGATTTTTCTCTGTGTTTTTGGCTGATGCCAAAAGTGAGCAGAACCTTCTGTTCACATAACCAGGAATGGGGATGTTGGGGGGGGGTTACAATGACATTTATACCAATCACAGCAGTCTTTCATGTAAATGAAGGACAACATTTGTACTAATCATAGATCTTCTAGGGTTCAAGCTATATGAAGCAGTTGTGGCTGGGACAGGTGCCTTCTGGAGCCAGAGTCATGCTTTGGCACTTAGCTGCTGTGGTTGTCATATACCTGTGTTTGCAGCAGCCAATATTGGAATGAAGGCAGTCTAGTTTATTGCTTGGCTGATAGTCAAGGGAAGGGTATAAAAGCTGTCAATTATTGTCAGATCACCCATCCACCAGCATCCTATTTTATGTAAAGGAAAAATAATCAGTAAAAAAGACACAATAAAGTCTTGTCATTGACATAGGCGGCAATTTAATATTAAACAGTATTCTACCAGAGCTTAACTCCTACTACACTGCCTGAAGGAGAGATAGATTCCTCTAATCTGTTTCAGATTTTACACTGAGATCACTTGGGTTTTCCTTCTCTCTAGACCACCTACTTGTTAGCTCTGTGACCTTGGGTCAATTGCTTAACATTTCTTTGTTGAAGCTTCCTCATCAAATAGGTACAGATCCTACCACATGTGATTGAAATTAGTCAATCCAAATGAACATATAAAGTATTCATAAGATACGATATACCTAATACATGTTCAATTAACTTTAGTCGTTACTGTATCTAATGCTTTTCCCTAAGGCCTCCCTTGCTTGCCACATGGAATATGCTTATTATGGTGCTCCTCTCTATGGCTCAAGTTTTCTGGGTGGTCCTCTTCCATTATCATTATTTTTTTTTCAAGAGATGAATTTGCAGCAGCCCATTTCTCATGCTGCATTTACTTCAAAGTCCCATTTCTCCTTAGGAAAGCTTCTGTGTTGACCCCTCCTTCAAAATCACAAATGACCAATGGGTGAATTTCTTACAGATGGCAGATGTCTGCCATACATAACAGAAAGAAGAGGCCTTGGATGTATTTCCAGGATTAGCCTCTTATAGAGTTTTATACATGGACTGTAGATGTTGGTAACAGGCTGACATAGATCTTAGTATTGAAATTCTGTACCAAAGTCTAATCTCTCTCTTTCTGTCTCTCAGAAAGGAGCAACACTCAATTTTAGATTTAGGCCATGTTTTGCTATCTTTATAAGATGTTCTCAGAGTAATGGTACTCTTTTAAGGTTGAACATTTTACTGTCTTTTCAAGATGTTTTCAGAGGCGCAGTCCCCTTGACGGCTTTCCCCTTAGCAACACCACTGTATCCTTCATCAGCAATTACATAGAACTCATAATTTCAGGGCATCTTTGTATTTTTTGCATCTTTGTCTGCTGTCTACTTCTGCGTCCTTTCAGAGTTAGATATTTCCACTTATAAAAACAGGCCTGGCACTGGACAGCCTTTTGAAGAATGATATATATAGTCTCCTTAGGTAGACCAGACTGGCTTTAAGCTTATGAACTTCTGATCTCATCCTCCAAGTACTCACCTCTATGTATGGAGAAAAATGCTTCTGGAGTAAGAATGAGGCACCAGTAGGCTGCCAGGGAAATTCCTCGTTTTGTAGGAATCCTAGATAGAGGAACATTTATTTGCTTGGATCAAGTTCTATTCAGTCACCATTTTGAAAAAAGGATTTTTGTAATAATTTTATATATGCAAGAGTCACACTGTGACATTTCAATGTTTAATAATCAGGTAATTTCTATACCATCTAAAGCATTAAACATTTCTTCATTTCTTTATGTTGCAAAGATTTAAAATTTTTTCTACTTGTTATTTTGAAATATAAACTTAATTATTGTCAATCATAAACATCTTTAATTATTTGTTACTAGAAGTGGGGTGAATCAAGACATGTGTGTGAATACCAAGAGAATAATTCTCAACAAGGTAACTGTTACCTCATCTTGGTATACTTTCCCTTAAAATGTCTGAATATAGTTACCTACCTTAAGCATAACCCCCTACACACATAGACACAGACACACACACACACACACACACACAGGATATTGCACAAATACCTTACATAGAAAAGTATCAGGATTTGGTATTAAAATACTCACTGCATTTTACTGTGGTATGCTAGATTTCTCAGTATACCACAGACGGAAAGAAGGTCAATTTTTCTTCTGGCCTTGCTAAGGATGTCCTTGTTGGAGCCCATGGCTTTGGGTTCCTAAACTGTGTGGTTTTCTCAGAGTCTCATGCTCGTCTTCTGGACTAGGATCTTCCTTGTTTTTAGACTGTATTTTAATATGGACATGCCTCACCCACTTGATAAATAAGGTTCCTCTGTATATTCTTCAATGTGACTTGATCTGATTATACTAAGCATATCCACTGCAGTTTGCTGAACATTAATATTTTTTAACTGATTATACCCTTTTGTTCCCTTTCCCTTGTTCCTTGTTTCCCTGGGGCCCTCCTCTGTGGGGTTATGGATTTACTGTGGGGTCATGAAGGCCTCAGTCAGTCACAATGGCACAGTGGAGAGGGGCATACCTCTGAGTATTCCCACCCACTCTGTGGCTCTTAAGATCTTTCCACCCCATATTCCACAATGATCACTGAGCTATGGCAGGCCTGCTGGCAGTCTGATTTAGTGTTGAGTTCTCTGTAGCCTCTGGATTTCTGCTTTGATAGCTTGTGCTTCGTCACTGTGTCTGCCACCATTACCCTAGAGCTGGCTGTCAGGCTAGCAGAAAGCATAGTGCTTATGGTGCTGCTTCCACTGCAAGTTCTCCTGGGCCCCGGCAGATGTGGAAGAGGTGGGCAAGTCTAATAGTGGGAAGTTTGTTGTCTTCTTGTCTTATAGATAGATCTTCGCTCTCCACCTTTTTGTCTATAATTTGTAAACTGAAGTGGATTCTCCAACAAAGAGTGAGAGCAGCTTGGGTTAAAGGAGGTATGCAAAGTTATTTAGATGGTTTTGGTGGGTAAGCCCATTCTTCTTCTCCAGAGAGCAGTGGAGGCTTCTCTCTGAAGTATGAGTTTCCTGACTATGAGAATTTGACTTGGTTTCCAGTACCAGGTATGAGTTCTCTCCCACTGATCAAGCCTCATGTCCAATCAGAAAACAGTTGGTCACCTGCAGAGGCTGTGTGCCACTATTGCACAAGTATGTACTTTTTGTCTAGCTGGTTGATTTTTTGACTGCAGAATCCTCTCCTTATTCATGCTGTTGGTGACTGTTCTTCTACCCACTTCCATAGTACTTTCCACCACTATGGGGGTTAGCCAGGAGAAAGCTAGTTTCCCTTTCAGTTCCAGACCAAAGCCTGTGATATCTTCAGCAACAGAGTCTTATGCTTTTCACCTCTGGCAGGTAACTAAGTGTTTTGGCAGTGGCCTACATTGTTTTGAGGACCTCATGGGTCTCCCTGACCAACAACTCACTGAGCAGGACAATACAACTCTGGGCCTGAGAATTAATGGACAAAATCAGTGGTTTTAAGAAGGTCAAAGGTTTTTTTCCATCTTCTATCCTGAATATCCTATATGCCCTAGTTAAAAATATAGAGGAAGAGAATAAGCGACACTATCTCATTTTCAACAGCCACAAAAAATTAAATACCTTGGAATATCATTAACCAAGAAAGTGAAATACCTATACAATAAAAACATAAAAACACTGAAGAAAGAAACAGAGGAGGATATGAGAATGGAAAGATCTCCCATGCTCATTGATTGGGACAAATAATATTGTGAAAATGGCCATCCTACCAAAACTATTATATAGATTCAATGCAATTCCAATAAAAATCCCCACAACATTCTTCACAGAAATGGAAATATACTCAAAATTCTTATGGAAGAACAGAGGTTCTTAGATAGCCAAAAATACCCTCAACAAAAGAAAAACATCTGGAGGTATCACCATACCTAATTTCAAGATATGCTACAAAGCCATAGTAACTAAGACAACATGCTACTGGCACAAAACCAGACACAAATAACAAAATAGAATAGAAGACCTATCTCTAAATCCAAGCAAGTACAACTACCTCATCTTTGACCAAGGGAACAAAGCTACACACTGGGGGAAAGACAGCATCTTCAAAACTGGAGAACCACAAATAGAAGAATGAAATTAGGCCTACTTGTCTTACCCTGCACAAAAGTCAACTCTACATGGATTAAGGACTTCAATATAAGACCTGGAATTATAAAACAACTACAAGGAGAAACAGGAAGTGCACCACGATATAGGTGTAGTGAAAGAATTCCTGAATAAAGCCCTAGTAGCGTAAGAAATTAGATCAACACTAAGTCACTGAGACCTCTTGAAACTAAAAAGCTATTATTGTGGCAAGAAAACCATCAACAGCGTCAATAGACATCTCACAGAATGGGAGAAAATCTTCACCAGCAATACCTCCAACAAATGTCCACTATCTAAAATTTACAAAGAACTAAAAAACCTAAAAAACAAAAACAACTAAAGCAACCCACTCAAAAATGGGGTAGAGATTCAAAAAGAGAATTCTCTAAGGAAGAAATACAAATGACCATTACACATTTAAGGAGATGTTCAAAATATTTTTAAGATTTATTTTTATTCATTTATTTATTAGAGACAGAGAGAGAGAGAGAGAGAGAGAGAGAGAGAGAGAGAGAGAGAATGGGTGTGCAAGGGCCTCTAGCCGCTGCAAATGAACTCCAGACACATGTGCCACCATATGTATCTGGTTTATGTGGGACCTGGAGAATCAAACTGGGTCCTTAGGCTTCACAGGAATGTAACTTAACCACTAAGCCATATCTCCAGCCCAAGATGTTCAACATCTTTAATGCGAATCAACACAAAGCTGAGATTCTATCTCATTCCAGTTAGGATAGCATTCATCAAAAAATCAAACGACAATAAATGCTGGTGAGGCTGTGGGGGAAAAGGGAGTCTTATCCACTGCTTGTGGAATGAAAACTTGTACAACCACTATGAAGGTCAGTATGGAGATTCCTGAAAAAGATGAAAATAGAGTTACCATTTGATCAGCAATACCAGTTCTGAGCATAAACACTAAAGACTCTGCTCTTTACTACAGAGATACTTGCTCAGCCATGTTTGTGGCTGCTCTATACACAACAAGTAGGGACTAGAATCATCCCAGATGCCCACCAGCTGGTGAATGGATAATAAAGATGTAGTATGTTTACACAATGGTATGCTACTCAGCAGTAAGGAACATTGCTATTTTTATATTCAATTATTACTATACAATTTAGGGTTAAAACACAAGGGTTCTTTCTTCTGCCTTTATGTGACCTAGGATATCTTTACACTTCTTATATCTTCCTTCTGAAGTAACAGTGATATTGTTTAGAACTAAGAACATTTAAAAATTTGATTGATGTCTTCAAGATTATTATCCAAATGCCATTCTTATAGCCTGTCTTCTTTATATCAACACAAATGTCTCCTGATAGCTTTGACTAAGGTCAGAGCTGTCTGTTACAATATTCTGGCTAAAGGTACTATAGTTGGAGTTTTGTGAATTAATTATTTCACACTAGCCACATGTGGTAACATATTTTTTTGGTCCAGACTTGGCATCTGATCAAGTAACAGAAAAGAGGACAGCTTCTACTATTTGAATGGGACAAGAAGCTTAACAGAAAGTAGAGAGGTGGTATAATGTCACTGAGAGTATAATTAATGCAATGTCATTGAGAGAAAATTTCAGGCTCTTCATCTATAAGTACCGCTTATTGAACAATCTGCCTAAAACCTCTAGGAGTCTTAAGCTTCTCATCAAAGGTATTGGGTTAGTAACTACTGCATATCTCATAGGATTTCTGTGAATATTAAATGATATTTTATAATTTCTAGACAAGTAAATTTTAGCCTAAAATATAAAACTCAGTCAGTCATTGAGGCATTTGAAGAAACAGATGATCCTGTTCTTTCTACTCTGAAGTGAAGCTTGATTGATATAAGTAATGGGGCCAATTAATTACTATAGAAAGATTGAAGGGCAGTGGGGATTTTTGAACAGGGAGCACCATGACAAAAAAAACAAGCAAACAACAGCAACAACAAAAACAAGAAAGTTGCTCCTGTCCCTGACCTGAAGCCATGATGTTCACTTGTGTTATTTCAGTACATTTCCACAGCCTTTGGAGCTGTGCTTTAAGGTACAAATGATGAAATGGGAGCTATTTCAGAGAAGAGAAGAGACTTTTGCCTTATATGCTAGGAAAATAACCAAGCTTTAGTGACCAACTAGATACTGAGTTTGAAGAGATGTTCACGTACTGCGACAGCCCTTTCCAGGGAGGAAAGTGAGAGTAGAGATATAGAGGGGTTAAGGACCTGGCTAGTACCAGCTTGATTCTAATGTTTCAGTGATATGTTCATGTTCAGTGATATGATAACATTTGTCCCCAAGGAAAAAGAGTCTGTGAAAAACTCCCACAATCATTCCACAATAGATACTTTCTTAGGTGATTTCAGAGACTTAGACAAAGAAAACTGTAAATTTAAGATGTGTTCAGGTACCTAGCCCTTTAAAAGCATTGCTTGATGCCAGCTCTATCAACTGCCTGGATGCCTTTGGAACTACAGTCCCTATTATGGACAGGGCATGGTGGCAGCTAGAGAAACATGCCAGTGAACTGGCAGCATGATATTTTGTCCTCTTTGAACTTTCATGTCAGATGAAATGACAGACCCTAAGTAATTATTCAGTTAACTCTGTAATTATAATTTTAAAAAAAGCTATGTGAGGAGAGCAAAGCTCTTTAAGATAACTACAACAGGAAGTCTATGTGGTGAGGAAAGGGATCATCATAAAACACTACCAAGGCTGTGACATTTTAGCAGAACCCAGAAAGATGAGAATGTGTCCAGTCCAAATGGAATGGGCTCTCCTGTCAGAGCGAGCGCACAGTTGTCTGTCACCTAGCATATCAATTCCTGACCTTTATTTTTTTAATATCTGTTCATGCTTTTATTTTGATACTAATCTCACTCTACTGTGGGCATATTTCATTTTAGATAAGAAGTAATTGTTTTGGACTCCAACCAGCAGCTATCTGTAGCCTCTTTCACTTGTGTTGGAACTGGCTTACAATGTCTTTGTTGCTTTATACAAACCCCTCTTTTTTGCTTCCCTTTTCTCATCTCAGGCTTGTACATTAAAACTTAAGGGGAAGAGATTTTAGAAAATGTATTTTCCATTTTAGAAAATACTAGTTATATTAAAGAATGGTTCTCTGAGATGCAGAGCAAATTTAAATTGCATTTACTGTTTGATACAACTTGTGAACATAAAAAAATCATGCATTTATTAAGGAAACCATGTGAAAATACAGGGCATGTTTGCAAAGGCTTATTACTGTACGAAGGCAAACACTGCTTTGTTTACCTGGCCTATGGCTCCGTCATTACAGGATCCTATTTCAGAAAATAAAAGAATGTACACTCAGATGTCTTTGGCAGAATAATTGCTTCAATTTATTTAAAAATAATCCAAATGTTAAAAATTACCACCTCAGTGGGCTTTGCTTATGCTGGGCTGTCTAGCATCCATTTTCCCTACTCTTGGACAATATTCTTTGTATTGCTCTCATGATTAAAGTAACACTAGCCTCTGCAATAAGTAAATGATAAACTTCCAATGCTTATGCCTAAGAAAAATGTATTTCTTGCTCATATAGTGTGGGTGGTCCCATCAGGGACAGCTTCTACCTATTCTGTCAGACATCACTGCTCTGCTTATTTTCATGACTCTGTCCTCCTCTAAATTTTCAGTCTTCACAGGTAAGCTGGAAGAATAGGAAAAGACAGAAGATCCAAGATCCTATGTGGGATGTTTTCATGGACAAGACTTTCATGTCATTGGCCAGAAGCCTATCATGTGGCCATATGTAGCTTCCACAGATGCTGAGAAATGCATGCTCATTGCCTTGTGGGGGGGAAAAGGAAGCAGGAGCCTGAGCTATAGATGTGTTTCAGAGGATAATAACTTACATGAACCAAAAGATGTGTTCAAACCTCACCTAACTTGGTTAGAAATGGTCTTGTGACTTAAGCTAGTCCAGCCAAACTGAGACTTCACATTTTTCTAGGGGGGTTGTATGGTATGCTCTTACCAGTTGAAGATAAACCCCAGAATGTGCAGTCCTATTTCAGGCTTCTTCAGAAGAGATGGGATATTGAGGGAAGATGTCCCTCTGAAACTGAGCCCAGAAATGGAAACAGAAAAGCCAAGCTCTGATCATTGTCTTAGCTGCTAGATCAAGGTTTCTATGAAGATTTTTGTCTGGTTTTCCAGATAGTTTGTTGTATTGTGGGGGGTTAATTCAGTCTGAATTACATTTTCTGTCCTTGAAAATTTGAAATCTTAGAGATAACATCATAAATATGCAATTCCCCCAAACCTTTGGGAAATGTACTACTTAAGTGAGTTTATCTAGCACACGATTTACTTGGAGAAGTGGACTATGTGTTAATTTAAAGCACTGTAGGTACATCTGATTGCATACTTGCTAGTTCAGCAGGGTCTATATATGGTGTTTCTATTGTGCTTTGTAAACTCTGTCCAAGACAGATCCTATTATAACAATGAATTCCCCATTGGTCACTTTCTTGACTGTATCCTTATTGGAAATATTGATCATTTCATTATTTAAACTCAGATCTTTAAATACATTGGGTTTCTGATACAATCTAGTGTGGGCAGTGATCAATTTTCTCCCTGTGAGTGAATGCATGTGAGAAATAGCATTCACTTTTTCACTCAAAGCTTCCTGATAATGGCACACTCAAATCCATTTTTCAATATCCTGGTATAACACAGAGCTTCAAAATACATGATGTTATTGTAACAAGGAGGACTTTCAGGATTTCCTTGGGACTGAATAGTAAGCAGCCAGATAAGTCATGGCTTGTTTTGTTAGTAGGACATAGATTCAGTTTATCAAAATAGGCTTTACACAGAAGTTTATTTTGTATCCAGGAAGTATTTGGTATTGTGACTGTTGGAATTTTTCAGGGAAGCAGCCTTCTTCTGTTCTGCTCTTATATCAAGAGATGTTTCTCTTGTTCACTTGATCTAAGGTGGTTTATCACTAGTGTGAATTTCAACTTGTATGAGGATGGAGAATGAATTAGTTGGAATAGCTAGATTGCTCTAAATTACCTCAAAAACTTGGTGGCTTCTATTTCGCTCATCACATGTTTTTCATGAGAGACTTGGGGCCCTGCTTCAGGCTCCTCTCAGTAGGACCAACTGATGAGTCCTCAGCATTTAGAGTGTTTCTCAGGCCTGAGGTGGTAACAGGACAAGCTGGAACAGCTTACCTCAACAGGTAAATGACTTTTCCCTCCACCTGATGGACAGAATTGATCACATGGCCACATCTAACTTCAGAAGTGAACAGCTATAATGATGGTCACAGAGAGCACACTCCTTCAAAGCATGGGAAAAGTATGACTTGGATGTTCTTCTCAGATACTAAAGTCAGAATCTAGGCAGGTGTTTACTCTTAGCCAAAAGGAAAGTTGGGTAATGTAGTCTTCATTCTTGTCACAACAATTAAGGTTTCTAGCATTTCCTTCTTATTCTTCTTAGAGTTTCCTCTTGTTAACATTGTCCACTTCTTGCATATTATTTGCTTTTTCTCTACAGAACATATTAACCACAATCATTTAAAGTAATCTGACCATCTCAAATCCTATAGGCACTGCTTTTTTGCAGTACTCTATGCCTTGCAATGTTTTGTAAAAGACAGACATGGAGTATTGGATAATAGAAATTGAGGTAAATAGATTTTTTTGTTTTTTTTTTTTTAGTGTGAGATGCTATCTGCTAGAAGTCTTGGCTGTTTGTACTAGCTACAAATGCTTGGGGCTTCTGTTTCCTTTTCGTTTTCCAGGTTGTTTTTTCTAGGACCTCTTTCTTGAAAAACACTTAACTTCTTAGGTCATTTGATTGTGATCTCCTCTGATTGTACAGGAGTCCTTTTGGTGTAGTGGTGAGGTATGAGCCAGAGAAACATTTTATACCCTTATGAGTCACCCTGTCTTTCAGTAAACAGGAGTTCCTGAGCTGAGGCCTTGCCGTTACTTCTTAGCTCTTTTTGCTTTTCTCATGAAGGGGATCTGGGAAGACAGTAGGACAGGAGGCTGGAGTTGGAAAGTTCTCATTTCCTCCATAGGCTAGGTCATGGTTAGCTTATCTTAAGGGTGGGTGAAGGAAAGAAAATTATGAGTATATTTCAAAATGGTTACTTCATCGTTCTTCCATGCTTCTGGGGTTTAGAGTTTCTTCTACCTTCCCCATGAAAATTAAGAAAAGTATGGTGGCTCTCCCTAAGTCTGGGGTCCTAGGATGTGTAACTCTTATTAGTCCATAGCCAGCTCCCAGCAATTTATCATAATAGTTTAAATCTTTCTTCCCATGCCTGGCAGCAGCTTTGAGGCAGGATGGGCAGGGCTTCAGCACCTCTGACTCCTATCATCTGGCATTCCTGTCCCTGCGTCTTGCTTCAGCTCTGAGATGGTCCTGGCTGATCCCCAGGGATAAGGAACTGGATGACACATGAAACACTCTTTGCTTAGAGAGGGAGAGAGAAGTACAGAGAGAGAGAGAATTAGTATGCCAGGGCCTCAGCCACTGAAAAAAAAGCCAGACGCTTGCGCCACCTAGTGCACATATGCAATCTTGCTCATGTCTCACCTTTGTGCATCTGGCTTACCTGGGATCTGGAGAGTCGAACATGTGTCTTTAGGCTTCACAGACAAATGCCTTAACTGCTAAGCCATTTCTCCAGCCCATGTTGTTGATTTTTAATTTATTTAGATTTTATTTTCATTTTGTGAGGACTTCTGACTTATGTATATTCAGAGTGGGACACACTGTAAATAATGTGTCTGTCATTACAGTGATGTCAGCTGGTATATACCCTCTTTACTGGAGCCATGTGTACAGCTAATAACCATTTAATTGCTATATAAAAAGGGAAGACTGAGTGTTTGGGGAAATGGCAGACTTCACAAACTTTAACGGTTACATTCTGGTTACTGGGACAAAATACCCAACCAGAAGCAACTTATGAAAGGAAAGGGTGTACTTCAGCTTGCACTTTAAAAAAAAATTTTTTTTCCCCATGTCAAGTTTTTTGATTTTACTTATTTTTATTTATTTTTGTTTTTTACATGTTTTAAAGGATTTTATTTGTATTTATTTATTTATTTTTATTGTAATTTTTTAAAATTTATTATTTTTTTTACTAATTAGTTTTATGCTCAGTGAATACAGTCAAGTTGGTACCATTGTCAGGCTAGTCCATGTCCTACCCCCTCCCCCTGACCCCTCCTTGTTGAGGTATATGGGTTATGCATTTTGGAGTTAGCCCACACTTATGGGTAGGAGAAATGTCTCTGCATATCATGACCCAACATGTAGCTCTGACATTCTTTCCATCCCCTCTTCTGCAAAATTTCCCTGAGCCATGTTGGGTTCATTTTTGGCCTTCAGCTTGCACTTTTGAGGGTCAATTTCAACATGTCAGGGAGAGAATGACAAGAACAAACAGCATGGTGGACATCACATCTCCACAGCAGCCAGAAAGAAGAAGTGTGTCTCTTGGGATTACAGCTGGGCTATATCACACCAAAGCCCACCCCAGTGACACATTTTCTCCCTTAAGATCTCACCTCCCAAAGGCTGCACAACTTTCCCAAATTGCCACCAGCTAGGGACCACGTATTGAAAATATATGAACCTACAGGGGACACTTTACGCTCAACCCACCACACCCAAGTACTGCAATGCACAGATTGCAGAATATTCTACAGTTCATGTATCTGTAAATGAACCTCTAGAATCATCCATCAGAGAACAAATCAGGATGCAGAATATGCTAATCACAAATAATCCCAGGGATAGTTGAGAGTTGTGTGAATAAAGTAATGAGTCTCTGTCCTATCTTTTCTCCCTACCACAACACTGGAGAGCCACTGGTTGTCTAGAGTGGGCCAAGAAGTACGGTGAGGAGGCTGCAGAGGCTGACCTTACCCTTCAGCACATGGGAGGGAGAAAGTCATTGGATATGGTTTGAGGTTTAATATTAAAATAGTAATCCTTTTTCTACATTTTTATTTATTTATTTGCAAGGAGATGGGAGGTGGGGAGAGGGAGAAAGAAGGCATGTCAGTGCCTCTAGTCACTGCAAACAAACTCCAGATGCATATGCCAGTTTGTGCATCAGGCTTTACATGGGTACTGGGGAATTGAACCCGGGTTGTTAGGATTTGCAGGCAAACGCCTTAACCACTGAGCCTTCTTTCCAGTCCTAAAATGGGATTTTATTGTTGGACAGAAACCACAGGACTACTCATTTACTAGAAAAGCTATGAACACTGTGGCAGAGACTGCTGGGTATTTATCTACTCCTACCTCCTTTCTTTGTAAAAGACTTGAATTCTCATCTAGGCATATTGGATCCATCCTAGAAACTGCTGTATGCTGTCTTATTTGAAGCTAGTTATGGCCAAATAGATACATTTATGGTAAATAAGACATAAAATGATGTAAGCAGATGTGTTGAGGCATTTCTGGTAAATGTATATATATATATATATATATATATATATATATATATATATATATATATATATATATTTGTAGTAGGATCTCAGACCAGGTTCACCTGGAACTCATTTTGTAGATCCAGGCTGGCCTCAAACTCATGGAGATCCTCATACTTCTGCCTTCCAAGTGCTGGTATTAAAGGCATGCACCACCACACTCAGCTTCTGATAAATATCCTTTTCAATTTAATTATATTTATTTACTTACTGGTTTTTCAAGGTAAGGTCTTGCTCTAGCCTAGGCTGACCTGGAATTCACTATGTAGTCTCAGGGTGGCCTGAAACTCATGGTGATCCTCCTACATCTGCCTCCGAAGTGCTGGGATTAAAGGCATGTGCCACCATGCCCCATCTTTAAATATCTTTGAGCATCCCTACCTTTGTGTCTATTACGTTTCTGAGGGGCTGGATCTCTGCAGCCATTCTGAAACATGAAAGCAGAGATCATACTTTAGGGTGGAGGAGGAGAAAGGTAGAAACAAACAAGATGCATGAGATTTCAATACCAGCTGTGGTTCACTCAACAGGGTCAATTTATGTAAGATAGAAATCGGGTCCTGTTCTATTTATTCTTCTCATTTCAAGGGTTGCTATTTTTGTTGGTAAAACTTAATTCTAAATTATATAAAATGTATCTAACATTATATATAGAGGGCAGAAACAGTGGATCCATGGGTACAGGTTTACAGGTCTTCAGTGGTAAGAAAAAGTAAAACTTGATTTCTTTAAAGTTTAGTTCATAAAAATAACAAACAAACAAAACAACAACAACAACAACAAAAAACAATGATGAAACAAGAAGCTTCTAGCTGAGTAAGTTCTACCTAGTCTAGGAAGGGCATTGTGTCAGCCCAGATCCTCTGAGAAGCAGAAATCACATGTGATTCAACATGCAAGGAATTTCTTGGAGAAAACATCTGTGCGAGAGAAAATACTGTTGAAGCTAGGTGAGGCTGGGTGAGCCATCAGATGGCTATGCAAATGTGACCTTAGAAGAAGAGGGAAACAGGGAGAACACTGAATGAAAGCATTCTGGTTTTCAGGCAGCTAACGGAAGGAAACTTAGGAAAATCCATCACAGTTTCCTGTAGCAGAAGCTGACACTTTGAAGTACGCTGTGTCTCCCAGACAAAGGTGTGGTTTGATATCCTGTTAGACTCTGCCATTGGCTGGGGTCAGCACATACATGGCATGGCCTCAACACAAACCTTGCCCTCCAGTTAGATCATTTGTAAACACCCTCACTAATGTGTGAATCCTCAAAGTCACCACAGAAGTTAAGAGGAAACAGCTCCAAATAGTAAGCGCCCCGAAGCCCCAGTGGGCCACTGGGCAGGAGTAATGGGCATGGCAGAGTGGCTGGAACAGGTACATATGACAGGATTAAGGGCTGCTACCAGAATGCCCTACAAGAGGGTGGAGAGATATGTGAGTAATGTCAGCTCAGGAGCTACAATGAAGGACACACAAAGGGATCTCCATGTGGCTGGGTGTGGTGGTACACACCTTTAATCCCAGCACTCAGGAGGTAGGAGGATCTCTGTGAGTTTGAGGTCAATCTGAGACTACATAGTGAACTCCAGGTCAGCCTGGGCTAGAGTGAGAATCTATTTCAACACACACGCATGGGGAGATCTTAATGTGGCTAACAACATGCACAGGCCTAAGCAGCTGGAGAGTAACATGCTCACTGCCAGCTCTGCTTCACAGAAACTATCACACTGCCAGTTACTTTCCTACTGCTGTGACCAGATGCCTGGCAGGAAGCAGTTTAAGGAGAGAAAGGGATTATTCTGTTTCACAGCTCTGAGGGAAAAGTTGTTGGGGTGGAATACAGCATGAGCAAGAGTTGGAGTTGGTCACACTGGGGGCACAACCAGGAAGCAGAGGACAAACATGAAGTGGATTAGGGCTATAAACCTCAAGGGCTGCCACCAGTGACCCACTTCCTCCAACAAAGCTCCACCCCTGTGGTGGTTTGATTCAGGTGTCCCCCATAAATTTAGGTGCTCTGAAAGCTAGGTTCCCAGCTGATGGAGATTTGGGAATTAATGCCTCCTGGAGGGAGTGTATTGTTGGGGGTGGGCTCATGGATATTATAGCCAACTTCCCCTTGCCAGTGTTTGGCCCACTCTCCTGTTGCTATTGTCTACCTTATGTTGGACACGGGGTGATGTCCACCCTCTGCTCATGCCATTGTTTTTCCTGCAATCATAGAGCTTCCCCTTGAGCCTGTAAGCCAAAATAAACCTTTTTCTTCCCCACAAACTGCTCTTGGTTGGGTGATTTCTACCACGAATGCAAACCTGATTGAAACAGTAATGTTGGTACCGAGGAGTGGCATTGCTGCTAGACACCTGACTGTGTGGCTTTGGCCTTTTGGAGCTGATTTTCAAGAGGAATGTGGAAGGATTTGAAACCTTGGCCTAAGAGATGCCTTGCAGTGCTGTAAGTACAGCTTGATGGACTCTTCTGATCAAATGCAGACCTGAATGCAGTAAGAAGTATGGACTGTGAGGTTTGGCTTATGAGGGTGAGAAAGAGCTTTGCTTGGACTGGGCTAGCAGTTTGTGTGAGAAGCTTGCTGTTATGCTCATGTCCTGAGAATTTGTGCAGGGTTGCTTGGTATAGAAATGAACTTGTGTGAGCAGGGGTATATGGCACAGAAAAAAAAAAGTCTTTGTGTGAACTGCTGCCTGTTCAGCTGCAATTGAGAGATTACAACCTTTGAGATTGGGCCAGCTGACTAGCACTGGGCTTTGAAGGGGCCTGAGTGCTCAAGGAATGTCCTGTTCTTCAAAGTCTGCTTTATTCCCCCCTGGATTAACAAATTGGCATCCCACCTGGTATTATGGAATATCAGAAATGCAGGAAAGAAAGAGGTTCATTGAGTTTGAAACATGGTCTTGTGTTTTGGAAATGGCCATGGGCAATGTGAAACAGGTTTACATAGAGACCCAATGGAGCCATGAGGATAGACCATCAGTTGCAGTAGAGACCCAGTGAAGATGCTGGGACCACGAGATAGCTGCCTAGGTGAGCCACCAGCCCCAGATGAAGTTTTCCAGGACTGTGAATAGCCTAGCTGGAGGGGCAGAATGGAACTTCAGAGACTTGTTGCTGATTAGAATTGTTGGACTTGGAGACTTGTCACTGGCTAGAGTTTTTGAACTTGGAGCTAAGGAGCTTGATGTTTGCCCTGTTTAAATCTTGTATTGTTTGAATATTTCTTTGCTCTGCCCAATGATATCTTTTGCAGTGTGAGTATTTATTCTGTGCCATTATGGTTTTTTGGGGAATTTTTGGTATTTTGGCACCATTAAAAGATCTTGGACTATGGGGATGTATGAACATCATTGGAATTGATAAAAACTATGGGGACTTTTAAAGTTGGATGAATACATTGCATTTTATATCATGCATGGATATCAGTTTATGGGGGCCAGGGGAAGAATGTTGTGGTTTGATTCAGGTGTCCCCCATAAACTTACGTGTTCTGAATGCTAGGTTCCCAGCTGATGGAGATTTGGGAATTAATACCTTCTGGAAAGAGTATATTGTTGGGCATGGGCTCATAGGTGTTAGAGTCAGTGTTTGGCATACTGCCCTTCCATACTTCCCCTTGCCAGTGTTTGGCATACTGTCCTGTTGCTATTTCCTACCTTATGTTGGCCAGGGGGTGATGTCTATCCTCTGGTCATGCCATCGTTTTCCCTGCCATCATGGAGTTTCCCCCTTTAGCCTGTAAACAAAAATAAACCTCTTTTTTTCCCACAAGCTGCTCTTGGGTGATTTCTACCAGCAATGTGAACCTGACTGCAACAATCCCCTAAAGGTTCCACAACATCATCTAGGGACTAAGTGTTTAAACACATGAGCTGTGGTTCACAACTTTAATACTAGCACTTGGGAGGCAGAGATAGGAAGATGGCCATGAGTTCAAGGCCACCTTGAGTCTACATAGGGAATCAGGTAAACCTGGGCTACAGTGAAACCCTACCTTGAAAAACCAAAAAAAAAAAAAAAAAAAAAAAAAAAAAGGAACATTCTATATTCAAACCACAACACCAACCATTGCCGAATTAGGTTATATCTTAGAAGTGGAAGGGGAATTTCACAATGATAAAGACAAGATGACTGTAAAAGTCATCTCAGAAGTGTTGTTTTCATAACAGTGACAGTATATTGACAATATATAATGTGATGTTAGGGGATTCATAAAAAATATTTTATTTTTTGTGTATAGTATGTGTGGCATATATATTCATGTGGTGTTTGATTAAATTATTTTTGATAGTTATACATTTGTTTTTAGGGTGAATATACAATGATAAATTTCCCATTTACGTGAACATCAAAAAGTTTTTTTTTTAATTGTATTTGAAAAGCAGACTTCAATTTTGAGTCTCAGTTTTAGATTTGTGCCAACATTGATAAGAAAGTACAGAAATGTCCCATAAATCCCCTAATCCCACACAAGCACAGCCTCCCTTATTGTTATTTAACTTTAACATTTGAATTTTAGTATAATTTAAAGAAACATTAAATACATGCAGATGACTTATGACTATGACAAAAATTGCCAAGCAAGGAGATTCTCTGTTGGGCTATCTTCCAGGAAATGATAACTTTCTGAAGAAGACAGCTAGCTACACATGCCTTGAATGACATGCTCTTTAGAGAAGCATGGCCTGGCCACTGGGGAATATTATAAAGGTCCAAAGTGTGTGGGTTGCAGGTTCTATGTGCACATTCCAGTGAGGCAAATGTGAATGGGAAAGGGAGATCCCATCAATAGCTAGAAGAAAGCTGAGACTGCAACTCAAAAAGGCTTGGGAAGGAGTGCACAGCACTGTCCAGGAAGTAGGTTATATCTGGAAGTACCAGGATGCAGCTGGTGGGCCTGCAGCAGGCGGAAAGGGAAAAAAAATATTCGTTGGAATTTTTCAGGACTGTTTTCATGGGGTATGTTGTTAGCGATGGCAAGGAGAGGAGTTCTTTGGGGGCAGGGCCATGCCTTACAGGAACAATAACATTGATGGGAACTTAAAAAGGCACACTTGGGGTTTCTACTATAAACTTTGGGGAAGCAGAGAGAAAATTCACATTGCATTTTAAGCGTGATCTTTACTAGTTGGCAGTTGTCATGTATTCTTGAATTTATAATACTAATAGTGGTATACAATAAATTTGTAGAAAAGAAATGATTTCATGTTGATGTCATTACTTATGCTTAAGTAGAAACACTTTGTGAACATCTCTCTGTGCTTCATAAGTTTATTCCTTTTGTTTATTAAAATCTGCTATGTCAGCTGCATGAAATGGCCTCACTGCCTTAAGAGACACCTAGGGTTTGGGGAGAAAATGCGTAACGTATGAGGACCAGAGTCAGGACCCTCAGCCCCCACACAAATTCCTGGTAGGAATAGTGGCCATCTGCAATCCTAGGATGTGGAGGCAGAGAAAGGATTCCTGGGGTCAGCTGGCTAGCTAGACTAGCTCAATCAGTGATCTCTGGGCTCAAGTGAAAGACCCTGCCCTAGTAAATAAACAGGAGAGTGACTGAGGAAGATACCTGACATCATCTTCCCCCCACCCCCGCCGACACACAGAGAGAGAGAGGTACACCTATAGCACCCACACAACATGTGCAAAGAAATGAAAGACACATGGATTGAAGACAGAGCATAATACAGAGGGAGCAGAGAGGTCAGTGACAAGAAAGCTAACAGACCAGCATAGTGTGATGTTCTAATTATTTAAGCTTGCCAATAAATTAACATCTTCTCCTATTATGAAGTATGTACTACATGATTACAACTTGCATGATGATGTATGTTGATTCTGCTGGGACAAGAGGCTCAACTGCCAGATGTACTTCCAGGCACTCTGTTGGGTAAATGGTTTACAGAAAGTACCAATTCTCAGACCCTTGCTCCATACATCCCTTCCAATCAGCAGACACTGTATCTTCTTCAAGAATTTAGCAGCTGAGCTGTATCTATTCTGTAACTGCCATGGTCAAAGTACTTTGACAATATGCCTACCTATCTTTGTGATCACGACTAAGAAACTTGGACCATTGTAATGGTTCAGTAAGCATCTGCTAAATGAATGAATAAGTGCATGTTTTTTATTCTTGTTATAAGAATTTGATCCTTACAGATTATTTTCAGTAGTGACTATAGTCATTCAATATTTACCAATAGTTTATAGTGTCAATGTTTAGAAGCAAAGGTTCAGGTAGAATTAATATAATAACTTCAAAGAATTAATATACTCTGAGAGTTAAGGAAGAAACACTAGTTATGAATCCCAAGACCTACTTTGGAGTTGCAGGAATAGTCATTGTAATTAACATTTATTGCATACTTTTAGTATGTTAGACCCTTAATACAAACTACTGTGTTCATTTAATTCTTATTATGAAAACTACACGGAAGGCTCAACAGGGGTGCCTAGCCTTCCACCATGCTGTAGTATTGTGTTTTTTCCTTTGGAATACTGTACGACCTTGTTTACCATCCCTTTTCCACCTGAGGAAGTGAGTTTACAGCTAGATCTCACCCATGGATGGGAACATGAGTGATATGAGTCACTTCTAATCCAAGGATAGAAGATAGCAGCTTGAGTGTTTTCTCCTCACATTCTTTTCCCCATCTACTATCTGAAAGCATAGATAGTATAGTGATCTAAACATGAAATCTCCCCATAGCCTCATGGATTTGTGATTCAGTCTCATACTTAGTACAAGCTTGTGGAGCCTTTGGGAGGTAGAGCCTTGCTGGAGAAAGTGTGTTGCCACTAGGGAACCTTGAGGTTTATTAATTCAGCTTACTGCATGTTCAGAGCTAGGTCACTCTTGCTGATGTGACAAAATGTGATGTCCAGCCTCTGCTCTGTCATGATGAAGCTTCCCCACAAAAGTATAAGCTGAAATAAACCATTTCCTCCCATAAGCTATCTTTTAAAATTTTTATTCATTTGCAAGCAAAGAGAGATAGAAGAGGTAAAAAAGAACAGGTATGCCAGGGCCTCCAGCCACTGAAAATAGACTCCAGATACACTTTGGGCATCTGGTTCCATGTGGGTACTGAGGAATTAAACTTTGGTCATTAGGTTTTGCAGGAAAGTGCCTTAACCACTGAACAATCTCTTCAGCCCCCCATAAGCTGTTTTATTGTTGAGTGTTTTATTCTAGTAACAAGAAGATAACTGCAACAGATGGGGCCCTAGGAAAGGGCAAAGACATATGATGAAAGTTCTCATTGTCATATGCATTTCACAGAGAGGAAAACTGAGGTTATCACTACTAAGTACCTGAATTAGGAAAGGGACAAATTGGAATTTGATTAAGCACTTGACTCATCACATCTTTGTAACTATTAAGTGCACACTGGCCATGTAAACTCAAGTTGCTTCATTCTCAATTTCTGCTGTCATGAATAGAGATACTGAAATTGTTTTATTGGCAACTAATGAGCCAAACACATCAAAAAAAAAAAAAAAAAAAAAGGCCAGAAAAAGTACACAGCACAAAATAGCTCAACATCAGATTGTGTGTGCATGCATGTGAGCAAGCATTTGGAACTTTGTCAAGGCTGTTTTTAATAAATGGTCCATGGATGAGGCCTGAGGACCACCTCATCATTCAAGAATTTCTGTTTAGTGGCATTTGCTGGATAGGAGCTGACCTGTGATGTGAGTTATGCCTTCTATCTAAGGAGACTGCAATGGATATAATTTGCTGTCTTGCTTCTAAGCAACCCTGAATGAGGAGAGGTCAGGAAACTCCTGGAGCAGTTTCATGGTGACTCTGCTACTGGCCTAAAGGAAATTGTGCCCTTTCCTTGTGAGGGGAAGGGAAGGCAGTCAGGCTGAGGCTACAAGGCTGATGGGTAGCAACTCCCCTGAGCTTCAGGTCAGCACAGTGAAGGTCACACTTCAAGGGCAAGATTGCTCAAATTTTGTCTGCTGACTAAAACCATGTTTAGCTAATAAGGGCACAGAGGACTGAGCCAGAATAGTAAGGACTGAACCTGCAATCTATTCTTTGGATTGCAGGGCCCATAGGCTATAATAATTTCTGTGTTTTGTTTCTGTAAAATGGGGATGACACTGGCTCTGACTGCCTTCTGGGAATTACTTTGAGGACACGGTTCAGTTATAATTATGGACATGATCTATGGACACTGCATAGTTAAACACGCATAAATCTTTGTTTTTGGTGACATCATTGCGATTTAGTTGCATTTACTACTGACAGAAATGTTCAGATCCTCAAAGGAAAAATAAAACACCAGTTAAACATGTTCTTTTTACAATTAGAAAGAAATGTGTGCACACCAGTCTCAAATGCCTGTTTCTCCTGATTCTTTTCAGTGTGAAGCACAGGCCCATGTTTGATGTACACATTTCTCTGTGAAATTAACTAGAAAGTATAAGAAATATAGGAAATTAATTATTTTCACTATTAATTTAACACTTAACACTCATACTCAGAATGTTGGGTTCTGGGGATACAATAGTGGAATGAGAGACAACTTGACCTTGCACCCATATTGCTCATAAGAATGTGGGAAACAGACACCTGAGTAGCTATCACACAGTAAGCAGTAGGTGTGATAATAGAATGAACTCCAAGGCAATATGGCACCGTGGACAAGGGGTATTTATATTCTGAGGGGTGGACCTAAGGGTCAGGGACAGTTTCCTGCTGCAGTGTGTTTTGAATTTTAAATAGTGAGCAGGAGAAAGGTAAAACAGTTTGAGAAATATAAGGAAAGAATTATCTGCCAAGAAAAGAAAGATAAAGAAATAAGAAACAGTGTAGTGTATAGCAACATCATAAACAGCTTGGTGTTCTGGGGTATAATGGTAGGTGCACATGCATGCATGTGTGCATGCATGTGTGTATGTGTTCTGAGCTGGGTAGATGGATGAAGGGAACTTGTTAAGGAAATTTTTATTTTATTTTTTTTTATTAGTTATACACATACTCAGTGTGTAAACAGCCATGTTGGTACCATCGTCAGCCTCCTCCCTGCTCTCCACCCTCTGAAGGGACTTTCCTTGTTGGGGATTGTGGGATTTTGCATTGTGGGGGCAGCCATCAGTTATGGGGAAGAGGCAATGTCTCTGTGCATATTGTCCCAACTTGTGGCTCATGGGGATGGAGAGATGGCTCAGAGGTTGAGGAGCTTGCCTGAAAAGCCTAAGGACCAGGGTTCAATTCCCCAGAACCCAAGTAAAGCCAGATGTACAAGGTGGCGCCTGCATCTGGACTTTGTTTGCAGGGGCTAGAAGCCCTAGCACTCCCGTTTTCTCTCTCTTTTTCTCTATCTGCCTCTTTCTCTTTCTCATAAATAAATAAGTAAATTAAAAACAAAGAAAGGAGACATTGGTGGTGGCTGAGAATGGGATGCAGTTACTGGCAGCTGTGTTAGGAAAAATGCTATTGTAGTATCTTCTCTGAGATACAATGAGGATCTATGGTAGTTGGGATTGAGTTTAAAAGGGGTAGCAGAAGAAAGATCAATAGGTATACTGGGTGGAAAGAGAGTGGCCCAGGAAGAGGGAAAGGTTACAATTGAATTCCAGGTTTGTAGTTTGGGTAATGGCATTGATGTTTTTGCCACCAGCTGAAACAGAGAATGCTGGAAGCTGTTACAATGGAGATGGAGACAGTCATTTCAATATTCCCTTTACTGAGTGTGAAATCAGATGTGTGTCTCCAGGTGAGATGGCAGCAGGTGTATGAGAGCCAGATGGTACTCAGTTCTTAGGAGGCTGGACCCTCATCTCTACTCACTGTCAGACCTTCCTTGATGTGCATAGGTGGGTTGGGCACAGCCAGAGGTAGGTAAGTAGTAACTAAATGGAGACTCTTTATTGTCTGCAGCCCACACTGTCCTTGCTCACTGTGACAGCTGTATTCAAGATCTAGTTTCCTCCCAAATTCTCCACCCATGTATAATTCCAGCTAGTGTTCCTCAGGCCCTCCTGAGTGGCATGTGAAAATCCAAATGCGAGATTCTGCATCTTGTTCAGGGAAGGAACCCTTCACAGGAGGGATGGACTTGGGGGCATTGCATTATGTGTTTCTATTCTGCCTTCAGTTAGGTAGGTAGGTTTACTTCATAGGCTTCTCTGTTCTTAACATGCATGAGCTTGGAGTCATTGCTATTCAAATTGCTTTCAAGTTTTGACCATCTAGTAACTGTGCTACTGTTTCATGATGCTAATTTTTAACTGTGGAATTGGCATATATGAAGCCATAGTCTTGTCTGTCTTAAGAAAAAAGCAAAGGTGCAAAATCTTCTAAATGACAGAGTTCTTGGAAACTGGTCATAAATCTGCATGCAGCACTCATTTGCTACCTGGATTTCCATTAACCCAGGGCTCTATTAACCAGCCCTGCACACACAGTGTAATCTCTGAGTGGGGCTCTAAGTTTATGCCCTCAGCATGTTGATGATTGATATTCAGCATGGTTGCCTTGAAGCAATGTGGGAATCCAAAGTCATTAAAGGCAGAGGAAATTATGTCCAGCCCAGTTTCAAAGGTGAACTGTATTGCTTTCACATGATTTGGAAGTCATTAATCTGTGTGGGGTATATATCAGGACTCCCTGACCTCTTTGTGAAAAGAATTTTTTAATTTCCGTGAGACAGATATTCTGATTAGCCAGAACTTCCCTTTCCTCTGAATATATTAGATAAGAGGTTCCATATTTACCTGCAGAATACAGGGATATATTCAGCTTAATTTTATGCTCATTGGATGTCAAGCATAGGGAAGATGAATCCAATATTTGAGAAACAAGTAGGAAGTGCTTTAGATTAAAAGTCAGGAGACTAGTTAAGGTCATATTTTTGTCATTAATGAGCTATGTGACCTTGAAAAATCACTTGATGCTCAGGGCTTCAGTTTCACCATCTTTCAAATAAGAGGGTCATGGCAGATGGTCTTCACAGAGCTCATAGTTTTAAATGGACATAAACATCTGTCTTCCAAGGGCTTCACTATACAGCTTTGACTATGTGCTCTCCTCTAGTCAATCTAAGTGTTAGCTCCAATTTATAACTAGGAAAATTTGGAGAGAATAGAGTAGTATTAATGTCAGAGCCAGAGTTTTAAATCCAGGATTTGATTTTCAGGCCTGCTGCTCTTCTCTATCTGTGTTATCCTGCACTGTTAGGAGCACAGCACAGGCTATTAATGTCGTGGTGGATTGAGGACTCGAGCAAGAGAGGCTCTGCCTGTCATTGTCTCAAGAGAGTGATGTATGTGTCAGTGTCTTTTTGGTTTAAGAAATGTACTGGACTGCTTCTTCGTGGCTTTTGATTGTTGCTTTCAATCTTTTCTTGGATCAGATCATGTCTCTTGGCAGTTGTGATACTGTAATATGAGGATCAGATCTGTCTGCCTGTCTCAATGGCTGGCAATTTATCTCTGGGTATTTTTAGGTGCCTCAGATAAAGGTTATATAAATATAATGAAAGAATGAATTTATTTCTGACACTTTGTGCCATTTGTATAAAAAATGAAAACCTCTTTTAAAATATTACTTTAAAGCCATCTTTCTCCAAACATGTTCTGTAGATAAAACTCTGTATTTCAAGACCATAAGAAAACATTTTAGTGGCCAAATGAATTTTAGAGCTGTTTATTAGCAGAGTGAAAATTCTCAGAACCTTTAACACAATTAAGTTCATTGTGAATTTAAAGGAGAAAGAATATGTTCCCCGTCCCCAACCACAGTTAGAAAATTTTCCTGCATGTGGTCTCCCTGTCCCAACACCAGGATGCTACTGGGCTGGTTCTCTACTGAACTGATTTTATAAACAGTGTTCTAAAGTACTCTGTGCCAAAATGCAGAGTAGTTGCCACTTATTAGACACCTATTGTATGCTAATTTACTTAAGAATGATATTTTACTTTTTTGAACTCTATGGGATGACCTTTTTATACATATGTATATGGCATTGTAGTTACCTCCCTGCTGCTAGGACAAATCTCCTGATGAGAAGTGGCATAAGGAAGGAAGGGTTTTATTTTGCTTTACAGTCTCAGGGTAGATCACAGCATGACAGAGAAAAGGTTGGGTCACATCTTTCCACAGCAGCTGGCAGAAAGGAGCAAGAGAGTTCTAGCTCTAGCACGGAGACATGTTGTGTCAGAGCCCATGTTTCCATGCCAGAGCTTGCCTGAATTACCTAAAGAGGGATATATAATGAACTCTTTTAACTGGGAATGGTGTGCATGCATATAACCGCAGAAGTCAGGAGACTGAGGTAGAAGAATCATGAGTTTGAGGACAACTGAAACTATATAGAGAACTCCAGGATAGTCTGGGCAATATAATGAGATCCTCTCTCACCAAAAACAAACAAACAAACAAACAAACAAAAAACACCACCTCAATACAAAACAAAAACCTCAAAACAACACCTCTACCGACAACAACAAACAACAAATGTATTGTAGATGTCTAGTAGCAACAAAAAGGACCAGTCAGATTTACAAACTGAAATATACACCTAGCAATTTGAATTAAAGAAGATACTGGATGAGATTCCAATGTAGAATATACCCATATTTTGTCATGGAGAAACCCCACAAGCACCAACCAAATTACCACAAAAATACAGGGCTGAAGAGGTGGCTGTGGCTAAAAGTGCTTGCTTTCCAAGCCTGATGACCCAGGTTCATTTCCCCAGTGCCCATAAAAAGGCAGATGCACAAAGTGATGCATGTATCCAGAGTTTGTTTGTGGTGGAAGGAAGCCCTGGTGTGCCTACACTCACTCTCTTTCTGTCTGCCTCTTTCTCTCAAATAAGTAAATAAAAATTTATTTTTAAAGTATAACCCCCCAAAAACCCAACAATTAAACTTCCTGATTCCCCAAATATAAAACATTGTAGAGGGCTGGAGAGATGGCTTAGTGGTTAAGGTGCTTAACTGTAAAGTCTAAGGACCCAGTTTTAACTACCCAGAACCCATATAAACCAGATGCACAAGGTAGCACATGTGTCTGGAGTTCATTTGCAGTGAATAAGGCCCTGATGTGCCAATTCTCTCTCTCTCTCTCTCATAAAAATTTTTTAAAAAATAAAAAATAATTAAAAACTTTATAGGATTTTCAGAAAAGGAGGTTGTCACTGTTGAAGTAAAATTTATAGGTGAAAACCCTTCACAGCACAAAATTTATTAAAAATAAGAAAGAATAATATATAAAATTACAGTCATCAGACTTGATTGGACATTTCAGAAGAGGAGAAATAAGACCAGTACACACTTTAAAAGGATCACAGGGATCTAGGGTGAATGGATACAATAGCCAATTTTTGAAATTGTGGGAGCATGAAGGGATTATGAACAAAAATAAATATCAATCCCAACCTCAGATTCTCAGGCATTAGATTTAAGAGAATAAGAAAAAGGGAAAGATAGGAGTCAAACAAGCCTTAAGAAAGGGAGAGAGCTGGAGAGATGGCTCAGCAATTAAGGCACTTGCCTGCAAAGCCTAAGGACACAAGTTTGATTTCCCAGTACCCATGTACAGCCCCAAGGCATGAGGTGGTACATGTATCTGGAGTTCATTTCTTGTGGCTAGAGGCCATGGTGCACCCATTCTGTCTCTATCTGCCTCTTTCTCCCTCTCACTCATAAATAGTAAATAAAATAGCCTTATAGGTTTTACTTTAACAAAAGAAGGTACATACTGAATTCTGTAGGAACAAGAAGAATAATAGAAACATAAAACTAAAAGCATATCAGCAAAAGTAAGACCCTGGGGTGGTGAAAGAAGAAATAGTATCATGTTATTAGGGTGCAACAAAGGGAAATAATAGAATATTTTGGTAAAGTGAATTATTGCTATCTTGGTTTTTCACATGAATAGAGGATGTTGTGATTATGAGAAAAGGGGGAAAAAAAAACTTTACTATAGCATGCAAGATAACAGGGCTTCCAAATTAAGAATGAGAAAATAGGGCCAAGATGGCGACCACCTAACTGCCACACATGCCCGGGAAAGAAAGGCAAGATATTAAAGGTTTACTGGGTCTTTTAGGGGAGAGAAATCTCCAATACATTGCCAGTGGGAGGGCACAGAGGGGAAAAAACAGGGAATCATTGATTCCCTTGCATGCGGGTAGCCCACCCCTCCCCCCAAGCAGCTGCCTTACCCACAGTCCCAGCTTCAGGAAACTCCCACACTTACTGTAGGAAAAGGGTCCCAGGCCAACATAATTCCACCTGCCTCACTGCACAGGGGCGATCACCCTGCTACCCCTGCCCACGAGTGACCTTGGCCAGGCTATGCCTGCTGGCCCATTGGAGCTCAGGCTCCTTTGATCAATTTGCCTACTAAACAGTGCCGCAGTGCTGATCCCTGCTTGTGCAAGCTTAGCCTGCTCCGGCCACTGCACATTCACACAGAGCCCAGGCCCACTGCAACTCCAAACGCAAACTCAGACTGTCTCTGTCTGTTGCTTGCGCTAGCTCTGGTGCCATCCCCTCCCTGTCTGACGTGCTGCCTACTGCCATTGTCCTGTTTGGGTGAGCTCAGACTGCATCTGGGTCCCAGTGTTCCACCACACCAGAGTTTGGGCTGCTTCAGTGCTTGGTGCCTCAGTGTCCCTCCTAGCACCAGTGCAGGAAGCTTTGGCACATTACTGCATGAGAACTCAAGCAACTTTGGCACCCCGGCCAGCATTATCCACCTTGACCAAGTGAGAAGCATCCCAGGAACACAGGGGTGGTTCAAAATACAGAAATGTGTCAATGTAATTCAGCACATAACAAGGTTAAACACAAAAACCACATGATCATTTCAATAGATGCAGAAAAGGCCTTTGACAAGATACAACATCACTTCATGATCAAAACATTGGAGAGAATTGGCATGGTTGGTTCATATCTTAACATAATAAAGGCAATTTACAAAGATCCTAAGGCCCAAATAACACTTAATGGAGAGAGACTGGAGGAACTCCCATTAAGATCAGGAACAAGACAGGGTTGTCCACTCTCACCTCTGCTCTTCAATTTAGTATTGGAAGTCCTAGCTCAAGCAATAAGACAGGAGAAGGAAATAAAAGGGATACAAATTGGAAAGGAAGAAGTTAAGTTAGCTCCATCCACCTAAAGACACTGGAAAAGCAAGAAAAATCCAACCCAAAGAGGTCCAGAAGGAAAGAAATAATTAAAATCAGAGCAGAAATTTATGAATTGGAAATATAGCAGGGATCAAATCAAATCTCACAGTCATCACCCTAAATACTAATGGCCTTAATTCACCTATCAAGAGACACAAGCTAACAGGATGGATCAAAAAATTAGACTCCTCAATCTGTTGCCTTCAAGAAACCCACCTCACTACTAAAGACAGACACCTCCTCAGGGTGAAAGGGTGGAAAACAATATTCCAAGCAAATGGGAATAAGAAACAAGCAGGCATAGCTATATTAATATCAGATAAAATAGACTTCAAACCAAAAATAATCAAAAAAGACAAAGAAGGCCACTTCCTACTTATCAAGGGAACGATCCATCAAGAGGATATTACAATCATAAATCTGTATGCACCAAACACAGGGGCACCACAGTTCATAAAACAAAACCTACTTGACAATAAAACAAAAATAACCACCAACACCATCATAGCTGGAGACTTCAATACACCATTATCAGTAATAGACAGATCATCCAAACAGAAACTCAACAGGGAAGTAAGAGAGCTCAACAAAACGATAGATCACTTAGACCTAACGGACATCTACAGAACTTCCCATCCCAAATCCATAGACTACACATTCTTCTCAGCAGCTCATGGAACATTCTCTAAAATAGACCATACACTGGGTCACAAAGACTGCCTCCACATATTTAGGAAGATTGACATAATTCCCTGCATGATATCAGATCACAATGATATATTGCTAGAAATCAACAACAAAAGACCCACCAAGAATCCCAATGGCACCTGGAAACTGAACAGCACATTTTCAAACAATAAATGGATAGTGGATGAAATAAAAAATGAAATTGCAAAATTTCTGGAATTGACTGACAATGAGAACACATTGCACCAAAACTTATGGGACACAATGAAAGCAGTCCTAAGGGAAAATTCATGGCACTCAATGCCTCCATAAAAGACAGAAAGGTCCCAAATCAATAACCTAACCATCCACCTAAAGGCACTGGAAAAACAAGAAAAATCCAACCCAAAGAGCTCCAGAAGGAAAGAAATAATGAAAATCAGAGCAGAAGTCAATGAATTGAAAACCAAGGAAACAATTAAGACAATTGAAAAACAAAGAGCTGGTTCTTTGAAAAAATAAACAACATTGACAAACCCCTGGCCAATCTGATCAAGCAAAAAAAGGTGAAGCTTCAAATTAACAAAATTCAAAATGAAAAAGGAGAGATCACAACAGACATAAGTGAAATTGGGAGAATCATCAGGACTTATTTCAAAAACCTCTACTCCACATAACTGGATAATGTGGAGGAGATGGATAAATTCCTGGATGCATATCATCTACCAAAGCTAAACACAGAGCAGATTAATGACCTCAATCAACCCATCACACTCATGGAGATTGAAAAAGTAACAAAAAACCCCCAAAAAAGAAGAGTCCAGGACCAGATGGCTTCTCAGCTGAATTCGATCAAACCTTCATGGAAGAACTCAAACCAATCTTCCTCAAACTGTGCCACACAATTGGTGAACAGGGAAAGCTACCCAACTCCTTTTATGAAGCTAGCATCACCCTAATTCCAAAACCAGGCAGAGATGCCACAAGAAAAGAAAACTACCGGCCTATTTCCCTGATGAATTTAGATGCAAAGATCCTAAACAAAATCCTTGCAAACCGAATCCAACAACACATCAAAAGCATTATCCACCTTGTCCAAGTGGGATTCATCCCAGGAACACAGGGGTGGTTCAACATTCGGAAATATGTCAATATAATACACCACATAAACAAGGTTAAACATAAAAACCACATGATCATTTCGATAGATTCAGAAAAGGCCTTTGACAAGATACAACATCACTTCATGATCAAAACATTGGCAAGAATTGGCATGGTTGGTTCATATCTTAACATAATAAAGGCAATTTACAAAGCTCATGAGGCCCAAATAATAAGTAATGGAGAGAGACTGGAGGAATTCCCATTAAGATCCGAAACAAGACAGGGTTGTTCACTCTCACCTCTGCTCTTCAATATAGTACTGGAAGTCCTAGCTCAGGCAATAAGACAGGAGAAGGAAATAAAAGGGATACAATTTTGAAAGGAAGAAGTTAAGTTAGCTTTATTCGCTGATGACATGATTGTATATGTAAGAGACACGAGAGACTCCATCCCAAAATCCTGAAGGTGATTAACTCCTATAGCAAAGTAGCAGGGTACAAAATCAATGCACAAAAATCAGTAGGGTTTCTATATGCAAATGAGAAAGATACAGAGAAAGAAATAAGGGACATGATCCCATTTTCAATAGCAACAAAAAATTAAAATACCTTGGAATAATGTTAACCAAGGATGTAAAATATCTATACAATGAAAACATAAAATCACTCAAAACAGAAATAGAGGAGGACTTGAGAAAATGGAAAGGCCACCCATGCTCCTGGATAGGCAGAATTAACATTGTGAAGATGGCAATCCTACCAAAGGTGGTATACAGATTTAATGCCATTACAATTAAAATCCCAATGTGTTCTTCACAGAGATTGCAAAAAGGACCTCAAATTTCACATGGAAAGGCAGAAGGCCTCACATATCCAAACATATCCTCAGCAAAAGAAATACCTCTGTAGGCATCACCATACCTAATCTAAAGCTATATTACAAAGCCATAGTAATAAAAACAGCATGGTACTGGCATAAAAACAGGAGTATAGACCAATGGAATAGACTTGAGGACCTGGACTTTGGGTCATGCAACTATAGCTACTTGATATTTCACAAAGGCCCTAACAATATAGACTGGAAAAAAGACAGCAGCTTCAATAAATGGTGCTGGAAAAATTGGATAACCATATACAGGAAATTGAAACTTGATCTACACATTTTGCCATGCACTACACTCAAGTCCAAATGGATCAAAGACCTCAATGTAAGACCAGAAACTCGACTACTACTGGAAGAAAATATAGGAAGTACTTTCCATGATATAGGAATGGAAAAAGACTTCCTGAACAAAACCCCAGTAGCTCAGGATCTGAAACAGTCACTCAACCAATGGGATCACATGAAGCTGAAGAGTTTCTTTACAGACAAGCATACAATAACCAAAGCCAATAGATTACCCACAGAATGGGAGAAAATATTTGCTGGTTATCCAACTGACAGAGGCCTAATCTCTAGAATCTACAAACAACTCAAAATGTAAAGAGTAAAAAGTCAAACACCCCACTCACAAAATGGGGCAAAGAGCTCAACAGGCAGTTCACAGAGTAAGAAATACAAATGGCAAACACACACTTAAGAAAATGTTCATCATCCCTAATCATCAGGGAAATGCAAATTAAAACAACAATGAGATTCCACCTTACCCCAGTAAGGATAGCAAACATCAAAAAATCAAATGAAAATAAATGCTGGCAAGGATGTGGAGAACTAGGGACACTCATCCACTGTTGGTGGGAATGTAAGATGGTAAAACCACTTTGGAAAGCAATATGGAGACTCCTGAAAAAGCTAACTATAGAGATAGCAACAGACCCACTTATTCCCTTACTTGGCATCTACTCTAAAACCTTCAAACCACAGGCCAGAGAGATTTGCTCAACGATGTTTGTAGTGGCTCAATTCGTAATAGCTAAGAGCTGGAATCAACCTAGATGTCCATCACTAGAAGAATGGATAACTAAGATGTGGTATATCTACACAATGGAATTCTATACAGCAGTAAGAAAAGATGACACAATGAAAGTTGAGGAAAAATGGTTGAACCTGGAACAGCTCATTCTCAGTGAACTTACCCAACCATAGAAAAAAAGTTGCCACATAGTCTTACTCATCTACAGCACCTAACCTGAATCTACTCATGATGCCTTACATACCCAGCAAGGTTCTCGTGGACTAGACAACAGGATGGGTGGGGAGGGTGGAGAGGGGAAGGGGGGTGGGAAACACAAATCTAGACCCAAACGGCAATGGTACCTATAAAATTCTACATCCTAAAAGGCAGACCAAATGTTTGCACCTTCACCAGGCCCTTAGAGGGAACACCTGAACCACAAGACACTGGAGAGGGTATGATGAAGACTGACCTTAATCTTCTACAGCCAATATCTCTCCCCCCTCTGTCTCTCTTCTCTCTATCTCTTTTATATTAGTTATCTTTTTCTTCCTTTTCTTAGTGGGCAGTGACCTGTAACTCCCAGTACCAGCATGTGGCTATCATCCACAATGAGCTTTTGATCAGAGAGACCTACAAGGTTTCCTAAAAGAAAGACAGATTTCTGTCAGAGTACTTGATGACCCAGCAAAGGTTATTGGTAAGACCCTACTGCTGAAGACACCTTATGCGGTTGACACATAAAATGGAATGGCATGGCTGAAAGCTGGAAGAGAGTCAGTCCCCAGACAGCCAGCACGTCTAGTGCCAGAAGGTGCTACATGGGCGACTGGGGGAAAATGATCAATATCTGTCCAAGCAACTCACGGCCTAACCTACTTAGCAGCAAATAACCTGTCGTGATGCTCACACAAGTGCAATAGTGGCACACATCCCTTGTGGAAAACCAACTGCTCTTGATTTGGCTAACTGATCCCCTCAGTGGTATGGGACCCATAGCTGGAGCTGGGAAACAAGTCAGAACCATATCCAAACATAAGCTCGCTCTCCACTATCAAGCTACCACTAATTGTGGGGTACAAGAGGGCCTACACCTATTAAATTATGTATAAAAAATAAGGGTTATCTCATATGTCTGGTGCTAACTCCCTCTCCATTGGAGAATCTGCTTCTCTTTTTCAGATAGATGTTGATCCTAAGGAGAGAGCCACCCCATCATACCTCAAAAGGGCCCGGCTGAAACTAAGAACAATTGGCGAAAGAAGCAAGGGTGCTGTTTTCTTGGTGAACCATGTACCAGCACAGGGGTGAAGGAGATCAACACAGAGAAAAATCAACTCCTACCAAATCCGAGATCTAGAGACCCAGAGGCCCCCAACACCTCATCACTGAAGCAGACCAAAACTGAACCCAACATGGCTCAGGGAAATTTTGCAGAAGAGGGGTTGGAAAGAATGTCAAAACCACATGTTTCAACATGATATGCAGACATTTATCCTACCCATAACTGTGGACTGACTCCAGAATGCATGACCCATATACCTCAACAAGGAGGGGCCAGGGGGTGGGGGTAGGTAATGGATGAGCCTAATAATGGTACCAAATTGACTGTATTCACTGAGTACAAAACTAATTAATAAAAAGTGTGATGATAAAATAAAATAAAATAAAATGGCAAGATAATTAAAAGAAACTAGGAAAATACATTGAAAAATGGAATTAAATGACATTAAAATAAAACATAAATAAGAGATGATTCAGGATTTAATTGCTGAAAAACTCAATGTGACTGTGTTAAGGACAGTTATCAAACATTAATAAAGAGAAAGTAGTTATAGTCAAAGATGGAAACATGCTGAAAAGAAGCAGATGTGAATATTACATGTAATCTCCCAGAACCCATGTATGATTAGCGCACTTGCTGTGGGAACTGTTGGCTCTCTCCAGGACCTGCTTTCTGGTCCATACTATCATCCAGTAGATATTGTCTAATATGTGCTAGGGACAACTCCTGTCTCAAAACTGCTTAACAGATAAATATAACCCCTTGTCACTTGGTGTTATTTAGGGCAACTCCAAGATACCCTAGCTGCCAGGAGGGTCATAGTCAAGCTAAGCACTTGTGCCTCACACCGCCCTGCCTTCTCACAGGAGTTGGGTCCCCAGCATCTGCTGTGTCAGGGAGCATGTTTAATATAAGCCAAATCACGAAAGTGAAACTCCAGAGGACACATTTTCCTATGAAAAAATAAATTGCTGGGAAAAGATGATTATATTTTACTAGTCTCACATTTCTAAATAAGCTTTGCTGAAGTGTAATGTAGAAGGGAGAAAAATCACATCTATTTTAAGCTCATAGCTTATTAAGTTTTGACAGATATACCTGTGTAACGATCACTGTGACTCAGATAGGGAATATTTCTATTACTCCAAATGGACCCATTTTTCTGTTTTTCTGTAAAGTGTTGCTTTAGGTATTTTGTTTAATTTTGTCATTATTCAAAGTATAATTGAGAATTTAGTACCTCTACTTAAATTTCAAAATAGAAGCCCTCACTTTTGTTTAAACTTTGTAGAAAATAAAACAAAATTAATGATTATTTATAATGATACATAATACATAAAATGAGAATAAATATTTTCTGATGTTTACTTTGTTCAGCTATTAAAATTTTCTAGAAAACCTATAATAATTTGTTGGTTGTTTGCAGTGTGAGATAGAATGAATAAGTATGCCAGGGATTCTTGCCACTGCAAATAAAGTCCACAAACATGTGCCACTTTGTGCATCTGGCTTTACTTGGGTACTGGGGAATTGAACCAAGGTCATCAGTCTTTGCAAGAAAGCAATCTCTCCATCCCTAAAATATTTTATATACCAAGATAAGTGAGAAATATACATGAATACAAGATGAAAACATAATGTTGTTTTCATTGACGTATTAGTAACTAGACATGGAAATGAAAGACCATATACATATTTTGTAGTGACAACATGTATGCAAACTTAAGAATAAATTTGGCAAGAGAAAAAAAAATTGTGATCTTCTATGAACAAATCCAAACATCTTCTTGGTAGACTAAGAAAAGGGACACTCATTTTGTTTTAGCCTCTACATTAAGTACTTCACACTCATTAACTCACTGACTCTTCAAGAACCCCTGAAGATGATTATTTTTCCCATTTAATAGATGATATTTAGATCTAGACAGGTTAAGTTTTCTCAAGTTCACCCCACTTGCACACATAGAATGAGTGCTTGAACTAAAAAGTGAACACACAAAGGGCTTACATACCCTGTTCTTTCTTCACTGAGAAGACAATATGATAATATATTTCTAATATGCAAATATGAGCATACCACATTTCTACTTCTAGTTCCTTTGTCTGCTGCTCTTGTGATAAAGTCAAACAAGAGTGTTTGTGTCTCTAAAATATTTCTTGAATAACCCTTCTCCTTTTTTAACCATTAGTAGTACAAGTCCTCGATACTCTTTAGCTACTCATTCTCTTGTTCAACAGAAAGATTATCTTGGTGGGCTTCTAGGACACACTTAAAGGAGCAAGAGAGACCAGGGTGAGCTCAGTTGCATTGCTGTTTCAGAAGTAGAATAGGAATATGAGGCACGTTGTTTGGGATCTACTTAGGATAAAATGGCAATGTGTAAAGGGTACTTGGGTGTGAACATTGATGGAGTTGTTTCACTCCAGTATGACTTTGATGATTTGGCAAGGACATTCCAGACCTTTCCCATGCTGGAGAGAATAGGATAATTGATTGAAATTTATGCTAAAGTCCTTTGATTGGATTGATATGAATCCTTTAACAAATATTCTTTAGTTGTAAACACAAATACTACCTTTTAGTCCATCAACAGGTGTAAGATTTCTTTATTTGCTCTAGTGTGTATACTTTGAAAAGTTAAACAGAAAGATACAGCAGATGAGCAATGTACAAGTGTGAGAAATTGATTGGCTGTAATGATTAGGATCTGGAACAGATTCCCATGACATCAGTTGAAATAATACCTTACCACTGACCAGCTTAGTCTCTCTGTGTCTCACTTGCCTATTACCTAAGTGTGGATTACAGTCACACATGGGTGGAGTGTTTGAAAGATTTAATGGCTAGGGTAGTTTAAAATTAGGTGGCATTAAGTACACTTACATGTAATACGACTATCATACCATCCAACGTCTTCACTCTGCCACCTAAATACATTTGATGCCTTTCTGATTTTATAATATCTTAAGATGTTGTTTTCTGCCTCTCAGTTCTTTCCACAGTCCTGGAGACATGGAGTAACTTGGATTTTTTATTTTATTTTTTTCTTGAGGCAGGATCTGACTATAACCCAAGCTGTCATGGAACTCTGTAGCCCATGCTAGCCTCAAACTCAGAGCAATCCCACCTACTAAGATTATAGTACATGGCCCAGTAGTGTGGTATGGTGGTTTGAATAGATGGACCCCAATATATTCAGTTCTTTATTGTTTGTAGTTTGCATCTGCAGCCACCTGGCTGGAGGCAGTGTCACTGGGTGGGTCTTAAGGTGAGGTGGTGGGTTTCAGATTTCAATCTAAAGATATGCAAAGTATGCCTAGCTGGAGTTCCTGAAGTGTACTGTGTGGCTTTTGGCTTTTGGCTTTTGGCTTGTGCTTCTCTCTCTCTGCTTGGGCCTGTGAAGAAAGTCCAGCTTCTTCTGCCATTATGGAACTTCCCCTGGATCTGTAAGCTTCAATAAATCCCTTCCTGTGCCTGATCTGGAAGTTCATTTCAGCAAACCTGAATCTGTCTGCTACATGTGGTCTAATAACTTATTTACCTCATATATCATAGCTGAGAAGATATTTTTTCACACCTGTTTCCCAATACATAGCTTTGCCCAAATACATTCTTCCCATAGCAAATGCAAATAGCCCATTTGCAAAACAACAGACTACTCTAGACCTAAGGTTGTGTTCCTTCAAAGTTTTTTGAAGAAATTATTATAAAATGTTTTGTGTGATTTGTTTTACATTCTTTATCTTACCTCTTCTTTGTCTGGTTATCTCAAACATGACAGCATTCCCCAAATAGAGCCTCCTTTCTTCCTTCAAGTCTGCATCTCCTCTGGAGTATCATCATAAGTGATGAGGTTATTTATCTGTTCTGTTGCTTATGAAAGATACCTGTCATGATTAATTCCATCTCTTACAACACTTATTGGTATCGGAATTAACATGTGACCTAGTTTTGGTGACATTAAATCAAGTAGAGACTTCTAAGTAGGGACTATTCTTATTTTGGGGTCCATTTTGAAAACAATATCTTTATTCTGAGCAGTAGTGTAGATAGAAGCCTGAAGAAAAAAACCATGGACATTTATACTGAAAATTTGCTCCAGTGGTCTTCCTCCAGCTGGTCCCTACTTCCAAAAATAGAACAAGTAGCTGGAGAGCAAGTATTCAGTATGTGAGTTTGTGGAGGATATTGCATGTCCAAGTAGTAGCAACTGTATGATCCAGTTCCCTTGAATAAATATTTCAATACATTTATATGTGGTTTTGTTACTGTAGAGAACCTTCTAGAGTAGAGTTTTAAAGTCAAAGATTTCACTTGTGGCTAGAAGCATGTTGGTTTTGATCAACTTGGTTATAATTACAATCACGTAGGAGACTGGTTAAGCACACTTCTGTGTCTGTGATGGCATTTCAAGAAAGGATTAACTGAGTAGGGAAGCTGAGCCCTGAAGATGGGTGCACCATGCCATAGCCCAGTAGTCCAGATGGAAAAGCTAGCCCAGCATATGCATCACCTTATCTATTTCCTGAATGCCGTGATGCCAACTTATCTGATCTGTTATACCCTTTAGTCATGGTGGACAGATACCTTTGAAACCATGATCTTGAGTAATCCCTTCACCCTTTAGGTTGTTTCTGTCAGGTATTTGGGTCACAGTGATGAGGAAAGTATGAAGCATTTAAGTAGCTCTTATCTTTAGAATGTCAGAATTCTTCCTCTTGGCTTTTTTTATGTTTATTTATTCATCTGAGGGAGTGTGAGATCGAAAGAGGCAGAGAGACAGAAAGAGAGATAGAGAACGGGTGCACCAGGGCCTCCAGCCACTGAAAACAAATTCCAGATGCATGTGCCCCCTTGTACATCTGGCTATGTGGGTCCTGGGGAATTGAACTGAGGTCCTTAGGCTTTGCAGGCAAATGCCTTAACTACTAAGCCATCTCTCCAGCCCTTGGCTTTGTTTTTGGTACCATCAGTCATTGTTTTCCAGATTCCTTTGCCAAGCTCATTGCTTTACCTTTCATTCCCTCCCTTTTTCACTCACCTGCTCTGCCAATCAAACAGTGAAAACTGTTAATTCTGTTTCCAAAATACAACTCATGTCCTCTACAAATACTTCCTTGTCAAGACAAATCATTATCATTTTACAAAACTATTATTATAACCCAGGCTTGTTATGCTTGGCTCTTTCCTATTTATTAAACATGCTGCAATTGGGACATATTTGGAGACAGAATTGGAGAGTAAAAGAAGGAAGTGAAAACTGAAGGGTTCTCTTGCTTTAAAAGGAGAAAATGTCAGTTACTGAGCATTTTTCAACATTGGTAGTAGCTTGGAGCCAGGGCATGATCAAACCCCCATGGCATGTTTGAAAGAAAGTATACGCTGCCATGTCTCTAGAAAAAGTCAACCTAGGGAGTGGATCAGAGTGACTCCTGGTACTACCTCATGGTTTTCATCTATTATTCTCATGTCCTAAAAGTCCTAAGCACTACCAGTTAGCTTGGACTTTTCATCCTGTGAAGTCAGTAATGAATGAAATGAAAGACAACTTAAAGCAGCACACAGCAGAGGATACCCTGGAAGTCATGAGGAGAAAAGAGGGCTGAATTTTGGTCCTGGGGTAGAATATTTTGTATCTTTTCATTTGGGCCTTTTTGTTTTATGCTTTTAGAGTAAAGTGTCTCCTACTAAATTGGCAATTCTATATCCCAAAGCATGTTCCTATGATTTTCCTCTTCCAATATCTGGCATGTTTGAGGAGGGAGACGAGGACAGAAGAGTGTCTTTGTTATTCTCCTTCTTCTGAAAGTACCATCCAGACCCCAGTTAAGATGACGTCTTAAAATGTGGCCCAGGGTAGACTTGAGCTCAGTCTCCCTACCTCCTGAATGCTAGGGTTATAGGTGTGAGTTTCCAGGAAGATATAAACGAGGAAATCTGATATTCAGTGTTCAAAAATTTCATGGACTGAGTTCCATTGACAATAGTGCAGCATAGCCTTTCTATACTTAAAACGACTTTTGTTTCAGTCACCTTCTCATTTCTGGGACAAAACACCTAACCTCTTATAAGAGGAAAATATTTATTTCAGATTATAATTTTATCATGGCAGGGAAACCAAGGTAGAGCAGAGGCTGGGCATCACTTTTTTAATCACATTAGCTAGGAGTTAGCAGCAAGAGTAAGAATGCTCTGAGCACCCAGTGGGCAGGAGTAATAAAACTCAAGGCCTGTCCCCAAATGACATACCTCCTGTAGCAAGGCTTCTCCTCTCAAATTCCCACTAGCTGGAGACCAAGTATTCAAAACACATGAGGTTGGGGGGCATCATTTTACACTTAAATCCACTGTAAATGTTCTGTCTTGATGTCTGATAAATTTAAATTGTTTAGCTAGCATGCATATACTTCACTCAAGAGTATACGTAGGCAATAGTGAGTGTTAAGGATCAGTGAATCCCATATAAAATCATATATGATTACCTCTGTGAAATGCCACTGAATCAGGTAAAGTTGAACCAAATAAAGTTAATATTTAACTAAAACCTGTTAAATGAACTTAATAGTAACAAATATCAAGAGATGCAAGGGTAAATTTATATTTTCATTAAGAAATATAAGAGATATTTTTAAACTGTGTAGATGTTTTTCATGTATTACTTTGACAAAAATAAAACTTAATTGGAAAATAAAAAATATATAAGAGATATAGACTGGGAAAAATGTAGATGATTCAAAAATAATGTAGCTGCATAATTTACTAAGTTAAATTGTGTCTTTCCAATATCCTACTATCACTAGATTTAATCAATCAATTTTTTTTTTTTTTGCCATGGCAAAGTGGTTTTATCAGAGAAAGCCAGAATTATATAGAACTTGTATTTGGGTCTTTCTTGCCAAAGGCAGGCACAACATTGACAAAAGTGCTGCTTGTCTCAGCCTGTTTACTCTTATTTTTCTACTTCTCCTGTTTGCCCGTTTTAGGCATTTGACCCCTGACTTCTCCAGCTCAGGCAAGAGAACCATGGACTCAGCCTCCCCGAACATAGCCAACTACTTGCAGAGTGAACAGGGCCTCTGTTCAACATTGCCTCACATGGCCTCGTCCTTCAATGGCATGCTTTCCAGGAGCATGACTTGATTTTCTGAGGCAATGCCCTCCAGTGAGGCCACATGAGCCTCAAATATCATCTCCTGGACAGTCACTTCTAGGGCATGTAGTTTCTGGGCACAGACAAAGTTGCATGTTGGTGATTCATCCAGGGACCCAGCTGTGGCTGCTATGAAACTGTGGAACTAAGAAACAGGAAGAAGCTAGAGTGGTAACGGGGTGGGGGATGCATGTTCTTACCACCTGTTGTGTGTTATGTCACTCAGATTTATGTTTTATACCCTTAAAGGTTTAATATTTACAAAAGTTTTGAGGAACAAATTTTGAAATAGTTCTACAATTAGGGAGCATGGTGGAGTGACCACTTATGATAGAAAATTCCAATGTATGTTTAATGAGGAAATTTTTCTTGAGAGTTAGATTCTAGTACAGGTTGAGATAGAGACTACTGGAAGGTACACTGAGAGCTTGAGGGATACAAGGAAGCTATGAAATATGCTAGAGCCAGGTTCACTCCTCACCATTACCAAGGAGCTACATGGAAGTCAAGCCAGGGACAAGATGTCTTCCAGATGATACCTGGTTAGGACTAGCTCTCAAGCCTAAGTCTCAGCTCACAATTATAGTAACCTAGATCTTGAAATTCTTCCCTGGGCCTGTCCAGCTTGTCATTGGGTAATGCTTTCACTGAGAGATAGGATGTTGGTGACCTCTTCTGGGTGAGAGGTGAGATGTTTGGACCCTAATAAGGGACCAGACATCTGAAGTTGTGACTTTGCACATAGACAAAGGAGGCTATATATAATTCATCTGAACCTCATTTCCCCACCAAGCCAGGAAAGTGGTGGAACATACCAAATAGGTAGTTAATCAAGTGGGTATGAGAGACATAAAGAAAATCTGATCTGTGCTTCTAATGGGTATGTTGACTGTGTGTTGTGCCTGCAACCTGCATGTCCCCAGGTTAAATAACATAACTGCAGAGCCACTGTAGAGTCAGATGAGAGGTTGCAAGCCAGATCTGACCCTTTGGTAGTACACTTCTCTTTAGAGTTCATCTCCTTTATTAAACATGGATGACAGTTTGTAAAATTGTGGAATGTACAAAAGTGATGTCATAGAGTAGTAGAGAGTAGAGAGTAGAATGATGATAGCTAGAGCCTAGGGCAGATAGGGAGACAGGAGCTAGGGAGTTGGTGGGGGAAGGGTACAAGTTTCAGATAGACAAGATGAATAATTTTTAACATCTATTACACCTCAGGGTGACTGTTGTTAAAACAATGTAATTTTGGGGATCTGGAAAGATGGCTTAGCTATTAAGGTGCTTGTCTGCAAAGCCAAAGGACCTCAGCTCGATTCCCCAGGACCCATGTAAGCCAGAAGCACAAGGTGGTGCATGTATCTAGAGTTTGTTTGCCATGGCTGGAGGTCCTGGCAAGCCAATTCTCTGTCTCTCTGTCTCTTTCTCTCTCTGCCTCTTTCTCTCTCTCAAATAAATAACTAAAAGTAAATTTTAAAAAATGTAATTTTTATTCCAAGATGACCAAAAAAGTAAATTTCAAATATCTCACCACAAAAAAATAAATGAGGTGATAGATACATTAATTAACTTGGCTTAGTTAGTCCACATTGTTTGCATGTATCACATTATCACATTGGCTTAGTAAATGGACACAACTATGATTTTTCCAGTAACAATAATATTAATTTTAAAGCTAAAAACTCAATCTAAATCTATGCAATCACTCTGGGAACTATAATGTGATATATAAACACAAACTTTTAGTAACAGTTTCTTATCTATTACATGAGGATCAGAATAACATTTCACTTTAAAAATTGCTTCAAGGGTACTGGGGAAATGGCTTAGTGGTTATGGCATTTGCTGGCTAAGCCTAAGGACCCTGGTTCAATTCCCCAGGACTCACATAAGCCAGATGCACAAGGGGGCACATGTGTCTGGAGTTCGTATGCAGTGGATAGAGGCCCTGGTGTGCCCATTCTCTCTTTCTCTCTGTCTGTCTCTTTCTCGCCCATAAATAAATAAATAAAATATTTAGAAAAAGTTGCTTCAAAAGTTAAATGAGACAAGAAGTAAGGCATTGTACCCAGAAGAGCTCTGAATCACTTTTGAACAGCTGTATGGATATAATTAATTAATTAATTAATCTGTTGCTTTCAATGACAAGATAGTGCTTGCCTCCTTCCTCTCACTGCTTGCATCCTTCTAGTACCACAACTTAATAAGACCTTGCTCGTTCCATATGGGTGACAATAGAAACTCTCTGTTTTGCTGACGTAGATTAGACATAGTTTACAGGAGATATAGTTTACAGGAGATAAGTCCTTTCCTGGGATGGCTGAGTCTTACCTAAGTAAGAGTTCACATCTCTTCATAGGCATCTTGTCTTCTGCTGTTATTATATTTGAACATGAAGGCATCTCCCGGATGGTGATTTGTTTAACTATCATCTCTATCACTATAGTTCATTCATTTTTATAAAATTCACATGGAAGACTTGTAATGCAACTCTCATTTCAAATTGTGGCAAAGTTATATCAAATGCCTTTTTAGAGAAACCCACTAGTTTGCTTATATTTTAAGAGGCAGAAGCTTCAGGAATATGTCTGCATCCCTTGATGCTAATCATCCTTGGAGGAAATAACCACACCCACTATAAATAACACAAGGAATAAATAATGATCAAACCATCAAGGGACACCTTAACAATGCACCATGTTATACTATTTAATAGTTTATAAGAATTTTGGTTAAAACAATGCACCTCCATAGGAAAATATAAAGAATTACATTTTGTTCTGTAAAAATTCATATGTATCATTAAAGATTCTCATTGTTGGGGCTAGAGAGATGGTTTGGTGGGTAAATCTCTTGCCTGTAAAACCTAAGGATCCAGGTTCAATTTCCCAGTACCCATGTAAGCCACATACACAAGGTGGCACATGCATGTGGAGTTCATTTGCAGTGTTTGGAGGCCCTGACATGCTCATTCTCTCTCTATATCCCTCTTCCTCTCTCTGGCCCTACGTCCCTCTCTCTCTAAAATAAATAAATAAACTAATTTTTAAAAATCATCATTGTTGGGCTGGAGAGATGGCTTAGCAGTTAAGGTGCTTGCCTGTGAAGCCTAAGAACTCATGTTTAAATCTCCAGGTCCTACATAAGCTAGATACACAGTGATGTAAGTTTGCAATGTTGCACATGTGCACAAGGGGGTGCATGCATCTGGAGTTTGTTCACAGCAGCTGAAGGCCCTGGAATGCCCATTGTCTCTCTTTCTCTCTCTCTCTCTCTTCCTTCTCTCTCTCTCAAAATAAATAAAAGTATAAAAAATAAATTTTAGAAATCTTCATTGTTGACTTAATTTTCAGACAAAAATTTTGCATGCATAAAATAATTTGAACCTTCTTGTAGGATCCTGTTGCAGTCCGGTTCACATTGCTGGTAGAAATCACCCAACCAAGAGCAGATTCTGGGAAAAAGATTTATTTTGGCTTGCAGGCTCAAGGGGAAGCTCCACGATGGCAGGGGAAAACGATGGCATGAGCAGAGGGTGGACATCACCCCCTGGCCAACATAAGGTGGACAATAGCAACAGGAGAGTGTGCCAAACACTGGCATGGGGAAAATGGCTATACCACCCATAAGCCCGCCCCCAACAATACGCTCCCTCCAGGAGGCATTAATTCCCAAATATCCATCAGCTGGGAACCTAGCATTCAGAACACCTTAGTTTATGGGGGACACCTGAATCAAACCACCACATTCTGCCCCTGGCCCCCATAAACTGATAACCATACATGATATAAAATGCAATGCATTCATCTAACTTTAAAAGTCCCATAGTTTTTTATCAATTCCAATGATGTTCATACATCCACATAGTCCAAGATCTTTTAACTGAGCCATAATACCAAAAAATAACCTCAAAAATCCCATAATGGCACAGAATAAATATTCACACTGCAAAAGATGGCATTGTGCATAGCAAAGAAACATTCAACCAATACAAGATTTAAAACAACCAGGGCAAACATCAAACTCTGTAGCTTCAAGTCCAACAACTCTAGCCAGTGACAAATCTCCAAGTCTGATAATTCTAACCAGCAACAAGTCTCTAGCATTCCAATTCAGCCCCTCCAGCTAGGCTACTCATAGTTCTGGAAAATTTCATCATGCCAGCAGCTCTCCTTGGCAGCCATCTCGTGGTCCCGGCCTCTCCACTGGGTCTCCACTGCAAGCCACGGTTCATCCTCATGGCCCCATGGGGTCTCTATGCAGGCATCCAGCAAACCTGCTTCACACTGCCCATGGCCATTTTCAAAACACAAGTCCATGTTGCAAACTCAATGACCCTCTTTCTAGCATTTCTTATACTCCATAATACCAGGTAGGGTGCCAGTGTGTTAATCCAGGGGGGAGTAAAGCAGACTTTGAAGAACAGGACACTCCTTGAGCGCTCAGACCCCTTCAAAAGAGTTGACATTCTTCCTGTTGCCCCAGCGCAGGTCAGCTAGCCCAGTCTCAAAGGTTGTAATCTCTCAGTTGCAGCTGAACAGGCAACAGTTCACCCAAAGATATTTCTTTCTGTGCCATACCCCTCTGCTCACACAGAGTTCATTTCTACGCAAAGCAACCCTGCACATCTTCTCAGGACATATTTCTTACACAAATTGCTAGCCCAGTCCGAGCAAAACTCTTTCTCACCCTCATAAGCCAAACATCACAGTCCATAGTTCTTACTGCATTCAGGTCTTGCAGCTCACACCAGAAGAGTCCATCAAGCTGTACTTATGGCACTGCAAGGCATCTCTTAGGCCAAGGTTTCAAATCCTCCCACATTCCTCTTGAAAATCAGCTCCAAAAGGCCAAAGCCACACAGTCAGGTGTCTAGCAGCAATCCCACTCCTCAGTACCACTTTACTGTTGCAGTCTGGTTTGTATTGCTGGTAGAAATCACCCAACCAAGAGCAGCTTGTAGGGAAAAAGAGATTTATTTTGGCTTGCAGGCTCAAGGGGAAGCTCCACGATGGCAGGGGAAAACGATGGCATGAGCAGAGGGTGGACATCACCCCCTAGCCAACATAAGGTGGACAATAGCAACAGGAGAGTGTGCCAAACACTGGCATGAGGAAACTGGCTATACCAGTCATAAGCCCGCCCCCAACAATACGCTCCCTCCAGGAGGCATTAATTCCCAAATATCCATCAGCTGGGAACCTAGCATTCAGAACACCTTAGTTTATGGGGGACACCTGAATCAAACCACCACAGATCCCTATCAATATCTTTATTTTTACGTTGTTATTTTGTCTTTATGTACAGTGTTTCTAACATTTTTAACTCCTGCATATATTTTCAGGGTTTACATCCTTTATTGTCCTTTCTTATTTTTTTAATTTTTTGTTTATTTTTATTTATTTGAGAACCACAGACAGAGAAAGAGGCAGATAGAGAGAGAGAGAGAGAGAGAAAATGGGAGAGGCAGGGCCTCCAACAACTGCAAACGAACTCTCCAAATGCATATGCCCCCTTGTGCCTCTGGCTAATGGGGGTCCTGTGGAATTGAGCCTCAAACTGAGGTCCTTAGTCTTCACAGGCAAGTGCTTAACCGCTAAGCCATCTCTCCAGCCCGTCCTATCTTATTTTATGTAATAATTTGTTTTAACTTACCCTGTGATAGGCCATGTGTACTGATACTATTCATCTGGATATAAAAATGTGAGCTTCTTTTATTCCTTGGTGATTTCTCCATGTGCAATATGTTTACAAGAGTCATTTTTCCCCTCACTGGATGAGCATCTGAATTCCCGTGTAGATTCTAATATTTGTGTGTCTATGTGTCTATGGTGGGTACTGAGCATAGGAGCTAATGGCATATCCTATCAGCCAGCAAGGAGAGCACCTGGGTGGGGGATTCTACTATGGAGAAAGAAGCTAGATGGCCAGTTTTGCCATTGTCTTTTAGGAAAGAAAGATACACTGCCCAAGCTCCCTGTTTGAGACCACATTATGTTTCTAAAATATTTGAAATCTCTGGCATAAATATAAGCACATTTTTGTGTAACATGCACTGGTTTGTGCCTTCATCTTATTCCTCTAGATAGGCTATAAGCTCCTTGTGGAGAAAATGTTATTTGTGTTCTTTGTTACATACTCAAGAACATTTAGCATCTAATGTGCTGATTTATTGATTTCTGTAAATAAGGCATGACTTGGCTATAAGACTTGGCTCAGGATTTGACTTGCATTTTATTGCTCTGCACATCTCACTTCATTAGTGTGTTCCAGACCTCATCAGCTGGACCACTCTCTGTCAGCACCCTGTGGAATCTTTAACTGTTCTGCATCCAACTGCTAGCCTTTTCATCTCTGACATTCCTGCCACTGAAGCCCTTGGAGAAAAGCCACGTCATGCTACAGATCATGACCTCTGTATCTTCAGCTGGGCTTGGACACTGCTGGGCACCTCTTGTTTAGTACTTAACCTCAGTGCTTCATCCCATTCCCCATGGTATCTCTTCTCTTTGCACTTCTTCCTGAGGTATTTTCCCTATCTTCTCCCTCTGTCTGAGGGTAGGTTACATAGGAAGGACAGAGCTTTGGGAATGTGCCCTACCTAACTGTGCCTTCTCTGTCACCAGAAACTCTCACCCTTACTGTCTCCTTGTTTGAAAAACACTCGCTCCTCTTCTCTTGCCTTGTCTCTTACTGAAAGCCAAGTCCCTCATTGTGTCTTTTATCCTTTTGTCTCTTACAGGCTTGGGCTCCATTAGGTAGTCAATGTATGGCCTGATTCATTCACTCTTCACCACTGACTGTTTGTCTTCAGCATAAATTGAGATACTGATAGTTCACACCCCCCAATCAATCAGAGATACTTGGTACCTATAAATAATTGTCCTTCTTTCTCTTTTTCTTTTTTTTTTCGAGGTAGGGTTTCACTTTAGCTCAGGATCTCCTGGAATTCACTATGTAGTCTCAGGGTAGCCTTAAACTCTCTGCGATCCTCCTACCTCTGCCTCCCGAGTGCTGAGATAAAAGGCGTATGCCACCACGCCTGGCTCCTTATTTCTCTTTCTGCAAGATTATATAAGTTTTAACTGAGGAAAGAAGAAAGATGTGCAATACCAAGATGAGCTATGATAGAACTAATTGACTAAGTGACTTTCAAACAATGAACAAAAAAAGTACCAGCAGAAAGGAAGAGTGTGTCCATAGGATTCCTTTACAAATTCCATATCCTCTTCCTTTATTCTGATGCTAGGGGCCTGGTGGACTTCACACCCCAAACAGAAAGTAAACCATCTCATTTTAGTACTTATGATGGTTACATACTTAAATGATAAATTTGGGGGGGTTATTTTTTATTTTTTAATTAATTAATTTTTTTATTAATTAGTTTTGTACTCAGTGAATACAGTCAAGTTGGTACCTTTGTTAGGCTAGTCCATGTCCTATCCCCCTCCCACTGGCCCCTCCTTGTTGAAGTATATGGGTCATGCATTGTGGAGTTAGCCCACAGTCATGGGTAGGAGAAATGTCTCTGCGTATCATGACCCAACATGTGGCTCTGACATTTTTCCACCCACTCTTCCAAAAAATTTCCCTGAGCCATGTTGGGTTCATTTTTGGTCTGCTCCAGTGATGAGGTATTGGGGGCCTCTGTGTCTCTGGATATCTGATTTGGTAGGAGTTGATTTTTCTCTGTGTAGATCTCCTTCACCCTTGTGCTGGTACCTGGTTCACCAAGAATACAGCACCCTTGCTTATTTTGCCAATTTTTCTTAGTTTCAGCTGGGGCCCTTTTGAGGTATGATGGGGTGGCTCTCTCCTTAGGATCTGCATCTATCTGAAAAAGAGAAGCAGATTCTCCAATGGAGAGTAAAGTTAGCACCAGACAAATGGGATAACCCTTATTTTTTTTTATAGAGAATTTAATAGGTATAGGCCCTCTTGTAGCCCACGATTGGTGGTAGCTTGATACTGGAGAGTGGGCTCATGTTTAGATATGGTTCTGACTTGTTTCCCAGCTCCAGCCATGGGTCCCGTTCCACTGAACGGATCAGTTAGTCGAATCAAGAGCAGTTGGTTCCCCACCATGGCTGTGTGCCACTACTGCACTTGTGTGGGCATCACAACAAGTTATTTGCTCCAAAGTAGGTTAGACCATGAGTTGCTTGGACAGATATTGGTCATTTTCCCCCAGTCGCCCATGTAGCACCTTCTGGCACCAGTATACTGAGGTAAATAAAAAGGGTTATTAAAATTATTTTCACCAGTTTCTTTCTAGTCTTTCAATGTGGGTATGAGAAAATTTGACATAACTGTGTAGTTCACAGTGGGGTTTGCCTTCTCCTGATCCACTGGTCTAGACGGTGAGAAAGGCATGCTGTATTTGTATGCACTTACTCTTCTGAGTTTTCAGGCTCATTTGCACAAGAATGTTTCAGTCATATAGTGCTGTAGTCATCTCCACGTTGCTGACCAGACACAGTTTATCAGAAAAAGGGATCTTTTAAATCTTACAGGTCTAGGGGAAGTTCCATCATGGTGGAAAAGGCTGATCCCCTTTCACAGATCCAACCAGAGAGAAACCACCAACAGCCAGCACCATAAGCAAGCACAAAACCAGCAGCAAAACAGCAGGGGCCCTGGCAGAGCTCAGACCTCTCTGCATGCCTTTGGCCTGGAATTCAGATCCACCCCCAGTACTATCTCCTCCAGCTAGGCAGCTAGAGGCAAGCTTTAATAAAACACCTGAATATTTTGGATGTTATACATTCAAAGTGCCACATATAAGATGGAAAATGAGCCTGAAGCTCCTTTGCTGCCTCAGAAGACTCTGTGGCAAAGGTAGGGTTTAAGAGGCAGAGGCCAAGCGGAAACCAGGGGCCAGGAAGGGCAGCACATGGAGCAAAGTAGTCCTTGCAGGTTTGACCAGAGTGCCATGAAGGCCACAAGGACCATCTTTCAGGATTTGAGACTATGCAGGCAGGTTACCCAAGTACCACACAACTGGGAACTTCCTGACCTTTGGAACAGTACTTGGTGAATGGAAGTAAAGGTAAATGGAATAAACCACATACTTTTATCTCTCTAGTATAAAGATGTGTGGAGTTGAGAAAGTGGATATGGTCTCAGGACAATGAATCTCTGTTTGAGAATCTGCTGACTCAAAACCCACTGGCTAGTTTGGTTTTGGTATTTAAAAGCCACATTTAAAGCACAATGGTTTTGACATTGATCATTTATTCACTCCCACTTCTGAGTCCAATGAAAAGTTTTTCTGACCCTGGCCTTGTCAGATTTCCGCTGTGCCAGTTGGTATCTGTGTGGTTATTTGGCACTTGAATGCATGATTCATAATCAGGCATGCTGTTAGCCAGGAAGGGGGTTATGGGGACATGTGTCTTACATTCACAGACTGGTCTGGTCTTGGATCTCCACAGGTAATCACAGGGCTTCAAACACACCCACTAAGGAACAGCCACGTCATGGTTGCTAAACTTCCACTGGTGAGTCATATGAATAGGAGGCAATTTCACAGGCTATGGCTGGGAGTGCTGCTAACAGACTCAGGAAGAATTCATGGCCATAGCCCTTCTCTGTCCTCAGGTCTCTATATTCCATTCCTACCCACATGACTTTGCCTTCTGAATCCCTACAAGAGATGGCCTTGCTTCTTCGGCTTCCAGCAGTGCATAATGAAGTGGCTTCTGTATGGTTATATAAGGAAGCTCTTGGCATTTTCTTCTTTTTTTTTTTTTTTTTACTGTTTAGATAATTATTTAGCAACTATTTATTCTTCAATCCTTGTCTGTAAATTTGATCAGTAGTTTTCAAAAATTTTGACCTCAGGGTGTCTTTGGTTCTTTTAAAAATGATTGAGAATCTTCATAAACTTGTCTTTGTGAAATTTTATATATGTTAGCATATATTTAAAACAATTTAAAACAAGAAGTATTTTTAATGAATTATGAAATAATTACATGTAAAAATGTTTTATATGAAAAATAATGTTATTTTTTCAAAATAGAAAAAGTGAGGAGGATATTTTGTGAAGCTCTTTTGTGCCTTAATTGAAATCATATGAACCCTAAGGTCTACCTCCACATTCAATCCATTTCAATAAGTTATTTTGTGGTTGAAGTGAAGAATTCTGACCTCACACAGAGAAGTTGGAAGAAAAAAAGAACATTTTAAATCCTTCCCTGATCCTCCATCAAACTCCACTGCAGGAGAGGCTAAGACTAACAACAACTCATTTTCTTAGTTTCTCAGTATGGCTTTCAGGACATTTATATTTATATTTTTATTTATTTACCTGAGAGAGGGGGAAATAGAGAGAGAATGGGTTCTTGAGGGCCTCCAGCCACTGCAAACAAATTCCAAATACATGTACCACCTTGTATATCTGGCTTATGTGGTTCCTGGGGAATTGAACCTGGGTCCTTTGGCTTTGCAAGCAAGTGTCTTATCCACTAAGCCGTCTCTCCAGCTCCTGAGGATAATTTTGACACAGAGTGTTCACTTTGAAACCATGGGGTAGAGGGTGCCTCCTGGATCGCTAGCTTGCTTGACCAATGGAGTGGGTAAGCGGAAGACCTCAATGGCACAATATGGTGTGATTCTTGAAACCCTAAGAGGTACCATGACAAGAGATCTTGACTACCAGTTTGACTCAAGGACAGTGTGAAAATGCAGAGAGATCTTAATCCAGGTATCAGACTGGAGCCTGGATTTCTGACTTCAGTTTAGCCTCCTCACTTTTCCATTGGACTAAAAACTTATGAGTAGGAAATAAAAGTTACTGGGGTGACTTTTAAGGCAATATTGTGATCATAGTTGACTAATACATTGGACACTCACAACAATAAAAAAAAAAAAAAAACAGATGAATCAAAGGGTAGAGAAGAGACTGGGTCTTCTCTTCATCCTATGCCCAGAGGTCATCCTCGGTGCACAGGAGAAACTATTCCATCATACCAGTGATGATCTTAATGCCTTTAAGCCATCTGTTTCCAGGATTTTTTTTTTTTTTGGTAACCTGTTTTGTTTCTTCCCTTTCTCCCTTCCTTTTTTCATTCTTTCTTCTGTTATCTTCTTTCATTATTCAAGCCTTAAATTCTGCCAGGCTCTAAAAACACACAACAAATAAGCTCCATCTTCTTGCTTAAAGGGGAAAATGGATACAAATCAACAATTCATTCACATGTAAGAAGTATTGTAATAGAAGTTTTTTTTATAGAAAGTGTTCTATAGAAGGTAGTAAAAGGTCATATCTGAGATTACTCTTGATGGTCACAGATTATTCATGCCAGGCTTTCTGTACAGGGCTCAAATTGAACAAGGATGTAACCCCTACCCTTGCTCTTAGCTATTTGGTGGTCTGGTAGATCTGAATTTACCTCACTCCTTCTTATCTCAGGCTTTTTCAAATGTGTTATTCTCTCTGCTGGAAATCTTTTCTATTCTTTTCTATCCAGCCACTGACTTTGGGTCCTTTGCTGAGGGAGGACTTGTCTGCATCCAAGAGTAGGTTAGATGCCCCTCTTCAGCTACCTTCATAGCACTTGAGCTGTCTCTTCCTGTAACATTTATTTAACTTGAATTACTAAGATTTGTTTCGCCTGCTAGGCAAATAGTCCTGATGAAATCTGTCTGGATTATTGCTGTATGTCCTACAGCTAGCATGGTATAGAATACATAGAATGGACTCAGTAAACTGTAACTGAATTGAATAGACTCAGAGCAACTCAAGCTGTATAATATGTGTGGGATAATAGGTAAAGCATGGGAGTTAGACACCCTTAGGCTCATTAGGTAGTACATAAGCAATCAATTCACCTCCTAGACTCTTGAAAAAAATATTCAAATGGACAACCAAACTAATCTCTGAACTTGGAAAAAATATCCAAATCCCATTTAGGTCTCCACTCCAGAAGCACTTTATACTGCTGAGAACTCTTCACCAGCCAGAGAATTGCACTCATGAGCAGCTGGCCTTGCTTGCAGTTCATGACGCAAGCAAAATTTGGTGATAATATTTCCTGGAATTGATGCATTATCTGCAGGCGCAGGGCCCTGTCTTATTCACAGAAAGATAGATCGTGGCAGTGCCTTGTTGCTTCTGGGCTGTGGAGCGCAAAGCAAGGTCCTGGCTGCTCTGATGTTAAGTCTTCCTTTTCCTGGGAAGCAGCTGCTTTTGTGCTCTGGCCTCGTCATGGCAGTTGTTTTTCTCTTCGTTAGTATCAAACAATAAAAACATTAAAACTCCCTAGCAATTGGCCTTTTTAATATTTCAATTATTTCTTATTGAGACATAATATTTATACCTTCTTAGAGGATACATTATGATAATCTGATACTGTGCCAGAGTCAAATCAGAGTAATGAACATTTCTATCTCTTCAAATATTAATCAAATTTATGTGTAGAAAATTTTATACTCTATTTTTTGGGTCATTTTGAAATATATCATGGATTACTTTAACCACGTTGACCATATTATGCTATAGAAAACCAGAAGTAATTCCTCTACCCTGTATTTTGGGCCTTATTCACCTCCTGATCCTCCCCCTGCCCTTTCCACTCTCTAGTGGTTACTGTTCTATTTGCTTGCTCTACAAGTTGATTTATTCTTTTCTACAAATAAATGAGAATCTACCTTGATTAGAAAAGATTACTCAAAATGTAAAGTAATATCTTGCACTTCAAATTTTAATAACCTTAAGGGTCAGCATGACCAAATCAACTTCTATATGACTGGGGTATGTGGTGGATCATGTTAACCACTGTCATGCTCCTGAGTAACTAGCTTTACCTCTACAAAGAATGGGGTTGGGCAAATCACTACCATTTTTGCATAGTTCTCCAAGAACAGTTTTTACATCTTTAAATGGTTGAAAATAAATCAAAAGAATAGTTTTACTTGATGAATAAAAATTAGAAGAAAGTCACACTATGGAATCCATTAATAAAGGTTGGTTTGTGTTCCACTAGCAATCTCATATTGCTGCTTTCATACGGCAACTGTAGATCAGAATAGTAGGGATGGGTAAAGTTTAGCCTGACAAACCCACCATATGTACTTCCTTACTCTGAGTTAAAAAGTAAAGCCTGCTTACCCCTGCACTAGAGGTATTTGTAGTGTTTAAGGAACCCAGCCTTAGGTGACTAGAGATTTGCTTAAGGACTTGTCTCATGTCTCTAGTAGTTATAATTCACCAGTGCCCTCAGTAAAGATGTGTAGCTGAAAATGTCCCTTTTGTTAACCTATCCTCCCTCCTTCAATTATTTACAACCCAAAGAAAATAGCTGACCATGTAGGGGTCATATGATGATTTAAGAATGTAGTCCAATGCACAGATCTGCTACTTGCAAGTGTAAGGAGGTCTTTTTCTAACAGGGCTCTTGGATACTCACAGCAAACCCTAGTAGTTCTTTCTTCTTTTCTTCAATGGACTCACATCATTAAGTAAAGTATTTTGTTCATGTGACCTCCATGCACCTTCAGTAGGTCTCACTGCCCTCTGTTGGCCTCTTCTGCCTTGTTCTTGCCTTTGCATATTCCTCCTTTCCTCCACTCTATGCATACCCTCTCTTTCCTTTCCTCAAGCACACCTACACTTGCAATTATAAATGTCTGTCTTCTCTTCATTGTCTAGACAGTGGGTTTATCAGGGTCATGTTTTTTATATCTCTGTAGAAAAAGCATCTTGCAAGGGCTGGCCACATGGTAGAAGCACTGAAATGTCCAAAAATTCAACCAAATCTATCATGTTTCTCACATAGTTACATGTTTGAGTGGGTCCATGGTGTTGTAAGGGAAATAAAAAACATTAATTCACAGATTAGGCATGATGTATGTAGCTTTCTTCTGGGTATTGATAGTGTTTGAAGATCTGAGGAAAAATCATGATCTATATTTAAATAATAATAGTTAATTATAGCATAGACCATAAGAAGTTTAAAGGTATTCATGGACTACAAACAAGTTGACCCACTTGTTGCCATTTGAACTCTGCCTCTGGTCTCTGGAGAATAGAAGCTCATTCTCACTTACACTTGAAAATCTTTGGGTGGGGTTATGGGTTGATACTAGTTACTGTGGGCTTAGACAGTCAGAGCATGCCAATTGGTCTGTGCAGGAGGCAGATGAGGGAAGAGAGTAGTGCTGAATAGCACAACTGGATCCAGTTAGTACCACAAATGTACCATTTGCTTTGTCTGAGAACTTCAGGCACCCATGTGGACCTGTGGCACAAAGGGTCCTTTAAGAGCTTGCTCAGAGCTATAGACTTTTCAGGAAGTTGTACTGTGTACCATCTGGGGTACAGAAGAAAAGTCACTTCAACTTAATGTTTATTATAATCTTTGCTAACCCCTGAGGGAAAATAATCTCAATTGATTGGAGATTATGTCTTGGTAATGACTGAGGTCTTGGCAAAACAGATGCTATGGTTTAAAGATGTGTGGTGTCTTCTAAAAGGTCCATGTGGGGAAGGCTTTGTGTCTAGAGTATCACTCTTGGAAGAAGTTGGGTGCTTTAGGAGGTGGATCTTTAGGCAAGACCACAAGATCATTTCTCAAAAGAAATTTTGAGAATTTAGCCTCTCACTGATGTAGTTTCTTCTACCACATTCCCCTGTCATGAACTTCCACCATCATTAGAAGCCCAAAGCAATGGATCACTGGATCTTGAATTGTATCTTAAGAACTGAGTCAAAATAAACCCTTTCTCTTCATAAGCGAGTTGCTTCAAGTATTCTGGTTAAGAGATGGGAAGCTGACTAGTACATGTGGAAAAGGGTGTTTAGCAGGGCATGTGATTTGGATTGTGATCCTTATTGACACTGCCCTTACTTTCATCTCTTCTTCAGCAAATTTTCTAGCAGGTTACCCACACAGTCTCTTACTCCTGTCTACCCTATTTCAGCTAAATACATCATTCCTTTCTTGTTTTCTCATTTCCTCTGTACCTCCCTTCTTGAACTGAATTGCTAGAATCTGGGATAGGTAGCTATAATCTTTATCTACTTTTCTGTTGGCTTTGGAAGGCATTTCAGATCATACAGCATACACAACACTCACATAAAATTCCATGGTGCTGGTGGATCTCAGATTATTAAACTCTGCCCAAGTTGGAAGTCTGAAGAAGGGTTGAGTCACTGTTCTCCTATTGTTAGGGTGAATGGACATAAAAAGAAAGGACAGAAAGAACCAAGAAGTCCACTTCTCTTGTTTAGGTTTCCAACAAAGGGAAGGGAACAGAGTGACTGGGGTGACAGGGTATAGATTGACCATCACCAGCAGCAGGCAGTAGCTGACAACCAGTCATAGGCACATGCCTCCTGTACTGTGTAATCCACAGCTCTGGCTCTGTTTATAGGAACACTGAGTGCTAGTCATTGCTTGGAAGAGGGAGATCAGGAAAAAGAATTAGACTTGGAATTGTGTGTGATTAGGTAAACTGCACAGACAAGGTCAAGGTAAAGGAAGATGAAGCTCTGTTAAGTGTCTTTCTTGGGCTGGGAATCTCTTGATATGAGCCAATGGAGCATTCAAGGTGCAAAGAGGAATCTGTCCTGTACTCAGATGCAAGATAGTATTTGGGTTTTTCAGCTTTTTGTTGAAGGATTCATGACTGTCTGTTCTCCACAGGGATCCTGTTTGACAGCAACACTCTGCTTACCTATACCTCCTTCATTCCCATTCTGCAAGCTGTCCAGGCTAATTGTCCCTTTGTGTCCCTGGATGTTGCTATTGAACAACTTTGTAGAATAAAGCATTCTGTAATTATGAAAATGTTTCTGTTCCAGATTTTAATGAAGTAGTCCACATTCTCATGCGGCTTTTGAGGACTAGGAGAGCAGAACAACTGGACTTTTAACTTTATTCAATTTCAGGTAATCTAAATTTTAACAGCCATGGGTGGCTATTTGTTAACACTTTGGACAGTGTGGTTTTAGACTTTTGTATCATCTAGGTGCAAACCAAAGTTCCATATACCACAGTTATTGCACCATTTGGTATTGGAAAATTATTAGTAATAATTGGCTTCATTCCAGACTAAAGAATCAGATTCTACATTTTAAGATTATCTGGGGGGACAGGATAGGAATTAAAATTTGGGAAGTTGTGTTTGAAATGACACAGGAAAGCACATGGATAGCCATGTTGTGCTGCAATAGAAAATGAGCCAAAATCCTATTGATTGAAAATAAACATGTTTTATTTTTCACTAATGTTTCTTGCCCATCGCAGGTCAGAGTGAGCTTTGTTATGCCTCATTATCCCTCTGGGTTCCAGGCTAATGAATCAGCACTTTTTGTGTCATTCTTTGTCACTATGGCAGAAAGAAAAAAAGACAGTGTGGTGAAGCTTCTTATTTCTATTCACATTTCAATGGTTTAGATGAAGTCTGATGACCATACCTAAATCTGAGAGTGGGAACATACAATCCCATCATATACCAAAGAGATTGAGAAACAGAATATTTAGTAAAGTTATTTGATAAGAAGCACTAATGACTGTCCCAAACAACAAGCATACTTAGAGCTGCCTCTTTTTAAATGGCTAGTGCTCAAAGCAGCATTTCAAGTTTGGGCTTGTAATAGTCTTCTAATTGGTCCCTCTATCATCCCTTCCTCCTTCACAACACCACCACAGTAATACATTAATCCTCTTAAGGCATAGCTCAGCGTATGCCATTTCTCTGCTTTAAAATCCTTCAATGACACCTCATTGCCCACTAAATTAAGTATACTCTCTTTAGCATGACACAGTGGAAAAGAATGCTGTCAGTATATCTGTATGACTTCAGATAGCATTATTTAAAATCTCTAGCTCTTGGCTTTATAATCATGAATTTGGATATTAAAATACTTAAAATAAAAATATTTTCTGAATCTTAAATGGAATAATGCCATTAATTTGAAAGCAGTACCATGCCCCTGAATTCTTTGACCATACAAAATGTGTTTCTATGGTAATATTTACCAAAAGATATGGAAATGACCTGTCACATGTCTGTTTGAATTCTTCAGGAGTATGACCTGTCTTTGACTTTGCCACTACCAAGCCTAGCACAAGACTATGTGTGTAGAACATTATTATTAAATGTTATTTCAACTACACACCACTGATTAAGCATTTAAGCTGATCCTAGCGAGGCCAAATAAAATGTATATGCTGTGTTATAATCAAGACATCCTAATGTACAACTCCTGTTTTTCTGCCTTTGTTCATGGTATCTGTTTTTGATGTAAAAATTTGCTCTCCAGTGACTAAGCCTGGAAAGCACTTATACACACTCAAAATGGTACTTCTTCTACCCATCTTATACTTCAACTATTTAAAAGAATCATTGACATCATATGAACATTCATAGTGTTCAGGGAAAGTGATCAGTATACTTCTAGAGAACTGTGGATCAGAGTTTCTTCTGGGCAGACAGGGGATCAAGAGAATGTTCCAGAATGGTAAAAGAGATATTCCCAGCAGATGGCAGAAGCATAGCACATGTGGAGAAGTTGTCATAGGAAAGACTGAGAGACAGACAGGTGCTAGAGAAGACTGGTCTCATTGGCTGTGTTGAGGAATTTCAGTTTGCTCTGAGCCAGTGGGGATAGGAGAGTTGTAAGCAGGGAAATGACATGATCATATCTGGAATGGAGAAGATCAGCTCTTTGAAGATGAAAGAATTACTTAATCTTAACATGGTGACTCATTCTTATAAAGTCAACAATTGGGAGGCTGAGGATTTCAAGTTCAAGAATCCACTTGGGCTACACAACAAAACTCTGTCTTAAAAAATTCCAAACCTATAAACAAAACAAACAAACAAGAGATACTGATTATAGATTTCTAATTGTCTATGTTGAGCCGATTAGCATTCTCTCTGTTTTTAGATCATCTTGACTTTCCTAATGCTTCTTATTTTATTTGTTTATTCAATTCATTTATTTACCTACTTGTATTCTGAAGATGAGAAAATTTTCCAGTTTTTTTTCTTAGGATTGCTTTTCAAACAAGTATTACCTACTCATACCCTCATTCATCTATGATTTAGAAATTGTATTTGGCTACTTATAACAGAGACTTTTCTCTCAAGGGTGGCTTAAAAAATAAGGGATTGTCATGTCAGTCTGGAGATAGTTTTATGCTCATGGTCATAAACATAAGCACACATACGTCACAGCATTGTCTAGAAGATGACAAAAAATAATGCCTGTAACTGAAGATTGTATCAGTTGAGGTTTCTGTGCTCAAATGTTCTGTGTACTGTACTTGTGACATAAGGCATGAAACAAGCCAGGGTGAATGTGGAAAGGCGTAGCCAGTGCAAAGGTGTACCTTCACTCCATGTACTTGCTAACATTTGGAAATACAATTAGATCTGTCCACTCTGAAAAAAACCCTGGAAAAATGGGAATACAGGGGAGGAGGAAGGGAACACAGGATGTCAAAATGTTGAAAACAGTAAAACTATTAAAAAAAAAAAAGCAGAACACATTTGCTCATATTTGGACCTCCTTGTATGACCTTTTAGCTTTATAGAAGCACAATGCTACTATTTTTAATGGGCACTGGAAGCTATCCTTACTGAAGTATTCCTATTTCTTTGCTTCTGATAATGGTTTTCTCTTTTACCAATTCTGAGCCTATCATAGTTCACCATCTAAGGGCACATAGTTGACTTATATAAGGCTAATCATAATCATTATAGACGATGAGGGAAGTAGGCTGTTTTCTTGAAAAGCTAAAACACTTGCATTGCTCACTGGGTCTTATGTTTGGAGAACCAACCGTGGTAGAACTGAGCTGTAAAGGGAGAGCATGAAATCAAAAGACATAGGTGAGCAGAGATAAGTGAGATTGAGTCCTGGCAGCACTGTGAACATTTGCCCATGTACCCATGGCTGCGAGTAATGAAAATGTTTCTCCTAGCAATCATAGCTAGTGAATTCTTTTTTGGTTTGTGTATTAGTCACTTTCTCATTGTCATGACAGGAAGCAACTAAAGGAAGGAAAATGTTTATTCTGGTTTATGCCTTTTAAGGGAATATATTCCATCATGATGGGGAAGGTCTAATAACAGGAATGGGAGGCTAGATAGTCACATTGCATCCAGAGTCATGAAAAACCTGTAGGGATATTTCATATTCAAACAACAATAGCTTGCATATGTTAACCAAACCAAAGAAAGCAATCCCAGGTAGAGTGATAATTTGAGAATGAAGATGTCAAATGTGGAGTTTGTTTCAATAATACACAACCAGAAGGGCTGCAACCAATATGCAGTAGTCATATGCAAAATGGCAGTTGTCATATTAATAGAAGTGAAATTTGATTATCTATCGAGATTTTTAGAAATAAGGCAAAGCTAAAACTTTTGGTTGCGAAAAGGGTGTTCTTGACTGCAGTTCTTTTTGAAGAGTTAAATTTATGAAACATGGCATTTGACATCATATGAGGATAAACACAAAATGAGACTTCTTAAATTAATAGAAATTAGTTTTTCATATCTTCTCTCTAGCCCATCATCTCTTCATAAAGTCTTCTCAGAAAATTTTCCATTGTATGAACAGTTGAATATTTATTTTCCTAGAACAGAAACCAAAAGCACAGGTCAGGAGGAAAAGATTCAGTAGGCGCTGCCATTATCTGTCTGGGATAAGTACCAATTTGATGAGAAAATGAAAAATAATGCCTTAGAGCACTTTGTGAGATGCCTTACATGATGTGTGTGACTAAATAGGTATGTTTGTCTTTTGCTAAATATAACTTAATAGCACTCAAAGCCAAACTATGAAGGGAAAATTAGAAGATATAGAATAATATGTAGAATTTATAGATGGGAAAATATACAGTAAAACATACTCAAGAGTTGAAATGCCTTCTATTTAGTATAAGAGAGTTTTCTCTAGACTCAGGAACTTAACGACTAAAATGCATTGCATACTACTCTGAGTAATTGAGGAGACACTGGTTATTTTCAAGCAAGGATCAACTGTACTAGAGGATGACTGTGGGGTCTGAATATCAGATGCATAGATGAACAATGTGAATAGAATCTGGGAAGGAGATGGAACTTAAGAAATTACATCATGTTAACAAATGAAATGCAACTAACATTCCACTATTACCTCCAATGCCTCCTCATGCTGATACTCGTTGTCTTCCTCACCTTTCAAAACAACCACTATCCCCATCCTGAATTCTAAAACCACATGAGTTTGCTTGTTTTTAAGCCTTATAAAAAGGAAATTATGTGCTATAATTTACTTGTGTTAATCCTTTTTTGTCACTTTGTTCATTTTTGATAAATGGTATATATGTTTTCATCCAAGTCTTTGTGTATGCATGTTTTAATACAAAAATGCCTATTTTTAAAATAAGAAATGTATGGTTAAAGAAAATTAAATAAAATATCATGTGAGTTTTAAAAAATTATTTCTTTTTTATTTTTATTTTTTAAATTCTTTTTATTAGATATGGACATACCTACTATGTAAACAACACATGTTGGTACCATCATTTCCCTCATCACTGCCACTTTTCTGAAGAGGTCTTCTAGAACCACTGGGGATGCAGGTCAACCCCATGGGGATTGTGGGTCATGCATTGTGGGGGCAGCAGACAGTTATGGGGGAGAGGCAACATCTCTGTGCATAATGTTACAACTTGTGGCTCTAACAGTCTTTCCGCCCCCTCTTCCGCAAAAGTTGCTGAGCCATGTTGGGTGTGTTTTAAGTCTACTTCAGTGATGGGCTCTTAGGAGCCTCTGGATCTCTGGTTTGGTAGGTGTTGAGGGTCCTCAGTGTCCATCTCCTTCACCCGTGTGTAGATATCAGGTTCACCAAGAAAGTAGCACTCTTGCTTATTTCCCCAATTACTCTGTTGTTTCAGCTGGGGCTGGGTTGTTTATCTACTCTAGTACCACTCCCATCTGAAAATAGAAGCAGAATTTATAATAGAGCATGAAGTCAGCACCAGTTAAATGGGATAACTTACTAATTTAGAGAGAATTTAAAGGGTATAGAACCTCTTATAGCTCGATTCATGGGAGCTTGACACTGGAGAGCAAAATCCTTATCTGGATATGATTCTGACTTGTTTCCCAGTTCCAGATATGGTTTCCCTTCCACGGAGCAGATCCATTAGCCAATCCAAGAGCATTTGGTTTCCCACCATGGTTGTGTGCCACTACTGCACTTGTGTATGCATCATGTCAGGTTGTTTGCTTCTGAGTACTTCAGACATTATGTTGCTCAAACAGATGTTGTCCACTTTACCCCAGTAGTTCATGTAGTGCCTTCCATCACTAAATGGGCTATTTCTGGGGAGTGGCTCTCTTTCAGATTCCAACCAGGTCTCTCCATGGTCCTGGCATATGGTATCTTCACCACATTAATCTCTGGTGGGTAATCATGTGCTCTGACAGAAGTCTATCTTGTTTGTTTTGGGAGACCTTGTAGGTATCTCCAATCAACAGCTTGTTGTGGATGTTAACCGTGTCTTTGCTGCTGCGCCCACACTGTCCTACTGACTGGAGCCTTATGTGAGTTTTATGGGTTTGTTTTATAAATAATATTTCTCTTTATGCACTGTACTTGACATCAATTGAGAGACTCTGGAGCCAGGTAGATAGTCCATTAGTTACTTTATTGTTGTGACCAAAATACCTGACAAAAAGCAACCTATGGGAGGTAGGATTTATTTTGTTTCATGGCTTGAGAAGTAGTATCTACCATGGTAGGAAAGGCTTAGTGGAGCTCATGGTGGGTGAACATGCTTATGGAATTTCCAACATCTTGTCAAACTTGGAACAGAGGGACGGGATGCCAGTGCTTAGCCTGCTTTCTCCATTTTTCTTTTTTATTCAGTCCAGGATCCCAGCTTGTGGGATGGTGACACTCACAACCAAGGTGAGTCTTCCATCCATCTCAGTTAATCTTCTCTGGAAACACCCCCAAAGATACATCCAAATCTGTGTCTCTTATTCATTAGAAGTTGATGCTAAAAATAAATGAAAAATTTTTTAAAAAGTATAGTGTTGTTTTCTTCTTAAAGGTAAAATTGGGGGCTGGATTTGATGAGGTAAGACTGTAAAATCTCAGTGGAAGGAGGATGAGAGAAGGTGACAAAAGAAGGTAATGGGGGGATTATGATCAAAATGCATTATGCATATTTATGAAAAGTATTAATAAAACAGTTAAAATCGAAAGTGAACCCATTTTGTGTCTATAGAGATACAGTACTATAATCTTTATAGTATTAGAATAATGTAGGTGTGTGGTATGTACATGTATTACGTATGGTAAACAGGTTATAACCATGAAGAAAAAAATTCATCAGTGGAATAAAACACGCATGCAAAAATCTTTACCCACCTAGTGGTAGAAAGAATAGTAAGAGTATAAAAAAGCAAATAAAATGGTTGTAAATGCCAATACAAAGTGCAGAAATGATTTGAAGGATCTCAAGTGCCTAACTATGAGTAGGTACATTAAGCCTTCAATAGACAGAGTATTAGATGAATAGAAAAACACACTTCAGCTATAAGCATGCTGAAGGACTTCATAAACAAAATACACAGAGAAGCTTAAAACAAAGAGACAGGAAAAGATGCTAAATTGTATTAACATCATATGAAATAGATTTAAGCTATTACTAGAAAAAGAAAAAAATATATGTGAAAACAGACCCCCTAAGAACACATAACATTCACAATATACTTGTACCTCACAGCATTCCCTTGGGAAATACAATATAAAAATGCATCAAAGTGTAAGGAAGTTTGGACAAGACAAAAATTTCGCTGAGAAACTAAACATTACACTATCAGATACTTAGAAAATAAACTGAAAACTGAAGTAAGAATGAAGACTTAAAGAATGCAAGTGCACATGCTAATTCTAATGGAGATCATAGAATTCTGAAACAAAATATTACCTTTGGTTTAAGCATATGAGGCTTAGCTTTACAAGGATCATATTAGGACACAAAAGAAGTCTCACTAACTTTCAAAAAATCTGTATAATAAATTTCATTTTCTTTAACTAAAAGGCTATTAAGATAGAAATCAATAATATGATACTAAAAATGGGCTAGAGAGATTGCTTAGAGGTTAAGGCATTTGCCTGCAAAGCCAAAGGACCCTAATTCAATTCGCCAGTATCCATGTAAGCCCCATGCACAAGGTGGCACCTGTGTCTGGAGCTTGTTTGCAGTGGCTAGAGGCCCTGGCGTGCCCATTTTTCCTCCCCCCTGTCTTTCTCTCTGCCTCTTGAACAAAGAAAAACAGATACTAAAATAATCATTTATATTAAGCAAAATAACAATATATTTAAAACTGATTAATGTAAATAAAAATAAAATGAAAAGGACTGGGGAGATTGCTTAGTGGCTAAGGTACTTGCCTGTGAAGACTAAGGACCTAGGATCAATTCTCTAGAACCCACGAAAGCCAGAAACATAAGGTGGCACATGTGCCTGGAGTTCATTTGCAGTGGCTAGAGGCCCTGGGATGACTAGTCTCTCTCTCTTTCTCGTAAATAAATAAATAAAAATAAAAATAATTGATTCATGTATTAGAGAGTAAATCAGTATGATAAAATATTCAAAGAATGATCTAACAATGGGTATTTAGTTTCATTTCTTATCAAAAAATTGAACAGGGCTATAATAAAAACAACAAGACAGTCTTTCCCCCTTTCAAGAAAAGTTTTTTAAAATGTATCTGTTACCTTCTCATTGCCAGGACAAAATCCCTGACAAAAAGTCAGGTAGGGGCTGAATGGGAAGACATGGTGGAAGGAGTCTGAAGCAGGTGCATAGTGAAGAAGCAGTGAGTGTCCAGATGAATGCTCCTTAGCCAGCTCTGCCTTAAAAAAAATTTTTTTTTGTTTATTTTTATTTATTTATTTGAGAGTGACAGTAAGAGAGAGAAAGAGGGAGGGAGAGAGAGAGAGAGAGAGAGAGAATGGGCACGCCAGGGCCTCCAGCCACTGCAAACGAACTCCGGACGTGTGCACCCCCTTGTGCATCTGGCTAACGTGGGTCCTGGGGAATCGAGCCTTGAACCAGAGCCCTTAGGCTTCACAGGCAAGCTCTTAACCACTAAGCAATCTCCCCAGCCCCACCTCTGCCTTTTTAATGCAGTCCAGGATCTGGCCCTCAGTTAAGATGGCTCTTCCCACTTGATTAGCCTTATCACTGGTATGCCCAGAAACTAATCTAATGTAAGATAATCCTTCACAGGTGACTTTAGGTCCTGTCAAGTTGACAATATAAATCATTAGAAAAACACAACCAAGTAAGATAAAAAATTGATGGAAAAGTACTGGGCATCATAATCCACATGTATAATCTCAGCACTCTGGAGGCTGAGGCAGGAAGAGTGTAAATCCACGGTCAGCCTGGGCTATGCAATGAGTCTTGTCTCAAAAATCAAAATCAAAAAACATCTGATAAAAATATAAGATACTTTAAAAGCAAATAACAAAATAATTGATAAATAAATTCTAATAAGATCAAAATCTACATATTATACATTGTTAAATCCTAGCAAATTAGAATAACCCATAGCAAGATTAATGAAGACCATAAATCTATAAGAGAATAAAAAGAGTATGTCATTATGCATGCACTAGGGATATAAAAATGTTAAAGAGAAAACTATGAATATATTTCTGGTACAAAAATATTCTCCCTCTTTCCACTTATTGCTAACTCCATCATATTTATCATACAAGCATGAAAGTCATGTGGCTTCAGGCCTAGATGTCTCTAGTGGGCATATTTTATCAGCCTCTGAATAACAGAACATCATCATATTATAAAATTTCTTCAAAGCACTAAAATAATAGGAATGTTACTCATTTTGTGACAATATAATTTTCATACTCACACTATAAAAAGACAGTAATATGAAATGAAACTGTAAATTAATTTCTCTTGAGTACAGATTTAGAAACTAGATGAAATGTCAATAAGTTGAAATATGTATATATATATATGTACATATATATACAAATATATATACATATACATAATGTACTCATGCATATAAATTTCAAGTAGTGCTTTTATAACAATGTAAGGGATGGCTCTATGTGAGAAAATCTGCTTTTGTAATTACTCATATTAACATGTTGAAAGGAAATACCATATAATTTCTAGACAGATGGAGGTAAAATTGATAAAAGTCAAAGGCTTACAACTGCTCTTGATTTGGCTAATGGATCCACTCTGAAATGGAACCCATTTCCAACACTTGGAATGGGGAAACAAGTCAGAACCATATCCAAAAATGTGCCTGCTCTCCAATATCATGCTCCTACCAATAGTGGGCTACAAGATGGCCTATTCCTATTAAATTCTCTGTAAAATAATAATGGGTATCCATGTATCTTGCACTGACCTCACTCTCCATTGTAGAATTTGCTTCTCTTTTTCAGATGGATATAGACCCTGAGGAGAGAATCAGCCCATCACAGTCTACCAGGGCACCAGCTGAAGCCATCGAGTTAGTGGGGTAATGAGCAAGAGCTGCTTCCTTGGTGAACCTGGTATCAGCATAAGGGTGAAGGAGATAGACACAGAGAACGCTCAACTCCTACCAAACCAGATTTCCAGAGACACAGAGACTCCCAAGACCTCGTCACTGAAATAGACCTAAAATGAACTCAACATGGCTCAGGGAAATTCGCAGAAGAGGGGGCAGAAAGATTGTTAGAGCCATACGTTGGGTCATTATGCACAGAGACATTGACTCTTCCCCCATAACTGATGGCCACCCCCACAATGCTACACCCACAGTCCTCATGGGGGCACTATGGGGAGAAGGTTAATGATGGTACTATCATGGCTTTATACACACTATATAAATAACTAATAAAAAGAGAAAAAAGTCAATATGCAGCCAGTTATATGTAATATATTAAAACAATATTAGTTATCTAATATTAATAAAACATTATACTGGTATAAATACTGAATTTTGTATATTATAAAGTAGCCAAATGAAAATTAAAGCAGCCTTTGTTAAGTTTGGTTATTTTTATTAAAATATTTATAGTAAGAAAATTTAATGGCCACTTTATAAATGTTAAGTAATATCAGGACAAAAATTAGGAAGGTAAATATTAACCCCTATCTTTAGAAATCAAACTAGTGCACTAAAATATAGAGTTTAACATATAAAAGGAATAGAAGAACTGTTCATTGCAGACAATGGGGTTGTTTCTAGAAAAAAAAGGCAACAGAATAGTAAATAATTAGCTATACTAGAGTTCAACAAACTTACCAGATATGAGATCAAGGTAAAAACAATAGCCACCTTAAATACCAGAAATATAAAAGTGGAATATCTAATAACCTAACATAAAGTAGCAATAGGTAAATTTTTTAAAAATGATATTTAAAACCTTTTTGAAGAGAATGATCAGTATGTTGAAGGTCCCATACACATGGAACAAACTGAGTGACAGACTGTGTTTAGGGGTAGAAAGATTAGGTCATAAACACATCAATCTTTCATATTCTAAACAGTAAATAAAATTCTACCTAAATATCATTTTTTCATGAAATTTGACAAGCTCATTGTAAAACTTATATGAAGAAGGAAAGGGACAAGAATAATTGAAATTTTAGTAAGAGAAGATTGCCTTGTCGCTATAGAGATTTATAATAGAACACAGCAATAATAATTGAGGCATTGGCTAAGAAGTAGAAAAATAGACCATTGCAACAGCAAGAAAAAAAGTCCAAGCAGTCTGTAAACTTGGTATATAACACAAGTGATGTTAAAATTAGAGGCAAAAATTATTTGGCAAAAAATAATCAGAATTTAAACTAGCATACACAACATACTAGATGGGTACACATAAGCAAAATGTTTAACTTTTTAGAAATAGGTAAGGGGAAAATCTTATGAATTTGGATGATGAAATGATTTTATTTAAAAAGAAACAGAATAAAGAAAAATAAAGATGTTTGAGAATATTAATATAAAAGGTCAATGTAAGATCATATAAATTTATGAAATGCACCATTAGTCAGACATTAGGTGAATGTACTTACAAAACTGTGAGTTACAAAGATTTAGTAATCAGAATTTATAAAAACTATGTCTGAACAAGAAAAGCCAAACACTTCAATAAAATGCTGGAAGAAGGAAGTAATTGGCAGTATTGAGAAGAGGAAATATGAATACCCAGCATGCTCAAGAGTAAAGATCAGCCTCCCAATTAATCTATGAAATGCAAAACAAGATGATAGTAAAATACATTTGCAGTTCTCATACTTTATAAACAAAATTAAAGCTGGCTAACTTCAAGAGCAGGGGTTTGATGTGGAGGCTTGGTAACCACCAAAACATTGCCAATGCCATTTCAATCAATTTGGAGTTTAATCAATTTATATTTTACTCCATTGTGTTGTGTTTGCTTTAATTCATCCAATTAAATCATCACATGATTTGGCAATATTTGATAAAATTTAAATATTTTTTTTATTTACTTGCAAGGAGAGAGAGTAGGATTGAAGAGAGTCCCAGGGCCTTTGGCCACTGCAAACAAACTTCAGATTCATGTGCCACTCTGTGCATCTGACTTTATGTGGGTACTAGGTAATCAAATGAGGGACATCAGGTTTGCAAGCAAGTGCCTTGTATTCGATAATTCTTTTTTGTTTGTTTTGTTTTGTTTTTCGAGGTAGGGTCTCACTCTAGTCCAGGCTGACCTGGAATTCACTATGTAGTCTCAGGGTGGCCTCGAACTCATGGCGATCCACCTACCTCTGCCTCCCAAGTGCTGGGATTAAAGGCATGGGCCACCACGCCCAGCCCTTCTATCAATTTTAAATATACTCAATGCTTAGTCAGAAACTGACTTTGATGGGAACTTATCATCTATTAAGTACTCTTAGAGAAGAGTAGAATGAATGAGGGAACAGAACAAAGAAGTAGGAGAAGTAATGTCAAAGTATCAGGAAAAAATCAAAAGAACTTGATTCATCTTAATCTCAGATGGGAGTTTTCCTTTGGAGTTGTTACAACAGGAATTAGGGCAAATTGGTCTTTCCTTCATTCTCTCTGTCCGCAGAAAATGAGATGGGGGGGTAATGTTTATATTTCAGATTCTGCCTTCAGGCAGAGAAGGGCGTCAGATGACGTCTGTTGTAGCTCACATCTAACCTGGGAGTGGGGGAGATTTAAACATCTAATAAATGGTGAAAGAAATTAGGGTAGAACATCAATTGAACTGTACATCATGCCTACATGGCTAAAACTGGTAGATTGAGGTCTACCACTTAAGTTCCTTATGGAAACCCTTTGTCACTGTGCCTCAAAAAACACATAGAAGCAGAGCGTGGTGGCACACACCTTTAATTCCAGCACTCGGGAGGCAGAGGTAGGAGGATTGCCGTGAGTTCGAGGCCACCCTGAGACTACATAGTGAATTCCAGGTCAGCCTGGACTAGGGTGAGACCCTACCTTGGAAAACCAAACCAAACCAAACCAAACCAAACCAAACCAAACCAAAACAAAACAAAACATGTAAGTGTTGTAAAAGTAGCAAAATCCCAGAAGTAATTCATATGAACAACAGAACACTAGTTAGGTGAAGTGAGATATGTCAGTAAGAGGACTACTTCACCACAAGTAAAATAGAAGTGACTGTGGGTTTCTTCATGAACAGAACTCGAGAACACAAAGAAGTCTGTTTTTTTTTGGGGGGGGGCGGCGGGGGAAAGGGTTTATTTGGCTGACAGACTTGAGGGAAAGCTTCATGATGGCAGGGAAGAATGATGGCATGAGCAGAAGGTGGATAACAACAACAGAAGAGTGTGCCAAACACTGGCAAGGGGACACTTGCTGTAATACCCATATGCCCGCCCCCAACAATACACTGCCTCCATGAGGCGATAATCTGCATCAGCTGGAAACCTAGCATTCAGAACACCTAAGTTTATGAGGGACACCTAATCAAACCACCACAGCTGGCTTTGCTGGCAGAAGGAGCAACTTCTGCCCTGTGGTACTTCAGAAGGTTGGAGACAGTTCTGAGGCTTCCTCTCAAGACCCTTCCTAGGGAGGAGCAACAGCTCCATGGGGGCTCGCTTGACTCTCTTTATGACAATGGTGCAAGTGTGGCTGTCACAGTGGATTTCTAGTGGGGGATGGGCCCCTTCACATCCAAGATCAATCCTCCTGTCCAATGTAGGTATTAACAGGAACAGGAGAGTAGGAAGCAGGATCCGTCCAGCCTGAGTGTCCTCAGTCCTGAGATATTCCAAGTGCTTCCCTTTTGATTGTGATTCTCTCATATCAGTGGGATGTCATCTGCCATCTCTGTAGTCCCTAAAATTGTTACTCGACGTGATCTGAGACAAGAGAATAAGCTTCTACCCAGTGTGGATCCACAAGAAGGCCAGTGTTACGGTGAAAAACACATAGACATTGAAATGCACAAATGCATGTACCAATCCCATGTATAAAGTGAGCTCACTGTTGAAGACACCCAAAAGAGTTACTAGTTTCACCTAGGCTTCCTTCAAAGTGACAGAGTCTCACACTGTGTTATGGTTTGTACTGTGCTCTTAGCTTTCACTTCAGGATACTGAGAGATTTACTTCTGACTTTCTAGTGCCAAGCATAGTGCCTGGCACATGCAGGCATTTACTAAGCATTTAATTTAACAGACCAGTCTTGTTTAAATACGCCTTTTACGAGGTTGGCACTTAACAAACATTGGCTGATGTTCAGATAAGTAGATATGTGTACATAGAGGCAACAGAATGCTTTCAACATGTTTAGTTTGAAGAGAGGAGACTAGAAGGCAAAAGAAGCAAGAGAGAGAGGGATAAGAAAGAGAAGGACAGAGAGAGGGGAGAAAGGGAGGGATGGAGAGAAAGAGAGAGAAGACAGAGAATGAAAGAAAGAAGGGAGGGAGGGAAAAATTTGAGCTTCTAGTTCAGGTTTTTCCCAAAGTTAACAGAAAGGATAATAATTACCTATAGATGGGCAGAGTCTGAATACAAAACAACTTTGCCTTAGTTTACCTATGGTTAACTCTGATCCCTTACTGGGTGATAAGGATCTAAGCTAATACATGGAAAATTGCCATGAAACTTCTTCAGTGCTAGGGCTCAAAGCCCAGGGCCTTGTAGCTTGGCAAGTTCTATATCACTGAACTACATTTCCAGCCCTTACTTAGAAACTTCTTAAGTTACCTATTGGGTTAGTCAGCTGTTTTTCTTTGTAAAACGTATCAGAGAAATAATTTAAAGGGAGGGGAAATTTATTTTAGCTCAATATTTTAAAGTTTTCAATGCACTGTCACTTTACTCCATGTTTCTAGGCCTATGGTAAGGTACACTTCACGTCAGAAAGGAATTGTGGGAGAAATCTGCTTAACATGTGATAACCAGGGAAGAGCAGAAAAGGGGCTGGTAACAATATATACCATTCCAAAGCACCCACAGTGTTCCACATCCTTCAGCTAGTATCTGTCACCTCCATGCCATCAAATGCCATCTAAGTATGAATTCATTCATGTATTATTCCACTGATGAGGTTGGTGTCCTCATTCCTTTTTCAAAAGCCCATTAAAGGCAAGCTGTCCTTTAATGCATGAGCTGTTTGGGAAAAATTCATACCACAATACCCATAAATATTTTCATCTTCTACATTTTGTAGATATTTTGTATGAATTAATGAATTAGTATAGGTATGGTTATTTCAATACTTTTAACTTATTTATTATTTTTGGGTTTTCAAGGTAGGATTTTACTCTAGATCAGGCTGACCTGGAATATGTAGCCTCAGGGTGGCCTCAAATTCATGGTGATCCTCTTACCCCTGCCTCCCAAGTGCTAGGGCTAAAGGCGTGCACCACCACGCCCAGCTAACTTTTATTTTTGATACTGGAATTATGATCACTTACCTACCATGGTGACAATATTTTATTTTCTGAACTCACTGCATATTTATCCTTTCCAGTGAGCTTTAAACTTTTGTATGTTTCTTGTATGTTTTGTATGTTTGATATAATACTTCATTTAAGAATCTTTTTAGGATTTCTTATAAGGAAGACCTTGATGGACTCTTTCAGCTTCTTTCTGGAACCATATCTTTTCTTCATTTTTGAGGGTCATTTTGGCTGGGTTTAGTATTCCTACTTGTGTTTGTTCCTTTAGTTCTATGCAGGCTTGGTTTATGAGGGGAAGAAAGAACATGATCCATACTGGACTAGAGGCAATTTGTATGAAAGGTTAGCTGTGTTCTGTCCATGTCCAGAGAACTTTAACAGGGTTAAATTTAGAAGAAATGGTCTGGTGTGAGCAGATGGATATGGCACAGAGAAAAATGAAAGTTTTGAACAGAAGACAGCAGTCCAATTCAGCTGCAATTGTTTGAGAGATTACCACCATTGAGATTGGGCCAGCTGTTCTGCACTGGAATGGCAGGAAGAATGCAGAGTCTTTTGAAAGTAGGGAGCCAGAATATTGAAGGATTTTTTCTTGTTCTTCAAAGTCAGCTTTATTCCCCCCTGGATTAAAAAATTTGGTAATATACCTAGTAGTACAAAAGTTTCACAATGCAGGAAAGATGGTGTCACTGAGTTTGCAAGACAGTTTTTTTTTTTTTTTTTTTTTAATGACCACTGGGCAGTGCAAGGTAGGGTTGTTGGGGACCCTGTATGTAGTCATGATAATGAACCATGGGTTTCAGTGGAGACCTGTGGGTTTTGGAGACCAGAACTGTAGGATGCCTGCCAAGAAGAGCTGCTGGCTTGGGATGAAGTCTTCCCTTGGATGTGGGTAACCCAGTTTGAGGGGCAGAATTGGAACCTCAGAAGCTTAGTCACTGGTTATGGATGTTAGAGATAGAGCTGCAGGATTTGATGCTTGCTCTGCTTGTGTTAGACCTTAAATTGATTCAATCTGTCTTATTACATCTTTTGCAGTATGAATGTTTACTCTGTGTTATTATGGGTTTTTGGTTTTATAGCTCACAATTGAGAGAACTATGGGGATGTTTGAACAGTGTTGGGTTTGATAAAAACTATGGTGACTATAAAGAAGAACTGAATGTATTACATTTTACATAATGGATAGTTATCAGATTGTGGGGGGTGCAGGGATGGAATGTGGTGGTCTGAATTAGATGGCCCCTATAAAATCATGTATTTTGAATGATTGGTCCCCAGATGATAGCAATTGTGGAGTCTGGAGCCTTGATTGAGGAGGGTGTTTTGAGGGGTGAGTTTTGGGGTTTTATAGCCAGCTCTATCTTGCCAGAGCTTGGCTCACTCTTTTGCTGCTATTTTCCATCTGGCATGGCAGAGGTGATGTCCAGTCTCTGATCCTGTATTGCTTTCCTATATCATGAAGCTTCCCTCAAGTCTGTGAACCAAAATAAAACATTTATTCCCATCAGCTGCTTTTGATCTCACACTTTGTCACAGCAATGGGGAGTTAATGACAAGTACTAATCTGTGGTATAAACATAAAAGTTTAGAAGGAAGTTTGACAACACTATAGTTTAGCAAAATAACCATAGTCTGTTTCCCCTAGAGCCTATGAGAGACTATGGCCTTCTCAGCCATGGGAGTCTAGTCTGGTTTAAAGTACCGGCTATAAATTTACTCCTGTAGAGTGGACCCAGAATCCTATCAAAAAGCAATTGGTTGGGCTGGAGAGATGGCTTAGCGGTTAAATGCTTGCCTGTGAAGCCTAAGGACCCTGGTTCAATGCTGGTACGTAACTAGGGACTGCCCAATAGAAATATGGATGAGATGCCACATTGCCTGCTCTGGCAAAACTAGAATCTGATCCAATCTCATCCAAGATTGATCCAAGATGGGCAAAGACAGCAACTCCTCAACACCACCAGATTTCTACTTCTTCCTTAGTTTTTCAGGCTTGGCAACTATGGGTGGGTCCTGTCTGAGTCAATGTTACTCTTGGGAAAAGCAACTAATCAGATCTCTCCCTTACCTGAGTTTTGTGATGAAGCTGATTCTAATTGGATGCCAGATTCATATAATTTTACCTGAGCCAAGCGTAAGCTCTCTCTGATTCCTCTTAGCTCTCTTATCCCTTAGGCCTCTATTCTCCTTCCTATGTGAAGGGGGATCTTCTCAGTCTTTTCTGCCTTCCCTAGACAGACTGGGAAGGAAGATAATTTCTTTTTGCCTGGACACTTTCCAGCTTATTTTCCACGTATGTGAGCCTGTACTCCAGAGACTTCACTCCCACACAGAGACCTTTTTCTAAGTAAGGATGTGGTTTTCATTCTCCTCTACCCCTTCCAAGCCAGATTGGGAAGGAGAAATGTCTTTTGTATTGGACTTTCTTACTTTATTTTCTCTTTTAACTCTCCCGTAAAAATATTCATAGCTTACCTGTCCCATGAGGCTGCATTCTCAATTCTTTGCTAATGTAGATAAGACCTTGAGACTTGAGAGCTGCTGGTATGGGAGTGCTAGTCCCATAGAGCTCTTGATCCTGTATCATAATCATCCTATTTTCATGCCAGTGGGAAAATCTTGACTTGCAGTCAGTATTGTAACATATAGGGTCCACTGTTGGGTGAGATCATTGATTACTTTTCTTCCCCAACAGCCTGCATAGATGTCTCTCCAGCCCCTTGTGCATTATTTAATTCATTTTCTTTATGTAGCTATCTTTGTCTCTTTAAATCTCATTGTTCTTCTTTATGTTTAATATTTTAAATGATTTTAGGCATCTCATTAATATCCCTTTTCTGTGGGGTCACTTATTTATTTATGAACCTGATTCCTCACTGTCTTGTTATTCTTGTTGTTTGTGCATCTTAAGGTGCAAATACATCCTTGACGACCTATTTCTGGAAGCCCCCTTCTTCACACAGCCTCTTAGCTAAGACACCTTTGTCCATATGTGACTGAGATCTTTACTTATGTGTGCAGAGATAAGTAGGATCAGCATTTCTCACTATTTTGTTCACAGGATACACTGAAGAATACATTAGCCTTCAACCAGTGTTCTACTCCTAGTGACACAAAATGGGTACATAGCTCTTACTCCTCAAAAAGACCACTTTATTATATGGTTTAGACAGAGCTGTGCCCTGTTCTAATTCTCGACATTGTATAAAATATGGATTTTTTTGGCTGTTCCTTGCCCTGAGAGGCTCTATCTTACAAGCAGCATTTGACTCTATTTTGAGGCAGGATGACTTTGAACCTTGGACATATGAACAACACCATCTCTCTGGCAGCACCTGTAAGACATAGGCCAGCGAATAATTTAGTTTTAAAAATACAAAGGCTGTATACTACAAACTTATCAAAGTAAATTGAGGAGATCATTTGAGCAGATAAGCTCATTAAAAAATCATACAAGGGAAGCCGGGTGTGGTGGTACATGCCTTTAATCTCATCACTTGGGAGGCAGAGGTAGGGGAGTTGCCATGAGTTCAAGGCCAGCATGAGACTATTTAGTGAATTCCAGGACAGCCTGGGCTAGGGTGAGACCCTACCTTGCAAAATAAAAAAAAAATCTTACAGCGGGGAGTGGAGAGATTGCTTAGTGGTTAAGGTGCTTGACTGCAAGGCCAAAGGACCCAGGACCCACATAAGGCAGATGCACAAGGGGCGCACAAATCTGGAGTTCGTTTGCAGTGGTTGGAGGCCCAGGAGTACCCATTTCTCTCTCTCCCTCTATCTCTTTCTCTCTCTCCCTCTCTCTGTCTGTCTCTTTCTCTCTCTCCCCCTACCTATTTCTCTCCCTCTCTCTCAAATAAATAAATAAATAAATTAATTAATTAAATTTAAAAAATCATACAAGGAGGGCTGGAGGGATTGCTTAGCAATTAAGGCATTTGCCTGCAAAGCCAAAGGACCCAGATTTGATTCCCCACGACCCACCTTAGCCAGATGCACAAAGGAGTGCATACGTCTGGAGTTCGTTTGCAGTGGCTGGAGGCCCTGGCACACCCCTTCTCTCTCTCTCCTTCCCTCTTTCTCTGCTAAATAAATAAATAAATAAATAATAAAATAAAAACTTTTAAAAAGTGGCAGAACTTGGACTTAGCTTTATTTTAAAAATAATCATACAAGGAAAATTGGGACTGAGAACTTATCCAACATATCAGATTGAGGGAGGAGTACAACAACCTTACCTGGACCCTATAAATAGGTGGCCACTTAACATTGCCATGAAGAAAATCCACTGTGAACTGTCACCTGGCCACTGGTATGTGCATCAAAGGACGAACAAGCAGAGAACTCCTGACTGTCCAGAGGCCTCAGGTCTGTAGAGTCCTGACTATTAACACGGCCTCCTCAAATTACTATACGTTTATCAACCCATTCACATCTGAACCCAGTTTTGTATTTGGCCTCTATACCCTCCATAATTATGTCCTTTGCCTGGGCAGCTGGACTCCTCTTTGAAGCTCAGCACCATCTGATTCTGAAGTTTAACTGCTGCAGTTTCCAACAAGGTTCATTACCTAACTCCTGAAGAGATTTTATTTGAATTTCTATCAGCTCTCAGACTAACAGGCCTCTTTGAAGCTCTTGAACTCTGCCATAGCCTCTTTACCATTTTTTAGTCATTCTGTCACCTACATATCAACATATGTATTTTATTGTGTGATATGTATGTATGATCTGAGAGTTAATATTAGTAGTTAGGATTAGAATAAAGAGGCTATATTTGTTGGTGGCTTGCTATCAAGGTAGATCAGGACTACTTGGCAACTGGCAGCCAGCAAAACTGATGTAGATTGTGAGTTACTGTAAACCAATAAATTCTGACATCATGGAAAAACACAAGCATGTCTGTCTGCATTTCTGATGTCACATACTCAGGACATATGCTTCTCATTTTGTGGGCCTCAGCTTTGAGTGAAAAGCTGACATTTAAAGTTAAATAGTTCCTATTTTCCATGCCCTCAAATGTGAGCCAATCATTTCATTTGAGTCATAAGTGAAAAGAACAACCAAACAACCAAAACATCATACCTCTTTCAGTACTAAGGGGAAATTTTTCTGCACTAGATTATATACATACACACACGTATATATCTGATATATCAAGAATAAATAGCTGATCAAAAAAATCAAAAGTCCAAAACAAAGTTGGACCATGCTTAACAGTGATAACCTCCTTTACAACTGTATCTTCAAGTGACCCAAAACCAGTATTTGTGTCAATAACTTCAAACTTGCTTGAATTTATTTCTGTGATAAACTGTATAAGTCTTTCAAATCTTTCTATTCTGTGGTTCTGTAGTTATGTTCTTGTTGCTAGGGCAAAGCACCCAACCAAAAATAGCTGATGGGAGGAAAGTTATTATTTTGGTTTATAGTCTCAAAGGGAACTTGATCATGTCAGGGGAAAGTATGGCATGAGCAGAGAAAGGCTGAACATCACTTCTGCCACACCGGGTAGAAAACAGCAGCAGGAACAAGAACAATACTCTGCTAAGGGCGAGCTTGCTATAATACACCTAAGCACATTCCCAACAACACAGCTCCTCCAGAAAGCAGCCATCTCCAAAACTGCCATCAGCTGGGGGCCATGCAATAAAATACATGGAGTTTGTGGGAACATTTTATTCAAATCACCACTATACTTCCACCAAGCACACTAGTCCATTATTCTTAAATTCTACTTTGCTCAAATTCTCAGGATATGGGTAGAATGAAACCAGCCTTTCTGCCACTATCCCAGTTCCAAAAAAGTTCTTCCCTTTTGAAACCTCATAAACCAAGCCCTCACAATCCACTATTGTCTCTGCAATTGATTTTCAAACTCTGAGTAGAATATACCATCAATCTCTGCTTGCATCACTGCACAGCTTCTCCAGTCCAAAGTACAAAATCCTTCCAAATTCCTCCTGAAAAAAAGTGCCAAAAGATCAAAAGCCACATAATCAGATTTATAATTGTAATGACACCACTTCATGGTACCAATTTGCTGTTGTAGTTACCTTCTCATTTCTGGGAGAAAATACCTGACCCAAAACAGCTTATGCAAGAAAGGGATTTATTTCAGGCTTACAATTTTAAAGGAAAGCTTCATATGACAGAGGAAGCTCATTTACATCCACAGCAGAGAGTGAACAACAAACATGAACTACACTGAACACACAGGGCTGGACTCAAACCCAAGGTTTGTCCCAGGTGGCACACTTACTCCAGCAGGACTCCACCTCCCAAAGCTCAATCACAAACACCTGTGGCTATGGGGACATTTACATTCAAACCACCATGTCTAATGTCTAACCACTGATTGTATCCCATTAGCATTTTTTGATAAGTCCTAAAATGCTAAAATTGATCTGCAGAAATGGTGATCTACTTTTCTTTTAGGTCATTCAGGAATAAGGCTTGAGTTGGAATTTGAACTCGCTCACCTACCTTCAAAGCTCTGATCATGTCTTCTGTGTTTTCTCAGATCATGGAGCAAAAGCTGGCAGGAGTGCTGTAAGGGTGTGAAGTCTATGCAGGGAGTTGCTGCCTTGACATTTAATGCAAAACTCTGAACTTTAACTTCTACAAAACAATCAGTTTCCTCAAGATACTATAGTTTCTTAGCCACGCATGGTGGATGGTACACACCTTTAATGCCAGCACTTGGAAGGCAGAGCTGGGAGAATCACTGTGAGTTTAAGGTCAGTGTGGCCTAGAGTGACACCCTATCTCAAAAAACCAAAAGAGAAGATACAACAGTTCCCAAGGTATGTATCTATTCTCATAAAGAAGGATCCTGAATTATCTAGGAGTAAAATGGGACTGCTACTGGACATGACCCGGTGACTTAGTACACCAGTGTTGATTTCTGCAATTTGTCTTTTCCTTATGTCCATGCTGGTCATCTGGGGTTAATAGCCTAGGTAGTGGGAAATGAAAGGTAGTATTCATTTTTCCTTGAGATTTTAAAATTTGAATGTCTTCCTGTTAGTTTTCATGCTGTTCAAGTGAAATTAGAGCAGGGTGAACTTGAACTGTCACCAACTTGGCCACAGGCTGACTCCAAGACCTCCTACAGAGAAAGTTCCCCGGAGGAGATGGTATGAAATGTCTTTGCAGGAGAGATTAAATGGTTTAATAATGTCCTATTAAACTGCAGCTTCCAAAGAAAACTGAGCCTTTCAATAACACTTGTCATCCCAAAGCACCCATTTAAGTGATTTTAATCTCAAATAAGGATTTTACCATCAGGAGACAAAACGCTGGTTATATGATCTCTTTTCAGCCTTTCAGGGGTGGGGGTTGAGGAGGGGTGATAAGCTTTGATCAAATTCTCATATAACATGTTAGACTGGTTGCTTATGGTGGTAGGAGGAGAAAGGAATCAGCTTTGTGGATAAAGAGGAATACATAATAATAAAATATGAGAGAAGTATGAATCATACACCAAAAGAGGGACATTCTATGAACTGTGACATCTAACTGCATCATTTCTCTGCACATGAATCAAAAGAAAACAAGCAGAACAAAAATCCAAAGAAACAAACTATCCCTCACCATGATAAACATAATTGTGTGGTTTTCAATCCCAGTAAGTGAAGAAATTTTCAAAAATAAGTGTATCATTCCATTGGGGAATCAGCAGAGAGATACCAAATAGAATTTAGCTCAGGGTATTATTATTTCAAAGCTGTTTAGATAATCCTATCTCTACTTTCTTAGAGTAGCTGGATATCACAGATTTTATACTCTTATTTTAGTCAAGTGGTTTAAAACAAATTTTGGAAAAAGTTTTTAGATTTATTTAAAAATGTCAAAGATAGTATAAAGTTTCTTTTAAATTTGTACCTTGGTCACTTTCTTATTAGTGTAATGTGGCCTCATACATTTGTTACAATTAATGAACCAATATTTATTTGTTATTAACTAAAGTCTATAATTATCCCTTAAGTATTTTCATAATGCTTTCTTTTTTCCATTCTAGGATCTCATCCACATTACATTCAGTTGTGATATCTCATAAGTGTTAACACAGAAACACAGCTGTCATATTAAGGGGGATAAGAGATAGTTTATGCTAGAGTCAAATATGAGTGACCTTGGACTGGGAATACAGATTTAGGTTACCACAAATGCCATGTTCCAATATGGTAACAGTTTCATAAATTTTATTTTATTTTTTGGTGACAAAACAACAACAACAAAAAAAACTTAAAACAAATTAGTGGAAGCATCAGGTAGGTTATAGCAAAGTGGGAGATGGTTGCCATAGGTTTCAGATGCTATCTGATGACATACTTTGCCTTTGGGTTGGTGGAAGGAAATGATCTCTAAATACATTCCAACAGGATTTACTTAATACTGACAAGGTGGATGTGAGGTCAAACATAGGGGTGAGCAATGAATGGCTACGGGGGGACAAAAGATAGTCCAATATAATTTGTCTCAGGACCTGCAACTTTTTATACTCTCTACAATTGCAGAGGTTCTCATCAGTCAGTTAACCTTGTGGAATCTTTAACACTGGCACAGATTTATTTGAGGGGTTTCTCTTGGTTTTGAGGGGATTTGAGCTTGCTAATTTGAAAGGGTCTGGTTGAGTATCCATTCAATTAGGATTTTATATTTATTTTGTGATCTGACTAGGGTTTGATCTTTGGCGGAGGAAAGACCCCCAAGGAAAAAGGCCATGTCAAGGGCATATTCCATCAATATGACTTTACTTTGGATGTTAACTTTGAGATATGGTCATGTTTCTTCATTATAAAGTTCTTTTACTTCCTCTTTCTATATTGTGCTCTTTGGGAGAATATTAACCTGTGAAAATCATACATAAGGGATGGGAAGTAAGTGGAGTATTAAATATAACTGCTTCTCTCATAGCTAGCCTGAGAACCTGCTCCAGGAAGATGGCAGTAAACACTTAGGAGACTCAAAACTCATTGTTGCAGTCAGCTTCACATTACTGGACAAACATCTAACCAAACACAGCTTATGGAAGGAAAAGCCTTATTTCAGGCTTACAAATGACGGAAAAAGCTGGCTCACTTCCGTCATCATAGCAGAAATACATCACAAAAGAGACAGAACCACAAAACAGCAAGCATGAACAACTAGTGCTCAAATTACATTGCACACACATTAAGGCTAGACTCAAGATCCACCCAGAAGTGACACCTCCTCCAGCCATACTGCTGGGGACCTTAGTTACAAGCTCCATTCATGCCTCTGTGCATGACATCCCAACCTATGGCTTTTACAATCTTTCCCCCGCCTCTTCCATAAAATTCACTGAGCCTCGATGGGTGTGTTTTAAGTCTACTTCAGTGATGAGCTCTTTGGAGCTTCTAGATCCTTGCTTTGGTAGGTGTTGAGTGTCCTCAGCGTCTGTCTCCTTCACCTTGGAACTAATTGTCAGGCTTACCATGGAAGCATCGCTCTTACTAATCTCCCCAATTCCTCTGTGGTATCATCTGGGCCTTACTGAGATGTGAGGGGTGGTTTATTTCCTCAGATCTTGCTACTTTCTGAAAAAGGAAAAAACAGATTCTCCAATGGAGAGTGAAGTCAGCATAGGTTAAGTTGGATAAGTGTTATTAATTTAGGAAGAATTTGATGTATGTAGCCCTTCTTTTAGCCAAAGATTACAGGGATCTTGGCATTGGAAAGCATAACTTTTTGCTCCATAGGATTCAGACCTGGCTCCTAGTGCCACATATGAGTTCCTTTCCACTGAGTGGATCTCTTAACCTATCAAAGTCTTTAGTTCCCCACCAAGGCTGTGTGCTACCAGTGCACTGGTGTGTACTTCTTCTCAGGCTGGTTGTTTCTGAGTAGCTTAGGCCCTTGCTTTTCTACACCATTATTGGCCACTTCCCCTAGTAGCTCATGTAGCATTTTCCAGCACGAAACAGGCTAGCTTTCTGGGGACTGGCTCTGCTTAGCACCGGAAGCCTATGGTGTCTACAGCAATAGGATGTTGCCTTTTACTTCAGGTGGGTAACCAAGTGCTTTGACAGAAGCGTGTCTTGTTTTGGGGACCTCTGATCAACAGCTCCATGTGGAGAGTATTTATTTCTAGTATTTCAAGTTACAGGTCACAGGCAATTTTTTTAAGATTAGTCTTCATCCCACCCTCTCCAGACCCTTCTTTTTAGGTGCTTCTCCTGGTGAGGGTTATATATTCAATGAGAAAGGTTTCAATGGTACTAGTCATTTTGGGCTTATTTCCTTCATTCTCCCCTCCTCCTGCCCCCAACCCTTCCATCCCTATTGTCTGGGCCTCAAGTTGCCTATCCAGTATGCCAGCAACTCAAGATGATCCAGATAAGGAACTACCGATGAGTAAGAACATGTTGTGTTTATCTTTCTGTTATTGTGTGTGTTCACTGAGTATGATTTTGTTCTTAGTCCATCAATTTTCCTACAAAATTCATTGTATCATTTTTTTTTTACTTCTGAGTATAATTCCATTGTGAAAATGTACCACAAATTCATTATCAATTCATCCAATGATAGGCACATGGGTTGATTCCAGTTCTTAGCTATTATGAATTGAACAGCTATAAACATGGTTGAGTAACTATCTCTGTAGTGAAGCACACAGCATTCAGGGTAAATGCACATCAAAAGAATGACTGGGTCTGTTGAGAGTTCTATATGCATCTTTTAAAAGAATCTCCATATTGATTTCCATAGTGGTTGTACAAATTTGCATTCCCACCAACTATGAATGAGGGTTCTTTTTTCTCGTATCCTCACAAACATTTCTTGTTGTTTGATCATGATTGCCATTCTTATTGGAGTAATGTGGAATCTCATAGTTATTTTAATTTGCATTTCTCTGATGTTTTGGCTTATTCAACATTTTCTTAAGTGTGTATTAGTCATTTGTATTTCATTCTCTGAAAACTTCCTATTCAGTTCTCTATCTCATTTTTTTCAGTGGGTTGTTTGATTTTTAAATTTATTATTATTATTTATTTATGAGAGAGAGAGACAGAGAGTGAGAGAGAGGATGGGCATGCCAGCCACTGTAAACAAACTCAAGATGCATGTGCCACCATGTGCATCTGGCTTATGTGGGACCTGGAGAATAAAACCGGGGTCCTTAGGCTTCTCAGGCATGTGCCTTAACCGCTAAGCCATCTCTCCAGCCCAAATATATTTCACTTATTTATTTATTTGAGACAGAAAGAAATGAGAGAGAGAGAATGGGCACGCCAGAGCCTCCATCCACTACAAACGATCTCTAGGTGCATGCAGACCCTTGTGCATCTGGCTTACGTGGGTCCTGGAGAATCGAACCAGGATCCTTTGACTTTTCAGGCAAAGGCCTTAACCACTAAGCAATCTCTCCAGCCCTTGTTTGAATTTCAATTTAGTTTTTCTTCATAGTCAAAAGTATTTACTTATTATATATATAGACAATTTCTGTACTTACAGACAACAAACCATGGTATTTCCCTCCTCTCTCCTGTCCCACTTTTTCCTTCATAACTCTGTTCTCCATCATATTCCCTCCCTTTCTCCATTAGTCTCTCTTTTAATTTAATTTAATGTCATCATCTTTTTCTCCTATTATGAGGGTCCTGTGTGGGTATTGCTAGGCACTACAAGGTCTTGGATATCAAGGCCAAATTCTGTCCAGACAGTTGTATGTAAGGAGTGGTACCCTTCCTTTGGCTTTTACATTCTTTCTGCCACCTCTTCCACAATGGACCCTGAGCTTTGGAGGGTGTGAGATGTTTCAGTGCTAGACACTCCTCTGTCCCATCTTCTCAGCACTATGATGTCTTTTGGGCCATCCCAGTGGTCATTGCCATCTGAAAAGAGAAGCTTCTCTAACCGGAAGTGAGACTAGCATTAATGTATGAATATGAACATTAAATATAATGCTTTCAGGGTAATTTGGTGAGAGTAATATATGCATTTATCCAGGCAAGAGCAGGCTTTATACCCCTAAGGCTCATAACCTCCCCTGCCATAGGCTTTTGATTAGGTTTTCAGTACCAGGCACATATTCTCTCCCATAGAGCAGGCCTTCAGTTCAATTAGAGAGCAGTTGGTTTCCCCCAGAGCAGACATGCCACTATTGCACTCGTTCAGTCATATGACCTGTCTGGTCAAACTTGAGGTTTCCATTCTCCACTGTTTTCACCAATGATGACTTCTGTCTCCCATAAGACTGCAAACAGTACAGCTTTTTCCAGCTTTCAGTTGGCTGTGCTACAGGGAGGAGGTTTTCTGCTCAGCACCAACTTGATTTCTCAGTGTCTTTGCTGCTCAGGCATGTGGAGTCTTCTGCAATAGGGTCTTACCATCTGTTTTTCAAGGGGGAACCAAGGGCCTTGGCAGTAGCCTATAATGTTTTGGAGGCAACAGGGACCTCCCTGGCCAACAACTCTCTGTAAGGTATCCCATCCCAGGCACTGAAAGTTTTCTTGTAACAATCCATTGCATCTGGATGTGCTATTATTTAAGAAAGTAGATTTTTATATGTCTTATTCAGAATATCTTGAATTTTGATTGACCCTCCCCCCTCCTTTCTTTTATACAGTCTCTTCCCCTGACCTCACTTAGGCCTTTCTCCTCCCTGTAATCTGTTCTTCTACTTACATATATACAATACCATACTCTTAAGACCTTCCTTCTCCTCTCTCCCTTATAGCCTTTTGAGATCTTTGTAGATGCTACATATTAGGCCTCTGTCAGTGTTATAGCTGGTAAAAATTTTCTCCCAGTCTGTGGGTTCTGCATTGGTTCTGCATATGGTATGTTTGTCTTTGCAAAAGGTTTTTAGCTTCATGATGTACCATTGGTGGAGACATTATTTAATTTTCAGGGCTATTGGGTATTGCTCAGGAAGTCTTTCCCTACTCCTATATTGTGGAGATTTCTTCCTATTTTTTCTACTAGTTGAAGAGTTTTAGGTCTTATTTTGAGGTCTTTAATCCATTTGGAATTGATTTTCACATATGGTGAGTGGGTCTAGTTTCATTTTTATACATGTGATTATCCAGGTTTGTCCAGCACCATTTGTTGAAGATGCTATCTGTTCTTCAGACTATATTATTGGAACCTTTGTCAAAGGTCAAGTAGCTTACCTACTTGACCTAAGGTCTGGATCTTTAATTTTGTTCCATTGATTTGTATTTCTGTTTTTATGCCAGTACCATGCTGTTTTTGTTACTATAGCTTTGTAGTATAGCTTTAGGTTGTGTATGCTGATACCTCCAGAGGGTGTGGTTTTATTTTATTTTATTTTATTTTGCTTGGATACGCTTATATATCCAAGGCCTGCTACCATTCCATATCAATTCTGAGATTTTTTTTTCTATCTCTGTGAAGAATGATGCTTGAATTTTTATTTGTAGTGCATTAAATCTGTATATTGACATTGGTAGAATTGCCATTTTCACAATATTAATTCTACCTATCTAGGAACATGAGAAATCATTCCATTTTTCAAGTCCTCCTCAATTTCTTTCTTGAGTATTTTTATGTTTTCATTATATAGGTCTTTCACATCCTTGGTTGGTGTTATACCAAGGTACTTAAAAGATTTTGGTGGTTATCGAAAACTGAACATTCTTGCTGATATCTTTCTCTATATATTTGTCCTTTGCATATAGGAAGGCTACTGATTTGTGTGTGTTGACTTTGTATCCTGCCACTTTGCTGAAAGGAATTAATCACCACTAGATGTTTTGAGATGGAAACTTTCAGGCCACTTATGCATAGGGTCATGTAATCTGCAAATAAGGCTAATTTTATTTTTTCCTTTCCAATTTGCATCCCTTTTATTTCTTTCTTCTGTCTTATTGCTTGGGTTAGGACTTCTAGTACTATGTTGAAGAGCAATGGTAAGAGTGGGCATCCCTGTCTTCCTCTTAGTCCCAATGGATACTCCCTGAGCTTTTCCTCTTTATGTATTATATGGGCTTTAGGTGTTTTAATTACATCATTTTGTTGAGATATAAACTGTCCATGCATATTCTCTCCAGTATTGTTATCATGCAGTTATATTGTATTTTGTCAAAGGCCTTCTCTGCATCTTTTGAAATGATAATGTAGTTCTTGTAAGTTTATTTATGTGGTATATTATGCTGACCGATTTCTGTATGTTGAACCATCCCTGCATCCCTGGGATGAACCCTGCTTGATCAAGGTGGATTATGCTTTTGATGTGTTTTTCAATTCTGTTTGCAAGGATTTTGTTCAGGATCTTTGCATCTAAGTTCATCAGGTATATAGGCCTATAGCTTTCTTATTGTATGTCTATCTGGTCTGGTACTAGAGGGGGTGATATTTTCATAAAAGGAGCTGGGGAGGATTCCCTGATCTCCAGTGATGTGTAAAAGTTTGAGAAAAATTGGATTCAGTTCTTCAATGAAGGTTTGATAGAATTCAGCAGAGAAGCCATCTGGTCCTATACTTTTCTTTCTGAGGAGGTTTTTGATTACCATTTCAATCTCAGTGAATGTGATAGGTTGTATAGGAGATTGATCTTCTCTGAGTTTAGTTTTGGTAGGTGTTATGTGGCTAGGAATTCATCCATTTCTTCCAGATTATCTCATTTGTGGACTAGAAGTTTTGGAACTATAACCTGATGATTCTTCCAATTTCATTGATGTTGATGTGACCTGTCCCTTTTCAATTATGATTTTGTTAATTTGAGACTTCTCTTTTTTTAAATTTGATCAAATTGGTCAAGGGTTTATGTATCTTGTTTATTTTTTCAATGAATAGGCTCTTCATTCAATCAATTTACTTAATTGGTTTTTTTTTTTTTTTGGTTTCCTTTACTCATTAATTTCTGCTCTGATCTTGATTATTTCTGTCTGGAGCTTTTAGGGTTGGTTTCTTCTTGTTTTTCCAACAACTTTAGGTGGATGGCTAGGTTATTAATTTGGGGTCTCTCCATTTTTGTTGTGTTCAGACATTTAGCACTATGAATTTCCCCTTATGACTGCCTTCATTGTGTTTCATAAGCTTTTGATAAGTTGTGTTTTCATAATCGTTCAATTATAGATATTGTATAATTTCTTTTTGATTACTTCTACAACCCATTTATTGTTTAAAAGTGTGTTGTTCAGTCTCTAGGAGCTGGTGGAATTCCTGATGTTTTTCTTGTTAATTTTTAGCTTTAAAGCATTACGATCTGATATAATGCAGGAAGTTCTGTCAATTTTCCTGAATTTATGGGTGCATGTTATATGGCCTAATATGTGATCTGTTTTGGAGAAGATGCCATGGGCTGCTGAGAAGGATGTTTACTCTGTAGAGTTGGAGTGGAAAGTTCTTCAGATGTCTGTTTGGTCTAGTTGATCTATGGTAATGTTCAGCTCTGTTATTTCCCTGTTGATTTTCTCCTTGGACAATCTATCTATTGATAATAGTGGAATATTAACATCCCAACTACAGTGGTGTTGGTGTTTATTTCTATTTTGTTGTCAAGTAGGCTTTGCTTAAGAAATTGTGTTGCATGGATATATATTGATTTATGATTATGATGTTCTCATGTTGGATCATTCCACTGATTAGTGAGAAGTGGCTTTCTGTGAACTTTCTGATAACTTTTTGCAATGCTTTTTTAAGATTTATTTTTATTTATTTATTTACTAGAGACAGAGACAGAGGGAGAGAGAGAAAGAGAGAGAGAATGCATGTACCAGGGCCACTAGTCACTGCAAACAAACTCCAGCAAGTGCATCTGGATTATGTGGGACCTAGAGAATTGAACTTAGGCTTTGCTGGCATGTGCCTTAACTACTAAGCCATTTCTCCAGCCCCTTTTTGATAACTTTTTGTTTAAAGTCTATTTTATCAGATATTAATATGGCAACACCAGTTTGTTTCTTATTTCCATTTTCTTGGAATATCATTTACCATCCTTTCACCCTGAGGTTGTGTCTGTCTTTAGTGGTGATGTGCATTTCTTGAAGACAGCAGATAAAATGCTCCATGTTTCTGATCAACACTGTTAACTTGTGTCTTTTGATGGATGAGTTAAGACTGTTAATATTTAAGGTCATAAGTGTGAGTTTCAGTTTAATCGGTGCCATGATGGGGTGCTTTATGGGATTTTTTGCTGTCTTGTGATTTGTATATTTTTGAGGCTGCTCTAGTTTTGGCTATTGTGATCTTCTTCTTGTAGGCTCTTGAAGTTGGTTGTTTGACTCTTCTGTGTGGATTATTCCCTGATTATTCACTGATAGTTTGGCTTTGTGTTCATATAATCATAGAGATAATGTTTTCTTTTTGCCATCTATTATAAGGGATACTTTCACTGGGTATAGTAGTTTGGGCTGGAAGATAGTGTTTTAGACTTTGTAGGGTTCTATTCCAGGCCTTTCTGGCTTTCTGAGTTTCCATTAAGAAATCTGAGGTAATTCTAATGTGATTGCCATTGTATATAGTGAGTTGTTTCTCTCTTGCTTAGAGCACTCTCTCTTTGTTTTCATTGTTAAGAGTTTTAACTATGTTGTGCATTGGAGAATTTCTTCTTTGGTGTTGTCTGTTTGGTGTTTTGTGAGCTTCTTGTATATGGATAGGCCTCCATTTTCTGAGATTGGAAAAATTTTCTTTATGCCTGTAGCCTGAATTTCTTCCCCTTCTGGTATACCTGTGATCTGAATGTTTGGTTGTTTTAGGGTGTCCCGCAATTCCCTTATATTCTGTTCACATGATATTTTGAACTTAGTAAAGTTTTTGGACTCCTGATCAAATTCTTCTGCCTTGTTTTTCAGCTCAGAGGTACTGTATTCCACATGAGTGACTCTGTTAGAGGGGATCTAGAGAGGTTTTTAAAAGCTCTATTTGATTATTCTTTTCTGTTGTGTTATTTTGCATCATGCCCATCTCTTTCTTTGAGGTGTGATTTCAGTTCAAGATTTGATTTTCTTGATATTTCCTGTAATTCATTCTTGCAATTGATCATGTCTTCATTAAGCTTAATGAACTGTTTGTTGACTCACCTTCAATTCATTTATACCTCCTTTGAGGCTTCTCTGGTTTTCTTTAACTCAGTTAGGCCTAGTGAAAAAAGCTGAGTGCTCTAAGAGATGTTTCTTTTTATCTTCATTTATGTCATTGTTGGTTTTTTGATACTTTGCTTCCAGTTCATCAATTCTTTTGATCAGACTCACATAGCTTGTGTTTTCATTTGGGATTCAATTTCTGTTGTTTTCTCTATGATTTCATTGGAGTCTTCCATTGTGGGATTAGGCATCCTTGATAGAGATCTTTCAGGATTCTAACTTTCAATGTGGTTTTTTTTTTTTTTTTTTTTTTGTGTGTGTGTGTGTGTGTGTGTGTGTTACCCATCTCAGAGAAAAGTCATATTTTACTAAGGAGGAAGCAAGTATTTGTCCTTGTAGGCTCTTCAACAAGTGTTCTCTTTGAAATGTGAACTGGATTGGTGTAGGATGGGGTTATAACCATAGACATGCATATTGTGGAGATTGCAACTACATTAAAGGTACCTGGGGAACGGGGAGCTCTGGCCTACTTACTCCACTTGCACACACTCTTTAGCACAAGAGAACCAGGGGTTGGGGAACCAGAAGCCAAGAAGCTGGGGAGCTAGGTGTGGAGTCCAGCTTCCACAGTGGCCTGTTTTGGGAACACATGAGCCTGTCAATAAGGAATCGAGAGAGAGAGAGGCCTGCTTCACCAGCAGGTACCAGGCCACCCCAAGCCAGTGGCAGGTGGTTGAGGACCAGGGAACTGGGAGGTGAGGAAGGAACTGGGAACTCTGGCCTACTCACTCTGCATGTGCACTCTTTGAGCACACCCTCTGGAGCAGGGCATTTGGGAGTTAGGACCCAAGGGCCCTTCATTCACGAAGGCAGAGCAAGGGGCCTGTTTATGCAGCATGCTTTGCAGGGTCCAGGCAGCCCCAAGTCAGCAGCAGGGGTACTGGGACCAGGACACTCTCTTTTTTAATGTTTTGTTTTCATTTACTTATGAGAGAGAGGGAGAAAGGGAGAGGGGGGGGAGGGAAAAAGAGAGAGAATGGTCATACCAGTGACTCCACCTGCTGCAAATGGACTCCAGATACATGTGCCGCCCTTTGTAGGCAAGCACCTTAACTGCTAAGCCATGTCTCCAAGCTTAATTCTTAATCACAAATACCTGAGTCTATGGGGGCATACATTCAAACTACAATACTCATCAGTCAGAAAAGCAGAGGCTTTTGAGAGCTCAATAGTAAAATAGACATATAACATGGCCTCAAAGGATCAGGGAATATGTGGAAGAGGGGGGCCAGAAATTATGTAAGAGCCACAGTGTGGAAGGCATTATCCTGAGTTATTGCTCCTTCCCCCATCCTCTCCCCTGCACTCCAGAGATTGACTGGCGCATTCATGACTCCTCAATGATTACTCATAATTTCACAAAGGAGGGTCCTCAGTGGAATGGGGGAAGGGAGGGGAAACATAAGAGTATAACGAAAAGGGAATATGACTAATTTGTAGTATGTTCACATATTCAAGTTCTCAACAAAAAATGAAATAAAAACCACAGTGCTTCATATTTGTCCCATTCAGCACTCTCCTTCCTTAACACCTTCCAGAAAAACAATGACCTTGCAGTCGACATTACTCAAACAACACAGGGCCTTTTCCCACTGGTTTCTTTCACTTAATATATATTTAAGGCTTATACTTGTCCTTTTGTGACTTAACTGGAAAGGCCCTAATGCTTTGAAGACATGGCATGCATTGGTTATAGGACATGGAGAAATCAGGCTTTCTGAGTTAGAAATACCTTCCTTGCTGACTGGCTTTTATAATGCTGGAAGGTGATATGTAAGCTGTTAGGAAAGAATGGTTATCAGCAGTCCTACTTGGCAATGGACCCTGTGTGATACAAGACCAACATGACAGGCAAGATGTGTCTGCTTGTGTGATAGTGACACAACTGTTGTGGGTACAACCAAAAGCTTTTTGATTAGCTCTAAGGCCTGATCCACAGGAGGGAGTTCATGTCTGGTTTTGTAAATCTGGTCAAAAGCCTGTGGCTAAGATCACAGGCCTAGTGAGGAAGGCACAGGTATTGTGTTATTGGATGGATGTGATGGTTCATCAGACAGTTTACTAAACATTTATGCTTGCTGTCTGCATTGGTTGTGGGAGAGAACTTCTTGCAGTTGGCAGTGGTTGCAGATGGAAAGATTCATAAGTGATCCAGCTCCTGAGACTGAGTGCTGCTATGACATAGTGGCTCAATGATTTGCCATAGATGGACATCTTCTCACCATCCCCCAAGACTCAAGGAACATAGAGGAAGAAGGGGCAGAAAGAGTGTCAGAGCCAGAGGAAGGGGTGGAGTGTTTCTTAGCAGATTCATCTGAATTAAAATATCCTCCCTGAAGAGAGGAAGGAGGCTCTGGGGATTCAGGAAGTCAAGTCTGGCAGAGACACAACACTTAAAAGTCACTCAACCACTCCCCAAGGTTATACTAATTAGAACCTGAAACATTACTTCCTGGGAGGGGCAGGAAGGAAGTTTCAGAGACTCAGGAAGTCAAAAAATCTGGGAAGGGATTACAAGGCCCTGCTCTAAGGCTATATAAAGGGGGAACAGTTCTTGGGGATAATAATCTTCCATTGAGCTGCCTGCTAGTGGTGCAGTGTGGTTGAGACTCTCCACTTAATCTGCATGTAAGTGGTGTAGCATGCTGGAGAAACTAACCAGCCAAGTTGCCTGTAGGGTGTGCAGTGTGCCCTGCAGACAGTTTGGGTGGGTTGCCACCTATGCTAGGGTGGGCTTTTTAGTGATGCAGCTGCCATTAGGTCATTTATTGCTCCTGTCAGCAACCCCTCACCCTGCTATCTAAGTAATCCCAATAAACTCATTGGTTCCCCAAAACTGGTTTTTGTGTAACTGTTCTTTGGTCTGACATCTGTGCCCTATATGGGGAGAAGACATGTTTGTGTCACCCCAGGGCAAAAGTTTCCTGTGACATTCTTGAATGAAGGTTTGGTAGAATTTGGAAGTGAACCTGTCTGGGCCTGGAATGTTTTTGTGGGAGGTTTTTAATTACTTTTTCAATCTTTTAAGAAGTAATAGGTTTATTCAGGTAGGTTATTTGTTATGGGTTAGTTTTGGTAGGTGGTATGAATCAAGGAATTCATCAGGTTCTTCTAGGTTTTCCAATTTTATGGAACACAGGTTCTTGAAAGATGTCCTCATGATTTTCCCAATTTCATTGGTATCAGTTATGAATCTCCATCTTCATTTCTAATATTTATTGTTTTAGGTCTTCTTTTTTAGGATTAATTATGCCAGCATTTTATCAATCTTGTTTAGTGTTTTGAAGAACCAGGTCTTTGTTTCATTAATTTTTAAAATTATTTTCTTTGTTTCCAATCCATTTCTCCTCCGATCTTGATATATTTTTTTCTTCTGGTCCTTCTGGGATTTGATTGTTTTGGTGTTTCCAAAACCTTCAGATGGATAATTATTTGAATTCTATTTTTATAATATAGGTATCTAGTGTTATAAACTTTCCTCTTAGTACTGCCTCCACTGTGTCCCATAAGTTTTGATATGTTATGTTTTTTAATATTTTATTTTTATTTCTTTATTTATGAGAGAAGTAGAGGGAGGAGAGAGAGAGAGAGAGAGAGAGATTGAGAGATAGAGAGAATGGACATGCCAGGGCCTCTAGGCACTGCAAACAGGTAAACAGGGACAGATACTATGGTCAATCAAAACATATCAAATTAGAAAACTCAACTACAAGCTACAGAGAATTTAACACAAAACCAGACTTCCACCAGACCTGCCCAAGGTTCAGGGACCATTGTGGAAGGGGTGGGGGAGCAGGAAGATTCTAAGAGTCACATGGTGGGTAGAAATATCCTAAGTTACAGGCCCCCTCCCAAAGAGACTGACACCTTAATTACCCAACAGTAAACACTAACAATTTCACTAAGGAGAGCACTCAGATAAAGTGGAATTGGGAAGAAGGGATATGAGACTACAGCCTTTGTAAAAATAAGTGAGTAAATGAAAATAAATATATATTCTGCATAATTTTGTATGGACATATGCCTTGGTAATATATGTGATTGCTAGATCATATGTAAGACTTCATAAGAAACCTAGCATTATGAAAAACAATCAAATTGTCTTCCAAATAGGAAGCTATATTGTCAATTCCTAATAACCATGAGTTTCTGTAGTTCCACAGCTCATTTTCCATGCTTTGGACTTCTGCCATTCTGATAGGTGTTTAATGGAATTCATCAATTAATCAATATTTTATGACATGTGTTGTTTCAGTGATGTTGCTGGCAGAAAACACCCACCAGGCCCTTGCAGGGAACACCTGAACGACAAGACACTGGAGAGGGTAAGATCAAGACCAACCTCAATCTTCTACATCTTCCTTCCCTCACTTCCCCTCTCCCTCTCTCTCTCTCTCTCTCTCTTATCTCTAACTCTTGAATATTAGTTATCTTTTTCCTCATTTTCTTAGTGGGCACTGACCTGTAACTCCCAGATCCAGCATGGGGCTATCATCCACAATGAGCTTTTGATCAGAGAGACCTACAGGGTTTCCTAAAAGACAGACAGATTTCTGTCAGAGTACTTGATGACCCACCAAAGGCTAGTGATAAGACCCTACTGCTGAAGACACCTTATGTGATTGACATGCAAATTAGAATGGCATGGCTGGAAGTTGGAAGAAAGTCAGTCCCCAGACAGTCAGCGCGTCTAGTGCCAGAAGGTGCTACATGGGCGACTGGGGGAAAATGACCAATATCTGTTGAAGCAATGCATGGTCTAACCTACTAAGCAGCAAATAACTTGTTGTGATGCCCACACAAGTGCAGTGGTGGCACACAGCCATGGTGAAGAACCAACTGCTCTCAATTCGGTTAACTGATCCCCTCACTGGTATGGGAGCCATAGCTGGAGCTGTGAAACAAGTCAGAACCATATCCAAACATAAGCCCACTCTCCAATATCAAGCTACCATCAATTGTGGGCTACAAGAGGGCTGACACCTATTAAATTCTCTACAAAAAAGTAAGGGTTATCTCATTTGTCCTGGTGCTAACTTACTCTCCGTTGGAGAATCTGCTTCTCTTTTTCAGATAGATGTCGATCCTAAGGAGAGAGCCACCCCATCATACCTCAAAAGGGCCCCAGCTGAAACTAAGAAAAATTGGAGAAACAAGCAAGGGGGCTGTTTTCCTGATGAACCGGATACCAGCACAAGGGGGAAGGAGATCAGCACAGAGAAAATTCAACTCCTACCAAATCAGAGAGCCAGAGCCTCAGAGGCCCCCAACACCTCATCACTGAAGCAGACCAAAAATGAACCCAACATGGCTCAGGGAAATTTTGCAGAAGAGGGGACGGAAAGAATGTCAGAGCCACATGTTGGGTCATGATATGCAGAGACATTTAGTTTACCCATAACTGTGGGCTAACTCCACAATGCATGACCCGTATACCTCAACAAGGAGGGGCCAAGGGGAGGGGGTAAGTCACGGATGAGCCTAATAATGGTACCAAACTGACTGTAAAAATAAATAAAGAAAGAAATAAATAAAAAAGAAAAAAGAAAAAAAAAAAAAACAAAAAGAAAACACCCGGCCAAGAGCAGCTTGTGGGCAAAAAAGGGTTATTTTGGCTTACAAATTCTAGGGGAAGCTCCATGATGGCAGGGTAAAATGATGACACAAGCAGAGGGTGGACATCACCACCTGGCCAACATCAGATGGACAAGAGCAACAGGAGAGTTTGCCAAATACTAGCAAGTGGAAACTGGCTATAACACTCTTAAGCCTACCCCCAACAATACACTGCCTCTAGGAGGATTCAATTCTCACATTGCCATCAGCTGGTGACCTAGCATTCAGAACACCTAAGTTTATGGTGGACACCTGAATCAAACCACCACATATGTCATATGTTTTGAGCATTTTTTCTTATTCTTGTCATTTGTGTTTTTTCTTTGGGGAAATATCCATTAAGGTCTTTGGCTCATTATTAAATTAGCTGTGTGTGTATGTGCATGTAGTATGTGTGGACTGGTCCATGTATGTGGTGTATTGGTGGTGTATGCATGCATGTATGCAGATATGTGTGTCTATATGGAGGCTATAGAAGGACTTTGTATATCTGGGTGTCCCCTTTCATCACTCATCTGCATATTTCCTTGACACGGACGGAATCTCTTACTCTCTGCTCTCTGCGCTAAACAGGACTGGGGCCATACCCATTTGTTTATGGGTGTGCTGAGATATTGAACTCAGGATATCTCAGTATCCCCTCAGTTCCTCATACTTGCAAGTGAAGTACTCTTACTTGCTAAGTCATCATGCCAGCTCCTAGTTCATTGTTTTTTTAAAAATATTTTACTTAGCAGTTTCCTCTGTGGACAGTGTGGGTGGGCATGGTGGGCCGGGGTGAGTAGACCAGGCCCATTTCTGTGCTACTCCCAACTCCTGGGTCGGAATTCCTTGCATTGAGAGGGTGTGGGTGGGCAGTGGAGGTCTGGAGTGTATAGGCCAGACTTATTTACTGGCTCCTCCCAACTCCTGGGTCTGAGTTCCTTGCTCGGAAAGTGTGTAGGTGAGTGCAGCAGTCTGGAGTGAGTAGACCAGACCCATCTCTGGGCTTCTCCCACTTCCTGGGTCTGAGATCCTGACTTGAGCAGTGTGTGGGTGGGTAGGGTGGTCTGGAGTAAGTAGGCCAGATCCATTTCTGGGATGCTCTGTCCTCCCAGGACTGAGTTGCCTACCCTGGTCTGTGTGCTGGAGGGCTTAGCAGGAAGTAGGCCAGATCCCTGTTCCCTTGCTCCTCCAAGTGCCCTGGGCCTGGTAGGTCCCAGTATTCCTTGACTGGGGAGTCCTGGGCCCTGTGTAAGCTGTGGAGTAAGGCCTTTGCTCTGGTATCCTGACTGGCCACTAGGTACCAACATCCCTGTTCACCTGAGTCAGAGTGTGAATGGGTTGTTGCAGTCAGGTTCACATCGCTGGTAGAAATCACCTAACCAAGAGCAGCTTGTGGGAAAAATAGGTTTATTTTGGCTTACAAGCTATAGGGGGAAGTTCCATGATGCAGGGAAAATGATGGCATCAGCAGAGGATGAACATCACCCCCTGGCCAACATAAGGTGGGCAATAGCAACAGGAGAGTGTGCAAAACACTGGCATGAGGAAACTGGCTATAACACCCATAAGCCCACCCCCAATAATACACTCCCTCCAGGAGATGTGAATTCCTAGATCTCCATCAACTGGTAACCTAGCATTCAAAACACCTAAGCTTATGGGGAACACCTGAATCAAACCACCACATTCAGCATCTGGCCCTCATAAACTGATATCCATACATGATGTAAAATACAATGCATTCAGTCCAACCTTAAAAGTCTCCATAGTTTTTATCAATCCCAATGGTGTTCAAACATCCCCATAGTGCGAGATCTTTTAAGTGAGCCATATACCAAAAATCCCCCCCCCCAATCCATAAGGGCACAGAATAAACATTCACACTACAAAAGATGGCACTGGGCATAGCAAAGAAATATTTAACCAATACAAGATTTAAAGCAACCAGAGCAAAGATCAAATTCTGTAGCTCCAAGTCCAACAACTCTAGTCAGTGATAAATCTCCAAGTTCAATAATTCTAACCAGCAACAATTCTCTGGTATTCCAGATCTGCCCCTCCAGCTAGGCTACTCACAGTCCTGGAAAACTTCATCAGAGCCGGCAGCTTTCTTTAGCAGCCAGGTCTTGTTTCCGGTATCACCACTGGGTCTGCACTGCAATCCAGAGTTCATCTTCATGACCACATGGGGTCTCCATGCAGGCATCCAGCAAACCTGCTTCACAATGCCCATGGCCATTTCCAAAACATAAGACTGTGTTTTGTCAGATATCTACAGAACTTTCCACCCAAACTCTACAGAATTCACATTCTTCTCAGCAGCCAGTGGAACCTTCTCCAAAATTGACCATATATTAGGCCATAAAGCATGCCTTCATGAAGTCAGGAAAATTGAAGTAACTTCCACCATCATGTCAGATCATAATGCTTTGAAGCTACAAATTAACAAGAGAAACATCAAGAACTCCACCATCTCCTGGAAACTAAACAACACACATTTAAACAATGAATGGGTCATGAAAGACATCAAAAAAGAGATTGTAAAATTCCTATAATTGAATGATAATAAAAACATAACTTACCAAAACTCATGGGACACAGTGAAGGCAGACCTAATGGGAAAATTCATAGCCCTAAATGCCTTCATTACAAAGACAGAAAGATACAAAGTCAATAATTTGGCTGTCTACCTAAAGGCACTGAAAAAACAAGAAGAATCCAACCCAAAAAGCTCCATACAGAAAGAAGTAATCAAGATTAGAGCAGAAATTAATGAGTATGGAGCTATGAAAACAGTTTAAAAAATCAATGGAATGAAGAGCTGTTTTTTTTTTTTTTTTTTGAAAAAATAAAGAAGGTTGACAAACCCCTGGCCAAATTAGTCAAGAAAAAAAAAAAAAAAAGAGAAGTCTCAAATTAGCAAAGTCAGAAATGAAAAAGGAGAAATCACAACAGACACCAATGAAATGGGAAGAATCATCAGGGCATACTTGCAAAATCTCTACTTCACAAAATTAAATAGTCTGGAAGAAATGGAAGAATTCCTAGACACATAAATTCCTACCAAAACTAAATTCAGAGCAGATTAATTTCCTAAACAAACCTATCACACCCATGGAGCTTGAAAAGGAAATCAAAAACCTCCCCCAAAAGAAAAGTCCAGGACCAGATGGCTTCTCAGCTGAATTCTATCAAACCTTCATTGAAGAACTGAAACAATTTTTTCTCAAACTGGTCCACATAATTGAAACCAGAGAATCCTCCTTTACTCCTTTTATGAAGTTAGTATCACCCTAATACCAAAACCAGACAGGGATACAAAAAGGAAAGGAAATCATAGGACTACATCCCTAATAAACTTAGATGCAAAGATCCTGATCAAAATCCTTGCACATGAATTCAATAACATCAAAAGCATTATCCACCTTGATCAAATGGGCTTCATCCCAGAGATGCAGGGATGGTTTAACATATGGAAGTCAGTCAACATAATACACCCCATAAATAAACTGAATCATAAGAACCACATGATCATCTCAATTGATGCAGAGAAGGCCTTTGACAAAATACAATTCCACTTCATGATCAATATACTGGAAAGAATAGGCATGGTAAGTTCATACCTCAACACAATAAAGGCTATATATAAAGCTCCAATAGCCCAAATAATACTTAATGGGGAAAAACTCAAGGAGTTCCCACTGAGATCAGAAACAATATACATGGTTGCTCACTCTCACCACTGCTCTTCAAAACAGTACAAGAAGTATTAGCCCAAGCAAAAGGACAGGAGAAAGAAATAAAAGGGATTCAAATTGGAAAGGAAGAAGTCAAGTTAGTTCTATTTGCAGATGACAAGATCCTATAAATAACTGAACCAGAAGTCTCCATCTCAAAACTTAAAGGTGATAAATTCCTTTAGCAAAGTGGCAGGATACAAAATCAATGCACAAAAATCAGTAGCTTTTCTATATGCAAAGAACAAAAACACAAAGAAAGAAATCAGTGATGTCATCCCATTTTCAATAGCAACAAAAAATGAAATGTCTTAGAATAATAAGGATGTGAAAGACCTAGATAATGAGAACATAAAAACACTCAAGAAAGAAATAGAGGTCTTGAGAAGATGGAAAAACCTCCCATGCTCCTGGATAGGTAGAAATAATATTGTGAAAATGGCATTTCTACCAAAAGTAATATACAAATTTAATGCAATACCAATAAAAATACCAGCACGATTCTTTGCAGAGATTGAAAAAAGATCTCAGAATTCATATGGAATGGCAGAAGGCCTCAGATATGCAAACATATCCTCAAGAAAAAAAATCAACTCTGGTAGTATCACCATACCTGATCTAAAGCTATATTACAAAGCCATAGTTACAAAAATAGCATGGTACTGGAATAAAAACAGAAACATAGACCAATAGAACAGAACTAAAGACCCAGACCTTAGGACAAGCAACTATGGCCACTTGATCTTTGACAAAGATGCCAGTAATGTAGACTGGAGAAAAGACAGCATCTTCATCAAATGGTATTGGACATATGGATGACCATATGTAGAAAAATAAAATTAGACCCACTAATTTTTCCCTACACAAAAATCAAGTACAAATGGACCAAAGACCTCAACACAAGACCTTAAACTCTTCAACTACTGGAAGAAAAAAATAGGAGGCACTCTCCATGATAGAGGACTGGGAAAAGACTTCCTTAAAAAAAAAAAAAAACAAAAAAACCAGCAGCCAAGGAAATTAAACAAACACTCAACCAATGGGATCTCATGAAGCTAAAAAGCTTTTGCGCCAACAAACACCACAAGCAGAGCAAATAGATTACCCACTGAATGGGAGAAAATCTTTGCCAGCCATACCACTGACAGAAGCCTAATATTTAGAATCTACAAAGAACTCACAAAATGAAACAATAAAAAATCAAACAACCAATGCCAAAAGTGGGACAGAGAACTAAATGAGTTCTCAGATGAAGAATTACAAATGGATAACACACACTTAAGAAAATGTCCAACATCCATAAGTATTAGGGAAATACCAATTAAGACAACTATGAGATTCCACCTTACCCCAGTAAGGATAGCAAACATTAAAAAATCAAATAAAAATAAAAGTTGGTGAGGCTGTTGTAAATAGGAACAGTCATTCACTCTTGGTGGGCGTGTAAGCTGGAAAACCACTGTGGAAATCAATTTGGAGACTCCTGAAAAGGATGCATATAGAGTTACCAACAGACCCTATTATTCCCTTATTGGGCATTTACCCTAAAAGCTCCACATCTCAATTCAGAGATATTTGCTCAACCATGCTTATAGCTACTCACTTCATAATAGCTAAAACTGGAATCAACCCAGGTGCCCATCATTGGATGAGTGGATAACCAAGATATGGTATATCTATATGATGGAATACTACTCAGTAGTAAGAGAGAATGACACATTGAAATTTGTAGAAAAGTGGTTGAACTTGGAACAAATCATTCTAAGTGAACTCACACAATCACAGAAAGACAACCATCACATGATGTCACTCATCTGCAGTTCCTAACCTGGATCATCCCACTTTGCTGACATAACTGAATAGCATCTTGAGGCTTGGACAAAAGCGAGGGTAGGGCTTTAGGGAAGGAAAAGGGTCTGCGGGGGGGGGGGGGGAGTACACAAAACTGAACCCAAATTTAAGTGGTACTATACAATCCTATATCCTGCAAGTCAGGCTAAAAGGTGGAACCCTCAAGAGGACCTTAAGGGGAGCACCTGAATCAAAGTGCCCTGGAGAAGGTGAGATAAAACCTAACCTCAAATTTCTCCTGTATTTCTGTCTTCTCTGTCTTTCTCTTTTCTTTGTTTCCCTTGGTGCTAACCTGTACTTCTCTGTACCAGGATGAGGTATACATCCACAATGAGCTGTTGATCAGAGAGACCTAATAGGTCTCCCAAAACAAACAAGACAGACTTCTGTCAGAGCACTTTATTACTCACCAAAAGTTAATGGTAAGACCCTACTGCTGAAGACACCACATGTTGTTGGCCTGGACCATGGAGATGACTTGTTGGAATGTGGAGGAGAGCTAACCCCTAATTATCCCATCCAGTGCTAGAAGGTACTACATGAGCTTCAGAGAGAAAGTGGTCATCATCTGTCCAACTCAAAGTTTATGCAACCCAGAGGCAAACAACCTGATGTGATGTTCTCACAAGTGCAATAGTGGCACACAGCCCTTGTGGGTAACCAACTGCTCTTGGATTGGCTAACAGATCCACTCAGTGGAAAGGTAACCAAATCTGGAACTGGGAAACAAGTCAGTATCATATTCAGATCATGATTCTGCTTTCCATTGTCAAGCTTTTACTAACCTTATACTACAAGAGGGTATATACCTTTTAAATTCTCTCTAAATCAATAATGGTTATCCCATTTAACCAGTGCTGATTTTCATTTTCCTTTGGAGAATCTGCTTCTGTTTTTCCTATGGGAGGTGGACCTGAGGAGATAAATGACACAGTGTATTCCATCCTGGCCCCAGCTAAAACCACAGAGGAACTGGGCAAATGAGCTAGTGTTACAGTCAGGTTCACATTGCTAGTATAAATCACCCAACTAAGAGCAGCTTGTGGGAACAAAAGAGGTATATTTTGGCTTACAGGATCAAGGGGAAGATCCATGTTGGCAGGAGAAAAATGATGGCATGAGCAGAGGGTGGACATCACCCCCTGGCCAACTTAAGGTGGACAACAGCAACAGGAGTGTGTGCCAAACACTAGCAAGGGGACACTGGCTATAATACCCATAAACCTGCTCCAAACAATACATTGCCTCCAGGAGGCGTTAATTCCCAAATCTCCGTCAGCTGGGAAGCTAGCATTCAGGACACCTAAATTTATGGGCGATACCTGAATCAAATCACCACATTCCACCCCTGGCCCCCATAAACTGATAATCATCCATGATGTAATACGCAATGCATTCAGTCCAATTTTAAAAGTTCCCATAATTTTTATCAATCCCAATGATGTTCAAAAACCCCCATAATCCAAAATCTTTTAACTGAGCCATAATACCAAAAAATCCCCTCAAATCCCATAATGGCACAGAATAAACATTCACACTGCAAAATATGACATTGGGCATAGCAAAGATTATTCACTCAATACAAGATTTAAAACAACCAGGGCAAACATTAAATTCTGTAGCTTTAAGTCCAACAACTCTAGTCAGTGACAACTCTCCAAGTCTGATAATTTAACCAGCAACAAGTCTCTGGCATTCCCATTCCACCCCTCCAGCTAGGCTACTCACAATCCTGGAAAAACTTCATCCAAGGCTTGTATATTTTCTTGGTAGTCATCTCCTGGTTCCAGCCTCCCCACTGGTTATCCACTGAAACCCACAGCTCATCCTCACAGCTCTAGTAAACCTGCTACACACTGCCCATGGCCATTTCCAAAACATATGACCATGTTGTAAAGAGCTGTTTTCTTAGTGAATCTGGTATCAGCTCAAGTGTGATGGAGAAAGATACTGAGGGAGGCCTCTTCAGCAAACGGGCAGGGAAGAGGGGAAAGATGGTATGAACATGTATTGTTTACATACAAAATATGTCCATAATTAAATTATTTTACTTAAGTTTTTATTTGAGAGAGAGAATGGGTGTGCCAGGGCCTGTAGCCACTGCAAACAAATTCCAGATGCATATCACCTTGTGCATTGGCTTTACATGGATACTAGGGAATTGAACCTGGGTCCTTTGGCTATGCTAGCAAGTGCCTTATCCATTAAGCCATCTCTCCAGACCATGTTCATTGTTTTTATATTGACTTATAACTGTTCTTTGTATTTTTTTGTTTAATTTAGGATTTAATTATTTAAAACTATTTATATACATATATTCATTAAAGACAATTTAACTATATTATATACTTTGATCATAATCATCCTCTGAAGCCATCCCCTCTAGGTATCTGAAAAGGTATGACACACCTATTTTTTTCTGTACTTTCTTAAAGAAATTTTATATTTTTATTTGATATTTAGGTTTATGGTCAATTTCATGTTTTCATGAAACAGAAATTCTATATCTAGGTGTGGACACACACATATGTAAGTATGTATGTCCAGTTTAACCAGTACTTCATTTTAGTTTTATTTATTTAATTTATTTATTTGAGGTGAGAGAGAGAGAGAGAGAGAGAGAGAGAGAGAGCAGGAGAAAGACAGATAGAGAGAGTGGGCATGGAAGGGCCTCTATCCACTTTGGAGGAACTCCAGATGCAGGTACCACCTTGTGCATCTGGCTTAAATGGTTATTGGGGAGTCAAACCTGGGTCTTTAGGCTTTGCAGGCAAGTGCCTTAACTGCTAAGCCATTTCTTCAGCCTAACCAACACCATTGAAAGATTGTAATATATTTTTTCCACTGAATTGACTATGTTGCTTTTTCTGGTCTTTGTTTCATTTATTTATGTATGGATTAATTTTTTCATCAGTGCAACATTGTAGCTGTGTATGAAAACAGAGTACCATAGTTCCTCCAACCTTGTACTGTATCATTGGCTAGTTTGGCTTAGTCTAGACTTTTTCTCTTTTGGTTAACTTTCAAATTAACTTATCAATTCTACAAAACATCTAGCTAGGAATTTTATTGAAATAGCCATGTGCAGATCAAGTTAGAAAGAACTTATATTTTAAAAATATTCTTTCAATAGGTGATCATGTGATATCTATTTAAATATTACCTTATATCTTTCATTCTTCTTTAATAATTACTTGCATATAGTTCTTATACGTATGTAAAAATATACTTGAGTATTGCAATTTTTTGGTGATTAAATAGTTTTATTTCTATATATATTTTATGGGACTAAGGGTTTAAGCTAGTTTTAATGTTTTTATGTTAACATGCAAAGAATTGAGTCCACTGTGACATTTTAAAAAAAACTGAGAAAGAGGCAGGGAGAGAGAATGGGCATGCCAGAGACTTCAGCAGCTATGAACGAACTCCATTCATGTGTGGCCCCTTGTGTGCATGTGTGACATTGTATGTTTGTGTCACCATGTATCTGGCTACATAGAACCTGGAGATTCGAATATGAGTTCTTATTCTTCACAGGCAAATGTTGTAACTGCTCAGCCATCTCTCCAGCCTGAGATTTTTATACATTTATCATTATACTTTCTTTTTAATATCCCCACTGCCTTCTCCCCTCTAATATGTCCCCTTCCTCCCCCCAGTAAAACCCCTTTTGCTTTCATGACATATAGTTTCCTGTCCTGTATTGTTCCTTATCTTCCCTTTAGGTATTGTATTTTAATTTAAAGAATCCTATCTTTCATTACTGGGATCTAGAAAAGGAGAAAATAATTTCTATTAGCTTTGTATCCAATGATACTACTTTATTTATTATTTCTATGTGAGTTTTAGGAATGTTTCACACCAATAATCATATCATTGTGAATAGACAGTTTTTTCTACAACAGTTAACATTGTTATTTCCTTTTTAATTATTGTGTCAGAGCAGTAGTGAAGATTTTCAATGACATTTGCCTACATACATTAAGAAAGAATGCACTTACCATGGGGAGAAGGGTCAGTGGTTAAAAGAACTTGCATGAGGCTTGGAGGTGGATCTTCAGTAACCATGTAAAAATAGTCATGGTCAGGCTTACATGTAGCCCAGACTGAGCAGAGAGAGACAGGAAGATTACTGGGTCTCTCTGGCCAGCTCGTCTGACTGCAAAATGGTAGCTCCCGGCTCCGTGAGTGACTCCATATCAGGAAAACAATGGGGGATGGCAGAAGTGGGGGATTCCTGATGCTCTTCTTTGCCCGCCACACATGTAGATGGGACATGTGCATCTGTAACCCTTCCTCCCCCACACATATACACAAAGGAAAAAAAAAGAAACAATGCCCTCTTCATTTATTCTTCATTTTAGGGCATGGGGAATTTCTTAGTAGTTGATTTCTAAAGTTGTTCTTTATTAAGTTGAAGAAATTCCCTTTTGTTCTAAGTTTCTGAGAGTTTTTAAAAAATCATTTGGGGGTATTTAATTATGTCAAATGCTTTTTTGAATCAGTTGATATGATCAGGTGAATTTTCTTTATCTTTTCGATATGGTTACTTGATTATTGAATGTTAAACTTTGTTTGCATATGTGGCATAAATCCATTTGATTTGTGGTATATGATTCTTTTTATACTTTTGGATTCTACTTGGTAATTGTCTGCTGAGTACTTTTTATTAATGTTCAATAAGAGACATTAGTCTTTAGACTTCTTTTCCTGTGATGCTCTTTAATAATGCTGGCCACATAGAATAAGCCTCTGTTTTTCTAATAGGCTGTAGAGACTGGCAATTTTTTCCAGTCTCTTGTGCGGTTTGATAGTTTTTTATCTTCAAATTATTTGGCATATTTTATATAAGTTATCAAATTTGTGAACATAGAATTGGTCATCACATTGTTTTATTATCACTTTAATGGCAGTGGGGTCAGTCAACAGTGATGAAATTCCATTTTTGATATTGGTAATAATTTTTCCCTTTGTTTTTTTTTATTTAGTCTTCTTAGATATGTTCATCAATTTTATTGACTTCACAAACAGCTTTTATTTCCATTGACTTTATTTATTTTCTGATTTTATTTCCATTGATTTATGGCCTAATATTCTGCTTTTTTCCTTTCTTAAGGAAGCTTAAGTTATTCTTCATTATTTAGTTTCCTAAGAGAGTTAGATTGTTAGACCTCTCTTTATTTTATTAAAAAAACACATTTATTTATTTGCATGCAGTGTCTCTTGCTACTGCCAATGAACTCCATATACATGCTGTTCCAGTGAGTTTCTAGTTGCTAAGATAAACACCCAACCAGAAGCTGATTATGGAGGAAAGAGTTTATGTCAGGTTTACAAATTCCAGGACAACAGCATTAATGGGGGAAGAGGCTGGCTCCTTCCATAGACGCAAACACAGAGACACCATCAAAAAACCAGCAAGGAAACCAGGCATGGTGGCACAGGACTTTAATTCCAGCACTCAGGAGGCAGAGGCAGGAGGATTGCCTTGAGTTCGAGGCCACCCTGAGACTCCATAGTGAATTCCAGCTCAGCCTGAACTAGAGTGAGACCCTACCTCAAAAAATAACCAAAAAAAAAAAAAAAAAAAAAAAAAAACCAGCAAGCACCAATAACCACAGCTCCAAACTGCTCTTTGTCACAACTTGGGGTGGGATAGGACTCAAGATCTGCTCCCGAACACACCTTAGGGCTGGATCCCAAGATCCACCCCCCTCCCCCAGTGGCAACTCCTCCAGCTGGTTTGCTGGAATCTCAAGTTGCAAGGTCAGTGTGAGTCTATGAGACCATATATCCAAACCACCGCACATGCATTTTCTGCAACTATTGAGATGATCATGTGATTCCTAACTTTGATTCTTATGTGATATATTATCCGTTTATCAGTCCCGTATGTTGAACCAACCCTGCATCCCTGGGATGAAACCTGTTCGATCATGGTGGATGTTGTCTTTTTTTTTTAAATTAAGTAGAAACTTTGTATGGACACAATAGGTATTGGTACCCTACTCTGTGGGATGCTGGTATCCACCATGGGGTTGCAGAGAGCTCAAAACTAAAGAAGACTTAAAATGTACCCACCAATACTCAAGGAACCTTGTGGAAGAGGGGGCAAAAAGATTGTGAGAGCCACAGTATGGGATGGGATATCCAGAGGCATTTCCCCCTCCTCCCACAATGACTGACTACTGCTCTCACAACTCAGAACCCACACCCCCGTGGATGATGCTCTTGATGTGTTCTTGAATTTAGCTTGCAAAAATTTTATTGCTAACTTTTGCATATAATTTCACCAGAGATACTGGTTTTGGTGGATTTTCTGTTCTTTCTTTGTTGTTAATCTGTAGCTTTTTTGTGTTGATTTTCCTGAATGTGTTGAGAAATGTTTTATGCCCCATTTATGATCTGTTTTAGAGAAGATTTTGTCAGCTGCCAAGAAGAATGTGTATTCTTTGGAATTAAGGTGGAGTATTTTGTTAATGTCTATTAAGTCTAATTTTGATCTATGGTATTATTTAACTCTATCATTTCATGGTTAATTTTCTGCTTTGATGATCTCTCTAATGATGACAATGGAGAATTTAATTCTCTAACTATAATTGTTTGGGGGATTATTTCTGCTTTATTGTCTAACAGATTTTGCTTTATAAAATTTTGTGGTCCTGTGTTTTGGTGCATATAGGCTTATGATTATAATATCCTCTTGTATTGTTCCTTTGATGAGTATGAAGTAGCCTTCCTTATATCTTGATTTCATTTGGTTTGAAGTCTATTTTGTTTGATATCAGTATAGCCACCTCTGCTTGTTTGTTATCTCCACTAGCTTGGGATGTATTTTTCCGTCCTTTCACCCTAGGGTGGTATTTACCTTTATTGCTAAGCTGAGTTTCTTATAGACAGAAAATGGATAGGTTCATTTTTATGATCCAGATTTTAAGCCTATGTCTTTTGATTAGGGCACGGAAACAATTGATGTTTAGAGTTATAACTGGGAGGTGCAAGTTAATCCCTGTTAAGTTGGAGGCTTTGTGGAGTTTAGTGTTTTCTTGGACATTATATGTTTTCATGTCTGTTCTACTCATGGTTGTTTTTTTTCCCTCTTGTCGACTCTTGAGTGTGATTGTTCCTCCCTTCGGTTTGGATTAATCTATGCAATAGTCCCTGTAGGATTGTCATAGTGCTCATGTAATCATAGATTTAGCTTTTATCATGCAAACTTTTTTACCTTCAATTATGAGGGATAGTTTTGGTGGGTATAGTATTTTGGGTTGGCAGCTGTGGTCTTTTAGAATTTGAAATGTTCCATTCCAAGGCCTTCTAACTTTTAGAGTTTCCATTGAAAAATTTGAGATAATTCTGATGGATTTACTTTTGTATGTAACAAGCTGTTTTTATCTTGCAGCTTTTAGAGCCCTTTCTTTTTTTCTAGTGTTGAAAGTTTTGACTATAGTAAAATATAGGTAATTACTTCTATGGTCCTATTTATGGTTATCCTGTGCACCTCTTGTACCTTGATGGAGCTCTCATGAAGTTAGGGAAATTTTCTTTTTTTTTATTTTTTTTTATTTTTTTTTATTTTTTATTTTTTTTTATTTATTAGTCAGTTCTGTATTCAGCAAATACAGTCAGTTTGGTACCATTATTAGGCTCATCCGTGACCTACCCCCTCCCCTTGGCCCCTCCTTGTTGAGGTATACGGGTCATGCATTGTGGAGTTAGCCCACAGTTATGGCTAAGCTAAATGTCTCTGCATATCATGACCCAACATGTGACTCTGACATTCTTTCCGCCCCCTCTTCCGCAAAATTTCCCTGAGCCATGTTGGGTTCATTTTTGGTCTGCTTCAGTGATGAGGCTCTGGCTCTCTGATTTGGTAGGAGTTGATTTTTCTCTATGCTGATCTCCTTCCGCCTTGTGCTGGTGTCCGGTTCATCAGGAAAACAGCCCCCTTGCTTGTTTCTCCAAGTTTTCTTAGTTTCAGCTGGGGCCCTTTTGAGGTATGATGGGGTGGCTCTCTCCTTAGGGTCTACATCTATCTGAAAAAGAGAAGCAGATTCTCCAACGGAGAGTAAGTTAGCACCAGGACAAATGAGATAACCCTTACTTTTTTTTTTTTTATAGAGAATTTAATAGGTGTAGGCCCTCTTGTAGCCCACAATTGATAGTAGCTTGATACTGGAGAGTGGGCTTATGTTTGGATATGGTTCTGACTTGTTTCCCAGCTCCAGCTATGGGTCCCATACCAGTGAGGGGATCAGTTAGCCAAATTGAGAGCAGTTGGTTCCCCACCATGGCTGTGTGCCACCACTGCACTTGTGTGGGCATCACAATAAGTTATTTGCTGCTAAGTAGGTTAGACCATGCGTTGCTTCGATAGATATTGGTCAATTTCCCCCAGTCGCCCATGTAGCACCTTCTGGCACTAGACGCGCTGACTGTCTGGGGACTGACTCTCTTCCAACTTCCAGCCATGCCATTCTAATTTGCATGTCAATCACATAAGGTGTCTTCAGCAGTAGGGTCTTACCACTAACCTTTGGTGGGTCATCAAGTACTCTGACAGAAATCTGTCTGTCTTTTAGGAAACCTTGTAGGTCTCACTGATCAAAAGCTCATTGTGGATGATAGCCCCATGCTGGTTCTGGGAGTTACAGGTCAGTGCCCACTAAGAAAATGAGGAAAAAGATAACTAATATACAAGAGTTAGAGATAAGAGAGAGAGAGACAGGGAGAGGGGAAGTGAGGGAGGGAAGATGTAGGAGATTAAGGTTAGTCTTAATCTTACCCTCTCCAGTGTCTTGTGGTTCAGGTGTTCCCTGTAAGGGCCTGGTGAAGGATCAGCCATTTGGTCTATCTTTTAGTAAGTAGAAGATTATGGTACCATTGCCGTTTGGGTCTAGATTTGTGTTTCCCACCCCTTTGATGCCCTCCCCTCCCTCCCCTTCCATCCTAGTGTCTAATCTAGGAGATGCTTGCTGGGTATGTAAGGTATCTTCGGTAGATTCAGGTTAGGTGCTGTAGATGAGTGAGACTATGTGGCGATTTTTTTTCTGTGATTGGGTAAGTTCACTGAGAATGATCTGTTCCAGGTTCAACCATTTTTCCTCAAATTTCATTGTGTCATTTTTTCTTACTGCTGTATAGAATTCCATTGTGTAGATATACCACATCTTAGTTATCCATTCTTCTAGTGATGGACATCTGGGTTGATTCCAGCTCTTAGCTATTACAAATTGAGCCGCTATAAACATGGTTGAGCAAATCTCTTTAGTCTGTGGTTTGAAGGTTTTAGGGTAGATGCCCAGTAAGGGAATAACTGGGTCTGTTGGTATCTCTATACTCAGCTTTTTCAGAAGTCTCCATATTGCTTTCCAAAGTGGTTGTACCATCCTACAATCCCACCAACAGTGGATGAGTGTTCCTACTTCTCCACATCCTCGCCAGCATTTGTTTTTATTTGATTTTTTGATGCTTGCTATCCTTATTGGGGTAAGGTGGAATCTCATAGTTGTTTTAATTTGCATTTCTCTGATGATTAGGGATGCTGAACATTTTCTTAAGTGTATGTTTGCCATTTCTATTTCTTCCTCTGTGAACTGCCTGTTCAGCTCTTTGCCCCATCTTGTGAGTGGGGTGTTTGACTTCTTACTGTTTAGATTTTTGAGTTCTTTGTAGATTCTAGAGATTAGTCCTCTATCAGTTGGATAACCCACAAATATTTTCTCCCATTCTGTGGGTAATCTATTGGCTTTGCTAATTGTATGCTTGTCTGTAAAGAAACTCCTCAGCTTCATGTGGTCCCATTGGTTGAGTGATGGTTTAAGTTCATGAGCTACTGGGGTTTTGTTCAGGAAGTCTTTTTCCATTCCTATATCATGGAATGTACTTCCTAAATTTTCTTCCAGTAGTATTCGAGTTTCTGGTCTTATATTGAGATCTTTGATCCATTTGGACTTGAGTGTAGTGCATGGTGAAATGTGTGGGTCAAGTTTTAGTTTCCTGCATATGGTTATCCAGTTTGTCCAGCACCATTTGTTGAAGATGCTGTCTTTTTTCCAGCGTATATTGTTTGGGCCTTTATCAAATATCAAGTAGCTATAGTTGCTTGACCCAAAGTCCGGGTCCTGAAGTCTATTCCATTGATCTATAGTCCTGTTTTTATGCCAGTACCATGCTGTTTTTGTTACTATGGCTTTGTAATATAGGTTTAGATCAGGTATGGTGATGCCTCCAGAGGTATTTCTTTTGCTGAGGATATGTTTGGAAATGCGAGGCCTTCTGCCGTTCCATATGAAATTTGAGATCATTTTTTCTATCTCTGTGAAGAACACTGTGGGGATTTTAATTGGAATTGCATTAAATCTGTAAATTGCCTTTGGTAGGATTGTCATCTTCACAATGTTAATTCTGCCTATCCAGGAACATGGGAGGTCTTTCCATTTTCTCAAGTCCGCCTCAATTTCTTTTTTGAGTGTTTTTATGTTTTCATTGTATAGATCTTTCACTTCCTTGGTTAACATTATTCCAAGGTATTTTATTTTTTTTGTCGCAATTGAAAATGGGACTATGTCCCTTATTTCTTTTTCTGTATCTTTGTCCTTTGCATAAAGGAAGGCTACTGATTTTTGTGCATTGATTTTGTATCCTGCTACTTTTCTATAGGAGTTAATCACCTTCAGGAGTTTTGGGATGGAGTCTCTCAGGTCTCTTACATATATAATCATGTCATCAGCGAATAAAGCTAACTTAACTTCCTCCTTTCCAAATTGTATCCCTTTTATTTCCTTCTCCTGTCTTATTGCTTGAGCTAGGACTTCCAGAACTATATTGAAAAGCAGAGGTGAGAGTGGACAACCCTGTCTTGTTCCTGATCTTAATGGGAATTCCTCCAGTCTCTCTCCATTAAGTATTATTTGGGCCTTCGGAGCTTCGTATATTGCCTTTATTAGGTTAAGATATGAACCAACCATGCCAACTCTCTCCAATGTTTTGAACATGAAGTGGTGTTGAATCTTGTCAAAGGCCTTTTCTGCATCTATCGAAATGATCATGTGGTTTTTATGTTTAACCTTGTTTATGTGGTGTATTACATTGACAGATTTCCGTATGTTGAACCACCCCTGTGTTCCTGGAATGAATCCCACTTGGTCAAGGTGGATAATGCTTTTGATGTGTTGTTGGATTCGGTTTGCAAGGATTTTGTTTAGGATCTTTGCATCTAAATTCATCAGGGAAATAGGCCGGTAGTTTTCTTTTCTTGTGGCATCTCTGCCTGGTTTTGGAATTAGGGTGATGCTTGCTTCATAAAAGGAGTTGGGTAGCTTTCCCTGTTCATCAATTGTGTGGCACAGTTTGAGGAAGATTGGTTTGAGTTCTTCCATGAAGGTTTGATAGAATTCAGCTGAGAAGCCATCTGGCCCTGGGCTTTTCTTTTTTCGGAGGTTTTTTATTACTTTTTCAATCTCCATGAGTGTGATGGGTTGATTGAGGTGATTAATCTGCTCTGTGTTTAGCTTTGGTAGATGGTATGCGTCCAAGAATTTATCCATCTCCTCCACATTATCCAGTTTTGTGGAGTAGAGGTTTTTGAAATAAGTCCTGATGATTCTCCCAATTTCACTTGTGTCTGTTGTGATCTCTCCTTTTTCATTTTGAATTTTGTTAATTTGAAGCTTCACCTTTTTTTGCTTGATCAGATTGGCCAGGGGTTTGTCAATCTTGTTTATTTTTTCAAAGAACCAGCTCTTTGTTTTGTCAATTTTCTTAATTGTTTCCTTGGTTTCCAATTCATTGATTTCTGCTCTGATTTTAATTATTTCTTTCCTTCTGGAGCTCTTTGGGTTGGATTTTTCTTGTTTTTCCAGTGCCTTTAGGTGGATGGTTAGGTTATTGATTTGGGACCTTTCTGTCTTTTTTATGAAGGCATTGAGTGATATGAATTTTCCCCTGAGGACCGCCTTCAGTGTGTCCCATAAGTTTTGATACGATGTGTTCTCATTGTCGTTCAATTCCAGAAATTTTGCAATTTCATTTTTTATTTCATCCACTATCCATTTATTGTTTAAAAGTGTGCTGTTCAGTTTCCAGATGCTTTTGGGATTCTTGGTGGGTCTTTTATTGTTGATTTCTAGCAATATAGCATTGTGATCTGATATCATGCAGGGAATTATGTCAATCTTCCTAAATATGTGGAGGCAGTCTTTGTGACCCAATATATGGTCTATTTTAGAGAATGTTCCATGGACTGCTGAGAAGAATGTGTAATCTGTGGATTTGGGATGGAATGTTCTGTAGATGTCCGTTAGGTCTAAGTGATCTATGGTTTTGTTGAGCTCTCTTACTTCCCTGTTGAGTTTCTGTTTGGATGATCTGTCTATTACTGATAATGGTGTATTGAAGTCCCCAGCTATGATGGTGTTTGTGGTTATTTCTGTTTTATTGTCAAGTAGGTTTTGTTTTATGAACTGTGGTGCCCCTGTGTTTGGTGCATACAGATTTATGATTGTGATATCCTCTTGATGGATCGTTCCCTTGATAAGTAGGAAGTGGCCTTCTTTGTCTTTTTTGATTATATTTGGTTTGAAGTCTATTTTATCCGATATTAATATAGCTACACCTGCTTGTTTCTTATTCCCGTTTGCTTGGAATACTGTTTTCCACCCTTTCACCCTGAGGAGATGTCTGTCTTTAATGGTGAGGTGGGTTTCTTGAAGGCAACAGATTGAGGGGTCTAATTTTTTGATCCATCCTGTTAGCTTGTGTCTCTTGATGGGTGAATTAAGGCCATTAATATTTAGAGTAATGACTGTGAGATTTGATTTGATCCCTGCCATATTGTGATGGTAAATGTGGGTTGGAGTTTTCATGGACATTGAAGTTTTTTGTGCCTACTCTGAGTTTGGTTGTTGTGATCTGCTTCTTGTAGGCAATTGTGTTTGATTATTTTTTTCTTCTCTGTGTAGGATTTCCTGAAATACTCTCTGTAGGTTTGGCTTTGTGTTCATATAATTGTAAAGCTGAGTTTTGTCATGGAAAGTTTTTCGTTCACCATCTATTATGAGGGATACTTTTGCTGGGTAGAGTAGTTTGGGTTGGAAGCCATAGGTTCTTAGACTTTGGAGTGTTTCATTCCAGGCTCTTCTAGCTTTCAGGGTTTCCATTGAGAAGTCTGAAGTAATTCTGATGGGATTACCTCTGAAGGTGGTGTGCTGTTTTTCCCTAGCTGCTTTTAGGATTTTCTCTTTGGTGTCAATGTTTAGAGTCTTAATAATAATATGTCTTGGAGAGTTTCTCCTTTGGTCCAGTCTGTTTGGAGTTCTATTGGCTTCTTGTATCTTGATGGGCCTTTCTTTTAAGAGATTGGGGAAGTTTTCTTCAATTATTTTGTTAAATAAGTTCTCCATGCCTTTGGTCTGAATTTCTTCTCCTTCTGGTATTCCAATGATCCTGATATTGGGACGTTTAACTGTATCCCACAATTCCCTCATGTTCTGTTCACAGGAGCTTTTAAACTTACTGAAATTTTTGAACTCTCTAACTGTTTCTTCCATCTTGTCTTCCAGATCAGAGTTTCTATCCTCCACTTGGCTGACTCTATTCTTGAGAGCTTCTAGTGAGTTTTGGGCTTGTTCAATTAAGTTTGCATTTTCTATTATTTTTCTATGTATAATTTCCATCCCTCTGTCAAGCTCCCTTTTCATATCATTTTCTGATTTTCTTGATGATTGTTGGAGTTCATCCTTGCATTTCTTTATGTCTTCATTTAGCATGGCCAGCTGATTTTTAAGGTCTTCTTTTTTTTCACTCTCCCTCAAATCTCTTAACTCTCTTTGAAATCCTTCCATTTTCTTATCTAATCCTTCCAATTTCTTATCTATTAGTTCTAGTTTAGTGATGGCAGCATCCACAGGATTGTCTGCCCTTTGTTGCTTTCCTGCAAGTTCTACCAATAGGTTGGTTAGAGTTGCATTGCTCATAGCTTCAATGTGGTGTTCTGGTCCTATTTGTTCTTCTATGTTTTGGTTGGAAGTATTCATTGTGGGACTGGGTGATCTAATTGGATTTTCTTGCATTTGATTATTCATGTTATTTCTTTTGCGCTGTGTTCTGCCCATGACAGTGTATGGGCAGATAAGTGGGTGTATCAGCCTGGGCTCAAGAACAATGGGAATCTTATGCAGCCTGGGGGCATTGCCAAGAAGCCTGGGCTTTGGCTGTCACTTGCCAAAGCCGCCTATCTACTGCCTGGCAGGGGCGCCGAAGTTGCCTGAGTTCTCAAGCGGTAATGTGCCGAGGCTGCCTGCATTCGAACTAGGAGTGGCACTGAGGCACCAAGCACTGATGCCGCCCGAACTCTGGCTGGGCACGCTGGGAACCGGAAGCAGTCTGCGCTCCCCCGCCACAGGACAATTTTGGACAGCTGCGCGGCAGACAGAGGGCGAGTGGACGAGAATGCGGAGCAGTCTAAGCTTCTGCACGCAGGGAATAATCTCACTTGCCAAAGCCGCCTATCTACTACCTGGTAGGGGCATCAAGGTTGCTTGAGTTCTCAAGCGGTATTGTGCCCCAGCTGCCTGCGTTCGAGCTAGGAGTGGCACTGAGGCACCAAGCACTGAAGCCGCCCAGACTTTGGCTGGGAACGCCGGGAACCGGAAGCAGTCTGCGCTCCCCCGCCACAGGACAATTGTGGACAGCCGCGCGGCAGACAGAGGGCGAGTGGCGAGAGTGCGGAGCAGTCTAAGCTTCCGCACGCAGGGAATAATCTCACTTGCCAAAGCCGCCTATCTACTACCTGGCAGGGGCGCCAAAATTGCTTGAGTTCTCAAGCGGTAATGTGCCACATTTGCCTGCGTTCGAGCTAGGAGTGGCACTGAGGCACCAAGCACTGAAGCCGCCCAGACTTTGGCTGGGAACGCTGGGAACCGGAAGCAGTCTGCGCTCCCCTGCCACCGGATAATGGCGGCCCGCCGGTGCGGCAGGCAGGTAGGGGGTGGTACCTGAGCTGACGCAAGGGAGAGATACAGTCTGAGCTTGTGGGACTGGGCACACTCAGTAGGTGGGCGAGTGGACAAGGGTGCGGAGCAGTCTAAGCTTCCGCGCGGAGGGAACGATCGGCGCGCGGTGGCAGCCGTGCGGGCTCCGGAGCAGCAGCAGCGGCAGGGGTGGAGCTTTGAACACGGCGGTTATTTGGGGCGAGGGGCGAGGCGTGCCTACCCGCCCGAAAAGGGACCAGCGATTCCCTGTTCCCCCACCTCTGTGCCCTCCCAGATTTCTCTCCCCTAAATGCCACTATATACCCTTAATATCTTGCCTTTCTTTCCCCGGGATTTGCAGCGCAGCTAGGCGGTCGCCATCTTGGCCGGAAGTGCCGGAAATTTTCTTTAATAATTTTGTTGAAGATGTTCTCTATGCCTTTGCCTGTATTTCTTCCCTTTCTTGTATGCCAGTAACACAAATATATTTTCTCTTTTTTGTGTCCCACAATTTCTTCATATTCTGTTCACATTTTTTTTAAATTTATCGTTATTTTTTGGCTGCTGGAATATTTCCTCTGTCTTGCTCTCAAGTTCTGAATCAATCCTCTATATGGTCTACTCTGTTGGTATGGCTTTCTTGGGAGCATTTTAGAAGTTATTTCATCATTGTTGTCTATTACATTTTTTTTAGCATCTCCATCTCTTTATGGAATTAGTTTTATTTCTTGGTTAGGTTTGTTTTTTGTTATTCTTTCATGAACTTTATTATATTGTCATTGAGTTTATTTCCCTGCCCACTGAGATGGTTTTCCTTTTTTTTTTTTTTTGGTTCTGTTCCATTCACTTTACTCTTATATGAAGTTTCTTTTGATTCTCTTCAATGTTTTTGAGATGGGTAGTGAGTTTTTGTTAATTTGTTTCTGTTTCTAATGTTTCCAGCCTTTTATTCATAGCCTTATTAGGTTTGTTGAATATGCTTGTCATAGCTTCATTTTGGCATTCTATGGCTGGAGTTTCCTCTAGGTTTTCAATGTAGGCTTCCATGACGAAACTAGGCATCCTTTGGGGGAGGGGCGGGGAATCTTTTAGCTGATGTGTTGTTTGTTTTACACTGGTGTTTTCCCATATTGAGGTTGTCTGTTTTGCTGAGAATGTAGCACTTACCATCTCTTGTGGAGTATGTGTTAATTACCTTTTCCACATTTTATCAAGATAGGAGTGTATTGGTGGTACACTCACAAGTTTTGGCTTGGTGCTCTTGAGACTCAGTTGGGTCTTCCTGCGTATTCACTCTCCTGGGAATTATGGGTGTGGCCCTAGAAGGTCTAGATAACTCCACCAAGCAGGGTCCTATTGTCTCTGTCACTTTCTTTTTGGTCCTCAGTGGTGGGCTTAGCTGTGGCTGATGGTGGCAAGCATAATGAAGGGATAGTGGGGCTCCTACTATTGGGATTAGGTATCAATCACAGTGGTTGTGGTCTGGGCTTGATTATTTTAGGCAGATTCCTGCTTGTGGACCTGCTCCAACATGCCTTGTGTGAAGATACCAGAATTGGCCAGGGCCAGCATATTCCTTGTTAGGATTTACCTACCCATCCCAAGCAAGTATGTTCCACTGTTAGGCACTTCTTTACCTGGCTCCTGATAACACATGGTGGTCAGGTCCTTTCTCTAGCTGAACAAGCCCAGTGGTCAATTGTTTGTCCTGACTATATTTCATCCTGGGAAATTCCTTTTTTTTAATATTTCATTTTTATTTACTTATTTATTTGACAGAAAAAGGGGGGAGAGAGAGAGACAGAGAGGGAGGGAGAAAGAGGGAGAGAGAATGGGTGCTCCAGGGCCTCCAGCCATTGCAAATGAACTCCAGACAAGTGTGCCCCCTTGTGCATCTGGTTAACATGGGTCTTGGGGAATAAAACCTGGGTCCTTTGGCTTTGCAGGAAAATGCCTTAACCACTAAGACATCCCTCCAGCCCTCACCCTGGGAAATTTTTATGACCTATCTTCCAGCTCACTGATTCTTTCCTTGGCTATTACTACTCCATTGCTGAGCACATCAACAATAATCTTTGTTTGCGCTATCATGTTTTTGATTTGGGGTAATGTTGATAGTTGTCTTCTCTATGCTTGTGTTGAATATCTATTCTAGTGTGTTCTTTATTCTTTCACTAATGTTTTTGAAATATTAGCCAGAGATATTTTGGATATTTAAATATTTAAAGCATGTGTCTTAGTCTGCTCTGGCTATTAAAACAAATTTCATTATCTTAATGGCTTATAAATAACTCATTTATTTCTCATATTTCTGATATTTGGAAGGTCCAGGATCAATGTGCCAGCAGATTCGTTGGTTAGTGAAAGTCTGTTTTCCAAGTGGTGCTTTTGTATTATGTTTTTATATGCTGGGTGGGACAATAAGCTCTATAGGACATAGTTTTATAAAGACACTAATTACATGCAGGAGGACTCTCAAATTCATGATACGATCTCCACTCAAGTGCTCCCACTTTTTGATAACAACATATTGGGCTAAGTGGATTGAGGAAGAGTACACAAACTTTCTGACTATATTTTCTGACTATATATTTTTAAAAAATATTTAAGTTTTATTCTCTCATAATTTTAGTTTCTTTGCCCTATTAAATCTGATTCTGATCATTGCTTTGTTTCTTCACAGTGTGATTTTTCTTGTCTTTCAGTTTGCCTTGTAAATTTATGTTGAGATCGCATATGTTGAATCAGGTCACGGGAACTAAATTAAATTTGTTGTGATTGTGAGGATGTATGTTATCTGGGTTGGAGTTTGGTTGAGATGTCTAATCCTGATTGCCAATGTGATTGGATCTAGAGCCTTCCAGGAGACAATCCCTGGGAATTTCTATGAGGGAGTTTCTGTATATAACTAAGGAAGGTGGGAAGACTCCCCCTAACTGTTGACAGCACCCCCCCCCCCCAGTTCTGGTGTCCTAGACTGAATAGCAAGGAGAAAGCAAGCTGAGGATACAAAATGTTGTGGGTATGTATGGTGTGCTACATGGTTATGAATTCAGGGTCTGGAGAGAGCGTTGGGTGTCTTCCTGTATCACTCTTGTGTTGTTTCCTGAGACAGAGCCTCTCACTAAACCTGAAGCTGTTTTATTTTATTTTTTTTCACACAGACTGCCTAACCAGCAACCTCCAGTAATTCTCATGTCTCTGCTCCCCACAGGACTGAGTTTACAAGATGGCAGGCATGACTATACCCAGATTTTCATGTAGGTGCTTGGGATTAAATTCATGTTGTTTCAGGCCCTCACGTTTGTGTGGGAAGTGTTCTTATCTGTTGATCCATTTTCCCAGTTACAACCTTTCCTATCTTAAGTTGCTTCTTGTCAGGTATTTGGTTGTATAATGAGAAAAGTAACTAACATGTAGACTTTATTTAGTGTTTTCTATGATTTAAGGTACTGAAGACCTCAATTTATTTTATTTTATTTAAATTTCTTCTGTTGGGCTGGAGAGATGGCTCAGCCTTTAAGGTGCTTGCCTGCAAAACCTCAGGATCTGGGTTTGACTTTCCAGTACCCACATAAAGACAAATGCACAAGGTGGCACATGTATCTGGAGTTTGGTTGCAATGGCTAGAGGCCCTGATGCACCCATTAAATCTGCCCTGCTCTTAAGTAAATAAATAAAGAAAGAAATCTCTTCTGTTAATTTTGGGGTTTTGTAAGCATTTCTCTTTAGAAGAAAGGCTGGAGATCCTGGTGCGTTGCTTCACTTGTGGAAAGATCGTCAGCAACACGTGGGAGGCCTACCTGGGGCTGCTGTAGGCTGAGTACACGGGAGAGGATTCCTGGATGCGCTTGGCCTGAAGCCTTTCTGCTACCGCAGCATGCTATTGGCACACGTGGACCCGACTTAGAAGTTGCTCAGCTCTGCACCCCTGGAGAAGTGACTGCTCCTGTCCTGCTGACATTGACAACCTGTGTCATGCTGAGTTAACGCTGAGGTGTGAAGTGGGCACCATACCCAGCTGCAGCACCTGGCTGAGTACCCCACCTTATCCACCAAAGGAACTGTCGAGTAAAGAAAACAAAAAATCAAAATCTGGATTCTCCTTCCCTTCTTACTTTTTCTTCTCTGCCACTTCCTCCTTTTCTTCTCTCTTTCTCTCTCTATCTTATGCATATGTAAGATGTATTTCAATCTATTTTAGGTTGAATTAATTTGGTATGGTGATTGTTGCCAACTTTGAGTGATTATCATGAGCAAGAAAGACCAATATGATCAATTATATTTCTTGTCCTGCGATTGCTGTCATCTCTTTGCCTCCATCTGTTTCTCAGACCCCTTTACATAGCTCTGAGTTTGTATCTGGAAATAAAAGCCACTTAACTAGTTCTGATGGCATAGGAGGGATTTCGTCTCAGCTCTGTTAATTTCCAAGCAAGTGACACTTCTTATCTACAACAATATTTTGCCTTCCTCACATGAATGAACAGAATGGATAATTAAAGCAGAAGCTTCCCCATATTAAGAAGTAATTTCAACTGTGTTTTCACTAAGTTTTCAGGTTCCTATGAGTCAAGAAGTTGGTTGAAGCCCACAGACATTCAGGCCTTTTATGAACAATCTCAACTTTGTGTGGACTGGGGTTTCTCTCCCACTCTCTGTTTATATTTTGGGGGTTGAGTAGTGACATGATAAAAAATAACAAGTGCAAAATAATGTGTAAAATGTTGCAGCTGAATTGGAGAATAGGTTATTTTGGTCTGTAGAGTAATGTGACTATGATATAATAGTGCATTAAATATTTCACAATGGTTAGTCAAGAAGATTTTGAATGTTCTCATTACAAAGAAATCATAAATATTTGCAGTGGTATGTTTTTTTTGTCTTTGTTTGATTACTAGCTAGTGTACTTGTGTATAAAACATAAATTTGTATTCAAGTATGTAAAATATCCTGTTTAAAACCAGATCAAAAAGTCTGAAATCTGAAAACTACCCAAATAAGGCACAAAAAGAAGAAGGAAGTAGAAGAAATGGACAAATGGTTTATCCATATTCTCTGAAACTTTAAGGAAATTCCTTGGAAGATAAGATATTTCAAAAACAAAGCAAAACGAAACAAAAAACCGAACTTCTTTTCTGAATTCTATCTTTAAAAACCCAGACACACCTCTTCAAGGATGCATTTAAGAAAACCAGACACTGTATTGCTATCAATCTAACCTATGGTCTAGAATTGGATTTTCCAGAAACTGTCAGTATATCTCAACCAACACACTTCATTTCTGCAACATGAAGGGTAGGGCTGGCCCAGGTGATTGTGGAGTTTCTTGCAGTAGCAATATTCTGAGAAGGAAATGTTTGTAGACAAATAGCAAAGCAGTAATTAATTATATCTTTTCAAAGCCACCTAGAGGGACAGTTCCATCTGTTCCTTGAAGTCTGAAAACTGTATTAATTACTCGTTTCTCAAGGACATTTCTGTTGGTGGAAGGCAGCAGAGAAGTAGAAAAACCTCTCGGACAACAAGCTTTCCACTTCTAGTTTCTCATGACAAAGTATTTCCTACGACATGGGGGCCAGATGGCAATACTTTTGAAAACACACTAAGGATTTGAATTCTGGTTCATATTAAATATCACATGTAAATTATTAATCTGTAGCAGATGTAAATGTATATTATTACACTGAATTAAAAATTGATGTTGCAAAGACAATCCTAGTACCACATGGAGATGATGATGGTAGGAGACCAACTCTGGTCCTCCAACTAAAATCCAGATTTAGAATCTAGGTAGCTTGAGCAAAATGTCTAGAAGGAATAGTTACCGTTAGGATTATACATAAAGAATCTGATCACTTTTCCAAAATAAGTGATAATACCTAACATTTATTAAATGGCCTTGTAAGTGGCTTAAACATAGTGAAAATACTACAGGGAAGGCAAACCAATAAATGAACACAATAATTTCAGAAAAAAAAGTTCTATGAAATAGATACAACAGATATCTGTGATAACTGGAGACTGGATGGGGAAAGTCATAGATTTCCTAGCCTTGGAAGGAGATATTTGGGCCTATTTGATTCTAGGCCAATTCACTGAATTTCAATTTCCTAAAAACAACTGGGAAAATTCAGTTCTTTAAACACTATGTTGGAATTATCAATTTATCAGAAATATATTTTAATCAACTACCCATAAATGTTACAGTATTTCTTATTTCTCCAAGATCATGTAATAGGATAATTTTTGAATAACTTTTCTAAGAACTATAAATTTAAGTTATTTTACATGCCACTAATGTCAAGGATATTACCAACAGTTGAGTTGGTTTTTGTTTTCTGAAGCATTTTTCCAGCCAGTCTACAGTTTGTTTTTCTTCTCACAGCTGCTTCTCTGTTTGTGCTATTCCATTTTCCTATTTTGTCTTAGTTTGTCTATGAATGACTTGAAATAATTTGTGGAAAGACAAGATGGGCAGCTCCAATATAAACAGGAATCTAAATTAAACAGAATAGATATACTGCCTGGAAATAGATACTGTCATTCCTCCTGCCTGTCTTCAAATTGTTTCTTCCTCTCCTTTCCCAGGTTCTCAGCAGAGAATCACCTCATAGTCTATTTTATAAAAAAAATTCTGAATAGATATTAAAACATGAATTTTATACATATTTGTGGGGTATCATGTGACATTTTGCTACTTATATTTACTGTGTAATGTTTAAATGACAATGACCATACATATCTCAAACAAATAGCACCATCTTTGCACCTCTTCTCATGTTCAGGATCCTTGTCACTAGTAGCCAGTCAAATTCCTATTTTAGGTATTTCCAGAATTTGTCTCCATGTACTTAATAACTTCTAAAACCTGAAAACTGCATTGTACCAACACACCAGCCCTCTTGAAAAGTGCATTCCTTTATTATATTCTAGAATTCTTTCTTTCCTCTCCCCCATGTTTTATGTGTGCATCTCTGCCTTCATCTTTTATGCTAAGCCCTGTTCTTTGAAAAGTTTGGAGTTGCCATCTTATTTTTTAACCCACAGTTATCTATTTAGCCTTTAGACACACTCCTTAACTTAGATGATTTACAAATAACTGTGGATTTTGTGGGCTTGGGAGAGGCTAAGGCTTGTTTTGCCTTGTAGTATATGCCCCTATCCCTGCAACTGCTCAAGTACTATTAACACAAAGAATGAGTATCTTAGGTGAAACAATCAGAAAATCTTCAGTAGTCATAAGCCAGTGAAAAGAAAAAATGGTAATTTACATGTGCTATTCAGCCATGATTTTTGTTTTATTTTGTTTAAAAATGTGTTAAAACTGAAAACATATTTTGCCAGCCACCTCTTCGTTGCCTTTTTGAAAGTCCATATGTGCTTTAGGAAAAACTGAATTCAGCTTTAAGTGTTTACAAAATTTTAAAGGAGATATTTGATGTGCAAGATTTGTATGTTTTGGATAAAGTTCAAACTGCATTTTCTTGATACTTTGAAACAATTATTTGGGTCATGTTCTAAAGTTTAAGCCTTTTGGGAGGCTAATGGGAAGGAGATTCACACACTAGCAGTGCATGTTTACACATTGCTTAGTTTCCAGCAAACACTAGGGGGTTTTAAAATGTCATCCATATTCAATGTTCAATAACATATTTTACTTTTAATTAGTATTTGGTTGATGAGGCTTTTGTGATTCCCCTTTCTCATGCATGTAATTGGTCCATTATCCTGATAGTAGGGATACATTACATAAGTCAAGCAATTTTGAGAGAAAGTAAACAACAGAGAGTTGAGGAAGGCGATGAGCCTCCTACTATTTACTTACACCCCTCTGAATTGGCCAGCAACTCAATTATCTCAGAGGAGTCCAAATGAGGATTAGGTTCTACAGGACAAGGCAAGTGGTCTAAACTCAGAAGTTAGGTCTAAACTGAGCTTTTATCCTTAGCCTTCTCAGTTCCTGACTGTGGAATTTCTTGAAGCCATTTTCCTCTCCTGAGTCTTTAATTTCCTTGTCTGAAATGGGAAGGTGTAGATTATGACAGAGTTTTCAAACCAGGTTACTCAAAGCCATGCCATTCCCAGAAGGTTTCTCTGTAGTGCTTTGGCTTTACATGTTTTGTATAGGAAGAATTTGGAAAAGAGTCTCTGCTTAATAATAATTAAAAAATTGCTTTGAATCTGGAAAGAATTGGAATATTAACATAGCTATTTTTTAGTCTGTGAACTTGGAACTTATTTCTATTTATTTGTTTATTTTAATCTCTTTCAAAGATGTTTTGTAATTTTCATTGTATAAGTTGTCCACATTTTGTTAAATCTATTCCTAAGTATTTTACTATCTTATGCCCTTATAAATGGAATTGTTTTATTAAAATGATTCTATTTCTATTATACAAAGTTGGAACAATCCTCAACTGTCAATTTTTCTTTTTTTGTATTTTGTTTCCATGACATCCCAGGGGACATATTCCTCCAGTTGCCCCTTTACTGTTCTCCAGTGACTTCACTACAAACACCTTAGAAAACTGGTTTCAATATTTCCTTCAGCTGTATATGTGCATAATTGAAGGTTATCCATTCCACACTTACCTCAATGTCCAACAGAATGCATATGCACACATATATACTTTCCAAAAGACACACTCAAGAATGTTCATAGCAGCATCATTTGTAATTATTCTTACTTGGAGACTACTCAAGTGCCCATCAATACTGGAAATGATTTCTGAGTATTTGTTGTATTTTTACAGTGGAAATTGACTCAGCAATGAGAATAGATGATTGATCTGTAAATGTGTACAACATATATGCCTCTTACAAACATAAAAGAATACATAATTATGAATTCATTCATAAAATAAAAAGTTGGAGAAACAAATCCATATCGTAAATTAAGATTATATATACTATTGTGGGATGAAATGGAAAGTGAGAAGAGACAGTGAGTTGGGGATACTGAGTGTATTATTTCTGGACCATGAAATGTTTCTTGACTTTGGTGGTGGTGAAATGTGTGTTCAACATGTGAAAAGTATGCTAGACTGTACATGTGACATAAATGTTTTTTCTTAATGCAAATTATACTCATCAAGATTAAAAAATTCTTCTTGATTGTCTTGTCAGAACTGCTTCTCAAGATTAGTTAGTGCTTAGAAATAACATTATCATCTCTGGCTGTATATTGATTTTATATAATGGGTAAGAAGACATGTATTAAATTTCAAGATATTAAACTGAAATAATATGAAGCTAAAGGGATTTACCTAATCATAAAAGAGATTCCCTGTCTTCTTTGCCCCTATCAATGTTGGTTACAGTACCTTTATTACTTGTCGTTTTGAAACTCTCATATCACTTGACAAGCATCCCCCCAACTTTTTTTCTTATTGGCTGGTTAAAACTCAAAATTCTAGAATCTTCTGCTTCTCCTCATGAAGTATGATTGCTACAGGGAATTTTTCTCCTGACATAGGCATACCAGGCATTTCCAGGCATACTCTACCTGGAAAAAGGCATATAAAGTCATGTTTGCCAGACAGTATAGGACTAATAATCAAGAAAAAGTAAACAAGTATGGTAAGTCCTATGGATGTTTCAATGCGCTACTTGAAAATACTAACTGATACAGGATCTGGCCTTGAAATGTGGATCTACAAATAGTATCAAAGTGCCAGAAATGGTAAATATGTGGATAAGTATAAAAACCTATGTTTTAATTTTTTAAAAAGATAGTTTAGTACTTAAAGAAGTTATAATAACTAGAAATAAACATTTAGCCACCTGGTAAATTGAATCATTTAACAATGTTTTGAACAAGTATAAGCAAGAGAAGTTATTTCAGCTCCCTTGTTTGATGTGGTTCAAATTCAGAATGTTCAGATTTGCTGTTGGAATTTCAGAAGAAAATTAGCTTCTGTATTCCCTAGATCCTTTAACTACTGGTGCCACACAATAAAGCTATTAGGTCCAGGTTTATCTGCCCAGGGCAACTGAATTAGTTACTTTCTTATTGCTGTGACAAATACCTGAGCAGAAACAACTTAAGGAAGAGTATATTTTGGCTTGCAGTCCCTCCTGGCAGGGAAGGAATGGCAGCAAGAACAGGAAGCAGCTCTTCGCATTCCATCCATAATCAGGTAGCAGAGAGGGATGAATCATAGTATTCAGCTACCTTTCTCTAGAGATAAATCAGTAGATAGATGGATGGTAGATGATAGATAGATAGATAGATAGATAGATAGATAGATAGATAGATAGATAGACAGATGGTGAGTGTGGGCACACCAGGGTCTCTAGCCACTGCAAACAAACTCCAAATATACGTGGCACTTTGTGCATGTGGCTTTATATAGGTACTGGGGTATTGAACCTGGGTTGTCAGGCTTTGCAGGCAAGCACCTTCATGGCTGGGCCATCTCTTCATCCCTAGCTCTCTCTTTCTTACTCAGTGCAGGATTCCTAGTCTGTGGAATTATGCTTCCTATAGTCAAGGTGAGTCTTCACATCTCAATTAACCTATTTGAGAAAATTCTTCACAGGCATGCCCAGAGGCTCAGCTGCTAGGTGATTCTAGGTCCTGTCAAGATGCAAATGATGCAAATGACCTTATGCCATCAGAGCAACTAAGGAAAAAAATTGCTATAGGAGGCATGCATGGTAGTCATGAGGCATGGCTGGCACCCTCTCTTTGCAATCATGGAAGTGGGCATTGGGATAAGAAAGCAGACTATATGGAGCCCCAGCTGACCAGATCCAGACAGCTTGTCTGAAATGAAGTCAACAAAGATTATGCATCACAGAGAAGAACTGAGAATAAGTTTGTAGCAGACAGCTTCAGGTTCACTGAGATGAACTTCCAGACCAGGTGTAGTTATGGAGGAAGGGATATTTATTGAAACCTACAGATCCAGGGGAAGTTCCATAATGGCAAAAGGAGCTGGCCTGCCTTCATAGGTCCAAGCAGAGAGAGAGAGAGGTACAAGCCTAAACGTCAAAAGCCACAGCATACTTCAGGAACTCCATCTAGGCACACTTTGCATACCTTTAGACTGCCATCTGAAACCTACCACCACACCTTAAGATCCACCCAGTGGCTGCAGATGCAAACTACAAACAATAAAGAACTGAATATATTGGGGGCCATCTATTCAAACTACCACAAAGTTCAAATGGGCATTAAACAGGACTTAGAGTTACTTTTGTTTGAAGACAATAGAGATATTTTTATTTGGTCACATGGCTGTAATTTTGTCAGATGAATTTAGAATTGTTTCTTCAATTCTAGAAAACAAATTTATGATGATAGAGAGCCAAGCAGTAGCTGCATTGGTATCACAATAGGTGAGTAGGGAAGGACTAGATGAGGAATTTCAGAGTCAATGTGGAAACTAACTTTGGGGAAAGACAGATATGTTCCTTATCTTAATTATGATGGTCAAGATAAGTTGGAAGCTTTAAGTATCTGCAGCTTATTGTCTGCTAATTATATCTTAGCAAAGCTCTTTTCTATCTTATCCCAATTAGTAAACATTGCATCACAGAGATGCCTACTTATATTTTCATAAAACAAGGCTGCCTTTTGCAGAGCTAAATTTGGTATCATATTGAAAGCTGCAAGCATTCGAGAAGCTTTTGTGAATATAAGAGGCGAATCAGTAATTCAATGTAGGAATGCAAGCAACTTCCACAAGGTGAGGTAAAGCTTGGTTTTGAATGCTTATGTGGGAGGAGCAGCGCCTCTTACTCTTACTCGTGCAATGTCCCTAAGTGAGGGGAAGCTTGTTTTTTGATATTGCTATGGGAAAGGCAACCCCTTTTACTCACTCTTCTGCTCAGGCCCTATTCTGGCCTCTTTGGTCACATTTTCAGAATCTAGCTAGCTAGGTCTAACCACCTAGTCCCCACTGTTTATTGACCTAGAGTGAATACATGCAAATCACATGCAAATGACAAATATTCACACATTTAATTATTTTCCAGTGGAAGAGCTATTTAATTTTTTTATAAGACTATTAAACTGATACACAACTTCCAAGTTAAATTTAAAATTTATTTTCTACAAAAATAATCTACCATTGAAACATTCACTCAAACAGGAGTGGAACTTTGTTTATTTATATATTTATATATTTATTTTATTTATTTACTTTGGCTTTTTGACACAAGGTCTCACTCTAGCCCAGGCTGACCTGGAATTCACTATGTAGTCTCGGGTGGCCTCCATCTCTTGGTGATCCTCTTACCTCTGCCTCCTGAGTGCAGGGATTAAAGGCATGTGCCACCACTATTGGACTAAGAGTGGGACTTTATTTCTTAATTAGTTTTACTTGCCCCCTTAAGAATGGGAGACATTGGGACTGGAGAGATGACTTCATGGTTAAGGTGCTTGACTGTAAAGCCTAAGGACCCAGGTTCGATTCTCCATGTCCCACATAAGCCAGATACACATGGTGGTGCCAGAGGCACTGGTGCCCCCATTATCATTCTGTCTCTCTCTAGTTTTCTCCCTCTCTCTGTCTCTAATAGGCAAATAAAAATAAATAAAAATAAATAAAAATAAATAGATTGGGACACATTGAAAAAGGCAGGGATTTTGAAATCAGATAGGTCTAAGCTCAAATCTGTCACCAATAAAATCTGTAATGGTAGATAAATTGCTTAAATGCTATTCACTGAACAAAGTATGAAACTGAGGTGATAATATATGCCTATTTGTTTTTATTTTTTTTCTTATTGAGGTATAAAGATAATGCCTATAAAGTGCCTAGCATAATGAATGAATGGATGCTCAATAGGAATAGAGGACTGTTAGGCTGTAAATGCAAGCAGACTTTTTGACTATTGAAATCATTTATTAATAATAAAATTAGAACCAGGTATTTTGATTCCTGTTCTATATTCTGCCCTCTGCATTCATTCTTATATTTGAGCCTATCACAATTTCCTCAATTCTTTGTCACTTGAAAAATGAAATGATTTTAGCTTCCCTGAAGTTAGTCTTGTGGAAATTTCTTCCTCATTCCCCTCTCTCTCCAGGTCTCATTTCCCTTTGTTACCAAGCCAAGACAAAAATGTTGGCTATGGGAAATATTTATTGGGTGCCATTTAGACAAATATGAGAATCTGACTGAATGCTCTCCATGACTGCTGGTTGAAACTAAACACGGAGTTGCCATGGATACTGGTTGCTTGGCCTCTGCTCCAACACATTAGAGCCTTTTTAGTTCAACAATGTGCAAACCACAGATGTTGCCATGCATTGTATTAATAATCAGCTTGGATCTCTTAGCAGGAGAATATCTTGCGTTTGTTTTAGCAGGGAGAGGCTGAAATTCTCAGAACGAAAACAAAATGCTCTATACCCTACATACCACTTCCAGACACAGGTAGTCAACTCTGCAGGCAACCTTTACTTTTCTCACTGCCTCATTTTACTTAGGTTCTCTACTCTTGATAATTATTTAGAATAAGACTCTGTACTGCATGTTTTGTGAAACACCACAGGCATACCTGCCAGGAAAATCGCACACAGCTTTGAGTATAGGATTTAAAACCAGATACTGAGAAAACAGGGGAAGGGTACAAGAAAATCTCAGGTTCTGTTGTAGTTATCTCCACATTGCTGTGATGAACTTCCAAACCAGACATGTTTTATAGAAGGAAGGGATTTATTTGAAGATAACATATTCAGGGGAATTTCCATCAATGGTTGAAGAAGCTGGCTGTCTTTCACAAATCCAAGCAGAGACACAACCAAATAGCCAGCACCATAAGCAAGCACACATGGGCAGCAACAGCAGGGAAGTGGCAGCCAGCAGCAGGGACAAAGACAGAACTCAGGCTCTTCTGCACATATTTGGGCTAGAAACCAGATCTGCCCCCAGTGACACCTCTTCCAGCTAGGTGGCTGGAAATCCAAGTTAAAAGCTTTAAAAAAAAAAACATCTGAGTCTACTAGGGGGCATACATTCAAACTACTACATTCCACCCCTGACCCAAGTAGCTTCATGACTATCTTGTGTTACAAATTGTATTTAGTCTAACTTTAAAGGTCCCTATAGTCTTTACCAACTTTAAGACTGTTTCAAAGTCCCAAGTCTCATTTGAGATTTTACTGTTAGTCCTGTAAAATCAAAACAAGTTACATACTTCCAACGTACAACAGCACCAAGTAAACATTTCCATTGCTATAAAGCATAAGAAGGAAAGGCTGGACCAATGCAAAATCAATAACTATTAGGCAGACATCCAACATCTGTAGTTCAAGTCTGTTATCCATAACCAGTGGCTGACAGTCTCTGGATTTTCCAATTCTGTCCCTCTAGATGGGCTGAGTAGCCAGAGAAAACATCAATCACAAGCCAACAGCATGGTAGCCTTTGTATGGTCCTGGTATGACCAAAATAACTTCAGGACTCCATTTGCAAACCATGGTCTAATCTTCCAGTGGCCTCACAACAATGACTGCCCTTCTCGATATCAATTTATTTTGTAGTCAGCTCCATGTTGCTGGGATGAACTTCCAAACCAGACACAGCTTATGAGAGGAAGGGATTTATTTGATGCTTATATATCTAGGGAAAGTTCCATTGATGGTGGAAGAAGCTGGACCTCTTTCACAGATCCAAGCAGAGAGAGATGACCAAACAGCCAGCACACAGCAAGCACACATGATCAACAACAGCAGGGAACTGGCAGACCACAGCCGGGACACAGATAGTGATCAGACTGTCCTGCATACCTTCGGGCTTGAAATTAGATCTGCCCCCAGTGATACCTCTTCTAGTGCAGCAGCTGAGAATCCAAGTTACAAGATTTAACAAAATATTTGAGTCTACTGGGGGACTTACATTCAAACTACTATAGGTTCTACCTGAGACATGGACTGAAGCCACAGCAGAGAGATCTAAGATAAACACAAAAGTGCTGCCTTTGCCGTTCATCACATGTGTGTCTGTGAGTAAATGAAGCAGCACAGACTCTAGCTTCTTTATCCCTTTGGTGCTTTCACTTGCAAAGACTTTGTCATTACATAGGACCCACGTAAAAAATACGGAGTACTCTCTATACTTTAAAGATAGCTTACTGGAACCTTAATTCAATTTATAACTGAAATCCCTCATTGTCATTTAATAAAGTCACATGTATTAGAGGGTCTAAATGTATATTTGGGCTTGACATATGGCTCACTTGGTAGAGTATTTGCCCAGCATACAGAGTTTTGGGTTTGATCCCTAGAACCACATTAACTAAATGTTGATGGTGCACCCCTATAATCCCAGCACTTGGATGGTGGAGACAGAATGATCAGAAGTTCAAGGTCATCTTCTACTTTATAACAAGTTCAAGGCCAGATTCAGCTCTGTGAGACCCTTTCTTAAAAAAAAAAAATAGGATGTATGATATATGTGATTTGATCATGTCTTCTGTAATTTAGTGATGCAAAATTAATGTTGCTTTCCCACTAGTGTCTCTATCTTGTTTGTTAATTCCCTGTATATTGTTAGTAGAAAGTATATTAACTCTCTGGTAGATTTTCTCAACCTCCTTCAACAAATGTCCAGTTGAGTTCACATCAAGATTGAATACTTTCACTTTATAGGCTGGTGCCTTTGTCCTTCTCAAGTTAATATAGGAGCATGTTAAAACTTAAGTGAATTCATGATGCCATGGGCCTAAAAACTGCTCTCAGACAGTGCTGGTGGAGAGTGGGTAGCCCTTCCTTCCACTCTTTTTCTGTACAAATACCCAACCCAATTATCTTTACTGTATAAATGAGCATAAACTTATTATAGCTGAGAAGCTCTCCTCTCTTCTAACACAGATGTTGTGTCAAAACTTTATATTATTGAACATTGACTTGTAAAATAATGTTTCCAAAAATAAATGCTCTTATTAGTAAGATATTGGGCCCAGGCATGTTTTATGCATGGAATATTTCCCTGGTCCACTGTCATCTAGCTTGAGTATGATGCATGGGGTCCACAATTGTGGTCTTACTGCCACAAGGCTTATTTCTATAAACTATTGAGTATTTTATGGGTAAAGCAATGATACAAATGTTTGCCATGTTGTTACAGTAGACAGGTAGGTAAATAGAAATACACACTGCGCAGTATTTACAGGAAAAACTGTTTATTCTTCTAAAATATCTGTGGTTAATATTAAGAGAAGAGATATCTAATTACCTCACTAAAGTCAAGTCATCACAAGCCTCCTGGGAGTAACACAATCCAATAACTTCATCTCTTTCCATAAATTCCTGGCTCTCAACAGCAATGGTAAATGAAAGAGTTGCCTCAGTACTATTGTGAACCATTCTCACTTGCTTTTTCATCCCTACTAAGCTGCCTCATGAAGAACAATGCCTCATTTATTGTTTGTCATGTTGAACTTGTGTGAGAATTCAGGAAAAAAATATGTGGGGACCAAAGTTTTGTGACTAATGACTCAAGAACTACAGCTCTGATCCCACCATAATGAGAGAATGATATAATTTGGTTGACTTCAGCACTGATAGAGTGATGGTGTTGATGGTGGAGAAAGTGAGGAGAGCATGAAACTAAGTATCATGAGATCCTAGTAATAAGTCTTTTATCCTCCTTACAGATCTGTGAAAGTGGCACCTGTGGTATGGAAGTGGAATAGTAAGTGGATTTTTCTTTTGCAAATTCCCCACACTTAGTCTATTGCAAATTTCACTGATATTTGAATAGTTCTAATTTTGCCAGTTTTATATAAGTCCCTGTTAATCTTTGTCTGGAAACTGTGACTATTTTTTATGGCTCTCTTGCCCTCTCATTTTCTTCCTTGCTCTTTCACACCTCATTGACACATATTTTAAAACGCAAATGATAGCATGTGATACCCAACTAAATATTCTCAATGGGTTTTTAAATAAAATATCGCAATCGTCAGGATGAATCAAGCTCTTCAGTAAAATTTCATCTTTCTCACATGCTGCACATCCATGGTGGGTCTGCTGTGGAGATTCTGTGGGCATTGTTGGCACTCAAGGACCTCAGCAGTTAGAGGCTTCACCTGGCCATGGATGCCATGGTCACTGAGGCAAACATATGAGGTCAATCCCAGGCTGGACCTTTAAGTTTCTACCTGAAGTTACCAGTTACTTTGACTTCTCTATTTTGATTGGTCAAAACACATAATAAGGCCTTTCCTGTATTCAAGTGGATAGAGATACAATGACATATCACTAAATGAAGGGGGCAAAAATTAATTTTGAGCAGCTTTAACAATGATCATAATAAAAGTTGTATCATGATGCACAAGGTTTTTTCACATCCCATGTTCTCCACTTCTTGGTTTAATTTCCCTTCATCATCCTATCGCTAGAAGGAGTGAGGTATTCATATCATATATTCCCTCTGTCCTGAGATGACCCTTATCCTCATATCTAGAGCTGACTGGATCCTACTGCTTATGAAAATCTCCATCAAAATGGTACATCATTTTATGGTCTCAACTTAACAGAGCTTTCTTTTCTTGGTGTAAGTTCTTACCACTGTGTTTACCTATTTTAATTTGCTTTGCCTTCTTTAATATTTTTACTTTTTTAGAAGAGTGGACTTAGAATTTCTTAAATTTTAAGTTCTTTGGTTATCTTATTCGCAGTTTAATTCAGATTCTGGGGATGAAAAAACATGGCTCTATGTTTAATTTTAAAGAAACTCAGTTTGAAGGAGACATAATTATACTCACAAAACATTACAACATAGTAAAGTATTAGCCATAAGCACATAAAAATTTTTATGTTAATGTTAACATCTTTAATTTTTCTAGGTGAATACAAGTTGCAAGTCACAGAGAAATGCCAATTCACAACCAATGAGGAATGCTATCAGAAAAAGGTGATTTTCTCATAAGTGTGGTAGATAATATGGCGGACCTGAAACCTTCATCCATGGCTGTGGAACATACAATGGAACTTCAATTTGGAAAACATTTGGTCAGTTCTTTAAAAAGTATAGCATAGACTTACAATATGATACATCAGTTCTACTCCTAGGTATATGTACAAGGGAGTCAGAAGCACCACCAGACAAAATTTGTGAGGGGAATTCACAGAGACACCTTTGATAATCATCAAAAGTCAGAAACAAGCCAAATGTCTATCAACTGATGAGTGGATAAGAAAATTGTGGGATGTCTCTTCAACCGAATGTTATACAACCATAGCTATATATGACATGCTGAAGTATATTAGAGATGTGTGACTTGTGAAAATACCACTGTAACTGTAATGTGCCTCATCATTCAGGTAGCAAACAGAAAGTCTTCAACAAATTTCCATATGGTAAATAGAATTGTTATTGTCATGTCATTTCTGTGTAACTTTCCATCTTGATGAATGGCTATCATTCTCAACTTTATATCAGATGTAAATCATGTTTAAAGTATAATTTTCTACATATCCATCTAGGGACATGATTATATAGTTGCCTCCCTACATTTTTCTTCAGCTAGAAATAAGTTCACTTTGATTTGAATAGATTTTTTTCACTTTGATTTCTATGTTGATTAAATCAAAAGCATACTAAAAGAAGAGACTTATGTGTTTACTAATTGATTTCATCAATTTAATAAACTCTAAAAATTTTTAGCTTAAAGCAAAATCCAAATCTAGACTCATGCCATGATAGGGGCAAATACCTTTTAACATATGGTTGTCTAGTTGTACATATTTTAAATACTCAAACATTCCTTGGAAGGAATTGTCTGATGGAGGGTACTTTTTATGGAAACAGAGTTTCATGTTAGAAGTTGTGTTAATTATTTTCTGCTAATTGACATTTTCTTGTCATGGTACCCCAGTATAAGAGAGGTAAAGTTGATAAAAATAAGTGTATTTAATATATAGAAAATGTAAAGAAACAGAGGCATTGTTTAGAGATTCCTAAGGCCACAGCCCAGGGGCAGAGACAGGAGAATCCACAGAAGATCATGGCTCACCTAGCCTGGCACACACAATAACTAACAAGAGTCCTGCCCCAAACAATGTACACCATGCACTATGATGTGTGTGCATGCGTACACACATGTGCACACACAAAGATATAAAAAATTAGGAATTAAACACACAGTATTTTCCACTGTTATTTCCAATATCATCAGTTTACCTTTCAGAGTTGAGCCCTTCTGATTAACACCATTTTTGGTTAAACAACTCTTTATTGGTTCCTATAAAATAGACTCATAAACATTCATTGTAGAGGGAAGTTCTGTACATCTCTAGGGTGGTGAGATTCACACAACACAGAAAAGATAGTGTACAACCTTCTGGCTGAAGGGCGGGGGCACAACTTTTGCCTCTTTCATCACAAGTCTCCAATCAGAATTTGCAGAACCCTAGTTGATATTCACATTCTTCTCCATATGAGGCTCACAAAGGCAGCAGAGACATCTTACTTTGTGTTTGCAGAGAACAAAGGAGGTTCCTGATTATCTTTCACATCATTCTGTTTTTCTTTGTAGTGTTGGCTTAGAGAGTTACTGATTTGATATTCCATTTGGGGCTGAGTCCAGTGCTTATACCAGTGTATGGACTGGTAGTGATAGCCCTGGGCTGCACCTCTGACTCAGTGTTTAATCCTTGACTAGCCAACGAGTTTATTTGAGCCCTAGTTTCCTCTTATGTAATATGAACATGACAAAACATCTACCCATGTGGCTGTGGGATTAAGTTACATGAGAAATGAAAAGTATTAGATATAGAGACTGCACCCAAGAGCAGCTCATTACAGTGGAACAAGTCCTTTTCTAGCTGCTTGGGACCTAATCTTCATTTTACTTTGGAAACACCGCACCTGTACCATCTCCTTCTGTAGGAATGAGAGAGAAATTTGCCCATCCTCCAACTACTTGGCAGCAAGACTTTGCACAGGTAAGCTTGTTGGAGCCAATATGCTGCCTCTGTCTTCAGGATGTTGAATTGGAAGTGATACTGAAAGGACCAGAGTTTGCAAGATGGCCAAGGTGGAATGGTGATACCTATAAATTGGAAAATAGATAATTCTTACTAAAAGAAAAATTTTGTTGTCATTTGTGTTTTTGGCCCTGTGAAGCCCTCTTCTTTTTTGCCAGTTTCAAAGTCTGCTTTTGAAGCCTTTTTCAATTCTATATTCCCTTGATAAACCCCTGATACATTTCTCTCCTTTTGAAGATAGTCAGTTGTTTTCCATTACTTGCAGCCAAGAATACTGATATACACACACACTATTCTCAGGAATGTCTTTCCAGTCCAATGATTTAAAGAATCTACTCCATGATTTTAGTTGATTATTAGTATTTTCTCTCTTGTGTGTGTGTGTGTTTTGGTGTTGTGTAGTGATCTTGCATGTTTGTGTGTGAGTGCATGTGTGTGTGCAAGTGCATGTGTGCATGTGCATGTGGAGACGAGAGGTCAACACTGGGTGTCTTCTCAATACCTCTCCATCTTATTTTTTTGGGGCAAGCCTAAAAGACTTCTGGAATAGACTTTATGAGAGGAGGCAAGAGTGAGAGTGACAGGGAGAGAGACAGAGAGGGAGGGAGAATTGGCCCAACAGGGTCTCCAGCCACTGTAATTGAACTCCAAGTGCATGTGACACCTTATGCACATATGCAGCCTTTTGTGATTGCATCACCTTTTGCTTCTGGCTTACCTGGGACCTGGAGAGTAGAACATGGGTCCTCAGGCTTTATAGGCAAGTACCTTCACCGATAAGCCATCTCTCTAGCTTTCCATCTTATTTTTTGAAGCAAGTTCTCTCACTGGCCCTGGAGATCACTAATTTGGCTAGATTGGCTAGCCAGCATGCCTCAGGGATCCTTTTATCTTTGCCTCCCCCACCCCCCGCAGTGTCGGGATTGTGGGTGCATGCCACTGTGTTTGGTTTTCACCTGGGCCCTTCACATCTGAACTTATAGGTGCTTAGGCTTGAGCAGCAAGCACTTTACAGATGGAGCCATCTCACTAGCACCTAGTATTCTTCTCAGTGGACTCTTATCTCGATAATCTTTGACTTGACTATCCACCCACACAGATCTTTCTTTCTGGACAATAATAGTTAACAGAGTAATAATAGCACAGTTATGTTTTGCTTGGTATTTTCCAGTGTGTTTGAAAATATACTGCTTAGGCTGGTATTTGCCCTAATTCTGTAAGGTCCCCTGATGATACCATGCTTAAAGTTTCCAGAGTTTGAGTTATTGTCCCAGACATTCTGAAACACAAATTCAAATTCAAGTTTGTTGATGCTAGACCTCAAGTTGTTTATTAATATTTTTAATGAGCGTGGAACTCTACAAAATTGAAACCATAAGACATATTTAACCCCATGTGGAGCATCCACTCCTCTCAGTAACTTGGTGCATTAAGTACACTATTTTTTTAAATACCACCCAAAAGGAGTGTGTCTAGAGGATGTTACAAAGTTTGTGCCCAGACTGACAGGAAAATCACTTAACATTGGAGTTTGGACATGGTCCTTATCCTAAACTAGAATTCCTAAACAGAATGACTCTGTCATATTAGACAAACTGAATCAGACTGGTGAAGTACTGACTGAAACTCATGGTGACTGATGGCTCCCTCCTCCCCCAACCATTAACTCTGCCCAAGGGAATTTGTTCTTGGAGCTACAAATGAGTGAGTGGCAAGCAAGGAAGTAAAATGGAGACACCTATGAAACTAAGCATCATCGGGTAATTTTTTTCATCATGGTATGACTTTGTGACAGGTTCAGGGCGGATGTGTTTTTATCTCAATAATTTCTTAGTGACATTCTGCTCTGCAGAGAGAAAATGCCAGACATACACACTCCCATGGCATGCATGTAGTGTTACAAAGCTCGAGTAATTGCACTTGAGATTTCTGTGTCAGGGTAATGCTTGTTTGAATTGATCTGGTAAGAAATCCCTCATGACACTCTTGTTAATTCCAGCTAATCATGCTCCAGCAGGGGAACTGGAGGCAGCTTGTTCCCTTGGTGGGACTTAGATCTTTAAATGACTTTGACTCCAAGTACTAATGAGCTAAAGGAAATCTTCCCTACGCAGTTTAACCTGCTGCTTGTTAAATGACAATCCTCGGGGTCTTTCCTTCACATTCAATCTCTGATAAGTTATTTTATAATTTCCTGATGACAGTTAAATTGAGTCTCTTCATTAGCTCAGTTAGCCAATTTGCTTCCAAGTCTACCTTAAGAAACTTCTCATACTGTGGTTGTGGGGTGATACCTCCAGAAGTCCCTTTGGTGCAGTTGAGGAGATGAGATGGTTGGCTTTTAAAACAAGGAAAAAAGTAGAGGAAACTGCTACTTTTTAAAAATGTTTATCTTTAAACATAGGAATGGTTTTGGAGAACTTTATGTGGTTAATGAAAAGTCAGATAGCAGGTGACATTTTCCTTGCTAAGTATTGATGATTAAGAAAGAAAAAGTTACACCATGCTTTTTTTCTTCTGGGGTTTCTATAGGAGGGATCAACACAAATGTCTGCACAAAAGGAATTGCCTGCTTGTGAACAACCAAGCCCAAATCTGGTATTGTTGCAATTGCTCTTGATGATGGTAATTACTTTGTGTTTTCCCTGGGCATTCAGCCTCCTAGCCTGCAGAGCAGCTCCTGCCTGGACACTCGCCAGCAGCCCATAATTAAAGTGTTTTCTGGAGGGAGCATCTCCTTATACTACCCATTGTGAATAATGTCCTTGGAGTCTGGCTGTAGTAATTGAAAAGAAATGAGACCTTTCCAATTTGTCCCTCTTTCTGTGGCCCCTTCCCCACCCTTTATCCAGCACAGAAACACACAAACAAGGAATTTGAAAGCTAAAGCACAATGCATCTCCATCCCCACCCCCAGGAGTGGATGTTTCAAGTACAACCTTCCCATTACAATTATTCTTGTGTGATTACATAGAAACTGTACTCCTATTATGCTCTTTGTTGATAGATTAAATGTTCCAATGAGACATTAGACTGTATTCTAATGAAGCATTTCTGGAGAGTCAAATCATAAATTAGGTATGTCTTTGAGGATTACCTTCAATGAGATTTGATTATGTCACTCTTATTTCTAAATAAACATTATCAGAATTTTCATGTATGTATTATCTCATTTGATACTGATAATAATGTTATGAGGTAGCTAGTACTGGTTCTATGTGTCCATTTTTAAGTTATTCATTTATGACAGAGAGAGAGTGATAGATGGGGGGAAGGATTGGTACACCAGGGGCTCCACCCACTGCAGTCGAATTCCAGATGCATGCAACACTTAGTGTTCATGTGCAACCTTGCACTTATATCATCTTGTGCATCTGGCTTATGTGGGCTCTGGAGAGTAGAACATGGGTCCTTAGACTTTGCAGGCATGTGCTTTAACCAGTTAGTCCCATTTAAAAATATATATATTTAAAAATATTTTTTGTTTATTTATTTGAGAGAGAGAGAGAAAGAGGCAGATAGAGAATGGGCACATCAGAGCCCCCAACCACTGCAAACAAACTCCAGGTGCATGTTCCCCCTTGTGCATCTTGGCTTACATGGGTCCTGGGGAGTTGAAGTTGGGTCCTTTGGCTTTGCAGGCAAACACCTTAACAGCTAAGCCATCTCTCCAGCCCTATTCCCATGTTTTTAATTGTAGAAAAACATCAATTCAGAGCAGTTAAAAAGCTTTCCCTAAGGCCCTCTAGCTAGCAAGTAGAACTGAGCCATGAACTCAGATTTCTTGTTTTCAAAGTGTTTTCTTTTCATCATTCTATAAGATTATATATAGGGTCAGTTTATAAGTGCATACCTTGATTTTCATAAAAATTTTACAAGTTTACCTCCAACTGCCAAGGCAAAGACATTGAGAAATTATGATGGCTTTCAAATGACAGTGTTTTGATTGAATTGTCCTTCCAAATGCCTCCAACACACAGAGGGAGAACAATTATATTACGAAACGCCATCCTCAGCAATGTAACTCATATATACAAGTTGGAAGGAAATTAAAGGGGCTTGTTGGCTTGTGTTTCATAATAAACGTGGGAAAAGAGATCAGTGTTTGCTTAATGGAAACCTTAATTCAAATTTCTAATTGGGAATAATGAACAAAGGAAAATGTCTTAAATGCTTGAAAGCTGTAAACAGTACAGTGTTCTCTTAATGATAGAACACTGATTATGTTCGTGAATCTAAATGAGAGGAGTCCAAGCACTGCTGAGGGAGGCATGATGCTTTCTCTGCATATTTCTGAACTCTTAGGAAGAGGAAGTGGTCACAGAAGGAGGGTTCTTGACGACTGACTTACAGAGTTTCCAGACATAAAGACTACAGTTTTTTCCAAGAATTACAGTAAAAGGAAATCTGTGCTTTGAGCTTATCTTAAAGATACTGTCTTAAAAACTTATTTATGGAAATAAGTGAGATTGATGTTTAAATCTCTAGTCTCTGGTGCCTAAGTTTTTCATTCTACATATCCAGAAGATTAGTTTTGGAACCTACATGGGGCTGACCTTAGAGTTTATACCATTTTCCTTTAACTTCTTCAGCATTTGAAAATGTGTTGTCTCTGGGGACAATTTGATTTGGGGAGAGATTAATAGTATTTGCAATCAGACCATGCCGAGAGTACCAATGAAGAGATCAGTGGGTGGGAATGAGGCCAGTTTGGGTCTTCTTGTGTGCCCTTTCACCATCTCTCAGAGTGATTTTCGAGAGGATCATGGAGATATTTTTAGTGGTGGAAGGAAGCACCTATGAAATAATGCCAATGAACAGATTTTCTTCTATTATAAAATCTCTCTCTTTGTCTTTCTGTTTCTTTCTCTCCCTTTCTCTCTCTCTCTCTCCCTCTCTGGTGTGGTGTATGCACATACATGTGCCCATGTGTCCCATTCACTTGCCTGTGATGGCTACAGGAGAGCAATGGGTGTCTCACTCCATTGTTCTTCTGCCCATTCTTACTTGAACTGAAATCTCTTATTGATCCTAGAGCTTGCCTATTTCACTCCAAGCTCAAGCGATTTAGGGATCTCTGTTCCTGTACTAGACTGGGGTTATAGACATGAGTGGGACCTGGGAATTTAACCTGTGCAGTAATCTCAGGACTCTTCAGGCTCTCATGCTTGCAAGGAAGTTCTCTCAAGTACTGAGCTATCTCTCCAGTCCTCCTTTTCATAATGTGTGTGTGTGTTTGTGTGTGTGTGTGTGTGTGTGTGTGTGTGTGTGTGTGTGCATACGTGTGTGCAATGCAGGAGCGTATGTGCCCCAGTTCGTCTGTCAAGGTGTTAGTCCTCTGGTGTTAGTCCTCACCTTCCATCTTCTTTAGAGGAAGAGTCTCTTGTTTGCCAGTGTATATCAGTCTGGCCCAGGAGCATCTGACCTTAGGATTTTCCTGTCTCCACTTCCTATCTTGCCATAGTCTCATAAATACAAGCTATTGTGTCCAGTTTACATGGGTTGTGGGGTATCTGAACTCAGGTTGCACAAATGCCCACTGAGACATATCCCTAGCACCATGGAACAGATTAAAAGAAAAAATTCTCATCTGTGTGTGGTGGTACATGTCTTTAGTTCCTACATTTGGGAGGTGGAGGTAGAAGGATCTTCATGAGTTTGAGGCCAGCCTGGGCTGCAGAGTGAGTTTCAGGTCAGTAGGAGAGCTAGAGTGAGATACTGCCTCAAAAAATCCAAATTTTTTTCATAAGATTTTTTTTTTTTCTAGAGGTGGAAATCTGGTGTGTTCTTGACTCACTTTCCACCTCTTTTTTTTTAACTTTTTTGTTCACTTTTATTTATGAGAGAGAGAGAGAGAGAACGAGAGAGAGAGAATGAGTGCACCAGGGCTTCCAGCCACTGCAAACTAACTCCAGACGCGTGTGCCCCCTTGTGCATCTGGCTAACGTGGGTCCTGGGGAATCAAGCCTCAAACCGGGGTCCTTAGACTTCACAGGCAAGCGCTTAACCGCTAAGCCATCTCTCCAGCCCAATCATAAGATTTTTTATACATGATCATATGTACAGATATGTATGTATACATCTGGTTTGTTCAAAATTTACAATGTGTACTTAGGTAGAAAGAAGAAAATTACCAAGATAATTATTTAGCCTCTGCCTACCTGTTGGTATAGGTTTAGCTACCTTCACAGACACATGTCCATGTGAGGGTAGAAAAAGAGTAGTGATTACAAGTTCAGATGGGAGAATCAGGAGGGTCAGGGTCCATGTGCAGCACTATAATGTCCTACCTCTCTAATTTTTGCTAAGTGACTGAAACTCTCCAAGGCTGTTCTTACTCATCTCCAAAATGTCATTAAAAGTTGCACATTTTTTGCTGATATTCATTACTTTGGGGCATTTCATTCATTCAACAAACATTATTTAGCACTTACTCTGTACCTGGCTTTTTAGCAGTAGGAGAAAAAAAAAAGTGAGCACAATAGGACTGCTGGAATCAAGGAATACATTGGCAAAGAAATGTAGACAAAGTCCCTATTAAATTATTTGAATATGTAATGTTTTGGCTCTTGCACCATTCTCTGAGCCTTATTTACTATGAAGCAATGCCCAGAATGCCCCCAAAATGACTGTGCTTCATTACAGAAGAAGAATCATGAGCCTAGAAAATCCTAACATTTTATAACATACAGGAAAACTTCCTGACCTTTGCTTGGACAGAGACATTATTGTTTTTATTATGTAGGACAATAAATAAACATGACTTTTCTGACTTTCTGAAGCTGTTTACTATTAAAAAAAATCCTTAAGCAGTAGTCCTTAAGAAGAAAAGATATTGCTTCTGCTGGCAAGATGTACATAAATGCAAGAGAACCATAGAGAATTATCTCTTGACTCTGGTTTTAGATGCAAATTATTGGGACATGCTTGTCTACACCTACTGTAAGCTTGTGTGTACCGTGGCATGCTCAAACGACAACCTACAGTGTTGGCTCTAGTCTTCTTCCTTATTTAAGGTGAGGTTTCTTTTCTGTTTGCTGCTGTGAATTCCAGGCTAGCTAGTATATGAACTTCCTTTCTCCACCTCTTATCTTGCCATGGAAGTGCTTAGATTATAGACACTTGCTACTGCATCTGCCTTTATGTGGGTTCTGGGTACCTGAAATCAGGTTGTCATGCTTGTGTGGCAAGTACTTTGTCCACTGAGTACTTTATCTCTCAAGGCCCCAATTTGTATTTTAACAGGTGTCTAGGAGATCCTGATGTAGTTGAAAGCTAGAGATCCATTGTGTAGGGAGAATTCTGGGAACTGACTAGGGAATTTTGGTAGAAGAAAATCAGTGGGTTTGTCTGCTAGGGATGTGCTTGCAGTAACAAGATGAGGATGTGCCTGAGGCTCTTTGCAATGATAATATGGAAGGATAGAGTCTGAACTAGACAGCCAATATCCAAACATAGAAGTGAACTCATTTGGAAATCAGGATGCAAGCTTTAGTCACTACCTCTGTCACCTGAACTTGAGCCAATAACCCTGTTTCAAGGACTTTGTAAAAAATCTTTAAAAAGTTTTGAAACGTCATACTCTCCTTGGATTCAAAATAGGGGGTTTCTTTCTTTTTTTAACCACTCTAATCCTTGGATATACAGGCTTTAGAAGGATTTGAAAGTGCCAGCCATGGATAAGGAACAGGAGTACATGGTTTTCTGTTAACATTGACATTTCTAATCTCTCCAAATGCCTTATTTTTCTTCCAAACAAGAGAGGGCAAGTTGTGGATCATTTAGCATTTGTTAGCTTTCCATTCTCTGTGTTTCTATCACCTCAGTATCAACTTTCTTTCGCAAGCCTAATTTTTTTGTTATAGTTTTACATTGCCTGGGTGATTCATCATTATGGTTGGTAGGAACATAGACCTTAGGCTGTGACTTTGTACTAAAATGGCCCAGATTAACAATTTCTGAGGCAAAAAGACTTTTCAGGCTTATTTATTTGAAGCTTTGCTTGTTCTAAAACCAAATGAATATCTTCATGCATCTGCAGTAGGCAGCAATGAGGAAGAAGAAAAAGCTAATGAATTCTTGGAAATCAGTTCAAGGCTTTCAGCAAGTTGGATACATTATTGACTGCCATGTGAGTTCTTAAAACAGCTCTGGAACTCTGAGAATCTTGTCTATTTTTTGAAATTTTAATTAAAGATTTTCAGTCATTTAAGGATGTTGCCAAAAGAAAAAAAATGTTTGTACCCATAGTAATTTCTTTAAGGTGAATCTTTCATTCTAAGTGAGACTAATACTTCAAAATGGAATTAAATGCTGTTAACAGATAATGATTTTGATCTGTTTCCAAGAAAAAAAAAAACACGATTTGTAGCAACAGACTTATTAGAGTACTAATTAGTTACTGCACCAGCTAGTACAATATTCAGGAATAGAAGGGAAAACTACTAAACAGTACTATGGATAGTAAGGGAAGAAGAAACAAATAAAAGGAGAAAGGTAGAAGAAATAAGAGAAACAGGGAGAGGCATAGAGAATAAGAGGGAGGGTGAAGGGGGAGGAAAGAGAGGAGAGAGGATAAAGGAAAGAAGAGAGAAAGCGGTTTGAAAGGTAGCCCATCCTTGCTAAAACTATCATTTCCAATCTGTGAGAGCAAATTGTTTTCAGTTTTAATCTAATGCTTTCTCAGAAAATGTTTTCTTCACTCCCTAAATTATTGATTGGGCTGTTAAGAGTCTAAAATGAAAACTTAATTCATTGCTCATGTCTTCCTGAAGTGTAACCTCCAGGAACACATCGCTTGTGTTTGCCGCACTGCCACCCGCCTAAGTGAAGAGCAGCGTGCGAGTATGGGAAGTGAATGTCCAGGACGACGCTGCACGCTGTGCTCTCGCAGGCCTCGCTTGCTTGCCACTGCCACACTGACGGGAGGACGGAAATTTTTCCACAGATTTTCCTTCTGGGAAAATAGGGAGATAGGTTTAGAAAAGATGTAACATACAGTACTTAGCAGAATACCTGAGAAGCAGCTCATTAAGTGTGACTAACTTTATGTTAAAAACATGTTTATATTCCCATCATTTCTTTCATCGCCAGAGAAAGGACAGTAAGATGTAGCTGTTAGTTTTTCAGATCAGAAGGAAATCAGAGGGCCTGGAAACCTGAGATACCTACAAGGAGAACAAGTAACCAGGTCTTGGGAAAAACAGCAGAGGCCAAAAGACAGAACCACTGCATCACCAATACTGGAACTTTCTGTTTTGCTTATTTGTCTGGAACTCTGCTTCTTCTGTTACTAGTTCCCAATCCTTACAGTCATTCTTCAGAAAGGAGAATATCCCCTTCCCTGTTTAACTGGGGAAGAAATATAAACTCAGAATATTTATACAGCAATTGAGAAGCCACATTCTTATGCCAAGGCCTGTGTCCTTGCCTCATGCTTCACTCTGGCGAAGGCTTACTGGGCAGTTGTAGATATCTGTGGTCTCTGATTTCTTTTCCTACTCTTTTTCTTTCTTTTTAAAAAGAATATTTTTGTTTGTTTATTTGCAAGCAGAGAGAGACAGAAGAGGTACAGACAGAGAGAATGGGCGTGCCATTGCTTCCAGCCACAGCAAACAAACTTCAGATGCATGTACCACTTTGTGCATGTGGCTTTACATGGGTACTGGGAAATTTACAGGCAAATGCACCTTAACTGCCGAACTATCTCTCCAGTCCTCTCTTTTATATGTGTAAAGCATAGGATTTTTTTTTTTTGTTGTTTGCAGATACAAATTTGTAAGTCTACTAACTCAATATGACCTTATCATTTTTCTCTAATTTCTTTTTTTTTTCCTAGAATAGCTTTTTTTTAAATTTTTTTGTTGCTGGAGAGTCTTTTATACCTTTGAAATTATAGACAGTTTATCATTGAAACATTGTGTGTGATAAGTCAGCTGCAAACAGCATTTATAATTATTCACAGTCTATTGATGGGCTGATGGTTGGTTTGTGTGGTTGAGTTTGACTATGGATGGCTCTCTTTGCTCCACATTTTGCATTTTCCTATTATATCCACTAGGGAATCTCAAGCATGTCATTGGTGTGGCAATGGCAGAGGCACAAGAAAGCAATTGGGAGCAGCTGGGATTTCTTGAATTCTAAATTCATAACTGGCATACTTCATTTATTTCTAATCAGTTTTGTTGGCTAAAATAAAGCAAATGGTTGAGTCCAAAGTCAAGGAGTAGAGAATGTTGTTCCTTCTTATATTTGAAGATCTTTGCTACTACATGGAAAAGGACATGAAAATGACGTGGGATAAAGCATTGTGGCCATTAATGTAATTTGTCTTAGAGATGCGTCAGCATGCAATCATTTTGAGAGCACTTTTCCCATTTCTCTTCTGATGACACTGACTAGTGGGTTAGTTCTCCTCAGAATCCTCAGAAGGGGAATCAGATGTCTACCCTTGGGATGCTGATAGAGTATGGATTTTTTAAGTATCTCATTCTATGTTTTCCCTGAGAAGTCTCAGGGAAAGAATGACATTGCATCTCTATCTCATAATCATCATGTGAGACATATTTATGAAGTAACTGAGGACTTTTTTCCCACTGGAAACCTCATATTCGTCTTTAAGACATTCTATTCCCTTTAGTAATTTTGGGGACAACATGAGTAGAAGATTCACACTAGAATCTTATATTCTTGTGTTAGAACTGGTATGCCTCTGCACCCTTTTTCCTATAATTGTATCTTTACAAAATACTATTTTTTTGTAAAAAATCAGGAAAATCTCAGGCATAGAATATTCTGACTGGGTCTGAAAGGCTCTGGAACTGAAATTTCCTACTGTCCAAGGGCATGAACCTGGCTAGTGCACAGAATAGGTGCTTATTCATGGTACAGATTGAATTCTGAATAAAACACTTGTTTTTGCTTTGCAAAAGTCTCCCCTTCCAAGGTGGGAATCTACACCCTTGTTATATAATTTTCTGGAGAGGTTTATGCCATTAAGTCAGAACCACCTGGTCTCCAAAGTCATATGCAATGCTAATCTTTCATTCTTTGTACCATGTACTCTTGTCCTTTTCTGAAACATGCCTAGTTGACAAGGACCATACCATCTACCAAAGCTAAACCCAGAGCAGATTAATCTCCTAAACGAACTTATCACACCCATCGAGATTGAAAAGGTAATAAGAAACCTCCCCCAAAGGAAGAGTCCAGGACCAGATGGCTTCTCAGCTGAATTCTATCAAACCTTCATGAAAGAACTGAAACCAATCTTTTTCAAACTGTGCCACACAATTGGAGAACAGGGAAAGCTCCCTAACTCCCTCTATGAAACCAGTGTCACCCTAATACCAAAACCGGGCAGAGATGCCACAAGAAAAGAAAACTACAGGCCTATTTCCCTGATGAATTTAGATGCAAAGATCCTGAACAAAAGCCTTGCAAACTAAATCCAACAACACGTCAAAAGCGTTATCCACCTTGATCGAGTAGGCTTCACCCAGGAATGCAGGGGTGGTTCAACATATGGAAATCTGTCAATGTAATACACCACATAAATAAAGTTAAACATAAAAACCACATGATCATTTCAATAGACGTAGAAAAGGCCTTTGACAAAATACAACATCACTTCATGATCAAAACATTGGAGAGAATTGGCATAGTCAGTTTATATCTCAATGTAATAAAGGCTATATATAAAGCTCCTAAAGCCCAAATAATACTTAATGGAGAGAAAATGAAGGAATTCCAATTGAGATCAGGAACAAGACAGGGTTGTCCACTCTCACCCCTGCTCTTCAATATAGTACTGAAAGTCCTAGCTCAAGCAGTAAGACAGGAGAAAGAAATAAATGGGATACAAATTGTAAAGGAAGAAGTTAAGTTAGCTCTATTTGCAGATGACATGATTCTTTACATAAGAACCCCAAGAGCCTCCATCTCAAAACTCTTAAAGGTGATTAACTCCTTCAGCAAAGTATCAGGATACAAAATCAATGCCCTTTCTCCTTCTTAAGTATCAAAGTATCTCTCCTTTCGATATCTGCACCCCACTCCCAGCCTTCTTCCCTCTGCTTGGCATGTGCTTCTGTCAATTATTGAAACATCACTGAGCTAAATTCAGCACTTCCAGATTTACATAAATCCTAATTTGCAATGTCAACCTGACCTCTTAGTCAAGATTACCAACCTCCTCATACATATGTATAATTATGTGTCAATTAAAAATAATTTACAAATTAAAGGATTAGACAGTGTTATCCTGCATCTCAGCACTGTTCACCACTGTTCATTGAAGCCTTCAGATTTCTAGTGAATGAATGAATCAACATAGGGTTTTGTGTTCTCCTTCCTCTCCATCTGCTGGTTACCTGAGTATCAGAGCCACTTTAGAATCACACTCTTGTCTATAGCTCCTTGGCCCAGAGTAGATGTTCAGTTTCTGTCGGTTGAATGAATGAATGAATGAATGACACTTGGCAGAAATGATAAAGCAACTCCTATCTTATGGCTTTCACAGCTGCTTTCCCAGCTTTCAGGCAGCTGATTGCTTGAATTCTTCCCCTGCCTGACTTGCTCTAATTGAGGCATTGATTCCATTTTGCTAACAGTTATAATATTTCCCTGATTAATAATCTGATCCTGCCCTTCTATATTTTTATTCATTGATTTTATATACTATTAATTAAACATTTACAAAATAATTCTAATATGAAATATTTTGGATATTTAAAAATAATTATTATAATTGCCCAGAAATCTTTATTGTGTACTTACTGTCTGGTTGCACAGTTTATCCTCATCATCTCTGTTACTTCTTGATGCATAACACAGTGGGTTGCTACTATCATTTCCATCTTGCAGATAAGGATACTGAGGCAGAACATGTTTAAACAATAAGAGCATGGAGCAAGTAAGTGGCATAACTTTCATCTTCAGCCAGGAATCATAATTTATACAACAAAGGATTTTGAATGATTGGTGATCAAAAAGATATTATTTTTGACTTGAATGAAGGACTCTGAAGAGTGTAACCCACTTGGAGGCTCTTACTCTCTAATTGGTTAACTCATAGTCTTGAATATTAATATAAAATGCCTTTGTTAACACTTTCTTACCTGGTGATCTTTGATATATTCTTTCACTCATATAGTGGACAAACTTATATGCAGGAATAATTTTAATGAGACATTAATCCCTGTGCAATACACACAGTACCCCAAACCTTGGTGATAGCCCTGAGAGTCATGTTTATACTCTGATTGTCCTCACTCACTTTCTCCTGTTATTTCTATGCTACTCATACCTGACTTCTGGCATTAGTTACTGAAATATCCTCATCTGCATACTTGCTCCTTTCTGTCTGTATAACCCAGCACTGTTTTTGTACTTGACATTGCTTATGCATTCATACTTGCTGCTGGAGATCCTTAACACAGCCTTGGAGAACAACCTAAAATAATTGTGGTGAAAATTTAGCCATATTGTACCACCACCAAAAATACCTTCAATGCTCAGTGGTTTACATAGCAGAGGTTTATTTCTAGCTTAGACTAAATGTCTTTACTAGATCAGTAAGTAGGCTGTTTACTATAGTGCCCTAAAGATGCAGGCTAACAGAACAACCACCATTCAGAATATGACCTACTATTGTGTGTGAAGGAAAAATCTAATATTTACAACTAGCTGATCTGGACAGATTGCTCAGTGGTTAAAGACACTTCCCTCAAAAAGCTAAGGATCTGAGTTTTAGTATCCATATACAGCCAGATGCACAAAGTGTAACATGCATCTGGAGTTCACTTGTAATGGCCAGAGGCCCTGGTGTACCCATTCTCTCTTTCTCTATCTTTCTCTCTCTCTCTCTCTCTCTCTCTCTCTCTCTCTGCCTTTTTCTTTCTCTCTCATAAACAAATAAATAAAACTATTTACCACTAGCTAAGGAATACTTGGTCTGCAAGTGACTCTAGTCACTTGGCCCCATACAACCACAGGGGAGCCAGGGATCCTTCTGAGAGTGAAGGCATGGGGTGTCTACAAAATATTTGTTTATATTTCATAACATAGTTATATCACAAGATTAAGATCAGTTTTACAGATACTTTCCTTATAGTAACTGAAAATCTGCTCAACATGGCTTGAATGAAATAGAAATTTGTTACAAGGAGACAAGAAAATTTGATAGAATACAGAGCTGCATTGCAGAACTTTGTGAGCCGTGCCAAGAAGAACGGGAGTTCACTGACTGAGCAGCTCTTTCCTTGCTCTCTGTAGAAAAAAATGGTCTCTTGTTCCTGTTTCTTTGCATATTTGATCCATTTCTCTTTATTTTTTTTCCTTAAAACTGTCTTGTTTACTAATTTATTAGAAGAGATTAGGTGGCTCTAACATTAACCACCCAAAATGTTAACCTCAAACCTCAAACTATCTGTAACAGTTCAACATCCAGCAGGTAGTTTAATGAGACTCACTCTGATCCTTTTGTACTAGTATACTGCCAGGGGGCAGAGATGATGTCAGGTATTTGCAAGAAGTCCTGTTTTAGGGCAGTGCAAATTGGAATGATAAATACTTTTGTATTAGTTCCTTTCCTCATCACCATGGCATAATTCCTGATACAATTAACTGATATAATTAATAATAAAAAGAAAGAATTTACCGTGGTTCATTGTTTCACCATTTCCATCCATGGTTTCTTTGATTCATGAACTTGGGCAGAATATTGTGGCAGAGGAAATTCTTCACCTCAGGGTGGATGGGAAGCAATGACAAGATATCCCCCAAGGACATGCTCCCCAGTATGTACTCCCTCCAGCTAGAACCTGCCTTCAAAAGTTCCTAGAATTTCCGAAGTGGATATCACCCGATGAAAACCAGTTGTTCAACATATGGGCCTATGGTGGAGTTCTTACTCAAACCAGAATGATACGTAGCATGTTAGCTTTTCCAACCACCAGCTTCAATGGAAAATGATACAGTTCTTGGGAAAAGGAATTAGATAACATCTTCTTCAATAGTGTAGACTATTACAAATGGCCCAGTGATGTTATTTTGGCTTGTCTTTCACAGTTGACTTCTAAAATTTTACCTTATAGTTTTGCCTTACCTATTGATTTGAATACCAGAATTAATCTTTCTCTTCAAACTGTTACACATAGCTTTGTTAAGTTATTAGCTAAGTAATTGGGTGAACAGATTGTTATTGTGTATATGTTATATAAAGGATTGTACTTTATGTTGTGTATAGCCAAATGATCTTGCTTATAGTCAGTTACTATGTGGTTTATGTGAATTGAAATTCCAAATGCCCAAAGCCAACAGATCACAGGTACTTGAAGGCAGAGGGAAGAAAACTGGCTTTTACAGAATGCCCACTGTATGTAATGCACAATGTGCTGGGTCTTCTAGGAATAGATTCTCATAACTCTTATAACAATAGGAACAGAAATCATTTTAATCTAAGAGAAAGTAATTTAATTTAAGCACTGTAATGTTCACCTTAATGTACATATGGCTTTCAAGTGACATTAAACTCAATCTTTGCAATTACAAAGTCTATTTTTCATCCGAGGTCAAGTTGGTTCCAAAATTGAGATACTAACATAATAGGTAGACTTTCTCTTTCTATATCCTACCACTACCACCCTTATAATATTGTTATAAATTACTTCATGAGAAACTTGCTTGTTAGGGTCAATAAATACCTGGGTGCTTTTTAATGTGCTTTATTTGTCAATTATTATGCATATGTTCAAAAGCAAATGAAGCTTACTCATAAGAAAAAGCCCACTGAGGGTGTATTGGTCAATCAAACTGCACACTGATTTCTGATATGGAAATAAATGCTTATCACAGTCTAAGTGATCAATTGATCGGCTTGCCTCTGTACGAATCTCCCTTTCAAGAAAGGTCATATTCTAGAAGGATGTTTAGTCCATTCATTCTGTTACATGTTGTAGTTGTCTTATTTTTTAGAGATCCATCCAAATTTTATTAAATGGCCCTCTCTGACCTTAGGGAGTCCTCTCCTTTTATGAACTCCTGCCTCCTTCCCAGGAAATCACCTCAGTCCTGGTGGAATACAACACACTAGAAGGATCTCACCTTCCTTTCTTCTGAGGGCATTTACTGACAAGAATAAGTTAAGAGGACATGCAATGTGATGGTGGAGTTCTGTGTTTGGATCCTGCCTCCTCTTCTGAACAGCTATGTAAAAATGGGTTGCTTAGCATCTCTCTGAGAGATGAGTTTTCAGATTTGGATAGCTATAAATAAAATTTACAAAGTGCAACAAAATGTACCTTAGAGACTTTCTGTAGGAACTGAATGAGGTAAAATATACAGAAACCATTCATAATAATAATATAACAATAGTGTATCTAGACAGGCCTTCCAGGTATGACTACATAGGCTGGACAGTGAATTACAAGAGTGGGTTCCTTTCATGTGATAGTCAGTGCTGGGCAGTGAATGTGCTCTCCAGTCACAGTCACCCTATTGAAGCCTGTAGCATTCTGTCCAGTGCAAAGAAAGTATAGTCAAGAAGAGAATCATTACAGAATTTTTATTCTGGGTACTATTGCTTTTTCTGTTTTGAGAATGCTATCTTTTTCATGCCATGCCATGTTAAAACTTCATCTCAAAACTGTAAGCTGAAATAAACCCTTTCCTCCCATAAGCTGCTTCTTTTAAAAATATTATTTATTTATTTATTTGAGGGAGAGAGAGAGAGAGAGAAGATGAGGCATATATATATAGAGAGAATGGTGGGTGCATCAGGGCTTCTTGCCACTGCAAACAAACTCCAGACACATATGTCACCTTGTGCTTCTGGCTTAAGCGTGTACTTGTGAATCAAACCTGGGTACTTAGGCTTTGTAGGCAAATGCCTTAGCCACTAAGGATACTTCTTGATTGGGTGTTTTGTCCCAACAAAGAGAAGGTAACTACTATAGAAGAAAAGTATGAATGCAGATAGATTGTACTTTGAATGTGAAAGTTGTGATTTTTATGGTTGTGTCTTTCACAATAGTAGAAGCACAAAAAGGCATTTGAAAGTTATTACACAACTTGAACAATCAGTGGAACTCAGTGACTGGGAAATGTGGCTCTTCTTCAGAGAGCATCTGTGACAGGCACATTTTATAATTGAATTGACAAGCCATAATGTGAGTCAATGCAAAAGTTTTGGTGCAGTCAAATTTCATTATTACTTTCAGTGGAATCACTTGTAGGCCTTAAACTACACTGATTTTTCTAAGGAACTTGTAGCCATGATTCATTTTTATTGTGCTGACTTGCTCTCATGCTGTAAAGCAATGTCTAACCCAAATGAATAGATGTTCTATTTGTTTCTGTCCATTAGAAATGCATCAGAGAAAAGAAAGAAAAGTGAAATTATATTAATTTGGGAACCATAAGAAGGCTGAGGTTTTGTCCTTTATTGTTGGTGAACTTTGAAGTGCTATTTTTGCAGGCTGGAATGGGGCAACTCAAGAGAAAAGGAGGAGGTGAGGATGAGGGTGATGTAGTATTTGTGAGGTCTGCCTTTGCATATGTATTTAATGTCTCTACAAGGCTGGATTTATTCTTTTTATTATGATTATTTTAATTATTCACTTATAAGGAGGGGTGGGGAATAGATATACAAGGGCCTCCTTCCACTGCATATGAACCATAGATGCATGCACTACTTTGTACATCGGGCTTTATGTGTGTACTGGAGAGTTTAATTCAGGCACTCAGGCTTTTGAAGCAAGTACTTTAACTTTAACTTTAATTGTACTTTTTAACAAGAGTAAAGTCAGGCATGGAGAAGGATAATTAATTTTTCAATATCATGTTTAATACCAGCAGAACTTAAGACTCTTACATATCCAAGGGTTGTTAATTCCAACCCACTTTCTTTCCTTTAGGCTGGGGTCAACAAACATTTTGGGAAAAGGGTTATAGTAAATGTTTTTAGCCTGCGGGCAATGTTGTGTTTCTTGCAAACGCTCAATATTCCAAGATAGAGCAAAACCAGCCATAAGCAATATGCAAACAAATGTGTTCCAATAAAACTTTGTAAAACAATCAGTATTTGGAATTTCATTGTAAATCTAATTCACAAGACTTTGTTTCTAAACCCTAGTTGTGTAATAAACTCCTTTGTCCCTCCAAGAAAAAGAGCCAAATAAGAGTAGAGCTTGAAGGTGGGAAGTCAGTTTGTATAATATTCCTCACATGGTAGTTTGAATCACATGTCCCCATAAATTCATGTGCTGTGAATGCTTTGTCCCCAACTGGGGGCAATTTGGGAGGTAGAGCCTTGCTGACAGAGGCATGTTACAGAGGATGAGCCTTGGGGTGTTATAGCCTAGCATCCTCCTTGTCAGAGCTCAGCCCATTCTCTTGTTGCCATATTCCAACAGCTATGGCAAGGAGTGATGTCCAGCATCTGCTCTACCATCATTTCCTGCTATCATGAAGCTTCCCCTTGATGGATTTGTTAGGAGTTGATTTTTCTCTGTGTTGATCTCCTTCACCCTTATGCTGGTACCTGGTTCACCAAGAAAACAGCACCCTTGCTTGTTTCGCCAATTGTTCTTAGTTTCAGCCGGGGCCCTTTTGAGGTATGATGGGGTGGCTCTTTCCTTAGGATCTACGTCTATCTGAAAAAGAGAAGCAGATTCTCCAATGGAGAGTAAGTTAGCAACAGACAAATGAGATAACCCTTACTTTTTTATGGAGAATTTAATAGGTGTAGGCCCTCTTGTAGCCCACGATTGGTGGTAGCTTGATAATGGAGAGCCAGCTTATGTTAGGATATGGTTCTGACTTGTTTCCCAGATCCAGCTATGAGTCCCATACCACTGAGGGGATCAGTCAATGTGCTTGAAAGACATGAAAACAAAACAAGCTATTATATCTTCTTAAATTTCTTAACTTTCATTACATTTAATAGAAAATAAATTAATTTTCTAAAAGAATTATTAGATAGATTTTGTACTTTAGTAACTATACAATAACTAATGAATACTAAAGAATTTACAATGAGGTTCAGTGGTTTATTTTGTCTCCAAAATCCTATTGTAGAAGTGAAAATCCAAGTTGAGGAAACAAATCTTATGGTGGCAAAAGGGATTAATATGATAAACATGTGGATACATAATTAACACAATGTGATATATTACTGATCATTATGGATGATAATGAAGCTTTTGGTTGCAGATGACAGAAGCTGGTGAACTTAAAAGGAAATTTATTGAAAGCATTCTGTGGTATTCATATAATTAAAGCAACAACTGAATATTTAAGTCTTTGGAAAGTATAAATTAGAGAATCTCCATGACCCCTAGCAGTGAACCTTCATATATTAACTCTCTAGCATGCTGCCATTAGGGTTATTGGCTTCCTATAGTTAGTTTCATTAATTACCTCAATGAAAGCCTTCATTGTGTCCATGCTGTTTCATTTATAACTCCATAGATCCTTCCTATTACCACCATACAATCTCCCAAACAGTGAAATGATGAGTTCTGCATAAGTGAGTTTATGTACAAAGTGGCCAAGAATGGAGGTCATAAAAACAAGTCTTGAATGTATCTCTTTGGGGGATACAGTGTAGGGATACATGCATGCATGCATACATACATAGGCAGGGTGGTTGCTATGTCTGTGATCAGACTTCATGCTGTCCATATAATGCATGCTTAGGATATTTTGTTAGCATGATCTGCAGGTGACCTTTCAGCTTCTGATGACAAAATGTTACTAGTTGAGAATTATACCCCAGGGGAAGGGATGCAACACTTTCATCAATGAATTAAGTGAAGTCGCCTCCAATATCCTGAAAAAAAGTATTTCAGAGGCATTATCTATAGCAAGTTAGTAGGACACTCAAATATTTTAGGTAAATGACTTTTAAACTAGAGATGGAAACAAGTGACTAAAACAAAAAGAAACTTAAGGATCATTCAAGTTTTCTCATGGCTTCACTTCTGTCCCAAGTCTGAAACTGGCCATGGATCAATAGTGAAGATGAAAGCTTCCCAAGTTTACCATGAGAATATGCCTGGGATGGCCTACTGGATATTGTGGCACATGGAGTAAAGCCGAGTCATTCCACTTGTCCAAGCTGAGACCACAGATGTGAGACAAAATCCATCTGAGAACCACATATGCAACAGTTGGCTCTAAATGCATAGTGAGTCTTTTCATCAGTGGAACTGCCTAACTGACCCATGGGCTGATGAAAAAGAAAAGTAAATAAAAATGTTGGTTTAAGTTAACTTTACAGGAAGTTCTAGTAAAGTATATCTATTTTATATGTTTTTACTTTTAGTCATATAATTATATAATATTTTTATAATAAATGCATATATCATATTACCATACAGTGATATCCAGCAGAATAGGACCCTCTTCTTTTCAATATCAAGAGCTGGAAACTATTTTGACAATCTTTTTTTTCCCCCCGAGGCAAGCCCAACAGACTGCCTTTTTTTTTTTAATGTGAGAGTGTGAGAGTGAGAGAGTGGGAGAGAGAGTGAGAGAGACAATTGGTGTGCCAGGGCCTCCAGCCTCTGCAATAGAACTCCAGACATGTACATCCCCTTGTGTACATGTAAGACTTTGTGCACTTGCATCACTGTGTATCTGGCTTAGGTAGGACCTGGAGAGTTGAACATGAGTCCTTTGGCTTCATAAGCAAGTGCCTTAGCCACTAAGCCATCTCTCTAGCCCCTTCATAATCTTTCTGATACTCTTCTCACTAAAAATAAATCTCATTTTCCCTAGATTTGAGAAGAAAACAAAAATTATTTAAAAAATCATAGTTTTTATATTGTGCCATTTAAAGACATAGACTATCTTATTTAATCTATATAACATATAAAATATGTATTATTGTCACTATAGATAGGTCACTGAAATAAGTCTCAGAGGTAATTTTCTCAGTCGTGCAGTTAAGACATGGCAGCACTAAGGTCTCAGTGCCGATTATAACAAAGCTGCAGAATTTGTGCTCGTTTCTCCACACATCATAATCAGGCTAACACGTTCTGGCCAAATTCCTATTAAAATAAGAAATGCTTCCTGTATTATTTATCTGTTTCTTTAATAAAGTTGCATAACAACATGAACAAACAAGGCTTACAAATGTTTTTCTCACTTGCAAGTCTATATGTTAGATGGCTCTTGGTTGATCTCAGCTAGACCTGGATGATTTCATATGAGTTTGGCTCTGTCAGGTCGGCTTGGATGTAGTTGCACCTAAATGCCTTTTTGGTCTCCTTTCCCCAGAGACAGAAGTAGAAGAACATCGGTCAGCCCACATACGACCACTGTGCCCCTGCTCACACAGTGTTTATTATCATGGGAAGAAATATAAAGTTATCTAACAAAATGCTCAGATATAATTCTATAACTAATGCAAAGAGAAAAGTTGGAAGCAATTTAGTCTACCTCAGTCCCAAACCAGTAGGATGGTCAAATAAGTATCCTCTTGGTAATCTCTCCTTTAGTGATGTTTCAAATTTGAAGTTCTGTGTATGAGAGCTTGACCTTGTCACATCCTGACCACAAAGCATTTCATCTAACAGCCATTTTTTTCCTTGGCTAGGATTCTAGTAATCTCTGTCACGCCTTGATTATAAGCTGGTTGTGTTGCTCAGAGAGCAACTGTTTAGTTTCACATTCAAAGTTTTATTAATACTATTATCATGTTAATTAGTGTTTTTGTGAAATCTTCTTGAAGACCACCTGATAATTTTCTGTTGGAGAAAAGGTGGTATGTGGGCTGTGGTATTAGTGCCTATTTATTGTGTGATAGTATCTATGGCTTGGTTTCTGGCATTATTAAATTATTTGTTTATAATATTTAATAAATGCAGGCTGGTCTGTAGCCTGCCAGAAGCAGTCCCAATCTTTCCATTTCCTAGGGTGTGGTTTTCATTTGGGGCAATCCCAAGTGGCATGAGGGCAGTTGGTGGTTCATGGGCATCATCTATTTCACAAAGTGGTCTGCAGTCTGTAGGAGCTTAAGAGCCGTCTTTCCCATGAGGACCCTGACTGTTGAGCTGAAAGCCTTCACACAATTTCTATTGCCTCATAATGGGATGAATTTTCTCTCCATCAGACAAACGCAAATAGTGCTTGAGGTGAGTGAGGCAGGGCAGGAGGTTACTTCTGCCAGACAAACTAGTTGCAAGTATGCATGCAAATCACAATCTTCCCGAATAAAGAAACTGCAGCAAGGAGAAGAGGAAGGCTGAAGTTGCTGGTCTAAACTTAATATAAAGTTTCCAAGTTTTATCTGAACACATTTTATAAGGTTTGCACATTTATTTAGCTTAGCTTAAATCTATGAAGCCAATTCTGTACAACTTAATTCAGTCAATATTTCTTGAGACTAGTGTTAACAAGAGACTAGGGATAGTCTGCAACTCAAAGATGGATAAAACATATCTGTCCTTAAGAAGATCCAGCTAGTGGGGAATAATCACATATAAGAAAAATTATAGTATAGAGGCATGTGGAATATGGAATAGTGGAGGAACAGAAACTACTGTGTATGGGATGTTTTAAAACAGTTCATACAAATTCATCAACTACTTCTTTGTGTGTAAAAAGATGCTTATGACTTTGCAAGGCACATGCATGGATGTGTACATATGTGCACATTGTTTGGGTGTTGGGGTTGGAGAAATAAATATATTTCAGCAAAGAGAAAATGATATAAAAGAGACTTTTGTGTAAGGGAAGATTGAGGCATAGGAAGTGAGAAAAGGCTTGTGTGGCAGGAATAGAATGAAAGAGATGAAGAGATATATAGGAGATGTGTATACAAGTCATATTAAAATTTAGATTTTATTTAGTTATTATGAAACTATGTTAAAATTCTTACAAGAATTTGAATGCTTAGGTGTTGGCTAGATTTTAATGTGCTACCAGTGGGTACTGATTGAGAAAAAAGCAAAAAGAAATATGGGGAAGCCAGTGTAATTTAGCTGTGATATTTTAAAAAGAGGTAATGTTGGCCTCAATGCTATGAACAGAGATGGACAAATGTCTACAATCTTAGGCAGTCATTAATATGAAGACCAGCATGTCCTCCATACTCCAAGATTCATCTGTTAATTCTCTACCTTATCTTGCAAAGCAATCAAACTGGTCATATACATTTTTCTTTTTTAGACTGAGAATGTTAGCATTTTAATATATTACAAATTACTCATATTCCCATTGGTTTTTACTCATATTCCCTCCCCCCTCTCTACATTCCACAGAGGGTCCTCTCAGGGGGTTATCAGTAAACACTTTGAGGTCATGAGTGCATAAGTCAGTCTTGTGGGGTGTGGGAACGATGCCTCTGGACACTCCTTCCCACTTTGTGGCTCTTATATTTTTACTGCCTCTTCTTCTGTAATGTTCCATGAACCTTGGGAGCATGTCATGAGTCTCCTTTAGTACTCAGTTCTCAGGTGCCTCTTATTTTTGTTTTCATGAGTTTGGGATCTCCTCAGTGTCCACCACCATCTCCCTGGAAGAGATTCTCATGCTAGCAAGGGAGAAGCACTCATATTTAATATGTGACTTCCTTTGTAATATACCCTAGTCTCTGGCAGACATGATAGAAATTACTCATCTCTTGATAGGCAGTTGGCTTTCTTTTCTTGTAATTCTATAGCCAAAAGTGAGAGCAGAATGTAGGCAAAAGAGGCAAATACAGATATTTAGAACAATTTTTCATAGTCATAACTCTTTCTTTTATACAAAGAACAGTGGATGCTTCCCTGTAGGGTCTATATCCTTCCAAGCCATAGGGTTTTGGCATGGTTTTCAGTATTGAGCATGACTTCTGTCCCACTGAACAGGACTAGTGTCCAATCAGAAAACAACTGATTACCCTCATAACTTATGTGCCTCTATTGCTCCATTGAGTACACCTTGCATGGCTGGTTGATTGTGTAGCTTGAAGGATCCACTGCTTGTTCACACTGTTAATGACTTTTATCCCCCAGCAATTCTTATGGGCCTTTCCAGCACTATGAGACCTAGCTAGTAGGAATCTGGTTTCCATCTCAGTTCCAGCATTGATCACATACTTCTCGAACCATTTTCTTTTCTTTGTTTCTAAAAAGCTGCTATTTCTCAGATTCCCCATAATTCTCTTACACTCCTTATTTTGCCTTCTGTATCTCTCTAATCTTCCAGAAATAAATTATTTCCCCTCCTTAGAGTCATTACCTACCAAGTGATCATTTCCAGCCTAGATTCTCCCTGCCTTATATGTTCAGTTGGTTTGTGCACTTAGAACTTTAATAAGCCAGAAGATATTAATGCCTAAAGGAATTTATTATTTTATTCCTGATTTCTTTGTCTTACAACTATATCCTTCCAGTTCCTTTTAGGCAAAAGCACCTGAATCATGTTGGCACCACTGTGACATTCCACCTTATAGCATGTCCAGGAAGCTTATTCTAGGTGAATTGTCTTAATGGTCTTAGTGAATAAGTGTCTCTGTGTCCACAACTTTTCCATGTAGCCTTGCAACTTTGTCAATGAAAATGTGAGGTCTTTTATTCATGTTGAATAGGGATAAATTTATGACTGACAAGATGCTGAATATTTGTCTATAAAAGTAGGTAATGTCAAGAAGATAGATGATAGATAGATTAGATATAGATATAGTTATAGATGTAGATATAGATATAGCTATTCTGGGCTTAAGAGATGGCTTAGTGGCTAAGGCATTTGCCTTCAAAGCCAAAGAACCCTCATTCTATTCCCCACTACCTATGTAAGCCAGATGTACAAGGTGGCATATGTGTTTGAAGTTCATTTTCAGAGGCTAGAGGCCCTGGCATGCCCATATTCTCTGTCTCTCTGTCTCTGTCTCTGTCTCTGTCTCTCTCTATCTCTCTGCTGCACTCAAATAAATAAATAAAATAAAGGATATATGTGTGTGTGTGTGTGTGTGTGTGTGTGTGTGTGTGTAGAGAGAGAGAGAGAGAGAGAGAGAGAGAGAGAGATCTCCACAATCTGCAGCAACTAGCCAAAGAAAGTCATGCCTGCTGCAACAAGCCAGGAGTCAACTAAATAACTGGCTTCACTTCCACATGAGGACCAAGTGATGTGTGTTAGGTCCTAACTGATATTTATCTATAGTAAATCTATTGTCTGTATCTATATCTGTCAATAATCTACCTATCTGCCTATCACCAACATCTATCTATATACCTATTATCTACATAACACATAGGGTATACTTCTTCTGGTTGGCTAACCTGGTTGCTCCAGTCAGGCACCTGAAGTCTTTATTTATTTATTTTTTTGTTTGTTTTTTTGAGATAGGGTCTCACTCTAGCTCAGGCTGACCTGGAATTCACTATGTAATCTCAGGGTGACCGCAAACTCCCGGTGATCCTCCTACCTCTGCTTCCCAAGTATTGGGATTAAAGGCATGTGCCACCACACCCGACATTTTTTTTTAATGATACAGCTTCCCATTCTTATGCTTGCCTTTGAATCATTGCCAAGTGCCACTATGATAAAAGTGACTTATTATATTGAGCTCCGAGTAAAGAGTCTGTCTTTTCTTATTTTAGTGTTCTTCATTTATTTCCCAATATTATTTCTACCATCACTAGTAACACACCCAGTCTATGACTTTTTCTCAGGAGTTTTTTGACAATTAGAAATTTTGCTGACCTCATTTGCTCTTTCCTCACTACCACTGTAAGAATAAACTTTCATTAGCATCCTGTAAATTACAAATATGATAGAGTTCTAAAGCCTGTAGGGACCACAAGTCAGGTGTGGTTTTTGAAATGCAGTATGTTTTTCAATGGAGTGCCCTGGTAGTCAGAAACTAAATAAGGAAGCAAATAAACTTGCAAGGTGATTCAGAGAGTAATTTGGTGGAAGAGGGTGATGTGATGGACTTAGCTTCTAGTCATATTCACATTTGAGCTGACTGGAAAAAAAGTGCTTAGTCCATTGAGTGCTGCTGTAACAGAATATCTGACACAAAATACAAAAACATGTTTTGGAGGGGTTATAGGTTTGAACATTAAAAGACTATAATTAGGCTGCATGGTTTCTTAGGAAGATCTTCTGTCTGCCTCGAATTAATACAGATGGCCTCATGGTGATAGTAACATCAGAATGGGGAGCAGTGCAGGTGGAAGAGATAGTATGCATGGGCTGTCTGTGATTCATGACTGCACTATAGGGTCTGAATGATGACCATTTTCTTCTGGCTGTGGATCCAACTTGAGCATTGATTCTATTGAGTGAGGTTCCAACAGCTTGGAGATCTTCTATGTTAGTGAGGATACTCAGAACTTTGCTTTTAGTTTTCCTTATTTCCTTAATATGCAGAAAAACCAAGTGAGAAACTTGATGTTGTGTGGATGACTTTGTGCTACAATTATGCTATTATGACTTTGTGTTATTATTAAATAAACTATTCCCAAGGATATGAGGACTTAAATATACAGTAATTTTCCTTGTACCTTCTTAATAAAGATACAGAAATAATACTAAACCCTCTTATCCCAAAGCTGAAGCTACATTCTCTGTATTTTACCCCTGGAATTAATTTGCTATCAGGGTAAGTAAGAACTTTTAGAATTCTGAAAGAATAGAATACATGAAATTACATGTTTCTTCTTAGTGTCTAATCAACCTGGCTTTCAACAAAGACTTTAATTTTATCATAAAAAGCAGCAAAAAACAATGAATAAACAAATCTTGGCATGGTAATCTACTAGCCATTTGACTTTGACTGACTTAACTTGTTTGATTCCCTATCCGAGGATTTTATCTGAACCTACTATAAATGATATACCTTCTAAATGCCTAGGGTAGGGTCTTATGTCATTAAAGGTATATACTAGTTCTATCCATCCTCTGGCAGTGAGGGTCTTGTCTGTTAGTATTTCCAGATAGTCTGCCTCTTCAGGAGAGCTGAATCTGTATGAAGCCTGCAGCCTGAGGCCTAAAGTTAAATGCAGATTAATCTCAGGAGCTAATGATCTGCATATTCACTTCTTTTCTTAAAATATTTTATTTAATAATTATTAGAGAGAGAGAGAGAGAAAGAGGCAAGGGGGCGGGGATTGGGTGTACCAGGGCCTCTAGCTGCTGCAAATGAACTCCAGATGCATATCCCACTGTGTGCATCTTGGCTTATGTGGGTACTATGGAATTGAACCTGGGTCCTTTGGCTTTGCAGGCAAGTGTCTTAGTTGCTAAGCCATCTCTTCAGCCCCCATATTCACTTTTTTTCTGCCCATTTTATGGAAAATGAAAACTAAGGAACAAAGAAACTTAATATTCCCAGTATAATACTATTCAGGAACCCCTGTGAAACCCTAGAATGAAGAATAATCTGAAAAAAATGTCTTTTACTTTATTATACAGAGATGTACACAGAAGGGAAGAAGTGTTAAAGTCCAGGTGTGCTTTCAGGGATTCATAAAGCAAGAGAAGGATCAAAGCAATTGAACCTACTATACAGAAGCCAGGGGACTTTTGATGCTTTGATGCTTTGTTTGATGCTTTTGATGCTATTTATTATCAACAATAATTTAATTTAAATTGTGGAAAGAGCATACATTTTTGAAAAGTGACTTGATGGATTCAGATTCAAGAGCAGAGTAGAGGTGAATGAGAATGTTCATCTTTTCATCAATGATTCGAGGTTCCCTTGGCACCAAAATATGCTTACCAGCTGTGAGTCCACCTTTGCCTTTCTTGTGTTCATCCCCTATTTGCATCAGAATAGTCTGGCAAAGGAAGACAGATGGAAAACCTTTTTACCGATGAGATAATGGAAGAGTGAAAGGATTAGTTAACTTGCCTTGAGTTGTCCACTTAGTTACAGGTAGTTATAAGTTCAGTTTAGTCCAGAGAGCTTGAGCTAAAGTCAAACATGAGGCAAGCCTTAATACAGCACATCTCGAGCATTTGCCACAGTACAGAGGACAAACACTAACGGCTTCCCCAGTTAGCCTGTGACCACATGTGGAATTCTTCTGGGTTGAAATAGCTTAACTCATGTTCCAACTAGCTTGCCATCAACTCCTCTTTCTCCTTATGGTCTAAAGAGGATATCTTTTCCAGTCTATACCTGCTGCCGACCAATTCTAGTTGCTTCCCTGCAGTTGCCATAACAGCTGTGGCTGTAAGCTGACCTTTTTATCCACGGACACCCATTAGCTCCCTGACCTTCCCAAGATTTGTGCCATGGATAACCTAAATAGAGACAATTTGTTTACAGATGGAATATAGCCTCATACTGTTTGCATCTTAAACTGCCAACCGTGTTCCATCTTCTCTCACTTCTCATCTGTCATTCTGACTTGTGTCAGAGGTAGGGTCAATTAACTTCCTACAGAGATGTTAACCTGGCAGGCACAAATTGATTGATTTGTTTTATTGTGAACTTTTTTTTGAGATGAAGATTCAAGGTAGGAGGGATTGTCAAGCCTGGGGACTAGGGTGCATGTCAAGATCGATTACTATTTTATTTTAGAAGAAACACAAAGTAAATAGGAGATGACAGATTTATTTGATAGATGCCATCCAAAGCATGAATGCATTGCTTCCTCCTTATATTGTTTCTACTTTAGAGTATCAACCTCCTCCTCTGTACATCATGGCCTTTCTCTTTGAGACATTGCCTGTTCTTTCTTGGTTACTCTTCTTGTTGTTCAACTAACGTCTTAGTCCAGAAGTTAATAATTTTTCTCAAAGTCATTCTTTCATCAATTCCATCAGCTATTCTAAATGATCACTATATCATAATCATTTTGTTGACGATTTATCTCCTTCACTATTTCAGAGTGCTATTTTGTCCAGAGATTCTTGCCATCACTGCCCCACAGGTTTTCCAATCCTACCTTCTCTAACTCATTTACCAAGCTAGTCTTGGTTAAGGGCAAATTTAGCCATGTTACTTCCCTTCTTAAAGGCCTCAATTACTCCACCCTCTATCCTACCAAATTCCTCTGTGCTGGTCCTTTGCAACTCTTGTGTCTTGCTCAATGAGTCCCTTCTTGCAACAATACATATATGCAATATTATTTTATATAATATTAAATATTGTCTCTTGCATGCTTTTATTTTTGTACATGTTACCTTTATATTTTTGACCCATGTAATACACTTAACCTATAATATCCATCTCAAAGATCATACCTTTAAGCTTACCTTCCTTTATTCCTTGTTGGAATTGAATAGCTTTTCATTCCTCCCTTTCCTCCTTTATCTCTCTCTCTCTCTTTCTCTGTCAATTAGCTATTTAACTTATATTCTACTTTTGGCTATTTACATGGTTGTTCTGCTACTAGATTGAAATTATTTGGAAAAAGAACCATGTATTTATTCCTTTCAGTGTACAAGGTACAGGTGCATAACAAATTAAAAATGTTTTGGATTTATATGTAATGATTACTTCCAATCCTGACTCAAACAAAAACCATTTGAAAACTTTTTGGATGCAGCTAGACATTTATGTCTATAATTTTGTACTTCCTTCCTCTACTTAAGATCACATTGCATTATTTTATGTTCTCCTTAACTTTTAGCTCAAACATCATTGCTTCCTTGAAGTCGTTTTTTTTTTTACCTCTTTAGGTAAAATTAATCATTTGTTACTTGTTACATGAAAATTTCATAAGTAGATATAAAGGTATAATTCACTCTAGTATTTAATAGAACGTTTTCTAAATAAGTCTTTGAGAAATTCTTAGTGATGAAATAAGTGCCCATCCTTTTCAGATAACAGAATTAATTGAAGCTTGCTTTATATTTTCATAGCATTTACTTCTAATTATGTGTTTGTTTTACAGTATAATAGTTATTTGTTTATCTATTTGCAAGATTTTAAGCTTCCTGAGGGAATATATGTACTTTATTAATTTTCCTTTCCCTATTGCTTAACAGAAAACCTAGCATATTTGTCTTCAAAAATTATATCTGAATTGAAATGGACTAAAGGGTAATTTATTTATTTACTTAGTTTTAGTCTTAGTTTTTTGGTTTTTGAGGTAGGGTCTTTCTCTAGCCCAGGCTGACCTGGAATTCACTATGTAGTCTCAGGGTGGCCCTAAACTCATGGACATCCTTCTACCTCTGCATCCCAAGTTTACTACCATCCCAGGCTTTAAAGTGTTAATTTTTGAGAATAAGGTATATCTCATTCCTTGATTTTAGCAAAAGAGACACTAGTGAATAAAATTAAACAAAACAAAGCTTTTTTTTTTCTATATTAGTCAGTTCTGTATTCAGCAAATACAGTCAGTTTGGTACCATTATTAGGCTCATCCGTGACCTACCCCCTCCCCTTGGCCCCTCCTTGTTGAGGTATACGGGTCATGCATTGTGGAGTTAGCCCACAGTTATGGGTAAGCTAAATGCCTCTGCATATCATGACCCAACATGTGACTCTGACATTCTTTCCGCCCCCTCTTCTGCAAAATTTCCCTGAGCCATGTTGGGTTCATTTTTGGTCTGCTTCAGTGATGAGGTGTTGGGGGCCTCTGAGGCTCTGGCTCTCTGATTTGGTAGGAGTTGATTTTTCTCTGTGCTGATCTCCTTCCCCCTTGTGCTGGTATCTGGTTCATCAGGAAAACAGCCCCCTTGCTTGTTTCTCCAGTTTTTCTTAGTTTCAGCCGTGGCCCTTTTGAGGTATGATGGGGTGGCACTCTCCTTAGGATCTACATCTATCTGAAAAAGAGAAGCAGATTCTCCAACGGAGAGTAAGTTAGCACCAGGACAAATGAGATACCCCTTACTTTTTTTTTAATAGAGAGTTTAATACGTGTAGGCCCTCTTGTAGCCCACAATTGATGGTAGCTTGATATTGGAGAGTGGGTTGACATTTGGATCTGGTTCTGACTTGTTTCCCAGCTCCAGCTATGGGTCCCATACCAGTGAGGGGATCAGTTAGCCAAATTTAGAGCAGTCGGTTCCCCACCATGGCTGTGTGCCACCACTGCACTTGTGTGGGCATCACAACAAGTTATTTGCTGCTAAGTAGGTTAGACCATGCGTTGCTTCGACAGATATTGGTCAATTTCCCCCAGTCGCCCATGTAGCACCTTCTGGCACTAGACGCGCTGACTGTCTGGGGACTGACTCTCTTCCAACTTCCAGCCATGCCATTCTAAAAACAAAGCTTTTTGTATATGCCTTCATGACAACTGCAAAAAAATATTTTTGAAATTAAAAAGAGTCTATTTCATTGTCAATTTGTCATTAGAATGTCCCTAAGAAAGGATTTTCCCTATAATGGCTCCTATGTTGGAATTGCATAGCTCCTACAATGGGTGCTTACAGAAACATTATTCATAATTCCCTAAAAAGTGGGTAGATAGCTCTGAAAACAAAATGTTGAGTTCAAATATTCCAAACTATTTCCCCAGAATGTAGAATACCCAAGAGATAGTATTAGGCTAAACAGTGAACCCTTCATAAAATGTTCCTTTTTCTCTTAAGATGGCTCAGTATTCCATGTGACATTATGAATGAAAACTACCTGTGGTTTTTACTTTCAGGATAGACAAGAGTACTTATTAGTCTACCAAGAAAAAAAAAAGTCAAGGCATAAATGAAATATGTAGTTGCTGAAAGGCTCAGAACAGTGAGCTTGGTTAAGAACATGGGCCCTGGAGGTAGAGGCTGTGCATTCAAATCTCAAGACAGCTACCCAGTAGATTCACTTTCCAAATCATTCAAACACTTTTCCTCAACTGCAAAACTACTTTAATGAGTTGTGTGTCAGACACAAATGCATTAGTGACCTTTGTAAAGTTCTCAGAATAATGTCTCATACTTACTAAGTGGTATGTACAAATTCATTAAAAAATTTCTGGCCCAAAATCTCTTTTCTTTTTTTTCAGTTAGGGTCTTGCTCTAGCCAAGGCTGACCTAGAATTCACTATGTAATCTCAGGGTGGCTTCAAACTCACAGAAATCCTCCTTTCTCTGCTTCCTGAGTGCTGGGATTAAAGGCATGTGCCACCACACCTGGATTCCCAAATCCTTTTAACATGTTCTCCATTTTCTATTTCTACTTAAGGATTTACTTCTAGTTGTTATTTTTTTCTGTCAACCTCAATATCTGTATTGATCAGTACTATTCTTAGTCATATCTCCTACATTTGTACTGCATCCCAAATGCTCAAGAAATCTCTTGAGATATTTTTCATTCCTTAACTATTAGGTGTCAAATAATGACTCAAGGCTTTGAGAACCATTGTTTCATGACCATGTGCCAATCAAACACATGACATTTCCTAATTAAAAGTCTTGTGAAGAGAGATTTTCCATGGGGAGATGGTCCAAACCTAAGCCACAATTTGAAAACAAAAGCTCTAAGAGAGATTGTGATCACATTCTGCATAAGCAGGCATGTTCACCCACCAATCTGGTAAGCAAGGGCAGCTCAATAATGCTATAGTTAAACCCATCAAAATTATTCTGGAATTGAAAAAAGACAGTTGCTCAGTTGTCCTGTGTGGACTTCATCTAAGCCAGTGAAGAGCTAAAGTAATTGCATCCCAAAGGATTGTGAGAAGATCCAGCAACCAAGCATAAGAAGCAGAACTGTCATTTTCATTGTCTCTGTTAAAGGTTTGGTATCCAGGGTAGCATTATAGCAGGCATTTTGGAACTTTAAGGGGTGGAGCCTATTTGTGAGGACCTTAGGTCACTAAATGTGTACGTACCATTGAAGAGAATGTGGGGCTTCAGTCTCTTAGTCTCCCTACTTCCTGGCTCATGATGCAATGTTGCTAAGACATGTACTCTCACCATGCTGGGTCCTTGCCAGAGGTTCAAACCAATGGAGACATTGGCATTGGATTTGACCTTCCAAGTTTGTGGTCAAAAACAAATAGCCCATAGATAAGTATTTCATTATAGTGACAGAAAGCTGATCAGTACATTTCATTAGACTGAGAATGTGTTTTATTTACTTAGACTGCTTAAGTCAGGCAGTACAGACCAGATGCAATTCCTTTTGGGTTTTATGCTCACAGTGCCTATTTCTTCATTCTACATTGTCCAGTACAGCAGACACTGGTCATATGGGTTATTGATCATGGGGAATGTCTGAATTAATACATGTTGAACACATAAAAAATGTTTTTTTTAAAGATTATGAGGATAAAAGGAAGAATATCCCACTAATGTTTTTAAAAATATTGGTCACATGTCAAAATAATATTACAGATATGTTTATTAAATAAAAATATATATTCAAAATTAGTTTTGATTTATTTCCTTTTATTTAAGGTGTGAATAAAAGTTTTTAAAATTGTAAATGTGTCTTGCTTTATATTTCTTGTGAAGAATTATTCCTTGTAGTTCCATTGTTAAAGGATTGCTGGTTGTATATGATATGCTGGGCCTCTTACAAGACTAAGAGGATTCCAGTTCTGGAAAAAAAAAAGCAGGCATATAATACTTAAGATGCCAGATAGTTGGGTACTAATATTGTGTAGATTAAAGGGATGAGCTTGGGCCATATTGGGCTCAATTTAAACTGTCTTCTTCTACCTGGTACTTGCATAAGGGTAACGGTCATTTGCTTTTTCTGATTTGTGAGTTTTTTTATATGTGTAATGTTTACAATTATATCCAACTCATTATTGGTTAATATTTGCATTGCTCATAGAAGGTGTTCAGTAAGCAAATTAATATAAATATGTGGCCAAAATTCTTTTGTCCATGGGTTGATTCAACAGGTATAGTCCATAGGTCTTGGTGACAGAAATCCCATTTTGTTGGTCATTATAGCAGTCTATTATTTCTTTGTCTTCAATTGTCCATGCTTCTTTTAGCTGGAATATGTCTCCTTGTTCTATATTGTTTTCCCTACTTTATCCTTTTAAACTGTCTTTACACTGTTATTTATAGTATAATGCATGGTAATTATCATGCCTCAGTTTATAGATCAATGTAAAATACAGTGTGAGTATTGTTAATCTGCAGTTTTTCCTTAATGCTTAGTGGTATAGTTTTACTGAGCGGCAATAATCACCTAATTGCTATGTAGTTATTAAAATAAGATATAATGCTCTGCTAAAGATTACCTTAATTATGAGGCTACTTTATTTGCATTGGAATCTCATCCTGCATGCAGTGCCCCTCACACTTCATAGAGAGGGCAGTTTTTGCACACAAATGGGCCAGCCAGCTTTGATGAGACCCGTAAACCTGTAGTAGTGCCCTGAAGTATTCTGGGAAAACCACTGCTGCCTAAAATAAGGACTGTCTGATATGGCATAAGACCATTGTACTTATTTTTTTTTCTAGTTAGATTTTGAGTGATGAAAATGTTTTCCCTCCTCCATTCACTAATTCTATATTCGTGTTCAGATATGCACTGCATGAATTACTTTTTACAAAATTAACTTCATTAAATTGATATTTTGCTAATGTTTCTGGCACTAGAAATGATAGCAACAGTTTAATCTTAAATTTATTAAGTGGAATTTGAATGTAAATGCATCTGTTGAAAATGTAACTGTCCAAAAGAATGAATAGGAAAATAATTATAATACACTTCCTGTGAATGGAGTAGGTCATATTCTGAATTTATATTAATGTTTCTGTTTTCTCATGCTGTCTTGCTCACTCATGAGGTCTTGCCACACATTGTAAAGTTGCCCACCATTCATAGCTGGACCACGAGGAAATCTGTGGGACCCCCACAAACTTTGACAAGCTGCAACAATGAGTTTGAACTAAAATGTTATTTTTAAATGTCTTTACTTGATCAGAACAAACAATTAGACAAGTACACATTTGGAGAAAAGAGTCTTGGACATCATCTATAAGGGAAATATATAATTCATAGAGATATAAATATGTAACTCGAAGCCATAGAGATATAGTGGAGATGGCAAGATTGGATTGGCATTTAAGAGAAAAAAGGAGGAGTGATTATTGGAGAGAAAGGCATTCTCCTGGCTGGCCTGCAAGCACAGAGCTGGAACAGTAAAAAGGGAGGCAGGGAGGGAGAGAGAGAGAGAGAGAGAGAGAGAGAGAGAGAAAGAGAGAGAAGGGAGAAGGGAGAAGTTGCATTGTTGAACAGTGAAGTGTCAGTTACATGAAAAAGAGAAGGCTCTGGCTGCCTTATCCCTGCCCTGGTGAAGAGGAGAGGGTGTGCATTATGACCAGAAGAGGAGATGAAGTCATTTTCTCAGTGTGGAAAGAAAGCAGATGGAGCTGGAGAACTCTGAGAAAGGGAACTATGAATCTGTCATATAGCAAAGCAAGAAAAAGGTTGACTCAAAGTTCGAAAGGAGACCTCAGTGTGACTTTGTGTAACACAAGTTGCATATTGTCCTCTGGTTTAAATTCTGTATGTAAGAAGCATGCATTTCTCTCTGGGATGAAGATCAAAATTTTAACAAGACACAATCCCTTCATTATTTGGCTTTACATCACCTTGTTCTGGTCTTCATGTGTGGGATGCCCCTCACCCACTGTGGTGGTTTGATTCAGGTATTCCCCCATAAACTTATGTGTTCTGAATGCTAGGTTCTCAGTTGGTGGCCATTTGGGAATTGAGCCTCCAGAAGGTGATGTATTGTTGGCAGTGGACTTATGAAAGTTATAGCCAGCTTCCCCTTGACAGTGTTTGGAACACTCTCCTGTTGATGTTGTCTACCTGATGTTGGCCAGGAGGTGATGTCCACCCTCTGCTCATGAAATCATTTCCCCCTGTTGTTCTGGAGCTTCCCCTCAAGTACCTAAGCCAAAATAAGCCCTTTTCTTCCATGAGATGCTCTTGGTTGGGGGTTTTCTTCCAGCAGTGCAGACCTGACTGCAACACCTACCCTGTGCTCTGCCCGTTCAGAGCTCAGCCTGAGATGGATTTACTCCAACCCTTGGTCACTTAGTCCTCATACATCCTTTAGATTAAAGGAAAAATATGATTTGTTTTTGTTTCTATTTTTGAAGACAGAGTCTTCTTCTGTGGTTCTGTCTGATCTGATACTTGCTAGTTAACCCAGCCTATCTGAACTCCTGGACAACCTCTGCCTCAGCTGCCTAAGTGTTGGGATTATAGGTGCCCATCACCACTCCTGGAAAAAATCCCACTTCCTTAAGAAGCCTTCCCCAATCTACCTGACTAATTTAGGCCCCATAGAACTCCTCATTTCCTTAGTATTTTATCACAAATGTAATTATATAAATGATTATACATATAAGCCAACAGAAAAAAGATGAGAAGTCAGTATGAATTTATATGACCTTTGAGATTGGTGGCTTAATTTGTAAGGCTCCATATAAAATAAAAGTGGTGTGTCTTGTTTAAAAATTGTTAAAATTTTCAACATAATGCCAGCAGAGCATCAAAACAAGCATGGGAGATCTCTGTGCTGAAACCTTGTACAATTGTGTGCTTCATTAACCCACAGAGCTTAGTATCTCTTGTAGAGAATGGCCATGTGCTCTGGGTTGAGGTCCATGTATTGGCCTATTGGTTCAATGAAAGTTTAAGAGGTAAGGCACTCTTCAATGCTAGTTGAGTGTACAGTTGAAATGATGTACCATGGCATTAAGGAAAGAATAGGCCATATGTCAGCACAAGGCTGATGGTTGTGTAGGCAGCAGTTGACGGACACAGTTTAATAGAATGTTCAGGCATTATTTGTAAGTCATCAAGTCAGCATTTGGTGTCAGTGGAAGGTAGTATTGAATTTTTTAGTCTTTTGAAAAGGAATATTTAGAAGTTTTAGGCAGGGAAAAGATAAAGTTTAAAATGCAGGTTTAGCAGCTGTGACCTGTGTGACCTTGATTGGTTACTAACTTCTCTGTGCATTATTTTTGGGGGTGTGGGAAGAACTGTGAAATTTGGATAATGTTAATGTCTCATATAGTTGTTTGAAATAATAAATGAATAACTAAGAAGTTCCTGGTTTATATTTTTAGTATGTGTGTGTGTGTGTGCGCGCGCGCATGTGTGCACACGCGCATGTGCACTCATGTGCATGTGTGTATGGAGGTAATATGTGTGTATGTGATTGTACATGCACATTTGTACATATGTGCATATGTGCATCTAGAGAGGTGTTTCTCAGGAATGCTATCTACTTTTTCTTTGGGATGAGATCTCATATTGACTTGGAGCTTGCCAATTAAGCTAGACTGGCTGGCCCATGAGCTCTAGGGATCCACATGTCTGCATTTCTCCAGCACTGCGATTATGAGTATGCACCAGGATGTGAGTTCTATAAGTCAAACTCAGGTCCTCATGCTTGTGACGCAAGCACTTTACCAACTAAGATAATTCCCCATTTAAAATTCTTATTATAATTGTAAATGACTTGTAATAATTTTCTTGTTACTGTGACAGACTATCTGACAGAAAAACTTAAGGGAAAAAGGATTAATTTCAGTCATGGTTTTAGCCATACTGGGTAAGATATACTGGTGGGAGCAGCCTGAAGCTGTGGTGCAGGGATGGTGAGATGTTTGGTCACATTGCATTGGCAATCAAGAAGTAAGCAGCTCTGGCTGGAATTGTGGTTGGGTTATAACCTTCATGGCTTGCCTCATTGTCACCCACTTCCTGTCACCAGGATCTATGTTCTAAAGCTTCCATAGCCATCTAAAATATCACCAGCTGGGAACCAAATGTTCAAACACATGTGCCTACAGGGGACATTTTACATTTAAACCATAACACTGATATACTTTTAGGTTCATCCTCAAATGCCATATTCTTTCAGTGAGTTAGCTGAACTCAAAGGATCATATATTATAAATAGCTTAGCATCATTATCAGATTAGTTAGATGTAAAAAAAAAAAAAAGTATTAGCCTGTTCTTTGAAACTTGTAATGGATCCTTTGAAGGAACAGAATTTTAAGGAACATAATTACAAACTAACATGTCTTCATTATAGTACAGGTGATGCCAAGCACATATGTAGAGCTCATTAATATGTAATATATTTCAAAAAATGCCAGCATGTTATATTTGTATCTTAAGAGCTAAAGATCTGTCTCTGGGATACTTTAAAATGTTGATTGTGGACAACACACAGGGTTGAATAAACTATGGCTCTTGGATTTTGTAAAACACATAAAATTAAGTATTTGGTAATACACATAAAATTAAAATTAAGCACATAGCATATTTTCCTTTTAATTAGGATGTCATTTATTTTAGTTTACTGGTTTGAAACATATTAATTTCTGAACCATTATGGCTATGCCTCACAGTCTTCATTCTCCCACAGATGATCAACCTGTTTTCCTGAAACTCCAGATCTGATAGGTTTCAGTTGTTTCTCTGCTCACTAACTTTATTAATTTCTGAACCATTATGGCTATGCCTCACAGTCTTCATTCTCCACACAGATGATCAACCTGTTTTCCTGAAACTCCAGATCTGACAGGTTTCAGTTGTTTCTCTGCTCACTAACTTTCAAATGTGTTAGTGTGTAATAAAAGCTTGCACATTTTATTCCTAACACTTCCATTCATATTTTCCGCCACTGTACTACTTTTAGAATAGTAAAAGGGAACCTTGCTTGGAGAGGCCCTTGTAGAAGTTGATTTCTTCAGTGGCTTAGGCAGATACATATGATGAATTATACTTACATCAGCAAATGGCATCAATTGTAGAAAAGCCTCATTTTCTAACATTTCATAAGTTTTATAAGTGTTCACTTTTATAACTTTTTTATTTCCAACTGCTGGACTGTCTTGATCAGTCTTGGAAGTGCTTTCTAGCTCTTTCAACCTTCCAGGTGTGACATAGATCTTCACTGGAAGAAACTGTTGCAGTCAGGTTCGCATTGCTGGTAGAAATCACACAACCAGGAGCAGCTTGTAGGGAAAAAGAGGTTTATTTTGCCTCACAGGCTCAAGGGTAAGCTCCACAATGGCAGGGGAAAATGATGGCATGAGAAGAGGGTGGACATCACTCCCTGGCCCACATAAGGTGGACAACAGGAACAGGACAGTGTGCCAAACACTGGCAAGGGGAAACTGGCTATAACACCTACAATCCTGCCCCAAACAATACACTGCCTCCAGGAGGTGTTAATCTCCAAATCTCCATCAGCTGGGAACCTAGCATTCCAAATAACTAAGTTTATGGGGAACATCTGAATCAAACCACCATGAAAACCAAACTATGCTACTATTCATTCAGCACATAGTGGCTGAGTCTAAAAGTGTCCCACACTGTGCTGCTTCCTGAGGGTAAAATTGAGATACCTTCCCTGCTACAAGGGGACCTACATTCTATTTGGAAACCTACCAGCAAACAAGTAGTATGCAAATGACATAATTTTAAATTGGAATAAAATATCAAGTAACACCTATAGGCCCATTTTAAAGCATTGTAGGAGTCAAACATTCACCCTGGAAGTTTTTCTGAAGAGGTGAGATTGAATGTGAGATCTGAAGATCAGAATAGTGTGGGAGGGCAAAGTATTGCCAATCTGAGGGATTAGCACTGATAAAGGCCAGGGTTCGTGAAGAACATTGTATGTGAAGAGGAAGAGCATGAGCTAACCTAATGAGTATAGTGAATAAGAAAAAAGGCAGAAAATTAAACATTGGAGAAGAATCCAGGTCTGTGGGCCATGGCATGATAAGGAGGTTAGGACCTTGTTCTCAGAGCAGTGGAAAACCCATGGGACATTGCTAACAAGCCTGGGAGTGAAGATGTGGTGGGAACAAGAGATGCAGTGGGCATGGTCTTTAGTTTCCAAGGCTCTTGCTAGTAGCTCTGTTAAGAAAGAAGAGTGTCTCTTCGCTCTATTGGCAGTGTCCTATGCTATACAAAAGCTTTGTAATTTCGTGAGATCCCAGTGGTTGATTAGTGCTTTTATTTTCTGAGCAATTGGGATTATATTCAGAAAGTCATTGCTAATGCCATTATGTTGAAAGGTTTGCCCTACCTTTTCCTCTAGCAATTTCAGAGTGTCAGGTCAGATATTAGGGTCCCTGATCCAATTGGATTTGATTCTTATGCATGGAGAAAGACAAGGATCTATTTTCATCTTTCTACATATAGATATCCAGTTTTCCCAGCACCACTTGTGGAAGAGGCTGTCTTTTCTCCAGTGAATATTTTTAGCATTTTGGCCAAAAATCAGATGGCTCTATCTGCCTGGATTAACATCTGGGTCCTCTATTATGTTCCATTGATCTATCTACATGTCTGCCTATGTGCCAATACAATGCTGTTTTTGTTACCATGGCTTTGTAATATAGCTTAAAATCGGATATGGTGATATCACTAGCCTTATTTTTGTTGCTCAAAATCATTTTGGCTATTAGAGGTTTTTGGTGCTTGCAAATGAATTTTAGGATGATTTCTGTGAAGAATGCCATTGGAATTTTAATGGGGATTGCATTAAATGTGTAGATTGCTTTTGGTAAGACTGACATTTTCACAATATTGATTCTTCCAATCTAAGAACATGGGATGTCCTTCTATTTCCTTGTGTCTTCTGCAATTTCTTGCTTGAGTGTTTTAAAGTTCTCATTGTAGAGATCCTTTACTTCCTCGCCTAAGTTTATTCCAAGGTACATTTTTTTTTGAGGCAATTGTGAATAGGACAGATTCCCTGATTTCATCCTCCACAAGTTTTTGTTAGTATATAGTAAAGCTACTGATTTCTGTGTATTTATTTTGTATCCTGCTATGTTGCTAAAAGTGTTTATCAGCTCTACCAGTTTGCTGTTAGAGGCTTTCTGGTCTTTTATGTATAGAATCATATCATCTGCAAATAGTGATAATTTATTCTCTTCCTTTCCAATTTGTATCCCTTTTATGAGTGTCTCTTGCCTTATTGTCATAGCTAAGACTTCCAGTGCTATACTAAATGAAAGTGGGGACAGTGGACACCCTTGTTTTGTTCCTGAATTTAGTTGAAAAGCTTCAAGTTTTTCTCCATTTAGTATTATTTTGGCTGTAGGTTTGTCATGAATAACTTTTGTTATGTAGAGATATGTTCCTTCTATTCCCAGTTTCTGTAATACTTTTATCACAAAAGGATGTTGGATTTTGTTGGATGCCTTTTCTGCATCTATTGAGATGATCATGTGATTTTTTGTCCTTTAGACCATTTATATAATGTATCACATTTATCTATTTGCATATGTTGAACCATCCCTGCATACCTGGGATAAAGCCAACTTGGTCAGGGTGAATAAACTTTTTGATATATTCTTGTTAAGAGACAACCTACAGAATGGGAGAAAATCTTTGCCAGCTACACATCCGATAGAGGATTAGAGGATTAATATCCAGGATATCCAAAGAACTCAAAAGACAGAACAACAAGAAATAAAACAACCCAATTAAGAAATGGGCTGTGGAACTAAATAGAGAGTTCTCATTGGAAGAAATACAGATAGCATATGAACATCTAAAAAAGTGTTCTACATCCTTAGCCATCAGGGAAATGCAAATTAAATCTACCTTGAAATTCCATCTTTCTCCTGTCAGAATGGCTACCATCAAGAAAACAAATGACAATAAATGTTGGAGAGAATGCAATAAGAGGGAACCCTTCTATACTACACTGTTGGTGGGAATGTAATCTGGTACAGACATTATGGAAATCAGTGTGGAGGTTCTTGAGACAGCTAAAAATAGATTTTCCATATGATCCAGCTATAGCATTCCTAGGCATATATCCTAAAGACTGTTCTCATTACCTTAGAGATACTTGTACAACCATGTTTAATGCTGCTCTATTCACAATAGCTAGGAAATGGAACCAGACTAGATGTCCATCCACAGATGAATGGATAATAAAGATATGGTACATTTACACAATGGAGTTCTATTCAGCAGTAAAGAAAAATGAAATTATGAAATTTGCAGGGAAATGGATGGATCTGGAAAGGATTATACTAAGTGAGGTAACCCATGCCCAGAAAGTCAAATGTCACATTTTCTCTCTCATATGTGGATCCTAGCTACAAATGTATAGACCTGTGTGTGAGTTGGAACCAAAAATCAGTAGCAGAGGCCCATAATTTAGCAAAAGGCTATAAGGGAAGGAGGAGAGAGAAGGTCTTAAAGGGATGGTATTGTATACATATAAATAGAAGAATAGATTCCAGGGAAGGGAAAGGCCTAAGCGAGGTCAGGGAAAGAGATTGTATAAAAGAAGGGTGGGGGGAGGGTCAATCAAAATTCAAGACCCTATGAATAAGATATATGAAAATCTACTTTCTTGAATAATGGCACACCCAGAAGCCATAGATTGTTACTAGAAAATTTTCAGTTCCAGGGATGGTATACCTTCCAGTGAGTTGTTGGCTAGGGAGGTCCCTGTTGCCTCCAAAATATTATAGGCTATTGCCGAGGCCATTTGTTTCCTGTGAGAAAAAGATGGCAAGACCCTATTGCTGAAGACTTCACATGCCTGAGCTGCAAAGTCACTGTGAAATCAAGCTGGTGCTGAGCAGAAAACCTTCTCTCTGTAGCCCAGCCAACTGAAAGCTGGAAAAAGCTGCAGTGTATTCAGCCTTATGGGAGGAGTCATCAGTGGACACTGGAATCCTTAAGTTTGGCCAGACAGGCCAAATGACTGAACAAGTGCAATAGTGGCATGTCTGCTCTGGGGGAAACTAATTGTTCTTTAATGGACTGAAGGCCCTCTCTATGGAAAGAATACACCCTTGGTACTGAAAACCTAATCAAAAGCCTATGTCAGGGGATGTCATGAGCCTTAGGGGTATAAAGCCTGCTGTTATCTGGATAAATGCATATATTACTCTCACCAAATTGTTCTGAAAGCACTACACTTAATGTTCATATTCATATATTAATGCTACTCTCACTTCTGGTTAGAGAAGCTTCTCTTTTCAGATGGCGATGACCACTGGGATGACCCAAAAGACAACATAATGCTGAGAAGAAGGGACAGAGGAGTGTCTAGCACTGAAACATCTCACACCCTCCAAGGGTCAAGGTCGATTGTGGAAGAGGTGGCAGAAAGAATGTAGGAGCCAAAGGAAGGGTACCACTCCTTACAAACAACTGTCCAGACAGAAATTGACCTCGATATCCAAGTCCTCACAGTGCCTAGCAATACCTATCCAAGACCCTCATAATAGGAGAAAAAGATGATGACATCAAATGAAAAGAGAGACTAACATAGAGAGGGAGGGGATATGATGGAGAGAAGAGTTATGAAGGGTAAAGTGGGGTAGGGGAGGGAAATACCATGGTTTGTTTTCTGTAAGTATAGAAGTTGTCAATAAAAAAATGTATATATATATATATATATATATATATATATATATATATATATGTAGATTATATATATATATATATAATATATGTATATACTTAAATATATGTATATAATATATATGTATATACTTAAATATATGTATATAATATATATGTATATACTTAAATATATATATATATATATATATATATATATTATATATATATATATTTAAATGAAGAGTGGAGAACAAGTGTGATCACAGGGATGCTCCTAGGGGGAGGTTGTTTTTGTCTGGTTCAGATTTAGTAGTGCATTATGTATGTAGTCATTGACAAATCACTAGTACCTACTGTGTGCAGGTCCTCTTCTGGAGCTTACAATGTATATGTTCATTAACATCAGTACACACAAACAGCAAATCCTCCAGTAGAGGACAAGGATGCCAAGCATGTCTCACAGATCTGGTCTGTATTTATCAGAACATGAAAAGTGAGCTGAGGTGACTCTGTGGAAGGCACATGATTCTTGGTGTAGTGCCAATCAGGAGCCTTCAGAGCAGAGACCATAATTAACATGTATGGGCTCCAAAGGTTGATAGAAGTTGACAGTGACCAGGGAGTACAAGCAATGCGGCCTGCTGTTGTCCTCTGTAGTGAGTGGCTAGGACTGATGGTCAGTTTTCAGATCTTGTGTCTAGATTGAAAAACCAGAAACAGGAAAATAAAGATCACCTTTCTCAGTCTAGGTTGAATCAGCTTCAAGGGTAACAGTTTTGCCTGCCTTCTGATCTCCATTTTCCTTATTCCACACAGAGACTGTTGCTAATGAAGTTGAGCTGACTTTATAACCCCTGATGACTTGATATGCTGTTCTCCAGCTGAAGTTTTCAGTTTGATTGGCCAAAACCCAAAACAGAGAGTTGACTACTTCTGGTGATTAAAAGCTCCCTTGATGATTTTTAAAGGGATTGTTCAAAGCTTTTAGTGCTGTCGAGTAGGGAATTACACTTTACTTCCCTAAAACTTCTCCAACAAATGTGCGTGGACACAGCAGTATTTTTTTTTTTCCTGCTGAAACAACACTGCAGAGAATTTCCATTTAAGGGTAACAGCCTTTTAGTGGGAGGTTAAGTGATTCTTGTGTATATAATTTATAAGGCACTCAGAACTTTTTGTACAAAAGCATATAGGAAAAGTAAAATTATTATTACTTACATTATTATTAGCTTATACTATATCATTCTTGTATAAGACATTAGTTTCTTAGCTAAGGATTTAAAGTAGGGTTGTTGATAATAAAGAAAAGGAAGAATAGTTCTAAACTGGAGATGAACAACCAAACAAGGTAAGGAAATGTGTAGTATGACATTTATTTTTCATTGAAATGAACTTTCTTGATAATATTGTATAGACTTTTAAAAATACTTTATTTATTTATGTCTGTGTGGGGGTGTGTTTGTCAGAGAGGGAGAGAGAGAGAGAAGCAGATAGAGAATGGGTGTACCAGGGCCTCTAGCCACTGCAAACAAACTCCGGATATATATGCCTCCTTGTGATTTCTGGCTGTATGTGGATACTGGGGAATCAAACTGAGGTCTTTGGTTTGCTGGCAGGTGCTTAACCATTTCTCCAGCCCCATTTTGTAAGTACTTCGATGAAACAGATAGGTAAGAGTGACTTGTTGGCTTGTACATGTGAGTACACATACACACACTCTCCAAACCTACAGATTATTTGGCTCATCTGCTTACCTCTGCCTACATGTACCTTGCCAGCAAATTGTCAAATTTCATAATTAGCATGAGGACACTTGTAAATTGAGATGCAGAAAAAAATTATATACTTTTGTCTATCTACCTTTCACCAAAGGGCATGCTCTAGATTCAGAAGCCTTGTTAGCATTTACACATTTATTATTCCCAGGGTGCAGGAATGGTAAGGGAAGCATAATATAAAGTTTGATTAATGTTTCAATCCCTTTAGGTAAAAAATATATTAAACCAATCTTTTCCCCATTATTGTCAAATTAATTAAAGTATTATAAAATCCTTTATAAGCTTTGAATATATTTATGTGACTATTACACATGAGTGTATGTAACAGAAAGACATCAAAATCAGGATCCTAAGCACAAGGAAATTGTTTGCTTTCTCATGAGAGAAGATTGGGTATTGGCAGAGCTGGTGTGGATGCTCTCTGTGTTTTGAAGACACAGGATCCTTTCATCTTACCATTCTTCTATTCCTAGCAGGATGCCTCTTTGTAAAAAATGGTCAGTCTGGTTTCAGCCACCACATTAGCATTTGTTTTAATAGGAGAAGAAAGGGAAGGAAAAATATATATGGTATATGTAGGGTCCCTTGTAACGACACTTCATAGACATCTCAATAAGTTTAACTGTTCATATATCATTGAACAGAAATTAGTCAGACAACCACCATCTAGCTGGCAGATACATTTTTTTTATGATACTGTATCCAACTAAAGCTTAACTTTTTGAGACAAAGCGGAATTAATAGCAAAGTCAGTTTGTAAATTCTGTGATATTTAGGTTGATTTGAAATTGAAATTTGTTTTGGAAAACTGAAATTTCTTTTTCAGAGAATAAAGAATATGAGTTGGTTTAAGCTCATTTTAATTTCTTGGGTGTAAATCAGTTTTCTGGGACATGGTGTGGGGTAGTAGAATGGCTGGAGTACTGTATTCTAATTTCAGCTTAGTAGTTTTGACTTCATTCCATAGCCTCATCATTAAATAAGAGGTTTATATTGTAGTCCATTCAGGAATTATTACATTTTTTATTCCCTTATTTAGTTTCTGAGGTTTTGCAATTAAGGTACACGTGAATGTCTACATACACTTATGTTTGACTATATGATACATAACTTAAACTTATTTCTAGAGTTCCTGAAATAAATAATATAGGCACTATAACCATATTAGTGAGGTGTGACTTGATTAATTATTTCAATCTGCATGTTCTTTGCTCTTCATGAAAATAATTGTATCTTGTGCGGAAATAGAAAGACCGAAGAAAGGTCATTTACCTCTTTCAAATTGGAAGTCAATTTTTTCATCTCAAAGGACAAACCCTTCTGTTTTCTCTGCTGATATTGTTTATTCATCACCCTCTATGTGAACCTTGACCTGGAACCATTGGGATTTGTATTGTTAAATATGTGATGTGCTGGGCATGATGGCACATACCTTTAATCCCAGCATTCAGGAGGAACCACAGAGAATTCATGAATTTAAAACCACCCTGAGACTATATAGGGAATTCCAGGTCAGCCTGGGCTAGCATGATACCCTACCTAGAATACAAACAAACAAACAGACAAAGCATGTGATGTGATAGGCTCCATGACCCTTTGGGATGTCCAGGCACATCGGTGATAGCACTGCTGGGAAACAATAATGTGGACAACTGTGCTCTCTGCTCATTTCCTACTGTTTTGGTTGATTTCATTTTTTGTCCTGGAATACCTGTTAGTGACCTAACAGAAAACTCTTCTTGGGGCTTATTTGTGCTGCTTGGAGGCTGTTCTAAAGCTCATGAAGATGCTCTTTTCATGACACTGGGAAGTTATGGCCTTTCTAAACTGTACTAATGTGTTTTAATGGGCAATTGCATGAGAATTGGTAGAAAAAAACTGAAGCAATACCAACAAATGAATATTGGCTGTATTTGTTAACTTGCAATTTTTGATTTTAAGAGGAAAATAATTCTGAAATTACATTACTTCTTCCAAAACCCATGCAAACAAGGGTAAACACACAAGAGGAACAAATACTGCCTTCCTTTGTTCCTGAAGAGAAAATATTATTGACTAAATATTTTAGATTGAACCATATGAAATTGCTACTTAGGAAAAAAATCAATCCAAAAAAAAAAAAAAAAGTCAAACCAAAGCAATTTATAATGGTTCAACCTTATAGCAAGATAAAGAGGATATCTGTGGTCTTAGAGCTAACATCATTTGGCACTTTCATTTATAAAAAGAGTTTGTAAGAACTGAAAAATAAAGAAAAAGTGTTTGGTTATTAGGTGATACTTTCAAATAGTAGGAAATACATGTTTATCATTGATATTAAAACAATATCATTTAAAAACATTCTTTCCAAGATGAAAAATTAAAAGAGTTCAAGTAAAGCTGGGTGTGGTGGCACATGCCTTTAATCCCAGCACTCAGGAGGCAGAGGTAGGAGGATCACTGTGAGTTCAAGGCCACCCTGAGACTACATAGTGAACTCTAGGTCAGCCTGGGCTAGAGTGAGACCTTACCTCAAAAAACCAAAAAGTAGAAAAAAAAGTTCAAGTAATACTTAAAAATAAATTACATAAAATTCCATTTTTAGTTTGCTAAAGGTAATTTATGGAAAGTAAAAAATGATATTTAACCTTTCATCCCATGAGTATCAATTCAGCTACATATAGGTTAAAAAATGAGCTATCCAAAAAAAGCTTTCCTGGTCTTTGAATTTTTTTTTTTTTTTAAATTTATAAATGAACACACAATACAACAAAGCCAAAGGAAATCAGCAACAAATAAAATGTGAAGAACTTTGTTGTGGAAAACGACACCCTTTGAGAGCTTCCAGTGCTCTCCAAAGGCAAAGACACACGTTTACAAATTATCTTAATGAGCAGAGGGACACACATTTCCACCAGGAGTAATTCAGCATCCACACAGACAACTGAAGAGGAAATAAGATTTCTGCTCCTCCCTACTTTTGTCAGACCTACTGCAATATTTGTCAGTTCAGTAGCCTCTAAGCACTTCAGCATGGGTAAAGTCATTCTAGGGTCAAGGAAGATACACGGCACTGTAGAGGAGAAGGGCAGGACAGGGCCAGGATGGAGTTAATCAGGGGCTCTCACTGTGACTTGTTATTACTCCAAGGATTATGACTGTGTCTGTTTTGGGTGGTCCTTAATTCTCTTGACTGTAGGAGTAACTATGCCATCAGTTTGCTACCAATAGGGTATAGGGGCTGAAACCTTATAAGATAAATGCTGAGTGCTCCAGGTAACCTACGCTTGGCTCGCCTGGTTACTAAGGAACCATTTTCCCAGCTGGTTACTAAGAGAGGGAGGAGGGAAGAAAGGAATAAAACTAACACATGATTCAGAGTCCCTCCCTCTTCAGCCTGGTTTCATTATGCTTTCAAATTTTAACTCTGATTACTAATCTGAGAGAAGAAGCAATTCCCCCCAAACTAGATACCCTCCAGATATAAAAAGGGTCCTGAATGGCATTTTAGTTTTTTCTCCGTGAATTGATATGTAAATTTCTAATTTACTTAAAGCACACTGTCATGCATTATAATAAAGTCTAATATATGCTTCCATGTAATTGTGCATAATAACTAGTGATCAGTTGGGGGAGGGAAGGAGAGAAGGGAATTGTGTTTCCAGCTGGCCCTCCACACCTGCACATAACAGACAACTCCTTTCAATGTAGAGGAAACATGATAATGACATATGATATTAAATACAAACATTAATTCTTAGTGACAAAACATAAGGAAGAGGTCCATCAATTAAGATGTGTGATAGTGAGCAAATGAAATTACATTGCACATCATCTTACAGAAAAATAAGAACTAAGCAGAATGAAAACCTTAATTTGCTATTTACTACTGCAATAATACTAATGGCATTAGCCTTACTTTCCTTTTTTTTTGGCACAAAAGCTGTATCTGGGCCACTTGAAACATGGTGTTACCCATTCTTCTTTCATGTTCACGTGTTTGATTTAAGACCTACATGGCACTAGAGGGCCTAGAAGGAACATTTTCAGGAGCCCAGTGGGGCTTCAACCAGTAAGGAAAGAAAACAATATCAGGAAATGCTTTGTGAACAGGAAAGTCTAATTTTAATCTTAAAAGCCTTATTATTGTGTCTATTGTCTCTGCAAGTTTTGTGGTAGAGATGGATTTGGGCATTTATACACTGCAGTACTATGTGGGAAGCAATGAAAAATAGTAGTTGGGAATCATTGGAAAGTGTTTTTGACCTGGTTTTGCTATGTAGCTCCATTAATTAGTAGTTGTCTGATTGTAGGCAAGAGACTTAAACTACAAAGACTCAATGTCCTCATCTATAATATGGGAATCAAAATGCCTACAACAAATACCTGATCATATACTTATGAGGATCAAATGAAATAACAGATCAAATAGTGCTTATAAATCAACCAAACAAATCTATCTTACAATAGTGATCATAGATAAAAGAATATAGTTTCTCCACAATGTTTTACATCAGTCAAAGAAGTTATAGTCTATAAAACTTCATAATAACTGTTTTATATATAACATAGCATATAGTGGTTAAAACTGAGTGTCAGTGGGGGATGAGAGAAGAATCAATGCAGGGTTTACTGACATCAGCTATTCTGATGTTAATTATATAAACTCAAAGTTTGTTAAATTCTCTGGGCAACCCAGAGAAGACTATCCATTAGGAGGATATTGCTAGATAAATAAAATCTAGACTATACTAGATAAATAAGATCCATAAAATACCTTTTATCTTGAATTGATGTAGAAATGAAAATAGAGCCACTTTCCAGTCCTGCTTCGACTACACAGATGTTTCCCCAGATTGCAGTCCCTTTGGCTTTAGAGAGTAACAAATATTTTTCTGATGTTCCAATAGACTAATTAGTGGAGAAAAATGTGTCCTTTGGAATTGTGGGGTCTAGAAAGAAGGACATAATGCATGAAATAACAGTAAAATGTAGGAAAATAAATGAAGTATAGAGGTTTAGAAGCTTTTTAATTTCTTTTTTTGAGGTAAGCCCAACAGACTGGCTTTTTTTTAAGTGTGAGAGAGTAAGAGCAAGATAGATAGAGAGAGATAGAATTGGTGTGCCAGGCCCTCCAGCCACTGCAATTGAACTCCAAACGTGTGTACCACCTCGTGTACATGCATGTGTGAACTTGCATGCTTGCATCACCTTGTACGTCTGGCTTACATGGGACCTGGAGAGGTGAACATGAATCTTTAGGCATTGCAGGCAAGTTCCTTAATAACTAAGTCATCTCTACAGCCCAAGATTTAAAAGTTTGATCTCCATGTAGCCAAATCTTCTACAATGTCAATACTATGGGTCAAGGATACTTCTGCTAGGAGGCTGAAATGGGATGTCCCAGAAATGATTGGATTTTTGAGAGTGACCCAGTAAAATAGTCCATAGAACAGGTTGCTCACTTTAGAAGTAGAATCATTGCTTTCTTTGCTTTCAAAGCTTTTTCATTAAAGTCTTGATCTCCATAAATTGTAATTTTTCTGTACTTATGCTTTAAATTCTATTGCAGAAGCTGTGTGTGTGCATGTGTGTGTCTCTGTGTGTGTGTGTTTTTGAGGTAGGGTCTCACACTAGCTCAGACGGATGTGGAATTCACTATATAGTCTCAGGGTGATCTTGAACTCATGGTGATCCCCATACTTCTGCTTCTCAAGTGCTGGGATTAAAGGCATGAGCCCCCATGCCTGGCTTATTGCAGAAGCTTTTGATGATGGATTGAGTAAATATTTCAGCCCCCAGGATATTTGTATACTGAAAGAGATTGGAAAGGCAGCCTTTTGGTGCATTGTACATTACAGAGAGTAGACACATTATTAATAATAACACAGTGGTGGGTCATTGGTATGGGTTTTAATCCATCTATTGAAGCTTATTTGCAACAATACTTTTTTATTTAGCAGAAGCTACAACATCTCCACTGGGAGATTTGTATGACCCAATTAATGTACCAAGGTAGAGAATATTGAGGTGAACATAACACCATTCCTGTCTGCATGATTCTTAATATTCAGACTGGAATGTAGCTAGACCCTTTTAACATAGTGTTGTGCGTTTTTTGACACAGGTAGGCATTTACAGGAGCCTTTGGCCTATCTTTGTATATCACAGAAGGCTGATAGAGGGTATGAGGTAGATGGTAGAATGTAAAACAGGAGTACAAGCTAAAGTTTAACTATAGAACAAGACGTAATCATGTCAACAAGTCTGCAGATGTGGTTGGGGATCAGATGGAAATGTCCTATTTTATACCATGGAGGCATTTATAGGCAGAAAGTATTCATACAGCTTGACTTCACTAGAGGCAAAAAAGTTAACTGTGTATATCACTAAATCTGTGGCCAATGCTTTTTCCACTTCGAGATGAATGGTATTAAGGAAAAGTTTAATGAAGACTTTATGGTGAACACTCTGAACACCTTAGCTGCACTCAAGACCTGCCCCAAGTGGCACACTTTCTCCAGCTGGGGTCTGACAATTTGCTGGAGTCTTAATTGGGATGCTTAATCTAGGATACCTGAGGCTAGGGAGGCTGTGTACATTCATACCACCATATTCTGTCCCTTGGCCTCAATAGACTGATGATCATCTCACAGGAAAAAATACACACAGTGTAACTTCAAAAGTCCCCATAGTTTTTACCAATTTTAACACTGTTCAAAAGTTCAAAGTTTCATCTGCATCTATTGAGATGATCATGTGATTTTTGTCCTTTAGGCCATTTATATGATGTATTAAATATGACCCCTGTAAAATCAAAACACATGTTACACACTTTCAACACATGTTGACACAGAGTAAACATTCCCATTTCAAAAGACGGCATAACAAGGTGAGATTGGACCAATGCAAAATCAATAACCAGCAGGCAGACATCAAACACCTGTAATTATAGGTCCAACATCTATAATCAGTGATAAAGTCCCTGGGTTTCCAATTCTGCCCCTCCATCTGGGCTGCTCACAGCCTAGAAAAAACTATACCCATCCCAAGTTGGAAGATCTCCTCGACAGCCGTTCCACAGTGCTGGTATTCAAACTCTGATTTCTGCACTGCAACCCACAATTCATCTTCATAGCTCAATACAATGGCCTTATAGGGTCTCCATGCAAGGATTTCAACCTTGCTTCACATTGCCATATTTCATCATTTCCTGGAGCTGTGTACACACCATGACCCTCTTTTCATTATTCTCATGCTTCCAAAACCAGTATTAGGTGGGTGGCAAAGCTGAATTTGTAAATGGGTGTGGGGGGATAAAGCTTGACCTTGAAGAACAGGATAATCCTTCATCAGTCTTCCCCTTCTTTCAAAGGAATTTGTATTCATGTGTGCTTGAGCCTTCCATGGGTTGTTTCTCACCCTCCAGGCATTTTTATCATTGTTACCATGCAAACTATTGGCCCACCTTTAATGGTGAAAATCTCTTTGACATTGCAGTTTAAGTCGAAAACTAGTCAAACTTGCTTGAATTTCTCCTGTGATAAATTGTATATCTTTCATATATTTTTGATGGCTACTTTCACCAAACACACCAATACATTAGTTTTAAATTGAACTTTGCTCAAATTCTCAGGATATGGGTGGAATACAGCCAGTCTTCCCACCAGTAGCCTAGTTTCAGCAACGTTCTCTTCTTCCTCTTTGAAAGTTCATAAACCAAACCTTCACAGTCTACAGTTCTCTCTGAATTTAAATTCTTTTATTTTTATTTATTGATTTGAAAGTGACAGACAGAGATAGAAAGAGGGGGAGAGAGAGAGAAAGAGAGACAGACAGAGAAAGAGAGAGAATGAGCACAGCAGGGCCTCTAGCCACTGCAAGCAAACTCCAGACATATGCACCCTCTTGTGCATCTGGCTTACATGAGTCCTGGGGAATCAGCCTCAAACTGGGGTCCTTAGGCTTCACAGGCTTAACTGCTAAGCCATCTCTCCAGTCCCTGAATTTAAAATTTTGAAACTCTAATCAGAATAGCCTATCAAAGTACTTCCAGCAAGGCTTCTTCAGTCCAAATTACTAAATCTTTGCATATGGTTCCCACAAAAACATTCCAAAAGAACAAAAACTACATGGTCTGATTTATTATAGCAAATACTCTTCTCAATACCAATTTTACTGTCGAAGTTACCTTCTTGTTGCTGGAACTAACACCCAATCAGAAGCAGCTTGTGGGAGGAAAGGGTTTATTTCAGGCTTAAGGATTCCAGGGGAAGCTTCATCGTGGCAGTAGGAGCTGGATCACATCATTAGATATCTGTAGCAGAGATATAACAGAACAGCCAGAGCTCAAACTGGCTCTCAACACCATAAGGCTACACGTAAGACCCACTCCCAGTGGCTCACCTTCTCCAGCAGAGCTCTGGCTGTGGAAACTTAAGTAGAAAGCTTAATCTAAAATACCTGAGATTATGGGGCCATTTGCATTCAAACTACCACACCCACCATGCTGAACATTTTATGTGGGTGCTGGGGATCTGATCTCAGTTCTTCATACTTGGGGAAAAAAAGCACTTTACCCACTGGGCCATGTCCCCAGCCTAGCCTTCTTTTCTTTATAACTTAATTAACTCAGGAATTTTGGTATAGTAATATAAATCTGACTAACATATTATAGCTGATACTTTTTCATGTGCTATTTTATTTCATAAACTCTCTCACATAAGCAACTAGAACTGTGTTTTATTCCCTTAGTTTTCCTTTTAAATTTTTTCAGGTTACATTTCATTTAGCCATTTTTCATTTCAAGCCCATTTGAAAAATTCTGTTTTCAGATAAGATTGAGTAAGAGGACAAGACATACCTAAAATACTGTAGAAAATTGTACAAATCAATGATTTTTCAGTCACTGATGAGCAGGTAGCATAAGACAATGATACTTGAGAAAGAAAGAAAAATGTGAGTGGCTTGAGCTTTATGAAAAGTTTCATGACTTGAGAACAGAAAGACAAAATCAAGGCTCTCCAGTTGAGGAGATGTAGTGCCAAGTTCAGAGAAAGGGTGGCTGGACACAGACAAAATTTATGGTTAGGGAAATATTATATAGAGAGTAAGCTGCAGAAACCCATGCATGTGTTCATTCAATCTGCACATGCATGTCACAACACTACTAAAAAAGATCAACAAAGTATTCTTTAAAATGAGTAAAAAACTAACAATAATCCTGGAGGTCACATGAGGCCAGGGATAGTTTGTCCATGAGCTGGAGTAGCAAAGTTCATTACTATGTTCAGTTACAGAGAAGAATTTTGCAACTATATTTGTCCAGTATTAAAGACCACTAAAGTATTGTGAAATAAAAATTGAAGCAAGGATTGAAAAGACCAAAGAGTTTCATTGTAACTTAGCTGTTTCACAAATCTCAAAAATTATAGAAAGAAAAGAACCCCACTACATAATATCATCCAATAAGTTACATGGCATGTAGAGTAGGAAATGAAAAGAAACAAAAGTCAAAACTTACCCCCAAGTCAGCCAGGTGTGATGGTGTGATCGCAGCACTTGGGAGACTGAGGGAAATTGATAATGAGTGCTAGACCAGCCTGTGCTCCATGACACTCCTATCTTCAAAGTCAAAAAACAAACAAACAAACAAACAAACAAAATAAGCAAACAAACAAAAATGCAGAAAAAGAAACCATTACCAAAAATCCTGTAAGAAGAACCCAATTTATCCTCCCTCTACATTATGTAGATGGCAAGATTAGTACATTAGAGTACTAAAATAGTGATTATAGCATATTTTCAGGAAGATACAAAAGCTCCACATGTTTAAGAGATATAGCAAGAAGTGATGAAATAATTTCTGGGACCAAATGTACATAGGATAGAATTGAAAGACTATTAGAAGTAAGAAAATAAATGTTTGGTGAACTGGAAGCTGTACAATAGATACTACCAAAACAAATACAAAGAGAAAAAGGTTAGTTAATGAGCCAAATAAAAATTTTAGGCAGGTATTATATAAAAACTTGAGTTCCCACAAAGAGAGGGAAGATAGGATGGGGAGAAAAAATAAATATTTTTTTACATGCTTGAAATGTTTCTTTCTTCCTTCCTTCCTTCTTTCCTTCCTTCCTTCCTCCCTCCCTCCCTCCTTCTTTCCTTCCTTCCTTCCTTCCTTCCTTCCTTCCTTCCTTCCTTCCTTCCTTCCTTCCTTCCTTCCTATTTTAGTTTTTCAAAGTGGTGTCTCCTGTAGTCCAAGCTGACCTGGAATTTACCATATAGTAAATTCAGGGTGTCCTCAAAGTTACAGAGATCCTCCTACCTCTGTCTCCTGACTTCTGAGATTAAAGGTGTGCACCACAACACCCAGCCAACATACTTGAAATTTTTCTAAGTGTGACTTAAACATCTAAGACACTTAAACATCTAAGAGTCTCAATGAACCTTAAGAAAAAACAAGATATATTATAATCAAGTTAAAACTAATGATAAAGAGAAAAAGTCTTAAATTAACTCCATAAAAAGAGACATAGTATGGCGCTGGAGACATGGCTTAGTGGTTAAGTGCTTGCCTGTGAAGCCTAAGGAGAAGGGAGACATAAGAAGGTAATGAGATGAGAAAAAAATTATAGTATGTTCATATGTTAAAGTTCTCAATTTAAAGAAGTAAAAAAAAAAAGAGGAGGGAGTTTTATCCACTCCACCTTCTCATGGGCAGGAACTCTTCATACTCTCTCCTCTTTCATTGTCTTAATCTAATAAAATCTCTCTAAAACATAAAAAGTTTAAAAAGTACATTAATATAAACCATATAGGACTACAAAAGAGAGTCAAATTCACAATATAGTGGGAGACATTAATAATACCTTTCTCACTATAATTGACATAGGTCTGCAAATAAGTAAACATAGAAAATTAGTAAGTGTTTATATATAGTTGTCAGCATTACCAACAAATTTATCATATTTTTACATTTATAAAACATCATATCCAGCTAGGCATAGTAGCACACACATTTAGTCTCAGCACTTGGGAGGCTGAGGTAGAAGGATCACCATGAGTTCAAGGCCAGCCTGGGTTACAGAATGAGTTTCAGGTCAGCCTGGGATAGAGTGAGACTGTTTCAAATAATCTTCCCCCCAAACCTTAAACCAATAGTTATAGAATATGCATTTTTTCAAGTATATATGTAACAATAACTAAGATAAAACATATTGTAGGTTGTCAATCAAGTCTCAATACATTAAAAATATCCAGGTAATATAAAGTATGACTTCTGACCGTATGGAATTTAGAAATCAATAACGAAATATCTGGAAATCTTCCATGTTTCCTTAGTGTTAGAAATTACACTCATGGTCTGACACAAAATAAACACACATTACCACTGAAATATACATCCAGTCCCTTTCCATGCCTTTTAAACTAAATAATAATACACTTTTTATATAAATCATGAAGTATTTATTGGAGGAGGTGTGTTGCTGTTGGTGGGTTTATACGTGACATAGCCAGCTTCTCCTGGCCAGAGCTCAGATAACTCTCTTGCTGCTATTTTCCACCAGTGACAAATTGTGATGTTCAGCCTTTCCTTTATCTTTTCCTGCCATTATGAAGCTTCCCCTTAAGACTACAAACCAAAACAAACCTTTTCCTCCGATTATCTTCTTTTGGTCAGGTGTTCTTTCCCAGCAACCCTAAGGTAACTACAACATAAAATTGGTACCAGAGGAGTGACTAGAGACAGGGCTGTGTGGCTTTGTCTTTTGAAACTCATTTGCAAGAGGAATGTGGAAGGATTTGAAGCTTTAGACTAAGAAATGCTTTTCGATACTCTAAGTAGAGCCTAATGGTGCATTCTGATGAAAGTTGAGAGACCTAAATGCAGAGAGATATGTGGACAGTACAGGATCGACTTTCAAGGGGAAAAAGAACTTTGTTGGGACTGGGCCAGAAGAAATTTGTAGGAGAGGATTGCTGCATTTTTCTTGTGCAGGTTTGAGCTTAGAAGTAATGGACTGGTGTGAGCAGAAGGATATGGCACAGAAAGATATAAAAATTTCAGCCTGGAGACTACAGCCAGATGCAGCTACAATTGTTTGAGAGATTACCACTGTTGGGATCAGGCCATATGTTCTATACAGAAACATTTCATGAGAGCAGAAAACATGGTAGAATACAGGCTGGACATTACTTCTTGCCACACTGTCAGGACGAATGCCAATTCTTTTGAAAGTATAGGGCTTGAATGCTAAAGAGGATTTTGCTCTTCAAAGTTGGCTTTATTCCCTCTGGATTAACAAATTTTGTAGCTCACCTGATACCATGGGAACATGACAAGTGCAGAAAAGGTTATTGAATTTACAGTGCATTCTTCTTATATTGTTGACATGATCCCTAGGTGATGGGAAGCAGGTTCATCATCCCTATATGGAGGCCAGGGGCCATGGTATGTGTGGCGGTTTGATTCAGGTATCCCCCATAAACTTAGGTGTTCTGAATGCTAGGTTCCCAGCTGATGGATATTTGGGAATTAATGCCTCCTGGAGGGAGTGTATTGTTGGGGGCGGGCTTTTGGGTATTATAGCCAAAGTTTCCTCATGCCAGAGTTTGGCACACCCTCCTGTTGCTGTTGTCCACCTTATGTCAGGCCAGGGGGTGATGTCCACCCTCTGCTCATGCCATCGTTTTCCCCTGCCATCATGGAGCTTCCCCTCTAGCCTGTAAGCCAAAATAAATCTCTTTTTCCCACAAACTGCTCTTGGTTGGGTGATTTATACCAGCAATGTGAACTGGACTGCAACTGCATGTATGAACCATGGGTTGCAGTGGACACACCAGGATTTTTGGTCCCTAAGGAGAGCTCCTGGCTCAGGATGGAATTTCTCCTCGTGCTGTGGGTAACCCAACGGGTCAAGAATTGAAACACTAGAGAGGTCTTTATAGGCCCCACATGCTGCACATGGACGTACAGGGTTTGATATTTGCCCTTCTTGTTTTAGATCTTATATTGGTTCAGTTTCCTTGCTATGCCCCTCCCCCCTCTTTTTGCAGTGGAAATATTTACTCTGTGCCATTGTGTGTATTTAACTTTTGTGTTGATTTTATAGACTCACTGTTGAGAGACTTTGAAATTTTAAAATTTATGTGATTGATTAAAACCATGGGGACTTTTAAAGTTGGACTGAATACTTTTTATATCAGGGAATGGTCATGAATCTCTGGGTTCCAGGGCAGGTTTGATCATTTGTTCCCACAAACTTATATGCTTTGTGTGCTTAGTTCCAGCTGATGGCAGTTTGGTAGGTGGAGTCTTGCTAGAGGACATATATTGTTACTAGTGGGATTTGGGGTATTATAGCCCAGTTTCCCCCTTGCCAGAGCTCAGCCTATACTCTTGCCAATTTCAGCCAGACGGTGTGGTAAGAATTAATGTCCAGCCTGTATTCTACCATGTTTTCTGCTCTCATGAAATTTTCCCTTTAAGTCAAAATAAACTCTCTACTTTCATCAGTTCTTTTTGGCAAGCTGTTCTGTTCCTACAATGCAGAGGTAACTGCAGCATTATGCTCACTAATCATTGTTGGGAGGTGGCTGTTAGGTGTTAGATTCATCAGTGGTGTAGCCACTTGCAATTTGTACATTCCATGGTAAATTGCCTTTCATCCATGATTATGCAAGCAACCCTAACTCAACAGGTTAAAAAGGTATGAAAGTAATAATGGAGACTAATGAGGAAGAAGAAGTATATTGATGGAATGGGGCAGACATTAAGAGAAACTAGGGAAATAATTCAAAATACATTATATTCATGTATCAAAGTGGAAAATAAACACATTAAAGATACCATGGCTGACAAATACAAGCTCTGTCACTGATACACTTGAGACAAATTAGAGGAGAGGTTCATTTTGGCTCATGGTTTCAGGGGTTGTATCCTTCACTTGGGTCTTTGGGAAAGCCAGAACACCAAGATGGGAAGAAAGCTGGTCATTTCATGGCAGTTCAGAGGTACAGAGAGTGGAAGAGGGGCTGATATCATGAGATCCTTATATCCATGCAATTGGCTGTGTTTGGAAGCAAAGCTTTTGACAGGCATTAGCTTATATAGCTAGTGCCCTCATGAGTAGTTGTAGTATCCTTCTAAGAGACCTTATGTGGTTTTGTGAGTTGGACCAACGTCCATAAACATAATTGACAAGCTGTCTACCACTAAAAGATATCCTCAACATTCTTTGCCCTTTGTGAGGTTACATTGAGATAATTACCACCTGTGAGCCAGAAACTGGTCCTTAACAGTGAAAATACCAGTTGGCTCCTTAATCTTAGATTTCTCAACCTCCAGAAGTGTGAGATATTAATTTCTGTTGATAATAAGCCTCCCAGTCTATGATATTCTATTATATCATCCCGATAAAACAAAGCCAGCCACAAATAATAAGCAAAACTTTTTGACACCATTATTTACTAGGTTAATGAAAACTAAAACTCTAACAGATAATTCTGTGCATGCAGTAGAATGAATAAAAATTTTAAGAGAAAACTAAACACGGCTGTATGTTGCTAGGTATTGGTAAGAACCCATTATTGGTAGCCTTGCAAAAGGTTAGAGTTATATGGAAAACAGTTTAGTGACTTTACTTATGCTTATCATAGGATCCAGTGATCCTATTCTAAAGTAATTTGCTCAATAAGAATGAAAATATATGTTTATAATGGAACCTCTTTATTATAATTGTTTCAGACTAGAAGTAACACAAATTTCTCTCAGTTGGATAAATGTAACAGTTCTTGCTACTGAGAACACATGACTAGAAGAAGCTGATGGAAGAAAGTGCTTACTTTGGCTTGCAGTTTCAAGGGGAAGCTTCATCATAGCAGGGAAAGTATGAATAGAACAGACAACAGGGTGTCACATATTGTCACATCAGCTGGGATTGAGTTGGGCAGGCATTTTATCTCTATAGCAGCTGGAAAGAATTGCTATGAATACTGGGTTTAGAGCTGGGCTATAGTACCACAACGCCCAACCCCAATGACATACCTCCACCAGCAAGTTTCCATTTGCCAAAGGCACTACAACTTTCTAGAATTGCCACCAACTAGAGACCAAGTGTCCAAAACTTGTGAGCCTATTGGAGATATTACATTCAAACCAGCACAAGAAATGAGAAATTGTGGTGTGTGCATCAAATAGAATACCTTACAGCAACAGAACTGAAGATGTTACAACATCATGAATGAACTTCAAATGTGTTATGCTCAGTTAAATAAGTCAAGCTCAGCAGGCTATACATTGTATAATTCAATGCATATGATTTTTCAGCTAAAAATAATTGGTATAAAGAAAGATGATTGTTAAGTAGGAATGGCAGGTGGGGTATAAGCATCGACTGTAAAGAGACACAGGAAATCATTTGGCATCACAGAACTGCATTGTACCTTTCTTGTGGTGGTGGTGATGATTACTTGGCTGTGAATATTTGTCAAATTTTTCAGAACTAACCCACATAAAACATGGATTTTACTGTATGAATTCAATTTTATTTAAAAATGAAAACAATTACTGAATTTTGAAATATGTACTGCATACTTCACTCTTTTTAGAAAAAAAGGAATCAAAGAACATATTAAAATAGTTCTATTTAACAACTGTGTAACATGGCAGGGACAAAGAAAGTGGGAAATTAAGAGTGAACACTCTGAAGGGCTTTCTGGAGAAAAAGGGCAATGACATAGCCTGAATATATCAGAGATCATGGTCTTCTCCTTTGTTCAAATGCTATGGCTTATTCTTCATGATGAACTTGAAAGGAAATACATCTATAATATTATTTTAAAGACAAAGAAAATAGATGTCTTTGTCCTCTTCTGAGGATTTCTCTTCCTACCCCATCTAGCTTGTTTCAGTATTCTTGTAGAGGAAGCTGCCAGAACAGCTGAAGGATCGTGAAACAGTATGTTGAAATTGGTAAAGACTGATTTTGACATTTTCCTCTGACAACCTTTTGATTAATTTTATGCTTCATTAAAACCCCTAATTAAATTAACATGGAATGTAGTAATATCCTTGACATATTTTGTGTATTAGCAAACAAGGCCTCAGCCTTCAAATGTGGTGACAGTGAAAAGAAGAAAGGGCTTTGATAGCAAGGTCAATAGTTCATGAGAGATGATAGTCATGAGAAGGACTAGGCTGAGAGCTTGTCCTAAAGCCCAGTGAGATTTTGTCCAGTTCTGTGCTGTGAGAAGATGTAGGATGCTGTGTAGATGGCTTCACCATAGTCAGAGTCCAGCCTTCCAGTCTGACATTACTACCTTTTCTCCCTCTGCCCCTCCTTAACTCCAATCTGCTCCATCATAGACAAGACATTACAACTGAAAACCATGACACTCCTGAACAGATCACTCTATCTTTGTTTTTTCCCTTTCCACACTTACGTACATAACTTTGGAGACATGTTTTATTTTTATTATTTTGTATGAGTGTTGGAAATAAGGTGCCAGGACTGAATATCTTGAAAATTTCTCAGAATGATAAACTGATCATTTTTAAAGTTCCTCTTTCACCTCTCCCCATATGCTGGATTTAGCAGCACATATGTTATGATTGGCATGGTATCTATCCTTGCATTGTATATAAATTAAACATGGGTTGGGAGGAAGCAAAAACCAAAGCTCTTTAATGTACAAAGATTGCTAAAATACACATCTATAAATATATTGAATCAGGTCAAATTATTTTTAAATTAAAATATTGGCATATAAATTTTATACAAACAATTTAGTTTTCCAGCAGGTTTATTTCTCATATATCAACTTGATAGAGACAGATTGTAGGTAGGCTGCTTGTCGTCTCCTGTATTCATAGTACATGAATGAGATTAATATCCTTTCTATCACTACAATCCATGATGCATGTCAGGTGCTGTCACACAGATGCATTGATAAACAGTATATTTTACCACTTTCATTCATTTTCTAACATAAAATAAAAAGCTATTCTTCCCATCTTTTGGAGGAAGGTCATATGGGTTATTTTATCTATTTCTATATGAACTTATCTGTTTCAAATAAATTCAGGTGATATCCATCTACTCATACATTTATTGGTTCATCCCACACAGGATAATTTAGTGCCTGTGTATGTATCAAGAATGCCCTGCAAATACAGAGGTGAAAAACAGTTTGATTGTCAAATTCATCAGAGGTTAATATACCAGAAGTCATGATTGAGGCTAACAAATTTGAAAATGGACATACTTAGGAAACTAAATTGAGCAAAGTTGGGCAGATGCTCAACAAAGTCACTAAAAAAAAATGATGATGTTGAATCTTTTTCTTAAGTTTACACAAGGTCTCCCTGTATAACCAAAGCTCTGGTTTCATACTTGTGATCTTCTTCTCTCAGCCTCTTCAGTGCTGGGGTTACAGGCAGGGACTATCCCACCTGGCATCTAATGCCGAATCCTGATAATGGCAAAACATTCTAGTTAAAGGACCATAATTAAATACTGAGGTAGCTTCAGAAAAGGACATCATGGAGTTCCTTGTGCAGTAGGTCAGTGTGTGGGCAGGTGCAATGGTCTGGAATGAGTAGGCTGGACCTAATTCTGGGCTCCTCCCACTGCCCTGGTCTAAGTTCCTTGTTGGTCAGTGTGTGGCAGGGTCAGTGGTCTGGTGTGAGTAGGGCAGACCCCTGTATCTGGGCTCCTCTCACCTCCCCAGTCTGGGTTGCCTGGACTGGTCTGTGTCCTGGAGGGCACAGCACAAACTAGGCCAGAACTCAGTTCCTTTGATCCTCCTAGTCCCTGTTCCTGGTAGGTCCCACTGTGCCTTGCTCAGGGAGACCTGGCCCCTGTGTAAGCTGTGGAATCAGGACTTTTGCTCTGGTATCTTGACTGGTCACCAGGTACCAATATCCTTATTCACCTGAGTCAGAGGGTGAATGGGCCAAAGGACAAAAATGTGCTCCCTCTTCAATAAAATAAAGAGTCTTCCTAAAATAGGTAGACAACAATGAAAAAAGCCAATGAACATCATAAAACAGAGTTCTCCACCAAGGATGCCTAGTCCTACTATGGAAACCTCCAATGAAATCATACAGAAATCAACTGAAACTGATTTCCAAAATGAAAACACAACAACCAATGAGACCCTGACTTAAAAAAATCTCTGACCTTGAAGCAAATTATCAAAGAATCAACAGTTGTAAACATGAAATTGAACAGAATCATCTCCTAGAGTGTTCAGCCTTTGACAATAGGTTAACTTGATTGACAGAAATGTTAGAACCCTCCAAAAAGATATGAATAAATTGAAGGTAAGTAAAGAAATGGAAGACCTCACCAACCGGTGGATTGAGCTTAATGAAGACTTGAACAAATACAAGAATGAACTACAGGAAGCATCAATAAAATCAGAATTCAAATTGAAATCATACCTAAAAAGAGATAGACATGATACAAAATAACACAACAGAAAACAAAAATCAAATAGAATTTATAACAACATTTCTAGAACCACTCACCAACAGAGTTACTCATATGGAAGCCAGACCCTCTGACCTGGAAGATAAAACAGGTGAAATTGACTGGGAGGCCAAAATCTTTGCTAAGTTCAAAAAAATCAAGTGAACAGATTATGAGGGAACAGTGGGACACTCTGAAATGACCAAACATATGGATCATGGGTATACCAGAAGGAGAGGAAATCCAGGCCAGAGGCAGAGAAAACATACTCAAAAATATAATGAAGAAAATTCTCAGAATCTTGCAAAAGAGAGGCCCATCCAGATAAAAGAAGCCCACAGAACACCAAATAGGCAGGACCAAAGAAGAAACTCTCCAAGGCAATTATAGTTAAAACTCTTCACAGTGAAAACAAAGAGAGAGAGTGTGTGTTAAAAGCAGCAAGAGAGAAGCAATGCATAACATACAAAGGCAATCCAATTAGAATAACATCAGATTTCTCAATGGAAACACTGAAAGCTATAAGGGTCTAGAATGGAACACTTCAAAGTCTGAAAAACTATGGTTTCCAACCCATGCTACTTTATTCAGCAAAAGTACCCATAATAATAGTTGGTGAAAGAAAAACTTTCCATGAAAAGGTCAACTCTATGATTATATGAACACAAAGCCAAACCTACAGGGAATACTGGAGGGAATACTCCATTCAGAAGAATCAAGCAACCAATCGCAAGAGCCAACAACAAGAAGATCACAATAACCAAAATAAATCAAGTTCAAAACAGTGCATAACACGAGTAAGCACCCAACTCCATAAAACACCTCAATCATGGCAGGGATTAATTCAAACCTCACAGTAATAACCTTAAATATTAATAAATATTAATCATCTTAACTTACTCATCAAAAGACCCAGGTTATCAGGATGGATGAAAGAACTGCACCCTTCTATCTGATGTCTTCAAGAAACCCACCTTACCCCTAAAGACAGACACCTCCTCAGGGGAAAGGTTGGAAAAGAATATTCCAAGTAAATGAAAATGAAAGATAAGCAGGTGTTTCCATATTAATATCTGATAAAATAGGCTTCAAACCAAAAGTAATCAATAAGGACAAAGAAGGCCTCTTCTTACTCATCAAGGTAATGATCCAACATGAGGACGTAACAACCATAAATATATATGCACCAAACACAGGTACACCACAGTTTATAAAACAAAATCTACTCAACAATTAAACAGAAATAAACACCAACACCATCATAGTTGGAGACTTCAATATTTCCGTATCATCAATAGACAAATCATTAAAGCAGAAAATCAACAGGGAAATAATAGAGCTCAACAACATCATAGATCGACTAGACCTAACAGATATCTATAGAACTTTCCATCCAAACTCTACAAAATACACATTCTTCTCAGCAGTGTATGAAACCATCTCCAAAATTGACCATATTTTAGGCCATAAAGCATGTATTCATAGAGTCAGGAAAATCGAAGTAACTTCCTGCATCATTTAAGATCACAGTGCTTTAAAACTAAAAATAAACAACAAGAGACACATCTGGAGCTCCACCAACACCTGTAGACTGTACAACACACTTTTAAACAATAACTGGGTCATGGAAGAAATCAAAAAAGAAATTGTAAAATTCCCAGATTTGAACAATAATGAAAACACAGCCTATTGAAACTTATGGGACTCAATGAATGTAGTAATAAGGGGAAAATTCATAGCCCTAAATGCCTTCATTACAAAGATAGAGTGGTCACACATCAATAACCTGACTGTCCACCTAAAGGTGCTGGAAAAATAAGAAGAATTCAAACCAAAGAGCTCCAGACAGAAGGAAATAATTAAGATTAGAGCAGAAATTAATGAATTGGAAGCTAAGTAAAACAGTTTAAAAAATCAATGGAACGAAGAGTTGGTTCTTTGAAAAAATAAACAATATTGACAAACCCCTAGGCAAACTGATCAAGCAAAAGAAACAAAAAAGAAAAGTCTCAAATTAACAAAACCAGAAATGAAAAAGGAGAGATAACTACAGACATCGATGAAATTGGAGGAATCATTAGGGCATACTTCCAAATCCTTTACTCCACAAAATTAAGTAATCTGGAAGAAATGGATGAATTCCTAGACACATGTCACCTACCAAAGCTAAACTCAGAGCATGTTAATCTCCTAAACAAACCTATCATATCCATGGGGATAAAAAGGTAATAAAAAACTTCCCCCAAAAGAAAAGTCCAGGACCAGATGGCTTCTCATCTGAATTGTATCAAACCTTTATAGAATTGAAACCAATTTTTCTCAGACTATTCCACATAATTGGAGACCAGAGAATCCTCCCCACCTCCTTTTATGAAGCTAGCATCACCCTAATACCAGACAGAGATGCAAGAAGGAAAGAAAATTATTGGTTCATATCCCTAATGAAGTTAGATGCAAAGATCCTGAACAAAATCCTTGCAAACTGAATTCAACTACACATCAAAAGCATTATCCACCTTGATCAAGTAGGCTTCATCCTAGGCATTCAGAGATGATTTAACATACAGAAATTGGTCAAATACACTATGTAAATAAACTGAAACTTAAGAAAAACATGATCATCTCAATTGATGCAGAGAAGGCCTTTGACAAAACACAACACCACTTCATGATCAGAACACTGGAAAGAATAGGCATGGAGGGTTTATATCTCAACGTAATAAAGGCTATATATAAAGCTCCTAAGGCTCAAATAATATTTAATGGGGAAAAACTCAAGGAGTTCCCACAGAGATCAAGAACAAGATGGGGCATCCACTCTCACTACTCCTCTGCAACATAATGCTAGAAGGACTATCCCAAGCAATAAGATAGGAGAAATAAATAAAAGGGATTCAAATTGCAAAGGAAGAGCCCTATTTGCAGATGACATGATCCTATATATAAGTGACCCAAAATCTCCATCTCATATCTTCTAAAGGTGATAAATTCCTTTAGGAAAGTGGCAGGATACAAATTCAATGCACAAAAATCAGTAGCTTTTCTATATACAAAGGACAAATATACAGAGAAAGAAATCAGTGAACCTGTCCTATTTTTCAATAGCAACAACAACAACAACAACTACCTTGGAATAGCACTAACAAAGGATGTGAAAGAACTATATAGTTAAAATATAAAAATACTCAAGAAAGAAATAGAGGAGGACTTGAGAAGATGAAAATACCTGCCATACTCCTGGATAGGTAGAATTAATATTGTGAAAATGGCAATTCTACCAAAAGAAATATACTGATTTAATGCCACACCAATAAAAATACTGGCAGTCCTTCTCTCTGTTTGTTGAACTCAAATAAATAAGTAAAAATAGGGCTGGAGAGATGGCTTAGCAGTTAAGCACTTGCCTGTGAAGCCTAAGGACCCTGGTTCGAGGCTCGGTTCCCCAGGACCCACGTTAGCCAGATGCACAAGGGGGGGCATGCATCTGGCGCTCACTTGCAGTGGCTGGAGGCGCTGCCGCACCCATTCTCTCTCTCTCTATCTCTGTCTGTCTGCCTCTTTCTCTCTCTGTCTGTAGCTCTCAAATAAATAAAAATAAACAAAAAATATGTAAAAATAAAACAAAAAAAGGACTGGAAAAGGGCTGGAGAGATTGCTTAGTGGTTAAGCACTTGCCTGTGAAGCCTAAGGACCCCAGTTAGAGGCTCAATTCCCCAGGACCCACGTTAGCCAGATGCACAAGGGGGGGGGGCGCAAGCATCTGGAGTTCGTTTGCAGTGGCTGAAAGCCCTGGCACGCCCATTCGTGCTCTCTCTATCTGCCTCTTTCTCTCTGTCTGTCACTCTCAAATAAATAAGTAAAAATAAAACAACAACAACAACAGAAAATACTGGCAGCCTTCTTCACAAAGACTGAAAAAATGATCTCAAAATTCACATTGAATGGTCGAAGGCTTCATATATCCAAACATACCCTCAGAAAAAGAAACACTTCTGGTGGTATCACCATACCTGATCTAAAGCTATAATACAAAGTCATAGTGACAAAAACAGCATGGTACTGGAATGAAAAGAGAAATATAGACCAATGGTACAGAATTGAAGGTCCAGACCTTAGGACAAGCAGCTACAGCTGCTTGATATTTGACAAATGTGCCAGTAATGCAGACTGGAGAAAAGACAGCATCTTCAACAAATGGCGTTGGGCAAATTGGATGACCATATGTAGAAAAATGAAATTAGACCCAATCATTTAACCATACACAAAAATCAAGTCTAAATGGATTAAAGACCTCAATATAAGACCTGAAATTCTTCAACTACTGGAAGAAAAAATTAGAAGAACTCTTCAAGATATAGGAATGGAAAAGTCTTCCTGAACAAAACCCCAGTAACCAAGGAAATTAAATAAGTACTCAATCAATGGTATCTCATGAAGCTAAAAAGCTTTTTTATAGACAAACACATCATAAGCAGAGCCAATAGATTACCAACTGAGTGGGAGAAAAACTTTTCTTGATATACCACTGACAGAAGCCTAATATCTAGAATCTATAAAGAACTCAAAAAACTAAACAATAAAAAAATCAAACAACCCACTCCCAAAGTGGGACAAAGAACTAAAAAGGGAGTTCTCAGAGGAAGAATTACAAATGGCTAACACACACTTAAGAAAATGTTCATCATCCATAACCATTAGGGAACTGCAAATTAAAACAACTATGAGATTCTACCTTATCCCAGTAAGGAGAGCAAGTATTAAAAATAAAATGAAAAAAAATGTTGGCAAGGCTGTGAAGAAATAAAAACACTCATTTACTGCTGGTGGGAATGTAAGCTTCCTGTGGAAATCAATTTGGAGACTCCTGAAAAGGATGAATTTTGAGTTATTAGCAGACCCTTTTATTCCCTTACTGGGCATTTGCCCTAAAAGTTCCACATCTCAGTTCAGAAATATTTGCTCAACCATGTTTATATCTGCTCACTTCATAATAGCTAAAAACTGGAATCAACCCAGGTGCCCATCACTGGATGAATGGATAACCAAGATGCGGTATAGCTACACAATGGAATTCTACTCAACAGTAAAAAATGATGACACGTTGAAATATGTATAAAAATAGTTGAACTTGGAATAGATTATTCTAAGTGAACTCACACAATCACAGAAAGACAACCTTCACATGATCTCAGTTATCTGGAGTCCCTAACCTGGATCAGCCCAATTTGCTGACATAACTAAATATCATCTTGAGTCTTGGACAATAGGGAGGGTAGGACTTGGGGGAAGGGAAAAGGTGGGGGAGACACAAAATTGATCCCAAATTGAACTGGTACCATAGCACCCTATATCCTGGAAATCAGACTAAAAGGTGGAATGTTCAAGAGGACCTCACTCTCTCCAGGACCTTAGGGGGCTCACCTAGCCTCAAATTTCTCCTGTTTCTCTTTCTTCTCTGTCTTTTTCTTTTCCCTTGGTGCTAGCCTGAAATTCTCTGTACCAGGATGTGGTCTACATCAACAGTGAGCTATTGATCAGAGAGATCTACTAGATTTTCCAAAACAAACAAGACAGACTTCTGTCAGAGCACTTGATTACCCACCAGAGGTTAATGGTAAGACCCTACTGCTGAAGACACCAAATGCTGTTAGCATGTACCATGGAAAGACCTGGTTGGAACCAGAGAAGAGCCAGTCCCCAGGTAATTAGCCCATCTAGTGCTAGAAGGCACAACATGAGCTACCAGGGGAAAGTGGCCAACATCTGTCCAAGCAACTCAAAGTCTAATTGACTCAGAAGTAAACAACTTGATGTGATGCTCACACAAGTGCAATAGTGGCACACAGCCATGGTTCATAGCCAACTGATCTTGGATTGGTTAACAGAACCACTCAGTGGAAAGGAAACCATATTTGGAACTGGGAAACAAGTCAAAATCATTTCCAGATAATGATTCTGGCTTCCATTGTCAAGCTCCCACTAGCCTTAGACTGAAAGAGTGTCTAAACCCTTTTAAAATGCTCTAAATTAATAATGGTTATCCCATTTAACTGGTGCTGACTTCTCTCTGTTGTATAATCTGCTTCTCTTTTTCAGATGAGAACTGGACCTGTGGAGATAAATGACCCAGTGCATACCACCCTGGCCCCGGCTGAAACCACAGAGGAATTGGTGAAATGAGCAAGAATGCTGCTCTCTTAGTTAAGCTGATATCAGCACAAGGGTGATGGAGAAAGATACTGAGTATACTCAACATCTACCTAAACAGAGATCCAGATGCTCCTAAGTTCCCATCACTGAAGTAGACTTAAAATGCTACCAGCATGGCTCAGGGAATTTTGTGGGAGAGGGGGAGGAAAGATTGTTAGAGCCACAAGTTGAGATATTTTACACAAAGACATTGCCTCTCCTCCATAACTGCTTCCCCCATAATGCATGATCCCATCCCCAATGAGGAAGGCCTCTTCAGAAAAGGGGCACAGAGGAGGGAAAGGATGGTACCAACATGTGATGTTTACATACAAAATATGTTCATATCTAATAATAAAATTCAAAATAAAAGAACACAGCTTGAAGACAAAGCTATAGGTTTAAATCACTGTCATTCAAAGTGACATGGAAGGTAAGGAAGATGAAAAAGGATACATATTGCAGTGTGATCAAAGGCCTGCAGATTAGAAGACTGGTTCTAAATGATGCAGTAATGGAAGTAAGAAACATTGGATGGGGGTTAGCATACCACAAACTGAGAAATATGAGATGATCCTGGAAAATGGTAGGGGTTACTGGAAGGCTTTCACTTGGCATATAAGCCTCTTTCACAGCAATGTGGAAAGGTGGTAGATGGATGTTGGAGAAAGGGATTAGTGGCAGAGGTAGTCAAACAAGATAGAAGTGGTCTCAAAAAGAAGTCAAGCTGGAAACAATGAAACCAAGAAGAGGGAGGAGGGTGTGCTCAGCACAAGCTACTTCCCTTCATTGTATAAACAAAAGGAGAGCTGCTGTTGGCACTAGTCAAGGTTACAGACCTCATGGGAAGGCTTTTTAAAAAGTATATCTCTTAAAGCTAAAATATGAAACTATCTCCATGGTTACAGCACATAGCCTTGTATTGGTGATTCAAATTGTGGCACATATTATTTTACCTGGAACACTTTATTTTTATAAACACTAGAGTTTTTTGAGAAGAGGGACAACAGAAGCACCTCTAGAAGACACCTAAACAATGTCTAGCTACTGTGTGTGGGATACAAGTGCCAATAATGTGTGGTACCCTCTTATACATGTATGGGCATTAACTCTTTTATACTTTGAAATAATATTCAGGTAATATCATGTAATATTTGAGGACACTCAGACACAGAAAGATTAACACTACTGAACTCATATAGCTGGTGAGGGAGATGTGAAATTCATATAACAATGCCTGGCACAAATTAAGCACTGGTTTAGCATTACCAACTATTATTACTTTAATTTTCATTGTTTATTGCCCTGAATGAAATAAATGGTCTGTGGACATGTGGGTTTAACAAGTATGGCAACAATGTTCTAGGAAAGGTCCCTGGAGTGCTACAAAGCTAGTATGCAACGGGAAGACTAGAATCTTTGAGTGAGGACTATATAGCTATTTTGTTTAGTGTGTTACTATGGGCATGGAACTAAATCTAAGTCCAAGTTTTTTTACCTTTAAAAATAGTTTTTAGGGGTTGAGAAATAGCTCGGGTGAAGTGTTTACTTTGCAAGCATGTGGAACTGAATTTGATCCCCAGCACCCACATAAAAATCAGGGGATGGCAGCACATACCTGTCATCTCAATGTTGAGTGGATGGAGTCAGGAGGATTCCAGTAGCTCACTGGGTAGCCAATCTAGACAAACTGGTAAGATCCAGGTCAATAACAGGCCCTGTCTCAAAAGCAGTTGCATGGTATTCCTATGAAAAATACCTGAGAATATCCTCAGACCTTCACACACATACACACACATGTACAAACACATGCAGACATACACACACATACACACGCCCCACACAGGCAAACATGCATATGCACATGCATGCATACCAAGAGCACATAAAATAAATATATTTGAATCTTTCTTCAGTAAAAATTATAAAAATATTTTAAAAAGCAACTGGCCTTTGTTAGAGAAATTTCAGAGCCAAAAGAGATTCCATACATGTACAAGTGAAGAGAATCTTTCTCTAGGGGTGAGGAGAGGAAAATTATTTTTAAATTATTATTAACTTAATTATTAATTATAATTATTGTTATTAATAATAAAAATTATTATTAAGTGTCTTGAAAAAATTTTTCACACTTGCCTTCCTCCAGAAAATGTTCTGTTCCCTCATTCTTTTTGTCTCCTCTACCTTCCTTAAAGGGTAGTTCTCATAACAAGATGTTGTTTCTAGCAAGAATGCATTGTTTATCTGAGGGATGTTGGGTTGAAACAAAGGTTGAAAAGCACTGTTTTATCCCAACACTTCAACATGAAGAAGTAAAAGATCATAGAGAGCTGAAGTGCACAATACAAGGCCACAGAGCAGATCAGCAACTGAAGTAGGGTTGAGTCTTTGAAATTGACTCGACATTCCTTTCACTGTATCATGTGTCTTCTCTAAGATCAAACCTTATAGAATTCCTAGGTTCAACTGATTAGTTTAAATAAGTTAGTATTGATAAAAAAAATTTTGGCTGAGGCATTTGTCACTCTTCCAGAGTGGTCATGCCTTGACCATCCATGACAGTCTCATTTTTTAAGACCCTTTCCCAATCATGTCACCCTGTTCACTCCAAAGAAAGAGGTTCAATCTACTTTGAGTCCAAGACTCCAGCTTTGACTTTGAATATGAATGCATCCTATTATTGGTTCAATATCTTTCCCAAAAAATGTACCCAAAATACCCAGACCTTAGATTCTCACAAACAAACTAGTCTACCTGTTACTGAAGAAACTATTAGCCAAATTTCTGAGCAACTCAGAGAGGGCCACATTCAGGTGGATCTTTATCAGAGTGGGAATATCACCAAAAAAGCCTCATGCAAAAACCAATGAAGAAAAAAAAAACACTAATTACCTCCCCCCACAAAAGTCCTCTGATTCCTACATGCACTCCTGGATGCCTCCATAAAGTAGAAAGGAATAATTCTCAGTGTTGCTTGTTTGTCTTCATCACTCCTCACATATACCAGCTAGGTGCCTTACCCTTTGCATCCCTAAAGCTTCCCTGAGGAATTTGTCTAGCTTTAGCTTTTTCAAACAGATCTCTGCCTCCCATAGCATTATTCCTACCTGAATATAACAGTGTATATAATCCAAAAGACAGAGTCACTTGGAAACAGTGATTTTCCTCAGAAAGTGGAGAAGGCAAGAACTTTGTCTGATAAGTAATGATATTCTTGTAGTTATGGGAGTTCTCATGCATTAATGATGATTGTCTATGCAGGAGATGCCTTTTTTCTTACAGTCACAAAAGGATGTCTGATTTGGGATTAGTGGAACTCCTCCCCTCTACACCTAACAACAGATTAATTTTCCAGAGTACTCTGAGTAGTTTTTCTTAACTAGGTGAGGGAAAAAAAGGTTCTTGAAAGAACTACATTCTACACATGTTTGTCCCTGATTTTGATGTGCAAATTTTCTAAATTGTCTTTGGTAGTTTGTTCCCCAGATATTGATGGGAAAGTTAGCAAAGATCATAATGTCAACTCTCAAAATCTATACCCTTGACAGTGTGAACAAGTAGCTTTATTAAAAACTATGTTTTGCAGCATTTAAAAAATAAATTGTGGCTCAAGTGTTTGGTAAAGCTTTTGATACAAAGGAACTCCTTATAATTGAAAATCAGTTTCCTTGACTAAAATCATCTTGTAGACATTATTCTCATTGACAATTGAGTTGTGTTGCTCAGGGTCAGACATACAGAGAGCTGAATGGGGGAGCATTTAGTTCAGGGAAAATCACACTTCAAGGTCTGTTTTGAGAAAATCAACTTGTTATTTCTGAAAGAGCACTATATCCATGTTCTTATCTTTGGGAAGCATTTAAAATAGTTTTTTTTAATGTTATGGACTAATCTCTCTGTAAATTTAACTTTCTTTTTAAAGTAGACTTATTTTACAAGGTTGTAAACTATTCAAAGTTTTATAAGTAAAGTTTATTATTAAATGATTATTACATCCTTTAAAATGGAGGCATACAGAGTCTAGAGAGATGGCTCAGTAGCTCATGGTGCTTGCTTGCAAAGTCTAATGCCGAGTCAGATTTCCCAGTACGCACATAAAGCCAGATGTGCAAAGTGGTGCAAGTGTCTGGAGTTAGAGTTTATTTACAGTAGCCAAAGGCTCTGTAATGCCCATTCTTTCTCTCTATCTGCCTCTTTCTTTCTGTTTCTTTTCCTCTCTCTCAAATAAATAAAATTTTTTTTTAAATGCAGGCATTGAAAAATTGGTTGGGAGTCAGCAGGGGTAATTTATAATTTAAGGCAATATTCTGATAAGTTTATAGACAATGTGACAAAATCTTCTTTGTAATAAAGGATTATCCTTGAGAGTTGAACACTATCAGAAAAAACCTTTGCCTCCAATCACTCTCATCATCTTAAGCAAGTCTAAACTATTGGGTCTAATAAAATTTTTAGGTCTGAATGTTATAACATCATCCCTCAGAACTCTGATCAGAATAAAGTACAGGGAATATTTTTTTTAAAGGTGTGTGCCAACATGACTGAATTTATTTTACTCTTTTAAAATTTTATGAAAGAAGGATATTGGGACAAGAGTTATGTTAGAAAAGTAGAAACAAACAGACAGATATGCTTTCAGAGTGTGACATATACTAGCTACATGGACTCAGACTTGATTCACTTATTTAATCTCTACATTTCCATTTCACTATCTGCAAAATGGAGCTGATGATCCTTTTCCTCAAAGCATAAATAAAGACACAAAATGTCCAACATGGAACCAGACATGACTTCATCTTCTATTCCTATGTGAAACTTGATATACACAAGGATTTTCTCCTATATTATTTTCCATTGATGCCATCCTGCCATCTGCCTATATGCCTGTCTTTCTGGCTCTGCATATTTTTCAACTTCCCCCTGGATTCAGATACTGGAGTTTCAGGTGGTGTCCATCTTTTCACTAAATGAAACTTTGCTGTTGGTCACAGTCCATGGAGCTCTTTTATTATTTTTTTAATTTACTTTTTGATTGACAACTTCCATAAGTATAGACAATAACCCATGGTAATTTCCTCCCTCACCCCACTTTCCCTTTTGAAACCCCACTCTCCATCATGCCCCTTTCCTCTCTCAATCAATCTCTTTTTTATATTTAAGGTCATCATCTTTTCCTCATATTATGATGGTCTTGTGTAGGTAGTGTTAGGTACTGCAAGGTCATGGATATCCAGGCCATTTTGTGTCTGGAGGAGCATGTTGTAAGGAGTCCTACCCTTCCTTTGGCTCTTATGCTCTTTCTACCACCTCTTCCACAATGGACCCTGAGCCTTGGAAGGTGTGATAGAGATATTTCAGTGCTGAGCACTCCTCTGTCACTTCTTCTCAGTACCAAGGTGCCTTCTGAGTCATCTCAAGGTCAATACCATCTGCAAAGAGAAGGTTCTCTGGCCTAAAGTGAAAGTAGCATTAATATATGAGTTTGAACATTAAGAGAAGTGCTTACTGGGCAGTTTGGTGAGCATAGTATGTACATTTAACCAGACACCTAGGACTCATGACTACCCCAGTTGTAGGTTTTCAGTACCAGTCATGTATTCCCTCCCATGGAGCAGGCCTCAAGTCCACTTAGAGACCGGTTGGTTTCCCCCATAACAGACATGCCACTATTGCACCTGTTGGCTCATTTGACCTGGCTGGCCAAATTTAAGGCTTGCGGTGTCCACTGTTGATTATCTCCACTGGTGATTTCTCTCTCTCCCCTTGATCTGCATGCAAATTTTCCAAGCTTTCTGTCAGCTGGTCTACATGGAGGAGATTTTCAGCTCAGATCCAGCAGGGTTTTTCAGTGACCTTCCACCCAAGTATGTGGAGTCTTCAGCAATATGGTCTTATAATATATTCCTGGTGGGAAACCAAGAGCCTAGGCAATGGCCTGTAATGTTTTGGAGATACCAGGGACCTCCCTGCCAAAACTCACTGGAAGGTATCCCATCCCTGGCACTGAAAATTATCTATGGCTTTCGAGTGTTCCATTCTCCAAAAAAGGTTTCCATATGACCTATCCATACCCCCTTAGATTTTGAGTAACCCTCCTTCCCAACTTTCCTTTAATCAATCTCTTCCCCTGACCTCACTTAGGCCTTTCCACTTCCATTAATCTGTTCTTCTACTTACATATATACAATATCATCCTATTAAGTCCCCTCCTTTCCTTTCTATTCCCTTTATATCCCCTTTCTAGCTTACTGGCCTCTGTTACTGAGTTTTATTCCAATTCGCATAGAAGTCCAATCACTTGTAGCCAGGATCCACATATGAGACAGAACATGTGAAATGTTGCTTTCTGGGCCTGGCTTATTTCACTGAGCATAAACCTTTCTAGATCCTTCCATTTTCCTGCAAATTTTATAATTTCATTTTTATTTACCACTGAGTTGAACTTCATTGTACAAATGTGCTGCATCTTCATTATCTGCTCATCAGTTGAAGGTTATCTATGCTGGTTCCATTTCCTAGCAATTGTGAATAGACCATCAATAAATGTGGTTGAGCAAGTATCTTTAAGGTAGTGAGATGAGTCCTTAGGATATATGCCTAGGAGTGCTATAGTTGGGTCATATATGGGTAGATCTATTTTTAGGTATCTCAGGAACCTCCAAACTGATTTCCACAATGGCTGGACTAGATTGCATTCCCATCAAGAGTGTAGAAGTGTTCCCCTTTTTCCTCATCCTCTCCATCATTTATTGTCATTTGTTTTCATGATGGTAGCCATTCTGACAGGAGTGAGATAGAATGTCAACATAGTTTTAATCTGCATTTCCATGAGGGCTAGGGGTCTAGAACTTTTTTTTAGATGTTTATATGCCATCTGTATTTCTAATTTTGAGAACTCTCTAGTTCTATAGCCTATTTTTTTAGTTGGGCTTTTTGATTTCTAATTATTTAGTTTTTTGAGTTCTTTGTATATCCTGGATATTAATCCTCTGTCAGATGTATAGGTGGCAGAGATTTTCTCCCATTCTGTAGGTTGCCTCTTTGCTTTATTCACAGTGTATTTTCCTGTACAAAAGCTTTGTAATTTCATGAGGTCCTAACAGTTGATCTGTGGTTTTATTTCCTGAGCAATTAGTGTTATATTCAGAAAGTCATTGCCTACACCAATATTTTGAAGGGTTCCCCCCTACTGTTTCTTCTAGCAATTTCAGAGTTTTGGGTCTGATATCGAGGTCTTTGGACTTAATTCTTGTGTGTGAAGAGAGATAAGGATCTATTTTAATCCTTCTACAGATACATACCCAGTTTTCCCAACACCATTTGCTGAAGAGACTATATTTTCTCCAATGAGTATTTTTGGCATTTTTGTCGAAGATCAGGTGCCTGTAGCTATCCGGGTCCTCTGTTCTGTTCCATTGGTCTACATGACTGTTCTTGTACCAGTACCATGCTATTTTTGTGACTATGGCTCTGTAATATAGGTTAAAATCAGGTATGGTGATACTACTAGCTTTATTGCTCAAGATTGTTTTAGGTATTTGAGGTTTTATGTGCCTCCAAATGAATTTTTGGATTGCTTTTCCTATGTGCATGAAGAATGCCATTGGAATTTTGATAGGGATTGCATAAAATGTATAGATTGCTTTCAGTAAAATTGCCATTTTCACAATATTGATTCTGCCAATCCAAGAATAAGGGATGTTTTTACATTTCCTAGTGTCTTCTGGAATTTCTTTCTTGAGTGTTTTATAGTTTTCATTGTAGAGATCCTTCACTTCCTTGGTTAGTTTTATTACAAGGTGCTTTATTCTTTTCTATGTATTTATTTTTTGATGCAATTGTGAATGGGCATGATTCTCTGATTTCACCCTCTGTGTGTTTGTTGTTAGCAAATAGGAAGGATACTGATTTCTGTGTATTCATTTTGTATCCTGCTACATTGCTATATGTGTTTATCAGCTCTAGCAGTTTGCTGGTAGAATCTTAGGGCCCTTTACATATAGAATCATATAATCTGCAAATAATGATAATTTGATCTCTTTCTTTCCAATTTGTATCCCTTTTATGTACTTCTCTTGCCCTATTGCTATGGCTAGCTTTCAAGTACTATATTAAATAAAAGTGGGGACAGTGGACACCCTTGTCTTATTCCTGACTTTAGTGGAAAAGCTTCAAGTTTTTTCCCATTTAGTATAATGTTGGCTGTAAGTTTGTCATAATTAACCTTTATTATGTTGAGATATGTTCCTTCTATTACTGTTTCTGTAGGACTTTTATCATGAAGCAATGTTGAATTTTGTCAAATCCTTTTTCTGCATCTATTGAGATGATCATGTGATTTTTGTCCTTCAGTCCACTTATATGGTGTATTATATTTATCAATTTGTATATGTTGAAATATCCCTGCATCTCTGTGATAAAGCCTACTTTGTCAGGGTGAATGACTTTCTGATATATTCTTGTATTCTGTTTGCCCATGGAGCGCTTTAATAAAATGTGACAGATAAACTCAATTGTTTATCTTTGAGTGCCTGGCATGTTGGAGATTCCTTGCTTATATTATCTCAGAAAATTTTATCAAATCTCTATTGTCTATACACTTCCTCATCAGAAGCCTAGATATGTCCCAGAAGGCACACTGGGGAACTAGGATTTTAAACCTAAGTCTGCTAAGTGCAAAGGCCAAGGTCTGTCTTGGCTATCCTACTTGAACTTCCCCACAGCATCTGGCTGATGCTTTACTTCTGATTTTACTTTGACAATTGCTGTGGCTCTACTTCACAGAGTAGCCAAGGGAGATGGATACCATTTAAGACTGAGACCCGAAAAAGGCTAGAAATAGTTTAAAACTATTAAAATAAAGACAAGTAAATTTACATATTTTTAGTACGAAACACTCAAAAAAGTACTCAAAAAAGTAGACTTATCATAAGGGGATAGAAGAGGGGACTTTAATTTCCATTACTTTATTCAAATAGCATTTACACACAACCACAATTATTGTTGGCAACATGTTAGAAGATGGGTGTGGGTCAGCTACACATTGCTGGGATGAACTTCCAACCAGATTTACTGTAAGCTTACAGATCTAGGGGAAGTTCCATTAATGGTGGAAGAAACTAGCTCCCATCCATAAACCCAGTCAGAGAAAGAAACCACCCTTGGCCAGCACATGTTAAAATAGCAAACACAAAACCGGTAGCAAGCAGGACCCCCAGAGTTCAAGCCAATCTGCATACTGAAACAGCTAAGATAATGCCATGCTGTTCTAATTAGGCCCTGGCTCCATGTGTGTCTGCGCAGGCACCTATCAGCTGCTTACTCCCCATCCCCCTGATGGTCATCTCTGCATTGACAGAACTCTCAGGACTTCCCATGACCCAGAGCCTGACCCAGATGTATAAACTCAAGGTAACTCCAGAGTATATGTTGACTCAATTGTATAAACTCACGATAACACTAGGATATATGAGCAAAACACCTCCAATTCCAAGGTTACCTTGACCTATGTCTGCCACCTATGTCACTGTGATTTTATTGCCTTTTGCCTCTGAAAATGCTACTCCCTGGGCTGGGGAGATGACTTAGCAGTTAAGATGCCTGGCAGCAACGCCAAAGTACCCAGGTTCAATTCCTCAGGACCCAGGTAAGCCAGATACACAGTGTTGCTCATGCATCTGCAACTCATTTTCAGTGGCTAGAGGCCCTGACACACCCATCCTCCCTCCCTCCCTCCCTCTCTCTCTCTCTCTCTGTCTCTCCATCTGTCTCTCTCTCTGTCTCTCCCTCAAATAAATAAAAATAAAATATATTTTTTTTAAAGTCATGGCTAAGAGCATGGCTTGAAAAATGCTATACCCCTGAGTTTCTTCACTGAGAGGTCTTTCAGGCATGAGACCCTTTCAGTCACCAGCTTAATAAGAACTCTTAATTGTATTTAAAATGTGGTGGTCTGTAAATCTCTCACATGGTCTATAACATTTGGAGGCTCCAGCAAGATTCTCCACACTCACAGGACTCAGCTTCACTCAGGCCTTACCTGGTCAGGGGACAATTACAGAGGATGCACCCCCTGAAGATGTTACAGGGTCTCATGCCACCCACGGAGTCTGGAGAGGTCTGGAATGACTGCCATATTCCCAGACACCAAAATGGATTGAGTACTCCTCACTTTGTTAGGAGGTGTGTTTGTACACTGATGCCAGTTCTACCTTCAAGTTGAGAAGGACAGGCCTTCTGGGGAGCTTTCCTATGCATTGGGAAGGATAGGCCTTGTGAGGAGTCTTCTTCAGGTTAAGAGAGATAAGGCTCATGGGGGTCCTTCTTAAGGCTAGGGAGTAGAGGCCTTGTGAGGAACTTTCTCAAGAATGAGGGAGAAAATGCCTGACTAGGAGACTTCCTTTGTCCTCTAGTATTATATTTGGATGCCAGTGGCAGAGGCCATGGTTTTTCTTATTCTTTCTCTCAAGAGAAATCCTAATTTGGTTATGTTAAGTACATGGGCAATCAAGTTACTATATGAGTAATAGATGCTTCTTTTAGATCAAAGACATTGACCTATTCCTGTGGAATGATTATGTTCTTGTGAGTTTGAGTGTATGCCTGGGAAGTCCAGTTTACCAGTTTTCTGGTCACACACTGGATTGCAGGCCCTACAACTCAAGCTGAGATTATGGCAATTGTACCAGCTGTAGTGACTTCATATGGCTTAGTGGTGGCAGTTTAGAATCCACCTATGCTAAGAAGTACTTAAATCTCCTCCCATCACAAGGCCAGGGGAACAACCCAGTCGGTGAAGAGAGGTCTGCTTAGAACAGTGTTGGTCCTGGTGATATTGTCCTGTCTGTGTTGTTCTGTCTTGTCTTTTTGTTTGCCTTGAGGACAGGAGAGCTAGTCTGTCCTCTGATCTCACTTTGGCTTAACAGTTACCAGAAGCAGACCAATAGTGCTCCCTCTTCTTGCAGGGAGAGTTGTACTCCACTCATCTCCTATGCTATGTGAGTGGTTCGAATGCCTTTTTATTTGGGGTTTTATTGATAGTTCCAGTAAAATCTGCCCTCTGCATTTGCCTGCTTTCCTGATTCTATCCTCTGAACCCACTACCCCACTTGGGATGACTGCCAATAACTCCTCTAAGTTTGTTTACTTCTGGGGAAAGGGACCACATTGAAGTGTATCAAAAAAAAAATCTTTCTTAATTTTGACCACCAGAATGGATGCTGAAAAAACTACTTGCTTTTGAGAGTGTCTCTGTCTAGACACGCTGACTGGTACCTCATGGCTGTGTTATGGGGGAGAAGTCCCAAACCCACTAACCAAAACACTGAAGTCCTTCAAGGGTCAGAATAATAACCTACACTATTCCAACCCACTAGCCTCTGAAAATGCTAGGACTTTCAATTTGGACTTTACCTTTCAGTCTGCCCCTTATATTCACAAATAGCTTCTAGCTCCTAAAGGCCCAAAACACATTCATTCACCGAGACACGGAGAAATAAAAACAGGCTGCCCTGGTCACTGATTGAGCAAGTTGCCAACAGCTCAATATCATGATGGCCACTTTACAGTTGACTCATACCCAGTCTTTAGCAGATCATGCCCCAAAAGAAAAAAAAAAAACACAAAAATTTGGGAAGACAGGGAAATCCTCAGTAGGAAAAGATCAATGTGCTTACTGTAAGGAAATGCAACATTGGAAAAATGAATGACCCAACCTCAGAAAAGCACTGACACTTCCAGCTGCAAGAGAAATGGACCATGAATCAGAATGAAGAGGCCAGGCTCTACCCCCATCTTAGGCTTCGGAAGCACAGTGTCAGCAAGAGGCCACCTAATTAGATTCTTATTGAATTCTGGGGTGAGGTATCTATTTTATTTTATTTTTTTTATAAAATATTTTTTATTCATTTTTATTTATTTATTTGAGAGTGACAGACAGAGAGAGAAAGAGGTAGAGAGAGAGAGAGAGAGAGAGAGAGAGAGAGAATGGGCGCGCCAGGGCCTCCAGCCACTGCAAACGAACTCCAGACGTGTGCGCCTCCTTGTGCATCTGGCTAACGTGGGTCCTGGGGAATCAAGCCTTGAACCGGGGTCCTTCGGCTTCACAGGCAAGTGCTTAACCGCTAAGCCATCTCTCCAGCCCGAGGTATCTATTTTAAAGACCCCAGTGGGTCTGATTACAAATCAAAAGATGCCAGTTTAGGGGGCTACCGGCACAGTTGAGGGATTTTACCTCACACCCAAAAGGATGGTCAACTTGGGTCAAAAGCAGGTAAGCAGGTAACTCACTCCTTCATAGTAAGCCCAGACTGCCCTTCTCCCCTGCTGTAAGAGAGCTCCTTTGAAAACTAGGGTACCACCATCGCTTTTACACTCCAGGAAACTAAAGTATTCTTTGTCCCCACCTAACCACTCAGTACAACCAACCTTCTGTCTGAGGAGTGTCACCTAGCTCTTCCAGATCACACAGCAGAGACAGCCCCTGACTCAAGGTCTTTGCTCTGATAACTAAAACAACAATTTCCTAAGGCATGGGCAGAAACAAATCCTCTAGCCTTAGCTGCTCACCACCCACCAGTCATGGTAAGTCATTTGTTTACAGCCACACCAATCCAGGTCCGACAATATCCCATAAACCAAAAGATTAGGGTTTGCCCCTCATATTAAAAGACTGCTAGAAGCAAATATACGCACCCCTTGCTAGTCAGCCTAGAACATACCTTTCCTGACACTCCACAAACTAGAGACCTCAGATTATAGACCAGTCCAGGACCACTGGGAGGTAAATAAACGATCTGAGACTATCCATTCTACTGTTCCAGACCCCACCCTGCTCATCTCCCTCCCACTGGATTATCAGGTCTATATAGTCCTGGAACTAAAAGATACTTTCTTTTCCATGCTCCTGGCACCAAAGAGCCAGCCGATATTTGTCTTTGAATGGATAGATTCAATATCTGGCAAACCAAGCCATTTGACCTGGATACAGTTACACTGAGGGTTTAAAAATTCCTCAACACTACTCAGAGAAGCCCTATAAAATGACTTCATGGTATTTCAGGCATCATACCCTGACTTAGCCTTGCTCCAGTATGTAGATGATCTGTTGGTAGTAGCTAACTTAATTACCTGTCTAAAAGACACTAAGGACTTGCTCAGATTGCTCCAGATGTTGGTATATCGTATCCTACCTGGATACAAACTCACACAAGGTAAGAGAACTCTCACTGCTGCCTAAAAAAGAGGTCATCCTCTGGATTCCCGTGCTCCAGACCAAGAAACAGGCATCTGAACTCCTGGAGGCAGTGGGGTGCTGTAGACTCTTGATTCCAGGGTTTGCTGAACTGGCACGGCCCTTTTACTCAGCCACAGTGGGAGACTAGCCCTTAAATTGGACAGAGATAGAACAGGCTTCCTAGGATCTAAATCAGGCCTTAACATGAGACCTCATTTTGGCTCTACCCAGTGTCACTAAGCCATTCTATTTTCTCATCCATCAGAGTCAGGGCATTACAAAGGGTATTCTAACTCACACATTGGGACCCCAGTGGAGATCTGTGGCATACATTTTTAGGTGTTTAGACATGGTGGCCTCAGGGTGACCTTCCTTCTGTGTGCTGTAGCTGCTACTGCCATACTGGTTAAAGATGCTGACACACTCACATTAGGCCAAGATCTAATTCTCATGCCCCCCCCCCATGTTATAGAGATTCTCTTACAAGGGAGATGTATGGCTTATGGATGTCAAATGCCTGCATAACCCAATATCAGAGCCTACTGCTTGACCAGTCCCACCTCACTTTTACTGCTGTATAGAATCTCAACACTGTGCATTAATACCTGATGACAACCCTGAGGTCAGCTTTTATGATTGTGAAGATCTGCTAGACATCTTCCATTCAAGCTACCTGGACCTCGGGGACACTACCATTGCTGAAGCACACACCAATTTTTTCACTGATGGGGGCAGGCTGGTCATCAACACAGTCAGAAGAGCTGGGGCAGTGGTGACTACTCACTGGAGCATCATTTGGGATCAAGCCCTGCTGCAGAGCACTTCAGCCCAAAAAGGAGAACTGGTTTCACTCACTCAGGCCCTGTGTTGGGGAAGAAACAAACAGGTAAACATCTACACTGTCAGAAGGTATGCTTTTGCTACCATCATGTTCATGCCAAGATTATAAGGAGAGGGGACTTTCGATTGTTGAGGGGACAATTATTAAAAACAAAGAAATTTTAGCCCTCCTCAAAGTTGTCCTGGCTTCCAGAGTAGGTGGCTGTTATCCACTGCAAAGACCATCACAGGGCTGATATATCTGGATGGCACATTAGGCAGCTAGACAAGCTGTCCATAGCCTTTCCCAACCTAAAGATCCTCCTCAATCAACTACACCCAGGAAGAATAAGAAAAAGCCTGCTCCCAGGATGCAGAGCAGGACCTAATGGGACGGTGGATTTTACCCAACTCAGGGATCATCCTCCTATGGCTCTCAGATAACTCCTAGTGGATTGAATACATCAGGCCACCCATTTGTGTATTACAAAATTGACTGAGTTACTGTCTTCCAGATACCAGTTCTCTCAACTCTGAGAGATGGTTACTTAGGAGGCATCTCTATGTCTTTCCTGCATACTGGTCAACCCAAAACAGGGGAAAAAAGGCATCCCCACCATCCATCTGAAGGGACTGGCCCCCATTGAGAAACAGGAAGTTGATTTCACTGAGATAAATACCCCCCATGCACCCACGCAGGATACACATATTTGTTGGTGTCTGTGGACACCCTCTTGGGATGGGTGTAAGGTAGCATTTGATGGTAGTTAAGAGTGTTTTACATGAAATTATTCTTAGGGTCAGGCTGCCCCTGTCAATTTGCTAAGCTAATGGCCTTGCCTTCATTTCACCCATAACTCAGATGGACAGCAAGGCACTTAATATGACTTGGAATCTCCACTGCACCTACTGACCTCAGAACTCTGGGCAGGTCAAATGCATGAACCAGACTATTAGTCCACACTCCATATTAATTGTGGAAACTGGTGAAAATTGGCTTAACCTCTTGCCTTTGGCCCTCCTTTGGGAAAGGTGCACTCCATATAAGGCATGATTTACCTTTTATGGGATCATGTTTTGGAGACCAGCCCCCTTGTTGCCCCATTTGAGGGACTCCAATATTGAAGATATAACAAACCAACATCTTTCAAAGTATCTCCAGTCTCTCCAACAGGTCCAGGTGTAGTGTATTCTAACATACAGGATGTCCTTCTGTTTTCCTCCTCAGTGCCCTGCCATTTGCTCTGACATGGAGACCAGGTGTACATCAAGAAATTTCAGAAGAAATGATAGGCTCCCACATGGAAAGGGCCTCACACTGTTGTCCTGACTATACCAACTGCCATTAAGTAGACAGGATCTCCACCTGCATTTATCGCCTCCATGTCTAGTCCACCCAAGACCAGAGGCATGGATGAACCACTTCACCTGGACCAAATCCCCTCAAGCTAAGACTTTCTCACAAATAGGATTTTTACTTGCCCACTTACAATGGCCATGCCCATCTCCTATTCCTTTACCTTAACTTTCCGCAGTGGGGAAGTTCTGGCAAAAACTAACTGGACATGGGGGAGGGAGGTCCAACATTCACTTCCAATTAAAAACCGACCTCATAAAGCTCTTAAACCCCCCCTCCACCCAAGGAAATTATTTTCTGACAGGGAAAGGACATATAGAGGGGTCCTATTTGTATCCCCTATAGGTGTCCAGACATAAAAAAGTAGATTTTTATTTATGCCCTAGAAAATGGGACCTCCCATAGTCAGCTTTTGTTAGATGTATATCAAAAAGCCTTCCAACTTCCTGGTAAGGTGGTTGCCTAGGAGCCATGCCAAACCAGCCTAGGGAGGGATTTAAGCAAAACCACAGCAAAATGCACTCTTCTGAAAAGTGAGGGACTATAGGTTATTCATAGACACAGAGGAGAAGTAGGACAGACCAAGATCCAGCAGAAAGGAGGAAAACAGACAGAATCCCACTGAGGCACTGCTGGCCTGCTGATCCGTGTGATCTGTGTAACCAACCAACACTGCCCCACTAGGTACTCCAAGCAGTGGCAGTAGCAGAGACCAAACAAGGGGATTTTCCAACCTCATCATCCTCCTTGCAAAGTCAAGAAATCTGAAGGAAAGATAGCTGAGATCAACTAAGGAGCTACTTAAAGGGATACAGGCAGGTCTGCATGAGCAACTCTAGGCTTTCTGCTCTCTCCCATACACCAACCATCAGAACTGTGAACCTCCAGCATTCAGCCCCCTCCCTCCCCTTTCCCAGTGGCAGCACAAACAGCACAGCTGATAAAAACTCCAGCTCCACAATGCAACATGGAGGGATCAAAGTGGGCACTCAGCATTGGTGAGACTGGAAGCCACCCCAAAAGGTAATGAAGCTGGCTACAAAAAAGAAAAAAGCCTGCATTGGAGCATTGGAAGAACTAATGTCTCTGTCCACATCAGGGCAGGTTATGGGTTACAAATTCTTGGTTGTCTTTACCATTTTCAAAATAAGCTGTATTTAGGGGTTGAATATTGTCACCTTTGATGCTTTCAGATTTATAGGGCCTTTGTCTTTTGCTTCTGTTATTATTGGAGGCAGGGTCTGATTCAGATTCAGGCTGACGTGGAACCCAATTCAGAAGATAAATATCTACTCCCAGATGACAAGATTAAGGGTATAGAGCAGCACATACCCTTAGGGATTGTGGCTTTATAAGACTATCTATTTTAACCCCCACTATTGCATACCCTATGCCAGTTTTAATTGAATGTGTATATTGCTCAGTTGAAGTTTAGAATTTGCCAGTAAATTGTTCCACACAGTCCACTATAATACTTGCTTAGCAAGAAAACTCAACACCTAGGATTACTTCTGTGGTTGGATTGGGGTAGAAGAGCTACACCTGGCACCTTAAACCCATATTGTGAAAGTATATAAAGGTGGATCACCACATCTAAGAACACTGAAGATAAGTAGAAAACCCAAGCATCAAATCAATTCAGGATTCAAAAGTCCCTACATTGTAATGCAAGGAACACAAATAATCAAGACAATACAATTCCACCAAAAATCATAAATCCATAAGAAATGACCATCAATGAGACTGTTTTAGAAGAAATGCCTGACAAAGATTTCAAAAAATGAAAATGATTGTACCTATACTCAAAGAAAGAAAAGGAGAAATGAAAGGAATCAAAGAAGAAAACAAACTTGTGAAAAAAGAACACAGCAAACCAACTTAATGAAATAAGGAGGTCATTACAAGGCAGGAGTAAGGAAATAGAAATATTGAAGAAAAAACAGGCTATAATTCTAGCTCTGAAGAACACAGTCAGTCAAATAAAAAAAAAAAAACTGTGTGGAAAGTCTCACTAGTAGATTGTATGAAGGAAAGAACAGAATATCTAAACTAGAAGACCAGGTGGCAGACTTAATACAGTCCAACAAAGAGAAAGACAAGCTAATAGGAAGGTATGAATGGGAATTTCAAGATATCTGAGACAATATGGAAAGGTCAAACATAAGAATTCAGGGTATACTAGAAGGAGAAGAATTTTAATCCAGAGGCTTAGTAGGTGTTTTCAAAAAAATCATAGAAAAATTTCCCTAAATTGGGAAAGAAATGCCAATGAAGATACAAGAAGCTTTTATAACACCAAATAGATGAAACCTGGAAAGAACCTCTCCTCTCCATGTTATGCTTATACTACTAACCATGCAAACCAAAGAAAATATATGTAAAGCAGTTAGAGACAAAAAGCAAGTCACCTACAAAGACAAGCCCATCAGAATAACAACATATAACTTAATACAAACTTTAAAAGCCAGAAGAGCTTGGAATGATGTATTCCAAGTTCTGAAAGATAACAACTGTCAACCAAGATTACTTTATCTTGCAAAGCTATCCATCCAAGTTGATAAAGAAATAAAGACATTCTACAACAAAAACAGGCTAAAGGAATTTATGACAACTAAACCAGCTCTACAAAAAATACTTGAAGGAATCCTTCATGCTGAAGAAAAGCTAAACACACAGGAGGAAATAGGAAAAAATAAACCATACTCAAATAACAGTTTTAAAAAGTGAGTTAAGGGAAAACAGGGAGCACCACAAAATAAGAAGAATGTTGAGCATAAATACATACCTTTCAATAATAACTCTTAACATCAATGGCCTCAATCCCCCAACCAAAAGACACGGGCTTGTAGACTGGATTAAAGGCAGTATCCTGCCATTTGTTACCTCCAGGAAGCTCATCTCTCAATTAAAGATAGACACTGTCTTAGGGTATGTAGCAGACAGCTTCAGATTCACTGAGATGAACTTCCAGACCAGGCACAGTTATGGAGGAAGGGATATTTATTGAAGCCTACAGATCCAGGGGAAGTTCCATAAATGGCAGAAGAAGCTGGCCTGCCTTCACAGGACCAAGCAGAGAGAGAGAGAAGTACAAGCCTAAAGCCAAAAGCCACAGCACACTTTAGGAACTCCAACTAGGCACACTTTGCATATCTTTAGATGAAATTTGAAACCCACCGTAACCCCTTAAGAGCCACCCAGTTACACTGCCTCCAGCCAGGTGGTTGCAGATGCAAATTACAAAGAAACAACTGAATATATTGGGGGCCATCTATTCAAACCACCACAGGGTAAAAGGATGGAAAATGGTATTTCAAGCAAATGGGTCTTGGAAACAAGCAGGGGCTGCTATCCTAATATTTGTCAGGATAGACTTCAAAGCAGCATTAGTGAGGAAAGACAAAGAAAGTTATTTTATACTGATTAAAGGAACACTCCAACAGGAGGACACTACAATCCTAAACAAACATGCACCTAACATGGGGACTCCCAGTTTCATCAAACAAACACCATTAGACCTAAGGTCACAGATAACACGAACACAATTGTAGTGGGTAACTTCAATACTCCACTGTCATCAATTGACAGGTCATCCTGGCAAAAAATAAACAGAGAAACATCTGAATTAAATGATGTCATGGAACAAATGGATCTAACAGATATCTACAGAACATTCCATCTAAATGCTGCAAAATATACATTTTTCTCAGCATCACATGGAACATCCTCTAAAATAGACTATATATTAGGACACAAAGCAAATCTCAACAAATACAGGAAAGTTGAAATAATCCCTTGTATTCTATCTGACCACAATGGGATTAAACTGCAAATCAGCAACAAGAAAAAGTACAGATCATACAGAAATTCATAGAGACTAAACAGTACACTATTGAATGTTGAATGAGTCATTGAAGAAATCAATAAATTCATAGAATCAAATGATGATGAGAATAAAACTTACCAAAACCTTTGGGACACAATGAAGGTAGTCATAAGAGGGAAATTTATAGTTGTAGCTGCCTATATTAAGAAATTAGAGTGTTCAAAAGTAAACAATTTAATGCTTCACCTTAAGGCCTTGGAAACAGAAGAACAAGGTAAACCAAAAAGCCGTAGATGGGAAGAAATAATAAAGATTAGGATAGAAATTAATGAAATAGAAACAAACAAACAAACAAAAAAATCCAAAGAATCAGTGAAACAAAGAGTTGGTTCTTTGAAAGGATAAACAAGATTGATAAACCCTTAGCAAATCTGACCAGAAGAAAGAGAGAGGAGACAAAAAGTAATAAAATTAGAGATGAAAAAGGCATGATTACAACTGATACCAAAGAAATTCAGAAACTAATAAAGACATGCTTTAAGAATAGGTATGCCTCTAAGTTTGAAAATATGAAAGAAATGGGTGATTTCCTTGATTTATATGACCTACCAAAATTAAATCAAGATGAGATAAGTCATTTAAATAGACCTATGACTAGTACAAAGATCCAAGAAGTTACAAAAAGTCTCCCAACTAAGAAAAGTTCAGGCCCAGATGAATCTACTGGTGAATCTTACCAGACCTTCATGGAAGAATTAATACCACTGCTTCTCAAACTTTTCCATAAAATAGAAAATGATCACCCTAATGCCCAAACCAGACAAAGACATAACAAAAAAAGAAAATTACAGAGCTATCTCCCTCATGAACATAGACACAAAAATTCTGAACAAAATATTGGCAAACACAATACAAGGATATAGCAGAATGATTATTCACCCCAACCAAGTTGGCTTTATCCCAGGGATGCAGGGATGGTTCAACATACACCAGTCGATAAATGTGATACATAATATTAGTGGTCTAAAGGACAAAAATCACATGATCATCTCAATAGATGCAGAAAAGTCATTCAACAAAATCCAACATCCCCTCATGGTAAAAGTATTACAGAAACTAGAAACAGAAGGAACATATCTCAACATAATAAAAGCTACTTATGACAAACCTACAGCCAACACAATACTAACTGGGGAAAAACTCGAGGCTTTTCCACTAAATACAGGAACAAGACAAGGGTGTCTACTGTCCCCACTTTTACTTAATATAGTACTGAAAGACTTAGCTATAGCAATAAGGCAAGAGACACTCACAAAAGGGATACAAATTAGAAAGGAAGAGATCAAATTATCATCATTTACAGATGATTTGATTCTATACATAAAGGACCCTAAAGACTCTACCAGAAAACTGTTATCATTGATGAACATTCTTAGCAACATGGCATGATACAAAATAAACACATAGAAATCAGTAGCTTTCATATATACTAAAAAGAAACACGTGGAGCATCAAATGAGAGAACTCTCCTGTTCACCATTGCCTCAAAATAATAAAGTATTTTGGAATAAACTTAACCAAGGAAGTGAAGGATCTCTATAATGAGAACTTTAAAATGCTCAAGTGAGAAATTGCAGAAGACACAGGAAATGGAAAGACATCCCATGTTCTCAGATTAGAAGAATCAATATTGTGAAAATAGCAATCTTGCCAAAAGCAATCTACACATTTAATACAATCTCCATTAAAATTCCAATGGTATTCTTCACAGAAATAGAAACCACAATCCTAAAATTCATTTGGAAGTACAAAAAAACCTCGAATAGTCAAAACAACTTTGCACAACAAAAATAAGGCTGGTGGTATCACCATACCCAATTTTAAGCTATATTACAAAGCCATAGTAACAAAACAACATGATATTGGCACAAAGACAGGCATGTAGGTCAGTGGAACAGAATAGAGGACCCAGATGTTAATCCAGGCGCCTACAGACATATGATTTTGGACAAAAATGCCAAAAATATTCATTGGAGAAAAGATAGCCTCTTCAACAAATAGTGCTGGGAAAGCTGGATATCTATATGTAGAAAGATGAAAATTGATCCTTGTCTTTCTCCATGCACAAGAATCAAGTCCAAATGGATCAAGGCCCTTAATATCAGACCTGAAACTCTGAAATTGCTTGAGCAAAAGGTAGGGAAAACCCTTCAACATATTGGCATAGGTAATGAGTTTCTGAATATAATCCCAATTTCCCAGGAAATAAAACCACTGATCAACCACTGGGATCTCATGAAATTACAAAGCTTTTGTGCAGCAAAGGACACTGTTAATAGAGCAAAGAGACAACCTACAGAATGGGAGAAATTCTTTGCCAGCTACACATGGACTATATCATATACCTTTAGGCTGGAATTCAGATCCATTCCCAAAACACCTTTGGCCTGGATCTCAGGATTTGTCCCCAGTGACACCTCCTCCAGTGAGGGGCCTGGAGACCCAAGTTACAAACATCATACAACACAAGGGTCTATGGGGAACATACATTTAAACTACCACAATCTACCCTTGGCCTACATAGGCTAATAACCATCTCACACTGTAAATTTCATTCAGTCCAACTTCAAAGGTTCCCATAGTCTTTGCCAAACTTAAGATTATTTCAAGGTCCCAAGTCTCATCTGAAATTTAGGACTTTCACTTAACTGTGAGTCCTGAAAAATCAAAACATGTTGCATACTTCCAACATATAATTTCTATTTTTAAAAGGCATAACAAGGAGAGACTAGACCAATGCAAACTCATTAACCTGAGGTAAATATCAAACACCTGCAGTTCAAAGCCAACATCCATAACCAGTGATGACAGTCTCTAGATTTCCAATTTCCATCACTCCAGCTGGGCTGAGTAGCCAGAGGAAACTTCAACCCTAAGCCAACTGTGCTCTCCGGTAGCCTTTGCACAGTTCTGATATATCCAAAGTATCTTTAAGTCTCAATTGCAAGCACAGTACATCTTCAGCTCTATACATTGGCCTTTATAGCCTTCAATACAGGAGTATTATCCATCTTGTCACTATGCCTCTCAGCGGTGGATCTTTGAACCATGTGCAGTCCATGACCCATTTCCATGTATTATTCATTTTTTCAAAGTCAATACCAGGTGTCTCAGGACAGACTATTTTGTTAATCCATGAAGGAAATAAATTGGACTTTGAAGAGCAGGTTTCCTCCTTCAAGTTATCTCCTTTCAGAAGAGTTTGCAGTTCTACCATTCAGTCTTTCCTAGGTGGAATCACCTCAGGCACCTTTCTATTGTTTCAGTTAAAAGCAGTTATCCTTAATGGTAGTAATGTGCTTGAAAATAGATGCTTCAGAAACCTAAAAACTGTCCCTGTGACAGTAATTTCAAACTTCCTTGAATTTTTTCAATCTTAAATAGTATACCTTTCAGTTCTACATCTTCCACCAAGCACACCCATCCATTACTTTCAAAATGATCCTGATCAAACTCTTTGGGGATAGGTAACAGAAAGCAGCCAGCCCTTATGCCATGAGCTCAGTTCCAACAAAGTTATCTGCTATCTTCCCTTCCCTTTTCAAAGTTCATAAGCCAAGATAATTCTCTCTGCACTTAGAATTTTCAAACTCTCATCAAAATAGCCTATCAAACTTGGCTTACCACTCTGGATGATGTCTTCAGTCCCAGAACCAACTAGGTGACAATTGACTGGAAAGCTGGGGCAGGATTCTCTAGAAGGCTGTATATGATCTGAGTCAGAATGCTATCTATGGTAAATACAGTTTCTCTTTTAGTCCAAATCAATGGGGAGGGAATGTGGACAGTAAGGCTTACCATCACTCCAAGTGACCCATTAGCCACACTCCTGCTTGTTATTCCCACAACATGATGGCCTAGAGGTCTTGGTTCTGGGGGGTGCCCCTTTGCCAGGAATTACAAAGAACATTCCATTGAACTTGAACTAAGACTCCCCTGTTCTCACTTTGGGCTCCTGATGCCCTAGAGTCAACAGGCAAAGAAAGGAGTTATAACCCAATCACAGCAGTGTTATCAATGGTCCAGAGTTTTTGGGAATGGAGGCATGGGTCACCATTCCAGGTAATGAACTGAGATGATTACTGACGGTAGAGGAAATACAGATGGTAGTAGAAGAAGGTAGTTACAAATACCAGGTAAGGACACATGATCAGTTATAAAATATGAGGACTGTAATTCCCATGAGTGCTTCTGTTCTGCTTTGTTGAGTTTTTGTTCAATGTACAGCAATATTAAGATACTTTTGCTTTTCTTTTCTCTATGATATAATGAATATTGATTGATATTATATAACTAGTTACCTATTGTTGAAATTTTATTTTACTTATTGCATATTAGAGACTAATATACATTCCCCAAGGGACTTTGCCCTATGTTTGGGGAGGGGAAGATTGTGCATTTCCAGTTATATGTGTATTGCAGTCCAGTTCACATTGCTGGTAGAAATCAATCAACCAAGAACAGCCTGTGAGAAAAAAAAGAGGTCTATTTTGGCTTACAGGCTTGAAGGGAAGCTCCACGTTGGCAGTGAAAATAATGGCATGAGCAGAGGATGGACATCACCCCCTGGCCAACATAAGGTGGACAATAGCAACAGGAGTATGTGCCAAACACTGGAATGGGGAAACTGGCTATAACACCCATAAGCCCACCCCCCCCCACAATAAACTGCCTCCAGGAGGCATTAATTCCCAAATCTCCTCAGCTGGGAACCTGGAATTCAGAACTAAGTTTATGGGGGACACCTGAATCAAACCACCACAATGTGGGATAGTTATATCATGTTAGGCAGAATTATGACCTTGATACTGTCTTCACTTGGAAATGAAGTATGATGTAAGGTGATATAATTTGGTGTCAAGTTGACAAAGAGAGGACTTGTAATGGTTAAGTTCTTTTGTTAACTTGATTTGGTTAGGAATACACAGGCATTCCTTTTGGCTGGATCTCTGAGGTTGCCTCCAGGAAAGATTTATGGAAGGAGGAAGTCTTTCCTCCAGAGTGAGCCCCCAGAGTGGGCAGTCCTCCCAGAGGGAGGCAGTATGTAAGGAAGCTCTGGGAAAAAATAACTTCTTCTTCCCACCTGGATGCCTGTGCTGCTTGTTGGTGATCACCTTCACTCGCATGTTCATCTATCCTGTTCACCTGTTCTTTGTCAGCATTGGAGCCAAGATTTTTAATCCTTTCACCATGGAATGAAGACTAGTGGCTCTCTGAAAAGTTTCAGGGCCTTCAGTGATGGATTGGAACTGCTAAGGCATTTCGCCACATGAACTGAGCAGCTACTTGATCCTCAGGTTTTCAGACTAAATTGTTGGACTGTTATAAGATAATCCAAAAATCCACTTTTAAATACTATCAATTCTGCCTATTCTGTACCTCTAAAGAACCCTGACTAATACAATGAGTAAAACAGTCCTTGTCCACTGGGATGCAGTGTAGAGTGAGTGAAACACTGCTGAGACTAGAGATGTTTAACAATCTCACTTATGTTCCCTGGACTTGGGAAATTCTGAGTTTCCTTTCCACTACTGGGTTAGCAACAGGTGGCTTCCTGACTAATGGAATATTGGCTGGGGTATTTCAAGATCTGGCCTTAAAGCAGAGCTCTCTGTAGTTCATGTGGCTGGTTATGCTGTGATAGACTCACATGACTGGAGGGACTTGGTTCCCAAGGCATTGTCTGGTGGTAAAAGGCCTAAGAGAGCAAGTAAATTTTTATTGGATTGTGAGTTGAATGAGAAAGAAATATTTTCTATTTCCAGGCACTAGAATTAATTAAATTTGCTACTGAAAAAACTATTTTTACCATTATGATTATAAAATAGTGACATTGTTTTTATAGTATAGGAATTTTCTAAAGATTTTGCTGTCACTAAACAATGTACTCTGCTATGCTGGGGGTTTGAGTGATGTTCTGTATAAAGAAATGGGTAAAGCGAGTCCTCAAGGACTCCATTTCCTCCTATTTTCACTTTCTCCTTTAATTTTTTTCTTTATTTATCAAAGCTAGTATATTTGAAATTGATAGGGTAATATTAAAACTAGGGAAAGATTGCATGTGTAAATATCCACTTAAAAATTAGGGAAACTTTTACATAGCCACAGCTGATTAAATCATTTATTGAAGGTGAATATATCAGTCTTTAGTTTCTATCCCTCCATGAAAACCAGAGAATTAAGCTGAGTATCCCAACTTAAAAAAAAATTGGATGGTTTATTTGGCAACCAGTTCCCTGTATTTGAAGCTTTCTACATTCACTTCACTAACTCAAACTCAAGATATTGTTGAAAGGGTCTTATTATTAATAATGAAAGATAAAAGATGCTACATTCATCCTTATGCTTTTGGAGCTATTTCAATAGCTAGGGAATGATCCCAACATCACAAGATATGTTCCTTTTGCTGTTATCACTCAGAAATGACAGGGACCTTAGAAGTTCTGGCCAAGAGTTGGAGACAAAGGCCAAAATATATATTTCTTATACTCTAGCATCACAAATATTAATCTCATAAATGAATCCTTAATTTAAAATCAGGATAAAGATCTTACTGAGTGAATTCTTTTGGTACAGCCTTACTTTCCTGTGATTATTATTCCAGTTCAGTACTATTGTGATTTACATGACAAGCTACTCCACTCAGGAGTTATGTCCTATTGTCAAAGGAATGCACTATCTTATCTCTGTAATGACATAGTTTTGAGGTTTAAGAATAAATCACATGTTAAGTATTAGTTCAAACTCTATATAAGAAATAAACATTACAGCCGGGCGTGGTGGCGCTTGCCTTTAATCCCAGCACTTGGGAGGTATAGGTAGGAGGATCACCATGAGTTCTAAAAAAAAAAAGAAAGAAAGAAAAAGAAAAGAAAGAAACATTACAAAGATGATTTCTAGATCATTTTATCAACTGCTTTTCCAAAATTACAGAGGTTGAGATTTTGCTTTTCAAAGTGCTTTATGCCTATTTCTGTGTATTCACTTTGACCACACCACTTTTCTGCCTAGACCTCCACATCAACTTTGAATTACATTCTATCTAGTTATTCTGAATTAAAATACTTACTCAGTTGCTTCAAGGAATGAAAATGTTTCTTGGAGCTGCTTGAGTCCTTACCCATCTTTGGGTGATAGCAATTGTACCAAATATATATAATGTTCTTCTTCCCTCAGGGTAGTAATCACCAATATTTTGAGGCTGATTTCCCATAATATACCTATAAGGAATGATATGTTCAATTGTCAACTCAATTTTATAAGTGAAAAAAATAAAAACATAAGGTTTCAAAAGTCACTTGGCCAAGTACACATAGCTGTGAAGTGTTAGCACTTACAACTAATTCACTGACGTCTCTCCCCTTAACCATCAGCCTCTAAATGCCCCATGAAATCTCCTCCCTATTAAGTAGCCATTTTACAGTTGATATAGCGGCCTGTGTGGATCAAGTCTTACATTTTTTCATTGGAAGGATGATCATAGTTGTCCTAGTATGATGTCTAATATTCATAATTATATAACTGGCCTATTTCCTCCTTCTATGAAATCTGTCTTATTGGCAGGTAACCAATTTTCATATATTATCAAAGCCCATATATTTAGCTTCAGATAATAAAGTTTCCCTCTCACCCATTAGACAAAGTTACACTATCTCTTGTTGTTGATTAAGAGATTCCTTTGTGGGGGCTGGAAAAATGGATTATCAGTTAAGGCATTTGCCTGTGAAGCCTAAGTAACCAGGTTTGACTCCTCATAACCCACATAAACCGGACACATAAAGTGACACATCTGCAAAAGTTCACACATGTGCACAAGGTGAGGCACACATGTGGAGTGCTATTACAGTGGCTGGAGGCCCTGGAATGCCAGTTCTCTTACTCTTACTCTCTCCCATTAAAAAAAAAAAATTTAAAAAGAGATCCCTTTCTGTTTTCTCCTCAAAATTAATAATGACTTCAAGAACTATTTAAGAAAATATTTTAAAAATATAGATTCCACATTGATGATAGACTTAAAAATTTTTTTGTTTATTTTATTTATTTATTTGAGAGCGACAGACAGAGAGAGGAAGAGGCAGAGAGAGAGAGAGAGAGAGAGAGAGAGAGAGAGAGAGAATGGCTGTGCCAGGGCTTCCAGCCACTGCAAACGAACTCCAGACACGTGCGCCCCCTTGTGCATCTGGCTAACATGGGCCCTGGGGAATCGAGCCTTGAACTGGGGTCCTTAGGCTTCACAGGCAATTGCTTAACTGCTGAGCCATCTCACATCATCAGCATTCATATAACACATCCATTCAGAGCTAACATGGAAACTGAGGTTATCAAAGAACATAAGAATGAGAAATTAACTCTTTTCTGTAGTAGTCTGAGTGGATGTCTCTCAATAAATTCAGGAGTTTATTAAAGCCTTGCTGGAGGAGGTGTTACCATGGGTGGATCTTGGGGTCCAGCCTTAAGGTGTGGGGGTAGATCTGAATTCCAGTCTAAAGATATATAAAATGCTTGAATTTTGCCTGGCGTGTACTTGCTTATGGTGTAATGGTAGCATCTTTCTCTGTGTGTGGACCTGTGAAAGGGAGCCAGTTTCTTCCTCCATTATGGAATTTTCCCTAGATCTGTAAATTTCAATATACCCCTTCCTCCCATAACTTGTGCCTCGTTTGGAAGTTCATCCCAGCAATGTGAAGCTGACTGTGACAATTTCCTAAGATTCTTTTCATAGAAAACATTCTTTTCCTAGTTTTCAATTGTTTTGCAAGTCTTTTTAGCCAAAAAGTTATATTAAGTAATATTATATTTGTAAACCAATACCAAGTTCTTATGAAATAGATGCCAAGACTTCCTCCTGTGTGTGAAAGAAAAGTAGATGGGAGATTGTTGGACAACTCTTCTGTTGGAGGGTGGACCTGAGTTTCTGTCTAGAGCCACAGATCATACCCCAACTCCAAGTATGTACTCCAGAACAATAAGAATTTTAAAAGGTACCATACAGAAACTACAAGGTATTTTAGGAGAACAGGACAGAAGGGTACACATAGAACATAAATTAAAGGGGATATAAACTTAATGGAACACATAGATCAAGACCTTAAAATAAACATTTTATATGCTATTACAGAAATAATATAATTTTTATTTTATTTTATTATAGAGATAATATAATTCTAATTTTCCATCCCTTTCATCCTAAGAAGGTTTATTTTAAAAATTGGTTATAAAATAGATGTGTAAATCAAATATTTACTGATACTATATCATAGAGAAAATTATTTTAAAACAAGTCTATGGTATTCAAATAATTTTACCATTTACTAAAGACAAAAACTAGTTTGCATACTGAGATGGATGAGCTTATTTCTACATAAGAATTTAATCTTGGCTGAATAGTTTGCCAGTGTGATGTAAAGCATTTTTAATATTTCTCAGAGTTGATGCATATTTTAATTTTATAATCATTATGGTTGAGAATTCTGCCTCAGGTAAACACATAGTGCAACTTGAAAGTAGTATGTTTATAGACATATTAGAAATTGTGGAAATTGTTATATTTCTAAGCCAAAACTCATTTCATAATTTCTTATGAAACTTAAGTCAGCAACTCAAAAAGCGTTTTTTTTTTTTTTTTACTTTTGTAGTCAGTGAATACAGTCAAGTTGGTACCATTGTTAGCCTCCTCCCTTTCCTCCGCACTCCACAATTTGGCTAACTGATATGCTCAGTGGAACATAACCCATAGCTGGAGCTGGGAAACAAGTCAGAACCACATCAAAAAGCATTTTTAACATATTAAAACAAAGTGCTATATTAGAGACTAAAAGGAGCATTTTCTTATGACAAAATTATAGGTCACTGAAAAAGCGGTAACAACTTTAAATGCCTACTGAAACAGTACCAATTTATGTAAAGAAAACATAGCAAATGGGCAGAAGAAAATTTCAAACATAATGGTTACATAAACTTTTTACTGTCATTTATTTTTTTGAGAATGTGAACTGTGGTAGTTTTAATATGATAGTGAAAGTGTATGGCCCCATAGACTCAAGTGTTTTATTAAAATTGAGTTTGCAACTTCAGCCCCTAGCAGGCAGATTTCTGCCATGGGGGGCATGTCCTTGGGGGCAGAACTGAATTACAGCCCACAGATACAGAGAGAAAGCAGCTTAAGCTCTGTTGCTTCCTACTTGCTGTTTTGCTGGTGTTTTACTTGCTGTAGATTTTCTCTCTGCTTGGATGTATGCAAGCAAGCAGCTTCATACACTATTATTGGAACTTGCCCTGGGTATATAAGTCTGAAATAAACTTCTTCCTCCTATAGACTGGCTGGTCAGCAACATGAAAGTGACTGCAACATGAATATATTGCAATTTGGCCATATTCCCATCAGATTATACTCTTATGTTCCCTCTCCTCTACCCCATTCCACTGAAGGCCTTCCTCAGTGGGGTTATTGGTATTCACAATGAGGTCATGAATATACTAGTCAGTCTGTGTGTGTGGAGACAATGCTTCTGAATACATCTTCCTACTCTGTGATTCCTATGTTCTTTTTGCCCCCTATTCACAATGTTCTTTGAGCTTGGAGGGCACATTATAAGTTTCTTTTAGTGAGGAGCTCTCAGCAGCCTTTGATTTTCTGCTTTGATAAATTTTGAGTGTCCTTAATGTCTGTCATCCTCTCACTGGAATAGGTTCTCAGGCTAGCAGTGAGAGTGATCTCTGTAATGGTTCCTAGGTCTAAACCTAACCCTTCTAAGTTGTAGGCTTCAGAATTGGTTATACTTATTAATTCCTTCCCACTGAGCAGGACTCATATCCAATAAGAGAACAGTTGATTACCCACATAATCTACATGCCACTATTGTACCAGTGTCTACATATTGCCTGATTTATTGTGAAGCTTGCATGATCCACTGATTATTCACATTTTTTGTGACTATTGTCTTCAAGCAGTTTGCATAGCACTTTTTAGCACAATAAGAGCTAGTCAGTAAGGAGCTGGCTTTCAACTCTTTTCCAGCAAGATGTTTCACTGTTACATAACTCAGCCTGTGGTGTCTTCAGCAATAGGATCTTACCACTTAGAGCTGGTGGGTAACCAAATACTTTGACAATGGTCTGCATTGCTTTGGGGACCTCATGTGCCTTCCTAACCAACAGCTTACTGTGGGAAGTAATTTAATTCTTGCACTGGGATTTACCAGCAACAGTTTATGGTTTTAGAATAAAGCTTTCTTCAAACCTGCAGGATGCTTCTGTCCGAAGAATCCCCTCTATCTGTTATCAAGAGAGTTGTATCTTTTTCAGCTGCAGAGATGGCTTAGTGGTAAAGGCACTTGCCTGCAAAGCCAAAAGACCCAGGTTTGATTTCCCAGGACCCACATAAGCCACATATATAAGGTGGTGCATGCTATCTGGAGTTCTTTTACAGCAGCTGGAGTGCCTGGAATGCCCATTCTCTCTCTCTCTGCCTCTTTCTCCCTGTCTCTCAACTAAATAATAATAATTAAAAAAAAGAGTTGGATCTTTTAAAATATTTTAATATTTTATTTTTATTTATTTGAGAGAGAGAGAAAGAGAGGCAAGTAGAGATAGAAAGAATGAGAGAATGGGTGCACCATGGCCTCCAACCACTGCAAACAAACTCCAGATATATGTACCACGTTGTGCATCTGGCTTACGTGGGTCCTGGGGAATTGAACCGTGGTCCTTTGACTTTGCAGGCAAGCTCCTTAACCACTAAGCAATTTCGCCAGCCCAGAGAGTTGTATCTATTAATTAGCTAACCAAGAGGAAGGTTTCTATGGTATTGGTTCATGCCATCATTAGTTTTATTTATCTCCCTTCATCCTCCCTCCTTTTTTCCAGCCTCACCAGATCTTTCCATTCCCTGCATTTTGTCCCTCTGCTTCTTGTCAAATATTCCCTTCTGTAAGCCCTCCCTACTTTCTCCTCTAATCTCTTCCTGCTTCATTTCTCTCCAAGCTTCAATATAGCCTCCTTACCAATATTACTGTTGGTTACTACAACTTATAAACAAATCATTCTATTATGTGAGGATTCATATATGAGAGAGAACCTGCAGCATTTCTGTAACCTCACTTAATATGATTTTTTTCCAACTCCATCCATTTTCCTACAAATATCATTATTTCATTTATTTTTATTGGTGAGTAGAATTCTATTATTGATATGGACCAAATAAACATTATCCATTCATCAATTGATGGGCATCCAGGATTAGTCCATTTCCTCACTATTGTGAATAGAGCAGCAATAAAGATAGCTGAGAAAGTATCACTATAATAAAGAGTATAGTCTTTAGGGTATATGCCCAGGAGTGATATTGTTAGATCAAATGGAAGATCTTTTTGTGGTTTTTGTGGACCCACCGTGCTGATTTCCATCATTGCTGTAGAAGTCTGCACTCTCAACAGCAGTGGATGAAGGTTCCAACCAGCATTTGTTGTCATTTGATTTTTTAAAGTATTTTTATTTATTTACTTATTTATTTATTAGACATTGAGAAAGAGAGGGGGGGAGAAAATGGCATGCCAAGACCTCCTGCATTTCACTTCTGCATATGGCTTTATGTGGGTACTGAGGACTCAAACCCAGATTGTCAGGCTTTGCAAGAAAGTGCCTTTAACCACTCAGCAATCTCTCCAGCCCCTTGATTTTTTGATGATAGACATTTTGACCAAAGTGAGGTTAAATCTGAAAGTAGTTTATTTTTTTTAATTAAGAAGAAAATTTGTATGGATACATTGTTTGTTGGTACCATCATTTCCCTCCTCTCTGCACCCATTCCACTGAAAGCCCTTATCGCTGGGATTACTGGTATTCACCATGGGCTTGGGGGTTAGGAGTTGTATGAGCAGCAGTCAGTCATTGCATGTGTGGGGGATGCCTCTGGATAGTACCTCCCACACTGTGGCTCTTACAATCTTTCCACCTGGCCCCATCTTGCTTCCACACAATTCAGTGAGATGTAGTGGGTGTGTTTTAAGTCTACTTTAGTGTTGTTCTTTTGGCAGCTTCTTTTTCTGCTTTGGTATGTTTTGAGTATCCTCAGTGTCTGTCTCCGTCACCCTGGCACAGGTTGTCAGGCTTGCCGTGGACCATAGAGGAAGCACTCTTGCTCCGCTTGCCAGATCCTCGGTGGGTTCACTTGGGCCATGGCTGCTGTGTGAGGGGTGGTGATCCACATCTCCTGCCAGGGAGTCAGGTGTCTTTTCTTGTCAGGTTGATAGATTTTGGTTGTCCTCAGTACTTGCTGCCTTCTATAAAAAAGAAAACAGACTCTTCAACAGAGAGTGATATTAGGATAGGTATAATGGGATAATCATAGTTAATTAAGAGAATTTTAATGGGTGTAGCCTCACTTTTGGCCCAAAACAAGTAGGATGTTCTGGTTGGAGTCCATAATCTTGAGCTACATAGGACTTTGAATCGATTTCCAGTTTCAGCTGTGGAGTCCTATCCACTGAGTGAACCTCTTTAGCCCATCAGAAAACCATTAGTTACCCACCTAGTCTGGGTGCCACCATCGCACAGGTATATACATCTTGTCAGGCTGGTTGCTTTTGTACACCAGTGTCCCTTGCTTGCTCATATATTATTGCCCATTTTCCCCCAGCAGCTCATGTAGCTCTTTCCAGCACTATATGGGATGACAAATTGTGACCTGCCTTACCTCCAGCTCCTAGCCAGATCTCTTGATGTTTTGTGTCAGCAACATATGGTGTGTTTAGCAATAACATTTTACCTTTTACTATAGGTTGGTAATTGAGTGCTGTGCAGAATCCTGTCTTGTTCTGGGGACCTTGTAGGCCCCTCTGATCAACAGCTCAATGTAGGTTATAACCAATTTTTGGTGGTACTGGGAGTAATAAGCCAGAGCCAAATGTTTTAGGGTTAGGCTTCATCCTACCTTCTCTAGAGCCCTTCTTACTAGATCACCCCCTACAATACTCCTATTGAGGGTTATATCTTTTAATCTACTATCCAGAAAGAAATTTTCTATGGTACTAATTCATTTTGGACTTAATTTTGTGTGTATCTCTCTTCACCCTCTCATTCCCCTCCCTCCAGAAACTTTTATACTTATTATCTGTCCCTTGAGTTGCCTGTCAAGTATGCCTGCAACACAAGTTGCTCCAGGTTATGAGTCACAGATGAGGGAGAACATGCAACATTTGTCTTTTGGTATTTGTGTGAATTCTTAGTATGATCTGTTCCAAGTCTGTCCATTTTCCTACAAATTTCATTCCATCATTATCTTACTGCTAGTAGAATTCCATTGGTAAATATATCACATCTTCATTATCCATTCATCAAATTCTGGACATGTGGGTTGATTACAGTTTTAGCTATTGTGAATTGAGCAGCTAAAAATGTGATTGAGCAAATAGTTCTATAGTGAAGAGTGGATCCTTTATGGTGGATGCCTAGTAGAGGGCTGGGCCCATTGGAAGCTCTACTTTAATCATTTTTAGGAGTGTCTATATTGATGTCCATGGTGGCTGTCCAAGTTTACACTCCCACCAAAAGTTAAAGAGGGCTCCTCTTCCCCCACATACTCACCAACATTTAGTGTCATTTGATTTTTCAATGATTGCCATCCTTACTGGAGTGAGGTAGAATCTCAAGTTGTTTTAATTTGCATTTCACTGATTGTTAAGTATTTTGAACATTTTCTTAGGTGACCATTAGCAATCTGTTTTACTTCCCTTGAAAATTACCTATTGAGTTCTCTGCTCCATTTCTTTTGAGTGGATTGTTTGGTTTTTTTGTTGCATAGTTTAAAATCATTTTTATTATGAATATACTTTGAATGGACACATCATGTATTGATTCCATCATTTCCCTCCTCCCTTCCCCCATTCCACCGAGAGCCCTGCTTAGTGGGGTTTCTGGTATTACCCATGGGGTTGTGGATTATGAATTGTGAGAGCAGCAGTCAGTCATTGGGGAGGGGGGGCAATGCCTTTGAGTATGGCTTCCCAACCTGTGGGTTTTACAATCTTTCCATCCCCATCTTCTGCAAAATTCGCTGAACTGTGGTGAATGTGTTTTAAGGCTACTTCAGTGAAAAGCTCTCAGGAGCTTCTGAATTTCTGCTTTGATATGTGTTGAGTATCCTCTGCATCTGTCTCCTTCATCCTGACATTGACTTCAGGCTCTCAGCCCTCTTGCTTATCACACTAATTCCTCTGTGGTTTCACCTAGGCCTTCGCTGAAGTGCAAGGCATAGTTTGTCTCCTTGGGACTTATGAAAAATAAAAACAGATTCTCCAACAAATAATAAAGTTAGCAAAGGTTAAATGGGATAAGCATTGTTGATTTATGGAGATTTTGATGGATGTAGCCCTCTTTTGGCCAAATGCTAGTGAGAGCTTGTTGTTGGAGACCATAATCTTGGTCTCCAGAGGATTCTGACCTGGTTCCCAGTTCCAGCTATGTGTTCCTTTCCACTGAGCAGATCTCTTAACCAATCAGAAAACCATTGGTTACCCACCAAGGCTATGTGCCACCATTGCACTAATATGACATCATATCAGGATGGTTGCTTCTGAGTATATTTGACCCCTGCTTGCCCACACTATAGTTACATACTTTCCCCTAGTAGTTCATGTAGTGCTTTCCAGCACTAAATCCGCTAACTATTTGGTGCTTGACTCCCTTCAGATACCAGCAGGGTCTCTCTGAGTTCTGTGTCAATAGCAGATGTTGTCTTTGGCAATAATATTTTCCTTTTTACCTCAGGCAGGTAATCAAGTGTTTTAACAGAAGCCTGTCTTGTTTGGGGGGGGGGTGCTTCATAGGTCTCTCTGGTCAATAGCTCAATGTGTGTAGCACCAATTTCTGGTGCTGGGAGTTATAGGACAGAGCTAAATGTTTTAAGGTTAGGCTCCATCCCACCCTCTCCAGGGCCCTTGTTTCCAGACGATCCTTCCATACTCCTATTGAGGGTTAAATCTTTTAGGCTACCTTCAAGGAGAAAGTTTTCTATGGTACCAGTTAATTTCGGGTTCAGTTGTATATTTATTTTCCACCAGCCACCCCTTCCCCTCCCCACAAAGTCTTGCATCCCTATTGTCTCTCATTGCCTGTGAGATATGTCAGCAACTCAAGCTGTTCCAAATTAGGAATCACAGATGAGTGAGAACATCCAGCATTTGTCTTTCTGTGATTATGTGAGTTTGCTGAGTATGATCTCTTCCATGCCCATCCATTTGCCTATAAATTTCATTGTATCATTCCTTGTTATAGCTGAGTAGAATTCCATTGTGTAAATGTACATCTTCATTATCCATTTGTCCAATGATGGGCTCCTGGGTTGATTCCAGTTCTTAGCTATTATGAATTTAACAGCTATAAACATGGTTGTGCAAATATCTTGGCAGTGAAGTGTGGAGCCATTTGGGTAGATGCCCAACAGGGGAATGACTGGGTCCATTGGTAGTTCTATTTTCATCCTTTTCAGAAGCTTCCATAATGATTTCCATAGTGGTTGTACAAGTTTGCATGCCCACCAACAGTGAATGAGGGTTCCTCTTTCCCCACATCCTCACCAACATTTACTGTTGTTTGATTTTTTAATGATTGCCATCCTGACTGGAATAAGGTTCAATCTCATAGTTGTCTTTATTTGCATTTTCCTGATGGCTAAGGATGTTGAACATTTCATTAAGTGTTTATTAGCCATTTGTATTTCATCCTCTGAGAACTCCCTATTCAGTTCTCTACTCCAGTTTTGAGTGGATTGTTTGAGTTTTTATTATTTAGTTTTTTGATTTCTTTGTAGATTCTAGATATTAGGCCTCTGACAGTGGTATGGCTGCTAAAGACTTTCTCCCATTCTGTGGGTAATCTACTGACTCTGCTTATGTCATGTTTGTCTGTGCAAAATGTTTTTAGCTTCATGAGGTCCCACTGGTTAAGTGACTATTTAATTTCCTGGGCTACTAGGGTATTGTTCAGGAAGTCTTTCCTCACTCCTATATCATAGCAATTCCTCCTATTTTTTCTTCCACCACTTTAAGAGATTTAGCTTTAATTCATTTTGAGTTGATTTTTGTGTATGGTGAGATGAGTGGGTCTAGCTTCATTTTTCTATGTTTTTATCTAATTTGTTGAAGCACCATTCATTGAAGATGCTGTCTTTTCTCCGGTGTACGTTGCTGGCTCCTTTGTCAAAGATCAAGTAGCTGTAGTTACTCGACCTAAATTCTGGGCTATCAGTTCTGTTCCATTGATCTATATATCTGTTTTTATGCCAATGCTATACTGTTTTTGTTACTATGGCTCTGTAATATAGCTTTAAATTGGGTATGGTGATACTTCCAGAGGTGTTTCCTTTGCTGAGGATATATTTGGATATCCAAGGACTTCTTCTATTCTATATAAATTTTGAAATCATTTTTTTCTACCTATATGAAGAATAATGCTGAAATTTTTATTGGTATCACATCGAATCTATATATTGATACTGGGATCATGGCCATTTTTTACAATATTGATTCTATGAAGAGGATACAACTGCAATCCAAGGAAAGGAAGACCACCTCTATCTTGCATAATCTGATGCTGTATTAGACTTGGATAGCCAGAATTTGAGATTTAACCCAGGGCCTTTTTCATAATAGGCAATTGATTCGCTGTTTTCATCCTCAACTCAAGCATGGCTAATTAATGAAGCATGAATTGTGTCGAACAAGACAGACTGGGTCAAACATTTGAAGATGCTTCTGAGGCAATGAGGCAGCACTCACTGCAGATCTTCAGTATTCCCAAGATTACAAAAATTACCTGGCTTTCATTAACCAATAACCTCAAATCAGAAGCAATTCTAACTGATATGGAGTGTTGCCTACTGAAGAGCCTGTCTATAATTGGAGAACTGTAATAAAAAGTGTTGCGGACTTCTGTTTGCAAGACAATATTCATCCATCTTTGCACAGTGTAAGTGAAAACCAGTTAATACACCCTACCCTCTTCCAGCAAAAAGGAGGAAAAGGCATGAGGAAGCTGTGCTTATTTGAATTCCTATAGAAGTCTTTGTGCACTCCCAATATGGTGTCTTGTATTTAGTGGGTTGATAAAGTCAAAAGCCTTCTTTCAATTTGTATCAAGAAAGAAAGAAAATCTTCCTGATCTTTGGGGGAAAAGTGAAGAAAATTAAAAGACCATGACTTACCAGAAAATTACCTGAGCCCTGAGGAACTTTACAGGGACAAAGAGATCACCAAAACCTAGAGAAAGCTGATCTATAAGTTCAATGAGTCCATCCTGCAAAAGCTGTCCCCAACCCACTTCCTGGGGAAAGAGATCTTCTTATAGCATGTCCAGCCCTGTCAGGACTATCTCAGTTTAAACAACTGGAATTGAAACTATCATGAATATACCAATTGCCATGAGTTAAGCCTTATAACTTGTTAACTGTAGTTCCTTTCCTGCATTTTTGGCTTCAGAAAATTTCTAAGCTGGTGTGGAAAGATGGATCAGCAGTCAAAGTCACTTGTTTGCAAAGCTTGATACCTAGGTTTTATTTCCCAGTACCCATGTAAAACCAGATGCAGAAAGTGGTGTATGTGTCTGATGTTTGTTTGCAGCAGCAGAAGGCCCTGGTGTGAATATTCTCTCTCTGTCTCTCTCTCAAAACAAAAGGAAGAAAGAAAGATTCCAAGCTTCAAGACTTTTCTCTTAAAGCAAAGTTATCTAACATATCCATAGTTAAACATTCATAGATCCAGCTTCCCCCACACCAGGTCAAAATAAATGTCTATTAAATTAAAAAATATATATTAATTCTAGCTATCCATGAGCATAGAAGTTCTCTCCATCTTCCCATGTCCTTCTCAACTTCTTTCTTGACTGGCTTTATGTTTTGGTTATAAAGGTCTTTCATATCCTTGGTTAGTGTTATTCCAATGTATTTGCTATTTTTTTGTGTCTTTGAAAATGGAACAGACTCACTGATTTTTTTCTATATATTTGTCTTTTGCTTATAGGAAAACTATTAATTTTTGTGTGTTAACTTTGTTTTCATGCTGCTTTGCTGAATGAATTTATTACCTTTAGAAGTTTACGGTAGAGTCTTTGGGTCCCTTATGCAAATAAGGCTAATAAGTGTGACTTCTTCCTTTATATGTTATATCCCTTTTATATCATTCTCCTGCCTTATTGCTTGGGCTAGGGCTTCTATTACTATGTTGAAGAGCAGTGTGAGAGTGGGCATCCCTGTCTTGTTCCTGATCTTAACCGGAATTCCTTGAATCTTTCTCCATTAAGTACTATTTGGGCTTTAGGTGCTTTAATAAAGTCTTTATTATGCTGACTTATAAATCTTCCATGCCTAGTTTCTTCAATGTTTTTATCATGAAATGATGTTTCAATTTGTTAAAGGCATTCTCTGTATCTATTGAAATGATCATGTGGTTCTTGTGTTTATGTTTATTTATGTGGTGCATTACATTAATCAAATTCCTTATTTTGAAACATTCCTGCATCTATTGGATGAAGCCTGCTTGAGTGGGATGGATAGTACTTTTGATGTATTGTTGAATTTGATTTGAAGGATTTTATTCAGAATTTTTGCGTCTAAGTTCATCAGGAATATGGGTCTATAAATTTTTTTTTCTTATATATCTGTCTGTTATTGGTATTAGGGTGATGCTAGCCTTCATAGAAGGAGTTGGAGAGCATTTTCTGTTCTTCAGTTATGTGAAAAAGCTTGAGAAAAAAGTGGTGTTAGTTTTTGATGAAATTTTGGTAGAATTTGGCAGAGAATATATCATGTCCTTGATTTTTCCTGTTAAGTTGGTTTTTGATGACATTTTCAAGCTCAGTGGTTATAATACATTTGTTTAGGAGATTCATCTGCTCTGAATTTACTTTTGGTAAGTGGCATATGTCTAGAAATTCATCCATTTTTTACAGGTTATCTGATTTTGTGGAGTAGAGGTTTTGGAAATATGTTCTGATGATTCTTTCAATTTCATTGATGTCTGTTGTGACTGCTGCCTTTTCATTTCTAATTTTGTTAATTTGAAATGTCCCTTTTTATTTTGTCTTAGCAAATTCACCAGGGGTTTATAATTCCTGTTTATTTTTTCAAAGATTCAGCTCTTTGTTTTGCTCATTTTCTTAGTTTTCAATTCATTAATTTCTGCTCTGATCTTAATTATTTATTATTATGTTATGTTTTCATTATCATTTAGTTCTAGAAAATTTACAATTTTCTTGTTGATTTCTTTCATGACCTATTTATTATTTAATAGTGTGCTGTTCAATGTCCAGGTGCTATTGTAATTTCTGTTCTTTCTCTTGTTAATTTCTAGCTTTAAGGCACTGTGGTCTGATACAATGCAAGAAGTTATGTCAATTATTCTGAATTTGTGGTGGCATACGTTATGCCCTAATATCTGCTCTGTTTTGGAAAAAGTTCCATGGGTTGCTGACAAGAATGTGTATTCTGTAGAATTGGGATGGAATTTTCTGTAGATGACTGTTAGGTCTAGTTGATCTATAGTGTTGTTAAGCTCTATTATTTCCCTACTGATTGTCTACTTGGATGACATATTGATGATAGTGGCATATTGAAGTCCCCGAATATGGTGGTATTAGTTTATTTCTGGTTTGTTTTTAAGTAGGTTTTGCTTTATAAAATGTGGTACACCTGTTTTTGGTGGATATAGATTTATGATTATGATGTCCTCGTGTATCACTTGCTTGATAAGTAAGAAGTGGCCTTCAGGCTGGAGAGATGGCTTAGAGTTAAGGCGCTTGCCTGTGAAGCCCAAGGACCCATGTTCGACTCTCCAGATCCCATGTTAGCCAGATGCAAAGAAGAGGCATGTACATGGTCGCACATGCCCACTAGGTGGCTCAATTGTCTGGAGTTCAGTTGCTATAGCTGAAGGCTTGGCATGCCAATTCTCTCTTTCCCTCCCTCTCTCTCTCTAAAATTAAAATCAAAAAAGTGGCCTTCTTTGTCCTTTTTTATCACTTTTATTTTGAAGTCTCTTCTGTCAGATAGCTATACCTGCTTGTTTCTGAATTCCATTTGCTTGGAAAATCATTTTCTATCCTTTTACCCTGAAGAGGTGTCTATCCTTAGTGGTGGAGTGGGTTTCTTGAAGACAGCAGATAGAAAGATATATTTTTCTGATTCACCCTGTTAACTTGTGTCTTTTGATGGATGAGTTAGGACAATTAGTATTTAAGTTTATAATGTGAAGTTCAGTTTAACTGTCACAATGTTTGAAGCTTTATGGATTTTGGAGGTGTTTTGGCTTTATTTTTGTGCATACCATAGTTTTCATTATTGTGTTCTTCATCTTGTGGGCTCTTGAGGTTGGTTGTTCAACATTTCTGTGTGTATTGCATATTCATAGAGCTGGCTTTTATCATGGAGAGTTTTCCTTTCACCATCTATTATGAGGGATATTTTCACTGAGTACAATAGTTTTTGTTAGAAGCCATAAGTTTTTTAGAATTTAAAGTGCTCCATTCCAAGCTCTCTGGTTTTCAGAGTTTCTGTTGAAAAATCTGAGGTAATTCTGAGGGGATTGCTTTTGTATGCCATGAGTCATTTCTCTCTTGCTGCTTTTAGCATTCCCTCTCTTTTTATTTAGTAGTTTTAATTTGCATTTCCCTGGTGGCTAAAGTTGTTGAATGTTTTAAAAGTGTTTATTAATCATTTTCTGTATTTCTGGGCCATAGCCCTAAAATTATTGAAACAAACCCTTGGAGGCTTATCTGAGAGTAGGCAAATTGCTTCTAGGAGAAAAGCCTGATAAATAGGAGTACAAATCCTTGAAGTACTCAAGAGTGGATTAACTGGCCCCTGCAGCAGCCAAAACAACAAACTGCAATGAAGTTTAGATTAAGCCCTTAGTAAACCTGCTGCATCTGATTTCATCTCTGTTCTGATCTTACTATGGCTGTAGATTTTTCTGTATATAGATACTCATGGGCATTTTTTCATTGACATTTTTATTGAGTAGTCAAAAAACAGTACTATGTGAGCAAGTAGTATATATATATATATATATATATAGCCACTGCAAACAAATTCCAGATGCATGCATCACCTTGTGCATCTGACTTATGTGGGTCCTGGGGAATGGAACTTGGGTCCTTCAGATTTGCAGGAAAGTGCCTTAACTACTAAACCATCCCTTCAGCCTAACAAGTACTACATTGTACGAGCAAAGGGTAAGTTGCTTCAACTTTAGATAATCATTAAACATTTCTTAAAGGAAGGGGTTTATCCATATGACCTGTTGGACTCTGCTGACCCAAAACACACACACACACACACACACACACACACACACACACACACACACATTCTGATCACAAATGCAATTACATTAAGCCTACCTGTTGTCTTCAGTATATGTGTGAGAACTTAATTACTGACCTCCTTGTCTTCAACTTCATGGTCAGTGCTTCTTATGCAGATATACTTGTTCTGAGTCAAAGTCTATTCAGGATATATAGAAACTTGGTCAAAGAGCATAGTTTAAGGTCAGTTAGCATCTCTAAACTTTGTTTGTCAATATGGGTCATTTGTGCTATTCAGGTTAAAGTACACATTTCTTTAAGTGGGTGGATTACACAGTTATAAGACTAACTTTAGGACAAGTTACAATTAAGAAATTTAACATCTCACAGCAACAATCTCAGAAGTTATTTTATGGTCCACTAACAAAAGCTCTACAGTTCTTTTCTATAGTTCATTCCCACATTTCGTTCTTGTAATTAATTCCACAGTTTGTCATGGTTCATCCAAATAGCCATTTGTATTTCTTCCTTTGAGAGCTCTCTGTTCAGTCCCCTGTCCCATTTTTGAGTAGATTGACTTATTTTGCTTAATTGTTTTGAGTTATTTGTATATTCTAAATATTAAATCTCTATCAGATATGTAGTTGGCCAAGAATTCCTCCCATTTTGTAGACTATATTGATTCTGTTGATAATTTTCCTAGCTGTACAATAGTCCCTTTATTTCATGAGATCCTATTGGCTGAGTATTTCTCTAACTACCCAGACTACTAGGATCTTGTGGGGAAACTCTTTTCCTTTTCCTATATCTTGGAGTGTTCTCCCTAATTTTTCTTTTAATTGTTTTAAAGTTTTGGGTCTTACATTGAGGCCTTGATCCACTTAGAGTTGGCCAAAAGGCAATTAAAAGACTCAAATATTATAATCCAATACAGTCCAAAAATATATTTATTGACACCTGTGAGGAATGACAACAGAAGCAATCTGTTATCTGGAATTAAAGAGCAGCTGAGTAAATCCCAAGAAGTAAAGAGGAAGGATATGATAAGGTTAAGAGTAGAATTAAATTAAATGAGGCCAAATGAGGAAAAATAGGGTTACTTATTTTAGATGCAAGAAAGCAAGAGTAAAAGAGAGAGAGAGAGAGAGGGAGAGAGAGAGAGAGTAAGCCACTGCAATCAAACTCCAGATACGTGCTCGCCTTTGTGCACATGTGTGACCTTGCACTCCTGTGTCACTATGTATCTGGCTTATGTGGGATCTAGAAAGTCAAACATGAGTCCTTAGGCTTCAGAGGCAAGCACCTTAACTGCTCACCCATCTCTCCAGCCCTGCAATTCTTTTGATAAACATTTTTTAAATGACAAGAAAAATATGATATAATATTTACACAAAAACATTGAAAAGCTGTAAATAAATGCAATTAGAATATAGAATTGAGAATCAAAAATATTGAAATAATATCTGTTAGTGCCGGGCTCCACCGGCGGGGGCAGGTAGTGCCGAGGGAAGGACCAGGCCCGCTGGTTCCTCCCAAGGGGCTGAGGAGGAGATGAGCGTCCGACGACTCAGACCTCTCCTGGCCACCGGAGAAAAACCACACTGAGTCGGGAGTCTTGTCGAAGCAGGAACTCGATTTATTGCTATGAACAGTTGCCTATATAATGTTGGGGGTGAAGGCGGGGATTGTAGGATGGTGGGGAAAGGTAAGGGCCAATAGTAAACTGTGACTATTGAAATGATAATTCTAACTCCCATGTGGAGGTAGCAGGTAAGAAGCCATTAGGCGTCTTGCTGAGTCACGTCTGGCCAGAGGCAGATCATCAAACTTTAGCTAGGCTCAGGAAGTTCCACTAGGCCTCACACCTGGGCCTTTAGAGGCCAGCATCTTCCCCTTTTGTTTTTGTAAGAGCATTAGTCACCATGGCCCCTGTTTTAGGTTGTCCCCCTCTGGGGGTCTTAACCGTCATTGGGTACCAGGTGTTTAGCTCAGAGCATTCATCATGGCCCCTGTCTTAGGTTGTCCCCCTCTGGGGATCTTACCCGTCACTGGGTACCATGTGTTTAGCTCGGTGAGAACCCACCCCATGGCCTGTCTTAGGTTGTCCCCCTATGGAGATCTTACCCGTCATTGGTCACATGGAGGGCAGAGGAGGTGGCAGTGGGTCATCTGAGGAACTTAATTCCTGAGTTTCCAGCCTGTATTTTGACCTGATGAGGTTTTATTGCCTCTAGCCATTGGTGAATAAATTGTGTAATCTTATTAATTACACAAGGCCCGACAGTGAGGAGAAGGAAAAGGAGAAGAAGGAGGGGGAGGGGCCCAAGTAGAGGCAGAAGGTAGGGTAAGAAGTCATGTAAGCCAGTCCACAGCAGGTTGTCCTGGAGATCCCGCTGCCACCTCTCCAAGTCTTCCTGGAGCCTCTTAATCTTGTCCTGGATGATTCCTGATTTATTGGCGTAAAAGCAGCATTTTTCCTGTAAAAACAAACATACGCCTCCTTTTTTGGCCATTAGTAGGTTTAGTCCTCTCCTGTTTTGTGGGACTACCTCAGCCAGGGAATCTAGCTGTTGTTGAAGATAGGTCTCCCTCTGATACAGGGAGAGCCTCATTTCCAGGGATGATATTTACATCTGGGATTAAGGTGGCTGGGGCACAAAGGCCCGTCCAATTGGTGGGCAGAAAGTCATAGGCCATCCCGCCTCCACAAACATAAACCATTCCAGAAGGTGGGCAGCATTGAGCATTGGGATCAGCTGTGTTAAAAGTACAGAAGGAAGGATGAATGTATCCCACATCTATACTGGAATTATTAGGGGAAGGCGGGGCCCAAATGCAAGTTCCAGGGGAAACATTGGGAAAAGCTGGACGGGGATGGGGAAGGTGGCTGAGTAATGTTTTAAGGTCGTACAGGCAACTGTACTGCAAGCAGCCAGAGAGGCCCAGATTGGAGGCAAAGCCAGCAATCCTCCACAAGGGAGGGAATTGTTTAGTTTAGTAGGGTGAAGGACCATTTTAGGAACAGTCCTCAGGGGTGGGACACTCCCTAGAGAAGTGACTGTCAGTGTCCTCTTGTTGGGACAAATATTTTAGGTCTCTCGCTGGTATCCAAATGGGTCTTTTTTCATCTTGAGGGAAGACACATCCAAACCCTCTCCCTGCTGTGAGGAGTGGATCAGGCCCTCTCCAGGCCCCAGTCAATGGGTCCCTCCATCTTACCCAGATAGAACTGTAGGTAATGGATGAGGACCAATGTTTTTGAAAAGGGGAGAGTTGTTTATCTTCTTTAGAAAAGTTTAAAATATTTAGGGTAAATAATGCCTTTTTTAGTTGGTCGTGTGGGGGTAAGGATTCCCCCTTTTGTTTTTGTAATTGAGACTTGAGAGTCTGATTATATCTTTCAACGATAGCTTGGCCCCGGGGGTTGTATGGGATGCCTGTAGAATGTGAGATTTTCCAGTTCTGGAGAAAATCTACAAAGGCCTTGCTTACGAAGCAGGGGCCATTATCTGTTTTAATTTGATCAGGCAGCCCAAGAGTGGCAAAACATTGAAGCATATGACTAATGGCATGTTTAGATTTTTCCCCGGCATGTGCTGATGCCCAGCAGGCACGGGAAAAGGTATCAACTGAAAGAAAAATATATTTAAGTTTCCCAAATGGAGAATAGTGTGTGACATCAATTTGCCACAGATGATTAGGGCGTAGCCCTCTAGGATTGCTTCCTGTAGTTTGAAGGGGGGGTACTTGGAGGAAGGGCTGACAGGACTTACAAGTCCGGACAATTTTTTTAAGGTCCTTGACTGGTACCTGTGGAAACCTGTGCTTGAGACCTCTCCAGTTGACATGGGTCAATAAGTGGAAGCGTGTAGCTTCTGTAATAGTATTACACTGAGGCATAGAAGCCATTTTATCAGCCAAATTGTTTCCTCGAGAAAGAAATCCCGGTAAGTTTTGATGACCCCTGAGATGTTGAAGAAAAATGGGGTTAATTCTTTGTTTGAGTAGGGAACGAGCTTGAATCATCAGAGGAGATATAGGGTTGGAGTCCAGTCTAATATGGGCCTCAACCAGGTTGGGTAATAAATTAACAACATAAAGGCTGTCAGAAAATAAGTTAAATGGCTCTTGAATAGTGTCCAAAGCTAGAACGACAGCAAATAGTTCTTTGAATTGTGCTGACCCCTCAACCTCATGAGAGACTGACTTTATGGGCATAGGCTCTTTTTCCTGTTTTAAGGGAGGGTAAACGACTAGGGAAGCCCCCAGGTGCCCTCCATCAGTAAACACGGTAAGAAAGTCAGGGTTAGGTTGAGACAGAAAAAGCCTGGGGGGCTTCCATTCTAATCTGGAGAAAGAACTCATCCATTTGTGGGGGCCATAATGGCAATCAATTTTACCTAGAAACCCCTCGAGAGCCGTAGCAACTCTATTATTATTTCTCTGAAGCCAGGTGAAATCTGTTATCTTAAAGGGGGTGACAATAAGGTGAGGTTCTGTGCCAAACAACCGGACAGAGGTGTCTCTGCCCTTGATAATGCAATCAGCAACCTGGTTGGTTATAGAATAAACTCTGGGGACCCCACCGATTGAGAGGTGGACCCATTGGATGGGTTCACCTTCCTGGGCCAACAGTGCAGTGCATAATGTTTCCCCAGAGAAAATGTAGAGGGAGATGGGCAAATCAGGATTGAACCTCTTTAGGGTCACAGTATTTATAGCCTGTTGTACCTTATGAAAAATTTGTTGATGACAAGGGGACAAAATTACCTGAGAGGAGAAGTTAAGGTCCTTTAGGAGGTCAAATAAAGGGGACAGCTCTTCAGTAGTTATGGGTATCCAAGGCCTCATCCAATTAATTTCTCCCAAAAGCTTCTGGAGTTGAGGCAAGGTGTAAGAATCCTGAATATAAAGTTGTGGTTTAACAGGTGAAACTGTATCTAGGGTAAGGATCGAGCCCAAGATCTTAAAGGGAGGCACAGTTTGAACTTTTTCCGGAGCTACTTTAAAGCCGTGAGTATGCAGGATAGTTAGACATTGGTGGGTAAGGTCCTGGAGTGTGGAGGAATCTAGGCACCCAAGAATAATATCATCCATGTAAATATAAAACAGGGTATCAGGGAGATTGATAAGAGAAGAGAAAATGGATGACAGGTAATATTGACAAATGGGTGGGCTATTTGCCATGCCCTGAGGTAAGACAGTCCATTCAAATCTCCTATCTGGGCCACAAAAATTAACAGCAGGTACAGAGAATGCAAATTTTTCCATGTCTCCTGGATGGAGAGGGATAGAGAAGAAGCAATCTTTAATGTCAATGATAGTAATATGGTATATATTGGGAATAGCTGGGATCCATGGGAGTCCCCTCTGGGGAGTTCCGAAGGGGATCATGCATTCATTGATCTTTCTTAAATCATGTAAAAATCTCCAGGACCCATTAGGCTTTTTTATGACAAAGACAGGAGAGTTCCAGGGACTAGTGGAGGGACGAATATGTCCGGCCTCCAACTGTTGATCAATAAGTATGTGGACTTGGTGTAACTTAGAAGAAGGGAGAGGCCACTGCTCAACCCATACAGGATCCCCCGGTCTCCACTGGATTTTAAATGGGGGGGGCTGGGCAGTGGCCCTTAGAATTGGGGGTGTTTATTGGAGTACTTTTGTCTGAGTTGCTCAAAGTAAGGGTCATCTCTATAATTGGGATGATATTCCCTCCCTTCCTCAGACTGTTGTTGATATTCTTTTTTATCTAACAAATCATTATAAAAGGCCTTATGGTCAGTAGTGATGAAAGCCTCAGCATCTCCAAGGATGTCTTGCCCCAGTAAGTTAGCAGTGAGCCCAGTCACCACGAGAGGGTGGACTTTTCCCCTGTCCCCACCTGGGTCAGTCCAAGGGAGCCACGTGGCAGTCTCCCAGGAGGTGGATTGCCCGCCAATTCCCAGTAGGGGAGGGCCGGGCACAAGCTGCCAGGAGGGGGGCACTTCCTCCTTTCTCAGGACCGTTCGGTCCGCTCCAGTGTCAATGAGAAGTTTGAATTTTTTATTGCCAATATTCAAAATAATTTTGGGTCTAAGGCCGGGGACCAGGGGGACGGTCCAATAGGCTTTGATGGTCTCTTTCCCCTTATTTAACGGGGCTGGGGGAAGCCCCTGGAGGAGTTTAAAGGCTTTCCCTGTATGTTAAACTTCCATTTACATTCCTTAGCCCAATGAAACCCTTTATTGCATTTAGGGCAAAGGGTGTGAGGGGCGTTGGTCGTCCCCCCAGAGCGCGGAGGAGGCTTTGTCCTGTTGGGGCACTCCTTTTTAAAGTGGCCCTCGTCCCCGCATCCAAAACATGTCAAGTTTTTAGAATTTAACTGTAATGCACAGATCGTATTGGCCAAATCTCTCTGTTTATTTTCCTGAAGGGCGGCAGCCATGGCCCTAGCCTGATGGGAGATAGTGCCAACGTCCTTGGTGGCTACAATCCATCTACTCATGGAGTTGTCCTTGAGACCCGCACAGGCGAGGCGGTGATCGGCCGTCATCCCATCCCAGACCAACATTTTAGTAAACTGATCCCGTAATGCCCCTGGGGGAAATTTTCTTTGGAGACTTTTTTCCACCCTATCTATAAATGTAGCCAAATCCTCAGACGGTTTTTGAGTAATACTCATAAGGGGAGTTTCAGAGGGTCCCTCATCAAGCTTTTTCCATGCCGCCAAGCCCAGTGCCCTGACCTGGTCCCTATACGGGTCAGGTATAGCTGCCTGTTGAGTGCCTGTAGCATATTGATCAGAGGTACCAGAGAGCATCCCAAAAGTTATCGGCACAGGGGGCTGTTGATTTTGGTTTCGTTCTGCCTGTGCATGGCATTCATCTCTAAAAAAGGCACACCACTTAATGTATAGGGGACCTGACAAGACAGCCCTGACTAGATTTTTCCAATCTTGGGTTGTACAAGGTTGATGGGCAAGTCCCTGTAACAGGGTCTCAGCCCAAGGAGAGTTAGGTCCATCCTCCGAGACCGCTTTTTTAAGCTCCTTAAGGTCCTGAGCTTCCCACGGATACCAGGCAGCAGGGCGATTGCCCCCAGGATTTAGATTGACGGGAAATAAAAAAGTAGCTTTATTTTCTGACGGCTTGGCTGCCGAATATGGAGGGGCTGAGGGGGTCTCGGCGGCCGAATATGAAGGAGGGGCCGAGGGGGTCCAGAAAGGGTTAGTTGATGGAGGAGGTCCCCCGGAAGGCCAGGGAGCACTCTCAAAGGGATCGAGTGAGGAGCATAAAGATGCATCCTTTTGGGGTTTTTTTAAAGCTGTATCTCCAGGAGGAGTAGCTGGATTAGGCTGTATATTATCTTTTTCTTCTGTCTTTTGTTTATGTTTGGTTGGCCTTGGAGGGAAGCAGGCCTTGAGGGCTGAGATCATAGGGAGGACCCCTGAGGGGGGTATTTGACCCTTCTCCACATGTGCCCGACAAACAAGGGCCTCTACCCTATCCCACGTGTCCCAATCAAAGAGATTTCCTTCCGGCAGCCATGGCGCCAGTTTGAGAAGGCAATCCCAGGTCTGTTGAGCCTGATTATCAGTCAAATTAAGCCCTCTACTCTTTAGGAGTGCCCTGAGAGATTCTAAGGCAGGATTGGATTTACAGTTAGACTGTCCCACATTATAAAGTTGAGAGAAAAATGTCCATAAAATTAGGGCAATAGCAACCCACATACACATGAGTACAATACAACCACAAGGATCCAAAAGATAGGTAAACATGCTGTACAAAAGCCGCAGATGTAGCTTGTCTGCAAACTAAAAGTGAAAGGAAAGAGAAAGAGAACAAAGAGATGTTGATCAACAAGTACAGGTTATAGAAGCAAAGTTTAGCGCATTAAATATAAAGACTACTTATGGGGGTACGCTCACCGCATATGTACACCGATTGACCTCCTCAACGAATGTCTCTCAGGGGGCACTAGTCTGCCGGATTCCAAGAGCCGCACGTTAGGCGCCAGATGCCGGGCTCCGCCGGCGGGGGCAGGTAGTGCCGAGGGAAGGACCAGGCCCGCTGGTTCCTCCCGAGGGGCTGAGGAGGAGATGAGCGTCCGACGACTCAGACCTCTCCTGGCCACCGGAGAAAAACCACACTGAGTCGGGAGTCTTGTCGAAGCAGGAACTCGATTTATTGCTATGAACAGTTGCCTATATAATGTTGGGGGTGAAGGCGGGGATTGTAGGATGGTGGGGAAAGGTAAGGGCCAATAGTAAACTGTGACTATTGAAATGATAATTCTAACTCCCATGTGGAGGTAGCAGGTAAGAAGCCATTAGGCGTCTTGCTGAGTCACGTCTGGCCAGAGGCAGATCATCAAACTTTAGCTAGGCTCAGGAAGTTCCACTAGGCCTCACACCTGGGCCTTTAGAGGCCAGCATGTTAGTTTGAAAAAAACTAGAATATTAGACAAATTTCCTCTCAAATGACAAAAAATAGGTAAAGCTATAATAGATTAATAACCATTAAGTAATCTAAATGGGCTCTCAAAATGTCCCTTGCCTAAATCCCATATAGTTTTATTAATGAATTCTATCCATATGCCAAGGATTAGATAATTTCATTCTTATACATCATGTAGAAAACTAAAAAGGGAAATACGAACACTTAAATTTATAGATCAACTTCATTTATTATTCTAAGTAGTTTTTAAAGATCCAAACACATGCAGTAGTGCATGATTGTTGCAGCATGAAGTGATAGCTCAGGATTCAAAGTGACAGCGTGACTCAGCATTAAGTAAGATCTATCATCTGGATAAGTACAGAACAATTACAATAAAAGTCCTGGATAAGTGTCAGCAAAATGATCAGAAACAGGTAAGAGGAATGATCTTCCTTAGTAAAACCCTTTAGTGAACAACACTTTTAATGGAAAAGCATTAGCTACATTACTTCTGATGTCTATAACAGGAAAATGATTCTCACAGTTCCTGCTACCACTCAGCAGATTTCTATATTCAGGATGCTTGGATATTTCCTGGGTTTAATTCTGAAAGTACTTTATCTTTGCAAACTTCAATACCAGACAAACAAGGTAGTTTGAATCTGACAGTACTGGTTTTTCTTTTTAATTTGTTATTATTATTATTATTATTTGTTTATTTGAGAGGGAAAGAGGCTGATAAAGAAGAGAGAGAATGGGCATGCCATGGCCTCTAGCCACTGCAAACAAATTCCAGACACATGTACCACCTTGTGCATGTGGCTTATGTGAGACCTGGGGAATTGAACCTTGGTCCTTTTGCTTTGCAGGCAAGTGCCATAAGTAGTAAGCCATCCCTCCAGCCCTGATAATACTGGTTTTAATCTTTAACTCTCATTTTCCAGTCTAGGGAAAACTAGGGTAGAGGTTAATCTACTGCATGCTCTAAGAAAAGCAATACCGCAAGACAAAGACACACACACATGTACACATGCACACACACACACACACACACACACACACAAACACACACATTTTCCTTGGAAAGGAAGTAGTAGTATTTGTATTGTTTAATAGGACATAATACTAAACATTTAAAACTTAAAAAGGACATCAACCTGCTAACAATGATAATATGCCACAACAAAAACTGGATCTCAAATCAGCAACACAAAAATATAACATTCTTGGGCTGGAGTGATGTCTTAGCATTTAAGGCATTTGCCTGCAAGGCCTAAAAGTCTGGGTTTGATTCCCTAGTACCCATGTAAAGCCAAATGCAGGAAGTAGCACATGCATATGGAGTTCATTTGAAGTGGCTAAGGCCCTGGGCACCCATTCTCTTTCTCTGTATCTCTCTGCTTGCAAGTAAATTTCACACACACACACACACACACACACACACACACACACACATTCTTAATGCAGTGGTCCTCCCATGTAGTTACATGTTCCATAGCTTCAGTTACCCAGATCCAACACGGTGTCAAAATATTCAATATTAGCTTGAATATAAGAACAAACTGTGGGAATGACCTATAAGAAAGAACTGTGAGAATGTTTCTTATGGACCTTAAAGAAAAACTTTACTGGGCTAGAGTGATTGCTTAGTGGTTAAGGCATGTGCCTGAAAAGCCTAATGACTGAGGTTTGATTCACCAGTACCGACATAAAGCCAGGTACACAAAGTGGCACATCTCTCATTCTTTCTCCTCTCCCTGCTTGTAAATAAATAAATTAAATAAATAAAACTTTACTGAGATTATTGTTACAAGTAAGTTCCTTACTTGCAACAGACCCTAAAGTTAATCTCACAACTGTGGAATCTACCCACTTAAAGGAATGTGACAAGGTTTCCACTGCCTTGGTGTACCTTTGGCCTGAACAGTGCAGATTACTAAGATTGACAATGTTTTGAGATGATGACTGATCGTAAGCTTTGCTCTTTGTCCAATTTCTTCAGTGACCTGGTTGGCTCTTGACTCAGCACATGTATACATCCATTAGAAGTACTGACCACAGTGTTGAGGACAATGATATCAGTAAATAAGGCCCCACATATCTGTAAAAGACAGCAGGTAGGCTTAATGTGATTACATTGTGATCAGGTGTATGTATCCCAGAGATGATACCTTTAAATCCATCCATTTAACAAATGTTCAAGGATTATCGAAAGTTAAAATTTCTTTACCCTTTGATCATACAAATGTGTGGCTTGTTCACATATTACTAGTTTTTGACTGTTCAGTAAAAATGCCAATGAGTACCTATATACAGAGGAAGCTACAGCCACAGTAAGATCAGAACTTCTGTGACTGCAGATGCAGCAGGTTTTGTAATGGCTTAAACCAAGCTCCTCAGCCTCTTTTGTCTTCATGCTGATGCTAGATGGGGCTAGCCCACTCCTGGGCTGGGTATGCCAACAGTTAGTTCTATTTTGCAGGCTCTGTTCCTAGAAGCAGTTTACTTACTCCTGGATAGGAAAATTCCAGGAGTTAGTGTATAAATTCAGGACTGTGCCCCACAAATAGGGCAGAAGCTGGTCAAAATAAATTACTTTTGCTGGGCGTGGTGGTGCACACCTTTAATCCAAGCACTAGGGAGGCAGAGATAGGAGGATCGTCATGAGTTTGAGGCCACCCTGAGACTACATAGTGAGTTCCAGGTCAGCCTGGGCTAGAGTGAGACGCTACCTTGAAAAATCAAAAAAATAAAAAATAAAATAAAAATAAAAATATAAAAATAAATTACTTTTAAATTGTGTAATGTTCTGAACAGGGTATATATCTCATTCCTGGTACAGGAATCATTCCTTTTTATAATGTATCCATGCTGTGTATTACCATTTTCATTGTAACTCTGTGGTTGTCTCTGTTCCAGCATGACTATCATAGTATCACAGTGTTCATATACACACTTAGTATCTGCAATTTCAAGTATCTTTAGAGGCTTTGGAATGAATCCACTGTGGATAAAAAGGGGTCATTATAACCAATTAGGTGAGATAGAACCAATGACAATCATAAAGACAAAAAAAAATGTGAAGTAACTATGAATGGTCTAACATACTTTACCAAAACTTTATTGGAGAAAATATTGAAGTCATTTAAAGGTACTTACAGAATCCAAACTTTAGATACACTAGGGTAATGAGAAAAGAGTTTTTACATTGTAAATATATAAATTTCCTTCATATCAATAAACTCAAGGAAAACCTAACAAATATTCCAGAATAATTTTGGAGAAGGGCTGACTTTAAGAATTAGTTCAAAAGTGTATATGGAAGAATAAGAAAAATTTTATAAATTAGGGTAAAATTTATAGAAGGAAACCAATCCCACTCTAAAACATTCAGTCACAATATAAAATGTATAGTAACAGAACAATGCAATGTATGTGAAGAAGCAATCCAGTAATAATTTCTTGTTTAACAAGTTTAGAACTAATAAAAACAGAAATACAAACACTTGGAGATAAGTAGCTATGCTACAAAAAGGAAAGTTGAAACCTTACCTCCTATCATATAACATTATTTACTATTGCATCGGGATCTAACTACAAGAAAGAAAAGAAAAATTTCATACTACATAAAAATTAAAGAGAGTTTATGAAAGTATCTTTGTGCTTTATCAGGATGAGAAAGAATATTTAACATCTTTAAAATTGAAACATAAAGAAAAAATGACAAATTTGATTGTACCTACTTTATTTTTTCTTCATTAATTAATACATGAACAAGATTTTTCAGATGTGTGACTAATGTAAGATTTTTTTGATGAAAAATTAAATGTATGAAATTCTAAAAGTTTTAATATTTACCTTAAAATATTTACCTTAAAATGAAGCTGCTAACACAAGACATTCAACATAAGAGCATAATGAGGGCTGGTGGGATGGCTTAGTAGTTAGTGGGTTTGCCTAAAAAGCGAAAGGACTCAGGTTCGATTTCCCAGGACCCACGTTAGCCAGATGCACAAGGGGGCACACGTGTCTGGAGTTCGTTTGCAATAGCTGGAGGCCCTGGTGAGCCCATTCATTCTGTGTCTCTCCAATCTCTCTCTCTCTCTCCCTCTTTCTCTGTCAAATAAAGAAATAAAAATTTAAAAATTGCAAAATGAAGGAATAAGTTATTTAAGGAAGGGTGGATATTGGTTTGTTAGTAAGTATATGATGAGATATTGACCACTAGTATTCATAGAAGTACAAATTAAGATTTAGAAACATTTTCTTGGATTGAAATATTTAGTAATAGAAAGTCAAATAATATGAAGTCTAACAAAATATAAGAGAAATGGATGCTCTTTGGTTTGGTGGCAGTACCAATTAGTACTCAGTAATTAGGTTTTATTCTGAAGTAGCAGTGAGCAGTGCTTACTTCAAGTAGACATTGAAATAATGCACACTTTAAAAAATAAAAATGGAATCGGTGGTTTTCCCAGCAATGCCATGAGCCAGCTTGTATCTCCTCAGTGTGACTCTAAGCCCTATCTGGAAGCTACTGCAACTACTGCATGAAAATTAAATGAACTCCAGCGGATCATAGCAATGACAAATCTTGAAGCATCTGATACAACATTTTTGGAATAAAGATAAGAACTGGTGCTTATTGATAGGAGTTAAAGGAAGGTAGACTTATGTCAGTTCTCTGGGAAAAAAAAAAAGAAGCTAGTAATTAGAATGGGAAAGAGATAAAATGGCTTGTCAGATGCTAACTTCACATATTTGGAAAAAAAAATCAAGAGACCTCTTTTCCAATCTGTTATACATGAAAGCATCCAGCAATAACCATGACACAGTCTGAGTTCTGTACTGTCTTCAAGTTTCCTCCAGTCTCTGGGCATAGATGAAATGTAGTTATGTTTTATTGTCCCTTCACCCACAAAGTAACAAAACTAGCCTCAAGTCCAATTCTCAATATTGTCTTAATTCACACATGAAACCTTATTTACATACTCTTCACTTTACTCCTTCTGACTGGCAGTATGATCCTCTGAGCTCCCACCAGAATCACTCATTCTGCTGAGCATGCAGCATTGTAGGGATTCTGTAGTCCACAGATCCACACTTTTCAAAATCCTCCCATAAATCAGTTTGAAACCTGAGGACAAGAGTTCATATCACCAGCACCCACATTAAGCTGGATGTAGAGTGGTGCTCATGTTTATAATCCCAATGTGTTTATGACAATGGGAGACAGAGTCAGGAGAATCCCTCAGCTCATGAACTACCTCCTCTGGCCTTACTAGCAGCAAATAGATGAGATCTTCCCAGTGAAATGATATCATTCAGAAGTTCATTGAGCAAAGTACCTCTTTGGATACAACAAGAATGCATCTTTTCATTCACCATCAAAGACCACTACTATTCTCTTTAAAGTAGTATTATCCAGAAGGAATAAAATGCAGATTAAATGTTGTGATTATGTAAAGGCTATAAAGATACCTCAAACACATACTTTACTGTTATTAGCCACGCAGGCGGCATGGGGTTTGTTGGGAAGTCATTTCTTTCTCCTGACCTAGGTTATCATTCTCCCCAGGAGAGACACGAGAAACCAGGAGCTGCTGTGCTCCCAACAAAACTGTATAGAATCTAAAGAGAAATGGGTCATTTAAAGCTTTCATTTTTCTTATGTCTATAAAGTATGTGGTTGAGGGAAAATCATTTCTTTTAGTTCTGTTTTGGGTGTAATAATTCTCCTTTGCGCATAACCACAGATGTTCACAAATGAAACTGTGATGTGAATTTCAAATGAATGCAGGGATTTACAGTTCTGCTTAGATATGCATTCTGTTGTATATAGAGGTCATAAAAAAGTCAGGCCACCTCAAGAAGGAAGCCAAATTTCTATCTAATGCATTCTATGTAAAATTGATATTTATGATTCTTTTCAATACACGGAACAATTCCAACAGGTTCAGATTCATTGACTTATTTCAGATTAGTTAGTAATGGGAGCCAAGGAACCAATTCCAATTGAACTTGGAATTCTTTACAGTGGTTTTTTTGGAGCTTTATTTCATGAGTCTTGCGAGACAGATTTATATATTTTCTCTATAGATTTAAAAGAAAACATTCATTGTGTTCCTAGTATCATGCTTGATGATGTTCATGAATAAAATAGTCATAGTTCTTCATATAGATGAAACCTAGTACCTGGTGAAAGTGTCAAATATTACATAAATTTAATAAATTACTTAATAATAAATTTAGAGTAAAAGACTATGAATAAAATCATAGGAAAGCTCTGTCAGAATAAATGAGAGTAGGAACAGGGTTTCACCTAAATAAACTGGTGAATGTCCATGAAGGTAATATCAGTATCCTTTGGGAAATGGAAGAAGATGAGTAATCCAGGAATATTTGAACATTTAACATTGCAATACATTTTGATTCAGATTTTGTCTAAATTACATTTGAGTTAGATTATGTCTAAGTTGTGAGTCTTCATTTGAGGTTCATTGTCTTAACAGATGCTTAGTTTCTTTAGCACTATGTGTAGAAAAGGCTGTCTTCCCTTCATTCAGCCACTTTTGTGGTGTCAAGCCAGTTGGTGTGTCTTCTGGGCTCTGCACTTTTCACTGATATATGCATATATTCCTCCATCAGCATCACCAGCATCACAGCAATATAAGTCTTGGTATTTAGAAGACATCTCTTCCCATTCTTTTTCAAAATTATTCTAGTTCATTTGCCTGTACACATAAATTTTAGACTAATCTTGGCTATTTTCTACAAAACTTTTTGCTGTTTTTAATATTTTATTTTAATTTTATTTATTTGACAGGGAAAGAGCTGGGAGAGAGAATGGGAATGCCAGGGCCTCCAACCACTGCAAACGGACTCCATACTCATGTGCCCCCTGTGCATCTGGCTTATGTGGATCCTGGGGAATCATACCTGGGTCCTTTGGCTTTGCAAGCAAATGCCTTAACAGCTAAACCATCTCTCTAGACTGACTTCAGATTTTCTTTTTCTTTTTTTCACCTTAGAGAAAGAGAGAATTACTTCAGGGCATCAGCTGCTGAAATCAAACTCCAAATACTTCCCTCACCTAGTGGGCATGTGCGACCTTGTGCTTGTCTCACCTTTGTACATCTGGCTACTGTAGGATATGGAGAGTTGAACATGGGTCCTTAGGCTCTGCAGGCAAGTGCCTTAGTGGGAAAGCCATCTCTCTAACCCTGACTTGAGATTTTCTACGTAGACAAACATAGAACCTAGTGGTCAGGTTAATCCTTCCTTTCTGATTTGTGTGCCTTTTATTTGCTAGAAAATGCCATGAAGGCTGCTGGGTGAGAAATTTCATCAAAAGATTTACCCAACTGCTTCAAAAGCCTGTGTACTAGAAAAATGACAAGCCAGCCAAGAGGTGCCCACTGGTGCAATAGTGGCATGACTGGTATAGGGGTAATCAACTGCTGCTCTCTCAAATTGCCATCAGCTGGGGACCAAGTATTCAGAACAAATGAGTTCATAGAAGACATCTGATTCAAACCACCACAGTAATGCTATCTTCAAATTCACTAATTTCTTCCTATATGTTGCTGTTTATCCCCACACTACATTGTAATTTTGGCTATTGTATTTTCCCCAATTCTCAAAATTCCACTAGTTCTTTAATCTTCTTTTTCTTTGCTGAGACTAGTTTTTCAGTGGTGGAGAATATTCATCTGCCTGCCTGCTTTCCTCCCTCAATTCTTTCCAACCATTTATTCTCCTGCCTTGTTGCGGGCAACCATCTGGCTTCATCTGATAGATTTGGCAGAGAAAGGAGATCTGCCTCACTACTATAAAGTGAAGGCAAAAATGAGAATTTTTCCATTTGATTTCTGTTGATACTCTTGAAGGTAGGAGCTTGTCATTACAGGGTGGGGTAGAAGTTTTGGGTCCTATTCCTTTGCTGGTACCCCCTTTGGTTGTTGGAGTAAGAAAGTCCCATAGCTGTTACTTGTGTAACTCCATGGCTGGCTTGTAGTGCTAATTTTTGCTGGTTATGATATGAAGGAGGACTAGTTTGCTTTGTACTCTATGTTTCTTTGGCCTCTTCTGTAAACAGCACAATAAGTTTGAAAACTCACCACATATTTTTTTCTTAGATTCAGGTTTCAGTGGTTTATTGGTAAAATAATATAATAAATTTATTTTATGGGAAAGTTAAAGAAAAAGATAAGACATTAACAGTAAAGAAGAGGGAAAGGGTGCCTTGTACTATAGGCAGGTTTATTACTAAACACTTGTGAGTTTATGACCCTATAAGTATCAGCTGCCTACTTGGTTTTCTCTGCTACCCCATGTAGTGGCGTGGGTGCTTTGTTAGCCAGTAGAAGTCTAGCTGCCACTTGCTTTTGGTTAGTGTGGATGGGGTCACAGATTTCCCTTCCCTTACTGTGTTTCAGAGAGTACAAACTTTGTTTTCTAAAAAATTATTTCTTGCCAGGTTCTTTCCTTATTTCTAACCTTTCTGACTCTCTCTCTCTTTCTGTGTATTTATACATATATACTCATATTTATGAAATCAGTCAATGAAGGAAGGGTAGTCTTTCAACAAATGGTGCTGGAACAACTAGATATCCATGTCTGAAAAAAAACACGTCTGTAAAATTTATAAAAATAATTCTCACAATGCATATTAAATTTGACTTAAATACATTAAAACCTAAATATAGAAACTCAGAGGAACATTCCTAGAATAAACCTAATGATGTTTCTTCAGTCTGCTAACCACTATCTAAAATTATAATCTATTTGCACAGTTACTTACTTACCTACTAGCTTTTTACTTCTTATCTCTTCTTCAGTATAATGTATACCCTAAAAATACAGATACAATAAAGTACATTACACGGAAATCTTTTTAAAATCTTTTTAAAATATATATGCACACACACACACCCATATATATATATATGGGTGTGTGTGTGTGCATATATTTATTTGACAGAGAAAGAGGGAAAGACAGAGAAAGGGCTCGCCAGGGCCTCCAGTCACTGCAAACCAACTCCAGATGCGTGCTCCCTCTTGTGCAGCTAAGGTGGTTCTTGGGGAATCGAACCAGGGTCCTTTGGCTTTGTAGGCAAACACCTTAACCTCTAAGCCATCCTCCATCCCACAAGGAAATCCCTACTAAAGAATGGATCAAAAGGAGCCATCTCCTCAGAAACAATGGAATGTGGAGACACAGTTGTAAACTGAAAAACTGCTAGTGAACAGAGAAATAAAAGGAGAAAAGCAGTTATGCATTTTCAGGCAACATATACATTTAAAATTACTCACTTGAAATTTAGTAGCTTAGGGACTGGGAAGATGGCTCAAGTGGGTGAAGTGCCAGCTGTACCAGCATGATGGCCTGAGTTCAGATCTGCTGCCCCATGTGAAGCAGCCAAATGCAGCAGTGTGCCTCTACCATCCCAATGTGCCTGTGGCAAGGTGGGAGGCAGAGCTGGAAGGATCCCTAGAAGCTCTCAGGCCAGTGAGCCTGGCCTACAAAGTAGTGGACAACAAAAGACTCTTCCTCAAACAAAGTGGAAAGTTAGGATTAACACCTGAGGTTGTCATATGACTTCTGCACCAGTGCCATGGCACACTCATATGGACTCTCTCCTCTCTCTCTTTCTCTCTCTCTCACACACACATACACACTTGCTTAAAAATCATCTGGAGTGGCCTTACTTGGTGGAAAATGCATGAGGAGCAACTCAGAAGCTCCAAAGTTCATGACCCCCAAATTACCTAATATTCAATGTTTAATGTTAAAAATACATTATAATACCAACATGTTTAGTAACAACTACAGTTTTCAAATTCTTTGTTTTAAATGGGCTCTATTCTTACTTAAGCATGTTTAATTTTTTTAAGATAATATATTTGGCTGGCTATGTGCACATGGTAGTGGTCACAGAAGTTTCATGAGCTTCTGTATGTCCTTCCTCATCAGAAAAGTTCCTCGTAGTAGGTGTGCTGATGAGGCTTTTTAACTGCATCCGATCAAACCTGCCTGGAATGCCAGTGGTATGGATGATTTTCCCAGTGTTTTGGCAATATCGTTTTACTATTGTGGGTCATGAACTGCATTTCCCCTTTCAAAGTTGCTGTGTTTAATTAACACTAATTGCTTCTTTCTTCTGGCCTCTAATGCCCTACCTCACCCCCAGTTAGTTTAAGCTGGAGGATAGCAAAACATGTCTTTTCTTTCATCTCTCCTTTCTTACTGAAGTCAGAAAATGACAGAGTACAGAGACTTAATGAGCAGAAGGAAGTCATTTTATGTGCTGTTTCCTGTGTGTTCTTTGTGCTTTTTGTGATTCATAGGAAACAGAGTTATGACATGTTGGGCAAGAGGAATAATTGATTACTACCATTGTTTATTGAGAGACTACTTCATGCTACATGTTAAACATATAACTTACTTTCTTATGTAAACCAGGATATATATATTATATACCATATGTTTTTACAGATAATAGACTCCGAGGGTTAAGTTTCTTGTCCAAGGTCATACTATAAACATGGCATTTTAACCTTGCTTCCCTAATTCCAAATTTCATACACATTTACTTACTTAATATATATTTAACCTAAATTCTTTTTGGAAAGGATAGTATTAATCACTGAAATGCATGTAGATAAAGATGAATAAACATGAAATATTTTCTCTGTAAAACCAAATTTACATTTTTGAGGGAAAGATGAATGCATGAAAAATTAGAAATAAGTGAAGTAGGAGGAATAGAGAAGTTCTGGGTGTGGGTTGAATGTGGCTATATCCTAAGTTGCAAAATTAGAAAAGAAGACTATTATATAATTCCAATCACAAGGATGTTACTGTGGGAATGCTAAGTTATCACAGGTTGGGATCAGCTAAGCTCACAAACACAATGTCTAGTCTTGTACCTGTTTTTAGTATCCCATTTAGCTTCAAAAAGTGAAATAAAGTGGCCAATTTCAGAATTACATCTCAAACCCAAATCCCTGACAATAATCTCTTGCTGTAATAAACAAAACCTGAGACACTATTTGTTAGAGGGCAACTAGGATCTCAATAAGCCCTGGAGATAACCTTGGAATTATTTCCCAAATCATGTCAAGGAAAATGTGTACAGTTACTTATAATTTTAAATATTGAAAATATGGTTATTGTGGTCTGCTTCTCATAGGCACTTAAGATTTGTTATTTGAAATATATTTTCATGGATAAAGAAATAATAGAATAAATTATCTCTGGAGGGTTATAAATGATCAATTTCATCTCAACTAACATTTACTGAGCTAAACTGTTTTATTTTTCAGATTACAAACTATATAAGTTGAAACAATTAAGCCATTAGACTACACAGCAGAAAAAAATATTGTTTTGGAGAGCATATCTTAATAATAGTAATTTAATACTTTCCATCAAATCCATTTTCTTAACCTTCTTACATTGTTACCTATATAGAGATTTTTTTTTACATAGCCTTAGTTGATCACACACAAGTACTAAAATAATTTGCTAAAACCCATTTTCACTTGATATCTGTACTTTGTTACATTATCTCATTGCGCAAGTGAGTGGAAATCTGCCTACTTTCTACATTCCATCTTTGTGGGGGTCACTGAATGCAAAGGGAATTTTAGTGAGAGAGCAGCTTCTCTCTAGACAAGCTTATTTGTACTATTATTTACTATAAAAATCGATAAGAAGGTGCTTCAAAAGTCAACCATATGAATAATTCCATGTGTGTGTGAGAGAGAGAGAGAGAGAATGTATGTGTGTGTGTGTGTGTGTGTGCGTGTGTGTGTGTGTGTGGTGGGTGCCATTTCTGTAGTGTCAGTTTTGACCTTTCATTTCTCAAAATTTTATCTTTTCTATAGCATTTTGATCTTTTTATCCTGGATAGAAAGAAATCTTCATAGCAGAATCAACTCTCACATTGGAGGCTGCTTTACCTTCCTGTTTCTGTGTAGGGTTTTAATCTCTGTGTTCAAAGGGGCCTCTGGTACTCTCTATGCCTTGTTGGCATTTATGGGCTGTTTAGCAACCCACAGGAATTGGGGAGTAGATGGTTCATAGAAAAATACAAAAATATTTTTGAAGTTAATATTTCCATAATCTTATAAGATTATACCCAAATAAGATACTTGCACACAGTTAATCAAGTGTACTTGTTTCCAGACAATGTGTGGTTTGAAATCTGCTTGAATACCATCAGAGGAATTTGCATTCCTTTTCTGCTATTTACCAGCTATGTGGGTTTGGGCAAATCACTTCAACTCTCTGAGTCTTGAGGGGAAAATAGAGTATAAATATATACCTGATCAAACTTAGCAGGTACTAAGATCATTAGATGAGATAATAAATATAAAAATGGTCAATTAAATATACGTTGCTTTATAAATATAATGTGAAAATTAAGTATGAACACATCAGCTATATCAATGTGAGACCTAAGTGGAATAATTTAGTCATGCTGATAGTGCTTATAATAATATTGGGATTAATCATTATAGAGACAAACATTGATAATATCTCTCCCTTTTCTTTTAGTATTATACCTTGTAAAATGAATCTTTTAAAGACTAGCAGTTTCTTTTGTATATAGGTGTCTCTGTTTACCTGTCTCAAACACTGATTATTCATGAAGATGTGGCAAGCTGAAGGCAAACCAAATTTTGAGACCCAGGCAGGGGCAGGGAAAGGCAGGAGTGGGTAATGGGGACAGGGCAAATTGGCCCTAGGCTCTAATGTTTCCATTATAATCAAACAAACATAAGTGACATGTTTCAATGGATTTCAAACATTAACAGAAAAGACATCTGTTTCAAGTTGATAAGCCATAGAACAGGTAGTTAATTATTAGCCTGGGAATGATTTTTAACACTCTGAATCATACCTGCCGCCAGCAGTTGAATTAGAAGCAACTTGGCTGGTCACCCCCCCCCAAACTGCAATCATAATTAAAAATATTACCATTTTGATTTTGAAGTACTAGTTATTTTTCACAACTCCGTGAGGTGGGAGAGGGTAAATAAAGCTGGATAGAGGCTTGCCTGAGCTCAAACAGAAGACAGGTGTCCAACCGGCTTTTTATAGGAAGAATGTGTTCTGGAGTCTTGGTACAAGCAGAGTTCAAGGATGTCATGTACATGAATATATTTTCTTGCATTCAAAGCAATAGAAGTTTCACATTGTAAAAATCACAACAGAAACACTAAGGAAATTCCACAAATACCATAAATTGAGAATGCAGGAAGAAACGTTTATTACCATATCCGTCAACAGGGAGTCTTAATTATAAATAGTTTTGCAAATATTTCCGTGACAGATACATGCTTCCTACAGATAAGTTTCCCACCTATTTTTTCCTACTTTTCCTGAATCCAAGTTAATTCAATAGTTTAAGAATCTTTTCTGAGTTCCTACTAAGTGTGAAGGACTGTGCTACATATTAAAATGGAAACTTTAGATTATTTTTGTTAATATAGCCATTTTCACAATATCAGTTTTTCTAATCCAAGGTCATGGAAGACCATTCCACTATCTGGTTTCTCTTGCTTTCTTTTATTTATTATCTTAAAGATTTCATTGTAAGAGTCTTTCACTTCCTTGATTAGGTTTATTCCTGGATTCAATGCAATCCTCATCAAAATTCCAATGGCTTTTCTTGTTGAAGTGGAAAAAAAAAATAAACCAAGAATTCATATGCAAGCATAAAAGATCATGGATAGCAAAAGTAATCCCAAGAAAAAAGAACACAGCTTGAGGTTTTACAATTCCTGGCCTGAACTTATTTTACAGAGAGATGCTAACAAAGGCAGTGTGGTACTGGTATCAAGCAGACATATTGATCATACCAATGGAACATATTATAGAACACAGAAATAAACCTATATTGCTTTGACCACCTAATTTTTGACACATGATCCAAAATATAAGTGGAACAAAGACAGCATATTCCACAAATCATAGTAACTATACTGGATATCTACATGCAAAATGAAATTAGATCTGTATCTTTCACCATGTACAAATATCACTTAATTCAAAGTGAGTCAAATACCTGTATTTAAAACTTTAAACACCAAAACTGCTAGAGGAAAACACAGGGACATAAGGACATTTAAGACATAAGTATAAGCAATATTTTTTTGAACAGGACTCCAGTAACCAGAGAAATTCCCCAAGAATTAACTTTGAGATACCACATTGCTTCATATTTAGTCAGAATGCCTATGATCAAGAAAACAGACAAGCCGGGCATGGTGGCGCATGCCTTTAATCCCAGCACTCGGGAGGCAGAGGTCGGGGGATTGCCGTGAGTTCAAGGCCACCCTGAGACTACATAGTTAATTCCAGGTCAGTCTGGGCCAGAGTGAGTCCCTACCTAGAAAAAAAAGAAAAAGAAAACAGACAACAAATGCTGGTGACAATGTGGGAAAGAGAAATCCTTAGTTACTGCTAGTGGGGGTGAACACTAGTAGAGCCTTTATGAAAATCAGTAGGAAGGGTTCTCAAGAAATTAGAAATATAATTGTCCAGCTATTCCACTCCCAGGCATATACAGGGGATATACAGGACTCCATATTCAACCACAGAGATACTTGCATATCCATATTTATTGCTGCTTGATTCACAACAATAAGGATATGGAATTAGCCAAGATGTCCACAAATATCGTACATATACACGATGGAATTTTACTGAGCAGTAAAGAAAAATAAAATTTGCAAGCAGGAAAATGGATAGACCTGCAAAAAATTATATTAAGCAAGGTGACCCAAAAACACAAGAATCCCAAAGTTTCTTGTTCTCTCTCAAATGTGGATCCTAGCTTGTTATTATTCATATGTATCTAGATAAATGGAAGAACATAGGCAAAACCTAAAAATCTAAAATGGTGACAAAGAGTTGGCAATAAGACATGACAAGAAAGGGGAAAAAGAGGGAAGGGTCAGAGGACAGCTGTAACATGTAAACAGAAAGGAGTGGGAAGAGATATGAGGGGAATGAGAGACGAGGGAGACAAAAAATCTACTGAAAATTGTGTTTTTAGATGATACAATGGCACCTAAATCTGTACATGCTAACAATAAACTGTAATGGATTGATTAAAAACAGAGTGAAGTGTGAAGCTTTACATTTGACCAGAGCTTCAGTGTTATTCACTATACATGGATGGCTATTGCACATTTGAAGACCACAGTAGTTTGAGTGACAAATTTAAGTTTGTAATTTATTTAATTATAATTAATTTAAGCTATATAACTGTGTACGGTGCTAGGGCAGCATTTTGGACACATGGACTCCACATTTTATACATGAAAGCCTCCCTGGTGATATTTTTTATGTAGGTCTTAGAGAAGTTCCATCTTTATATATTTCATACCTAGAAATGAAGGTGTTCAGTTTTCTTTTCTTCCTACTTCTTTCTTTAATATGTGTATCTCCATTTTCACTGTTCCTACAGCACTTTCTTCTTCCTTTTTTTTTTTTTTTTTTTGCTTATCTTATTTATTTATTTATTTGAGAGAGAGAGAGAGAGGGAGAGAGAGAGAGAGAGAGAGAGAGAGAAAGAAAGAAAATGGGCACGCCAGGGCTTCCAGCCACTGCAAACAAACTCCAGACGTGTGTGCCTCCTTGTGCATCTGGCTAACGTGGGTCCTGGGGAATCGAGTCTTGAACTGGGGTCCTTAGGCTTCACAGGCAAGCACTTAACAGCTAAGCCATTTCTCCAGCCCTCTTCTTTTTTAAAAAAATAAATTTTTAATATATACTGATTAACATTCTGCTTTTGCCTGTTAACTATGCAGGTTCACAGCTTCTTGTAAATGGATTCCTTCCATGTCTTTGGATCTCAATGAAGACATATTCTAGGGATGAGTCTAGTGAACCCACTGTTTGGTTAATTTCATTATTTCTTATATACCTTCTTCCTCCTTTTAACATTCATTAACAACTTAATTTTATCAATCTTTTTTTAAAATTTTCTTGTGAGTGTGTTGTTCCCTTCCAACATATGGGCACAACAGTTGTAATAAAATCTAATAACCTCATCATGACATAATTCAGTGTGTGATTTTTGAGCATCAACTCTGATACTTTTCCTTCACACATAGTGTACTAGCTTTATAGTCTCTCACTACTCTGGCATCACATAAACTTCCTACCTGTCAGTCTTTGCACTTGCAATAGGTTTTGCAGTTCTCTCACTCTTGAATCACATGAGTATCCTACCTGTCAGTCTTTGCTTCTACCTTGCCTTATGATACAATTTAATTATCATCTCTTATAGAGGCCATTTTTGCTCTTTTCTTCTAATGAAGTCTCTTTCCCTCCTTTTCTTTTTTGTCACAAATCACATCAGGTTTTATTTATTTCCCCTTAGGGTTTCTATAATGAAAGCTTAATGAGGGTTGAATAGCTGTGCTTATCTTTATTTCTAAGTGTATTCCCATTGTCTCAATCAGGGACAGAAAAGTAGTAACTGCTCAAGAAAGTTTTGGAAGGCAACAAATGGATGACAATTAGCCTAAAGATTCATAAAACTGAACTCATAATACTTTGTAAGTGTGGTTCTATAATAGCCCTTCCAGTCTTCCTGATGAATATTTTTATCTGCTCTATATGCCCCCTATTGGACAGAATATTAACTCACAACTCAAATATTTCTGTGCATTTATAAACATGAATAATACAATACTATAACCATAAGAAATACACAGTTTATTGGTGATAGCAGCTATGTAAATAATTAATCACAACATTGTTTGGTAAGCTCAGTGGCAGAGGAACATGCTCCTTGCATCTCCCTGAGTAACAGACCTAGGCAGCGGCTAGGGAGGGAGAGCATATGTAGCTGTGTTGTCAAATGCTCTATTTTGTATTTTGATGAAACATAATGTGGGGTAGTAAGAACATCAAAGATTCTGAAATCTGAAGTATCAGACTTTTAAGTCTTATTTTGCTATTTCTTATTAGCAGAGTTCAATTTAGACTTCTGTTTAAAGCTCCACTAAATTATCTTCAAAAGTACTCTTCTTCCTAGTTGACAGCATGTGTTAAACAGAAGGGAAGAAGAAAAGAAATATGCCCTGAGAGTCATACAAGTCAGTTTTTCTCTTAAAGTCTCATAAGAAGTCCATCATGAAAGTCTTATTTGCCTGAGCCACTTTGTGGAAAGGAAACTGAGGCCCATCAAGTTTATACAATCTGGTTGTTCCTTCACTGCAGTACCTATTAGTATACTTATTTGACAATTGCAAAAGCTCAAGGAACTTGAATAATTTTCCAATAACCATATAGCTGGAAAATGATCGCTAAACCCAGGTAAAGTGCAAATTCCATGGTATATCAGCTATATCTGTATCACATGATTGAACAGAAAATGGCTTTTCTTCTAACTCTCTTTACTATTAACTCCTTTTCAGTATTATTTACAATGCCACTTCAATGCCATGGCTGGGATCATTTTTTATACATTTTATTGACAACCTTTCTCTGTACATACACAATGTAACTTTATTATAATCCCCTCCCACTACACACAGGCTAATTATCTACGCTTTGTTTCCCATAACAGTTTTGCTAAGATTCGGTTGTATGCTTTTTAATGACACCCAAATATTAATCTCCTTCAAATGTACCCATGTCATTGAATTTAAAATTTTTAAAAAGTGAAAAGATTTCTGGTTCCAGTAATATGAATGTTTTCACAATTGTCAAGAAATCTTGGGCTTTCAATAAAGTACAGAAATTATGAAATTTGAGATTGTTAAGGTTTGAGATAGTTATTTTGGATGAGTAGAGATTACACTTCAGATAAGCTGACTGGAGGAAAAATTCATGTGTTTTCGGAACATAAAACATCTATGACAAAGGTTGGAGTGTGGAAGGGTGTGCTGGGATCAAGCAACAATGAGCTGCTCATTATGGGGGCTTCAGTAGAGAATTATGGGAGAAAAATCTACAGCCATTATTTGGGACATGAAATCTCTGGGAGATTTTGCTTATAGTGTTTGTAAATTGACCTCCAAGATGAAGGGCATGCTAAGTCCATTAATTTACACATGGAGTGCTAATGGGGAACCCAATTAGGCAGGCTGTCTAATTGCTTGCTATGCTTTGAGGCACTCAAATCACCCACGTATTCAGTGTTATTTCACTTATTCATAAAGGTACATGAACTCTGAGATCTTGGACATGAATCTCTTTGTTATACGCTGACTAAATAAATAGCTTTCCTTGTATTTTAAGGGCAAAATTCATGTGTTGTGTTTGATTGTATTTTAATTAACTTTTGTCTTACTGAGGATGAATTAGAAAGATTAATTTGATTATTTTTATAAGTAATATCTTAATGGAAGACCTTAACTATTTTAGCCAAATAAATAAATAATAATAATAACAAATAATAAATAAATTAATAGCCAAATCTGGTCAAGTTATATAGTACTTTTCATTTTCAGATTGCTCTTGTGGAAATGTAGATAGATACTAACACTTGCTCTGATTAATCCAAGTGAAAAACACATATACATAATACCTGACTAATAAAAGCAATGAACAGATAGCTGTGATGGTTAAGTTTTGTGTTAATTTGGTCTGTTTAGGAATCCACAGATATTCCTCACAAGTGGGTCTCTAAGGTTGCTTCCAGGAAGGATTAACTAAAGGAGGAAGTCCTTCCCCAAGGGTGAGCCCTTCCCCCACAGTGGGCTGCCCCTTTCAGAGGGGAGGCTTTATCCAAGAAAGCTCTGGGAAGGAAAGCACCCTCCTTCCAGCTGGCTGCAGGTGCTACTTGCTGCTTTCCAGTTTAGACTGAAGAGCAGTGTCTCTCCAGGAAGCCTCCAGACCTTCAGTGCTGGGTTGGGACTGCTGAGGCATCCAGCCTTGTGGACTGAGAAGCTAATAGGTTCCTTGACTGTCAGGCCTGCAACCTACTATTGGACTGCTGTAAGCTAGTCCAATACATTCCTTTTCAATACAATTCATTCTATAGGCTCTGTTCCTAGACAACCTTGACTAATACAATGGCCTTATTATTGCCATTATTCCAATAGCATAGCAGTATATATTATACTTTTACATCAAAACTAGGAGATAGACTACTGGTTTGTCAGTGCATTCTTTTATTCATTCGCTCAACATATTTATTGAATTTTTAATATGCCAATATAGTTTGAGCTCAGTGTCATAAACTCCCCATCTGTAGATTCAACCAATCATAGATAATATTTGGAGGGACAAAATTGTGTCTAGGCATGTATACTTTCTTTTTCTTGTTGACATTCTCTAAATAACATAGCATGGCAGATATTTACATAGAATTTGCTTTATATCATGTATTGGAAGTACTACATTGATGATTTAAAGTATCCAGGTAGGAAGTACATGAACCATATACACAGAGTATGTTATTTTACATAAATGACTTGAGCCTGCACCTGGTATCCCAGAGAGAGCTAGAACCAATCTGCCTCATGTACTGAGGTATGACTGTCCTGTCCTGAAGCTCATGTTCTATGAGTGCATAACTAGTATTCAGTGGCTACCAGTTCAAATTATCATAATCTTACTGGCTTAGGAAAACCATTACTTATCATAATGTGATTTTGCAAATCAGAAGCCCAGAATGGTCTCCCCCAGTAAAATCAAGGTGCTGAGGGATGGTATGCCTTTTTCATGCTTCTAGGAGGCAGGTGGTTTCCTGTCTTTGTTTTCTAGAGGTTGCTCCTAGGTTTGGGTCATGAGAACATAAAACATTTTGAAAGCCACATGCTTTATTTTTTCTCACCATCTTTCTGTTGCCACATCTCTTTGCCTCTGGTCTCCATCAAATTTGCAATCTTGTAAGCATCATAGAACACCTGTCATTTGAGAAGTTTATGAAAAGTATCAATATTCATTACCTATTTGAAAAACTAGAATGGAAGCACCAGAGTAAACGATTTTGAATAAACACTATACATGGCCAGACTGTTACTCTGGAGAAACACCAATCTGTTAATACAGAGATTAATTTAATACTGTGCATTTATGTGTGTGTGCTTGTGTGTGTGTGTGTGTGTGTGTGTGCATGCATATGTACATTTCTATTTCTGTATAGGAGAAAAGTCTATAATGTATCAACTGCAAAAAGTCAAAATAATCTTAACTCTACAAAAATGAAACTTTATGCGTGTCATAAGACAATGCAAGAAATAAATACATGAATTACCATTAAAGAAGGAAATAATTTCATGAAATAACCATTTTTCCTTTCAAACATTTCCAATGCTAGATGTGTGATGAGGACCTGGTTTGGCTAGACCAAGAAAGATCTTTAAGTGAAAAAGTTTACAGTGTCTTTGGGCCATGTACAGTATTAGCAGGAAATTATAACCTTAGACATTTACTGAGTTCTAAGACTATAAGAACATTTGATGGGAAACTAAGGCTCAAATTTGAAAAGCAGAATGAAATTTTCCATTTTTGGAATACTTGACAGAGATGATATACATGCAGGTTAAAATATCTAAAGAACAGGATTATTTCTTCCACATTCTTTTTCATACCTGGAGAGATGTGTAGAGATAGAGATCAGTTGTCCCTGAAATTTATGGGAGGTTGTTGGTTCTAGAACATTCTGGGATACCAAAATCTATGGATGCTCAAATCCCTTTTATAAACTGGTATAGTGTTCATAAAAAGCCTTACATACATCCTCCCACATACTTTGAATCATCTCTAGATGTTAGTGCCATATACAACATACATATTCAGTAGTTGCCATACTGTACTGGTTATGGAATTCTGACAAGAAAATTCTTTACATGTTCAGTACAGAAATTATTTTTCAATATTTTTGATCCATGATTTGTGAAATTTGTTGACACAAAACCAGTGATCTAGAAACAGGGATAGAGAGCTATCAAAAGTGTTAAAAATGTGTGTTATTTATATAGGCACAAATGTTTAAAAAGTAGAATAATAAAATATTTTCAAACATACAAACACTAAAAGAAAACTAGTGTAGCCACAAAAATTATTAAAGTATAGTAAAGACTCACTATTTGAGATTAAAATCTTTCAAAATGAAGGAGAGTAAATTCAATACTATTTGGAATCAAAATTCAGAATGTACTTGCAATATAGCTTTGAAATACATCAAACAGAATTTAAAGATAGAGAAATGCATAGTTACAATTGATATTTTAACACATTACTTTGAATGGTTACTTTTGCATAACAATAAGAATCTATACTCAAGTCAAGTTTTCAGCACAGAATTATCTGTTATGTTCACTTCTTGATAATGATTTATAATGTAACACAATACTTTTTTTGAGATGATACAACCCATTTTCAGAGTGTCTAATTAGAAACCAATTTTTACTAGGAAGGTAGGTGTTTCTGGCAACTAACTGAAGCAGAGCAGTAATGCACATCTAACACATGACTTTCGGGTATGAGCCAGGAATCCTAGTCTCAAGACCCATAGAACTCAATTAAATTCTTGCTAAGTGAATCATAAATCTGGTATGTCTGGACTAAAATCTCCTCTTGCTCCTTTTGCCATAAATTCCTTTAGGGAGGTCACATACTACTAAATGTGTTGGTGGTGTAGGAAGCGGTGCTGGTAGGAAAAAGGATGGTAGTTCACAAAAAAGGTGACTTTACCCCTGAGGGGTCAGCTTATTGACTGGGTGCCCTCCCCCAGAAACCCATACCAATTCTCTGAACTTCACTTTTCTCATTTTTAGTCTAAACCTGAAAATGGATATTATGTTTAAAGAGCTTATACAGTGCAGAAATGTAATATGTATTAATACATAGTTTCTGATAAATATTTACTATTTAATTAAGAGACATGGGAACGACTACCAATTTAATTGCCAAATGAAAAGAACTTGAAATCCTCCAATGAAGAAGATCATGTAAACATATATCTGGCCAAACTACACTCATCATAAATTCAGCATGTTATTAGAAAACAGTATCAGTTTCATTGCAGCAGCCTATTATCAACAGAGCACACATTTTATCTAATTGTCTTTTTTCTAAAGCAAATGTTTTTTTTTTAATGTTTTAAAATCCCCTTATTCAAAGTTTAAAATGCCTTGCTAGGTAATCATTAATAAATATTATCCTCTCTTGCGATAATTTTTCAGCTCTTTATTTCCAGAAAGCAGGGAACAATACGATAATAAGTGAGCGCACAAACATATTCTCTTTAAGATATCTATGGTCATAGGACAGGCTCATTAATGTTGTCATGGCAACCATCCCCTCACAGGTTACATGTCTGTGTGCTTTTACTAAATGCAAATTCTTGCTTAAAAAAAAAAAGCAAGTTAACTCCAAAATGACATGTCAAGTTTCAAGGAGATACAAGGATCCTGAGGATTTTTTCCCCCCACATGCATTGTATGATTTAAGAAACTTACTTCTTTGTTTTGTTCATATGCTCATTTTTATTTTGCCCAAAAGATGTTTTGGAGAAAGAGAAGGAAAATGAATCAAAATGAGACCTTCAAAGAACCTTTCCTTTTACATGTATTTACTTCTTGATTTTACTTGTCTTATTATTCCATAATGAACCAAATCAGATAGAAATACCCATAATCCTGTCTAAAATATGCAATGCAATTTTATTTATGAAACCATTGTCTCTTTCCTTTTATTTATTTGTTTATTTTTGTCTATGCCATTCACATACCCACTACAGTGCCATCACGGGGATGAAAAGGGTAGAAATAGAGACAGGTGGAGTAACAAGTCCTACCTTGACATGACACCATGTTGCTAGATGTGCAGGTGGGTCGTCTCCCCTTCAGTCAGAGCATCCTGACCCTGCTCCATGGGGACTCTACTGTCTCCACTTCTTGTAGTGTAGTAGTGCAGGAAATATTTTGGATTTAGATTTTTGTTTTCAAGAGGAGAAGCTGATCTTCTTTAAGACTCTCTTCCTAGTTGATGAGTGTGATGGTTAATATTATCAACTTGAAGGGATCTAGAATCACCTAGGAGACAAATCTCAGAGCATGTCTGTGAAGGAGTTTCTAAATTAGGCTAACAGAGGTGGTAAGCTTCATCCTAGGTTGGGTGGCATTATTTCATGGGTTGGGAAGAAAGAAGAAATTGGGATGAGCACCAGTATTCATTTCTCTTGTGTTCTTGACTGTGGATGGCGTGTGACCAGCTGCTTCATGCTCCTGTTGCCGTGCTGCCCCTGCCATTCTTATCCAAAACTGTTAACCTAAACATATCTCCCCTCCTTAAGTTGCTTCTTGCCAAGTATTTCATCACAGCAGTAGGGAGAGCAAATAATATAGTATCATTGCCGTGTTGCTGAAGTCAGAGCCAGGAATACACTTCTCTCTGGTTTTCCATGCTGAAAGGAGACACATTTGCTCACCTTACCCGTTGCTTCTGGCTCCAGGTGCAGAATCTTCATTTTCAGCCAGTCCTTGTCCGAGGTAGGTCCACTCATATTTGTCAGACCCTTTATTCCTGCTCATCTGGTTTTCTTTACCTGTCCTAAGTGTGGCAGGCCTGTGTTCTTCAGTAGGATTCTGATTACATATGGAGCTTGCTCTGCAAATTTGAGATTTGGATTGAAAGGAGAAAGTCTCACTTCCATCTCAACATGAAGCCACAGTTTGAATATCACTGAGCAAATGAGAGTCAACAAATGTCTGATTGCTTGTTAAGGAACAGATTGTCAGCAGTGGAGAATTACTAGTGAATATAGATAATCCATATCCTCAAAGAACTTATATTTAAGTCAGGGAAGGAAAGAATATGACCATTAAAAATACTAATAATAATTTAATACTGAAGAATGGCAATCAATTAGTAAGGCATGGTTATATTTTGGTAATAAATACTATCAAAAAAGGTTTTCCAGTAGAGAGGAAGTTGGGGGTATATCCTGTTGGATCTTTGACTAAGATTTGGGACATTATGAAAGGATAGATTTTAAGCAAGTGATGTAACCTCAGTTAGACTACTGAAAGGCCTAGATCTAGTTTTTGTTGTTGTTTTGTTTGTTTGTTTTCTTTTGTTGTGTTTTTCAAAGTAGGGTCTCACTTAAGCCCAGGGTGACCTGGCATTTATTATGTAGTGTCAGGGTGGGCTTGAACTCATGGTGATCCTCCTACCTCTGCCTCCCAAGTTCTAGGATTAAAGGTATATACCCCTATGCCTGATTAGTATTTTTTTAATTGACAGGGTAATACTTTTGAGCAAGTAATAGCAATGAGATAAGGGGAAGGTTAATGCAATGGTCAGGAAAGCTAAGCTGCTGGCTTGGCTTAGCAGGAAGGATGAAAAGAACCAGGCAGATTTCAGATACATTTTGGAAGATGCAACAATAGTGTCCCAAGTAGCCAAGATGTGGGTGCAGGATGGAAAGGGTCTGAAAGATATATCTTTGGAGTTTTGTCTAGTTGCTTGGTAGATGGTAATATTGTATCTTAAGCTAGGGAAGATGCCGAAGTGGAAATGTAGAGGAAAAACGATCTTTTTTGCTCATATTATGTTTGAGATAATTGTTATTTATTCTATTACAGAATTTTTGAACATTTAATGAGATCCTGGAGCTCAGAGGAAAGTCCCAAAATGCTGGTTTTTATTTTTGGATCATCAGTGAAAATAAAGCCTTTACAAAAATCATACATGTTACTATAAAGAATTTCAATTTTAATTCTACTCCCTAATTATTTCCAGGTAATAAGAAGAATAGATTTATGCTGAAGTTAAGAACTGAAGACGTGGAGGATTGTCGTGAGTACAAGGCCATCCTGAGACTATTTAGTGAATTCCAGATCAGCCAGGGCTAGAGCGAGACCCTGCCTTAAAAAAACAAAAAACAAAAAACAAAAAGCAAAAGCAAAAAAAAAAAAAAAAAAAAAAAAAAAAGAAAGAAAGAAAAAGAAAAAAAGAAAAAAAGAAAAAAAGAAAGAAAGAAAGAACTGAAAATGCTGAAACTAGGGCCAATTAATCTGCCTGGCTCATCATTAGTGGCAGATGACATTTCTTAAAGACAAATGATATTCTATAAAACTAATGGTCCCCTTCACTTATCTTTATTGAGATATAATGCTCCTTTAGTCTTTCTCTGCTGGAACATTCAGTTCAAACGTTAATTTTACTGAAATAGAGGGGAAAGGGAGAAAGAGAGAGAGCCTTTGCTGTTCCCTTTCAGAGACTGCTACCTGGTTGTTTCACACATTTAGCTTTAGTCTTTAGACTTGAGGGGAAGTCTAGCCAAGGTGCTTTACCTTGATTGATTGAATATTCTCTCATCATTACCATTTGACTTCTTCATGTTTGAATTTTACATGGTTTTTCCTTTTGCTTTGGATAGCTCATCTCATAGGAAGTTGAAATGATGAATTCCTATTCTTATAGAGTCCAAAACATTACTCCTAAACTCTTAATTTTGCCCTTGTAAATGAATTTACAGGAAAAATAGCATTATACCATAACTCAGCAATTAGAATATGACTTTCCGGCCAGGTTTTTATTTTCTGAGAAGTGAAAAAAGACAGAAAATAGTGAAGATTTGAAATCAGTATTCCAGTTTACTTGACAATGATGAGCTTTTACTTTACATGTAATCTAATATTAAGTTTGTTTCATGTAATCATTCCAGAACTGTTGACAGAGATAAATCTCTTGATGAGGACAGTGTGTCTTTGAAGTTGGATCTACTTGAGCTGTAACTCAGAGGCTCCCAAAATTTCTTGACTATGAGAAAATTAGTCAACTTCTCTGAACTTTAATTTCTTCTAAGTGAAAATGATGAAGACTACTTCTCAATAGTGTAAGGAATAATGGGCAATGTAGTGCAGAACATATCCAGTTGTCAACTCAAAAGACACAGATCTAATATCCAAGGGGATAAGAGACAGCTTATTCTGGAGCCTAGTATGATGGACCATGGCCTGGCAACACAGATTTAGGTTAACCCAATTTCATGTCCCAATATGTTAACAATTTCATGAAGGCTTTATAGGTACAGAACAGAAGAAGACCAAGAATCAAAGTATCTTTCAGATATATTGGCTGACCGTAAGGTAGGCAGGTTATAGCAAAGCAGGGAAATCTCCACCATGGGTGTCACGTGTCGAATGATGACATTCTTAGCCCTTGGGTTGCTGGAAACTAGTGGTCTGCTAGTACATTTCAAAAAAAAAAAAAAATCACACCTAATTAACTGAAGTTAGGTTAGACAGTGAGGCAATAAATGTCTATTAAGTGGCTAAAGGGAGCCCAAGGTAATTTGGCTCTGATCCTGCAACATTCCATCTGTCTGTGGTTATAGAAGTTATATGAATTCATTCAGCCTTGCTGGAAGTTGTTGCACCAGATGCAGTGCTTTTCTAGGAATTTCAGTTCACATAGTAAATGCTCTTCACATGGCAGTAAACGAAATGAAATGAAAAGGCTCAGTCTCTGGAACATGGCAAAAGTACCAAGGTAAGTTGTGGATTTTTTTTCCCTTTCAAGACTTCCCTTGTCATGTAGTATGGTTTATCAATGTGCAGTGATTGTACAAGAGATGACCTGAGTTCTCAGTCCTCTATCTCAAGGCAGATGAACAGATCATGAGGGTGGCCAAAGTTTACAGAGTGGCTATCATCACTCAGAAACAGCTTTATCCTTCACAGTATCATACAGTGCTATCTGGTGAAAAGTTTGCAAAGCAATGATGTATTTTATTTTTTTTACATAAAACAACTCTATGCATGTTTCACATATACTGAATGTGGGACAATTAAATCTAAAGGAAAGAAGGCTTAGAAAATTGGTAAATATTGGGCTGGAGAGATGGCTTAGCGGTTAAGCGCTTGCCTGTGAAGCCTAAGGACACCGGTTCAAGGCTCAATTCCCCAGGACCCACGTTAGCCAGATGCACAAGGGGGTGCACACGTCTGGAGTTCGTTTGCAGTGGCTGGAAGCCCTGGCGCACCCATTCTGTCTCTTTCTCTCTATCTGCCTCTTTCTCTCTCTGTGTCACTCTCAAATAAATAAATAAAAATGAACAAAAATTAAAAAAAAAGAAAATTGGTAAATATTGAGCTAATTCTTGAAGAACAAGGGAGACTCCACATTCCAGGAAACAGAAATGAACAGAAACAAAATTTCAGTGTGAACTTATGGAGCAGGCACATGGCTTACTGCTTTGACAAGGTAATTAACACTAGTGGATGTGATGCTGGTCTGCTTGCAGTCACATCAATTCTAATGTAAGTTAGACCTAATATAAGCTTTCCTACATCTTGTAGATGTGGCATCTGGAACACGTGGCCTCAAAATGTGTAAGTAATTCAAGAGAGGGTTGAAGGATTGCAGGAAACTGATGAATTTATAAATTGGGCCGGACTTATGTCATTTATGTTCAATCCCTTGGTTAGAACTTAACATCACCTCAATCTATCTGCAAATAAGGTTAGGAAAATCTAGACTTCTTATGTCATGAAGAATAGAAAACATGTTGATGCCTAACATTCTCTCTGTAGTAATATCTACCAGAGGGCATCTATATGAGAATCATAATGTACAGCAAGGGTTGACCAAAGCAGTGTATCATGACAAAGAAAATGAGGAGCATTAATGTGTCATACCATAATGTACCCATCTCCACTAAAAGATATAAAAGATGGGAATCTACATGTGAGCCTATCAAAGTAATGATGGGGGCACATAACAGTTTTGACATTCCCACTCCCTCCATTCAGCTGTTGCCTCTCTCTAAGCCCCATCATATGTATCCACTAAGTCATGATGGGAGGTGATGCCATAGAAATGTTGAATTCCAGGAAGCCTGACACTTCATCAGAGAAGATCAGGTGTTCTTGGATAACCTGCAATGATAGTTTCTTTACCAAAGTCAAGGGAAAGGGGAAAGGGCTAAAGAGAAACCAATATCTTCTTTGTAAAGGGGAAAATTGTAACATCATATCAGAGTGTACCATCTTCGTTCTTAGATTCTGAGACTCACTGGGAAGTTAAAAGCAGGACTGTCATATTGTTCATCAAACTATGAAATCCAAATTAATCTGGATGTCTTGATGCTGTTGTAAGCTAGGCTAAGATGCCCCTTCTATTCTGATTTGTCTCTATAACTTCTGTGTACAATTGTCATTGACAAATATTTGGTGCTGCTGTGTGTTCTCTTCATCTACTCTAATGAGCTTATACTCAACCAGCACTATTTTAATTTGTTTTCATTTCCCAAGATTTCCATATACTGCCTAATGGAGGAGATAGCAGCATATTTATGAAACACATGTTCTCAAAAGCTATTTATATGACCACTACCCCCATCCTTGTCACAACAGTTAGATTAATTGGTCCTCTGGCTCTGAGGAAATGAGTATTTATCTAACCCCTAAAAGAAACAAAGACACCTGTGAGTCATCAAAGAGACTGAATTATGCTCAATGTACATTTTCAAGTGATTAGTATGCTGGTTGCATAAAATTGTTTGGAAAATTGTCCCTCTTTATATGAGGATATTTTAATAAACAGAGCATTCTGTTTCTTAATGCTCATGGTATCTTGATGTTGATTTAAATCGTCTGAATAGGTGAGAAGTTACAGAAAAATGAAACATTTTAATGCTTTTTTTCAAGACTTAGAAGAGATTTACAAGCAAAACTCCAGTGTGGAGAGTGAGCACACATTGTTTTCTCTGGTAGTAAGCTAAGTCTTAGAGGATTTCAGTAATCTAATAGGAACTAAGCTCTTTGGACCTATAATAATATGGAACATATGTCAGGTATTTTCTCTTTTAAATATCCCAATACCATTCAAGCATCAATATCCTCATTTTACAGATGAGGAAATTAGAGTTTAAAGGAATTAGACCTATTCTCTACATCAAACAGGTGGCAACTTAATAGGTGGGCTCCAGAGTTTATAAATCAGCCCTTAAGTTAGTGAAAGAAAACCTATGTTCTTAGTAGTTAAGGAGATACCTACTTGCATATGAAGTTAACATGCATAATTTAATAGCTATTTCCCTTCTCCCCCTCCTTCAATTCCTTCTGAATCTTCTGCTGTTCTAATTAATTGGCATTTTCTGAATCTGTCCCTGGAGGACTTGCCTCACCTTAGATGGCCTATATGCAAAGCATCTGTTCTCATAGATCAAGATATAAATGTTTCTATAGCAACCATTGATTACCATGGACTATTTAGTCCTTCCTTTGACCATGCATCTAAAAGCCAGAAAAGTTGGTATTTTTTTTTCTTTTTTTTTCACTTTATTAGTTAGTTTTGTATTCAGCAAATACAGTCAGTTTGGTACCATTATTAGGCTCATCCGTGACCTACCCCCCCTCCCCTTGGGCCCTGCTTGTTGAGGTACATGGGTCATGCATTCTGGAGTTAGTCCACATTTATGGGTAAGATAAATGTCTCTGCATATCATGACCCAACATGTGGTTCTGACATTCTTTCTGCCCCCTCTTCCGCAAAATTTCACTGAGCCATGTTGGGTTCATTTTTGGTCTGCTTCAGTGATGAGGTGTTGGGGGCCTCTGAGGCTCTGGCTCTCTGATTTGGTAGGAGTTGATGTTTCTCTGTATTGATCTCCTTCCCCGTTGTGCTGGTATCCAGTTCATCAGGAAAACAGCACCCTTGCTTGTTTCTCCAATTTTTCTTAGTTTCAGCTGGGGCCCTTTGGAGGTATGATGGGGTAGCTCTCTCCTTAGGATCTACATCTATCTGAAAAAGAGAAGCAGATTCTCCAACAGAGAGTAAGTTAGCACCAGGACAAAAGAGATAACCCTTACTTTTTTATAGAGAATTTAATAGGTGTAGGCCCTCTTGTAGCCCATGATTGATAGTAGCTTGATAATGGCCAGAGGGCTTATGTTTGGATGTGGTTCTGACTTGTTTCCCAGCTCCAGCTATGGGTCCCATACCACTGAGGAGATCAGTTAGCCAATTTAAGAGCAGTTGGTTCCCCACCATGGCTTTGGGCCACTATTGCACTTGTGTGGGCACCACAACAAGTTATTTGCTGCTAAGTATGTTAGACCGTGAGTTGCTTGGACAGATATTGGTCATTTTCCCCCAGTCGCCCATGTAGCACCTTCTGGCACTAGACGCGCTGACTGTCTGGGGACTGACTGTCTTCCAACTTCCAGCCATGCCACTGCTGAAGACACCTTCCTTATGTTGTTGACATGCAAAGTTGGTATTTTTGAAACTTTATTTTACAGTAATGTCCACTTCCCAATGATTAGTAGTTAATATTTTAAAAGTATAATAAATTATACTATCTTTGCTGAATGTTTTCAATCTAAATTAAATGATTTTGACCTTCTTATTCCCTCAACTCTTTGCTCCCCTGTCCATAGATGAATTTTGCCATTCTGTTTTCTCTTGGAGGGGCCATATCCATATTTGTTTTCTTTCTCTTTCTTTTCTTCCTTTCTTCCTTCCTTTCTTTCTTTCTTTCTTTCTTTCTTTCTTTCTTTCTTTCTTTCTTCCTCTTTTCTTCCTTTCCTCTTTCTTCTTTATTTTCTTTCTCTCTCTCTTTTTCACTCTCTCCCTGTTCAATTGAGAAAAAAAAAATCTAATGATACCTTTAAAATAAAATTATATTATTTTTAAGACAGGCCACCTCTTTGCCTAAACAGTCAGAATGTTTATGTGGTATCCATCCTTTTGACATAGTTTTGCTTTCAAATATTTATTTTTGAAAAAAGGAAGTGGGAATTTTTTTTAAAAAGGGCTTTTCTTATATTTTACATGACAAATAAATCTAATGCCTAGCTAGTGGGGGATTCATAAAGTAGCTGTATTTAAAGGTGTAAATAAAAACAACTATCTCAGAACTTGAAATCTTCTTGTTCTCTTTATAATTTAAAGACAGAGACAATTTCTGAACAAAAATTCTGGGAGAAATCGTCAAATTGTACTACAATTAGAGAAAATATTTGCAAAGAAAATGTCCAGGAAAATGTAGAATTGGTCTTCTGTTCCAAGAGAATAAATAAGAGATGCTGATAAACTTTGAAGTAACTGTGTCAGGGAAGTGTAAAGTGGCATGGTACACTAGTTGCTTTCTCAATGCTGTGACCAATTACCTGACACAAAGGAGCTTAAGGAAGGAAGGGTTTTTTTTTCTTTTTTTTTTGAGGGGAGACATTCCCTCATGATATGAAAGGTATGGCAGCAGGTACAGGAGGCTGGCTACAATGTTACCAGAGTATAAAACAGAGGATGAACAGAAGGTGGTAACAGGCTATAAAGCCTTCAGGTCCACCTTCAGTCCACCTTGCCAGCTCCTAAAGGTTCCACAAGCTTCCCAAACAGTGCCATCAGATGGAGACCACCTATGGAAGACATTTCACATTCAAAATACAGGCAGATGATTTATAAAAAGCTCCCACATATCCATTGAGCAATTCTTCCTATAAATTCAGCACTATGATACAGGTTATTGGGAATTTAAGAAGGAATATGAATACAAACAGAAAAAAATGTCTTTCATAAGCATACCTGAAGATGCAGGATGGGTACACCTAGAGTAAGTAATTAGAGAACTATGGGTACAAAGGAAATTGAGTAATCATGAATGACAGATAGTACCAGGCACTCCTAGAGAAGCTTCTGGTGGGAGAATGAGTGGTTTCCTTTTTCTATAACTGAACTGAATTGCTTTATTTTATTTTATTTTTATTCATTTATTTGACAGAGAGAGAGAGAGAGAGAGAGAGAGAATGGGTGTGCTAGGGCCTCTAACCACTGCAAACAAACTCCAGACTTGTGCATCTGGCTAATGGGGGGCCTGGGGAATCAAACCTGGGTCCTTTGGCTTTGCAGGCAAACTCCTTAACTGGAAAGATACCCCTCCAGCCTGCTTTTTTAAAAAAAATTAATACTTTTAGTTATTTATTCGCTAGGGGAGAGAGAAGGAGAGCATGGGTGAACACCAGGGCCACTGCCTCTACAAAGGAACTATAGATGCATGTAACACGTAGTGCATCTGGCTTTACATGGGAATGGAATATTGAACCTGGGCTGCAAAGCTTGCAAGCAAGCACCTTTAATTGTTGAGTCATCTTCCCAGCCCCTGAATTTCTTGCTTTATATAATGTAGAAATATTTTTTCCCTGTTCTGTATATTCTGTCACTAGGGCCTTTCTCTACCATTTTGGGCAGTTTCTTCCTCCCTCTCTTGTCCCAGATTGCTATGAGAAGCAAGGATCTTTTGACAGGTCATAGCAGTAATTGTCTACGTGATTGATTTGCAGTGGTGTTGGCTCAGAGCTTATGTCTACTGTCTTGGTTGTTCATGGCTATCATGTCCTCCCCTTACTCCCATCCTTGAATTTGGTGTTATAGCCATAACATGTTTGCTTCTGGTCACATGATATATGCTGCATTTTTCTCTATCCCACTGATGAACCATTTTCAGAGTGAGTTTGTCTTCCTGTATGTATTCTGGTCTTTCTTTTCCTCTTTTCTCTGTTTCTGCATGTCCAGCTATATGAGAATAACAACGTGTATATATGAACAAAAAATACCACACAAAAATATAAAATATGTTTGCAGATACTGAACCATAGGCAGAAGAGGACCTGAATCCCTGAAAGAATGAAAATATACAAGGGGAACTACCATCCTCCATCTTCAGACCTTAGGAAAATCTGTCTGTGCAGTAGTTGTAGGGAGAATATAGGTAACAGCACAGAAATATTGTTGAAGACTTGGATGTATGGTGTTTTAGGAAGCTCATTTGAATAGGACTCTCAAGGCAGAATGCTGGAGATTTGAACGCAACAAAGCAGGAGTTTTTAAAATGTGCATTGGAATCTTCTTGTGTTTGCATTATCATTGCACTGGACAAAATTTTACAAATACAAACATAAAACAACTTCAACTCACTCCTAGTTCCCCAGCCCCCGGTGCCCTTGCTGCTGGCATGGAGTGGCCTGGACCCTGTGTATATACTGCAGGAGTGGGCCTTTTGCTCCCAGCTTCCTGATTAACCAAGTTCCTGGTTTCCCAACATCTTGCTCCTCTGCTCCAGAAGATGCTCCCACAGAGTGAGTAGGCCACAGCTCCCCAGCCTCTGCTGCTGGTGTGGGAAGCCTAGACCCTGTATGCCTACTGTGGAAGCAGGCCTTTCTGTTTCTGGCTTCCTGATTGACTAGCTTTGGATCCTCAACTCCTTAGTCCCCTGCACCAGAGGGTGTGCATGCCACTGTGAGAGCTGGTCTTTTGCTCCTTGCTCCCCAGCTTCCTGGCTTCCCAGCCTCCTGGTTTCCTAACTCCTGGATCCTCTGTGCTAAAGATTGCACATCTATGGTTATAACCTCATCCTATTCTAATCAGATTTAAACATAAAACAGAATACTCACTGAAGATCCAACAAAGACAAATATTTGCTTCCTACTTAACAAAGCAAGACTTTCACCACAACATGGGTAGACCACAATGCAGAGGGAGAGGGAGAGAGAGAGAGAGAAACAACACACTCTATACAAAGGCAATCCCACAAGGGTCAATTAAGACTTTTCAATGAAACCATGAAAGTCAGAAGGGCATAGAACGGAACACAGTAAAACCTAAAAAAGTACAGCTACCAACCCAAACTTCTGTACCCAGCAAAAGTATCCCTCACAATAGATGGAGAAAGAAAAACTTTACATGACAAAAGCCAGTTATATGATTATATGAACACAATGCCAAACCTACACAGAATACTTCAGGAAATGTTACACACAAAACAGTTGAACAGCTAACTTCAAGAGCCTACAAGAAGACAAGCACAATAACCAAACCTAGAGCAGGCATAAAAAAGTTCAAAGCACCAAAACCCACAAATCCTCCACATGTCAGGGCTTAAATAAAACCTCACAGTTATAACTTAAAATATTAATGTACTTAATTCACCCATTAAAAGATTCAAGTTAACAGGATGGATCAGAAAAATGGACCCTACAATCTATTGCCTTCATAAAACCCACCTCACCATTAAGATTAGATACCTCCTAAGGAGTTGATTTTTCTCTGTGCTGATCTCCTTCCCCCTTGTGCTGGTATCCAGTTCATCAGGAAAACAGCCCCCTTGCTTGTTTCTCCAATTTTTCTTAGTTTCAGCCGGGGCCCTTTTGAGGTATGATAGGGTGGCTCTCTCCTTAGCATCTACATCTATCTGAAAAAGAGCTTCCATGTTCTTTGATAGGTAGAATTAATATTGTGAAAATCACAAACCTACCAAAAGCAATATACAGATTGCCATACCAGTAAAATTCCCAGCATCATTCCTCACAAAGATAGAAAACAAAATCTCAAAATTTATGTGGAATAGTAGAAGGCCTTGTATATTCAAAACTATTCTCAGCAAAAGACACACCTCTGGTGGCATGCCTGATCTAAAGCTAAACTACAAAGCCATAGTAATAAAAACAGCATGGTACTGGCACAAAAATAGACATATAGACCAATGGAATAGAACAGAACACTGGCCCTTAGCTCAACCAACTACAACTACTTGATCTTTGACAAAGGAGCCAACAATATTCACTGGAGAAAGGACAGCATATTCAACAAATGGTGCCGGTCAAATTGGAGAATCCCATGTAGAAAAATATGACTAGACCCATTTCTCTCACCATGCACAAAAATCAACTCTAAATGGATTAAAAACTTCAATTTAAGACCCGAAACTCTTAATTGCCTAGAGGAAAAAAAAAAATAAGGGGAAATAGGAGTGGGGAAAGACTTCCTAAAAAATATCCCAATAGCCTAGGAAACTAAATAATCACTCAACCAATGGGATCTCATTAAGCATAAAAGCTTTTGTACAAACTCCTATAAACAGACTCAGCAGATTACCCACAGAATGGGAGAAAATCTTCACCAGCTATACCACTGACAGAGATCTAATATCTAAAATCTACAAAGAACTTAAAAAACTAAACAATGAAAAATCAAAGAATCCACTCAAAAAAATTGGGCAGGGAACTGAATAGAGAATTCTCAATGGAAAAAAATATGAATGGCTAAACTTACTTAAAATGTTCAACATCCTTAATGAATTAAAATTACTAAGAGATGCCACCTTATCCCAGTCAGGATGGTAATCATTAAAAAAATCAAATGACAATAAATATTGGTGGCGATGTGGGGAAAGATGAACCCTCATTCACTGCTGATGGGAGTGAAAACTTTGAAATAAATAGAGCTACCAACTGACACCCCTATTCTTCTATTGCCATCTACCCTAAAATATCCACTCTTCACTGCAGAGATATTTGCTCAACCATGTTTACAGCTGCTCAATCCACAATAACTCAGATCTGGAATCAACCCAGATGCCCATCGTTTGATGATTGGATAATGAAGATGTGGTACACAATGGAATTCTACTTAGCAGTAAGGAAACATAATGCAATGAAATTTGTAGGAAAATGCATGAATTTGGAACAGATAATACTAAACAAACACACACATAAGCACAGAAAGACAAACACCACATGTACTCCCTCATCAGTGGTTCCCAAACTGGAACAGCTTGAGTTGAAGGCATACCTGACAGGCAACTCAAGGGTCAGATAATAGGGATGGAATTATGTCAGGAAAGAAGGATGGGGGGATGTGGAAAATAAACACAAAACAAAGTCCAAAATGAATTCATTCCATATAAACCTTTCTCCTGGACAGTAGACTAAATTATACAACCCTTAACAGGAGTATGCAGAGATTGTTAGGTAAGAAGGTCCTTGGAGAGGGTGGGATGAAGCCTAACCCTAAAATATTTGGCTCCAGTTTGTAACTCCCAGTACCAGAAACAAGATACAATCCACATTGAGCTGTTGATAGGAGAGACCTATGAGGTCCCCAAAACAAGACTGGCTTCTGTCAAAACACTTGATTATCCACCTGAATTTAAAGGTAAGACCCGGGCTGGAGAAATGGCTTAGTGGTTAAGCACTTGTCTGTGAAGTCTGATGAAGCCAGTTCAAGGCTCAATTCCCCAGGACCCACGTTAGCCAGATACACAAGGGGGTGCACTCATCTGGAGTTCGTTTGCAGTGGCTGGAGGCCCTGGCATTCCCATTCTTTCTATCTGTCTTTTTCTCTGTCTGTTGCTCTCAAATAAATAAATAAAAGTAAACAAAAAAATTTTAAAGGTAAGACCCTATTGCTAAAAAAAAAGCCCACCATCTGCCAACACAGAACATCAAGAGAACTGGCTAGAATCTGGAAGGAATCCAGTCTCCAGTATATGCCCTGTATAGTGCTAGAAAGTGCTACATGAGCTGCTGAGGGAAAATAGCCAACAACCTTGTGTGCTAAGAATGGACACTGCTATATCAAAGCCATCAGCCTCACAAGATGGACATGTCTGTTCAATAATGACACCCAGCATAGGTGAAAAACCAATGGCTCTGTGATTGGCTAAAAGATCTGCTCAGTGGAAAGGAGCACCTGGATGGAACTGAGAACCAATTCATAATCCCAAGGAAACCAAAATCATGGGCTCCAACAAGAAGCTTCCACTAGTCTTTAGCCAAAAGAGAGGCTACACCTATGTAAATCTCTCTTTAATTAATAATACTTATTCCATTGAGCCTATGCTGGCCTCAGTCCCCTTTGGAGAACTTGTTTTTCTTTTTCTTTCCAAAGGCAACTAGAATGTGGAAGTAAACCATCCCTTGCACATCAGCCAGGGCCCAGATGAAACCACAAAAAAATTGGCAAGATGATAAAGAGTGCTGCTTCAATAGCAAGCCTGTCAACCAGCACCAGGGTTATGGAGACAAACACAGAAGATACTAAAAATGCACCAAAGCAGAAATAACCTTTTGAGAGCACAACACTAAAGTAGACTTAACATACACCTACCACAGCTCAGGGAATTTTTCAGAAGAGGGGGCAGAAAGAATGTAAGAACCAGAGTGAAAGGAAATGTCCCGGGGCACTGCCCCTGCCACACCTTACAATGACTGACTGATGCTCTCACATCAATACTCTCAAACCTGGGGGGAATACTAATAATTACACTGAGGAGGGCCCTCAGCAGAATGGAGGCAGGGAGGAGGGAAATGGTGGAACTAACATATGATGTATCCACTCAATTTTCTACTTAATAAAAAAAAAGCTTCCAAGGAAACAAAAATTACATATAAGAGCTATATGTTGAATACTGGGAGTGATTTGACTTTTCTCTTCAGAATGGAGAGCCTTTGTTAAGGATTCAAGGCCCTTCATAATACTAGAAGAATAATCTGTTAGTTCAGACACTTAACTATACTTTAAGGTAAGGTAATCTGTCATAGACTAAAGTAGCTGAAACAATGTTTAACATCTGCTTATTGCAGAATAAATAAACTGTAACAAAGCCCAAAACTCTTTCAAGGGTTTCACAAAAATTTAGCACCTAACCATAATTATTATTCAAGGAATTATTTCTAATCCAAAAATGCCATTAATATGAAGAAACAAAAACCAAACTGTCATCCATAATCAGTAAAACATAAGATAATAGACACATATGTACAAATGGCAGAGAGGAAACAATTATAAAACAAAGATTTTTATAAGGACATTTATAAACATGCTTAAGGGCATTTATAATCATATTAAAGGCACATAAATCTGGCCAGGAGTGGTAGCCCATGACTGTGATCCTAGCACTGGGGAAGCTGAGGTAAGAACACTATAGGAATTTCAAGCCAGCCTAAACTACACAGTTAGTTCCAGCACAGCTGAGCCATGGTGGGAAACCATGTCACAAAGTAGGAAACCAAACAAAAAAGAACATTAAGCTAATAAGGAGACATGGGAAAATGTTTCAAAAACAATGGAGACTCTGAATATGAAAACAAACTCTGAAATAAAATTTTCACTGAATGCATCACTTAAAACATGTTAGACATTTCAGAAAATATATTGGTGCAATTGTATAGTAAGAGACCCGGGAGACTCCATCCCAAAACTCCGGAAGGTGATTAACTCCTATAGCAAAGTAGGAGGATAAAAAATCAATGCACAAAAATCAGTAGCCTTTCTATATGCAAATGACAAAGATACAGAGAAAGAAATAAGGGACAGAGTCCCATTTTCAATAGCAACAACAACAACAAAATACCTTGGAATATTGTTAACCAAAGAAGTGAAAGATCTATACAATGAAAACATAAAAACACTCAAAAAAGAAATTGAGGAGGACTTGAGAAAATGGAAAGACCTCCCATGCTCCTTGGTAGGCAGAATTAACATAGTGAAGAAGACAATCCTACCAAAGGCAATATACAGATTTAATGCAATTCCAATTAAAATCCCTACAGTGTTCTTCACAGAGATAGAAAAAAATGATCTCAAATTTCATATGGAAAGGCAGAAGGCCTCACATATCCAAACATATCCTCAGCAAAAGAAATACCTATGGAGGCATCACCATACCTGATCTAAAGCTATATTACAAAGCCATAGTAATAAAAACAGCATGGTACTGGCATAAAAACAGGAGTATAGACCAATGGAATAAACTTGAGGACCCAGACTTTGGGTCAAGCAACTATAGATACTTGATATTCAACAAAGGCCTGAACAATATAGGCTAGTAAAAAGATAGCATCTTCAACAAATGGTGCTGGACAAACTGGATAACCGTATGCAGGAAACTGAAACTTGATCCACACATTTTGCCATGCACTACACTCAAGTCCAAATGTATCAAAGACCTCAATATAAGACCAGAAACTCGACTAGTACTTGAAGAAAATATAGGAAGTACTTTCCATGACATACGAATGGAAAAAGACTTCCTGAACAAAACCCCAGTAGCTCAGGATCTGAAACAGTCACTCAACCAATGGGATCACATGAAGCTGAAGAGTTTCTTTACAGACAAGCATACAATAAGCAAAGCCAATAGATTACCCACAGAATGGGAGAAAATATTTGTGGGTTATCCAACTGATAGAGGACTAATCTCTAGAATCTACAAAGAACTCAAAAATCTAAACAGTAAGAAGTCAAACACCCCACTCACATAATGGGGCAAAGAGCTGAACAGGCAGTTCACAGAGGAAGAAATACAAATGGCAAACATACATTTAAGAAAATGTTCATCATCCCTAATCATCAGAGAAATGGAAATTAAAACAACTATGAGATTCCACCTTATCCGAATAAGGATAGCAAACATCAAAAATCAAACGAAAATAAATGCTGGCGAGGATGTGGAGAAGTAGGAACACTCATCCATTGTTGGTGGGAATGTAGGATGGTACAACCACTTTGGAAAGCAATATGGAGAATCCTGAAAAAGCTGAGTATAGAGATACCAACAGACCCAGTTATTCCCTTACTGGGCATCTACCCTAAAACCTTCAAACCATAGGCCAGAGAGATTTGCTTAACCATGTTTGTAGCGGCTCAATTCATAATAGCTAAGAGCTGGAATCAACCTAGGTGTCCATCACTAGAAGAATGGATAACTAAGATGTGGTATATCTACACAATGGAATTCTATACAGCAGTAAGAAAAAATGACACAATGAAATTTGAGGAAAAATGGTTGAACCTGGAACATATCATTCTCAGTGAACTTACCCAACCACAAAAAAAAAATTGCCACATAGTCTCACTCATCTACACACCTAACCTGAATCCACACAAGATACCTTACATGCCCAGGAAGCGTATAGTGGACTAGACACTAGGATGGATGGGGAGGGATGGGAAGGGCAGAGAAGGGGTGGGAAACACAAATCTAGACGCAAAGGGCGATGGTACCATCAAATTCTACTTCCTAAATGGCAGCTCAAATGGCTGAACCGTCACCAGGCCCTTACAGGGAACACCTGAACCACAAGACACAGGAGAGGGTAGGATCAAGACTAACCTTAATTTTCTACATCTCCCCTTCCTCCCTCTCCCTCTCTCTCTCCCTCTCTCTCTCTTCTCTCTAACTCTTGTATATTAGTTATCTTTTTCCTCAGTTTCTTAGTGGGCACTGACCTGTAACTCCCAGTACCAGCATGGGGCTATCATCCACAATGAGCTTTTGATCAGAGAGACCTACAAGGTTTCCTAAAAGACAGACAGATTTCTGTCAGAGTATATGATGACCCACCAAATGTTAGTGGTAAGACTCTACTGCTGAAGACACCTTATGTGGTTGACAAGTAAAATTGAATGGCATGGCTGGAAGATGGAAGAGAGTCAGTCCCCAGACAGTCAGTGCATCTAGTGCCAGAAGGTGCTACATGGGCGACTGGGGGAAAATGACCAATATCTGTCCAAGCAACTCATGGTCTAACCTACTTAGCAGCAAATAACCTGTTGTGATGCCCACACAAGTGCAATAGTGGCACACAGCTATGGTGGGGAACCAACCGCTCTTAATTCTAACTGATCCCCTCAGTGGTATGGGACCCATAGCTGGAGCTGGGAAACAAGTCAGAACCGTATCCAAACATAAGTCCACTCTCCAATATCAAGCTACCATCAATCATGGGCTACAAGAGGGCCTAGACCTATTAAATTCTCTATAAAAAAGTAAGGGTTATCTCTTTTGTCCTGGTGCTAACTTACTTACTCTCTGTTGGAGAATCTGCTTCTCTTTTTCAGATAGATGTAGATCCTAAGGAGAGAGCTACCCCATCATACCTCAAAAGGGCCCCAGCTGAAACCAAGAAAAATTGGCAAAACAATCAAGGGTGTGGGCATCACAACAAGTTATTTGCTGCTAAGCAGGTTAGACCATGCGTTGCTTCAACAGATGTTGGTCATTTTCCTCCAGTCGCTCATGTAGCACCTTCTGGCACTAGACACGCTGATTGTCTGGGGACTGACTCTCTTCCAACTTCCAGCCATGCCATTCTAATTTGCATGTCAATCACATAAGGTGTCTTCAGCAGTAGGGTCTTACCACTAGCCTTTGGTGGGTCATCAAGTACTCTGACAGAAATCTGTCTGTCTCTTAGGAAACCTTGTAGGTCTCTCTGATCAAAAGCTCATTATGGATGACAGCCCCATACTGGTTCTAAGTGGTGGCACACAGCCATGGTGGGGAACCAACTGCTCTCAATTCGGATAACTGATCCCCTCACTGGTATGGGACCCATATCTGGAGCTGGGAAACAAGTCAGAACCATATCCAAACATAAGCCCACTCTCCAATATCAAGCTACCATCAATTGTGGACTACAAGAGGGCCTATACCTACTAAATTCTCCATAGAAAAAAAAGGGTTATCTCATTTGTCCTGATGCTAACTTACTCTCCGTTGGAGAATCTGCTTCTCTTTTTCAGATAGATGTAGATCCTAAGGAGAGAGCCACCCTATCATACCTCAAAAGGGCCCCAGCTGAAACTAAGAAAAATTGGAGAAACAAGCAAGGGTGCTGTTTTCCTGATGAACCAGATACCAGCACAAGGGGGAAGGAGATCAGCACAGAGAAAAATCACCTCCTACCAAATCAGAGAGCCAGAGCCTCAGAGGCCCCCAACACCTCATCACTGAAGCAGACCAAAAGTGAACCCAACGTGGCTCAGGGAAATTTTGCAGAAGAGGGGGTGGAAAGAATGTCAGAGCCACATGTTGGGTCATGATATGCAGAGACATTTATCTTACCCATAACTGTGGGCTAACTCCACAATGCATGACCCATATACCTCAACAAGGAGGGGCCAAGGGGAGGGGGTAGGTCACAGATGAGCCCAATAATGGTACCAAACTGACTGTATTTGCTGAATACAGATCTAACTAATAAAGAAAAAAAAAAATCAAGGGTGCTGTTTTCCTGATAAACTGGATGCCAGCACAACGGGGAAGGAGATCAACACAGAGAAAAATCAACTCCTACCAAATTAGAGAGCCAGAGCCTCAGAGGCCCCCAACACCTCATCACTGAAGGAGACCAAAAATGAACCCAACATGGTTCAGGGAAATTTTGCAGAAGAGGGGGCGGAAAGAATGTCAGAGCCACTTGTTGGGTCATGATATGCAGAGACATTTATCTTACCCATAACTGTGGGCTAACTCCAGAATGCATGACCCATATACCTCAACAAGGAGGGGCCAAGGGGAAGGGGTAGATCATGGATGAGCCTAATAATAGTACCAAACTGACTGTATTTGCTGAATACAAAACTAATTAATGAAAAAACAACTGTTCTATTTGAGAAATATACCAGAACCCAATGAACTAAAAAAGAAAAAAAAAGAAAAAATATTGGTGCACTTTAAAGATTAAAATAATAGTATATAAAATAAAAAAAAAACAAGGAGGAAAAAAGCCTATGAAATATATACTGTGTAACCAAAAGTTCAAAATCTAAAATTTTCTGTGAATATAAGTTATCCTAAAAATAGGTTTACAAACCTATAACTGAATAGAATAATACATTTTATGGTAACATTGGTCAGAAACGTTGGGTAGATACATTAGATCAAACATCATGGCATTCTGGACAGACTTGTTAGAGATAAGGAGAATCTTTCTATAAGGATAGAAGGATGGAGTCATTGGTATGACATGATCAACTTCAATTTTATGAACCTTATGACAGATATTCAAAATACATAAAATATGACAGTAATGAAAGAAGAAATCAAGAAATTCAGGTGTGTATTTGAAAACTTTAACAGTTATTTTCCACTGATATTATAGTTACAAAATAAATATCGCCTCATTGATATTTATGAAACTCTCTGTCCATATTCTTAACAGTATGTACTCTCTTAGTTACTAGCATAGACCATGCTTTTGTCGCAAAACTAATGCTAATATCTTTGATAGTACTGAAATCATACAGACTATGTTCCCTGAGAGTTAGTAGCATTCACTCATAAATCAGTAACAGCAAATACCTGGAGAATCTCCACATATCTGGAAATAAAGCATATTTTAGGAGATATACGGATCAGAAAAAAAGAATCACAAGAGAAATTAAAATTATATAAATTAAATTAAATTAAATTAAAATTAAATAAAATTTGTGGGCAGGGAGGGTTATGGCTCCCCCCCCCTCGACAAGGTACAGTCTCACTCTAGGCCAGGCTGAACTGGAACTTACTCTGTAGTCCCAGGCTGGACTTGAACTCACAGTGATCAATTTACATCTGCCTCCCAAGTACTGGGATTAAAGGCATGTGCCACCAAACCCAGCAGGAATAAGGCTTTCTTGAGCTATCGACAAAATACCATGAATAGCAGCTTGAGTAACAGCTAACTATTTTTCACAGTTTTAGAGGCTGAAGAGCCTAAGTTCATGTCATAATTTTTAATACACATTTTCTGTTCTTTAGATAACAACTATACAAATTGGTGTGAAATTATGTATCATGTGGTTCAGATTTGTACTTGCACAATGGTTAGATGATGCTGATCATCTTTTCATTGGTGTGAAGTGACATATCATTGTGGTTTTGATTTGTACTTCAGCAATAATAAGATGAAATAAACCAGAAAAGTAGAGAAAGTGGATTAAACCTCTAGCCAGTTACAAAATGCCATTAATCTATATTTCCTGAATTCTTTTTGTTGTTGTTTTCTTTTTTTTTCTCTCTCTCTCTCTCTCTTCCACCATCCGTGAAAGAATGTTGATGGGACTTGTGCGGTAGTATCTGCTCTGAGGTCATGAATGCACCTGCCACTTTGTATCCAGAAGAAAATATTCTAAAGCACTCCTTCCTATCCTCTGGCTCTTACATTGTTTTCATTTCTCTTCCAAAATATTCCTTGTGCCTTGGTGGGTTGAATGATCTTGACCTATCTCCCTCCCTCCCTTCCTTCCTCCCTCTTTCCCTTCCTTCCTTCTTTCTTGTACTAGAGATCCAACCCAGGGCCTTGCACACACTAGTCAATAGCTATGAGACTGAGCTATATCTCTAGTCTCTGAATATTTCCTTAATCTACCCTCTATCCAAGGTTTGGCTCTTGGATTCCACATTATAGTGTACTGTGTAATGTGAAGTTGTTTACATGTGGCCTCCAATGAGTAGAGCCATAGTCTTTTCAATATGGTAACTCTAGTATCAGGTGTAGTCCCTTGTTAATTGCATGCACTTACTAATCACTTGCCCAATTAACTCACACCACACCACACTCCGAATTCCAAATGACAAGGCAGTGAGGACAAGGCAGACAAACACAAGCAACATGAATTGATTCAAGGAAGCACAGAGGAAAGATATAAAAGTCAGAATTAGAAAACACCTCTTAATTATGTTCATCAGCATGCATCCTTGTGGATTTGTGATCCTCATCACTAAAGCTGATGCAATTCAATTAACAAATATTAGTAGAAAATTTTGACAAAATTTAAGATAATCAATAAAAATTATTTTAGCAATACAGACTAGGAAATTGAACTTGGATTGGTCCAGTGAAATCCTTCCCATTTTCAAAACTCTGCAAAGCCTCCAGTATACCTTGTTATATACTGTCTCCTGTGCTTTCTTCCTTGAACTGTCATTCTAGCCTCTGTCACTAGACACAAGAACCTAGAGGTCAGGCATGATGACATTTCAGTATATTAACTCTTGAACACAATAAGCTCATGGCACAAAGAGGGACACGATAAATCATTGTTTAACAGTGGACTAGAAGAGATATCAAAGTCTAGAGAAAAGAAAAAATACGCTAACACATATTGCCCAATTATTCTAGTTTCTCCACATAACACTTATCACTTGTAATGCCAAGGATGAGGTTAACTATTCGGTTCTGTGCAGCTTCTTGTCGGGTTGTCCGTAGACTAGCCTCCAATTTTATTTTGCAAATGACTTGTCAGATCTCTGCTCTTTTTTTGTAAGTATCTGAGATATTTCACTCTTTCTATACCCTGCTTTTTTTTAATCAACTGATGTATGGAATTTGTCAATATTTTCAAAACAAAATGTAAACAAGTGAACACACAAAGACAAACTGTAAACTGAATGTGAACTAGCATAAAGTAGAAAACTATGTTGCTGGAAGTTAGTCCCCTGTCAAGTTTTTTTTTGGTGTTTTGAGGTAGGGTCTCACTCAAGCTCAGGCTGACCTGGAATTCACTATGGAGTCTCAGGGTGGCCTTGAACTTAGGGCAATCCTCCTACCTCTGCCTCCCAAATGCTGGGATTAAAGGCGTGCGCCACCACGCCCGGCTGCCTGTCAAGTTTTCAGACTCCTTCTATTACTACAGATTCATGTTTCCTCTTTGCTGTCCAAAGTGCATCTATCTTTGCAGGCCTCATTGTAGCCCCTCCCCTTTTTGATGAGACTATTTTCTATTACCTTATGTTTTTACTTGTTTCTGTAGCATTTATAATGGTGGAAAAAAAAAAAAACAAACCTAGCACAGCCGGGCATGGTGGCACACACCTTTAATCCCAGCACTTAGGAGGCAGAGGTAAGTGGATCGCCGTGAGTTGGAGGCCACCCTGAGATTACATAGTGAATTCCAAGTCAGCCTGGGCGAGAGTGAGACCCTACCTCGAAAAACAAAGACAAACAAACAAACAAACAAAAAAACCCTAGCACCTATTTAAAATTTGTTTTGTAAAACAATGCCTATAGTAGATTATATTTTAGAATTTTTCCCTCATTAATTTCCTTTGGTCCTTGAATTTATTTGGATAGTTAGGTACTGAGGCTACAATGGCATTTGTGTAGATATGAATCAGCACATAAGAGACTGACATGAGGTTATGCCTCTAGGAGATACATTTTCTGATTCCAGTCCCATCTGCTTACCTACTAGCCTATACCACATTCATTACATTTGTTTGCCCTTTTTATCCATCTCTAGCCCAACTACTGCATCTTATGTACGTCAGCCCAGTAGCACAAGTCTTTCCAACAAATCCTAGTGGAGCACTAAGTACCATGCAACCTGTCCAACTCAGAGACAGGTAGACATGTGTAAAGTTCCTGGTTTCACTGATATATCTGCTCTTTTGTTATGTTAACTGTTCTTTTATTTCAGATTACAAGCAGTTTTCCAAATACTTATTTGCACCAAATCCTAGAATAATAGAACACAGAAAAATAACTATATAGAATGCTGAGATCACATGAGCTACTACCATTTTCCAGTCCCGTATCAATTCTTTCTCGTAACAGACCCATCAACTTTACTGGGCAACTAATCCATGTGGTTCTGTTGTCAGTTGGCTCCTCCTTTTGCTTTACTAAAAATCAGGCTGGATAAAGGACTCAGTCTTGGACAAGCAACCAAAGCCTTGGTCCAACCACAGGCATAAGACTCAAAGAAAGCCAATCAGATCTTTTTCTGTGATCATTTCCTTTCTACCATATCTTAGCTTCCCATGAGTGGGATATGAGTCTTGGACTAAGAATTTTCATCACATTCCTTGTATGGAATGTCTACCTGAGTGAAAGGGAATCATTTGATTTGGTTACCTTATGCCCACCTATACTCAACACTAAACCTGATCTTTCCTGTTAATGACTATTTTTACAACTTAACTAGCTCAAGTCATCCTTTTGTTATTCAAAAGAGTAGAAACTAATAGATGTAATTACTCTATAGAAATCTTATGTATAGAAGTGAATTACTGAATGTCACAATTCTGATTAGTGACAGAGTACAAAAGGAAACAACATATTTTAAGTTTTATAAAATCTTGTTTCTAACTTATCCAAATTTTAGCATACATGTTTTAGTTATCTGGCTTCTTAATCTACAAAAATCGCTATCAGTAAATTTTACTACCCAGGATTAAGCCCTTTATCATTCTAAGATAGATTCATTGACACCTACCATTTCAGGACTGTGGTGTGTGGTATGCTTAGTAGATATATAGAATCCAGTTAGAATGAACCCTACAGCTTCCCTGGACACACACACACACGCGCGCGCGCGTGTGTGTGTGTGTGTGTGTGTGTGTGTGTGTGTGTGTGTATTTCCTGGTAGGGGAGATAGATTCTGCCCCACAGCTATATTTTCTTTATGAATCTTTGTCAGGTTAATGGTAGTAGTGAGCTGGCCACCAAAGTCAACTGGGACTGGAGGCTTCAGAAAAGTTCTATAATCTTGTCAAGAGAGCTCTGGTGACCACAGTTAAAGAAATTCTACATGTGGTTCAAGTCCCAAGGTCAAATAAGGAGGTAAGGATCAAAAGACAGTGAAAGGCATCTGAAAATCACCAAATCAGACTACAGAAGATGTCAAAGAATAAATGGAGAGCAAGAAGAGATGGTTTACAGTATCATGTTGGGTGTCACTGGGCTGTGGATGTGGGTCTATATTGCATAATGTAGCTTGAATCATAAGAAAATATTGGCATGGGCTATCTTTTTTTTAAATTTATTTTTCTTAATTTTTATTAACATTTTCCATGATTATAAAAAATATCCCATGGTGCTACCCTCCCTCCCCCAACTTTCCCTTTGAAACTCCATTCTCCATCATATCCCCTCCCTATCTCAGGATTTGGGATTATTACTTGAAAGTATTTCTGGTACAGAAACTGCTAACTGTGAAAGAGGAGGAGTAGATGTTTTTGCTGGTTGGACCCATTGCAAGGCTGCTCTTTTCCTCAATTTACATAAACTTCCACATAGAGCAATTTGAAGATTAAAAAGCACTAGTTCCTGAAAGCTGTTGGAACAGCTCACAGTTTTCATTCTTTAACTTTTATATATGGGTACACTTAAAAATATTATGGAAAACTAGCTGGGGGTGATGGCACACACCTTTAATCCCAGCACTCGGGAGGCAGAGGTAGGAGGATTGTAGAGAGTTTGAGGCCACCTTGAGACTACATAGTGAATTCCAGGTCAGCCTGGGCTAGAGTGAGACCCTACCACAAAAAACCAAACATCTATACATACATTAGAAAACTACTTTACCACACAGAAGTGAAGGAAGTTTCAGAAAGGCAGAGATGTTTTCGGTGTGGATTTTAAGACCAATTGTGTGGAAACACTCTAAGGTTTCAGAATCGAAAACTTCTCATTTGAGGCAAGCTAAGTGACCAGTTAAATGCAGCAAAGAGTAAAGCAGAATGTGGTGGTGTGTGGAATGGTGGAATGGAAGATGGATTCCTTTCTAAGAGTTAACACCTCTCTTCTCAGTCTTTGATCATCAGTAGTAAATTTGACAACTCTTCACAGAATGAAAGCTCCTCGCTAGGTTAATAATTTCCTTATGTCCCTTTGAACCTCTAAAAATTACAGCTCATGTTTTAAGACTTCCCTCATTCAAATGAAATGCAACTATTTTTTGAAATTCATTAAAGTATAAGTTTGATCATCAAATTATAGACTATTTGCTGTTCTCAGTTTTTCACAATAATGATATGAGTTCAATACAGAAGACTTGAAATATATAATAAAGCCAGATATAATTCCATCATCCTGAGAGAAGTATTCTTCTTCCTTTGATGTCTGTCCTGTGTGGTGCTGTGACACTTATTGGTATTTTATGATAAAGGATTATGCTTTACATACTCAGTTATAATCTATGTTTTATGTTTCATAAAATGCACTTTCTCAAATGGACATGCACTATTTACTTAACCTATTCTTATTATCGCATGTGTAGGTTGTTGCTATTTTATCTAGCCATAAAAATTCCACATGCATATGCACAACCTCAGGTTTATAATCAGTACATTTCTAGAAATGTGATGTATTCATGGGTTTTTGACTAACAAATTGGCACCTTATCTCTTTGTTACTTGTTTGCAACATAAATATAGGCTCAATATTGATTTAATTTTTAAAGGATAAGTGGAAGCATTTTGGCTAATAGACATATTGGGCAATTTTGGCTGATTTTCAAGCTTGTACCTTGTTTGCATAAAGATAGCTATTTGGAGAAACTGAGACAGGAGAACCTCAATCAATAATGTGGTGATAAATCTGGGATTTAGGAGCTATATGACTGTACACTATGCATTATACCATACATACAATGCAACTAATCCCACAAGCAAGGCAAATATTCTTACCTTTTGTTTAGAAACACCTCAATTAAGGTGGGGGAGATTGCTCAGTGGTTAAAGGCTTGCTTGCAATCCCTGCCATCCTGGGTTCAATTCCCCAGCTACCCACATAAAACCAGATGGTTATTTGTGGTTTTTAAAACAAAATTTGTTGAGAATTTTTAAAATTATAGACAACAAACCATGATAATTGCCTCCCCCATCACTTTTCCCTTTGCAATTCCACTCTCCATCATATCCCAATCCCCTCTCCATTTTTGATGTCATCATCTTTTCCTCCTCTTATGAGGGGCTTGTGTAGACAGTGTCAGGCACTGTGAGGTCATGGATATCTAGGCCATTTTGTGTCTGGAAGAGTGCATTATAAGCAGTGTTACCCTTCCTTTGGCTCTTACATTCTTTCCATCACCTCTTTTGCAATGGACCCTGTGCCTTTGAAGGTGTGATAGACATATTTCAGTGCTGAGTATTCCTCTGTCACTTCTTCTCAGCACTATGGTGCCTTTTGAATCATCCGAGAGGTCACTGCCATCTGCAAAGAGAAGTTTCTTTAAACAAAAGTAATAATAGCATTAATATATTGGTATGAACATTAAGTGCTTACCGGGCAGTTTGGTGAGCATAATATATGCATTTAGCCACACATCAGCAGATGCTACACCCCTAGGACTCATGACCTCCCCAGTCATAGGTTTTCAATATCAGGCACGTATTCCCTCCCACAGAGTGGGCCTATAGTCCAGTTAGAGAGTGATTGGTTTCCCCCATAACAGGCATGCCACTATTGCACCCGTTGGCTCATTTGGCCTGGCTGGCCACATGTAAGGCTTGTAGTGATCACTGTTGTTTATCTCCACTGACACCTTCTCTCTCTCCCATAGAGCTGCATGCAGCATAGCTTTCTTTTAGCCTTCTATCAGTTGGTCTACATGGAGGAGGTTTGCAGCTTAGCTGCAGTGAGATTTCTCAGTGACCTTGCAGCTCAAGCATATGGAGTCTTTAGCAATAGGGTCTTACCATATAGTCCTGGTAGAAAACTGTAGTCTTGGCAATGGCCTGTAATGTTTTAGGGACATTGGTGGCTTTGCTGGCCAAAAACTCACTGGAAGGTGTCCCAACTCTGGCACTGAAATTTTTCTAGTAACAATCTATGACTTCTGAGTGCACCAATATGTCTTATTCATACCCTCTTATATTTTGACTAACCCTCCTCCACACTTATTTTACTCAATCTTTTCCCCTGACTTCACTTAGGCCTTTCCATCCCCAGTAATCTGTTCATCTGCTTACATATATACAATACTATCCTCTGAAGTCCTCCCCTCTCCTCCTTCCCTTATAACTCCTTTCCAGCTTACTGGTCTCTGCTACTGAGTTTTATTTTATTAAAAGTCTAAACATTTATAGGTAGTACCCACATATGAGCAGGAACATGTGGCACTTAGCTTTCTGGGCCCGTGTTACCTCATTAAGTATAATATTTTCCTGATCCATCCATTTCCCTGCCAAACTTTAATAATTTCATTTTTCTTTACTACTGAATAGAACTCCATTGTATAAATATGTCACATCTTCATTATCCACTCATCAGTTGAGGGACATGAGGCTGGTTCCATTTCTGAGCTATTGTGAATAAAGTAACAATAAATATGGATGTGCAAATATCTCTAAAATTGTGAGGTTAGTCCTTAGGATATATGCCTAGGACTGGTATAGCTAGGTCATATGGTAATTCTATTTTTAGCTGTCTCAGAAATCTCCAAACTAATTTTCACAATGGCTGTACCAGTTTATATTCCCACCAACTTTGTAGAAGGGTTCCTCCTCTTCTGCATACTCATCAGCATTTATTGTCACTTTCTTTCTTGATGGTAGCCATTCTCATAGAAATGAGATGGAATCTCAAAATAGTTTTGATTTGCATTTCCCTCATGGCTAAGGATGAAGAACATTTTTCAGATGTTTATGGGCCATTTGTATTTATTCTTTTGATACCTCTATATTTAGGTCCATACCCCATTTTTTAATTGAGTTGTGTGATTTTCTATTATTTAGATTTTTTTGAGTGCTTTGTATGTCTTGGACATCAGTCCTCTGTCAGATGTATAGCTGGCAAAGATCTTCTCCAATTCTGTAGGCTGCCTCTTTACTTTATTCACAGTGTCCTTTGTTGTACAAAACCTTTTTAATTTCATGATGTCTCAGTGGATGATTAGTGGTTTTATTTCCTGAGCAACTTGGGTTATACTCAGTAAGTCATTGCCTATGCCAATATGATAAGGTAATTCCCATCCTTTTTTCTCTAGCAGCTTCAGAGTTTCAAGTCTGATATTAAGGTCTTTGATCCATTTGGACTTAATTCTTGTGCATGGAGAGCAATAAGGATCCATTTTCATCCTTCTCCCTGTAGATATTCAGTTTGCCGTTTATTGAAGAGACTGTCTTTTCTTTAGTGAGTATTTTTGGTGTTTTTGTCAAAGATCAGTTAGCTGTAGCTGCCTGGAGTTACATCTGGGTCCTCTGTTCTGTTCCATTGATCCATGTGTCTGTTTTTGTGCCAGTACCATTCTGTTTTTGTTACTATGGCTCTGTAATATAGCTTAAAATCAGGTATTGTTATATTATGAGCCTTCTTTTTGTTGCTGAAAATTATTTTGGATATTCAAGGACTTTTGTGTTTCCAAATGAATTTTAGGATTGTGTTTTCTATTTCTGTGAAGAATGTCATTGGAATTTTGATGGGGATTGCATTAAATGTATAGATTGCTTTTGGTAAGATTGACATTTCCACACTGTTGAATCTTCCAATCCAAGTACATGGGATATCATTTCCTAGTGTCTTATGCAATTTCTGTCTTTAGCATTTTAAAGTTTTTATTGTAGGGATCCTTTGCTTCCTTGCTTAGGTTTATTTCAAGGTACTTTACTTTACTTGAGGCAATAGTGAATGGGTATGGCTCTCTGATTTCACTCTCAGCATGTTTTTTGTTAGTACAAAAGAAGGCTTCTGATTTCTATGTGTTTATTTTGTATCCTGCTATGTTTCTAAAAGTGATTATCAGCTCTAACAGTTTGTTGGTAGAAAATTTAGGGTCCTTTATGTATAGAATCATTTTATCGGCAAATAATGATAATTTGATCTCTTCCTCTCCAATTTGCACCACTTTTTTTTTTGTTTTGTTTTCTGAGGTAGGGTATCACTCTAGCTCAGGCTGACCTGGAATTCACTATGTAGTCTCAGGGTGGCCTCGAACTCATGGTGATCCTCCTATGTCTGCTTCCTGAGTGCTGGGATTAAAGGCATGCACCAGCACACCCAACTTGTGTCACTTTTATATATGCCTCTTGCATTATTGCTATAAATAAAATTCTAGTACCATATTAAATAAATGTGGGGAGAGTGGACACCTCCATCTTGTTCCTGATTTTAGCAGAAAAGCTTCAAGTTTTTCCTCATTTAGTATTTTGTTAGATGTAGATTTGTCATAAATAGCTTTTATTATGTTGAGATATGTCCCTTATATTCCCAGTAACACTTTTAACATGAAGGGAATTTTGCCAAATACCTTTTCTTCATCTATTGAGGTGATCATGTGACTTTTGTCCTTCAGCCCATTTATATACTGCATTACATTTATCAATTTTCATATGTTTAGCCATCCCGTATCTCTGGAATAAAGCCTACTTGGTCAGAGTGAATGATCTTTTTTATATAGTCTTGCATTTCATTTGCCAATGTTTTGTTGAGAATTTTTACATCTATGTTTATGATGAAGATTGATCTGTAATTTTCTACTTTTATTCTGTTTGTCTGTTTTTGGTATCAGGGTAATGCTGGCTTCATAAAAGGAGTTTGGTAGTATTACTTCCTTTTCTATTTGAAGGAAAAACTTAAGAAACACTGATATTAGTTCTTCCATGAAGGTCTGGTAAAATTCACCAGTGAATTCCTCTGGGCCTATTTTAGTTCAGAGATTTATATATATATATATATATAATTGTTTGGATCCCCATGCTTATCATAGGTCTATTTAAGTGGCTTATATCATCTTGATTTAATTTTTGTAGGTCATATAAATGAAGAAAAAACATCCATTTCCTTCGGATTTTCAAACTTAGTAGAGTATATGTTCTTAAAGGATGTCCTTATGATTTTCTGAATTTCATAACTAATGTAATAGTAACTTTTTCATCTCCAATTTTATAATTTGTGTCTCTTCTCTCTTTTCATCAGAATTGATAAGGGCTTATCAATCCTGTTTGTCCTTTCAAAGAACCAACTCTTTGTTTCATTGATTCTGTGTATTTTTTTGGGGGGGGAGTTCTATTTCACTAATTTCTGCCCAAATCTTTATTATTTCTTTCCATCTACTGATTCTTGGTTTGCTATGTCCTTTCTGTCCAAGGCCTTAAGGTGAAGTGTTAAGTTATTTACTTGTGACCTTTCCAATTTCTTAATATAGGCACTTAAAGCTATAATTTTCACTCCTACGATGGCCTTCATTTTGTCCCAAAGGGTTTGATATGTTGTGTTCTCATTGTCATTTGATTCTATGATTTTTTTATTTCCTTTTTGATTTCTTCATTGATCCATTCATCATTTACTAGGGTATTGTTTAGTTTCCATGATTTTTTTTGGTATACTCTATAGCTTTTCATGCTGTTGATATATAATTTGATTACATTGTAATCAGAGAGAGTGCAAGGAATTATTTCAATATTCCTGTATTTGTTAAGCTTTGTTTCTTAATATATGGTCTATTTTAGAGAATGCTCCATTTGCTATTGAAAAGAATGTGTATTCTGTAGCATTTGCATGGAATGTTCTGTAGATATCTGCTAGGTCCATTTATTGTATGAGCTCATTTAATCCAGATGCGTCTGTGTTTGTTTGTTTTTTCTTCCAAAATAACCTGTTAATTGATGAGGGTGGCATATTGAAGTCACCTAATACAATTTTGTTTGGTGTTATCTGTGACATTAATTTTAAAAGTGTTTGATGAAGTTGGAATTCTTCATGCTAGGTGCATATATGTTTAGAATTGTAATGTCCTCCTATTGTAGTGTTCCTTTAGTCAATATAATGTGATCTCCTTTATCCTTCCTATCTATTGATGGCCTGATATCTATCCTGTCAGATATTAGGATAGCAACACCTGCTTGTTTTCTAGGCCCATTTGCTTGAAATACTGTTTTCCATCCTCTCACAATAAGATAGTGTCTAACTTTCATGGAATGGTGAATTTCTTGGTGTCAACAAATAGAAGGAACCTGCTTTATAATCCAGTCTGCAAGCCTGTGTATTTAGGCTGGGGCATTGAAGCTGTTGATATTAAGAGTTGTTATTGAAAGGTGTGCATTTATTCTTGCCATTCTACTTGTTTTGTAGTTCTCACAGTTTTTTCTTTTACTCTCTTATATTAACTATCATTTGAGTATGGTTTATTTTTTCCTGTGTCCTTATATGTGTACTTTTCTTTCTCTTAAGCATGGCGGGCCCTGGTTATTTTTGTCCATGTTCCTTTAGCCAGTTTTTGTTGTGGGATGTCCTTACTTATCCATCAATTTGGATGGATAGCTTTGACAAATAAGGAAATTTTCGTTGATAGTTGTTATCTTTCAGAACTTGGAATATATCATTCCAAGCCCTTCTTGATTTAAAGTTTGTGCTGAATAATCTGCTGTTATCCTGATGGGCTTAACTTTATATGGAACTTGATTTTTCTAAGTGCTTTCAATGTATTTTCTTTGGTTTGTGTTTTTTGCAATTTAATTATAACTTGAAAACAGGAGGTTCTTTCCTGATTTTGGCTGTTTGGTGTTCTAAAGGCTTTTCTGTATCTGTATTGACATCACTTTCCCTATTTGCGGAAAATTTTCTTCTATGATTTTGTTGAAAATATTTGCTATGCCTTTGGAGTGAAATTCTCCTTCTACTATGCTCAGAATTTTTAACTTTGATCTCTTCATAGTGTCCTGAATGTCTTGAAATTCCCATTTATGCCTTCCTATTAGTGTGTCTTTCTCTTTGTTGGACTGTATTAGATCTCCAACCTGGTCTTCTAGTTTAGATATTCTGTTGTATCCTTGATCCATTCTACTGATGAGACTTTCTACAGAGCTTTTTGTTTGACTTCCTCTGGTTTTCATTTCTAGTATTTCTGATTGGTATTTTTTTTTAATTATTTCTATTTCCTTACTCATGTCATGTATTTACCCCTTTATTTATTTAAATTGACTTCCTGGGTTCTCTTTGGTTTCTTCAGGAGTATGTTTTCTTCTTTGATTCCTTTGATGTCTTCTTTGATTTCTTTGAATATAAATATAATTGTTTTTTAAAAAAATCTTTGTCAGGCATTTCATCTAAAACTGTCTCACTGGAGGTCATTTCTGATAGATTTGTAATTTTTTTTTATTTTTAAATTTTTTTTTCTTTATTAGTCAGTTCTGTATTCAGCAAATACAGTCAGTTTGGTACCATTATTAGGCTCATCCGTGACCTACCCCCTCCCCTTGGCTCCTCCTTGTTGAGGTATACGGGTCATGCATTGTGGAGTTAGCCCACAGTTATGGGTAAGATAAATGTCTCTGCATATCATGACCCAACATGTGACTCTGACATTCTTTCTGCCCCCCTCTTCCGTAAAATTTCCCTGAGCCATGTTGGGTTCATTTTTAGTCTGCTCCAGTGATGAGGTGTTGGGGGCCTCTGAGGCTCTGGCTCTCTGCTTTGGTAGGTGTTGATTTTTCTCTGTGTTGATCTCCTTCCCCCTTGTGCTGGTATCCGGTTCATCAGGAAAACGGCCCCTTTGCTTGTTTCTCCAATTTTTCTTAGTTTCAGCCGGGGCCCTTTTGAGGTATGATGGGGTGGCTCTCTCCTTAGGATCTACATCTATCTGAAAAAGAGAAGCAGATTATCCAACGGAGAGTAAGTTAGCACCAGGACAAATGAGATAACCCTTATTTTTTTTTTAATAGACAATTTAATATGTATAGGCCCTCTTGTAGCCCACAATTAATGGTAGTTTGATATTGGAGAGTGGGTTTACGTTTGGATCTGGTTCTGACTTGTTTCCCAGCTCCAGCTATGGGTCCCATACCAGTGAGGGGATCAGTTAGCCAAATTGAGAGCAGTTGGTTCCCCACCATGGGTGTGTGCCACCACTGCACTTGTGTGGGCTTCACAACCAGTTATTTGCTGCTAAGTTGTAATTTTTGGTGGAATTATGTTTTCTTTTTTTGTGTGTTTCTTATATTATAATGTAGAGATTTTTGCATCATTGGTTAATTTGATGCTTGGATTTTCTAATTATCTACAGTATTCTTACCTGTATAAATATGACTTTATATATTTTCAAGGTAGGAGTTTAGGGTGCCAGGTGTAGTTCTTATACTCCCAGAATAACAATAGAAGTGACCCTAGGTGTTGAGTTTGCCTGCTATGCAAGTATTCTAGTATGGTGGGCAGAGAAAATTATTGGCAAGTTCTAAAATTCAACTGAGCAATATACACATTCAATCAAAACCAGCATAGAGTATTTATGCTAGAGTGGGGATTAAAACAAACAGATATTCAAATAATGCTAAAGTTCCTAAGGGTATATGTTGCCTCACACCCTTAATCCTGTCAACTAGGAGGCTTAGATTTCTTGGCTGAAATAGGTTCCAGTTAAACCTGCATGCAAGTCAGACCCTGCCCCCAAAAAATGACAGCAGAAAAAGGCAAAGGCCCTATAAATCAGAAAGTGTAAAAGGCAACAATTGTCAACATCAAAATGCAGCTTATTTCATAATGGTACAGCCAACCACAAATATATTAGTCTAATCTAGCACATAACCTGACCTGACATGGAAGGTGATATTAGCACTTCCGGTGCAGGGCTATGTGCCTGTCTTTGTGCAAGCAGGCTCTGTTACCCTTTAGGATGTCTTCCAATCTCACAAATGCTGAACACCCACCTTGAGCTCTCTCTGCTGCACTGTGGGCTCAGGATGCTTGGGTCACTGGATCTCATGTTCTGATCAGCTATGCTGGATGCCATGTGGCCAAGGGTGGATGAGTCTCCAGTGGTTTATGGCACTGGCAGTTGGGGGATGGGAGGCTGTTTTACGGTGCCTGGAGTTGTACCAGAGCTGCTCAGCTGGTCCCATTTGTGATCACCTTCAGCAGCTGCTCAGCTGGTCCCTGCTGTCTTCTCCTTCCAGTTTCTTTACTTTGTGGAAGAGGTTGATGTGAGTGAAAAATCCCTTTATCACTCCTGCAGCTCTGTGCAGTCAGGGCAGGATAGCAGATTGGGGCCACTGCCATCTCAGAGGGATTCTGGTCAATTTCCTGCTTACTAGAAGATCTGAGTCTCTCCTGCTTCTGTGCTGTGGTTGATAATTCCTTATGCACCTTCACATTTTGGAGGAAGAGGGTATTTTGCTGTTTTTCGGCTTATTTCACTCCCTAGGCTGCTTAGATGTGGCTACTGTGCTACCATCTTACCAGGAAGTGTCCAGATTGTTATTTGTTTGCAGTGGCAATTTAGCCTGGTATGTCCATCCACAACCCATATACCTTCCCATACACACCCCACACATAAAAACTGTAGAAAAGGGCTGGAGAGATGGCTTAGTGATTAAGCACTTGCCTGTGAAGCCTAAGGACCCCGGTTCGAGGCTCGATTCCCTAGGACCCACGTTAGCCAGATGCACAAGGGGGCACACGTGTCTGGAGTTCTTTTGCAGTGGCTGGAGGCCCTGGCATGCCCATTCTCTCTCTCTCTCTCCCCCTCTTCCTCTCTCTGTCTATCGCTCTCAAATAAATAAATAAAAATTAAAAAAAAAAAACTGTAGAAAAGACAGCACCTTCAATAAATGATGGCAGACAAATTGGATAACCACATGTACTTAATAGAAAAAAGAAACAAAAAGAAGGACGTGAATTGAAATTCCGAGTTTAGCAGGTTATCTCTATTCTGATATCATCTTTTCAGCCAAACTTTCTAAGCTCAGCACTATTGGCTTTGGGGACAGAAGATTCTTGCATAGGACTGTCCTGTGCACTATGGGATGCTTGGCATCACCCCTGCCTAAATACTGCTCAGTACCAGTAGCATATGCACTGAAGCTCTTACATGAACATAAGGTTTCCAGATATTGACAGCTATATTCTGGTTTGGAGAAGGCGGGGAAATTCATCATTGCTTGAGCATCATTGCTGCTAAAGGTAGGATTATAATGAATTACATTGAACATCCTTGTATACAAATTTGTTAGCTCATGTATTCAGAATCTATTTTGAGAAGATTATTACTGATTCTACACATACCCACTTTCTAAAGACTCTCAATACACTTTGCCAAATTGCATTTCAGCCAAGGTGTGCCAATTTACCTTTACTTATGTATGAATGTGTACCTAATGCATCCTTGCCTTCATTAGGATTTTCTTTGAACAATACTATTGCAGTCAGGTTCACATTGCTGGTAGAAATCACCCAACCAAGAGCAGCTAGTGGGAAAAAGAGGTTTATTTTGGTTTACAAGCTCGAGGATAAGCTCCACAATGGCAGGGGAAAATTATGGCATGAGCAGAGGGTGGACATCACCTCCTCACCAAGAAAAGGTGGACAATACCAACAGGACAGTGTGCCAAACACTGACAAGGGGAAACTGGCTATAACACCCATAAGCCCGCCCCCAACAATACAATCCCTCCAGGAGGCATTAATTCCCAAATCTCCATCAGCTGGGAACCTAGCATTCATAAAACTTAAGCTTATGGGGGACACCTGAATCAAACCACCACAAAAACCATTGTTCCTTTAATACTTGAAGAATATCAGCTCATTAAATGTGCATTTGCCTAGGAAGTCTGATCATTTTTGATGTGTATATTCACAGTTTTTCATTTTATTCATGTGAATTGCATATTAATTTTTTCCTAAGTTGTTTTCAGTTATAAGTATTTATTTTAAATTTTTAATTGATTTATGAAAATTGGAGATAAGAAAATTATCCTATTGTTTACATGTTCCTTATAAATTTATAAATTCTTATAAATTTATAAATATATTATTTAAATTATTTAAACTTTCTATTTACAGTTTTTCATGATTGTGTCCAATGTTCATTGCACTTAAGTTTAGAAAAAATTTCTCTATCATTAGGATCTTAAGGTCATTGAAATGCAACTTTTTAGTTTTTTTTAACATTTACTATATAAATGAACTATACTTTAATAAATAATATATTTACTAGTGATTACTCCGATTTACTCTTAAAATTATCTTAATGATTGTAACTTTGCAATTTTGCTTAAATGAACTAGGAAGATCTTTCTAATGAGAAGCTTGTCAAACCAAGGTTTGAAGGATGAAAATGACCCAGTCATCCAACAGACAAAAAGTAAAGGCATATAAAAAAGCAACCAGAGCAGCTTATGCAAAGGCCATGATGAGAGACAACCCAAGAATATTTGAGAATCTTACATAGTGGTCCTGGATCAATCACAAGTAAGGGCATAATATGATGTCCAGCCTGATGGTAAGATTAAAATCAAGGATTTTTAAAATGCAAGAGGGAAATCATAAAAGAGAATTATTTAAGCCAATAAAAAGACCCTCTAGTTTTTAAATGATTATATTCAGTATTCTGTAGAAAATAAATTGTAGAGCTTACCAACAAGCAAGTACAGATCAATATGATACTATAGCATTTGTAAGATGAGACACATTACTTAATTTTCAAAAATTTGTGTTCAACTATTTATTAAAACCTATTATAATTCTTATAGATTTTAAATTAATTTGTTGCAGTTTATAGATGTGTAATTGAATTTTAATTAATTTTTTCTTATCATGTATGGTAGTTATAACTACTGCATAAAATTCATATCCTGTAGTGTGTTCATATGTTCCAAAAAAGAAATGTTAATGGTCATCATGGCTGATGGTTTTGTCCTTTTGTTGACTTTAATGGTAATGGATCATGAACTATGATTAAATATGATGCTGAGCTTTGGAAGTATGCTTTATGAGTAGTAGATATTCAATCCCATCTATGCCCTTTGGGCATTTGTATGATAATCACATTGTGTTTCTTTTTGATTAATAGATAATATTGCCTCTTTTCAGTTCCATGCCATTCTAGTTCTTAGAAAACTAGCTTGAGGGAGCTGGGGAGATAGATCAGTGTGTAAAGTATTTGCTGCCTAAGCATGAGAACCTGACTTCAGACCACCAGTAACCCCATAAAAGTCAGCCCTGGTGGTTTGTGTCTATAATCCCAGCACTGGAGGCAAAGGTAGGTAATCTTCAACGATAGGTAATCTTCAGGTTCATCCACGTTGCTGAAAATGACAACCCTTGTGTTTATATACCATACTTTGTCTATTTGTGTATTGATATACAATTATATGGGATATAGCCATATTAATTATGTTGTAAATAGAGCAGCAAAGAGTATGGAGGTGCAACTATTTCCTGGATGTACACATTTGCATCAGTCTGGGGTAAAGCATGAATTACTCCCATAGAATCAGAGATATAGATGTGTAATTGAATTTTAATTAATTTTTTTCCTATCATGTATGATAGTTATAACTATTGCATAAAATTCATATCCTGTAGTGTGTTCATATGTTCCAAAAAAGAAATGTTGATGGTCATCATGGCTGATGGTTTTGTCCTTTTGTTGACTTTAATGGTAATGGATCATGAACTATGATTAAATATTATGCTGATCTTTGGAAGTATGCTTTATCAGTAGTAGATATTCAGAGATATAAAGCACATATGTTATAAATTACATTCAGCTATGTATAATAAGACTTATAAAAAAGGGTTAAAATACTAATAATTACATTTTTCTATTTAAATGTCTTATCCAGATGGTGGCATTACAGGGCTGTCATAACATCTCTGGAGATAAGATCCTTTAGTTTTCAGATGAGATATCCTGGTCCACAGGTTATTTTTTGAGTACTCTTTGAGGGCAAATGTTGATTCATTAAGTAATTCAGGTATTTTATAGTTATGTTATCCCTCAGCACATATAAAATGGTACCTGAAACATAATGATTATGGCATAAACACTGCCTTGAATAAATGAGAAATAAACAAAATGCATGTGTAACCATATGAGAGCAATCTCAGATCCATGGCTGATACAGACTGTGAACATTCAGTGGTTCTTCTTTAGTGCAGGTACTACTCTTTGGTTTTGGTAAGAAAATAACCATTTCTCAGTCCTAGTGGCGTGACTTGAACAGTAAGTTTCAAATGCAGGCAGTTTACAAATTATAGTATAATGTATTCATAAAAACACATGTGAAAAGTGAAATGTGCTTCTTAAGGAAACACGATTATAACTGACACATGTTTTCAATCAAGGATTTGTCAACAAATAAATTGCAGGAATGATGATTAGTGTGCCATAGAAACATAAATCTATAACAATAATTTAAAGTGCAAAATTATTCTAGGAAGCAAAATTATACTTTTCAGAAAATATTTATGAAACAAGGAGTCCAAATGTACCATAAATTATCTATCTAAATATACATATATATATATATATATACACACATATATAATAAAATACAGCTCTATTCTGCTATAAATATTACTTAAGATTAACATGCTAGCAATAACAATCCTTTAAAACTTTGGACTGGGTCCCACTGACTTGTAACTTTAGGGCTTACCACAGTCCTGACTGCATGTAGAAAACTCAACAAATGCTGGTTAATTGAATTAAGGTAAATCTATGTAGAGTTTTGTGTTTTTTTGTTTTTTTGTTTTTTTTTTTTTTTTGGACAGAGAAAGAGTGAGAATGAGAGAATGGGTAAGCCAGGGCCTCCAGGCACTGCAAACAAACTCCAGATGTGTGTGCCCCCTTGTGCATCTGGCTAAGGTGGGTCCTGGGAAATTAAACCTTGGTCCTTTGGCTTTGCAGGCAAACACCTTAACCACTAAGCCATTCCTCCAGCCCCCTATGTAGAGTTTTAAGGCAATTTTATATCCATCAAGTCAAATTAACCATTTTAACAACCCTTCTGTTGTTTAGTAGTACAGAGAGTAGGCCAATATACAGATGAGCTGAACATTATAACAATTTATTCACTTGTTTTCCCAAGGTCAGAAAGTTATAATGATATGATACTAAATCTGTCACATATATTTTTTTTAATTTGAGCTTAAGGTGCTTTCATATTGCCTCACAACAACCTCTAAATAATAATCTAGGTCTACCACAAGAATTTTACATAAACATGCCTTTCTTTTGTCTTTAATAAGTTTTTTTGAGTCATAACATTGAAAGACATTTTTTAAAACTCTAAGTTATGCCTTAATACACAACAATACACAAGTTTGGTCATGCTTTTGATCAGTAAGGTTGGAATTGTCAGATGATAACTTTTTAACAGAAAAGGCTGACCTGAAGTTTGTCCCTAGTTATTCTATACCCATTATGTTATAAAGTAATTATGAAGAACTACAGCTAACCATCAGGACAAAGAAAGGCCACAATACAGCATTAAGCAATGGCTTTACTCCATGTTGCCTTTGTGTATGAACTCAAAGCACTTCCTACTTGTTGGAAAGCTACACATAACCACTACAACCAAAGTAGTCTATAATTTTTTTAAAAATATTTTTTGGTTCATTTTTTATTTATTTATTTGAAAGAGAGAGAGAGAGAGGCAGATAGAGAGAGAGAGAATGGGCGTGCCAGGGCTTCCAGCCACTGCAAACGAACTCCAGACGCGTGCGCCCCCTTGTGCATCTGGCTAACGTGGGTCCTGGGGAATTGAGCCTGGAACCGGAGTCCTTAGCCTTCACGGGCAAACGCTTTACCGCTAAGCCATCTCTCCAGCTCAGTAGTCTATAATTTTATGAAAGCACTACAGTGTACCTGTCAAGGATTGTAGTGCTTTGGAATTACACTATTCCCCATAGATTGATGTGTTTGAATGTTTGATCCCTGTTTGATGGTACTGTTTGGAAAGTTTGTGGAACCTTTAGTAACTGCAGCTTTTCTTTAGGAAGTGTGTCACTGCAAGCAAACTGTAAGGTGTTAGAGCTCCGCTCCACTTGTACTTACTCTAGCTTCCTGCACAGGACTTCCATGCTTTGCCTGTCATAATGAACACTTCTTAAAACTGTAAGCCACAATAAATGCTTTCCCCAATGCACAGCTTCTGCTTGGTATTTTATGCTAGCAAAAAGAAGTAACTGAATCAAGGATTCTCAAAACAGGAAGATTATGGTATGCCAAGAGAGAATCCTCTTTTAGAAAGTAGGGGTTCTACAGTTTCATACCATAACCTCCCCTTTAATGCTTTTTATTGCAAGAGTGATCTTGTCATGTTACTGTCCATTATCTATCTCAAAGTTTCCTTATATCAGAATTGGGGATAAGAATGATATTTGCATCATATTATTCTTTTTAAAAATATTTTATTTTTATTTATTTATTTATTTGACAGAGAAAGAGGGAAAAGGAGAGAGAGAGAGAATGAGAGAAAGACAGAGAAAGAATGGGCACACCAGGGCCTACAACCACTGCAGATGTACTCCAGATGCTTGTGCCACCTTGTGCATCTGGCTAACGTGGGTCCTGGGGAATTGAACCTGGGTCCTTCGGCTTTGCAGGCAAACACCTTAACCACTAAGCCATCCTTCCAGCTCTGCATCATATTATTCTTATGACATTAATATGCTAAGCATTGATATCAATGCTTATCTGGAAGCAATAATTTAATGTATGGTAGTAAGTACTGTAATTGGTTATATATTTTTGAAGAAGGTGGGACTATTGGAATGCCTGCCTAAAATATCCTGAAGATTAAGAAGCCAAACAATTGCACTTTATTTTGTTTTTGTAAATTGAGTTGTTGTCTACATGCAGATGAATTATTTCATATACAGTAAGGGTGCCAGTTTTGTTTGCCTGGAATTCTGACATTCATTTTTGATCCCAAAGCATACTACTAGATTATCCCAAAGTGTGTTAGTAGATTAGACAATATCCTCTCATCACATATTTCTCAAATATCTGGCATACTATTGATACTCAATAAATGTTTCTGTAGTGAATGAGTAAATTAATGAATAAAATAAATACCAATACTTTCATAAGTATGACATGAATAAATTATTATGTACTTGCTTAGGTTCTTAAGGAGTCCCTGTAGAAATGAGCCATCTTTCTACTGAAAATGTAATATTGACATGTGTGTGTACTCTCAAAAAAATACAGTTCTTTTCGAGTTTGTAAAGATATGTGTGCACCATAAATCTTATTATTGTTAATTTTTAGTCTTTCAATTACTGCAATAAAAATATCACCCATTCTATCTTAATTATATAGAACATAACAAAATAGGCTGTATTTTAACATGGTTAAATTTTCCATGGTAGAAAGGGCATACATGGAAATTAAGTAGGATTTAAATATTAAAAATGCATCTAAATATGCTCTCTGCAGAGTGTATTATTTTCTGAGTACAAAGACCACATTTTATGTTCTGCCTTTGTCTTGAAGACTTTTACTGAATAACTGTCAATTACTCACAAGCAGCTTCTTGGGGAATAGTGTGTGAAATTCATTTTTGTGCTATGTTCCTCTGCCCACTACTGACTGCTAGGAAATTGAATGAGTTCATTGAAGAGTTTGTTCCCTTTCTAAGGGCAAAAGCTTGGAAGCCACTTTTATAACTCAGAGATTGGAAGTGTCCATTTTAATATAGACACAAAGAAAATTAAACTATTATATTCATTTGAATATTCTGTGAACATTGGACATTCCATGTCCTTTAAGCTTCATCTGCTTATGAACCATTTGACATGATTCTTTGAAAAAATATCAATTTAGATGATGAGATTGAACTTCTTTCTACCACACCTCTACTCTTTCTTTTACTATAACCATTATGCACAGGAAGACTGCTTCGAAATTTCAGTTTTCTTTGTGTCTGACACTGTGCCTGGTAGAAGGAAATATTCCTTCAATGTAACATCACCAAGTGATGTTGAGAACATTCTTTTGGAGTACTCATAGAATAGGGACATCTGATATTTCCATAATGACTCAATGGACAAAATATGGGTAAAAAGAAGCTTTTGGGTCTTAATAATCAGTGGGTTAAATATGAGGATAAAATATTATTGTTCTTAATAATAGAAACTACTGTTTTTGAAATACTTATAGCATGTCAAGTACTTTAGAGAATATACTACATGAATTCTCATTTAAATTTTAATTCTCAGAACACACCTGAATGGGAAAGCAAGGATTAGAGTAAGTTGTTTAAACTTTAAAAATTTCAAATTATCCTGAGCAGAGTATCCTAGCTCTTGTTTAATCTCTCTGTCATTCTCTCTTTCTTAGCTGTTCAACCACTATTCTGCCATGGTGAGTAGCTTTTCCTGGAAGAGTAAACAAGATATACAATACTACCATTCTGTCAAAAGACAGTAAGAACCCCACTGTTTTTCGGTTCAAGCCACACTATCTTGCCACATTTCTTAGGAAAAAATAATGCATCATTCTGTTATTTATTTCTGAGTGTTATACTAATTGCTTTTAAATTAGAGAGGACAAGCACATGGCTGGTTATTGACCTTTACCTCCTAAGTTGTGTAGCCAGAGTGTCATGATACTGTTTTACGGTTGTTGGTTTGTCTTTGTTTTTGTTGGTACTGCCAAGTGTTTTTGTGTGTGTGTGATTGCAGATTCCTTTGCAAATAGGGTTATGCGAGCTAAATGAATTAAATACAGAAAAAACAGTCTTTTAAAACCTTACCAGATGAACAGTGTCTTGAATATCTATGTACACCTCTGTAGTGTGGCCAGAGAAAGTGATATTTACATAGAAACTGCCCTATAGGAGAACGAAGCAAGAGTTGAAATAGAGCCAATGCAAACACTGCAGCTCATAAACCCGAGAACAGGAAGAGTGACCTTTCCAAAGACTAGATGTGTACTTTTCAGCCTCTAAAATTCAAACTATTTTTGGTGTCAAAAATCTCCTCAAGCTCCAAGTTACTGTTTTTATAAATATAACTGAATTGAAAACAGTTGTAGCTTAAAATTGGAAGTCCTCAAGTCAAACCAGCAGAAGGGAATGTTACGGACCTATTTCCCTGTGGGCAGGGTGGTCTGGCCAAGGGGCATCTCTGACAACCTTTTGCCATCATATTTTCTTTCTGCATCTCAAAGATGGGAATTGCCAAAATTCATGTACAAGCTTTGGAACATTTGCTTTCTGGTGGGTCCACTTGATCATCCTTCACACCTCTCTAAAATGGTGCTTTCTTTATCAACAAATTAGTATTCTCAGGTCTCACAATGTTCAGGTGAATACTTGGTGTCCTAAAATTATTAGGGAAGTTTAGTAAAACAAACAAACAAAAAACCTTGGAGAATTAAGGGTCTGTACAACAGCATGAAGGACTTTTATGAGGAAGAAGGGAATCTGTAATGGATACTTAATCTCCATTCTGATGTACTCAGATCCTGTCTGCCATTTCTGTACTTTACTATTTACCATTATCAGGAAACATTCTGCTGGTTTGCTAAACAAGATTAGGATCAAAATGTAACAGATACAAGATGAGTTGGTATAAGAAGGAACTTTTTAAAACTAGAATTTCTTGGATGTCATTTGTGAGAAATAATCTAAAAATATTTGAATGCATATGTAGTGTACTAGTCTTGTGCTTGGTAGAATTTCATGCATGAGGTATGAGTTTGTTTTGTAGTTTATTCACTAGCATACAAAAAGTTAGGCTTCACTGTGTGTTTTTCTGTCTTGATATATATACTAACATATAACAAGATATACTCTTTAGGGCTCTGTTTGTATATCAAGTATAAAAAGTAATCTGGCTTTAACAATTCTCTGTGAATAGCCACAATAGATTGGAGGTGTAACAACACAGTGGTTAAAGTTCATGCATGAGAACTTTTCCTTAGACATAAACACTGATGAAAATGAAACATTAGAGAGTCAAATGGTGAAATAGTGAATGGTACACAACAAGGCAGCCATGAAAGATGATCTGTCAGGTTCCTATAAGAGATGGATGTACTGAAGCAGTGGTTGAGATAAATATTTGCTAACTTGGCTATTGGTGCTTCACTAAATTGTTTAGATGTACGTGTTTGAAATCTGACTCTAATGGTTGGTCTTCATTATCAGCTTGATTGGATTATAAGACAATGAAGAAATTAGTGAAGCATACCTCTGAGTGTGTCTACAAAGGCATTTCTAGAGACTTAGATAATGAGAGCTATTGCCTAATGAGTAGCTTAATCTATAGGTGGATTTAAAATCTGAATCTATTATTGGGGGTTTCTGGAACTGTGGCATGTGGGGCAAAATTGGGGAAGAGGGTCTGGAAAGGCTTACTCTTCCTTGTTCCTTCCTCTGCCTCCTGGATGCCAGAGAAAAGTAGCCTCCTCCTCCTCCACATGCTCTGGCCACTGTAATGTTGTGCTTCACTTCAGGTGAAAGTCAGGGATTTAGCAAATCTTGATCTGCATCATCTGAAGGTGTGAGCCAAAACTAGACTTTCCTCACTTAAGTTGACTGTGTGTTTCATATACATCATCACAGGGACACGAAGCTAATGAAGACACTGGCCCACACAAGAAGGTAACAACTTCACTACCATTTCCCTCTTCCTTAAGCTTGAGCCACTCCCCTCCATCTCAAGGAGAAAGGTTCCATCATTTGTAGGGCTTACACAGATTATCACACAGTCCCAAAGACAGATTTTATGAGTCAAAAGGAGTTTTGATGTTCCTAATTGTGGGTTTAGAGAAAGGAAGATGTCTCCTGTGAGCATAATTCAATGTGACAAATGTGTGAGAAGCAGGAAAACTCGTCGTGGCATTGACATCTGTGGACATTGTTGTCAGTTAATGGTTAGAAAGTTGATTTAGTTGGCATGGTGTATGAAGATTTTACTTTACCATTTATGTAAGTGCTTGATGTGAGGTGTGCATTTGGTCAAATTAACAGTGACTAAAGAAGCAGGGTAAAATTGGCAATGGATTCCTGCTTCATAAAGTGTTTGGGAATGAGTCAGAATCCTCAGGTGTTTCTTATCTCTGAGGTTCGCATAAATGTGCTCTTCAGTTTCCTTTCAGAAATGAGTCTCAGTCTTTTTAAAAAAAAAAAATGTTTATTTTTATTTATTTATTTGAGAGGGACAGACAGAGAGAGTAAGAGGCAGAGAGAGAGAAAAAAAGACAGAGAGAGCGAGAATGGATGCGCCAGGGCTTCCAGCCACTGCAAACGAACTCCAGACGCGTGCGCCCCCTTGTGTATCTGGCTAATGTGGGTCCTCGGGAATCAAGCCGAACCAGGGTCCTTAGGCTACACAGGCAAGCGCTTAACCACTAAGCCATCTCTCCAGCCCGAGTCTCAGTCTTCATCTTATGACAATCAATATTTGCAGCCCAGACTTAGCCATCAAAGAGAGAACTCAGATTAATATTCAAACTAACAATATTTAAACAGGAAATTTGAACTTGAGCTGTGGATTAGTCTTTGTCCTTCAAACAAAACAAGGTTTAAACAATCAGCTTTCACATTATTTTTTGCAAGTGTCTGACATTTTTCTCCTGGTTTGGGCCCTTCAGCATTCAATGTGATATTCTGAAGAAGAAGAGAAAAAAAAAAAACAAAAAACTATTACCTTTCTCCTCATTTGCTTGTCTAAATTCTACAGAAGCTGACTTACATTTAGTTTTCTCACCTGAAACTCAAAACCTGTGTTTATGTTTAGCTAGTGAAATAAGTGGGGTTTCCCTACCCCTTTGGGAGCACTGAATATATTTAATTGTTAAAAGTCCTTTATAGGGAGCTTCACAATCCTTGACTACCAAATTTTTCCCCATCCCCCCAAAAGTTGCAAGGAACCAGGTGAACTAAATTAAGTACTGGGCACCGTCAGCTAGTATAGATGTTCATCACTTATCTATTCATTCATTCCTATTTCATAGATTTTATAAGCATGCATTGATTTATTGACAAAATATTCATTCAACAGAACTGAATGACACAGAAATTGAAGTGAATGAGTTGTGGAAATTTCAGGCAGAAGGGACACCTGGGAAAGGATCGTAAATGCTAATAATGAACTGATTTGGTTTAGTATTTTTACATGTTGAGATTCACTCATGTCCATTTTTATTAAATGATGCCTAATTATTGACTAGACTATTTCAGAAATCAGTAAATGTCACTGCTGTGGTACAGACAAAAACCACAAGGCTTCTAAATGCTATACTTTTATCTCCTTTTGAAATGTTGGATTCTCTGTAGAATTAAATGTATAATTCAAGGTTTTTGGCTCAGTCTACTTCTGAGAATTCTCATCCTTTGGGCTGGAGATATGGCTTAGCAGCTAAGGCACTTTCTTGCAAAATCAAAGGACCCAGATTCTATTCCCCAAGACGCATGTAATCCACATGTACAAGGTAGTACATGTGTCTGGAGCACATTTGCAACGGCTGGAGGCCCTGGTGCACCAATTCAACCCCCCCCCCTCTCTCTTTCTCTTTCTCTTAAATAAATAAATTTTCAAAATTCTCATGCTTTAACAACTTTGTAGATTCTGCAAGCTTGGTGTATAAGTGGCTTTTATCCACAAGTTGTTTCACAAGTTTGTATTAGCACTGAATCACAAGCTGAGGAAATATTGGTGTCTTTTAATATTATGAGCCAGATAGTCATAATCCTTCTTTCACATTTAAAATTATTTCTTCCATATCTGCAGAATTGTGCAACAGAAACCCCAGACTTCCAAAGCTAAACAGTGCATCATTCCTTTTGAACTGCCTCCCACTATTTTTTGGTTGGAAAGTCACCAGCAGTGCAAAAGAAGAGAACAATGATGTATCTAATGCTTTGCCTATGTACTTTTCACTCAGACAACCTTAGGCTGGTATCCAACCAATGATTCACCAGTTCTAATCACATATGTTATCACTTCTGATTGACTTAGTCTTTATACTTCTAGTCTCAACCCACTACAAATCACCTCTGATGTTGTATTGTGGGTAAAATTTAATAAAAATTCTGCTGAGAAAATGCCTGCAATAACTCAAGTTTTGAATCATAGTAGATGTTAATAGATGTCTAGAAAAGCAAGGAAAAAGGAAGAAGTGTATGTGTGTGTGTGTGTGTGTGTGTGTGTGTGTGTGTAAGATGGATTTGTTTCTTAATAAAGTCATATTCTGTTGAATCATACGAAATAGACATATTTTCCCACAATATTTATTAGGGACTTGGCCTCAAGAATTTTCAGAATGGGGGATTAATTTAATTTGCCCTTTTTCAAGCTTATTCATCTACAAAATATATGTTTCTGAAGAACTTCAGTTAATATCTTGTGATATTATGATATACATGCTTAGGAAAAGCTGCCAACCACATCTAGTCTTTCTCAAGGTACATAGAGGTGATCTAATTTGGCCTAAGACTGAGTTCTTCAATATTGGCATTATGATCTTCTTGTGAACTTGCTATTTCTCAGACAAACTATGCTTTTCTTTTTTGCTTTCTTTAATTCTATTCCTTTACATCCTCAGTGATTCCTGGTAAACCATCCTCAAAAAACACTTTTTTCTCAGCTATTTAATTTGTCCCACACAGTGTCCACAATGCTATGAGAAAACATGTGTGACAACCAGTATTTTTAAGAGTAATTACTTATTTTTAAACTTGTGTATTCTCAAGTAGTTAATGATATTTGGGATACTTTAGAGAGGACAATGGTTGCATCTGTTATTTCTTGATCATTGCCTTTTCAGTGTAAGAAATGGTCACTGGACTTTTATTCAATATAAGAAACTTATATTTAAATAATTCTTAAAGCATTTTCAAAAGTAGCTCTAATTTCCCATGTGTATCTTGGGGTGAGAAAATTTGTGTTAACATTTGCTGAGACAATTCCAACAAAGATAGGCTTCTGCATTATGAAAAAATTTGTGACTTCTATAGTCCCATTTTACCCTATTCCAGAAATGAGTCAAGTAGATTTTAATCTCTTGTGTTGAAGTATTCTAGAGATGTTTAATTTTAAAGAATTTGTTTAACAAAATAAAATTAGAGGTATTAAATATTATATTTATTATTATATCTGAAAATTTTACCTTATTCTTTATCCTTTATTTTAAAGTTTAAAAAAAAATCTTATGTTTAAACCGAAGTCAACTAATATGCTCAACATACAGTCTATTCATACATATAACATAGTAAGTACTATACACCATGAAATACATCAGTGAAAAATTAACAAAAATAAACAGAAAATAATTTAAATTGACTGCTTCAACTAATATCAATTACTTGATTCTGACATTCTGATGAGACTTGGATGGGCCCTGGGCTCTTATAACTTTAGTGAATTCCAGTTGAACACCTTACCTCAAGAAGAATGAAGGAGAATTTCTGCTCCTGTTGTATTTGGCAAAGCTTTTCGCATTTTCAAATAAGCATTATCAATAAGCTTTAAAAAGTTCCTAGAGAAAATATTATTAATTTAATGTACACTTATTAGTCATTTAGATAATGGGAAAGTTTGGATGCAGATTCAATTATCAAGTCTGCTTACATTTTCAAGAGCCTCTGAGTCAAGAACAGCCCATTAATTACCTGTATTGTCGGGGGAGCCACTTGGAGAGACATTGGAACAAGAGGAGTCTTCATTAGTGGAAAAGAAAATGGATGGAGCTTGAGTTCATCAGTTCTGTTTCATGCCAAATTTGAAAATGGCCTAACTGCAACTCCTAACAGTAGATTCCTGTAATTACTGATGATTCAATAATGTGTTTAGAACACTAGGATATGGCTTTATTACAATGCAAAATTTAGTATCTGGTTGGATTTTTGTTGTGGGGCACTCTTCAGTGTTGGGAAAAACTTTTCCTCTTGAAAGTTTGCATGCCTTCTGGCTTAAGTTCTTTGGAACTGGATACATACTCAATGTCAATACAAACAGGAGAAAGTTATCTCCCTTTGGTTGTGCAGGTCAGCCATCTCCCTCAAGTATACAATGCATCCCATACAGTCACTGTTGTTCACTGTAGATTCTGGTGCGTCTCCCATGTTGAGTATAGATAATCTTTTTGACATGGGATGCTTTGTGAAATGCTGTGACATTCTTTATTCTTACAGTTCATGCCATGTGCTTTGATTAATGGAAATTCTTTAACAAGATCAGGATCCAAATGTATTAGGCACTGGGACACAGCAAGGGCTCAGAAATGCCCCTCACCCCAAAACACATATAAGAGATTGAAGCATGAAAAAAAACATGAGTACACAACCCTTAGTTGTCTTTGGTACTGGAGAGTTCCATTGCTTAGTATATGAGATACTTTTCTAATTTCAGTGACTCAATACTTGGCAAAAAAAAAAAAAAAAGGATCAGATTGAATAGTCCCTGGGTCCCCCACTCCCAGATCCCCTGCTCCAGAGGGTGCTCATGTGGAGTGAGTGGGCCAGATCTCCCTGCTCCCCCTCTCAACTTCTAGTTAACTGTTCCTGATTGCCCTACTGCTTGCTTGGGGCTTCCTGTATCCTGGGAGCTTACTGCTGGAAGCAGACCCCTTGCTCCTCCTACATACAAAAGGCAATCCCATCAGAATTACCTCACACTTCTCACTGGAAACCCTGAAGCCTGAAAGACCTGGAATGAAACACTTTAAACTCTAAAGAACTATGTCTTCCAACACAAGCTATTGTACCCAGTGAAAGTATCCCTATAATATATGGTGAAAGAAAACTTTCCATGGAAAATGTCAACTCTATGATTATATGAACACAAAGCCAAACCTACAGAGATTACTTGTGGTGACTTGATTCAGGTGTCCCCCATAAACTTAGGTGTTCTGAATGCTAGGTAACCAGCTGATGGAGATTTTGGAATTAACACATCCTGGAGGCAGTGTATTGTTGGGGGCGGGCTTATGAGTGTTATAGTCAGTTTCCCCATGCCCCACGCCAGTGTTTGGCACACTCTCCTATTGCTGTGGTCCACCATTTTTGGCCAGGTGGTGATGTCCACCCTTTGCTCATGCCATCATTTTCCCTGGCATCATGGAGCTTCCCCCTTGAGCCTGTAAGCCAAAATAAACATCTTTATCCCACTAGCTGCTCTTGGTTGGGGGATTTCTACCAGCAATGAGAATCTGACTACAACAGTAAAGTGCTACCCAAGAGTGGGGTTGCTGCTAGACACCTGACTGTGTGGCTTTGGCCTTTCGGAGCCAATTTTCAAGAGGAAGGTGGAAGGATTAGAAACTTTGGCCTAAGAGATGCTTGCAGTCCTGTAAGTACAGCTTCATGGATTATTCTGGTCACAGTTGAAAGACGTGAATGGAGTAAGAACTATGTACTGTGAGGTTTGGGTTATGAGGGTGAGAAAGAGCTTTGCTTGGACTGGGCTAGCAGTTTGTGTAAGAAGCTTGCTGTTATGCCCATGTCCTAAGAAGTTGTGCAGGGTTGCTTTGCATAGAAATAAACTGGTGTGAGCAGAGGGATATGGCACAGAAAAAAATGGAATATTTGGCTGAACTGCTGCCTGTTCAGCTCCAGTTGAGAGATCACATTTGTGATTGGGCCAGGTGACCTGCACTGGGGCAAGGGAAGAAGGTAGAATCTTTTGAAGGGGTCTGAGTGCTCAAGGAGTGTCCTGTTCTTCAAAGTCTGCTATATTCCCCCATGAATTAACAAACTGGTACCCTACCTTGTATTGTGGAGTATAAAAAATGCAAGGAAGAGAGGGTCATTGGGTTTGCAACACAGTCTTGTGTTTTGGAAATGGCCATGGGCAGTGTGAAGCGGGTTTGCTAGATGCCTGCATGGAGACCCCGTGGGGCCATGAGGATGAATCATGGGTTGCAGTGGAGACTCAGTGGAGATGCCAGTACCATGATATGGCTGCCAAGGAGAGCTGCCAGCCCCAGATGAAGTTTTCCAGGACTCTGCGTAGCGTAGTTGGAGCGGCATAATTGGAATGTTAGAGACATGTTACTAGTTAGAATTATCGGGCTTGGAGATTTGTTACTGGCTAGAGTTGTTGGACTTGAAGCTACAGAGTTTGATGTTTGCCCTGGTTGTGTTAAATCTTCTATTGGTTGAATATCTCTTTGCTATGCCTAATACCATCTTTTGAAGTGTGAATGTTTATTCTGTGCCATTATGGATTTGTTGGGAATTTTTGTTTTTTGGTATTATGGCTCAGTTAGAAGATCTTGGACTTGTGGGGATGTATGAACATCATTGGAATTGATAAAAACTATGGGACTTTGTAGATGAACTGAGTGCATTGCATATTACATCATGGATGGTAACAGTTTATGGGGGCCAGGTGTGGAATGTGGTGGTTTGATTCAGGTGTCTCCATAAACTTAGGTGTTCTGAATGCTAGGTTTCCAGCTGATTGAGATTTTGGAACTAACAGCTCCTGGAAACAGTGTATTGTTGGGGGCAGGCTTATAGGTGTTATAGGAGTTTCCCCATGCCAGTGTTTGGCACACTCTCCTATTGCTATGGTCCACCTTACATTGTCCAGGGGGTGATGTCCACTCTCTGCTCATGCCATCATTTTCCCTGTCATCATGCAGCTTCCCCCTTGAGCCTGTAAGCCAAACTAAACCTTTTTTTTTTTTTACCACAAGCTTCTCTTGGTTGGGTTATTTCTACTAGCAATGTGAACCTGACTACAACAATACTTTAGGGAATACTCCAAACAGAAGGGTCGAACAACCAATGTCAAGAGCCTATAAGAAGAATATTGCAATAACCAAAACTACAGCAAGCTCAAAAATGTATAAAGTCCAAGAAAGCCCCAAAACACATAAAGCACCTTCATGGCAGAGAATAAGTCAAACTTTACAGTCATAACTCTAAACATTAATGGTCTTAACTCACCCATCAAAAGATACAAGTTAACAGGGTGGATCAGAAGAATGGATCCGTCTATCTGCTGTCTTAAAAAACTGACCCCACCATTAAAGACCGACACCTCCTCATAGTGAAAGGATGAAAAATTATATTATACAAGGAAATGAAAATAAGGAACAAACAGGTGCTGCTATATTAATATCTGATAAAATAGATCTCAAACCAAAAGTAATCAAAAAGGACCAATAAGGTCAATTCTTACTCATCAAGGGAATGATTCAACATGAGGACATCACAATTATAACTCTATATGCACCAAATACCTGTGTACCACAGTTTATAAAACAAAACCTACTTGACAAGAAGATATAAATAAACACCAACACCATCATAGTTGGAGCTTCAATATTCCACTATTGTGAATGGACAGATCATACGAGCAGAAAATCAACAAGAAAATAATAGAGCTCAATAACACAATAGATCAACCAAACCTGACAGACATCTATAAAATTTTCCACCCCAGTTCTACAGAATATACATTTTTCTCAGCAGTCCAAGGAACCTTCTCCAAAGTAGAACATATATTAGGCCATAAAGCATGCCTCCATAAATTCAGGAAAATTGGAAAAACTTTTGGTATATCTGATCCCAATCCTTTAAAGATAGAAATCAACAATAAGAGACACATCAGGAATTCCACAAGCTCCTGGAGACTAAGGAACACACTTTTAAACAATAAATGAGTTGTGGAAGAAATCAAAAGAAAAATTGTAAAATTCCTAGAATTGAATGATAATGAAAACGTAAGTAAACAAAACTTATAGGAAACAATGAAGGCAGTGCTAAGGGGGAAATTCATAGTGTTAAATGCCCTTATCACAAAGACAGAGAAATCCCAAATTAATAAATTAACAGTCCACCTAAAGGCATTGGAAAAACAAGAAGAATCCAAACTTAAGAGCTCCATAGAAAAAAGAAATAATCAAGTTCAGAGCAAAAATTAATAAATTGGATACTAATAAAACAATTTTAAAAATTGATGAAATGAAGAGCTGGTTATATGAAAAAATACACAAGATTGATAAACCTCTGGCCAATTTGATCAAGTTCAAAATAAAAAGAAGTCTCAAATTACCAAAATCAGAAACAAAAAAGGAGCAGTCATTATAACAGAAATTAATGAAATTGGAAGAGTCACCAGAACATACTTCCAAAAATTCTACTCCACAAAACTGGATAATCTGGGAGAAATGGATGAATTCCTAGCCACATACCACCTACCAAAACTAACCTCAAAACAGATTACTCTCCTAAACAAACCTATCACATTCATCAAGATTGAAAAGGTAATCAAAAAACCTCCCCCCCCCCAAAAAAAAATTCTGGGACCAGATGGCTTCTCAAAAGAATTCTATCAAACCTTCATTAAAGAACTGAAACCAATTTTTCTCAAACTGTTTCAATAGTTGGAAAACAAGGAATCCTGCCCAGCTCCTTTTATGATGCTAGCATCACCCTAATACCAAAACTGGGCATAAATACAAGAAAAGAAAACTATAGGTCTATATCCCTATAGGTTTTAGAATTTATAATTTTATGAATTTAGATGCAAAGATCCTGAACAAAATCCTTGCAAAGCGAATTCAACAACATATCAAAAGCATTATCCACTTAATCAAGTAGGCTTCCTTCCAGGTATGCAGGGATGGTTCAACATACAGAAATCAACCAATATAGTACACCATATCAATAAATTTAAATCATGAGAACCATATTATCGTCTAAATTTATGCAGATAAGGCCTTTGACAAAATACAATACCATTTAATGATAAAATGCTAGAGAGAATAGACATAGGCATTTATATCTCAACACAATAAAGGCTATATATAAAGCACCTGAAACACAATAATAGAGAAAGACTCAAGGATTTCCTATTGAGACTAGGAACAAGACCTGGGTGACCACTCTAACCTCTGCTCTTCAACATAGTACAAGAAATCCTAGCCCAAGAAATTGGGAGAAAGATATAAAAGGGAAACAAATTTGAAAAGAAGATGTCAAGTTAGCCCTATTTGCAGATGACATTATCCTAGACATAAGTGTCCTGAAAGTCTTCATGTCAAAACTTCTAAAGATAATTACTTCCTTTGGTAAAGTGGAAGGATAGAAAATCAACACACAAAAATCAATAGCCTTTCTATATACAGATAAAGAAATTAGTGAGGTTGTCTCATTTTCAATAGCAATAAAAATATTAAAGAGCTTGGAATAACACTAATCAAGAATGTAAAAAAACTATATAATGAAAACAAAAAGACTCAGGAAAGAAATCAAGGAGGACTCGAGAAGATGACAAGACATCCCATGCTCCTGGATAGGTAGAATTAATATTGTGAAAATGGCAATTATATGAAAAGCAATTTACATATTAATGCAATTCCAATATAAATTGCAGCATCATTCTTCACCGAGATAGAAAAATATATTAAAATTCATATGGGATGGCAACAGACTTTGTATATCCAAACATATCCTCAGCAAAATAAACACCTCTGGAGGTATCACTGTACCTAATCTAAAAATATATTATAGGACTTCCAGTGAGACAGCATCTGCCTAACCTCACCACATAGGGAAGAAAAGGCAAGACCCTTAAGGTTTAGGGTTTTTGTTGTTGTTGTTGTTGTTGTTGTTGTTTGTTTAGGGGTTTGCTGATTCTAGTAGGTTTTCAGTGGGAGAGTATGGAGGAACAAAATAGGGAATCTTCTTATTCCCACACTCTCAGTAGCCCACCAGTCCCCCAATACCCTCAAGCAGCTGTCCTAGCTGAAGGCCCAGTAGGAGGTCCTTCCTGCACCAACTGCAGGCCAAATGGACCCAAGCTAGGAGGCTAGGTCCTCCACCCTAGGCTTTCCTGCCATCCAGCAGAGCTTCTGGGGCACAAACGCCATCCCAGTCGCTGTATCTGCCCAGCCTTGCTGACCCCCGAATGTGCGATTGCCCTTCCTGAGGAGCCTTTCTGATCATGCATGTGATCCCCATTCCTGTCAGACATAGGCAGGGCCCTGGGTTAAAGCAAACCTAAGATGTCTAACACGAAGGACCTATGCTATGGAAGAGTCACAGAAGCCTGAACCGCCAGTCACATTTTGGGGACCAGACTGTCAATGGAGCCCCTCCCCTCGTTCTCGGAGGTTGCAGTGAGCCAGGATCCTCTCCCCATTCTAGGGACTCACAGTGAGCCTGGACCCCTGGACAAAATCTTGGGTCCCGAAATCAGCAGGAAGTAAGGCCACTCCCTCTCCAAGCATGAGATACCTGTACAGTCACATAAGGCTAAGCCTTTGCCCATAACCCTGTGGCCTTTGGCCCTTTGCCTAGGAAACTCCTTTTATGGTATCAGCCAGCACCTTTGCACAGCTGCTACCCCCACCCCCGCGGTTGCCTATGTGTTGTAATGTATGTCCCCACATGCTAATTAGGCATCAAAAAGCAACCTTGTACATCCAATCCCCTTAGGACCCTCTTCCCATCCTCAACTTCTGATAAATCCATTTCCCTCACAATAAATCAAGAGCTGTTCATGGAAACTGTTTCCCAAAAGTCTTTACTTTCGCACACTGACTGCCGCATTTGCCTGGGGTGCCTTCAGGGGGAATGCGGCCAACCCCACAGGGAGGACTCAGGAACCCACAGCTGGTGCCTGATCAGGGACCCTATCAGATGGGACAGGATAGGTGAGTGCTCTCCTAGAGGGACTGGGAGATATCGGCCCATGTGTGGCCTTACCTCCACATTTTTGAGGGCTGGCAGGTTTCTCTTTTTCCTCATTTATTTTGGGTTCATGCCATCATGAGGGACCAGATATGACTAACTAGTAACTGAGTCTCTTGGCTAGGAAACAAAAAGTTCAGGAAAGAAATTTCCCCTCACTCCCTTTTCATCTCCTTTTAAGTTTCTCCACTAGGGAAGTGGTGAAATTGCAAACCAGCTTTACAAGCACTCCACAGTGGCTCGATGTCAGGTGGTGGGCTCATATGTGCCCAGACAATGGTGCCTCAGCCCTTGCAGGCACCATGTCTCCACCTCCTTCTCCAGCAGCCCGCTCAGCAGTCCTGGGGATGCCTCTTTTCGCAGCAGCCGTCTGGGGGGCCCTCCTTTCCCAACAGCCCCCAATGGTCCCAGGAGCATCCTCCTTTCTTTCCTCTTTAGGTAGCTGGTCTCAGGCCGGCAGGCCAGCAGTTGTCTTAGCCATTACCTCCATGTGTACCAGACGGGACCCTGACCCTGGGTGAGTGCCAAGAGCAAGGCAGGGCTGGAGCATGGTGGGGCTGTTCTGAAGGTGTATGCGAGCCCCACCCACCTGCCTCAGTTCCTGCACCAAGAAGCGGCAAGAAAGAAAAAGTTAAAAAGGTCACGTTTAACTAAAGCCTATGGGTAAACTGAAGTTTTACATAAACAATGCCATCCTTTGTTACATTATGTTCTAGGTCAACTTCAACTTACAAAGAGGATTTTTGAAAAAAAGGAATTCTCTCTGAGGTGGTGACTTATAATTTGTCAGGTATTTTAAAATAAAATTAAAAAATGATTTTAATGTCCTGTTACCTAAAAGGAGGAGGCAACTGACCTGAATTCTAGGCCAGCCTGTCTCAAGATAGAAAAAAAATTTGCCTTAGTTACTCCTAATAAAATCATTGCCAATTGTGTTATTGGTATTAATGACATAAAATTATCTTTAGACTACTTGCTTGTCAGTGAGTAATAGGATTAATCAATTTGGTTTAGTTTCTCTTAATAGTCTTATAAGAAAGATGGTTAGTGATGGGGTGAGATGAGTTGATAGAAGGATCTGAAAATAAAAATTTCAATGTTGGACATAGAATGCTTGTTAAAAATGCTTTTTGAGTGGCACTTAGATCAAAATGTGGATAAAGATGTGCATGTATAGGAAAGAATTTTCAGGCTAAACCTAAACACCATACCTAAAGTTAGAGATTTTTCAACTGTTTACAAACTCTTAAGGAACAAAAAAACTAATTTTCAGGCTAAAATATGTTGGGATAGCTTGCTTAATCTTTATCAAATTTAAATCATGGGTAAAACATAAAATTGTTTTATGTTAAAAAATCCTATTGTACATAAAATGAATAGCTATCAACATTAAGCCAAAATCATTGGTTGTCAAATGGTGTCTTTTGTTTCAAAAAAGATTTCTCAAGGATTATATTAGAATTTAGCTGGCTGTTTTGGCTCAAAAAGGACCAGATTCTGCTCTATTGTATGTAAAGTAACTGTTTCATTTTTGGCATCTAAAGTGTAGTGCTTATAACAAAATTAATTCTTTTTTTTTTTTCTTTATTAGTTAGTTTTGTATTAAGCAAATACAGTCAGTTTGGTACCATTATTAGGCTCATCCATGACCTTCCCCCTCCCCTTGGCCCCTCCTTGTTGAGGTATACAGGTCATGCATTGTGGAGTTAGCCCATAGTTATGGGTAAGCTAAATGTCTCTGCATATCATGACCCAACATGTGGCTCTGACATTCTTTCTGCCCCCTCTTCCGCAAAATTTCCCTGAGCCATGTGGGTTCATTTTTGGTCTGCTTCAGTGATGAGGTGTTGGGGGCCTCAGAGCCAGAACAAAATTAATTCTTAAGACATATTCCTTACTTTAGGGTACAGCCTCATGCTCAAACAATGGTCCTCATATGAGAAAAATAATTACAATGTTCTCTGGGTAATTGGTACCCACACAGGCATCTGAACTAATCAAAGATGTTTTCAAACACAGGTGCTAAGACTTATACTGTATTACTTGTCCTTTTTCTGATAATTTCTAGGTTAAATTAATTAGTTTGTAAATTAATTGATATTGTTTTCAAGACTGATAACAGGTTCTGCCTGTATTTATAACTAGTAGATAGTTAAAGTGTAAGATGTGCCTACTTCCTATGCCTCAGATCTGGATTATGCTGCCACAGGGCAACAAAATTTTAAAAGGTTGGAGAGATGGCTTAATGGTTAAGACACTAGCTTCAGGTGCCAGCTGTGAGTTCCTGGGTCCTCCCTCCCAGGCCGGCTGTGGTCCCCATGAAGGCACCCAGGCAACAGGGATGGTGAGGGCACAAAAGTAAACACTTTTGGGAGACAGGTTCCATGAACAGATCTCGGTTTATTATCAGGGAAATAGATTTATAAGCAGTTGAGGATGGGAAGAGGGCCCTAAGGGGATTGGATGTAAAAGGTTGCTTTTTGATTTCTAATTAGCATATGGGGACATTCATTCCAGAACATAGGCAATGGCAGGGAGCAGCTGTGCAAAGGTGCTGGTTGATACCATATAAAGAGTTTCCTAGGCAACTGTCCAAAGGCCACAGGGTTATGGGCAAAACCTAAGTCTTATGTGAATATCCAGGTATCCCATGCTCGGAGAGGGAGTGGCCTTACTTCCTAATGATCTTGTGGCCCAAGATTTTGTCCAGGGGTCCCTAGAATGGAGAGAGGATCCTGGCTCACTGCAACCCCTGAGAATGGGGGGAGGAGCTCCCTTGCTGGTCTGGTCCCCAAGATATGACCAGTGGTTCAGGCTTCTGCAACTCTTCCATAGCCTGGGTCCTTTGTGTCTGACATCTTAGGTTTGCTTTAACCCAGGGCGCTGCCTATGTCCAACACATTCCGCCCAGCCTTACTGACCCCCGTGCATGCAATCACTGTTCCCGCCCAGCCTTGCTGATGCCTGTGTGCAGGATCACTATCCCAGTCACCATTCCAGCCCAGCCTTTCTGAGCCCCACGCTTGATTGCCGTCCCAGACACCATTCCTGCCCAACCTTGCTGACCCCCATACACACAGTCGCCATCCCAGTCACTGTTCCCAGCCAGCCTTTCTGAGCCCCGCGAGTGATCACCATCCTACTCACTGCTGCCTCCTCTCACCCCCAAAGAGGGACCCAGGCTACTTTCTCTGCCCTAACCTTTCAGAACTCCGTGGACAATCACCCCTCCCACTCACTGCCACCCCCACACTCCTGGCCTGCAAGCTAGCATCCCACACCTGAGGCTTTCTGAAACATTGTGATGGACAGACCACAGTGAAAAAGGCATAGCATGAAAAATCAGATGCAAGTAAATCGAGCTAGGTTGCCCAGTCCCACAATGGTAGTCTCCAATCAAAACATAGAAGAGACAATAGGATCAGAACCCCAAAAATGAAGAAACAAACATGCAACCCTAGCCAAGCAAATATCACAACTTGCAGAAACTCAACAAAAGTCAAAATTATGGTGTGCTCACTAGATAAGACCTAATATAAAAGAACCAGGAAGGATTCCTAAGACAGTTAAATGATCTGAAGGAGAGCAAAAAAAGAGGAGCTCAATAATCTCAATGAAGACAAAAAAATATAAGGATGACCTCCAAGAAGCATTAAGAAAATCAGAAAATGGTATGAAAAGGGAACTGGAAAGAGGGTTTGAAACTATACATAAAAAAGCAGTAGAAAACATGAACCAAATTGAACAAGCCCAAAACTTTATAGACACTCTCAAGAATAGAGTCAGCCATGTGGAGGATAGAAACTCAGAACTGGAAGAGAAAACAGAAGAAACAGTTTGCTAGTCCAAAAGTTTCAACAAGTTCAAAAATTTCTTTGAACAGAACATGAGGGAACTGTGGGATACCCTTAAGCATTCCAACATTCAGATCATAGGAATACCAAAGGGGAAGGGGAAGAAATAGAGACCAAAGACATGGAAAACTTATTCAACAAAATTATCAAAGAAAACTTTCCCACTCTTTCAAAAGAAAGTCCCATCAAATTACAAGAAGCTAGTAGAACTACAAACAGACTGTACCAGAGCAGAAATTCTCCAAGATATATTATCATTGAGTCTCTAAACATTGATCACAAAGAGAAAGTCCTAAAGGCAGCTAGGGAGAGACAACACATGACAGATAAAGGTAACCCCATCAGAATTACTCCAGACTTCTCAATGGAAACCTAAAAGCCACAAGGGCCTCGAATGGAACACAGCCAACTCTAAGAACTTATGGCTTCCAACCCAAATTACTCTACCCAGCAAAAGTATCCCTCATAATAGATGGTGAAAGAAAAACTTTCCACAATAAAACTCAGCCTTACAATAATATGAACAGAAAGCCAAACCTACAGAGAGTACTTCAGGGAATGCTCCACATAAAAGATTCAAATAACCAATTCCAAGTGCCTATGAGAAGCAGATCACAATAACCAAACTTCAAGAAGGCACAAACAATACAAAGGCCAAGAAAACACCAAATCACATAAACCACCACAATATGGCAAGTCTTATATCAAACCTCACATTTATTACCCTAAATATTAGTGGCTTTAATTCACACATCAAGAGACATAAGCTAACAGGGTGGTCCAGAAAATTAGACCCCTAAGTCTGCTGTGTTCAAGAAACCCACCTCACCACTAAAGACAGACACCTCCTCAGGGTGAAAGGGTAGAAAATGATATTCCTAGCAAATGGAAATAAGAAGCAAGCAGGTGTAGTTATGCTTATGTTGGATAAAATAGACTTCAAACCAAAAGTAATAAAAAAAAAAGACAAAGAAGGCCACTTGTTACTTATCAAGGGAATGATCCAAATGGCTCAGGGAATTTTGTGGAAGAGGGGTTGGAAAGATGTAAGAGCCACAGGTTGATTCATCATGCCCAGAGGCATGCACTCCCCTGCCCCCCCCCCCCGCAAAAGAACGGACTGCTGCTTCCATAACACATAACCCACAACCCCATGGAGAATACCTGCAATCCCACTGAGGAGGGTTGCCAGCAGAATGGGGGCAGATGAGGGCTAAAAGGCTACCAACATATGATGTATCCATAAAATATGATGTTAATAATGATAATAAAAGATTTTTTTAAAAAAAGAAAGAAGGTGTTACTTTGGCCCATAGTTTAAGAGTGTAGTCAGTCATGGCATGGAAGCCATGGTGGTAGTTGCTGTTCACAGCTGTGATAGTGGGATCTTATTCCCATCTAGACCTGTCTGGCAGCAGAGAAAGGAATATCCCTATGCTTGGTTGGCATTCTCCTTTTCCCCTTTTCATTTTCTGGGCACTCCAGATCATGGGCTGGTGCCACCCATATGCAAGGTTAGTTCTTACCTCAGTTAATCCACTTTGGAAATGCCCTCATAAACATACTAAAAGGTGGGCTTCACAAATATCCTAGGCATTTCTTAATTTAGTCAATCTAACAATCAAAACTTACCATTGCACTTAGCTTCCAAAAAATTAATACAGCCTAGTAGCAGGAAGTGAAAAGATTGAAAACATTGGTTGATTAACTATGTCAAAATTTATTCCAGCTATCATACTCACAGGACAGTGAGGAATAAATGAAATAGCCCATGCAAAGCTGCGTAGATCTTGTCCTATGAGTACAATATGTCACTTGCTATTACTAATTTTTTTTAATTTTTAAATTTTTTAATGTATTTTGAGAGACAGAGAAAGAATGGGTATGTCAGGGCTTTCAGCTGCTGCAAACAAATCCTGGACACATGTGACCCCTTGTGCACATGTGAAAATTTGCATGCTTGTGTCACTGTGCATCTGGCTATGTGGGACCTGAATATTTGAACATGAGGTCTTAGGCTTTTCAGGCGAGCTCCTTAACTGTGAAGCCATCTCTTCAGCCCTCATTACTATTATTTTATTAACATTTTGTCATCCTGTATTGGAAGAAGCGTAGTAGAGTAGTAAAACTTGCTCTTTCCTTTACTAGTTCCAATCAAACCTTGTTTTAGGTACTAAAAATGACTGTGTGTGTATAACAATGTGTGTGGTGATGGGGGCAGAAGACATTCTGAAATGCTGTTCCTCAGGGATGCCATTCACATCCTTTGAGACAGGCCTGTCATTGGCCTGGAACTCACCAATTAGGCTGCACTAACTTGCTAGTGAGCTCCAGGGATCCATATATCTCAGCCTTCTCAGTACTAATATTACAGATTATAGGCACACACCATCACACCCAACATTTTACCTGGGTTCTGGGGAGTGAGCATTTATTGCAAAGCAAATACTTTACCAACTGAGCTATCTCCCCAGTTCATGTTCTTATATTTTTCATACTATGAGTTGATGGTTTGAATGTGAAAGGTCCCCCTTAGGCTCCTGTGTTTGAACACTTGATCCCCTGTTGATGGCATTGGCGGCAGCATTCTGAAAGATTGTGGAACCTTTAGGAGGTGGAACTTTGATCAAGTAAGTATGTCACTGGGGGCAGGCTTTGACATGTTGCAGGTTCTCTCTCCTTTCTCTTTCCCTCTCTCTTTCCTTTCTCCCAGGAGATATTATGTCATAAATCTGGTTTCTTGTTCATGGTGTGCTTTCTGTAGTTTGATGTACTCTAAATCACTAAAACTCTGAGCCATAATAAACTCCTTCCTTCTATAAGCTGTGTCTGGTCACATATTTTATCCCAGCAATAAGAAAGTAACTGATCTATAGGTCTTGCTGTTATGGCTTGTTAATTCAAATTAGATAAAGAGTGAGAGAGTAAAAACAGAGGGAGAGAGAAGAAGAGGAGGAGGAGGAGAAGTAAGAGAAAGACGAAGAGGAGAAGAAGAGGAAGAGGAGGAAGAAGAAGGAAGAGGAGGAGGAGGAGAAATTACATCTATGGAATGGGTCGGTGTTGAGACAGGACTTCAAAAGCTTCCAATAGTCATGTTCTTTTCTTCTCAGATGGTGTTGTCCTCAAGCTAGCCACTTAGAGGTATGTGATGGATGAATGAAGGGAAGGATGGGACATAGAATAAGTTGACTTTTTTTGAGAATATGGTGACATAGAATGGATACTTTAGTACTTCCAGAAAACAAAGACTGATTAAAGAGTAATGTTAAATATTTTTTATGCAAAAGTTGCATGTGAATAGAGTTTACAGCTACTTATAGAATTTTCTAGTCTCTAGGTGCTAAAGGTTGCAAAAATGGTGTGATGGCACAAGGGATAAGGCTAAGTCAGACACATTCAGATATGAGAGACTGCTCAGTCCCTTAAAACTCAATTGGCGTAAAACCCCATGAATGCCTCTACATTTTTGTAATTTTTTAAAAAATGTTTTATTTATTTATTTGAGAGACAGTATAAAATATTTTTATTTACTTATTGGAGAGAGAGATCACAAGAGCAAGCAAGCATGGGTACAGCAGGGCCAATTTTCCCCTGCAAACGAACTCCAGATGCATGTGCTACATTGTGTATCTGGCTTTATGTGGGCACTGGGTATTGAACCCTGGTCAGCAGGAACTGTAGGCAAGCACCTTCAATTGCTGAGCCATCTTTCTGGCCATCATGAATGCAGTTTTAAATGCATGCCATTTTAAAATGAATGCCTTACTAAGCAAGTCCCTAAGGAATGGCTCCACCAAACTGTAGGGGGTTGTGATAGATTCAAAAGAAAGCATATGTTAAATTCCTTCTAAAATAATAATGGTTATCCCATTTATCCAGTGCTGCCTTCACTCCCTGTTGCTGAATCTGCTTCTCTTTTTCAGATGGTCACAGAACCTGAGGAGAGATTCAGCCCACCACACCTCACCAGGGCCCCAGCTGAAACCATAATGTAATTGAGGAAATGAGCAAGAGTGCTGCTTTCTTGGTGAACCTGGTACCAGCACAAGGGTGAAGGAGATAGACACAAAGAACACTCAACTCCTACCAAACCAGATGTCCAGAGACATAGAGACTCCTAAGACTGAAGTAGACCTAAAATGAACCCAACATGAGTCAGGGAAATTTGTAGAAGAGGGTACAAAAAGATTGTTAGAGCCACAAGTTGGGACATTAGGCACAGAGACATTGCCTCTTCCCCATAACTGATGGCTACTCCCACAATGCATGACCCACAATCCCCAATAAGGAGGGTCCCTTCAGATGGGGGAGGACAGGGAGGAGACTAATGATGGTACCAACATGGCTGTTTAAACACTGAGTATGTACATAACAAAGAAAAGAAATACATGTGTCTTGGAGCAACATAGACTGCAGTTCTAGTGCTGGCCCTGCTTGGCATCCCTGGAAAAATTTCCTGTACTTTCTGAGACCCAGAAGAAAGACTTATAGATAGAGAAGGTGGATGTGGTGGTGAATGTTATTAGAGTATACTATGTTATCTAGGCACCCAGGAAACCACATACTCTGTCCCTTTAGAATTGGACAGACCATGTATATAATTTTGGACAATGGGCTGTGAGCAGAAGGGACACACATCTCATCCTACCCAAGGTAATGAATAGCTATGACTCAATTCCTCAATCTTTCTTCCCTGTGAGCAGCCCAAAGTGGAGCCACAGATGAAAGAACCCTGCACACCAACACTTCCATAGGTAGTTGGTCTAGGGGATACTTTATTAGTTTACAACATTTTCTAATTTGTCTTCTCAATGAATATAGATAAACTACATAGTGTAGTGGACCATACTTCACAGGTTCCAAGATGAGCTCTCCACTTGGAGGAAATAAAATGTAACATTGAAGTCCATTCACATCTATGTTGGCATCTTTCATGTATTTCCTGGATGAAAAGCAAACCTGTATCTGGTAGTGCTGGTTTTATTCAGGTTCATGACTACTTTCATCTCCCTGATGGTACCTGATGATTGATTGTTCTCAATAAAACTTTACTGAATAAAATTGGCATGGAACTCTGGTCTTAAGATGAAATAAAACTCTGGTATTAGGTAGGATTAGCTGACTGAACTGGCCAGACTAGATATGATAATAATTGTACAGTGCTTTAGAGCCAACAACTGAATTTCAGAAGTGACATTTGCTTTATTAAATGGATGCATTCCCTATATAACATTTTTACTCATTTGAAACAGGATAGGCTGTTCTTCACTTCAAACTACCATTACTTAACAAATTATTGTGCTTATATGTAAGATTGAATAGTGTACACATGGATTTTATTCTGAGCTTTATAATGTATATGCTGATCAAAGATAAGATCTGTGGGTCAACCCATGTACATGCTCAGAGACACATTTTGTAATGAAATGGGACTTTTTGTTGTTGTTATTGTTTTGAGGTAGGGTCTCACTCTAGCCCAGGCTGACCTGGAATTCACTATGTAGTCTCAGGGTAGCCTGGAACTCACGGTGATCCTCCTACCTCTGCCTCCCGAGTGCTGGGATTAAAGGTGTGCACCACCACACCTGGCTAAATGGGACTTTTTAAATGTGTAAATATATTACTAAGATCTGGTTAGTAAGAGGGTGATACTTCTAAATCAAATGTCCTGGGTGTTCTAGTCAGTGTGAGGTACACACATGTAGAGGTATTATTGTGTTATCATCTGTGTAAGATGGCTCATGGTTAACAAGTTCTCTACAGTAGCCACTTCTTGAACATGCAATGGAACTGGTGACTTGCTTTATATGTATAGAATTGGCCAAAAGGATGGGCTCTCCTTCCTGATGCAAATACAAATACTGGTCATATTGGTACTACCTCTCTTGGCTTCTTGTTCCTTATCTCTGGAGAGGCCAACTCCTCTAGAGAATCTGATGTCACATAGAAAAGAAAGTGGTCTGTTGAGGTCAAGCTGATTGGCAAAAAAACTAATCTTTGCACAAGCTGAGCCTGGGAACATGGAAAATTATGTGCCTTGAATGGAACTTCTTGAAAGCCAGAAATTAACAGGTTCTTCAAAGATTTCCTGACAAACATAAACAAAAAACTCTTGATCTGATGTGTTGTGAACTTGTGATATGTCTTATATTCTAATTCCCCATAGCTTTGACTTCCTGAATATAAATAAAAGCACTCAAATATACCTCCCTGGCCCTTTCTTAAATCATACTTTGTCTGGTGTGTGTTCATTTCAAGTTTCCCCAAACACCACTGAACCTCGTACGCAAGTGGTATCTGGAACAGGAACATTATAACTGCAGAAGGTGAAAAAGCCTAGGAAACTCAAGGAAAAATAAAAAGGAGAGCTCCACAGTGGGGCTATAAGTGACAGGAATTCCACCAATCCTCTGCAGTGATTCACTCAGGGAAACAGAGGAATAATTTTCCACAAAATGGAAGGAATATATTAAGGTTTTTTTGTTGACAGTCTTAAAAGTCCTCAGGGGCTCAAGTCTGGGCAGAACAGCTCTTAAAGCCATTGCAGACATGGTTAATTGTAACTTTTGGTTTCCTCACAATGGCACAGTGGCATTGTGGGCTTGGGTGGAAACAGAATATGATATGGGCGTATGAGAAGGGACACTTCCAATGTCATCCCTTTGTCAGTTCTGCTTTCAAACCTGGGTCCTTCTGGGGAGGAGGGAGATATCTCCCCCTCTTCCTATTAAACAGTTACTATCAGCCAGGACCACCCAACTTGCTTGGACACAGGAAGGTGACCACTCCCTCTTTCACTGTGTCAAGGCAAATAACAATCACTCTTTTTATTTCAAACATGCCTTTGATAATTTTTCTTAACTCTCTACAGTGCATGGCTTTTCTGGTGGGATATCATATACAGGCTGATTACCTAGTCTAACCACTCTCCTACTCTCAAGAGAGCAACTGGAAACACTACTGGGGAACTACTCTTAGAGCACTCTGGATTCAAAATATATGTAGCAGGGCGTGGTGGCACATGCCTTTAATCTGAGTACTCAGGAGGCAGAGGTAAGAGTGTCGCAGTGAGTTCGAGGCCAGCCTGAGACTCCATAGTGAATTCCAGGTCAGCCTGAGCTAGAGTGAGACCCTACCTAAAAAAAAAAAAAATAATAATAATAATAATAATATATATGTAAAAAAATTAATTTTCTTCTAACCTTTTCCTGCTTGTTATGAGCCTGATAAGTCTTTAAATCTGGATTCTCACTAGGTGCTTGAAAGAGTTTCCCTAGCTTTCAAGGACAAAATATATATAAACACTATAAAAGAATATAAAGCTTTGACCTAAAATGTTTAGGAAACATTTCCATCTGTAAGAATTTCTTTCTCTGCTGTTTAGCTCTCAGAAAAAAAAAAAAAGGATAATTATCTGCTGTAGATCTACATAAGAAACTTCACAGATGATCTTTTATGTTATTGAGTCTTACTTCTCAAAAGTTATAAAGTTGTGACTTAATTTTCTTAAGGTGTAACTAGGATTTATGTATTTGTCATGTGTGTTCATGATGTTTTCAGGTTTGTTTGGTATGTTGTCTTGTGAGAAAAAAATAGAGTATAAAGATGTAAAATTCAAAATGTATAAAATGTGTGGCCACTTCAATTTTACATTGTTTTTAATTTTGCTTTTAATATATTTTTGGTATATCAATTTAAAGTGTGAATGTGAATGTTTTGGTGATATATTAAAAGATCTTACATATACATATTCATAAACTTAAGTAATCTTAACTTCTTAAAACCTATACAAATGCTATTTTTGGATTTACTAAATGATTCATAAAACCTGAAGTGCTACTTGTTTGGGTGATATAATATTCATTGGAATCATAAGTCATAAGTTTCATTAGGCTATAGAGATTAACATTGGATGGATAAATCTTGGCAATGATTTCTTTCCAAAACAGGCTTTAAAACAATTCTATCCCATTTTTCAATGATCATAAGCAACAAAAATAAAATACCAAAATACTTCTACATATATACTAAGTGTCCTTTAATCAGATTGATTACAATGGATTTCTTTTTCAGGATGACATACAAAAGAACCAAATGTAAAATTTTATTTTATGTGCTTGATAGGGATTTTTATGTTAAATTTCCTTTCCACAGTGGTAATTACAAAAGATACCACTCCAAAAAACTGTGACATTCAATAATCTTGGTACACCTATTGATGTTTAAAAATATGGCCTTGCTGTTAATTCTTAAACTAATGTCTTATGCTTTTTTGGTAAATTTTAACTTTTGGTGTAATATTAAGATAAAAATTATTGCCTGTTTTATCTGTGCCTTCCTCCTTCAAAACGGTTTTAAGGTCTAATTTTTCTGTTTTATTTCTATTGAGTCATATCTTTTAAAGATAGTTTTAAGAGTAAAGGTCAAAAAATAGACTTACAACGTGTAATGACTCAGGCTTTAAACCCTATATTTGAAAGACAAAAGTGAAAATATTTCTATGAATTTGAGGTGGACCAAATGAGTTCCAGATCAACCTGGAATAGAGTTAGATCTTACCTCATTTCAACAAGTTTGCAGATAGGGACTGGTAAAAGACAAAAAATTACATTTAGTATATATATTTTTGTGAAGCCATATTGAGTTATTTTACAATTAGAGACACGAGGAACTAACTATCCAAAAGAACTAGACTTAAAAACATTTTGTAAGGTACATCATTTCTGTAATTCTGTAATGCATTTCTTTGTGGTTCTAAATGATAGACAAACTAACAAACATAAAGAAATATATTCACTGTTTGAAATGTAAGTTATTCTTAAAACAATTTCAATGGGCTTTATAATGCTCCCTTAGTGCCTTAATTTTAAAAGGGGGGGGGCTGGAGAATGGCTTAACGGTTAAGGCACTTACCTGTGAAGCCTAAGGACCAAGGTTTGATTCTCCAGGTCCAATGTAAGCCAGATGCACAAGGTAGAACATGCCACTGGAGTTCATTTGCAGTGGCTAGAGGCCCTGGTATACCTATTCTTTCTCTCTATCTCTCTCTCCCTCCTTCTCTTTGTCTCTAATAAATAAATAAGAATGAAAACTTAAAAAAATATTTTACTAGCATGAATATAGATTTTTAAAAAAATAATTGGTGTTTGTATGATTTTCATTAGTAATTGTTTTAATTTGAAATATTTAGGTTTATTTGAGTTTTATAAATTAAATGCAATCTTTACTTCAGACTACCTACTGTAATAATAAATGCCTTTATAAACTATCTACAAACAAGATACAAGGTTGCCCCAATATTCAAAACAAAATTTACAGCTACATATCCATGATGTTTTCCAGTTAACAGTTAAACTCTTGTCCAATAGCAGGAATTGGTTTATATGGGCAGTATAATTTATTATTTATTTTCAAAGTAAATAGTCATATAGAAAAAGCTGTTTAGTCCAAATTCCTTTTAAAACATCATGTAATTAAAAACTTAAACCACCAAGTTCCTTGCACAGACAGTGTGTGGGCTGGCACTATGGTCTGGAGTGAGTAGGCCAGACCCATTTATGGACTTTTCCCACCTTCCCAGGCCTGAGTTCCTTGCACTGACAAGGGGATGGGTGGGCACAGCTGTCTATAGTGAATAGGCCACACTATCTCTGGGCTACTCCCACTTCCCAGGTCTGAGTTCCTTGCTTTGAAAGTGTGTTTGCAGGTCCACCAGTCTGGAGTGATAAGGCCAGACCCATTTCTGGCCTCCTCCCACCTCCCAGGTCTGAGTTGTCTACCCTGGCCTGTGTGCTGGAGGGCTCAGCACTAAGTAGGCCAGGTCCCTGTTCCCTTGCTCCTCCCAGTCCCTTAGTCTTGGTAGGTCCCATGTGCCCTTCTTGGGGAGGACTGGTCCCTGTGTGATCTGTGGAATCAGGCCTTTTGCTCTGGTATCCTGACTGGCCACTAGGTACCAACATCCCTGTTCACATAAGTGAGAGTGTGAAAGGGCCAAAGGACAAAAACTTGCTTCCCCCTCAATAAAACAAAGCATCTTCCTAAAATGGGTAGACAATAATGCAAAAAAGCCAATGAAAGCCAAAAAACTGAGAGATCTCCTCCAAGGATGCTTAGTCCTACAGTGGAAGCTTCCAATGAAATCACAGAGAAATCAACAGAAATCCATTCCCCAAATGAAAACACAACAATCAATGACATCCTGATTTAAAAAAAAAAAAATGCTGAACTTGAAGCCAACTATCAAAGAATGAACAATCATAACAATGAAATTGAACCCAGAATTGTCTCCTAGAGCATTCAGCTTTTAACAGTAGGCTTAACCTGATTGAAGAAAACATTAGAATCCTCCAAAGAAATATGAATAAGTTGAAGATAGTCAAGAAATGGAAGAACTCAACAACCAGTTGATTAATCTTAATGAAGACTTGGTCAAATGCAAGAATGAACTATAGGAAGCATCATGAAAAACAGAACTCTAATTGAAATTGTACCTGAACAAACATGAACACAATACAAACCAACACAACAGAAAACAAAAATCAAATAGAAATTATGAAAATCTCTCTAGAACCACTCACCAACAGAATTACTCATATGGAAGACAGAACCTATGACTTGGAAGATAAGACAAAAAAATTGATGGGAGGCCAAAAACTTTGGTAAGTTAAAAAAAATCAAGTGAACAGAACATGAGGAAACTGTGGGACACCCTAAAATGACCAAACATCTGGATCATGGGTATACCAGAAGGAGAAGAAATTCAGACCACAGGCATAGAGAACATATTCAAAAAACTATGGAAGAAAATTTTCCAAATCTTGCAAAAGAGAGGCCCATCCAGACACAAGAAGCCCAAAGAACACCAAACAGACAGGACCAAAGAAGAAATTCTCCAAGACACATCATAATTAAAACTCTTAACAATGAAGACAAAGGGTGTTAAAAGCAGAAAGAAAGAAGCAATTCACAACATGCAAAGGCACTCCCATCAAAATTACATCAGATTTCTCAATGGAAACCCTCAAAGCCAAAAGGGCCCATAACAGAACACTTTAAAGTCTGAGAAACTATGGCTTCCAACCCAAGCTACTTTACCCAGCAAAAGTATCCCTCATAGTAGATGGTGAAAGAAAAACTTTCCATGAAAAAAGTCAACTATATGATTATATAAATACAAAGCCAAATCTGCAGAGAATACTGGAGGGAATACTCCACATAAAGCAGTCAAATAACCAATCTCAAGAGCCAACAAGAATATAATCACAATAACAAAAATAAACCAGGCTCAAAACAATACATAACACAAGAAAGCACCAATCCCCATAAAACACCTCATCTTGGCAGGGATTAATTCAAACCTCACAGTGATAATCTTAACTATTGATGGTCTTAACTCACACATAAAAAGACACAGGTTATCAGGATGGATCAAAAAACTGGGCCCTTCTATCTGCTGTCTTCAAAAATCCCACCTCACTGTTAAAGATAGAAACCTCCCGAGTGTGAAATGTTGGAAAATAATATTCCAAGCAAATGAAAATAAAAAAACACAAGTGGGTGTTTCTGTATTAATATCTGATAAAATAGACTTCAAGCCAAAAGTAATCAAAAGGGACAAAGAAGACCAATTCCTATTCATCAAAGGAATGATCCAACAGGAGGACATCACAATCATAAATATATATACATCAAACGCAGGTGCACCACAGTTTATAAAACAAAATCTGCTCAACAACAAAACAGAAATAAAAACCAACACTATCATAGTCAGAGACTTCAATACTCCACTATCATCAGTAGACAGATCATCCAAGCAGAAAATCAATGGGGAAATAATGGAGCTCAACAACACCATAGATCAACTAGAGCTAATCGATTTCTATAGAACTTTCTACCACAACTCTACAGACTACACATTCTTCTCAGCAGCTTATGGAACCGTCTCGAAAATTGGCCATATATGAGGTCCTAAAGCATGCCTTCATAAAGTCAGTAAAATTGAAGTAACCTCCTGCATCATTTCAGATTACAATGCTTTAAGCTAGAAATTAACAAGACATCAAGAACTTTACCACCTCATGGAGACTAAACAACATACTTTTAAACAATGAGTGGGTTGTGTAAAAAATCAACAAATAACCTACAAAATGCCTAGAATTTATTGATAATGAAAACAAAACTTACCAAAACTTACAGAAGACAATGAAGGCATTCCTAAGAAGAAAGTTCATAACCCTAAATGCCTTCATTACAAAGACAGAGAGATCCCAAATCGACAACCTGACTGTCCAGCTAATGGCACTGGAAAAATAAGAAATCAACCCAAAGACCTCCAGATGGAAACAAATAATCAAGATTAGAGCAGAAAATAATGAATTATAAGATAAGAAAACAATTTTAAAAATTGATGAAATGAAGAGATGGTTCTTTGAAAAGTAAAGAAGATTGATAAACCCCTGGCCAATATAACCATGGAAATTGAACAGGTAATAAAAACCTCCCCCAAAAGAAAAGTCCAGGACTGCATGGCTTCTCTGCTGAATTCTATCAAACCTTCACAGAAGAACTCAAAACAATTTTTCTCAAACTGTTACACATAATTGGAGACCAGGGAGTCCTCCCCAACTCCTTTTATGAAGCAAGCATCACCCTCATACCAGAATCAGACATTAAGGAAAGAAAACTATAGGTCTATATCCCCAATGAACTTAGATGCAAAGATCCTTGCAATCTGAATTCAACAACACACAAAAAGCATTATCCACCTTGATCAAGTATGCTTCATTTCAGGGATGCAGGGATGGTTTAACATATGGAAATTGGTCAACATAATACACCACATAAATAAACTGAACCATAAGAATGACATGACCATCTCAATTGATGCAGAGAAGGCCTTTGACAAAATAGCACACCACTTCATGATCAAAACACTGGAAAGAATAGGCATGGGAGGGGGGGTTATACCTCAACAAAATAAAGGATATATATATAAGGCTGCCAAAGCCCAAATAATACCTAATTGGAAAAAATCAAGGAGTTCCCACTGAGGATGGGAACAAAACAGGGGTGCCCACTCTCAGCACTGCTATTCAACATAGAAATAGAAGTACTAGCCCAAGCAATAAGAGAGGAGAAAGAAATAAAATGGACTCAGAAAGGAAAAAGTAAAGTTAGCTCTATTTGCAGATGGCATCATCCTATATATAAGTGACCCTAAAGTCTCCATCTCAAAACTTCTGAAGATGATAAATTCCTTTTGCAAAATGGCAGGATACAAAATAAATGTGCAAAAATCAGTAGCTTTTCTATATACAAAGGACAAATATACTGCGAAATAAATCAGTGAGGCTGTCCCATTTTCAATAGCAACCAAAATAACAAAAAATTAAGTACCTTGGAATAACGCTAATGAAGGAGTAGAAAGAACTTTAGAATGAAAACATAAAAACACTCAAGAAAGAAATAGAGGAGGTCTTGAGAAGATGGAAAGACCTCCCATGCTCCTGGATAGGTAGAATTAATACTGTGAAAATGGCAATTCTACCAAAAGTAACATACATACTTAATACAATACCAATAAAAATACCAGCATCATTCTTCAATGATTGATAAAATGATCTCAAAATTCATATGGAATGGCAGAAGGCCTCAGATATACAAACATATCCTCAGAGGAAAAAAAGCACCTCTGGAAATATAGCCATAGTGACAAAAAAGCATGGTACTGGAATAAAAACAGAAACATAGATCAATAGAACAAAATTGAAGACCAAGAACTTAACACAAGAAACTACAGATGCTTGATCTTTGGCAAAGTTGCCAATAATGTACACTGGAGAAAAGACAGCATCTTCAACAAATGGTGTTGGACAAATTGGATGACCATGTGTAGAAAAAAGAAATCAGAACCACTCATTTTCCATACACAAAAATCAAGTCCAAATGGATTAAAGACCTCAATATAAGACCTCAAACTATTCAACTACTAGAAGAAAAAGTAGAATGCACCCTTCATGATATAGGACAGGGAAAAGACTTCCTGAACATAACCCCAGTAGCCAAGGAAATTAAACAAGCACTCAACCAATGGGATCTCATGAAGCTAAAAAGCTTTTGCACAGAAAAACATACCATAAGCAGAACCAATAGCTTACTAACTGAGTGGGAGAAAATCTGCCAGTCATACCACTGACAGAAACCTAATAGAATGTACAAAGAACTCAAAAAACTAAACAATAAAAAATCAAACAACCCACTCCAAAAGTGTGGCACAGATCTAAATAGGGAGTTATTAGAGGAAGAATTCTAAATGGCAAACACACTTAAGAAAATGTTCAACATCCCTAACCATTAGGGAAGTACAAATTCAAACAACTATGAGACTCCACCTTACACCAGTAAGTATAGCAAACATTAAAAAATCAAATGTAAACAAATGTTGGTGAGGCTGTGGGGAAATAGAAACACTCATTCACTGTTGGTGGCAATATAAGCTGGTACAACCACTATTAAAATAAATATGGAGACTTCTGAAAAGGATGAATATAGAGTTACCAACAGATGCAGTTATTCCCTTACTGGGCATTTACCCAAAAAAGCTCCACATCTCATTTCAGAGATATTTGCTCAACCATGTTTATAGCTGCTCAATTCATAATATCTAAAAGCTGGAATCAACCCAGGTGCCCATCATTGGATGAATGTATAACCAAGATATGGTATATCTACACAATGGAATTCTACTCAGCAGTAAGAAAGAATAACACATTAAAATTTGTAGAAAAACGGTTGACCTTGGAACAGATTATTCTAAGTGAACACATACAATCACAGAAAGACAACCGCTGAATGATCTCATTCAACTGCATTTCCTAACATGGATCAGCTCAAGTTGCTGATATAACTGAATAGCATCTTGATGCTTGTACAATAGGTCGAGTAGGTCATAGGGGAAGTGAAAACGTGGAGGGTGGGGACACAAAACTGAATCCTAAATCCTGCAAGTCAGACTAAAAGGCGAAACCCTCAAGATGACCTTAAGGAGAGCACCTGAATATAAGGGCCCCGGAGAGAGTGAGATAAAACCTAACCTCAAATTTCTCCTGATTCTCTTTCTTCTCTTTCTTTTGCTTTTTTTCTATTCCCTTGGTGCTGGCCTGGAATTCCCTGTACCAGGATATGGTGTACATACACAATAAGCTGTTGATCAAACAGACCCACTAGATCTGCCAAAACAAACAAGACAGACTTCTGTCAAAGGACTTGATTACCCAACAGAGATTAGTGGTAAGACCCTATTGCTGAAGACACCAAATGCTGTTGGCACAGAGCATAGAGATACCTAGTTGGAATCCATAGGAGAGCCAGTCTCATACAATTCACCTATCTAGTGCTGGAAGACACTACATAAGCTTCTGGAGGAAAGTGGCCAACATCAGTCCAAGCAACTCAAAGTCTCTAAGTGACTCAAAAGCAAACAATCTGATGAGATGCTCACACAAGTGCAATAGTGGCACACAGTCATGGTGGGTAACCATCTACTCTTGGATTGCCTAACAGATCTGTTCAGTGGAAAGGAAACCATATCTGGAACTGGGAAACAAGTCAGAATCACATCCAGATAATGATCCTGCTTTGCATTGTCAAGCTCCCACTAACCTTAGACTATAAGATGGTCTATACCCTTTTAATTCTCTCTAATTCAATAATGGTTATCCCATTTACCTGGTTCTGCCTTCATTCTCCACTGGATAATCTGTGGGCTGGACATGAGGAGATAAATGACCCACTGCACTCCACCCCAGCCCCAGCTGAAACCACAGAGGAGTTGGGGAAGTGAGCAAGAGTGCTATTTTCTTAGTGATTCTGATATCAGCACAAGGGTGAAGGAGATAGACACATAGGACACTCAACACTTATCAAACCAGAGATCCAGAGACTCTTGAGTGCCCATCACTGAAGTAGACTTAAAATGTTCCCAGCATGGCTAAGGGAATTTTTTGGAAGAGGGTCCAGAAAGATTGTTAGAGACACAAGTTGGGACATTTTGCACAGAGACATTGCCTCTCCCCCATAACTGACTACTGCCCCCATAATGTCATAGTAATGGTAATAGAACAATTGAAAACTCCATAATGGATGGAGAAATTGAGTCTCACAAGACTCTCATCTGTGTTATGATTGTTCTTTCCCATTTGCCCTCCCTCAATGTCAGAGTTTTTCCAAAGCCAAACAAAATATGTCATTTCTAACTTCTTATGGCTACTGCCAATCTTTAATAACACTTAGTGTTATAAAAATATAATAATAATTAAGATCACTATTTAATTTTAAAACTGATAACTAACAAATTTAAAAACTACAAAATTTATTTGGCCTTTACAGTGGTCTTTGTGGCTAAGAGTGATGTACATAGTCTATATTATTGATATAGTAACATCAACTCGTAAGTGAGTACATATGTGAATTAAATATCAATTAGATATTTATCACCAACCACTTGTTGTGCTGACCTATATTCATGTTTCTTATAGTTTGTCTTCATGTGTAACTAAATTTATATCCACTAAATGTTCAAAAGTACACAGATAAACATTAAAATAATATCAAATTGCTAAAATCTGGTTTACCATGTATTAAAAACAACTCATCTCAAAGGGTTTGGCTTTATGTTTGTTCATGATTACTACAATTCTGAGGTTACCTTCTAAATATATATGACTTATAACTTTAATAAATTAATTTTTTGGATTTATTAACAAACCCCATTACTGTTAACATATTTATTTATATTTTTAATTGTTATATTTTCTGTAAAATATAGTTTCCTGAATTTTCACTTTAATTTCTAAATTATAGCAATAATTTAATAAATTATCCATAATTTATTATTATATTATTTATATTTCTATTATTTATATATAATATATTTTATTTATATAATATATGATATTTATATTATATTATAGCACTTATAATAACAAATTTAATATAATAAAAAATACTAAAAAGAGGATGTTCAATATAAAGAGATAAAATTACAAATGTAAGGTATGTTCTTAATTTTTAAAAAATACATGGTTTAGATAAGAAAGGACACATAGTGTATAAAATATGATGTTGAGCTGGGCGTGGTGGCACATGCCTTTAATCCCAGCACTCAGGAAGCAGAGGTAGGAGTATTGCCATGAGTTTGAGGCCACCCTGAGACTCCTCAGTGAATTCCAGGTCAGCCGGGGATAGAGTGAGACCCTACCTCGTAAAACCAAAATAAGTAAATAAATAAATAAATAAATAAAAGTAAAATATGATGTTACCTAAACAAACAAAAAAAAAAAAAATGGAGGAATAAGGGATAAGGCCAGTCACCCATGGTTAAATTACATGGTAAGGCCAAAGTCACCCATTATTAAATTATATCCTATTATTATTACTTTTAATTATTTTAATGTTCAAAATGATGTCCTCATGACAACTCAAACTTGGAGCAACCAAAATCAATTCTGGCTACACCTCTGCTCCTGCTATAGACCAGGAAGGCCCTGCTGTGATCTGACAAAGCTTGAAGAAACTTCACCATCAATCCTAAGTGATTTTATGTCAGCACAACCTAAAGTCATAGTACTATGCTTGTGGACATGGTGATAGTCATCTCCTGTGTGGTAATGCATGTACCAGGGCTTTCATTGTTGGCATCTCTTTATGGAAACCCATTACATGGATGGATCTGACTTTCACTATTTTAAAGTCACTCCTTGGCTAAGAAGCATACAGCCTCCTGAAATTAACAGCCAACTTAATCCTACCCACATTTCACCCTCAGATATCAATTATTGGCCCACTCATTTGACATATGCATGGGATCCAACAATTTATGCCTTACAGCAAAGCTACAGGTTTGGCTTCAGTTAAAAACCAGCCATGGAAGATAGGCATGGTGGTACATGCCTTTAATCCTAGCACTCAGGAGGCAGAGGTAGGAGGATTGCTGTGAGTTCAAGGCCACCCTAACACTACATAGTGAATTCCAGGTCAGCTTGAGGTAGAGTGAGACCTACCTCAAAAAAGAAGCTTAAGGACCCTAAGGACTCTCCAGATCTCATATAAGCCAGACACACAAAGGTGAGGTACTTGCAAGGTCACACATGCCCACCAGGTGTCACAAGTGTATGGAGTTCAATTACATTGGCCAAGGCCCTGGCACACCAATTCTCTCCCCCCTCCCCCCCAAAAAAAGAAAGAAAAAGAAAAGAAAAGAAAGGAAAAGCCAATCTGAATTTTTGATTGCAGGTGGTTATACAAATGGCAAAGAGAAAATTTATTTTAGCCTCCCATATTCTGCTACTCTTCTCTTCATATAGACTGTCATCCTAAACATCAAAAAATCTCATGGGAAAATATTTTATTATTGATTAAGGTCCTGGAGTTTGGATTCATGATAAACATAGCCATTCCTTGTCTGTCCATACTTCTATCAATGGCTTAAAAGTACATAACCATGATTCTATTACATGGGGAGAAAAGGTGCTATACATTCCCCCAACCATTTTTAGGAAAAGGACCACCACAAACCCTTATTTGGTAACTTGGCTTCACCTTTTAAAAATTATTCAATGTGGTAAAATAAATTTATAAAAGTAAAATAAAGTCTCTTTACTTACTTTCTATTACTACCACATTGACCAATTTACCTTTCTATCAATCCTTTTAATATGACACAAAAAGAAAATCTATTTCATATTCTGTGCTCTTCCAGCTGCTAGTATGCTTTACATGCTTTTCTTGTTTTTGTTTTTGTTTGGTTTGGTTTGGTTTTTTGATGTAGTATCTCCCTCTAGCCCAGGCTGGCCTGGCTATGTAGTCTCAGGGTGGCCTCAAACTAATGGCAATCTACCTGCCTCTGCCTGCCAAGCACTGGATGTTGCAGTCAGGTTTTCATTGCTGGTAGAAGTCACCCAACCAAGAGCAGATTGTGGGGAAAAAAGAGGTTTATTTTGGCTTAGAGGCTTGAGGGGGAAGCTCCATGATGGCAAGGAAAATGATGGCATGAGCAGAGGGTAGACATTGCCCCCTGGCCCACATAAAGTGGACAACAGAAACAGGAGAGTGTGAACACACTAGCATGGGAAAACTGGCTATATCACCCATATGCCTGCCTCCAACACTACACTGCCTCCAGGAGGTGTTAATTCCCAAGTATCCATCAGCTGGGAACCTGGCATTCAGAACACCTAAGTTTATGGGGCCACCTGAGTCCACCACATTCCTCCCCTCACCACATTCCTCCCCTGGCCCCCATAAACTGATAAATATACATGATGTAAAAGGCAGTGCATTCATCCAATTTTAAAAGTCCCCATAGTTTTTATCAATCCCAATGATGTTCAAACATCCCCATAGTCCAATATCTTTTAACTGAGCCATAGTTCCAAAAAATAACCTCAAAAAAACCATAACGGTGCAGAATAAACATTCACACTGAAAAAGATGGCATTGGGTGTAGCAAAGAAATGCTCAATCAATACATGATTTAAAACTGTCATTACCCTTCCCGTCCAGTGGAATAAGGCAATGTCAATCGGAACTCTTCTTGAAGCAGTTTATTCAGGAATCCTTTACATCTGGGTGGGGGCCCCAATACCAAACCCTCCGCCCTATATATAGCCAGCCTGACCCAATCAGCAGCTGCCATGTGGGAGTAGACAACAGGGCTCAGCCAACCACCTGATGGTGGTCTGATCTTGCGTAGCGCTGTACATGCGCACTTTGCAGTGTGTACGTGTTTACTCAGAAGGGGAAGCAGGAAATGGTGCTTAGTCATGAGACTTGGCAGCCAGCCCAGGCGCCATTTTGGAATGGCCGCCACACCCGCAGAGACTTGGCAGGAAGCCCGGGCGGCCATCTTGGGATGGCCGCCACACCCGCTCTCCACATAAAACAACCAGAGCAAACATCAAACTCTGTAGCTCCAAGTCCAACAACTGTAGTTAGTGACATTGAAAGAGCACCCCCTTGAGGGGGAGTCTTTCCCCAGGAAGAGACCCTGAAACCCAGAGACCAGTCCGAGACCATGAGATTCAAACAGCAAGAGGCTTTATTGTGGGTACCGGTGCATCGGGGCTCGACACGGAGTCCTCACGCAGGAGGGGTGAAGAGCCCCTAGCAGCCGGGAGGTAGGGGTTTTAAAGGGAAAAACCTCAAACATGCGGAAATATCTCAAACATGTTTCAGTTCAGGGACTTTTCAGACGTCATCAGGCAGTCGCCTCGGCCGTGCCGTGCCGTGTTATCTTGACCTTGGGCAGGGAGCTCAGGATGTCGCCTCGGCCGTGTTATCTTAACCTCGGCAGGGAGTTAGGGCCCCTGCAGTTAGGCATTGTTCAACTGCCGAGGCTTCCCAGAGAGCGGAGGCTTCTCAGAGATTAGGTATGGGGGTTGCGGTTGAGCAAGCAGGCACAGGTTTCTAAGGCAACGGTCGGTACTTCAGTTAACTATTTCCTTACCTGAGCCCGGGCAGCTGGTTGCAGAAAGTCACATACAATGTGCCTTATGTTAAGCAAGCGATTGTACAGAAGCCAAAGAAGCAGGTTAGATGTATTTATTAGGGATTGGTGACCTTGCCCTGAACTGGTGCTTGTTCGTGCAAGCCTTGCAAAATAGCAGTCAAAATGGTGTAACAGCGGTCTAGCCGGGGTTTTTCATTCCCCCATTTTCTTTTAGCATTGAGTGAAATCTTTTACTCAAACCAGATTATGGGATGCGTGGATCCAAGCTGCAATTCCGTCGACTTTTAGCGCCGTTGGGGTGGTCAGGAGGACAGTGTAGGGACCCTTCCACCGAGGTTCTAAGTTCTTAGTCTGGTGTCGGCGGACCCAGACAGTATCCCCGACCTGGAAGGGGTGTGGCAGTACCGGCTGGTTCAGTTGTTCGCGATAAGCTGCTGCAAGGGGTTTCCAGACTTCTCTCTGCACGATCTGCAGGGCCTGCAAATGAGCTTGCAGAGAGGGACTGTTAGCAAAATCAGCAATGTCTGGATCAAAAAAAATTTATAAATGGGGGTGGTGCCCCATAAAGTATTTCAAAAGGAGTGAGTCCATGGGGGCCTGGTGTGTTGCGGGCCCTATATAGAGCTAACGGAAGGAGGAGCACCCAGTCCTTAGAGCCAGTTGCAAGCGTTAATTTGGATAAAGTCTCCTTAATTGTTCTATTCATGCGTTCTACCTGTCCTGAACTTTGGGGTCTATAAGCACAGTGTAATTTCCAATCGATCCTCAATAGCTTAGCCACCAACTGACTTACCTGGGAGACGAAGGCGGGCCCGTTATCTGTGCCTAGGACCTGGGGCATTCCGTACCTGGGGAAGATTTCTTCCAGAAGCTTTTTAGTTACTATTTTGGCAGTTTCATGTTTGGTGGGGAAAGCTTCTACCCACCCTGAAAAAGTATCCACGAACACCAGTAGATACTTGTATTCATATAGTCTGGGTTTGACCTCAGTGAAATCTATTTCCAAATGTACCCCCGGCCGGTGTCCCCGCATCCGAACCCCAGTCCCAATCTTAGTTCTTCCTGCATTTATTTGGGCGCAGGCTGCGCATTCATCAGTTATCTTTTGTAGGGCCTTGTCTCTGTTCAGGAGGTAGGGACCAGCTTCACTGCGTTTTAATAGGGTTTTTATCTTTTTTGGTCCCAAATGGGTCAATTTATGTAAATACTTGATTAGTTTATAGGTATCTCGTATTGGCATAACAGTCTTCCCTTCAAAGACCCAATGGTGTTTATTTGGGTCATAAGTGGCCCCCATTTTCTTTAGGAGGTCGGTATCCTCCCTACTATATTGTAATGAGCATCGATGCCGTTTATCTTCCCTTGGGTCCATCAAGGGGAAAGATTGAGAGGTGTCAAGCGGCTTTAGGGCAGCCTCTCTGGCAGTGGCATCTGCCAAGCGGTTCCCTTTTGTCTCAGGGTGGTTTCCTTTCTGATGGCCAGGGCAATGTATGATGTTCAGTTTTTTAGGCAAGAATAGGGCTTTAAGTAGCGCCAGGATTTTAACTTTATTTTTAATTTTTTTTTCTTCTGATGTTAATAAGCCGCGCCTCCGGTAGATTTCCCCATGGATGTGGGCAGTAGCAAAAGCATAGCGGCTGTCAGTGTAAACATTTAGTTTTTTACCTTCTGCCATTTGGAGGGCCTGGGCCAGCGCTATGAGTTCCGCTCTTTGGGCTGAGGTGCCTGGTGGTAGGGCTGTAGCCCAGATTACCTCAGTTTCAGTGGTCACTGCTGCTCCCGCCTTTCGTTCCCCATTTGCCAGGAAGCTGCTACCATCAGTGTACCAGGTGTAGTCTGCATCCCGAAGAGGTTGGTCCGTCAGGTCTGGTCGGGTTCCATGTACTTCCGCAAGAATCTGGAGACAGTCGTGTTGTTCTGTTGCTTCCGGCAAGGGAAGCAGGGTGGCGGGGTTGAGCGTGACCACAGGTCCGAATCGCACCCGGTCAGCGTCCAGGAGCAGGGCTTGGTAATGAGTCATACGGGTATTGGAAAGCCAGCGGTCTGGGGGTTGCTTGATTAAGGCCTCCACAGCATGGGGGGCTCGAATAATCAAAGGCTGACCCAGAGTCAGTTTTTCTGTGTCCTTAACAAGGACCGCAATGGCTGCCACCATTCGCAGACAAGGTGGCCAACCGGCTGCTACCGGATCCAGTTTCTTAGATAGATAAGCCACAGGTCGCCTCCAAGGGCCCAGCCTTTGGGTCAGTACCCCCTTGGCATAGCCCTGTTTTTTCATCTACGAACAGTTCAAAGGGCTTAGTGATGTCAGGGAGGCCTAAGGCGGGGGAAGTTAGCAAAGCCTTTTTGATGTCTGTGAAGGCTCTTTGTTGTTCTTCTCCCCATGTAAATAAGACTCCCTGCTTGGTGAGGGGGTACAAAGGTGCTGTCATTTCTGCAAACCCGGGAATCCAGAGACGGCAAACGCCCGTGGTCCCCAGGAATTCCCTCAATTGGCGAGGGGTTCGAGGGGCAGGGATGTGAGTGATAGTCTGTTTGCGCACCTCAGTTAGCCATCTCTGTCCATCCTGTAACTGATAGCCCAGATAGTTGACCTTTCTCCGGCATATTTGAGCCTTTTTGGCTGAGGCCCGATAGCCTAGTTGTCCCAATGTCTGTAAAAGGGCCCGGGTACCCTCCTGACATTTCTTTTCTGAGGTGGCCGCTAGGAGGAGGTCATCAACATATTGGAGCAAAATTAGAGCCGGGTATTGTACCCGAAAGTCCGCCAGATCCCTATGCAAGGCCTCATTAAAGAGAGTCGGGCTATTTTTGAATCCCTGGGGAAGCCTAGTCCAGGTTAGTTGGCCTGAAAGTCCAAGTTTTGGATCTTTCCATTTAAAGGCAAAAAGAGACTGGCTTTTAGGATGCAGGCGTAGGCAAAAGAAGGCATCCTTCAGGTCTAGTACGGTGTATCAGACATGAGACGGTGGCAGGGTGCTCAATAGGTTGTAAGGGTTAGGAACTGTGGGGTGGATGTCTTCCACCCGTTTATTAACTTTTCTTAGGTCCTGTACCAGCCGATAGTCTCCCGTCCCTGGCTTTTTTACTGGCAACAAAGGGGTGTTCCATGGAGACCGGCAGGGTATAAGGACACCCTGGTCCAGCAGTCTCTTAATGTGGGGGCGAATGCCCTGGTATGTTTCATGGGACATGGGGTACTGTCTAATGGAAATAGGAGTAGCTGTAGCCTTTAGTTGGATAACAAGCGGAGCTTGTTGCAGAGCTAGTCCCATTCCCCCAGTTTCAGCCCATGTTAATGGAAAGTCATTGAGCCAGGAGGACATGTCAGTCTCCTGTGGCTCTTGAGATTCATAGAGTCTATATTCATCTTCTAAGTGCAATGTCAGGATTTGGAGGGGATCACCCTCAGGGCCTGTTATTCTAGCCCCTTTCTCATCAAAATGAATTTGGGCCTTTAATTTAGTGAGGAGGTCCCTCCCCAGCAAGGGATAGGGGCAATCTGGAACATGTAGGAAAGAATGAGTTACTTTACCAGTAGCCAGTTGCACCTTCCGTTCCGTGGTCCATTGGTACCTTTTTCCACCGGTTGCTCCTTGTACCCAAGCAGATCGATGGCTGAGTGGGCCTGATGTCCGAGTCAGGACCGAGTGATGGGCCCCAGAGTCTACTAGGAAGGTGACTGGTTGCCCCCCAACTTTTAGGGTTACCCTGGGCTCAGGGGGGGGCTCCTGGCCCTGACTTCCCTAGTCTTCATCTAGAGAAAGGAGGGAAGTCTGCGGCTTAGGTTTTCGGGATCCCTTAGATTTCTTTGGGCAATCTCTGACCCAATGTCCTCGCTCTTTGCAGTAGGCACATTGATCTTTATCCACTTTGGCCTCCTTCTGGCTTCCCGGCCTGCCTCCCTTTCTATCTTGTCCCTGTACTACGGTGGCCAGCAACCTACTTAATTTTTTATTTCTTTTTTTTTTATCTCTTTCTTCCTGAGCCTTCCATAACCTTTTTTCCTTTTCTTTAGGAGTCTCCCTCTTATTATAAATTCTTTCTGCCTTCTTTAATAGGTCCGGCAATGTATATCCCTGTAGACCCTCCAACCTTTGTAATTTACTTTTAATGTCTGGACTAGACTGCCAGATGAAGGACATAGCCATGCCAGTCGCCTGACCGGGGTCGTCAGGGTCATAGGGAGTATACATCCTATATGCTTCCTTGAGTCTTTCTAGAAATGCTGATGGAGTCTCATCACTTCTTTGTATCACCTGTTTAACCTGTGCCAAATTGGTGGGTCAGTGTGCTGCCCCTCGGAGACCCGCTATGAGCAACTGGCGATAAAGACGTAGGTGTCCCCTACCTGCGTCCGTTGCGAAATCCCAATCAGGGCGAGTCAGGGGGAAAGCTTTATCAATCTCGTTTGGTAACAGGGTTGGGCGCCCGTTGTCACCCGGAACATTCTTTCGTGCTTCTAGAAAGACTCTTTGTTTTTCTTTTGAAGTCAGAAGAGCCTGCAAGAGCTGTTGGCAATCGTCCCAGGTGGGCTGGTGAGTGACTAAAATAGATTCAATCACGTTAGTCAGTGCTATTGGATCTTTAGAGAAGGGGGGGTTATGTTGTTTCCAATTATAAAGGTCAGAAGCTGAAAACGGCCAATATTGTGGTCGGCCAGTCGGGCCCTCCCTGAGAGGGAAAGCCTGAGAAGTAGGGTCAGGTGGCGGCTCGCGTTTGCTTCTTAGCCGGGCGGCCATGGGCGAGGGGGCCGGAGGCTCTTGTAGAGGGGTAGTCGCTGCGGCGGCTGTAGCCTCTGGTTCTCCCCTGAGTCCTGCATATGGAGGGGGTTCTTCTGAAAGAAGATCAATGAGGGGTGAATCAGGGTCGGGAGGGAGGACGGGGGAGGGGGACTTTGGAGGGTCCTTTTTGAGGAGGGTAGGATATAGGGAAGAGGAAGAAGGAGCGGGAGAAGAGGAGGGGGAGGGAGAAGTGCAGAAGTTGCCTCCCGACGGAGGAGGCGCTTCGGGAGCTGAAGGGGTGAAAGGAAGTTGAGGTTTGCCCGAAATGACAAAGGGTTTGACCCAAGGAGGGGGGTCGTAGGCCAGGTCTTCCCAGGTCACAATATAAGCCACCTGGTCTGGGTGTCCATGGGGTCCGGTATCGAACACTTTAGCTTTGACCTGGGAAATAATGTGAAGATCGAAAGTGCCATCTCGAGGCCATCCCACATTAAATGTGGGCCATTCTGCTGAGCAGAAAGTTGTCCATTTTTTCTTTTTCACTACAACCGACTGATTGCCTGCCCGACGCTGGACTTCAGACCAGTGATCTAGAGTCAAACTAAGAGGGGTAGTTAAGGTTTGTCCCATAGTGTCGAGAGACAAGAAATAACGGGTTAGAAATACACAGAAGAGACCGACAATTAACAATACAACAGACAGACGCGCAGCGCGGCTTCGGCGTAAAACCGAAAGCAAAAACTCAGATGGAGACGGAGAGGGTCCAGGTCCCTCGTCTTCCAGCAGAACCACGTATTCCTCCGATACGGGCTGAGCTCCGAAAAATCGGGCTCCAGACACCCTTGGAACGTCTTCCAGGGCTGCGGGGGATAAGTCCGAACTCGTCAGTTCCTTTTTCCACCCGCCAGATACGGATAGATCCGATCGAATCTTACTGAGTGAACATATAACAAGTCGAGACACAGACAAGACCTAGAAACAAATAACACTGGCCAGCTTACCTCCCGGTGGTTGGTCGGTGGTCCCTGGGTGGGGGGTCTCAAATCCCGGACGAGCCCCCAAGTGAAAGAGCACCCCCTTGAGGGGGAGTCTTTCCCCAGGAAGAGACCCTGAAACCCAGAGACCAGTCCGAGACCACGAGATGCAAACAGCAAGAGGCTTTATTGTGGGTACCGGTGCACCGGGGCTCGACACGGAGTCCTCACGCAGGAGGGGTGAAGAGCCCCTAGCAGCCGGGAGGTAGGGGTTTTAAAGGGAAAAACCTCAAACATGCGGAAATATCTCAAACATGTTTCAGTTCAGGGACTTTTCAGACGTCATCAGGCAGTCGCCTCGGCCGTGCCGTGCCGTGTTATCTTGACCTTGGGCAGGGAGCTCAGGATGTCGCCTCGGCCGTGTTATCTTAACCTCGGCAGGGAGTTAGGGCCCCTGCAGTTAGGCATTGTTCAACTGCCGAGGCTTCCCAGAGAGCGGAGGCTTCTCAGAGATTAGGTATGGGGGTTGCGGTTGAGCAAGCAGGCACAGGTTTCTAAGGCAACGGTCGGTACTTCAGTTAACTATTTCCTTACCTGAGCCCGGGCAGCTGGTTGCAGAAAGTCACATACAATGTGCCTTATGTTAAGCAAGCGATTGTACAGAAGCCAAAGAAGCAGGTTAGATGTATTTATTAGGGATTGGTGACCTTGCCCTGAACTGGTGCTTGTTCGTGCAAGCCTTGCAAAATAGCTGTCAAAATGGTGTAACAGCGGTCTAGCCGGGGTTTTTCATTCCCCCATTTTCTTTTAGCATTGAGTGAAATCTTTTACTCAAACCAGATTATGGGATGCGTGGATCCAAGCTGCAATTCCGTCGACTTTTAGCGCCGTTGGGGTGGTCAGGAGGACGGTGTAGGGACCCTTCCACCGAGGTTCTAAGTTCTTAGTCTGGTGTCGGCGGACCCAGACAGTATCCCCGACCTGGAAGGGGTGTGGCAGTACCGGCTGGTTCAGTTGTTCGCGATAAGCTGCTGCAAGGGGTTTCCAGACTTCTCTCTGCACGATCTGCAGGGCCTGCAAAGAGCTTGCAGAGAGGGACTGTTAGCAAAATCAGCAATGTCTGGATCAAAAAAATTTATAAATGGGGGTGGTGCCCCATAAGTATTTCAAAAGGAGTGAGTCCATGGGGGCCTGGTGTGTTGCAGGGCCCTATATAGAGCTAACGGAAGGAGGAGCACCCAGTCCTTAGAGCCAGTTGCAAGCGTTAATTTGGATAAAGTCTCCTTAATTGTTCTATTCATGCGTTCTACCTGTCCTGAACTTTGGGGTCTATAAGCACAGTGTAATTTCAATCGATCCTCAATAGCTTAGCCACCAACTGACTTACCTGGGAGACGAAGGCGGGCCCGTTATCTGTGCCTAGGACCTGGGGCATTCCGTACCTGGGGAAGATTTCTTCCAGAAGCTTTTTAGTTACTATTTTGGCAGTTTCATGTTTGGTGGGGAAAGCTTCTACCCACCCTGAAAAAGTATCCACGAACACCAGTAGATACTTGTATTCATATAGTCTGGGTTTGACCTCAGTGAAATCTATTTCCAAATGTACCCCCGGCCGGTGTCCCCGCATCCGAACCCAGTCCCAATCTTAGTTCTTCCTGCATTTATTTGGGCGCAGGCTGCGCATTCATCAGTTATCTTTTGTAGGGCCTTGTCTCTGTTCAGGAGGTAGGGACCAGCTTCACTGCGTTTTAATAGGGTTTTTATCTTTTTTGGTCCCAAATGGGTCAATTTATGTAAATACTTGATTAGTTTATAGGTATCTCGTATTGGCATAACAGTCTTCCCTTCAAAGACCCAATGGTGTTTATTTGGGTCATAAGTGGCCCCCATTTTCTTTAGGAGGTCGGTATCCTCCCTACTATATTGTAATGAGCATCGATGCCGTTTATCTTCCCTTGGGTCCATCAAGGGGAAAGATTGAGAGGTGTCAAGCGGCTTTAGGGCAGCCTCTCTGGCAGTGGCATCTGCCAAGCGTTCCCTTTTGTCTCAGGGTGGTTTCCTTTCTGATGGCCAGGGCAATGTATGATGTTCAGTTTTTGAGGCAAGAATAGGGCTTTAAGTAGCGCCAGGATTTTAACTTTATTTTTAATTTTTTTTTCTTCTGATGTTAGTAAGCCGCGCCTCCGGTAGATTTCCCCATGGATGTGGGCAGTAGCAAAAGCATAGCGGCTGTCAGTGTAAACATTTAGTTTTTTACCTTCTGCCATTTGGAGGGCCTGGGCCAGCGCTATGAGTTCCGCTCTTTGGGCTGAGGTGCCTGGTGGTAGGGCTGTAGCCCAGATTACCTCAGTTTCAGTGGTCACTGCTGCTCCCGCCTTTCGTTCCCCATTTGCCAGGAAGCTGCTACCATCGGTGTACCAGGTGTAGTCTGCATCCCGAAGAGGTTGGTCCGTCAGGTCTGGTCGGGTTCCATGTACTTCCGCAAGAATCTGGAGACAGTCGTGTTGTTCTGTTGCTTCCGGCAAGGGAAGCAGGGTGGCGGGGTTGAGCGTGACCACAGGTCCGAATCGCACCCGGTCAGCGTCCAGGAGCAGGGCTTGGTAATGAGTCATACGGGTATTGGAAAGCCAGCGGTCTGGGGGTTGCTTGATTAAGGCCTCCACAGCATGGGGGGCTCGAATAATCAAAGGCTGACCCAGAGTCAGTTTTTCTGTGTCCTTAACAAGGACCGCAATGGCTGCCACCATTCGCAGACAAGGTGGCCAACCGGCTGCTACCGGATCCAGTTTCTTAGATAGATAAGCCACAGGTCGCCTCCAAGGGCCCAGCCTTTGGGTCAGTACCCCCTTGGCATAGCCCTGTTTTTTTATCTACGAACAGTTCAAAGGGCTTAGTGATGTCAGGGAGGCCTAAGGCGGGGGAAGTTAGCAAAGCCTTTTTGATGTCTGTGAAGGCTCTTTGTTGTTCTTCTCCCCATGTAAATAAGACTCCCTGCTTGGTGAGGGGGTACAAAGGTGCTGTCATTTCTGCAAACCCGGGAATCCAGAGACGGCAAACGCCCGTGGTCCCAGGAATTCCCTCAATTGGCGAGGGGTTCGAGGGGCAGGGATGTGAGTGATAGTCTGTTTGCGCACCTCAGTTAGCCATCTCTGTCCATCCTGTAACTGATAGCCCAGATAGTTGACCTTTCTCCGGCATATTTGAGCCTTTTTGGCTGAGGCCCGATAGCCTAGTTGTCCCAATGTCTGTAAAAGGGCCCGGGTACCCTCCTGACATTTCTTTTCTGAGGTGGCCGCTAGGAGGAGGTCATCAACATATTGGAGCAAAATTAGAGCCGGGTATTGTACCCGAAAGTCCGCCAGATCCCTATGCAAGGCCTCATTAAAGAGAGTCGGGCTATTTTTGAATCCCTGGGGAAGCCTAGTCCAGGTTAGTTGGCCTGAAAGTCCAAGTTTTGGATCTTTCCATTTAAAGGCAAAAAGAGACTGGCTTTTAGGATGCAGGCGTAGGCAAAAGAAGGCATCCTTCAGGTCTAGTACGGTGTATCAGACATGAGACGGTGGCAGGGTGCTCAATAGGTTGTAAGGGTTAGGAACTGTGGGGTGGATGTCTTCCACCCGTTTATTAACTTTTCTTAGGTCCTGTACCAGCCGATAGTCTCCCGTCCCTGGCTTTTTTACTGGCAACAAAGGGGTGTTCCATGGAGACCGGCAGGGTATAAGGACACCCTGGTCCAGCAGTCTCTTAATGTGGGGGCGAATGCCCTGGTATGTTTCATGGGACATGGGGTACTGTCTAATGGAAATAGGAGTAGCTGTAGCCTTTAGTTGGATAACAAGCGGAGCTTGTTGCAGAGCTAGTCCCATTCCCCCAGTTTCAGCCCATGTTAATGGAAAGTCATTGAGCCAGGAGGACATGTCAGTCTCCTGTGGCTCTTGAGATTCATAGAGTCTATATTCATCTTCTAAGTGCAATGTCAGGATTTGGAGGGGATCACCCTCAGGGCCTGTTATTCTAGCCCCTTTCTCATCAAAATGAATTTGGGCCTTTAATTTAGTGAGGAGGTCCCTCCCCAGCAAGGGATAGGGGCAATCTGGAACATGTAGGAAAGAATGAGTTACTTTACCAGTAGCCAGTTGCACCTTCCGTTCCGTGGTCCATTGGTACCTTTTTCCACCGGTTGCTCCTTGTACCCAAGCAGATCGATGGCTGAGTGGGCCTGATGTCCGAGTCAGGACCGAGTGATGGGCCCCAGAGTCTACTAGGAAGGTGACTGGTTGCCCCCCCAACTTTTAGGGTTACCCTGGGCTCAGGGGGGGGCTCCTGGCCCTGACTTCCCTAGTCTTCATCTAGAGAAAGGAGGGAAGTCTGCGGCTTAGGTTTTCGGGATCCCTTAGATTTCTTTGGGCAATCTCTGACCCAATGTCCTCGCTCTTTGCAGTAGGCACATTGATCTTTATCCACTTTGGCCTCCTTCTGGCTTCCCGGCCTGCCTCCCTTTCTATCTTGTCCCTGTACTACGGTGGCCAGCAACCTACTTAATTTTTTATTTCTTTTTTTTTTATCTCTTTCTTCCTGAGCCTTCCATAACCTTTTTTCCTTTTCTTTAGGAGTCTCCCTCTTATTATAAATTCTTTCTGCCTTCTTTAATAGGTCCGGCAATGTATATCCCTGTAGACCCTCCAACCTTTGTAATTTACTTTTAATGTCTGGACTAGACTGCCAGATGAAGGACATAGCCATGCCAGTCGCCTGACCGGGGTCGTCAGGGTCATAGGGAGTATACATCCTATATGCTTCCTTGAGTCTTTCTAGAAATGCTGATGGAGTCTCATCACTTCTTTGTATCACCTGTTTAACCTGTGCCAAATTGGTGGGTCAGTGTGCTGCCCCTCGGAGACCCGCTATGAGCAACTGGCGATAAAGACGTAGGTGTCCCCTACCTGCGTCCGTTGCGAAATCCCAATCAGGGCGAGTCAGGGGAAAGCTTTATCAATCTCGTTTGGTAACAGGGTTGGGCGCCCGTTGTCACCCGGAACATTCTTTCGTGCTTCTAGAAAGACTCTTTGTTTTTCTTTTGAAGTCAGAAGAGCCTGCAAGAGCTGTTGGCAATCGTCCCAGGTGGGCTGGTGAGTGACTAAAATAGATTCAATCACGTTAGTCAGTGCTATTGGATCTTTAGAGAAGGGGGGGTTATGTTGTTTCCAATTATAAAGGTCAGAAGCTGAAAACGGCCAATATTGTGGTCGGCCAGTCGGGCCCTCCCTGAGAGGGAAAGCCTGAGAAGTAGGGTCAGGTGGCGGCTCGCGTTTGCTTCTTAGCCGGGCGGCCATGGGCGAGGGGGCCGGAGGCTCTTGTAGAGGGGTAGTCGCTGCGGCGGCTGTAGCCTCTGGTTCTCCCCTGAGTCCTGCATATGGAGGGGGTTCTTCTGAAAGAAGATCAATGAGGGGTGAATCAGGGTCGGGAGGGAGGACGGGGGAGGGGGACTTTGGAGGGTCCTTTTTGAGGAGGGTAGGATATAGGGAAGAGGAAGAAGGAGCGGGAGAAGAGGAGGGGGAGGGAGAAGTGCAGAAGTTGCCTCCCGACGGAGGAGGCGCTTCGGGAGCTGAAGGGGTGAAAGGAAGTTGAGGTTTGCCCGAAATGACAAAGGGTTTGACCCAAGGAGGGGGGTCGTAGGCCAGGTCTTCCCAGGTCACAATATAAGCCACCTGGTCTGGGTGTCCATGGGGTCCGGTATCGAACACTTTAGCTTTGACCTGGGAAATAATGTGAATATCGAAAGTGCCATCTCGAGGCCATCCCACATTAAATGTGGGCCATTCTGCTGAGCAGAAAGTTGTCCATTTTTTCTTTTTCACTACAACCGACTGATTGCCTGCCCGACGCTGGACTTCAGACCAGTGATCTAGAGTCAAACTAAGAGGGGTAGTTAAGGTTTGTCCCATAGTGTCGAGAGACAAGAAATAACGGGTTAGAAATACACAGAAGAGACCGACAATTAACAATACAACAGACAGACGCGCAGCACGGCTTCGGCGTAAAACCGAAAGCAAAAACTCAGATGGAGACGGAGAGGGTCCAGGTCCCTCGTCTTCCAGCAGAACCACGTATTCCTCCGATACGGGCTGAGCTCCGAAAAATCGGGCTCCAGACACCCTTGGAACGTCTTCCAGGGCTGCGGGGGATAAGTCCGAACTCGTCAGTTCCTTTTTCCACCCGCCAGATACGGATAGATCCGATCGAATCTTACTGAGTGAACATATAACAAGTCGAGACACAGACAAGACCTAGAAACAAATAACACTGGCCAGCTTACCTCCCGGTGGTTGGTCGGTGGTCCCTGGGTGGGGGGGTCTCAAATCCCGGACGAGCCCCCAAGTGAAAGAGCACCCCCTGAGGGGGAGTCTTTCCCCAGGAAGAGACCCTGAAACCCAGAGACCAGTCCGAGACCATGAGATTCAAACAGCAAGAGGCTTTATTGTGGGTACCGGTGCACCGGGGCTCGACACGGAGTCCTCACGCAGGAGGGGTGAAGAGCCCCTAGCAGCCGGGAGGTAGGGGTTTTAAAGGGAAAAACCTCAAACATGCGGAAATATCTCAAACATGTTTCAGTTCAGGGACTTTTCAGACGTCATCAGGCAGTCGCCTCGGCCGTGCCGTGCCGTGTTATCTTGACCTTGGGCAGGGAGCTCAGGATGTCGCCTCGGCCGTGTTATCTTAACCTCGGCAGGGAGTTAGGGCCCCTGCAGTTAGGCATTGTTCAACTGCCGAGGCTTCCCAGAGAGCGGAGGCTTCTCAGAGATTAGGTATGGAGGTTGCGGTTGAGCAAGCAGGCACAGGTTTCTAAGGCAACGGTCGGTACTTCAGTTAACTATTTCCTTACCTGAGCCCGGGCAGCTGGTTGCAGAAAGTCACATACAATGTGCCTTATGTTAAGCAAGCAATTGTACAGAAGCCAAAGAAGCAGGTTAGATGTATTTATTAGGGATTGGTGACCTTGCCCTGAACTGGTGCTTGTTCGTGCAAGCCTTGCAAAATAGCAGTCAAAATGGTGTAACAGCGGTCTAGCCAGGGTTTTTCCACATATCTCCAAATCAGATAATTCTAATCAGTATCAAGTCTCTGGTACCAATTCCGCCCCTCCAGCTATGATACAGTACTGGCAAACTTCATCTGGGGCTGGTAGCTCTCCTTGGCAGCCATCTCATGGTCCTGGGGTCTCCCCAGGGTCCCCACTGTAATCCAAGGTTTATCCTCATGGCCCCATGGGGTCTCCATGCAGTCAACCAAAAATTCTACTTCACACTTCCCATGGCCATTTACAAAATACAAGACCATGTTGCAAACTCAGTAATCCTCTCTTTCCTGCATTTCCTATACTCCACAATACCAAGTAGGGTGCCAATTTGTTAGTCCTTGGGGCAATAAAGCAGACTTTGAAGAACAGGACACCTCTTGAGAACTCAGGCCCCTTCAAAAGAGTCTACATTCTTCGTGTTGCCCCAATGCAGGTCAGATGGCCCAACTTAATAATTGTAATCTCTCAAGCAATTTTCAGGTGAATGGAAACCAGTTTAGGCCAAAGATTTCATTTTCTGTGACATATCCTTCTGCTCACACAAGTACATTTCTACACAAAGCAACCATGCACAACTTCTCAAGACACAGGCATAACAGCAAGCCTCACACAAACTGCTAGCCCAGTCCAGGCAAAGCTCTTTCTTACCCTCATAAGCCAAACTTCACAGTCCACAGTTCTTATTACATTCAGGTCTTTCAACTCTGACCAGAATAGTTCATCAAGCTGTACTTACAGCATTGCAAGGCATCTCTTAGGCCAAGGTTTCAAATCCTTCCACATTCCTCTTGAAAATCAGCTCCCAAAGGCCAAAGCCACACAGTCAGGCTTCTAGCAGCAATCCCACTCCTTGGTACCACTTTACTGCTGCAGTCAGGTTTGCACTGCTGGTAGAAATCACCAAACCAAGAGCAGCTTGTGGGAAAAAGAGGTTTATTTTGGCTTACTGGCTCAAGAGGAGCTCCAATATGGCAGGGGAAAACAATGGCATGAGCAGAGGGTGGACATCATCCCCTGGTCCACATGAGTGGACAACAGGGACAAGAGAGTGTGCTAAACACTGGCATGGGGAAACGGGCAATTAACGCCCATAATGCCCCCCAACAATACACTGCCTCCAAAATCTCCATCAGCATTCAGAACACCTAAGTTTATGGGGGACAACTGAATCAAACCACCACACTGGGATTAACAGTGTGGGCCACCACACTATGCTTCTGCTTATTTCTTTTTTTTTTTTTTTTTTTTTTATTAGTCAGTTCTGTATTCAGCAAATACAGTCAGTTTGGTACCATTATTAGGCTCATCCGTGACCTACCCCCTCCCCTTGGCCCCTCCTTGTTGAGGTATACGGGTCATGCATTGTGGAGTTAGCCCACAGTTATGGGTAAGATAAATGTCTCTGCATATCATGACCCAACATGTGACTCTGACATTCTTTCCGCCCCCTGTTCCGCAAAATTTCCCTGAGCCATGTTGGGTTCATTTTTGGTCTGCTTCAGTGATGAGGTGTTGAGGGCCTCTGAGGCTCTGGCTCTCTGATTTGGTAGGAGTTGATTTTTCTCTATGCTGATCTCCTTCCCCCTTGTGCTGGTGTCCGGTTCATCAGGAAAAACAGCCCCCTTGCTTGTTTCTCGAAGTTTTCTTAGTTTCAGCCGGAGCCCTTTTGAGGTATGATGGGGTGGCTCTCTCCTTAGGGTCTACATCTATCTGAAAAAGAGAAGCAGATTCTCCAACGGAGAGTAAGTTAGCACCAGGACAAATGAGATAACCCTTACTTTTTTTTTTTATAGAGAATTTAATAGGTGTAGGCCCTCTTGTAGCCCACAATTGATAGTAGGTTGATACTGGAGAGTGGGCTTATGTTTGGATATGGTTCTGACTTGTTTCCCAGCTCCAGCTATGGGTCCCATACCAGTGAGGGGATCAGTTAGCCAAATTGAGAGCAGTTGGTTCCCCACCATGGCTGTGTGCCACCACTGCACTTGTGTGGGCATCACAACAAGTTATTTGCTGCTAAGTAGGTTAGACCATGCGTTGCTTCGATAGATATTGGTCAATTTCCCCCAGTCGCCCATGTAGCACCTTCTGGCACTAGATGCACTGACTGTCTGGGGACTGACTCTCATCCAACTTCCAGCCATGCCATTCTAATTTGCATGTCAATCACATAAGGTATCTTCAGCAGTAGGGTCTTACCACTAACCTTTGGTGGGTCATCAAGTACTCTGACAGAAATCTGTCTGTCTTTTAGGAAACCTTGTAGGTCTCTCTGATCAAAAGCTCATTGTGGATGATAGGCCCATGCTGGTTCTGGGAGTTACAGGTCAGTGCCCACTAAGAAAATGAGGAAAAAGATAACTAATATACAAGAGTTAGAGATAAGAGAGAGAGAGACAGGGAGAGGGGAAGTGAGGGAGGGAAGATGTAGGAGACTAAGGTTAGTCTTAATCTTACCCTCTCCAGTGTCTTGTGGTTCAGGTGTTCCCTGTAAGGGCCTGGTGAAGGATCAGCCGTTTGGTCTATCTTTTAGTAAGTAGAAGATTATGGTACCATTCCCGTTTGGGTCTAGATGCTGAGTATAGAGATACCAACAGACCCAGTTATTCCCTTACTGGGCACCTACCCTAAAACCTTCAAACCACAGACTAAAGAGATTTGCTCAACCATGTTTATAGCGGCTCAATTTGTAATAGCTAAGAGCTGGAATCAACCCAGATGTCCATCACTAGAAGAATGGATAACTAAGATGTGGTATATCTACACAATGGAATTCTATACAGCAGTAAGAAAAAATGACACAATGAAATTTGAGGAAAAATGGTTGAACCTGGAACAGATCATTCTCAGTGAACTTACCCAATCACAGAAAAAAAATCGCCACATAGTCTCACTCATCTACAGCACCTAACCTGAATCTACCGAAGATACCTTACATACCCAGCAAGCATCTCCTAGATTAGACACTAGGATGGAAGGGGAGGGAGGGGAGGGCATCAAAGGGGTGGGAAACACAAAGCTTCTGCTTATTTCTTAATAAAAGTATATTTATATAATGTGAGGCCTATGCCTTATCCCAGTAAATTACAGTAAGCCTTAAAAAGAATCCAAGGCTCTTACTGTAATTACAAAGTAGTATAATACTTCAACAGACCTAAATCGTTTTTCATATGCACATAGTCACTCTAGTCACTGCTGTTTTTAACCTAGCTACTTCTGTCATGGCAGTGACAAAAGCCACCTAATCTATTATAACAACACACTTTGTATATCAAACTGTGTGTAGTGTAATGAGTGTCATTAGTATAAAACATGAGATAGACAAAAAAAAAAACCCCTGCTAAATGAAGTACAACTTATGAAAAAACTATAACATCTCTTGGGAACCAATTATTTTTTCTATAATAAAATCACCCATCATTTTTACTTTTAAATGTATGTAAAGATAATACAGTTAACTCATATATATATGAAGACTTTCAATCTAGCCTATGTGAATGACATAAAATCATTGTATTTCAATAGATTTTTAATAAAGTTCTACTTTTCCAAAATTCTATGCCAAAGTAAAGTATAACATGAAACAAAGCCATGTAAGGCAAGAATGAAAAGGAAGTTGCAACATTATAGCAAATTTCTTAGTCAACACACAACAAATATGACATTCAGGTTGGAACTGCATACTATGTACAGGTATGCTTACCATGTAAGCTATAGAAAAGGTTATCGTACTTATAGTTAGAATAATACTCTTGGTCAAATGTTCAAATTTTGAATTATAAGGATAAGTGATAGTAAAAGCTGCAATGATTCCATTTTTTAAAATTAATTTTATTAGTTATGGACATACTCCATGTGTAAACATTGGTACATGTTGGTACCATCCTTACCATCATCACTGCCCCCACAAAGAGACCCTCCTCATTGGGGGTGCCTGTTTTCCCCATGAGGATTATGGTTAATGCATTGTGGGGGTATCCATCCATTGTGGGGAAGAAGGAATGTCTATGCATAATGTCCAACTTGTTTTTCTAACAATCTTTCTGCCCCATCTTCTGCAAATTTCCCTGGGCAATGTTGGGTTCATTTTAGATCTGCTTCAGTGATGGGCTCATAGGATCCTCTATGTCTCTGAATCTCTGATTTGGTAGGAGTTGAGTGTCCTTTGTGTCTATTGCCTTCACCCTTGTGTTGGTATCAGGTTCACCAAGAAATCAGCACTCTTGCTTATTTCTCCATTTACTCTATGACTTCAGTTGGGGCCCTGGTAAAATACAGTGGGTTGATTCTCTCCTTAGATTGTTCATCCACCTGAAAAAGAGAAGAAGATTCTCCAACGGAGAGTGAAGTCATCACTGGTTAAATAGGATAACCATTGTTAGTTTAGAGAGAATTTATTAGATGTAGGCACTCTTGTAGCCCAAGATTGGTGGGGATTGATACTGAAGAATGCATTTATTATTCTGACATATTTCCGAGTTCTAGCTATGGGTTCCTTTCCACTAAGTGGATCTGTTAACTAATCTAAGAGCAGTTGGTTACACACCATGGCTATGTGCCACTATTGCACTTGGGTGAGAATCATGTCAGGTTGTTTGCTACTGAGTAGTTTAGACTTCGAGTTGCTCAGACAGATGTTGGCCATTTTCCCCCAGTAGCTCATGTAGCACCACTGAAACTAGATGAGCTAACTATCTTCGGACTGGATCTCTTCCAGATTCCAACCAGGTATCTCCATACCAACAATATATGGTGTGTTCAGCAGTAGAGTCTTACCATTAACCTTTGGTGGGTAATCAAGTACTCTGACAGAAGTCTGTCTTCTTTTGAGAAGCCTTGTAGGTCTCTCTGATCAATAGCTCATTGTGGATGTTAACTGCATTCTGGTACTGGGAGTTACAGGTCAGTGACAAGGGAAAAGAACAAAGAGAAAGATAGGTCATATAGAAGAAAAGGAAAATAAAGAGAGAAGGGGGAGAGAGGGAAAAAGAGAAATGGACAGAAATTAAAGTTAGGCTTCATCTTACCCTCTCCAGGGCCCTTTGATTCAGATGTTCCATCTAAGGTCCAGATGAGGGTTCAACCATTTAGTCTGTCTTCCAGGATATAGGATTTTATATTACCAATTCCATGTGGGTCAAGTTTTGTGTCCCCCACTGTGGGAAACCATTGGGCACTAGGAAACCAAAAGTGCCTCCACCTTAAATAATGACTCCATTTTGTGATAAGTTGTCTGTTCTGGAAAGTCACAAGGTCTGCAGTTGTTTGTTAACCCATGCATGGAGAAAGAACAATGTAACCCATAAAGAATGAGAAAGTGCTTATCTTGTGGCTTTGGGGCTAGGGCCTTATCCTGTGAAACATCTTGTGCCTTTGGGGCCTGGACCTTATCCTATTGAAACAGAACTGTAGCAATACATAAACTGCTGACAAACTTCCCTGTTCTGCTGTATAAAAGGCACCCTGAGAAAAATAAAAATTGCTTGATCAGACTCCTGTCTTGCTGTCGGTTCCTTGTGTCTCTTGTCCCTTTCATTTCAGGTTTTCTGGGGTCCATGCTCCCATTGAAGCCCCACTGGCTGGGGCAACTGGCGCCCAAACGTGGGGCTCGAACCTAGGATCGCCTGAAACACCATCTGCTACCTGCCCATTGGGATCCCACACCGAGGCCACCGCGACCCGAAGAGGGGGTTAGACACTGGCCTGCTGGTGATTGCCACGGAATTGCCCGCCCATGAGACAGATCTGCTCGAACACTCGGATGGTGAGGTAAGATTTTTTCTTTACCATGGGACAAGAATTTTCAAAAGAAGACTCTTTTGTGACTCGGCTAAAACAAGCTCTCAAGGTATGAGGAACTAGGGTTAAAAGAAAAGACTTAAAATATTCTTAGATTATATTGGTGATCTCTGTCCTTGGTTCCCAAAGGATGGGACTATAAATGAAAAAACTTGGTTAAGAGTTGGAGATTACTTGCATGATTATTATGATGCCTTTGGCCCTGAGAAGGTCCCTGTTTCTGCCTACTCTTATTGGAATCTTATAAATGATGTTCTTAAGGTCCACAATCATTCTATGGCTGTACAGGTTCTTGTCAATAAGGGAGAGGCTGCTCTTAAATGCTCTTCTAGGCCCCCTTCTGCTTGAGCCTCTGTCATTGTTGAAGATGAAACTCAAGACAGACCTAAATCTCCTGCCTCTGAAAAGCCTTCCTGTCACCTTTATCCCTCCCTAATGGATATTGAAGCTGGGTCCCCTCTTCCCCTGTTGCTTGATGTAGGCCCCACCAGTAAAGCTCCTCTAGTATCACCTCCTCCCTATTGTCCGCCACTCTGAGCTCCCATCCTCGACCGCTCTGCCACCCTGCCTCCCTCTGCGCCTGCTGAACCTCTCGCTGACTCTCCCTTCATAGAACTACAATCTGCCACATTAGCTTCTGTCTCTGACCTCCGTGGGGCACTTCAGGATAAAAAACTTCAGCTGCTGCTTCTCCAGGAACTTGATTCTGTCACAAAAGAACTTGCTGCCTTTTCTAATCCTTCCTCTGACAGCCGTAGGCACAAAACAAAAGCAGACCCACACACCCGCAATACTGGCCTTCTTGCTTTTCCTGTTACTCGCACACAGGCCTGCTCTGATCCCGCTTCTGCTCCCTTCCCTGCATCCGGTAAGGACTCTGATGAGGAGCCTGCTCCCTCGGCTGCTCCAGCTGATGGGAATGCTGCCTCCTCTGATTCTGAAGATGAATCTGCCCCAGAGCCTGTTCCCCAACCTAAACATAAAAGTCTTAATTTAAAGTTTCTTGAGCGGCTGAAGGCAGCCATCTCCAATTACGGGCCCACGGCTCCCTTTCCTCTTACTCTTCTGGAAAGTTATAGTGACAAATGGCTTACACCTAATGACTGGTATCGCCTTGCTTGCGCGGCTCTCTCCAGCGGAGATTTTGTTCTGTGGCGCACTGAATTTAATGAAAACTGCTCTGACTTTGCTCACCGTAATTTATAAAAGGCTGTTTCTAAAATTGGACAAAACAAAAATTGTTGGGGGAACATCCCTATGATTCCAACGAATGGCAAGCACGCTACCCCCCTGGACTTTTATCCCAAATACAACAGGCAGGCCTCACCGCCTGGCGGCACCTCCCTCCTAAAGGGGCCGCCACCGCCTCCCTGGCTAATATTAGGCAGGGTCCAGAAGAGCCTTACAGTGACTTTATTAGTAGACTTAATGAAACTGCTGAGCGCCTTTTTGGTGTTGGGGAAACCAACAGCCCCTTTATCAAACACCTGGCCTTTGAGAATGCTAATCCTGCTTGTCAGTCTATTCTCTGCTCTCACAGGCAGGAGATCATATCTGATTATATCAAGTTATGTGCAGGCGTGGGCTCCTCCCATGCCATGGGTTTAGCAATTGGAGCTGCTCTCCGTTCTGCTGGTCTCACTCAGGGTACGAAAACATGTTATAATTGTAAACAACCTGGACACTTCTCTTGTGAATGCACTGCTCCTAAACAGCTTTCTGCTTCTCTTCACCCTGCCCCTGCTACACCCTGTCCTTGTTGCCAGAAGGGCAAACATTGGGCCTCTGAATGTTGTTCCAGGACTGACATTCATGGCTATCCTCTGTCAGTCTCTCAGGGAAAACCTCTTCCTATCCCGGGAAATTTTCAACGGGGCCAGCTCCAGGCCCCTACTCCATGGACAAATCTTGGGGCGGTCAGGTTTGTCCTTCCCTCCAACCCACCAGAGAATCGGTGTCCACCCTCTGGCGTGCCACAGCAGGCAGCGCAGGACTGGAGCTCTGTGCCACCTCCCACACAGTATTAACCCCTGAGACTTGCCCTCAAGTAATCGCAACAAATGTGTCCAGCTCTATGCCCCCCAACATGTTTGGCCTTCTCCTAGGCAGGGCTAGCGCTTCTCTCAAGGGTATTCAAGTCATCCCTGGAGTTACAGATAGTGATTTTGCCGGCAATATCCAAGTTTTAGTCACCTCCCAGAAAGGAATCCATCTAATTTTGCCTGGGGATCGAGTGGCCCAACTTGTCCTGTTGCCCCTCACTTTTCTTAACAATAATTATATGTCCCCAAGTCGTGATAACAATCAACCTGGCTCTTCTGACGCTTATTGGGTGCACTCTGTTACGCTGGATCGCCCTACTTTAAGGTTGCTTCTTGATGGCAAGCCCTTTGATGGAATTGTGGATACTGGTGCTGACGCCACCATAATCTCCCTCAAACATTGGCCTAAGTCCTGGCCCCTGACTGCCTCTCATACCCATTTACAGGGCATTGGACAATCCAATAACCCTCAACAAAGCTCTCGCGTCCTTACTTGGACTGACGAGGAGGGTAACTCAGGACAAGTCACCCCCTTTGTTCTTCCAGGCTTGCCTGTCAACTTGTGGGGAAGAGACATTCTTTCACAAATGAATATGGTTCTTTGTAGCCCCAATAGTGTTGTCACTTCCCAAATGCTTAGTCAGGGTTTTATTCCAGGAAAGGACTTGGAAAAAATTTACAAGGCATAACAGAGCCCATTTGTCCTCCCCAGAAACTCGATCGCTCTGGCCTTGGGTATGCCCCTGAGTCTTCTTTTCCCTAGCTGCCATTGCCATCCCTGCACCCCATGCTGTTAAAATTACTTGGAAAACCCAAAGCCCTATATGGGTTGACCAATGGCTTCTTTCACATGAGAAAACAGAGGCTGCAATGTTGTTAGTGCACGGACAACTTGCCGCTGGCCACATCGAGCCTTCTACCCCCCCCCCTGGAACTCCCCTATTTTTGTCTTTCGGAAAAAATCTGGCAAATGGCGCTTGCTACAGGAACTGAGAGCTGTTAATAAAGCCATGGTCCCCATGGGGGCACTCCAACCAGGACTTCCTTCCCCGGTGGCCATTCCCTATGGTTCCTTCAAAATAGTTATTGATCTAAAGGATTGCTTTTTTACCATCCCTCTACACCCTGAGGATAGGCCCTGCTTTGCCTTCAGCGTCCCGCAAGTAAATTTTCGTGGCCCTATGCCTCGCTTTCAATGGAAGGCTTTACCCCAAGGTATGGCTAACAGCCCCACCCTCTGTCAAAAGTTAGTAGCCATGGCCATTGATCCCCTCAGGGAGACTGTTCCCTCTGTCTACATTCTTCTTTATATGGATGACATTCTTTTAGCTGCCTGTGACAAGAACCTGCTTTCCTCCTGCCTCCAGCGCCTACTGTCCAATTTGCAATCATATGGGCTTCAAGTTGCCCCTGACAAGGTTCAAACCGCTGACCCCTACCTTTATTTGAGCTATGAGCTCAAAAATCAACAGGTACTAACTCCCTGAATTCAACTTCGCACCTCTCATCTCTCCACTCTCAATAACTTCCAGAAATTGCTTGGGGACATTCAATGGCTTAGACCCTATTTAAAGGTTCCTACTGCTGCTCTTCTACCCCTCAATGACATCTTAAATGGAGACCCCAGCCCTACCTCCCCTAGACAACTTACCCCTCAGGCCCTTGCTGCCTTGAAAGAAATAAACAAGGCCATTAACCTCCAGACTGCCCAGCAGATAGATTATGCCCTTCCCCTGGTTTTCATTGTTTGCCCTACTACCCACACACCTACTGGTGTATTTTGGCAAAGGCACCCTCACCACAATCGTAGCTCTCCCCTGCTTTGGGTCCACCTCTCTTCTTCTCCTACTAAAGTCATAACCACTTATCCCCTTTTGGTCACTCAACTCATCATAAAGGCTCACAAGCTCTCCCGCCAACATTTTGGCAAAGATCCAAACACAATCCTCCTCCCCTATGGTCCTGACCAACTCAACTGGCTTCTCCAGACTGATGATGATTGGCCTATAGCACTTTCTGCCTTTATGGGCATTATTGACAATCACTATCCTTCTGACCCCCTCATTCAGTTTGCCAACATTCACTCTTTTGTTTTTCCCCTTAATACTTCTTATGACCCAATTAAGGATGCTCCCTCTATATTCACTGATGGATCAGCTAATGGTGCAGCTGCGTACGTGATAAACGGACAACCAACTTCTCTCTATACCCCATACTCCTCTGCCCAATTAGTGGAGCTCTGCGCTGTTCTTGAAGTTTTTAAACAATTCCCTTCACAGCCCTTCAACCTCTTTACTGACAGTGCTTATGTTGCTAAGTCAGTCCCCCTACTGGAGACAACGCCCTATATCAAACCTTCCACTAATGCCTCTGAGTTGTTCTGCTCCCTTCGGGATCTCATTTGTGCTCGGTCTCACCCCTTCTATATAGGCCACTTACGTGCTCATACCTCTCTTCCAGGCCCTCTGACACAGGGCAATGCTGATGCGGATGCTGCTACTTGCCTTGCTCTCGTAGCCCTAACTGACCCTCTCTCCTTGGCACAACAGGCTCACAATATACATCATTTAAATTCTCAAACCCTCTGCCTTGTCTTCAAGATCACCCGTGATCAAGCTAGGGAAATAGTTACATCCTATCCCGCTTGTTCCATCTCCTTACCAGTTCCCCATTTGGGAGTCAACCCACGTGGTCTTCTTCCCAATGAGATATGGCAAATGGATGTAACTCACTTCTCAGATTTTGGCAAGCTTAAATATGTTCATGTTACAATTGATACCTTTAGTGGTTTCATTTTCGCCTCTCTCCATGCTGGTGAAGCTTCAAAAAATGTCATCTCTCACGTTCTTCAATGTGTCTCTACATTGGGAACTCCAAAAATCATTAAAACAGACAATGGTCCTGGATACACTGGCCATACCTTCAAGAACTTTTGCTCTATGCTTCAGATAAAACATGTCATTGGCATTCCCTATAACCCTCACGGACAGGGCATTGTGGAAAGGGCTAATCAAACCCTTAAGGTTACACTTAGTAAATTAAAAATTCACCTGTTTTATGGTATAAAAAAATACCCCATGGAACATTTTGGCCCATGCTTTGTTTGTTCTTAATTTCTTAAGCCTTGACAGTTCTGGCAAATCAGCCGCTGACCACCTTTGGCATCCCACCACAGCCTCCACTCATGCCCTTGTTAGGTGGCGTGATCCCCTCACTTTTCAGTGGCACGGCCCTGATCCCGTCCTCATTTGGAGATGCGGCTCTGCTTGTGTTTATGATCAACAAAATAATGGGCCTTGTTGGCTCCCAGAACATCTAGTTCGTCAATGGACACCACTCTCACCCCTTAAAAATTCACCCTCTCCCAGGGAAGGCTCCCCGCCCCCCTGAGGTTTTGTCCTTTCCTTTTCAGGACTATGGCTGCCCCTGCCTTCATTGGCCTCTTGCTGCTGGCATCTGGATTGATCACTGCTGACCATCGACCCATGAATTCCACCTGGACCATGCTCAGTGAAGTCAGTGATGTGATCTGGGCCCACTCTATGGTTTCTCAGACCATCCCTTGGCGTACTCCTCTTACTAAGTTTCGGCCCATGGTTGTTTAAAAAGCTAACATCCTTTATTAAGGAACAGATTGATTCAGCCACAGCACGACCAATTCAAGTGCACTATCATCGCCTGGCTCTTGAAGACCAAGACCTACCTCATAACTGCCCACTGCGGCCGCCCCCTGGCCTAGGTGCCAAACCTTCGCCCTAGTTTGTGGGTGTACCCCATATCTCCTCCCTTATTGGCACTTGTCTAAACTTAAAATGATCTGAGTGACTCCCCTCTGACAGGAACTGCATAGGAGTCAGACCTGTGCATATTGACTCACAAATGTGTGAGTACAATATGGGCACCAACATGGGTGTGAGGCATAGCACCGCAAGGGAAGGTCCCCTTTGACCGCTTCTGAATTCCCTGAGAGTCAAACCTGACTTGCATGGAGGTTGGTACCGTACTTTCTGTGTTGGCTCTGCCTCCCCTCCCCAAAAGGTACTAAGAGCAACCAAGGTGGGGTAAGAACCCCAAGGGAGGAGTCAGGTCAATGCTCCCCCAGTTGGTTACAGGCCCACCATGAAATCACGGGACCCTGGGAGTCCTAACAAAGTTTACAAAAATTGGCCACCACAGAAAACACCTTCTAAAACTAATAGAAAGGGAGGAGATGTGGGGAACCATTGGGCACTAGGAAACCAAAAGTGCCTCCACCTTAAATAATGACTCCATTTTGTGATAAGTTGTCTGTTCTGGAAAGTCACAAGGTCTGCAGTTGTTTGTTAACCCATGCACGGAGAAAGAACAATTTAACCCATAAAGAATGAGAAAGTGCTTATCTTGTGGCTTTGGGGCTAGGGCCTTATCCTGTGAAACATCTTGTGCCTTTGGGGCCTGGACCTTATCCTATTGAAACAGAACTGTAGCAATACATAAACTGCTGACAAACTTCCCTATTCTGCTGTATAAAAGGCACCCTGAGAAAAATAAAAATTGCAGCTTGATCAGACTCCTGTCTTGCTGTCGGTTCCTTGTGTCTCTTGTCCCTTTCATTTCAGGTTTTCTGGGGTCTGTGCTCCCGTTGAAGCCCCACTGGCCGGGGCACCCCCCCCCACCCTTACCCTCCCCTCCAGCCCCATCCTCCTGATTCTCTAGTCCTTCAGGTATGTCAGCATTTCAGGCTGATCCAGGTTAGGAGCCACAAATGAGTGAGACCATGTGACAATTGTCTTTCTGTGATTGAGTGAGTTTACTGAGAATGATATGTTCCAAGTTTGACCATTTTTCTACAAATTTCATTGTTTTTTTTTTTTTGTTTGTTTTGTTTTTCTAGCTACTGACTAGAATTCCATCATGTATATATATCACATCTTGGATATCCATTCATCCAATGATGGACATCTAGGTTGATTCCAGTTCTTAGCTATTATGAATTAAGAAGCTATAAACATGGTCAAGCAAATATCTTGGAACTAAGGCATGGAGCTTTTAGGGTAAATGCCCAGTAAGGGAAGAACTGAGTCTATTGGTAACTTTATAGTCAATCATTTTAGGAGGCTCCATATTGCTTTCCAAAATAGTTGTACTGTCTTACGTTCCCCCCAACAGTCAATGAGAGTTCCTCTTTCTCCACATCCTCACCAACACATGTTTTCATTTGATTTTTTAATGTTTGCTGTCTGTCCTAACTGGGGTAAGGTTGAGCCTCATAGTTGTTTTAATTTGCATTTCCCTGATGGTTAGGTATTTTGAACATTTTCTTAAATGTGTGTTTGCCATTTTTATCTTTTCCTCTTAGAACTCCCTATTCAGTTCTCCACCCCACTTTGTAAGTGGGTTGTTTGATTTTTTATTGTTTAGGTTTTTGAGTTCTTTGTAGATTCTAAAAATTAGGCCTCTGTCAGTTGTATAGCCAGCAAAAATTTTCTCCCATTCTGCGGGTGGTCTCTTGGCTTAACTTATTGTATGTTTGTCTGTGAAAAAGCTCTTCAGCTTCCTGAGATCCCAGTGGTTCAGTGATTGCTTAAGTTTCTGAACTACTGGGGTTTTGTTAAGGAAGACTTTTCCAACTCCTACATTGTGGAAATTTCCTCCTATTTTTTTTCTTCAAGTAGTAGTGTAGTTTCTGGTCTTATATTGAGGTCTTTGATCCACTTGACTTGATTTTTGTGTGTGGTGAGATGTGTTTCATTTTTCTGCATATGGTTATCCAGTTTGTTCAGCACCATTTATTGGAGAAGCTATCTTTTTCCAGTCTACATTGTTAAGGCCTTTGTCAAAGATCAAGTAGCTGTAGTTGCTTGACTTAACGTCTGGATCCTCTATTCTGTTCGATTGATCTATAATCCTGTTTGTATGCCAGTACCATGCTGTTTTTGTTACTATGGCTTTTTAATATAGCTTCAGATAAGCTATGGTGAAGCCTCCAGAAGTGTTTCTTTTGCTGAGGATATGCTTGGATATCCAAGGCCTGCTGCCATTCCTTATGAATTTTGAGATCATTTTTTCTATCTCTGCAAAGAAAAATATTGGGATTTTTATTGCTACAACATTAAATCTGCATATGGATTTTGGTAAGATTGCCATTTTCACAATGTTAATTCTGAAAATCCAGGAGCATGGAAGGTCTTCCCATTTCCTCAAGTCCTCCTCAATTTCTTTCTTGAGTGTTTTTATGTTTTCATTATATAAGTCTTTCACAACCTTGATTTGTGCACTTCTGAGGTATTTTTTTTTTGTTTTTGCTATTAAAAATGAGACAATCTTGCTAATTTCTTTCTCTGTCCTTTGCGTATATAAAGGCCACTGATTTTTGTTTGTTGATTTTGTATCTTGCTACTTTGCTGAAGGAATTAATCACCTTTAAGTACTTTGAGATGGAGGTTTTCAGGTCACTTATGTATAGAATGATGGCATCTGTGAACAGGGCTATCTTAACTTCTTCCTTTGCAATTTGTATTCCTTTTATTTATTTCTCCTGTCTTATTGCTTGGGCCAGGACTTCTAGTACTATGTTGAAGAGCAGAGATGAGAATGGGCACCCGAGTCTTGTTCCTGATCTCAATGGTAATTCCTTAAGCCTCTCCCCATTAAGTATTATTTGGGCTTTAGGAGCTTTATATGTAACCTTCATTATGTTGAGATATAAACAGTCCATGCCTATTCTCTCCAATGTTTTGATCATGAAGTGATGCTGTATTTTGTTGAAGGCCTTTTCCTGCATCTATTGAAATGCTGATGTGGTTTATGTGTTTAAGTTTATTTATGTGGTGTATTACATTGACAGATTTCTGCATATTGAACCAACCCTGCATTCCTGGGATAATGCCTACTTGAGCAAAATGAATAATTTGCTTTTGATGTGCTGTTGAATTTGGTTTGCAAGGATTTTTTTCAGGATCTTTGTGTCTAATTTCATCAGGGAAATAGGCCTGTAGTTTTCTTTACTTGTTGTATCTGCCTGGTTTTGCTAATAGGGTGATACTAGCTCCATAAAAGCAGTTAGGGAGCTTTCCTTGTTCTCCAGTTATGTGGTACATTTTGAGAAAAATTGGTTTCAATTCTTCCATGAAAGTTTGATAGAATTCAGCTGAGAAGCCATCTGGTCCTAGACCCTTCTTTAGGGGAGGTTTTTGATTACCTTTTCAATCTTGATGAGTGTGATAGGCTTGTTTAGGACAGTAATCTGCTTTGGGTTTAACTTTGGTAAGTGGTATGTGTCCAGGAATTCATCCATGTCCTCCAGATTATCCACTTGTGTGGAATAGAGACTTTGGAAATAAGTCCTGATGATTTCTTCCAATTTCATTTATGTCTGTCATGATCTCTCCTTTTTCATTTCTAATTTTGTTAATTTGAAGCACCTTTTCTTTTCACTTGATCAAATTGGCCAGAGGTTTATCAATCTTGTTTATCTTTTCAAAAGCCAACTCTTTTTTTTCATCAATTTTCTTATTGTTTTCTTAGTTTCCAGTTCATTAATTTATGCTTTGATCATGATTAGTTCTTCCCATATGGAGCTTTTTGGGTTGGATTCTTTTTAGTTTTCCAATGCCTTTTGCTGGATAGTTAGGTTATTCATTTGGGATCTCTCTGTCTTTGTTATAAAGGCATTTCATGCTGTAATTTTCCCCCTAAGAACTGCCTTCTTTGTGTCCCATAAGTTTTGATACAATGTGTTCTTATTTTCAATCAATTCTAGAAGTTTTGCACTTTCATTTTTTATTTCATCCACTACCCATTTATTGTTTAAATGTGTGTTGTTCAGTGTCCAGAAGCTGATGGAGTTCCTGGCACATCTCTTGTTGTTAATTTCTAGCATTACAGCATTGTGATCTGATATCACACAGGATATTATGTTGAGCTTCCTAAATATATGGAGGCCGCCTTTGTGATTCAGCATATGACCTATTTTAGAGAAGGTTCCATGGACTGCTGAGAAGAATGTGCATTCTGTAGATTTGGGGTAGATTGTGTTGGTGTTTATTTCTGTTTTGTTGTCAAGTAGGTTTTGTTTTATGAATTGTGGTGCACCTGTGTTTAGTGTATAAAAATTAATGATGTGATATCCTCTTGTTGGATCATTCTCTTGGTAAGTAAGAAGTGGCCTTCTTTGCCTTTTTTGATTACTTTTGCTTTGAAGTCTACTGTATCCAATATTAGTTTGGCAATGCCTCCCTGTTTCTTATTTCCATTTGCTTGGGATAACATTTTTCACCCTTGCACCCTGAGGAGGTGTCTGTCTTTAGTGGTGAGGTGGGTTTCTTGAAGACAGCAGCTTGAGTGATCTATTTTTCTTATCTGCCCTGTTAGCTTCTATCTATTGATGGGGGAATTAAGGCCATTAATGTTTAGGGTAATAAGTGTGAGGTTTGTTTTAACGCCTGCAATATTGTGCTGGTTTATGTAGCTTGGTCTTTTCTTAGACTTTGTATTTTTTACACCCTCTCTGAGTTTGGTTTTTGTGATCTGCTTCTTGTAGGCATTTGAGTTTGGTTGTTTGAGTCTTCTCTGTGGAGAATTCCCTGAAGCACTCTCTGTAGGTTTGGCTTTGTGATCATATAGTTGTAGAGCTTACTTTTAATATGGAAAGTATTTCTTTTGGCATATATTATGAGGGATACTTTTGCTGGGTAGAATAGTTCAGATTGGAAGCCATGGGTTCTTAGACTTTGCAGTGTTCCATCACAGGCCTTTCTGGCTTTCAGGGTTTCCATTGAGAAGACTGAAGTGATTCTGATGGAGTTATCTTTATATGGCATGTGTTGTTTCTCTCTGGCTTCTTTTAGGACTGTTTCTTTGTTATCAATATTTAGAGTCTTAGTGATAATATGTTTTGGAGAATATCTCCTTTGGTCCAGTTTGTTTGGAGCTCTGTTAACTTCTTATATCTTGATGGGTCTCTCTATGGAGAAGGTGGGAAAGTTTTCTTTGATAAATTTGTTGAATAAATTCTCCATGTATGTGCTCTGAATTTCTTACCCTTCTGGTATACCCATGACCTGAATGTTGGGACATTTAAGGGTAAACCATAGTTCCCTCATGTTCTGTTTACAAAAAAATGTACTTCTTCAAATTTTTGGGTGCACAAACTGTTTCTTCTATCTTGTCTTCCAATTCTGAGGTTCTGTCCTCCACATGACTGACTCTGTTCTTGGGAGCTGCTATACAAGTTTGAATTTGTTTAATTTTGTTTGTATTTTCTATTACCTTTTTATGTATAGTATCCATTCCTCCATCAAGTTCCCTTTTCATGTCATTTTCTGATTTTTTTTTAATGCTTCTTGGAATTTATCCTTGCATTTATTTATGTCTTCCTTGCACTTAGCCAGATGATTATTGAGGTCATCTTTTTTATTAACTCTCCTTCAGATAATTTAGCTGTCTTTGGAAGACTTCCTGTTTTATTTATTTTTCCCTATTAGGTCTAATCTAGCTAGGACAGCATTCATACAATTGTTGGACCTTTGTTGATTTTCTGCAAGTTCTGCTAAATTGCTTGGCCAGGGTCCCATAACTCCTGTCTTCTTTGTTGGTTTCTGATCCTGTTGTCTCTTCTATGTTTTGATTAGATACTTCCATTGTGGGACTTGGCAACCTTGTTGGATTTACTTCCAATTGATTTTTCATGTTATTCCTTTTGTGCTGATGTCTGCCGTCACTGTGTGGGAATCCTATTTAATTCATGAGGAAGCTGTAGTTTACACTTGAAGTGTCTCCAGTGATTATTCCCTTTTATGTTTGATTAGATTAGGCTTCTGATGGCAAGGGGGTTTTCTTCTTAGGAGGTAGGAGTCCACATGGCTTTGGTGGGGAAGCAAAGACCTGGTGGAGGGGCTAATTGGTCATTTGGTTGGGGTCTGGGACTGTGAGGTCAGGTGGCCTGATGGGGTGGTGGAGGGGAATGGGACAACATGGTCTGGGGCTGAGGAGGGACAGTGGAAGGGGGAGGATGGGACTGCCTGGTCCTGTGACATGGTGGGGCAAGGTCATGGGACAGGCAGGGGTCTAGTGATGCAATGATGAGGGAGGGGGATGAGACTGCATGGTCCTGTGCCAGTGGGGCAGGTGGGTCAGAGTGCTCTGGGGTCCAGTGGTGTGGCAGAGTAGGAGGGGAATGGGACTGCAGGGTCCAATGATGCAGCAAAGCCGGGAGGTATGGGGCTATGGGGCCCAATGACATGGCAAAGCAGGAGAGGAATGGGACTGCTGGTGGGTGTGGTGACAAAGAAATGGGGGTGGGGTTGGATGGAATGGCACTGGCCAGTGATGTGGTGGGCAGGGGGCTGGGGTGGTGGTTGCTGTTGTGGGGAAGAGGGAGGACAGCAATGGGAGGGAGGAATGCGAGCTGGCTGGCTTGGATCATGGAGCCTACATGTAGTGTAAGAGCAAACCTGGTCCATAGTGCTGCAGGTGTGGTAGGATGGGGCAGTGTTCTCAGTTGCAGGAAGAGGGAGGAAAGCCGTGGAAGGGAGGAATGAGAACCAGCTGGCCTGGTTCCGCAGGGCCTGCATATATTGCAGGAGTGAACCTGGTCTGTGGCGCTGCGGGGCCATGGGATGGGGCCGAGGTCCAGGTTGTGGGAAGAGGGAGGAAAGTCACTAGAGAGAGGGATACAATCCAGCTGGCCTGGGTCCAGGGATCCTGCAGGTAGTGCAGGACCGAACTTGGTCCATGGTGTAGCGTCTGGAGCAGTGGCTGGGACGGCTGCTTGAGGCGTTTGGGGGGCCCGGTGGACTACCTGAAAGTGTGGGAATCAGCATATTCCCTACTTTGTTCCTCTGTGCCTTCCCACTGGAGGTCTGCCAGGACCTGCAGACCCTAAAGGCCCCACAAATCTTCCCTTTCCTTCCCCGTGAGGTGAAGCATGGTTAGGCGGACACCATCCTGTGGGAACCAAATTTAAGCCACTCAGCTCCAGAAGCTATGATTGGAGACATAAATTCATATGCATATGACCTCATGTCTTTAATATAAATCTAACTATATATGGGACAAAAATAGTAAACATCTTCAAGGGTGTCTACTTAATTATATTACTATAAATATTAATTGATTACATAACCAAATTAGTTAAACAGGACTTGTCTTATAAAACAATATTTAAAAAGATAAGTTGACACCAGGATTTAGCCAACTATTTGTCTTGGCTTAATCTATCTTTGTGGTTTTCAAACACTTGGCCTTCCACTTTGGTGGCCATTGGATTATTTATCTGTACTTTGTTCTTTATAAAGTGGAAGCTTCTTGAAAACAGGAAACTCACAGCTCCTTCTGAGATTTCCTGTTAAACATAAACAAAAACTCATGGTCCGATCTGATATGAACTCATGATCTGTGTTATGCTCTGACTCCCCATTGCTTTGACTGCCTGAATCTAAATAAAAGCTGTGAGAACAGTCAGTGGGAGAAGAACTCAAATACATCTCCCTGGTCCTCCATTAAAAAATATGTGTATTCATTTTGTGTTTATCCAAACACCCTAGATGGTGTACAGAGTGGCCTCTGGCCAACAACTTGTGAGAAACTGAGCATCTTAGTACCAAAGCATGAAGATAAAACTGTGCCAGCAACTACTGAAAGAACTCAGAGCATCCACTCCTCTAGCACAAGGTGACTAAATCTTTGGCTTTCACTGAGATGTAGCTTGTTGAGAGACTATAAACTAGATGACACAGTTAATCCACGCCTGAGTCTCTGACATTTATACTCTATGAGATGTGTGCTTTAAGATGCCAAGTTTTGAAATAATGTGCTTTGGTATCTTGATTCCTTCCTTATCTTCCCTCTTCAAATATTCTTAGGTTGAGGCTCACCTATGTAGATTAGATCTGAAGTTCATGATTAGCCAGCACTGGTTCACCATGTTAGCCAGCAGTGGGTATTATACATCTACTTTTGACAATAAGAAGGCACGACATATTTTAATAAAACACCAGAAACTGTGGGACAAAATTGCCCAAATGAAGAGAACTTGGGTGGATGAAAAGCATCAGATGACTAGTAGAGATGGTAAACTGGGCAAACAGCATACTAGTGAGTGTCACACAAAGACTGTTATGGTGGCTGCATATCCCACACAGAATCTCTGACTCAGTGACATGAGTTCTCCTTTCAAGGATAAGAGAAACTAGATGACTCTATTCAAAGCAAGGAAATAATAATACACGATCACCATTAACCTAAGGATGCATGTGGATTCTAAGTCTACCAAGATGCTGTAAGAAATCTACTGGGTTTACAAATGTTTTGATGAAGAAATACCTTAAATAACAGCTTAAATAGAAGGGGATCATGGTACAAAACTCCCTCTGTGAAGTAGTATTTAAGGAACACAATAAGCTCTATGCTTCTTAACAAGGCCTTTAGCACTGCTGTTAGCAGTTAAACCCTGAATTTCACAAACTGACTCCAGGCAATAGTCTCTGTTTTGAGGTATATCCCCATATGGCCTGTTACCAGGCGATTTCACTGACAGGAGCACATTCATGAAGACTAGACTTCTTAAACTCTGAATGGTCCTGGTCAGATTGTAATCTGAGCACTGTTGGGGTGAGTTCACCTAGGAAATGACTTATCGGTAAAAACACCAAATTAAACAGAACTGAGCATCCTGTTGACTAAAATGTTACCACATGCAGAGATAAACCACAGGATTCAGGTCAGAAGTCCTGATTTTAGGGGCAACTGAGTAACTAAATGGTTGCTAATTTTTAATTGCTTTCTTTTGGCTAAAAGGCCTCAAACCTTTCCTGAGCATGTAGGAAAATGGCATGGCTTCCCCACATGCTTACATTGTGGCTGAGAACCTGCAGCCACTTGGTCTAAGTAAAATGGAAAGAACATGGTGACCTAGCCAACATGGATGAGACCCCACATGGCTTCAACCAACATTTGAGTGGAACCTAAATGCTGCTTTAGTAATGGCCCCCACTCCTTCCACATCAGGGAAAAAGAAAAGGAAGTGAACTGTGCCATTTTTTTTCTCTCTTCTGATTTTAAATTTAATCTTAAGAGAACCACACCAGCAGATGATCCCTATGACTGCTTAGCTCAGGTTGGATCGGGTCTGATTTTTGCCAGGGCCTGACAAAAAGGGCCACCCAGGAGGGCGGCATCAGTCTCCTCTTACTTCCATGTGGGCTGGCTGACCCTTGCATGCTCACACAGGCTAATGCTAACATGGAGAACAGCCTAAAGACAGGCCTGACAATATTAACTCCTGATTCATGGCTACAAATTCTAAATCTTAAGGGTTACTCCATACTATATTTACCAAAGCTTTAAAATTCTCATGACAGTCTAGGTTCCCCCCCGCCCCCTTTGGATTTTCGAGGTAGGGTCTCTCTCTGGTCCAGACTGACCTGGAATTAACTATGTAGTCTCAGGGTGGCCTTGAACTCATAGACAGCCACCTACTTCTGCCTCCCAAGTGCTAGGATTAAAGGCATGTGCCACCATGCCCTGCTTGATAGTCTGGGGTTTAATATGCATTTATACATATGATTTGTTCTAATTTGTTTTCATGTTTTTTTTAAGTGTTCCACATTGAATAGTATAAAATTTACAGGAAAATTACCAGTAGATAATCAGTCTACAAACATAATTAAGTCTAGTTGTAATTTCCCTGGGCTTCTGTTTTAAAGACATTTATTTCTTAAGAGCTTCTTGGTGACATAAACGTAGTAAAAGAGAAAATTTAAGTACTTAGGCTTGGAAAAATTTTAGTGTAAATGTTGGAGGAAATCAATGGGATGTTTAATAAAGTGGTTTTTAAAATGGTTCTAATAAGAAGGAAAGCTTTTGTTGATGGTCTTTTATGAATCTAAACTGATGATCAGATGGGAAACAGAATGAAACATTGAGTGCTAGATGCCAAGTTGTTTATAAGATGGGATCTTTGATAAAGATTTTATATAGTGGTTACATAAATTGCAAGATAAAAACATGTATAGAAAGTTTGAGTGACTTCAACCAGAGAATATAAAGACATGCATAAATAAGTATATGAAAAATTTAAACAGCAACATAGCTTTCAACTAGACAGTTTAGAGACATGGATACCTATGCAATATGAAAAATAATTTAAACAGTGACATAGACAGGGCTGGAGAGATGACTCAGCAGTTAAGATGCTTGCTTGCAAAACGTAAGGACTCAGGTTTGATTCCCCAGTGCCAATATACAGCCAGATGCACAAGGTGGGATATGCATCTGGAGTTAGTTTGCAGTGGCTGAAGGCCCTGGTGTGCCCACTCTCCCTCTCTCGCCCAAATAAATAGATAAACTTAAAAAAAAAAAGAACTTCAGTTTGCTGATGTTAGCTTGCAATTAGCTATGTGTTTCTCTTAATTACTGGTCATTCATTAGCTGCTGATTGTTCTATTATAGGATTACGTTAAGTATAATATATGAGAATATTATAACTTTAAAGGTCCTGTCATTTTCATGCTAATTCTTCAAATGGTTATTATTGGATCTATCACCTAGGTTTTGTAAAAGAAATAATTTGATTTAAGCCATTGTGACTTTTGCTCTTAGGAGAGCTAAAAGGACATCCCATGACCTGAGATAACCTCTGTGTTTAAAGTGATGTTAAAGGTCCTCCATTCATCCATCAATTACTGAATCAAATTGAGTTAACCCCAAGTTGTAAAATCAGAGCCAGATATATACAAATAATGTTGGTATTATTTAAATATAAACTGCTATATATCTTGCCTAAGTTCACTCATTTTAACTTTAATGGATAAACATAAAAATTGATTTTTTTGTAGATACTCAGCAGCAGTGAGATTGGAAGCCATCCTAAAAGATAAGAGGGCCTACTTACACTAAGCCAGGTACATAGGCCTGCATGGGAAGTACTAATCTCACCTTACAGGTTAGGGCAGGTTATATGTTAAATTTGATTGATATATTCTTGGTCAGTTTAAAATTCTCAAATAAAGCTGTATTTTGACATTGACTATTGTTGCCTTTGACATTTCCTAATCTATAGGATTTTTGTCATTTTATTCTGTCATTATTGGTGGCAGGGTCTGACTTTGCCCCAGGTTTATCTGGAACTGATTTCAGACCAGAAATCTCAACCTCCCAGTTGACAAGATTAAGGGTGTGGGGTAACACACACCCTTAGGGACATTTGCTATATAAGATTATCTGTTTCTTTTAATCCCCATTCATGCATAAATACTGTGTGTTGGTCGTGATTGAATAAGTATATTGCTAAATTGAATTTTGGATTTGCCAGTAATTTGTTCTACCCAGCCTACTAGAATATTTGCATAGCAGGCAAACTCAACACCTAGGGTCATTTCTGCTGTTACTCTGGAAGTAATATAAGAGCCACATCTGACACCTTAAATTCCTACCCTGAAGTTATATAAAGGTAGATTTACACGGCTAAGAATACAGCAGATAATTAGAAAACCCAAACATCAAATTAACTCAAGTTGAAAAAAATCTTTACATTATAATACAAGAAACCCAAAAAAGCAAGACAATCAAATTCCACCAAAAATTATAAATCCATCAGAAGTGACCTCAAATGAAACTGACTTAGATGAAATGCCTGACAAAGATTTTAAAGAGAGAGAGAGAGAGATTATATCTATGCTCAAAGAAATCAAAGGAATCAAAGAAGAAAACAAACTCCTCCTGAAAGAGTCCCAAGAGAACACAGAAAACCAACTTGAAATTTGTCAATATGAGACATGAATAAGGAAATAGAAATAATAAAATAATACTAATCAGAAATACTAGAAATGAAAAATAAAGTAAGTCAAATAGGAAACTCTATAGTCTCACCAGTAGGATGGATCAAGGAGAGGACAGAATATCTAAACTAGAAGACCATGTGGCATATCTAATACAGTCCAACAAAGAGAAAGACAAACTAACAGGAAAACATGGAAGGGAATTTAAAGACATTTGGGACACTATGAAGAGATCAAAGATAAGAAGTCACGGAATAGTAGAAGGAGAAGAATTTCACTCCAAAGGCATAGTTGGTATTTTCAACAAAATCATACAAGAAAATTTCCCCCAAATAGGGAAAGTGAAGCCAAACAAACAAACAAAACCAAACAACATCAACCACAACAAAAACAGATAAAGAGAGAACAAAAAGACAAAATTACAGGTTAATCTTTCTCATAAACAAAGATGCAAAAATTCTTAACAAAATTCTGGTAAACAGAATACAAGAATATATCAAAAAGATCATTCATTCCAACCAAGCATGTTTTATCTGAGAGATGCAGGGATGGCTAAACATATGCAAATCAATAAATGTAACAGACCATATAAGTGGACTGAAAGACAAAAATCATGATCATCTGAATAGATGAAGAAAAGGCATGTGACAAATTCCAACATCCCTTCATGGTAAAAGTCCTAAAGAAACTGGGAAAAGAAAAAACATATCTCAGCACAATAAAGGTAATTTATTTATGAGAAACCTACATCCAACATGATACTAAATGGGGAAAACCTGAAGCTTTTCCACTAAAATCAGGAACATGACAAGGCTGTCCATTGTCCTCACTTTTATTTAATATAGTGCTGAAAGTCTTAGCTGTAGCAATAAGGCAAGAGACAAACATAAAAAGGATACAAATTGTAACAGGAATGGAAGAGATCGAATTAACATTATTTGCAGATGGTATGATTCTATACATAAAGGACTCTAAAAACTCTACCAGCAAACTGTTTGAGCTGACAAACACTTAGCAACAATGAAGGATATAAAATTAACACACATACATCAATAGCACTTCTCTATACTAACAACAGATATGTTGAGGATTAAATCAGGGAATCACTCTGAGTCACAATTGCCTCAAAAAAAAAAAAGTACATTGGAATAAACCTAAACAAGGACATGAAGCATTTGTATAATAAAAACCTTAAAACACTCAAGATAGAAATTGCAGAAGTCACTAGGAAATGGAAAGACAACCCATGTTCTTGGATTGCAAGAGTCAATATTGTGAAAATGTGAATCTTGCCAAAAGCAATCTACACATTTAATGCAATCTCCATCAAAATTTCAATAGTATTCTTCATAGAATTAGAAAAAACAATCCTAAAATTCATTTGGAAGCACAAGAAACCTTGAACAGCCAAAGCAATTCTGAGCAAAATAAATAAATAAATAAATAAATAAATAAATAAATAAATAAATAAGACTGACAGTATGACCATACCTGATTTTAAGATACATTAAAGAGCCACGGTAGCAAAAACTGTATGGTTCTGGCACAAAACCAGACATGTCAATCAATGGACAAAGCAGAGGACCCATATGTAAGTCTGGGAAGCTACAGCCAAAAGTGCCAAAGATATTCATTGGAGAAGACAGTCTATTTAACAAATGATGCTGGGAAAACTGAATATCTATGTGTAGCAAGATGTAAATAGATCCTTACCCCTCTCCATGCACAAGAATAAAGTCCAAATGGGTCAAACACCTTAATATTGTACCTGAAAATCTGGAATTGCTATAGGAAAAAAGTAGGGGAAAGCTTGAATCCAACATATTGGCATAGACAACAATTTCCTGATTATAACCCCAGTTTTCCAGGAAAAAATAAATAAAACACTAATCAACCACTTGGACCTCATGAAATTATCACAGGACAATGTGAATAGAGTATAGAGGCAACCTACAGAATGAGTGAATGTCTTTGCCAGCTATACATATGACAGAGGATTAATATTCAGGATATACAAAGAATTCAAAAAACTAAATAATAAATCAAACAACCTATGATGGTTAAGTTTGTGTCAACTTGATCTGTTTAGGGATCAACAGACATTCCTCATAAATTGTCTCTGAGGTTGCTTCCAGGAAGGATTAACTAAAGGATGAATCCTTCCCCCAGGATGAGCCATTCCCCTAAAGTGGGCAGCCCCTCTTGGAGGGAAGTCTTTATCTAAAGAAGCTTTGGGAAGAAAACTACCCTCCCCTCCCACCTGGTTGCCTGTGCTGCTTGCTGTTTTCTAGTGTGGACTGAAGACCAGTGTGGACTGAAGAGCAGCATGTCTCCAGGACACCTCCTGGCCCTCAATGCCGGATTGGGAGTGCTGAGGCATCCAGTATCGAGGACTGAGCAGTTACCATGTTCCTTGACTCTCAGGCCTGTAATCTGCTATTTTTGGACTGCTGTAAACTGATCCAATAAATTCCCTTGTAATACAATTCATTCTATCAGTTCTGTTCCTCTAGAGAACCCTAACTAATACAAACTATGATGCCAGGAATGGTTCTAGAGAAACAGAATTGTAAGGATGGATTTCCCTAGTGGGCTTGGTGCTCTCTGGAGTTGGTGTTCCAACTTCAGTGCCACTAATGGCTCTACTGGTAATAATGAGAGTGGTTTTACTGATAATAAGGAGAGCACTTTTACTGGTAATAAGGAGGGCACTAACAATCCATGGTGTGGACTATTTAAAGAACTCCATGAGATAGATGCATTTTGTGATCCCGATCATATCTTGTAGAGAGCAAGGAATTTAGTGACTCTGTGTCTAGAACTTTTGAATATTTGTGGAAAAGTAAGACAAATGATGATGCTGAATGGTTACTTCTAGCATCTCTGGATGAAATATTGGGAGAAAAGCAGAAGCTCGGAAATTTCTAAGCTTAAGACCCACATACATGATCTGAAGGTTTCTAAGGGATCCCCGGAGGAGAGTCCCCTCTCTAGCCAGAACAGGGCTCAAATTGCAGAAAACCAAACCCAAGCTCTCACTGTAAGATTGGCTAACTTGCAATGTAAACTCAGTTCCCAGTCTCACAGGCTTATCAGAAGTTAAAGTGAGGGCACTGATTGGAAAAGAGTGGAATCCTATGACTTAGGATGGGCTGTGAGGGAAGACCCTGAAGAATCTGAGGATATTGAACTGTCAGATTCTGAAGAAGTTGCTTTGCATGAGAATGTGGCCTCCCCTCCTTTAGGAGCCAATGCATCCCCATGCCCACACCCTGAAGTATTGCCCTCTACACCTTTGCCTGGGGGAATTAATCCTTCTTTGTTTGAGGAACCAGCAATGACCCTCCCTGCAGGAGGTGCTGATGCTTCTCAGTGCCTGCCCATCTTTGCCTCTAGGCCTATATCAAGGCATAAGGCTAGGAATACCCCTAAAAGTGAGATAGAAAGTGTGACTCAAGAGGAGGTGAGGTACATCCCTAAAGAACTTCAGGAGCTTTCTTACTTGTACAGGCAGAAGCATGGGGAATATGTGTGGGAATGAATTTTAAAGGTATGGCATGATGGTGGAAGGAACATAAGATTATATCAGGCTGAATTTATTGAAATAGGCCCATTGAGCAGAGATTTTAGATTTAACACTGCAGCTCATGCAGTTGGAAGAGGTGCCAAGAATTTATTTGATTGGTTGGCTGCAGTATGGATCCAAAGATAGCCTACTGTGAATGAGATTGAGCTTCCTTATATCCCTTGGTTTAATGTTGATGAGGGGATTAAAAAGCTCAGAAAACTTGGAATGTGGGAGTGGAACTCATCTTTGCCCACACAATGGGAGGATCCAGAAGATGTGCCTTTCACTAAGACTATAAGAAACGGATTTGTGAGGGGAACACCAGCATACTTAAAGTTAGTAGTAGTTGCTATAATATGTACAGAAGACATCACAGTGGGAGCCACAGTTGCTGCATTAGGTGACTTAGATGCAATGGGTTTAGCTGGATCTCAGAGTAACAAGGGACACATATCAGCACTGAATCACCAAAGGCAAGGTGAGCATGTTTACCGTAATAGACAGTGTAGGCAAAACAATGCTCGTAACAGTATGACTCGTGTAGACCTTTCGTACTGGCTGATTAGTCATGGTGTTCCCAGAAGTGAAATAGATAAAAAGCCTACTTACTTTCTGCTTGATTTGTATAAGCAGAAAAATTCTAGAGCAAAGGACCAAAAGGCCTCTTTGAATTATAGCAACAGAGAATCAAGGCCTCCTAACCAGTTTCCAGACTTGAGCTAGTTTACATATCCTGAGCCTCTTGATTGATGAGGTGGCTGGGTCCCCTTGAGGAAGGACCCTTCCACAATCCCCAAAAGTTTCAATATTAAGCTTAGTTCTATCCTTCCTCAGAGGGACCTGTGGCCTTTTGCTAGGGTACCTGTACACTGGGGAAAAGGAAATAATCAGAACTTTTGGGGTTTACTGGACACTGGCTCTTAACTGACATTGATTCCAGGAGACACCAAACAGCACCTTGGCCCTCCAGTTAAAGTAGGTACTTATGGAGGTCAGGTGATCAATGGAGTTTTGGCAAATGTTAGATTGATAGTGGGTCCAGTGGGCCTCAGAACTCACTCTGTGGTTATTTCCTCAGTCCCAGAATGCATAATTGGGAAAGATATACTTAGGAGTTGACAGAATCCCCATATTTGTTCCCTTACTTGTGCAGTGAAGGCTATTATGGTTGTAAAGGCCAAATGGAAGCCATTGGAGCTCCCTCCACCAGGGAAAATAGTGAACCGAAAACAGTATTGCATCCCTGGAGGGATTGCAGAAATTAATGCCAGTGTAAAGGACTTGAAGGATGCAGGGATGGTGGTTTCCACCACGTCTCCCTTTAACTCTCCTATTTGGCCTGTTCAGAAGACAGATGGATCCTTGAGAATGACAGTAGTTTATTGGAAACTTAATAAGGTGGTGATTCCAATTTCAGCTGCTGTACCAGATGTGGTTTCTTTACTTGAGCAGATTAACACATCTCCTGGTACCTGGTATGCAGCTATTGATCTTGTAAATGCCTTCTTCTCCATGCCTGTCCATAGGGACCATCAGAAGCAATTTGCCTTCAGATGGCAAGGTCAGAAGTCCACCTTTACTGTTTTACCTCAAGGTTATATTAACTCTTTAGCCCTGTATCATAGCTTAGTTTGCAGGGAGCTTGATAGCCTGTCCCTTCTACAAGGTGTCACATTGGTACATTATATCAATGATATTATGCTGAATGGATCAAATGAACAGGAGGTGGCAGCCACTCTGGAGTTGCTGGTACAGCATATGCACATCAGGGGATGGGAAGTAAATCCATCCAAAATTCAAGGACTTTCCACTTCAGTGAAATTTCTAGGAGTTCAGTGGTATGGGGCATGCAGGGATATTCCTTCTAAGGTGAGGGATAAGTTGTTGCATTTGGCCCCTCCTACTACTAAGAAAGAAGCACAATGTTTAGTGGGCCTATTTACATTTTGGAGACAGCACATTTCTCACTTGGGTGTGTTACTCCATCCCTTATACCAAGTGACTTGGAAAACTACTAGTTTTCAGTGGGGCCCAGAACAAGAGAAGGCTCTTCAATAGATCCAGGCTGCTATGCAGGCTGATCTTCTACTTGTGCCATATAATCCAGTATATCCAATGGTACTTGAGGTGTCAGTGGTGGGTAGGGATGCCATTTGGAGCCTTTGACAGGCCCCCATAGGTGAATCACAGTGGAAGCCTTTTGAATCCTGGATCAAGGTCCTGCCATCATCTGCAGACAATTATTCTCCCTTTGAGAGACAGCTCTTGGTCTGCTATTGGGCCTTAATAGAAACTGAATGCTTGAAAATGGGCCATCAAGTTACTATGCAACCCAAGCTGCCCATTATGAGCTGGGTGTTATCTGACCCATCAGACCATAAAGTTGGAAATGCACGGCAGCAGTCCATCATCAAGTGGAAGTGGTATATACGTGATCAGGCTCAAGCAGGCCCTGAAGGTATGAATAAGTTACATGAGGAAGTTGCCCAAATGCCTATGGTTGCTAGTCCTGTTACAATGCCTTCTGCCCCAAAGCATGCACCCATGACATCATGGAGTGTGCCCTATGATCAACTGAATGAGGAAGAGATGACTAGGGCATGGTTACAGATGGTTCAGCACATAATGCGGGCACCTCCCAGAACTTGACAGCTGCAGCATTATAGCCCTTTTTTGGGACAACTCTGAAGGACTGTGGTGAAGGGAAGTCTTCATAATGGGCAGAACTATGAGCAGTACACATGGCTGTGCATTTTTCTTGGAAGGAAAAATGGCAAGATGTGTGCTTGTGCACTGGGCTGTGGCCAATTGTTTGGCCAGATGGTTTGGGACTTGGAAGGAGCACAGTTGGAAAATTGGTGAGAAGGACATTTGAGGAAGCTGTATGTGTATAGGATTCTCTGAATGGGCAAAGGGTATAAAGATACTTGTGTCCCATGTTAATGCTCATCAGAAGGTAACCTCGTCAGAGGATGAGTTTAATAATCAAGTAGATAATCAGACCCGTTCTGTGGATAGTGGTCAACCTCTTTCCTCAACCACCCCTGTCATTGCCCAATGGGCCGATGAACAAAGTGTCCATGGTGGCAGGGATGCAGGCTATGCATGGGCCCAAAAACATGGACTTCCACTAACTAAGGCTGACCTGGCTATGGCTGCTGCTGGCTGCCAAATCAGCCAGAAGCAGAGACCAACTCTGAGCCCCCGATATGGTAGCATTCCTCAGGATGACTAGCCAGCAACTTGGTGGCAAGTTGACTACATTGGACCTCTTCCATCATGGAAAGGGAAGTGTTTTGCCCTTATTGGAATAGACACTTATTCTGGGTATGCATATGCTTTTCCTGCACATAAGGCTTCTGCCAAAACTACCATCCGTGGGCTTACAGAATGCCTTATCCACCATCATGGTATTCCACAGAGCATTGCTTCTGACCAAGGCACTCACTTCACAGCCAAGGAAGTACAGCAATGGGCTCAAGATTATGTAATTCACTGGTCTTACCATGTGGCCCACAACCCTGAAGCAGCTGGTTTGATAGAACGGTGGAATAGCCTTTTAAAGAAAGAGCAGCACTGCCAACTAGGTGGCAACAGCTTGGAGGGCTGGGGTAGTGTCCTCCAGCAGGCTGTATATGCTCTGAATCAGAATCCTATATATGGTGCTGTTTCTCTATAGCCTGGGTTCATGGGTCTAGGAATCAAGGGGTAGAAATGGGAATGGTCCCACTTACCATCACCCCAAGTGACACATTAGCCAAATTATTGCTTCCTTTTCCTGCAACCTTACACTCTGCTGGCTAGAGGTCTTGGTTACAGAGGGGGAGTGCTTTTTCTAAGAGGCACAAAGAACATTCCATTGAACTGGAAGCTAAGACTTACCTTTGGCCATGTTGGGATCCTGATGCCCCTGAGTGAACAATACCAGAAAGGAGTTATAGTGATAGCAGGGGTGATTGATCCAGACTACCAGTGGGAAATTGGACTGCTTCTCCACAATGGAGGTAAGGCAGAGTATGTCTGGAGTGCAGGAGATCCTTTAGGGCATCTCTTGGTGTTACTATGCCCTGTTATCAAAGTCATGGATAACTGCGACAAACCAAGCAAGGAAGTGTGATAAATTGCCCAGGTCTTTCAGGAATGAAGGTATGGGTCACCCCTTCAGGTAAAGAGCCAAGACCTGCTGAGGTACTTACTGAAGGTGGAGAAAATACAGAATGAGTAGTAGGAGAAGGCACTTACAAATAGCAGCTAAGGCCATGTGACCAGTTACAAATACGTGGACTGTAATTGCCATGAGTGTTTCTGTCTTACCTTGTTAAAAATGTTTGTACATATTTATACCAATATTAAGATGCTTTTGTTCCTCCACTATTTCTATATTAGGTAATTAATACTGATTAAGATTATATTGCTAGTTAGATTTGAACTGTTGAATTTATATTTGACTTATTATATTGGACACTGAGCATTCCTCGAAGAACACTGCTTTGTATGGTGGGGAAGATTGTATGTTTCTGGTTGTGTAAGGGACAGTTATATCATGTTAGGTGGAAGTATGACCTTGTTACTGTCTTCATTTGGAAATTAAGTATGATGTAAGGAAATATGGTTTGGTGTCAAGTTGACAAGGGGTGCATTTGTGATGGTTACGTTTGTGTCAACTTGATCTGTTTAGGAATCCATATGCATTCCTCATAAGTGGGTCTCTAAGGTTGATTCCAGGAAGGATTAACTAAAGAAGGAATCCTTCCCCCAGGGTGAGCCCTTCCCCCAGAGTTGGCAGCCTCTCTTGGATGGGAGACTTTATCTAAAGAAGCTCTGGGAAAAAAACTACCCTCCCCTCCCACATGGTTGCCTGTGCTGCTTGCTGTTTGCTGCTTTCCCTTATGGACTGCAGACCGGTGTGGACTGAAGAGCAGCTTCTCTCCAGGACACCTCTTGGCCCTCAATGTCAGATTGTGAGTGCTGAGGCATCCAGCCTTGTGGACTGAGTAGTTATCATGTTCCTTGACTCTCAGGCCTGTAATCTGCTATTGTTGGACTGCTGTAAAATAATCCAATAAATTCCCTTGTAATGCAATTCATTCTATCAGTTCTGTTCCTCTAGAGAACCCTGACTAATACACAACTCAATTAAAAAATGAGCTATAGGGCTAAGAGATGGCTTAGCAGTTAAAGTGCCTGCCTACAAAGCCTATGGACTCATGTTTGACTTTCCAGGCTTTGATTAAGCAAAACACATAGTGACACAAGTTCAGGGTCATACAAGCAGCTGCACAAGGGTGTGCAGACATCTGCAGTTCAATTGCAGTGGCTGTAGGCCCTGCACACCACTTCTTTCTCTTATGCTTGCTCTCACAATCACATAAAAGAAAAGCAGGCTGGGCGTGGTGGTGCACGCCTTTAATCCCAGCACTTGGGAGGCAGAGATGGGGGATTGCCATGAGTTCTAGGTCACCCTGAGACTACATAGTGAATTCCAGGTCAGCCTGGGCTAGAGTGAGACCCTATTTTGAAAAACCAAAAAAAAAAAAAAAAAAAAAAAAAAAAAAAAAAAAAAAAAAAAAAGCAGGCTGTTGTGCTTGACCCAAAAAAAGAACTATAGAGTTCTGGTGAGATGACTTAGCAGCTAAGGCACTTGCCTATGAAGACTAAGGACTCATGTTTGACTCTCCAGGTCCCATGTAACCAGACACACAAAGTGATGCAAGTGCACAAGGTCACATATGTGTGCACAAGGGGTGCATGCATCTGGAGTTACATTGCAGTGACTGGAAGCCCTGGTGCAACAATTCTCTCCCTTTCCCTCCCTCTCCCTTTCTCTCTCTCTTCTCTTTTTGAATCTCAATTTCATTCTCTCACATTAAAAAAAAATGGGCTATGGAACTAAATAGAGAGTTCTCAAAAGTAAACATACAGATGGCCTATAAACATCTAAAAAATGTTCTACATCCTTAACCATCAGGGAAATGCAAATAAAAACTATTTTGATATTCCATCTCACTCCTGTCAGAATGGCTATTATCAAGAAAACAAAACAAATGACAATAAATGCTGGTGAGAAGGCAGAAAAAGAGGATGTCTTCTTCACTGTTGATGGGAATGTAAACTGGTTTAGGCCATTGTGGGAATCAGTGTGGAGGTACCTGAGACAGCTAAAAATAAATTTACCATATGACCCAGCTATACCACTCCTAGGCATACATCCTAAGGACTTATCTCACAATCTTTGAGATATTTGCATATCCATATTTATTGTTGCTTTATTCACAACTGCTAGGAAATGGAACCAGCCTAGATGTTTCTCAGCTGATGAATGGATAATGCAGATGTAGTACATCTATTCAATGAAGTTATATTCAGCAGTTAAAAAAAAAAAAGAAATATGAAATTTGCAGGGAAAAGAATGGATCTGGAAAGGATTATACTAAATGAAAGGCCCAGAAAGCCAAATGCTGCATGTTCTTTCTCATATGTGGATTCTAGCTACAAATGTTCACATTTATCTAAGTTGGGGTAAAAATCACTAGCAGAGGCCAGGAAGCTATAAGGAGGGTGGAAAGGGGAGATCTTATGGGATGGTATTGTATATATGTAAATAGATGATCAGATTACTGAGGATGGAATGGCCTAAGTGATATCAGGGGAATTGAGTGAGTAATGGAAGGGTGGGGGGATGGTCAATCAAAATTTATGAGGGCGTGAACAAGCTGTATGAAAACAAACTTTTTGGACAATGGTGCACCCAGAAGCCATAGATTGTAACTAGAAAAATTTGAGTGCCAGGGATTGGATACCATCCAGTGAGTTGTTGGCTCAGGAGGTCCTTGATGGCCCCCAGACATTTCCAAGCTCTTGATTTCCCACTAGAAATGGATGGTAAGACGCTATTGCTGAAGACTCCACAAGCTTGGGCTGCAAAGTCACGGAGAAATCAAGCTGAAGCAGGGCTGACAACCGACCCCCTGTAGACTAGATGACAGAAGGCTGGGAAAAGCTAGGCTGCATGAAGCTCCATGGGAGAGAAAGAAGTCATCAGTGGAGATAAACAACAATGGACACTGCAAGCCTTAATTTGATCTTCCAGACCAAATGAGCCAATGGGTGTAATAGTGGCATGTCCGTTATGGGGGCAACCTATTACTCATTAATTGGACTGACTGGAGGTCTGGTCTCCAATAGGGAATCATGCCTGGTACTGAAAACCTATGATGGATGATGTCATGAGCCTTAGAGGTTTAACAACAGCTGACGTCTAGCAATATATAAGTATTTTTCACCAAACTACCCAGTAAGCACTTCTCTTAATGTTCATACTCATAAAGTAGTGCTAGTCTCACTTTTGGGTTAGAGACACTTCTCTTTTCAGATGGTGGTGACATCTGTGATGACTCAAAAGGCACAATAGTGTTAAGGTGAAGTGAGGGGGAGTTTTCAGCACTGAAACATCTCAATCCCTCCTTCCAAGGCTCAGGGTCCATTTTGGAAGAGGTGGTGGAACAAATGTAAGAGCCGAAGGAAGGTTAGGACTTACAATGTACTCTTCCAGACACAAAATGGCCTGGATATCCATGACCTTGTAATGCCTGGTACTACCTACACAGGACTCTAATAGTAGTAAAAGATGATGATATCAAAACAAGAGAGGCTAATTGAGAGAGGGAGGGGATATGATGGAGAATGGAGCTATAAAGGGTGAATTGGAGAAAGGAAGGGAATTATCATGTTTTATTGTCTATAATTATGGCAGTTTTCAATAAAAATAATTTTTTTATTTTCAATAAAAATAAGTTATTTTAATCAAACTGTGTAATATACATTAGATTAATTGGTATAGATTTACCTCTTGGAGTAAGCAAAAAACAATGTTTTTTTCAGTTGTGTTTTCTCTTTCAAAATACCAATGACCAGGTTCTGCTTTACTCTTTTCAATATTTTTATTTATTTATTTTCAATAAGAAAGACAGAGAGAGAGAGAGAATGGATGCACAAGGTCCTCTAGCCTCTGCAAAGAAACTAAAGGAACATGCAACACCTTGTGTATCTGGTTTTAAGTGTGTACTGAGGAATTGAAGCCAGGTCATTAGGCTTTACAGACAAGCACTTTAACCACTGAACAGTCTCACTGACTCTCTTTATTTTTATTAAACTATGTGTAATCAAATAGTCTTGATCAAGATTTCACTTAAGTCATTGTTTCAGTTCTTGAAACTCAAGTTCATATTGCTTAAAAGTAAATTAATCCTCAAAATATATCTCCTGTTCCAGGGACAGGTTTGCTCAGACAACAGTGTTGCCATATCTCCTGTTTTAGGTAACAGGTTCATGATCAAACAAAAGTCTTGCCATATCTTCTATTCCAGGGTATAGGCTCATGCTCAAACAAAACAGTTTTGCTGTATCTCCTGTTCCATGGTACAGACACATGCTCATAACAACAGTCTTGCCATATCTCCTGTTTTGGGTTATAGGCTCATGCTCAAATAACAGTCTTGTCATATCTCCTGTTTCATGTTCCAGGCTCATGATCAAACAACAGTCTTGACATATCTCCTGTCCCAGGTTACAGGTTCATGCTCAAACAACAGTCTTGACATAGCTCTTGTTCCAGGGTACAGGCTTATTATGCTCAAATGTTGGGTCTGAAGAAGCCTGGACGCGAGGCCCAGTGGAATGTCCTGAGCCTGGCTAGAGTTTGGCGACCTGTCTTTGGCCTATGACTTCCGCATAGGAGTGACTCAGCAAGGCCTGACCTAAAACTGCCTCTGCCCAGCTACTACTAACGTGGTGAAATATTATTGGCCCTTAATCCTCACCCCGTCCTAAGACTCCCACCCCCTACCTTGATGCTATATAAGTGCCTGCTTGATACAATAAAATGAGACCCTGCTTCAACAAGTCTCCCTACTCAGTGTATTTCTCTCCGGTGACTAGGAGGGGGTCTGGGTCGTCAACACTCTCCATCCCGCTCAGCCCCAGGGAGAGACTGGCGGGACCAGTTCTCCCACAGCCCTACCTGCCAGAGAGCCCGGCACTCAAACAACAGTCTTGACATATCTCCTCTTCCAGGGTACAGGCTTATGCTCAAGTAATGCTCTTGATATATCTCCTGTTCCAGGGTTCAGGCTCATGCTCAAACAACAGTCTTGACATATCTCCTGTTTCAAGTTACAGGTTCATTCTCAAACATGTTGCAGTGGCTGGAGGCCCTGGCATGCCCATCCTCTCTCTCTCTCTCTCTCTCTCTCTCTCTCTCTCTCTCTCTGTCTTGCTCTCTCAAATAAGTAAATAAATAAATAAACTTTTAAAAAATAAAAAAACAAAACAAAAATTTGCCAAACCTGTGTAATAGACACTGCCCTAATTACAGACATGATAATGACCCTGGCCAAGAAAAATACCACAGTGCTCTCGAAACTGGAGCTCTCCTCCTAGCCTTCATAAGTCCCTCAGATTGTAGCTTCCCCACATTAGATGTCAGTTTCCTTTTTTCCCCAGTAGGAAATAGCAGGAGGATATGGACTAACCAAAGTCCATGTCACATTCTCACTATAAGACCTAAGACAAATTAAACAAAGCTAGGTAAATTCTCACATAATACTGATCAATATATTGAGGTAATTCAGAGTTTAATTCAAATATACAAACTAACCTGGGAAGTTGCAATGCTATTCAAAAACCAGACCCTAACTTCTACAGAAAGAGTCAATGCTCACCAAGCAGTTTTAAAACGTGGAGATGGCATGTTTATGTCATGATGGCAATGTTTCCAGCTAAGCCTCTACTCCCAGGCGACAAGCTAATGCAACCAAGCTGAATATAGCAGCCTCACCTCTCCATGGGGCTTATAGTTTAAGGAGTTCACAGCCTCCTCTTCCCCACAGGACTTAAAGCTGTTCCCATGGGAGATACTATTCAGAAATATGGAGCAGAACATAGAAGGAAAGAAACAGAATTGAGATATAGTTATTTTTGGACAAATATCCTCAAAGGTCTGTAAAGGATCTGCTCCAAGTCCCTTAATTCCAAACTCTCATTAATCATTCAAAACCCAGATAAACATGCCACTAAATTTATTGAAAGACTATGAGCTATCCTAACCCAACATACCAACCTTTCTCCTGATTATTCAGCTGTAGAACTAGTAATAAAGGACTTATTTTTGACTTAGTCAGCTTTAGATATCATGAGAAAGTACAATGAATGGCTTCTGGGCCTGAAAGTACTCTGGATAATCTAATTAAGGTGGTCATTACAGTCTTTTACAATAGGAACCTGGAGGCCGATCAGATAAAGAAAAAAGTAACACTTGGACACTAATCATGGCTTTACAAGGAAGGCAACCTAGAAAGAGTGCTTCTAGAGTCTGTTATAGCTATGGACAAGACTGTAACCAGAGGGGGTCTCTCCCTGAGCCCTGTCATTTATTAGATGTCCTGCAAAAGTGAGCACTGAGGCCTGACCTTTAAGCCAGTGAGACCACTAGAAGGCTGTCTGTTCCCAAAGACAGAGAACTTTGAGGCCAGAAATTATCACAAAGATGGTCCAAATGGACAGAAGGGGCCTGAGGATACTCCATCCAGGTCACACAACTCAAATCTTCATCACTGTCCAGGAGCCCCAGGTAATTCTAACTATAGAGAATGCATAATAATCCTTCTAGATACTGGAGCCTCAATATCAGTGTTAATCTCTAACCCTGGCCAGCTTGCCTCCCAAACCATGACTATGGTAGACATTTTTGGCGCGTCTATAACCAGACATTTTCTATGCCACTCACTTTGACCATTGTGGCAAGTGTAGAAATGAGGGGGCCTTATGATAGTCATGCTGCTGTAAGTTGCTCTACATTTCTCATATTCTCTTCTAGCTAACTTGATCATATTTATGAGCATGGCCAATACATAGCAGACACAAAAAGTAATGTCACTTTTGGTGGCATCTATTGGGCCTGAGGACTTGTAGAGCCAGTAATAAACCAGATCTGGGTTCCTATATTACATCCTGGAGGAATGTAGTAGTTTGATTCAGGTGTCCCCCATAAATCTAGGTGTTTTGAATGCTAGGCTCCTAGCTGATGGAGATTTGGGAATTAATACCTCCTGGAGGCAGTGTATTGTTGGGGGCAGGCTTATGGGTATGATAGCCAGTTGCCCCTTGCCAGTGTTTGGTACACTGTCCTGTTGCTATTGTCTACCTGATGTTGGCCAGGAGGTCATATCCACTCTCTGCTCCACAATGGCAGGGGAAAATGATGGCATGAGCTGAGGGTGGACATCACCCCCTGGCCCACATAAGGTGGACAACAGGAACAGGAGAGTGTGCCAAACACTGACATGGGGAAACTGGCTATAACACCCATAAGCCTGCCCACCAACAATACACCACCTCCAGGAGGCTTTCATTTCCAATTGCCATCAGCTGGGGAACCTAAGAACATCTAAGTTTATGGGGGACTCCTGAATCAAACCACCACACCAGCTGATGAAGATCTGGAAATTAATGTCTCCTGGAGGTTTTGTATTGTTGGGTGTGGGCTTATGGTTATTATAGCCAGTTTCCCCTTGCCAGTGTTTGGCACACTCTCCTGTTGCTGTTGTCCACCTGATTTGGCCAGGAAGTGATATCCACCCTCTGCTTATACTATCATTTTTCCCTGCCATCATGGAGCTTCCCCTTGAGCCTGTAAGCCAAAATAAACCTTTTGTTTTTTTTCCACAAGCTGGTCTTGGTCAAGTGTTTTCTGCCAGCAATGTGAGCCTGACTACAACAAGGAGTATCATCAGGACAGAAATATCTTTGGGTCTTGTATGATAGAAACATTTTTCTACATTAAATCATTAATAGTCTTCTAATAGTTCACTTGACCTATACAACTTGTTAGATGGCCATTGTTAGTAACTTGAGAAAGAATGATGGTCTCCCTCAAAGTCCTAGCATCACAAGAAGATAACTTAGAGAATGAGTTTGAGACAGAAAAGAAAGAAAAGGTCAGGGGTGACTTTTAATATTTATATTTATATTGAATATTTGTCAGAATGAAGTTACCAGCTGAAATGGAGGGATTTCATGTGTAGTCATTTGTGTGAAATACCAGTATTTCATTCATTCATTCATTTATAAACTTATTCATTTATTTGATATGTTAAGTTTGAGATACCAAAGGTATGGACTGGAAACATACTTGAAGTTAGCGGTACATACATGGTATTTAGATATGGTCATTCAAGGTTCAAGTATAAAGAGAAATTTGAAATTAGAGTTATGTTCAAGTCCACCACTTAAGCATACAAAAGTGAAGAAGAAGAAGAAGAAGAAGAAGGAGGAGGAGGAGGAGGAGGAGGAGGAGGAGGAGGAGGAGGAGGAGGAGAAGGAGGAGGAGAAGAAGAAATTCAAGAGAGGACACAGAATAAATGGCCAGTGAGGATGGGGAATGTAGGGAATATACTGACTTGGAAACCAAGGCAGTTCATCAAGGAGGAGGAATAATCAGCTGTATTCAAAATATAGGCAAAATAAAATTCTTCACTGAACTGTTCAATTTGGGGTTATTATCAACTTGGTAGACCTTTACAGCAGATTTTTATGAGTAAAAAATTAGAAAATGCCTTAACAGAGAACATGAAGAAAAGATTGAATATATAACTTTTGCAAAGGGTTTTGCTATAAATAAGAGCAAAGAAATGTGGTGTAAGGATATGCAAGTTCAAAGAATGCCATTGCAGGATAAAAGAAACAAAAACACATCAGTGTGAATTATTCCACAAAGGGAAATATGATTGATGTGGAAAGGAGAGAAATGCATCCTTTATCACTCCAGGTAAGTTATTTTTCCTATCCTTTTGGCCTGTTTATTTCATTTGTTCTGTTACAAGATGTTTAATTACTGTGTATACAGAAGAAGTCTTGTTATGTTGTGAGGAAAATATTTTGTCCTCAATTGCATATTCTCCAGGTTACCATAGCTATAGATTCTAGACTCTTCTTGTCAATGTCTATAACCACTTACTAAGGGAAGCAGGAATATCATCCACACACATGCACACACACCCAGCTGTTGAGACTTTGAATGCATCTGAATATAATATGTACATTTACTTAATGGGAATTGTTACCTTTATAAATTGGGACTTCTGTTTAACAATTGGTATATTCTTATTAATATTTTTAAATAAACTATGATAGAATTTGGGGACAGTGATAAAGATCTCTGAAAAGTGTATTCCTAAGCACTTAGAGGTTTTCTACTCTGTATTCATATGGAAGTATATTTTAAGTAAATAATATGGATATTAAATATACAGTTTTTGTCTTGATAATTACATAAAACTTTATATGACCAAAGCAGAACATAGATTCTTTTCACTAGTCTAGACAGTTTATTTTGTGACTTTCTATTTTTCTGTTCATTGGCACCAACGTGCTTTGGTTTCTGTTATTTTGTTTGCTCTTGGACTGTACATAAGTAGAACTCTACAGTGTGCATTCTCATTGAATCTCTGCTTTCCTTCCACATGATGCTCTGGAGTTTTTTTCAGAGTGTTGCCTGAGCAGCATTTCATTTAATTTTATTATGGAATAAAATTATATTATATCATAACTCAGTAGTTTATATACTCTTCAGTTGATAGACATTTTAATTGACTCCAGTTTTTGTAAGTTGTGAGCAAATCTTATAAGAGAATGGTACAAATTTATTGGTAGATATGTTTTCTTTTAAAAAAATTTTCCTTGTATAAACTGGAGTGAAATTCCTAATTTCTAACAGTAGATATTTATCTTTATAAGAATCAGACAAGAGTTTCTCCAAAGTGAAAGAATTTTATATCTCCATTCTCTTAAAGCTTTCTCTATTTGTAAAATATGCCATTTCAAAGATGTGTGATTTATATTTGATATTAATATATTGGTAATAAAAGTTATATGTTAATGTTATTATATCAAGAAAATTTTCTCAGCTCATTTATAGCTAGAATTTGTATATAAAACTTTATAGAGATTCTATGGAAACAATCATATAATTTAAAAACAGAAAATATTATTTTTCATATTTCTAATGTTTATATCTTAATATGCTGCTATAGGATTTCACTATGCTGTTGGATTAAAATAATTTGACATTTGTGTAGTTAATATATGCCTTTCCAAATTTATAGATGATTCTTTATGCTCTAATTTCTCTAAGAGTTTTATCATGAAAGACTATTGAAATTCATCAAAACTGTTCTGTTCATATTGGAGATCTAACATAATTTTCTTCTTAATGTGATAATTTAAATGAATAGTTTTTCACTTGTCAAAATATCTTTGAAACCTTTTCACAAATTATGTTTCTAGAAGAATTATGCTAATTCTTTGATCTTTTTACTATTGTTTTTCAAATTTGCATCCATATTTATGAATGAAATCAGTCTAAAATTTTCTATTCTCTTTTGGTTCAATTGTCAGGGTTATAATAGCCTCATAACATACTTTGAGGGAATTTATCTTACCTTTTATTTTCTTGGATATTTCATGTCTTGTAAAACTTAGCTTTTTCCTAAGGGAACTGATCTTTAAAGTTGTGTATTTAAACTAGTACTTTATTTCATTTAAAGGTGGGACTTAATATTCGGTTTTGAAGACATTTTTTAAAAAGAGATATTTTTAGTTTGTGATTTTCATATAAGTTGTTGAAATGGGTATATAAGTGTGTCAGTAAATGGGCTGTTAACCTAATAATTTTTTAGATATTCTGTTTTTTATCTTGTGATTGCTGTTTCTGTCTAAATTTTGACAATTTTCTGATAGTGCATCTAGATATAGATTTATTTATTCTGCTTGGGAGTTATGTTCATGAATCCTCTCAATAAATTGACAGTATCCATTCTTCTTTTATTCTTCCATTAGCTAAAGGCAATTCTTACTTTACTATACAAACAGAAATAAGAAAATAATTTCTTATCCTTCTACCCTCACATATCCTTATAACCATATTCTCTCCCTAGAAACTCTTACTTCATTCCTTTCACAATGGAAGAACTGTTTGTGTCCTATGTGAGGCCAACTTTTTTTCATGTTTCCTTGATCCCATTCCCACTTGCCTATTCAAAGAAGTTCCTCATGTTACTGCTCTCTTTCCTGCATCATCAATTCCCATGTTTACTGGTCAACTCCCATCAAATTCAACAATTTGTCTTGCTAAAAGATTCTCACATAACTAGCTCCTTTTCTCAGAGTTTACAATTTAATTTTACCTATAAGTAACTATGACATAGTGCAGTGTTCCTCACTAAATATATAAGTTTTCCTCTGCATTTCTTATCCCCTTTCTGGCTGGGACCAATATCACGAGTTCTTGTGAATTTTAAACTCTTCTGAGAAAGAAACAGTGTGTGCATACCATGGCCTTTGTCTCCCTCATCCCCTTTCTTGCCCTTGCATTTCACTGGATTCATTAGTGAGGTCATAGACAAGAGTAAAACTGCAGAGTAGTCTGGTTTACAGTATATGGAAAGTCATTGAAAAATAAAGCTTTGTCAAGGTTCCCAAATTTGGGGCTTCTTGTAATTCCTGAAGCATAAACGAAGGTACGCAGATGCTACAAAGAGTAGGAAGTCAAATACACAGCAATAAATTTCTTTTGAAAAATTGTAATGCCAAAAATATAGGTTATCTGACTTAGTCTTAGAAGGTGTAAAACATTTCCTAGAGTCATTAAAGTCTAAACTGAGGTAACAAAACATAGCAGTCTTTATGTGTCCCAGCATTGTACCTGGGGCAAGCTCAGATAACGTATTTTGACCAATTTATTGAAACTATGAACTATGAGATTAGAGCTCCTTGGTACATCCACAAAATGAGTCTCTGTCTGATCAATATGACCCTTGGAAAACTGACTCTAGATTTGGATCAGTCACAGAGCTCAGAACTTTTTGGAAAATAGTACTGTGTAGTTCAACTTTGTATTGATGTTCAGAAATAAAAGCCTATCTTCTCAATAGTCTCATATCAAAAGTTTGAAGCAACACAATCCCATTGGCCTCTCCTTATACCACCCACTCCTTGGTTTATGTGTTCTTCTAGCCTGAAATTCACAGTTTACAGACAATTCTACAATGTAGACTTATAATTCACAAAGAAATTTTCAATATTTCTCAAAAACAGAGGAAGCCAGAGAAGGTAAATAAAAGCCAAACCAGGAGAGAGAACAAAGGTGCTCACTGCTACAGAAAGCAGTCTGGCCCCTGTAGAACCTATCACATTAAGAAAGTAAAGACACACAAATTTGCCAGTTAATCTTTAAGAAATTAGAACTTTTTTTTTTTTTTAAAGAGAATGAATCCTAAGATCTTTGTTTAAAACTAGGGAACAAAGTGAGTATTTTTAAAATATCTTTGTCTGTTTTTTCCTAATAGAAATTAATTGTTCACATAAAAAGCCAAATGTTCCCCCTTCTCCTATCCCATGAGAAGTGTTCTCTGTGTAAAGAGTGACAGGTATTAGGTGCGCCATTCTGTAAGTATTGCCATGGTAAGAGTTTGTCTGCTCTGTGCCCCCATCTTTCCATAAATAACAAGATGGGAGAGCATAGAAGCATGTTTAAAGAGATTTCTGAGCCACGTTAATTATTCACTGTTTTGTCATGCAGAAGACACTGGGTTTTCATAATTTGGTACCAAAACTGTACTCTTTTCCTCTCTGTCTTCCCCCCCCCACCCACACACACATGCATGCATACACACATGGCCTGTTTTCAACATTGCACAATTCTAAACACTACAGATGTAACTGATTTAATGAAGGGGCAATATGAGATGTACATGTGTAAGTGTGCATGTGTGTGTGTGTGTGTGTGTGTGTGTGTATGCACACACATTCACCTACCTGCCTGTGTTTAGACACAGTTGAATTGTAGCTGCAATTCAGTCTTCCTTGTAAATCCAACTCTACCTTAATTACAACAGACCTAGTAGTCATGTGTGGTTTATATGAGAGTTTCAAGCATAGCTTTATGTATCCTTTTCAGGAAGGAAAACTCAGTCATCATTTGTATGCCTAAAGAACATTTCTAATACATTTTCTTGGAAGTCTTAAGCAATTCTTCCCTTTGTATTGGATCAATTTGATATGAGATGAAAAGTTTCCTTTTTGTCTTATTTGAACAGAACGAATTAGTTTCAGTTTAGCAAATGTGTAGTTAGTGCCTACTTTATGTTATGGGCTATTTTGGGTGAACTAGAAATAATTAGGGTATGGTTTTTGTTGTCCAGAATTTCGTACGTGTTGGGATTTTTTTTCACAACACAAATTCTGGTGTTGGAAGGTATTCTTTGCAGGTTAGTAAGCAACTTTGGGGGGTTAGTTGTCTAAATGTTCTGGTTGTCAGCAAAGTGGGTTGAGCCCACAGGCCTGTGACATTGTGAAGGAAGTGGCCTAACTGGCTCCTTTGTCTCAAAGCAGAAGAAATAGAGGAAGAATCCCTGTTTTCATAGTCTTCAGTAGTTCCTGGGAGTTGCTGACAACCACAGGGCTGAGGTAAGAGCAATCAGAATAGAGAGGCCATAGTTATTCTGTCCCTTGCAGGAAGGTTTTGATACCTTCGAAGCTAGAGCAGCTCTGGTGTTTTATACTAATTTTGTCTTCTCTTGCTGGTCCCTCAGGACTTTCATGGCACAACACCCATGTCTGCACACCCTGACACAAACATTTGCTTTGGACATTTAGCTGAATAAGGGGGCAAAGCATAGGGAATTACTATATTTTGAAATATGACATTTAAGACTATACAATAATTTTTAAAAGTTTTGATCTGTTTAATACACTAGAAAAATATTACATCAAATCTATAATAGAAGTTAAAACAATTGATTATAAATACATTTTTTAAAGTCGGTTCATATAAGGAAAAACATTAAGTATAAATGGTTTAAGGTATATTTGTCAGGGAGACTACCTGCTATCACACACAGACACAGAGAAAAAAACTGACTTCCTTCCTTTCTTCCTGGTTTGAATGCAGACCATATTACTTTGTTAATTGATCTTATAGTTATCCCTGTGTGCTCACTGAAGCCCAACTCTTTCCAACTACTTGATCCAATATCCATGGACCCTCAGTTGTCCATTGGATCTCTAAATATGATGTGCTAGAAACCGGAAGTGGTGGTGCATGCCTTTAATCTCAGCACTCTGAAGGCAGGGGTATTGCTATGAGTTCAAGGCCAACCTGGGACTACAGAGTGAGTGCCAGGACAACCTGGGCTAGAGTGAGACCATACCTCAAAAAGCAATGAAAAACTAGATATGCATATATCATGTGATGATATAGTGAGAAAATAAAATAATTGTCTTACAGAATTATGCAGATTCTAATGAGCTAATTCTGAAGGTAACAGCCATCACATCGATTAGATATCTTGGCCCCCAGGTTCCAGTCATGTGTCCAAATAGCTTCAAGGAGGGCTGGGAAGTGAGGTAAGACAATATCTAGCCAGTAGCACTAAAGCAGAGGTATAGAACTTAATCATGAATACTAATGAGAACCACTGATTGATTAAGGAAAGCATGAGGTCTGAGGATATTTTTGCTTTTTTAATCACAGCACTCTTATTTTATATATGTCAACACTGCCTTTGAGAAGAAATAGGCACTTTATTCAGTTCCACTTGGTTTTGACAGTCCTTCCTATGCCATAAGGAAATCTATTTCAAGGCTTCTCATTCTTGGGATAAAGCACCTGACCAAAAGTGGCTGATAGGGGGGAAAGTTTTGTTTTGGTTTGCAGTTTTGAGAGGAAGCTTCATGATGGCAGAGAAAGAATGGTAGAGCAAAAGTTAGACATCACTCCTTGACATAGCAGGTGGAAAATAGCAGCATAAGAGTGAGCTAAATTCTGTCTGGCAAGGGGGAAGCTGTGCTATATAATACCCCAAAGCCTGCCTTCAGAAACATTCCAACTCCAACAAGGTTCCACCTCCCAAAATGCACCAGATGGGGACCAAGCATTCAAAACACATGAGTTTATGGGAGATATATGATTCAAACCACTATAAGAGGTCTTTAGGGATGATGTAAAAGCTCATGTGTGTTTTGCATCAAGTACTATCTTCAAGTGAGGTAAATGTCACCAAATTTTAGTGCCTTTCCCTCAGCACTTCTTCCTTCTGAAGCTTCCCCTTTAAAAATCTGAAGCAAAACATTTGTCTCAAAGCAACCTGGTCAGCAATTAAAATGATACAATAATCTTCCCTCAAGGAAAGTACTTCTCTCTTCCTGTATTGGCATGTTTTCAACTTCAACTTGATGTTCATATTTATTCTTTTATTTATTTATTTTTATTTGAGAGAGAGAGAAAAAGAGAATTGGTGAGCCAGGCCTCAGCCACTACAATCAAACTCCAGATGCTTGTGCCACCTAGTGGGTATGTGCAACCTTGCTCTTATGGTTATATTTTATATTGGGCACACAGACTTTGATTTTAAATTTTAAAATAAAAATTTAAACATCAGATATATTTATTATTTAAACTACAAAGGAATTGCATGTGTCCTAGTTTGATTAAGCCAAAAGAAATTAAATTTCCTAGGAGAACATTGTCTAGAGTAGCCTAAAGGAAACTTTTTACAGGATTAAGAAGGCCTGTCCTCTTGCTTGTTTGTATTCAGGACTATCCTTTGACATTGAGTGAGTCAAGGATGATACATGAAGTCACATAAAAGAGGCAATTGTTCTTTATTTTTATCTTCAACATGGAGGAAGAATTTCTGAAACCATTTCATGTTTATAGGATTTAGCTTTGTAAAAAATATTTTTTATGCCAGCTGTGGTGGCACACGCCATTAATCCCAGCACTTGGGAGGCAGAGGTAGGAGGATCACCTTGAGTTCGAGGCCACCCAGAGACTCCATAGTGAATTCCAGGTCAGCCTGGGCTAGAGTGAGACCCCACCTCGAAAAAAAAATATTTTTTATTTATTTTCAAGGAGAGAGAGAGAGTGAGAGAACAAGAGTGCCAGGGCCTCCTACCACTGCAGATGAACTCCAGAAACTGTGCCACTATAAGCATGTGGCTTTACATCAGTGCTGAGGATTTAGCTTTTATATCCACTTATTTCTTTTATCTGCAGGCATCATATTGTCTTATTTTATTGAGATATTCCTACTGAAATGTGTAAGAATCTCAATCCAAATTTCTGACTCATTTTAACATTTCTGATGAGCTTAGAAATCACTATAATGTACATGACTGACTCTAATAAAAGCCATCATTTATTTGACAATTACTATGTGCTGTATATCTAGGTAGAGTTTCACAGCTGTTATATGGGAAGTCTCAACTCATCTGAGGGACTCCAGCAGTCTCTTGCCACTATGTTCTTGCATCTAGGGACAAAGCATGGCAAAAGAGCCCAGGGGCTGGACCTTACTCTGTGTTGCACTCACTTCCTCCAGGATTGTTGCTGCCTCATTGCTGAGGAAAAACATTTGACCAGCTTACATCTTCCAGTGGAAGTTTCATGATGGAGGGGAGAGCATGGCAGGGGCAGAGAGCAGGCATCATATCTTCATATCAGCATAGAGGAAGTAGCATGAACATTAAGGCTGGGTTGTAACACCTCAAAGCCTGCAAGGTTCAATTCCTAAATGTTACACAACCTGCCACAACTGCGCGATTAAGTATTCAAAAACATGAATCTATGACGGATATTCTTTTTTATTCAAGCTACCACAACTATAAAGGATCAGGCTATCTGTCTGGATCTTCCATGTCTTACTTATAAAATGAAGATAAATAAAAATAAATAGAAAAATATAGTTCTCTTGGCATGGAGGTATATGCTTATAATTTTAGCTGTTCAGGAGGCTAAGGCAGAAGGATTGCAAGGTCAAGCCCAGCCTGGGCAGTTTAATGAGACTCTGTCTCAAAATGAAAAGTGAAAACGAGGCTTGGAATGTATTATAGTGGTAAGGCACTTGCCTAGCATGTACAAGGTCCTTGATTCAATCAATTCCCAATATAGAAGGACAGTGGGATGACAGACACACAGAAAAAGGTAATAATCATTCTATCTATTATGTAGATTTTTATGTACCACATAGATTTATTTGGAGCTTTAGCAAAACAAAATAGTCTTTACAAACAGAAAATTTGGCTCTGATATATTTTCTCTGCCTTCATGAACCAGGCTAAATGGAAGTACAGATGAATGTTGCTTGGAATGGGCTGTATTTAATCCCATGGGTAATACCTGAATCTAATCTATTTTCTGAGTACCTACAATGTACAAAACATTTATGCTGATCTTTCATAGCATCCACAGATGGAAATAAGGTGTGGTCTTAGTCTCTTGATTATAAGTGACAGGAATTAAACATTATGAATAATAGAAAATTGTTTGGTTTTCTAACTGAAAACTGAAGGGTAACATCCAAGAAGTCAGTGAGACCATCACATTGTGGTCTTGGCATCTCTCAGCTCTGTTTTCTTCTGAGTTGGGCATTCCTGGAGATAAGATGGTAACTTGTAGCTGTTGAATTATGTTGTTGACTTATGTTGATTTTTGTCTGTCTAGTTTCCAGATACTGAAGCCACTATAGTGAAAATCGATATGCCTGTAACTTATTCTTTATGAATGACTCTTCACTTCACCATGTGACTATCTGATTAGCCTGGATTGGCTCACATGTCTTCCACTAAAGTATCCTCTAAAGTGTTGTGCCTAGAATACAAAATGTCCCCCATAGGCTCACGTGTTTGAATGCTTGGTCTCCAGCTGCAAGACCTGTTTGGAAAGGTTCTAGAACCTTTAGGAAATTAATCCTGGATGGAGGAATTGGGTCACTGGGTTAGGCCTTGAGATTTGATGACCTTTCCCCACTTCCTACTCATCCTTTGATCCTGCTGCAGAGCCTTCCCTGCAGGGATGAAATGATGCATCTTCTCAAAACTATATGACAGAGTAAATTTTTTCCTTTCTTAAGCTTCTTGTCAGCTATTTGCTTGTAGCAGCAAATAGGAGAACAAATGTGGTTTGTAATGGGGGTACTGTTTTTGCTCTGAACCAATAGTGCCTGTACTCATTCTGCGATTAAGGCATCTGATGTTTATAGTGGCACTAGAAAGAATGAAAGGAGAGAACTCATCATTCCTTCAAGAGACATTAAGGGAAGCATAGAACTTCCTGAGTCATGAAGGAAGTAAAGTGTTGAGATACCCTGGTGGTGAATCCAGGAACAGTAATGAACACTCAGAAAATAGTTGGCTGAACAAAAAAAGGATGCAGGTGAGTGTTAGGGTGGGACCATATAGTAGAGGCTTTGAGTATTAAACAAAAGACTTGGAATTTATATTTTGGTCAGTGGGAAGTCTCTGATAATTTTTAATAAGACATCTAGCTATATGTTGAGTCCATTATGAGCCACAGGTTTTTTTTTTTCCTTACCTTTTTTCTCAGGACAAGATAGAATATATATACCTAAAATATTTTTTTAAATAGTTTTATCCTGAAATATCTAAGGATAGTTGAGTGATTCTTTGTACCAAGGCAGGATTCCAAGTGTTTGAAAGTTATCTCCTGTGTCACCAGAGAAGACAAGTGTGGCAGTCAGGTTTACATTGCTGGCAGAAATCACCTGGCCAAGAGAAGCTTGTGGGAAAAAGGGTTTATTTTGGCTAACAGACTCAAGTGAAGGATCCATGATGGCAGGGAAAAATGACAGCATGACTGGAGGGTGGACATCACCTCCTGGCCAACTTCAGGTGGGCAACAGCAACAGGAGAGTATGTCAAACACTGGCAAGAGGAAACTGGCCATAATACCCATAAGCCTTCCCTCAACAATACACTGCCTCGAGAGGGCATTGATTCCCAAATCTCCATCATCTGGAACCTAACATTCAGAACACCTAATTTTATGGGGATCACCTGAATCAAATCACAACATTCTGCCCCTGGTCCCCATAAATTGATAAGCATACATAATGTAAAATGCAATGCATTCAGTCCAACCTTAAAAGTCCCCATAATTTATATCAGTTTTAACGTTCAAACATCCCCATAATCCAAGGCCTTTTAAATGAGCCATAATACTAACAATATCCCCCACAAATCCATAATGGCACAGAATAAACATTCACACTGCAAAATATGGCAATGGGTATAGCAAAGAAATATTCAACAAACACAAGATTTAAACAGGGCAAACATCAAACTCTCTAGCTCCAAGTCCAACAACTCTAGCCAATGACAAATTTACAAGTCTGCTAATTCTAACCAGAAACCCTCTAGCTAGGCTTCTCGGAGTCCTGGGAAACTTCATCTGGTGCCAGCAGCTCTGCTTAGCAGCCATCTTGTGGTTGTGACATCACTACTGGATCTCCACTGCAACCCATGGTTTATCCTCACAGTTCCATCAGGTCTCCATGTAGGCATACAGCAAACCTGCTTCACACTACCTATGGCCATTTCCAAAACACAAGATTGTGTTGAAAACTCAATGACCCACTCTTTCTTGCATTTATTATACTCCATAATACCAGGTAGGGTGCCAATTTATTAATATAAAGGGGGGAACAAAGCAGACAATGAAGAACAGAAGACTCCTTCAGCATTGAGGCCCCTCCAAAAGATTGCATTCTTTCTGTTGTCCCAATGCAGGCCAGCTGGCCCAATCTCAATGGTTGTAATCTCTCATACAATTGTAGCTAAATGGGCAGAAGTTTCAGCCCAATAATTTCTTTTTTTCTGTGTCATATTCTTCTACTCACACCAGTCTATTTCTACACAATGCAACCCTGCACAAATTCTCAGGACATGGGCATAATAGCAAGCCTCTCACACAAACTACTTCTAGCCCAGTCCAGGCAAAGTTCTTTCTCATCCTCATAAGCCAAACCTCACAGTTGATAGTGCTTACTGCATTCAGGTCTTTCAACCATGACTATAATAGTCCATCAAGCTGTACTTAGAGCACTGCAAGGTGTCTCTTAAACCTAGATTTCAAATTCATCCACATTCCTCTTGAAAATCAGCTACAAAAGGCCAAAGCCACACAGTCAGGTTTCAAGCAACAGTGATCCCACTCTTTGTACCAACTTTACTGTTTCAGTGAGGTTTGCATTGCTGACAGAAATCATCTGACCAAGAGCAGCTTGTGGGGAAAGGGGGGGGGTTATTTTGGCTTACAGACTTGAGGGAAAGCTCCATGATGGCAGGGGAAAATGATGGCATGAGCAGAGGGTGGACATCACCTCCTCACCAACATCAGGTGGACAAAAGCAGGAGAGTGTACCAAACACTGGTGAAGAGAAACTGGCTATAACACCCATAAGCCTACACCCGACAATACACTTCCTCCAGGAGGCATTAATTCCCATGTCTTCATCAGCTGGGAACCTAACATTCAGAATACCTAATTTTATAGGGGAAACCTGAATCAAACCACCATGTGAAGGACTTGTACCTAATCACTTTTATAGATGAATACTGTGACACTTACCAAGGTCAGGTTGTAAGATAAGAATTTAAAGTCCAGTCAGATATTCAGTCTATCATTCTATAGTGAGTACATGGAATATTTGTGCAATACTTAAAAAATATAAAAGACTTTCCCTATGTACCCCATCTCAGTCATGTCTTACAAGATTCCTTGGAGATATGCCTCATTATTGTTTCCAGTTTATGGCTGATAAAGTAAAATTCAGAGGAGCTAACTCTACTAAAACCTTCCTGATATGAAGGGAAGATGTCTGAATCATATTTTTCGATTTAGGGTCTAAAATTCATATATTATCCCATCCCTATTCTTTTCTGTAATAACTGCCAGGCCACACAGTGAGTATGGGAGAGATGATGATAATCTGCCCATTAGCTTTGGTTTGGAGTTTTTCCTTCCATCTTTAACATTCAAAGATTTAATGGCCCCTGTAAATTAAATATGCATGGCACTTGATTAAATTCCTTTAGATATTATAAAGTGTGCGTCATGAGGGTAAAATAAAAAGTCATTGGAATAGATTTTAATTGAAATATTGTTGATAAAAGCTCACAAAATGGGCTCCATTTGGTTTTCATTTTGTCTTTTCTATTCACACAGATATCTATGCCAGAGATTCCTGGATAAACACAGGGACAGTGAGGGTGAATTTATTTCAGAGGAACCCTTAATAGAGTGATATGTCTAGCACTTCTGAACTGAAAAGTTGAACTTTGCTGATATGACACAGAAAATATCTTCTAGTGTCAAAGCCATGAACAAGTTAGAGATGAAGGTAGAGAGAGAATAATAATCAGTTTTATATTTTCAGGAATTTGTTATATTTGTTGTGCATGCTGGTGGAGTGCCATGCAGTGAGGTAACAACAAATGACAATTACTATAATCACAACAATTAACATCAATCAAAAGCTAACTGTGTTCCAGGCATTGTACCAAGAAATGTAGATGAACATTTTGGGGTATAGTTTAGAGGTTTCTTTTTATCTGGGTGTGAAGACTTGGACAGGTCTTTCAATTTTATTGCTATATGACAGATCCCTAAACATTCTTTTGGCAAGAATCCAAGTAGCAAAAGGATTACACAAAGGTAGATGCTGTGGACTTCCGGCCAAGATGGCGACTGCCTAGCTGCGCTGCAAATCCCGGGGAAAGAAAGGCAAGATATTAAGGGTATATAGTGGCTTTTAGGGGAGAGAAATCTGGGAGGGCACAGAGGTGGGGGAACAGGGAATTGCTGATCCCCTTGCGGGCGGGTAGGCACCCCTTGCCCCAAATAACTGCCGTGTTCAAAGCCTCCACCCCTGCCTGCTGCTGCGGCTCCAGAGCCCACACAGCTGCCACCGCGCGCTGATCGTTCCCTCCGCGCGGAAGCTTAGACTGTTCTGCACCCTTGTCCACTCGCCCACCTACTGAGTGTGCCCAGTCCCACAAGCTCAGACTGTATCTCTCGCTTGCGTCAGCCCAGGTGACACCCCCTACCTGCCTGCCGCACTGGCGGGCCGCCATTGTCCTGTGGCGGGGGAGCGCAGACTGCTTCCGGTTCCCAGCGTTCCCAGCCAAAGTCTGGGCGGCTTCAGTGCTTGGTGCCTCAGTGCCACTCCTAGCTCGAACGCAGGCAGCTGTGGCACATTACCGCTGGAGAACTCAAGCAACCTTGGCGCCCCTGCCAGGTAGTAGATAGGCGGCTTTGGCAAGTGAGATTATTCCCTGCGTGCGCAAGCTTAGACTGCTCCGCACTCTCGTCCACTTGCCCTCTGTCTGCCGCGTGGCTGTCCACAATTGTCCTGTGGCGGGGGAGCGCAGACTGCTTCCGGTTCCCAGCGTGCCCAGCCAGAGTTCGGGCGGCATCAGTGCTTGGTGCCTCAGTGCCACTCCTACTTCGAACGCAGGCACCTTTGGCACATTACCACTTGAGAACTCAGGCAACTTCGGCGCCCCTGCCAGGCAGTAGATAGGCGGCTTTGGCAAGTGACAGCCAAAGCCCAGGCTTCTTGGCAACGCCCCCAGGCTGCATAAGATTCCTATTGTTCTTGAGCCCAGGCTGATACGCCCACTTATCTGCCCATACACTGTCATGGGCAGAACACAGCGCAAAAGAAATAACATGAATAATCAAATGCAAGAAAATCCAATTAGATCACCCAGTCCCACAATGAATACTTCTAACCAAAACATAGAAGAACAAATAGGACCAGAACACCAAATTGAAGCTATGAGCAATGCAACTCTAACCAACCTATTAGTAGAACTTGCAGGAAAGCAACAAAGGGCCGACAATCGTGTGGAGGCTGCCATCACTAAACTAGAACTAATAGATAAGAAATTGGAAGGATTAGATAAGAAAATGGAAGGATTTCAAAGAGAGTTAAGAGATTTGAGGGAGAGTGAAAAAAAAGAAGACCTTAAAAATCAGCTGGCCATGCTAAATGAAGACATAAAGAAATGCAAGGATGAACTCCAAGAATCATCAAGAAAATCAGAAAATGATGTGAAAAGGGAGCTTGACAGAGGGATGGAAATTATACATAGAAAAATAATAGAAAATGCAAACTTAATTGAACAAGCCCAAAACTCACTAGAAGCTCTCAAGAATAGAGGCAGCCAAGTGGAGGATAGAAACTCTGATCTGGAAGACAAGATGGAAGAAACAGTTAGAGAGTTCAAAATTTTCAGTAAGTTTAAAAGCTCCTGTGAACAGAACATGAGGGAATTGTGGGATACAGTTAAACGTCCCAATATCAGGATCATTGGAATACCAGAAAGAGAAGAAATTCAGACCAAAGGCATGGAGAACTTATTTAACAAAATAATTGAAGAAAACTTCCCCAATCTCTTAAAAGAAAGGCCCATCAAGATACAAGAAGCCAATAGAACTCCAAACAGACTGGACCAAAGGAGAAACTTTCCAAGACATATTATCATTAAGACTCTAAACATTGACACCAAAGAGAAAATCCTAAAAGCAGCTAGGGAAAAACAGCACACCAACTTCAGAGGTAACCCCATCAGAATTACTTCAGACTTCTCAATGGAAACCCTGAAAGCTAGAAGAGCCTGGAATGAAACACTGCAAAGTCTAAGAACCTATGGCTTCCAACCCAAACTACTCTACCCAGCAAAAGTATCCCTCATAATAGATGGTGAAAGAAAAACTTTCCATGACAAAACTCAGCTTTACAATTATATGAACACAAAACCAAACCTACAGAGAGTATTTCAGGAAATTCTCCACAGAGAAGAAAAAAATAATCAAACACAATTGCCTACAAGAAGCAGATCACAACAACCAAACTCAGAGTAGGCACAAAAAACTACAATGTCCATGAAAACTCCAACCCACATTTACCATCACAATATGGCAGGGATCAAATCAAATCTCACAGTCATTACCCTAAATATTAATGGCCTTAATTCACCCATCAAGAGACACAAGCTAACAGGATGGATCAAAAAATTAGACCCCTCAATCTGTTGCCTTCAAGAAACCCACCTCACCATTAAAGACAGACATCTCCTCAGGGTGAAAGGGTGGAAAACAGTATTCCAAGCAAACGGGAATAAGAAACAAGCAGGTGTAGCTATATTAATATCGGATAAAATAGACTTCAAACCAAATATAATCAAAAAAGACAAAGAAGGCCACTTCCTACTTATCAAGGGAACGATCCATCAAGAGGATATCACAATCATAAATCTGTATGCACCAAACACAGGGGCACCACAGTTCATAAAACAAAACCTACTTGACAATAAAACAGAAATAACCACAAACACCATCATAGCTGGGGACTTCAATACACCATTATCAGTAATAGACAGATCATCCAAACAGAAACTCAACAGGGAAGTAAGAGAGCTCAATAAAACCATAGGTCACTTAGAGCTAGCGGACATCTACAGAACCTTCCATCCCAAATCCACAGATTACACATTCTTCTCAGCAGTCCATGGAACATTCTCTAAAATAGACCATATATTGGGTCACAAAGACTGCCTCCGCATATTTAGGAAGATTGACATAATTCCCTGCATGATATCAGATCACAATGCTATATTGCTAGAAATCAACAACAAAAGACCCACCAAGAATCCCAAAGGCACCTGGAAACTGAACAGCACACTTTTAAACAATAAATGGATAGTGGATGAAATAAAAAATGAAATTGCAAAATTTCTGGAATTGAACGACAATGAGAACACATCGTATCAAAACTTATGGGACACAATGAAGGCGGTCCTCAGGGGAAAATTCATAGTACTCAATGCCTTCGTAAAAAAGACAGAAAGGTCCCAAATCAACCTAACCATCCACCTAAAGGCACTGGAAAAACAAGAAAAATCCAACCCAAAGAGCTCCAGAAGGAAAGAAATAATTAAAATCAGAGCAGAAATTAATGAATTGGAAACCAAGGAAACAATTAAGACAATTGACAAAACAAAGAGCTGGTACTTTGAAAAAATAAACAAGATTGACAAACCCCTGGCCAATCTGATCAAGCAAAAAACGGTGAAGCTTCCAATTAACAAACTTCAAAATGAAAAAGGAGAGGTCACAACAGACATAAGTGAAATTGGGAGAATCATCAGGACTTATTTCAAAATCCTCTACTCCACAAAACTGGATAATGTGGAGGAGATGGATAAATTCTTGGATGCATACCATCTACCAAAGCTAAACACAGAGCAGATTAATCACCTCAATCAACCCATCACACTCATGGAGATTGAAAAAGTAATAAAAAACCTCCCAAAAAAGAAGAGCCCAGGACCAGATGGCTTCTCAGCTGAATTCTATCAAACCTTCAAGGAAGAACTCAAAGCAATCTTCCTCAAACTGTGCCACACAATTGGTGAACAGGGAAAGCTACCCAACTCCTTTTATGAAGCTAGCATCACCCTAATTCCAAAACCAGGCAGAGATGCCACAAGAAAAGAAAACTACCGGCCTATTTCCCTGATGAATTTAGATGCAAAGATCCTAAACAAAATCCTTGCAAACCGAATCCAACAACACATCAAAACCATTATCCACCTTGACCAAGTGGGATTCATTCCAGGAACACAGGGGTGGTTCAACATACGGAAATCTGTCAATGTAATACACCACATAAACAAGGTTAAACATAAAAACCACATGATCATTTCGATAGATGCAGAAAAGGCCTTTGACAAGATTCAACACCACTTCATGTTCAAAACATTGGAGAGAGTTGGCATGGTTCGTTCATATCTTAACCTAATAAAGGCAATATACGAAGCTCCGAAGGCCCAAATAACACTTAATGGAGAGAGACTGGAGGAATTCCCATTAAGATCAGGAACAAGACAGGGTTGTCCACTCTCACCTCTGCTTTTCAATATAGTTCTGGAAGTCCTAGCTCAAGCAATAAGACAGGAGAAGGAAATAAAAGGGATACAATTTGGAAAGGAGGAAGTTAAGTTAGCTTTATTCGCTGATGACATGATTATATATGTAAGAGACCCGAGAGACTCCATCCCAAAACTCCTGAAGGTGATTAACTCCTATAGCAAAGTAGCAGGATACAAAATCAATGCACAAAGATCAGTAGCCTTCCTTTATGCAAAGGACAAAGATACAGAAAAAGAAATAAGGGACATAGTCCCATTTTCAATTGCGACAAAAAAATAAAATAAAATACCTTAGAATAACGTTAACCAAGGAAGTGAAAGATCTATACAATGAAAACATAAAAACATTAAAAAGAAATTGAGGCGGACTTGAGAAAATGGAAAGACCTCCCATGTTCCTGGATAGGCAGAATTAACATTGTGAAGATGACAATCCTACCAAAGGCAATTTACAGATTTAATGCAATACCAATTAAAATCCCCACAGTGTTCTTCACAGAGATAGAAAAAATGATCTCAAATTTCATATGGAAAGGCAGAAGGCCTTGCATTTCCAAACATATCCTCAGCAAAAGAAATACCTCTGGAGGCATCACCATACCTGATCTAAAGCTATATTACAAAGCCATAGTAATAAAAACAGCATGGTACTGGCATAAAAACAGGACTATAGATCAATGGAATAGACTTGAGGACCCAGACTTTGGGTCAAGCAACTATAGCTACTTGATATTCGATAAAGGCCCAAACAATATAGCTGGAAAAAAGACAGCATCTTCAACAAATGGTGCTGGACAAACTGGATAACCATATGCAGGAAACTAAAACTTGACCCACACATTTCACCATGCACTACACTGAAGTCCAAATGGATCAAAGATCTCAATATAAGACCAGAAACTCGAATACTACTGGAAGAAAATTTAGGAAGTACATTCCATGATATAGGAATGGAAAAAGACTTCCTGAACAAAACCCCAGTAGCTCATGAACTTAAACCATCACTCAACCAATGGGACCACATGAAGCTGAGGAGTTTCTTTACAGACAAGCATACAATTATCAAAGCCAATAGATTACCCACAGAATGGGAGAAAATATTTGTGGGTTATCCAACTGATAGAGGACTAATCTCTAGAATCTACAAAGAACTCAAAAATCTAAACAGTAAGAAGTCAAACACCCCACTCACAAGATGGGGCAAAGAGCTGAACAGGCAGTTCACAGAGGAAGAAATAGAAATGGCAAACATACACTTAAGAAAATGTTCAGCATCCCTAATCATCAGAGAAATGCAAATTAAAACAACTATGAGATTCCACCTTACCCCAATAAGGATAGCAAGCATCAAAAAATCAAATAAAAATAAATGCTGGCGAGGATGTGGAGAAGTAGGAACACTCATCCACTGTTGGTGGGAATGTAGGATGGTACAACCACTTTGGAAAGCAATATGGAGACTTCTGAAAAAGCTGAGTATAGAGATACCAACAGACCCAGTTATTCCCTTACTGGGCATCTTCCCTAAAACCTTCAAACCACAGACTAAAGAGATTTGCTCAACCATGTTTATAGCAGCTCAATTTGTAATAGCTAAGAGCTGGAATCAACCCAGATGTCCATCACTAGAAGAATGGATAATTAAGATGTGGTATATCTACACAATGGAATTCTATACAGCAGTAAGAAAAAATGACACAATGAAATTTGAGGAAAAATGGTTGAACCTGGAACAGATCATTCTCAGTGAACTTACCCAATCACAGAAAAAAAATCGCCACATAGTCTCACTCATCTACAGCACCTAACCTGAATCTACCGAAGATACCTTACATACCCAGCAAGCATCTCCTAGATTAGACACTAGGATGGAAGGGGAGGGAGGGGAGGGCATCAAAGGGGTGGGAAACACAAATCTAGACCCAAACGGCAATGGTACCATAATCTTCTACTTACTAAAAGACAGACCAAATGGCTGATCCTTCACCAGGCCCTTACAGGGAACACCTGAACCACAAGACACTGGAGAGGGTAAGATTAAGACTAACCTTAATCTCCTACATCTTCCCTCCCTCACTTCCCTGTTTCTCTCTCTCTTATCTCTAACTCTTGTATATTAGTTATCTTTTTCCTCATTTTCTTAGTGGGCACTGACCTGTAACTCCCAGAACCAGCATGGGGCTATCATCCACAATGAGCTTTTGATCAGAGAGACCTACAAGGTTTCCTAAAAGACAGACAGATTTCTGTCAGAGTACTTGATGACCCACCAAAGGTTAGTGGTAAGACCCTACTGCTGAAGATACCTTATGTGATTGACATGCAAATTAGAATGGTATGGCTGGAAGTTGGATGAGAGTCAGTCCCCAGACAGTCAACGTGTCTAGTGCCAGAAGGTGCTACTTGGGCGACTGGGGGAAATTGACCAATATCTATCGAAGCAACACATGGTCTAACCTACTTAGCAGCAAATAACTTGTTGTGATGCCCACACAAGTGCAGTGGTGGCACACAGCCATGGTGGGGAACCAACTGCTCTCAATTTGGCTAACTGATCCCCTCACTGGTATGGGACCCATAGCTGGAGCTGGGAAACAAGTCAGAACCATATCCAAACATAAGCCCACTCTCCAGTATCAAGCTACTGTCAATTGTGGGCTACAAGAGGGCCTACACCTATTAAATTCTCTATAAAAAAAAAAGTAAGGGTTATCTCATTTGTCCTGGTGCTAACTTACTCTCTGTTGGAGAATCTGCTTCTCTTTTTCAGATAGATGTAGACCCTAAGGAGAGAGCCACCCATCATACCTCAAATGGGCCCCGGCTGAAACTAAGAAAAATTGGAGAAACAAGCAAGGGGGCTGTTTTCCTGATGAACCGGACACCAGCACAAGGGGGAAGGAGATCAGCACAGAGAAAAATCAACTCCTACCAAATCAGAGAGCCAGAGCCTCAGAGGCCCCCAACACCTCTTCACTGAAGCAGACCAAAAATGAACCCAACATGGCTCAGGGAAATTTTGCAGAAGAGGGGGCGGAAAGAATGTCAGAGTCACATGTTGGGTCATGATATGCAGAGACATTTATCTTACCCATAACTGTGGGCTAACTCCACAATGCATGACCCGTATACCTCAACAAGGAGGGGCCAAGGGGAGGGGGTAGGTCACGGATGAGCCTAATAATGGTACCAAACTGACTGTATTTGCTGAATACAGAACTGACTAATAAAAAAAAAAAAAAGGTAGATGCTACTGAAGGCAGTGCTAAGTCATTTTGTTTAGTAATTTACACTGGATGTACATGTGGCATCTTTGAAAATTGGGTCATGGAAATTTCTCTGTGTCTTAGAAAGATGTTTGCATTTTTTCCTGTGTTCAAACCAATATGGTGTTTAGTTGTTGCTGTCATGTTTTTCTCTTAAGCATGAGTTCCCAGGAGATGGGAAGCAAAGGATGAACATACCTGAAGAATATGTTGAGTTGGTTTCCTTCACTCCTGGCATTGGAGGGCAGGCTGGGAGAGTTGAGAACAGTTTGCACACTATGGTCCTGAAAAGACTTCCGATGTCACATACATACTTAACTAGGTAAGTAATGAAGCTATTTGAAAATAAACCTCCAGGTGATGGTGATTGCTATGACACAGAGACCACAACACACCTTCTAATGAGGATGGGGTTTCCAGGGTTGAGAAATTATATTGTTCCTTCTAAATGCTGTGGGACACAATACTGACACAGAACATTCATTGGGTGGGACTTAAGTAAGTGGTTAAAAGATAGAGATGATCCATCTTTGTTGTGGCTTGTATATAGAATGTCTCTTACAACCTGATGTGTTTAAACATTTGGTTCTCAGTTGATGGAGCTATATTGGAAGGTTGTAGAACCTTTAAGACTTGGAGGCATGTCAGTGGAAGTGAGTCACTGGGGGATGGGCCTTGAGGTTTGATAGCCCATCCCAACTTCCTGTTTGCTCATTGTCTCCTGACTACAGAAATAATGGGACCTTCTTCCTCATGTGTCTGTGACCATGTCCTCTATGAATCCTGATGAGCTAATGATCCTCCCCTGTAGTTCTAAATGATGCTCCCTAAAGTTTCTTCTTGTCAAGTATTTGGTCACAACAACAATAAAAATACAATCCTCTTCTTTTGCCTTTTCTATCTTGAATTGGTAGGGCAAGAAGCACTCCAAATCTGGTAAGCTTAGAGTTGAATTTGAATATTAATTCTGAGTGAGGAATCTATGTGAGAGTGGACAAGATATCAGGGAAAGATTCTGGTGTGAGTAGCACCTTCTACTAAGAGTAACTGCTTCCAACTTAGGGCAGATCCGTGGCTCCTCTTGTAAGCCAGGGTGGAATATCTTCAGTATAGGACAACCATCTCTGAAAGAGAGTTTGACAAGTCATTGGGTGGCAGAAGTTGGAGAAGAATGATATTTAAACAGAAGAACCACTTGGTAAACATTTATTGAATACACTACATCTGTGTGTCTTTCCATATGCTAAGCCATAGCTTCAAGCACAAATGACTTGTAGTCTGTGAAATGCTCACTCTGAGAGGCGAGGGGGGAAATGGGAGCTAAATACGGGAACAGCAGATGCACACCTCCTTTCTCACAGAGGCAAGCTACCAATTATTGAAAGTGGAATTTCACACACTGCTTAACTGTTGCTTTTTCCCTTGTTTTCTTTACCTTTCTCTCTCTGGACATGAGTTAAATTCTCATAAATTCAATGTTGCTACTGGAAACACAAGTGACATTATTTAATGTATTCTTTCTGACATCCTGACTAGGTAGTAGGCTATAGTTATTATTTCCTTAAGCTATGCTTAAAGACACTAAGGGTAGTGAGGTTGAGAGATCTGCCTAAAGCCACATGGAGATAAGTGGGGTGTATGGTGCACAGGGCCAGGGAGGGTAAAGGAAACTGTAACAGTGAGTGATGAAGAAACGACAGAAATGCTTATCTTCAGGAGTGTCATCCATTTCCAAGTTTTATGACATCCTGATGGGACTGGGACTGCTGTAAAATTCACCAATTTGTTCCATAGAAAAATTATCTTATCCTTTCTATTATCTCACTCACTTTTTGCCATCCTAATTTTCCGTATTCTCCTTCTCCCTTCCTCTCTCATAGTGCTGGGGCTCTTCACTATTAATTGCTGTATGCAGCACACACATTACCTTCAGCTCTTCGTAAAGAAACCTGACTCTTCAAAGAGGATTACAGATCCAATTAATGCATACATGACATAATAGAATTTATTATTTTAATATTCTGTTTAAATATTTTATTTTTCTACTCTGTGGTGGTTTGAATATAAAATGTATGTTCCCTATAGACTAAAGTATTTTTGATTAAGATTAAGCTTCCTACTTGTCTCCAGTAGGCAGAACCCTGATGGAGGAGGTGGGTCACTGGGGGTGAATTTTGAGTGCAGCCCTAAGCTATGTGTGGAGAGCTAGTTTGAGCTCTAGCTGCTGGCTATTGGTTCTGCCTCTCTCCTGTGGATGTATGAAATGAACCAAGTTCTTATACCATGATGAAGCTTCCCCTGGAATCTGTAAGCCTAAAGTAATCCCTTTCTTTCATAAGATGCTTTTTGTTGGATATCTGTCCCAATAAGAAAAAGGTAAGTGCAATACACTCTGTCTTCTTAACCCCATGTTTGTATCCCTTGTCAATAAAAACACTGAAGCCTTCTGTCTTAAACTCTCCCACCTAGGAAATCATGTCTGTAGAAGTTGGGGCAAGACAATAGTCTTGCTTTGAGGTTGGATTGCTTATTGTCTGATAGAATCAATAGGCTCATGGCTGGTCACAGGTAGTTAGATAATAGGTTCTGGCATAAAATAATTACTGATGATTAGTGAGAATAATATAGAAGGAGTAGGTGAAAGATCACTTTTGTGAAGGCTTGATTGAATAAACAATGGGAACAGTGATAGAAATAATAAAGGGGGAAAGAATATTGGGTAATCTGTGTTGCAGTACTTCACAAAGCAACATAGATGACTCAGAGTGAACATAAGTATGCTTTGAGAGTCAGAGGACACCATGGCTTCTCAGAAGAAAGTCACTTTTTATAGTTATGTGGCTGACTAGGTAGACAATCAGAGCAATGGAGGTGCAGAGAAGACCAAATGCACCAAATGTGTGCCATGGCATGTCCTTTGACAGGTTCTTGTTAGGAAAAGCATAAGAGCTAGAGAACTGACCAGAGGGCATTTGGGCAAATGAGTCTTAGAGTCCTGAATCTGTGGATTTCCTTGAATTTCTAATAATAAAATCATTGACCACCTTCCTCTGTCAGGAAAAAGATGCCTCTCCTTTACCAGAGTCCATGTGATGATTTATCCATAGCACTGCCCTATCTGTTCTCAAGATGTGCTCCACCTCCTCTAGTTCCTTCAGACCAACATCTAGGGTCAAGTTTTGGTACTTTCTGAACAGAGAACTATCTTAGACACATGAAAAATTAGCTCCCTCCCCCCAAAAGTGCAAACTTGACAGACATTCTTGGGGAGGCTTTAATGGAGTGAAACGTAGTAGTTGTGGAGTAGGCAGAGCTGGCCATTTGACTGATATTTTTGATATGGAGGAACTTATCTACAACTCTAAATTCATATTCTGGAAATATTATCTGAACATTTTGGACTGACATCCTAAGATTTGAATATAAAGGTAAAGTACCATAAATGGGAATAGAGATATAAAACTTTGTTAGAAACATGTTGAAAAGAGCAGGAGGCTTGAGTAGATGGGGGTGATCCAATGTCTTGGTTGTGAAGGAGAGTGAGAGAGCTGACTGTGTTTCTCAGAAGAGCCCAGAGAATATCCCCTTCAAGAAGGCAATAAAGAATACACAAACGAGGGTCATGTTTTCATAGTTCAGTGATCATGTGTTTGGTGTAGGAAACACTGCCTGGAGACAGTTCTCCTGTGTGTGGGTGATGGGTTTGAACAATGACTAAAGCCATATGGCAGCACTTCAACATCAGTAGCAAAATGGAAGTAATTATAACTGTCACCAAGGACAAAGACACAACCCATATGTCATGTCCAGTAATGATGATGGCTATGAAATTATGGCATTCCATGGGAGAAAAGGGAGGAAGAGAAATGCAGGCAGTCTAGTTTTTCAGAAGTCATATTATCCAGGAAGGGCGAGGTGTGATGGTCTAGGACAGGTCATAGTGGAAAAATGCTCCCTCACTTGATTTCCAGATCTGTACCAGTTTACAGACCCAGAACCTACTGATGACATATATTCCTGAAAAATATCTGAAAGTAGTTTCCTTGCAAATTTTTGTTTTATTTTTTATTTCTTCTAAAATGGCCTTAGCTACTTGTTAGGGTCACTGTGCTTTGGAGGTAGGGGTTGATTTGGTCCTACATTATGAAACTTCAAGCTGGAATGGAATTCAATGGAGAGAGGTGTAAATGGAATGTTGGCCCAAATTTTTATTTATAGTTATTATTTAGGAACTAATTAGGACAGATGATATTATGGTTTGAATATAAAATCTCCCCAACATGCTCACCCATAAAGTAAACATTTAGTCACCAGCTAGTAGGACTATTTAGGGAAGTCTGGAAACTTTAGGAAGGGGGTCTAGTAAGGAGAAATAAATTACTGGGGCAAGTCTTGAAGGTTATGTCAGCTCTCCAGCCTGTTATTGTTTCATGCTTTATGTCTGCCATGAGGTAAGCAACCTTTTCATCAACATGTTGCTGCTACCAGGTTTCTCTGCCGTACCATGACTCTAGAATCAAAGAAGCCAAGAGCTGTTTATTGGATTTAAATCTACGAAGGTGTGAGCCCAAATAAAACTTTCCTGTGTGCTTCTGCCATATGTTTTTTCACAGCAATGAGGAAAGTAACAACTATAGTTACACTTAGTTCTTGGTAAGAATGCTGGCATCTGTTCAGTTCTCCAAACTATGGTATACATACAATTGTGATAGAAAAGGCTACGCAAAACGTCATGAAACTGACCTGACTCATTCTGGCTGTTATCATCAGATATAGTACTCATAGAAGCATACAGATTCAGAGGTATGGAAGTCTTTGTAGATGCTTTTTTTGCCAGGGTGTATCCTGCACTCCCCTCCTTGGTCATAAAGAAAAAGTCAAAGCACATGCTGGTGTAAGTGTGTGGAAATCCTATTCTAGTCCTGGCTGCTGGGCTGGATTGCTGTGCTAGTTACTGGAGCTGGATGAGATGATTTCTCGTATTTTGGATGAATATTTTGATCAGGTGACAAATAATCTCTTTTTGATCTCATAAGTGGGTAGGGAGAATAAAAATCACTTCACGTTCAGGAGCCAAGACAGTAGCAATGAAACAGTCTCTTGCCCTATGGCTATGTTAATTCTCCTGCCTGTAGACATCTTGATATCATTAGACCATCATTCTGTCCACTATACTGATGCCATCACATTGTCAAATGCTCTAGCACAGACTATCAGATATACCCAGTCACATACACTTGGATGAGCAAAATATTGAAACTTATTGTATATTAGGAATGGTGTATTAGGAGAAGATTTAAGCAAATCCCAAAATGACATCAGTAGGAATCTGGGACTCGCTTGCAAATCTTTTTGACATTGCCCTTAATACATACCTGAAGCCTACAGGGTATTTCCTATGACCAATTAACAATTGAGACAAGAACTCTGGTCTGATTTGTCATGGGCTGGCATAGTATATAATTACTAGCACTAAACACAACTCTTTTATTAGAGTACCACTATAGCAGACATTAAGGGACAGTGGTGAAAGGAAAAGCTTTTGCTGAGCAGGGATTCATACATTTAGTCAGCAGCTTGACCTCAGAGAAAGAAATTTTGTACCTGAGGCACTTTCTTTCACCTCTTTCCTCCCCTATTCTCACCCAAGTCTCTCCTAGATGGGTGCAACTGGTTGGAATGCAAGGATAGAAAAAACGTGACTGAAAACTTGGCATGAACAGAAGAACTTATGGCCACAGGGCTCATATCAGTTACTTTCTCACTGCTGAGACAAAATGCCCAGCCAGAAGCAACTTATGGAAGGAAAGGGGTTTAATTCAGCCACAGTTCCAGAGGGAAGAGTACATGATAGCAGAGAAATCATGGCAGAAGCAGGAAGCTAGTGTTAAATTGCCATAGCAGAAGGGAGGAAGCAGTAAGTGGAGTTGGCTGTAATACCTCAACAAACATCCCCCAGTGACACACTTCCTCTAGCAAGGCTCCACCTCATAAAGACTCCACTGCCTTCCTTAATAGCGCAAAAGGCTGTGGAATAAGTATTCAAACAGGAACCTCTGGCTGGAGAGCTTTCTCAGTGGTTAAGGTACTTGCCTGCAAAGCCGAATGTCCCAAACAGGAGCCTATGGGGAGCATTATATATCCAAAACACAGCAAGGGCTGAAGCAGGCATATCATTTTATCTTATGTAAATCACAAATTACTACCAGAGAGCATCTGCTAGGGTGGACTTTTTTTTTTAAGGTAGGGTCTCACACTAGTCCAGGCTGATCTGGAATTCACTATGTAGTCTCAGGGTGGCCTTGAACTCACGGTGATCCTCCTACCTCTGCCTCCCGAGTGCTGGCATTAAAGGTGTGCACCACCACGCCTGGCAAGGGTGGACCTTTTTTCACTAGGGGATCAGGGTAACTCAACCTGTGATGTCAGCTTGGATTTGACCTTGCTAGAGCCTCAAGATGATTGGAAACATGGTTGATGATCATTTTCTAAATCATGCTAATATTTCTCATAATGCTTTTATAGTTCTGGTTCTACCTTTGCTCTCTTGTGTTAACTAGTATTTGAGTATTGTTTGTTTTTTCCAGGTTCCTTATAAGTGTGCTTTTCCTTCTCTTCAGCATGGAGGATTCTTTCAAGTATTTTCTGTAGAGCTGGTTTTGTCTTCAAATACTCCTTTAGCCTGCTTTTGTTGTAGAATGTCCTTATTTCTCCATCTATTTGAATGGATAGCTTTGCAGGATAAAGTAACCTTGGTTGACAGTTGTTATCTTTCAGAACTTCGAATACATCACTCCATGCCCTTCTGGCTTTTAAAGTTTGTGTTGAGTAATCTGCTGTAATCCTGATGGGCTTGCCTTTGTAGGTAACTTGATTTTTCTCTCTAACTGCTTTCAATATTTTTTCGTTGGATTGTGTGTTTGGTAGTTTGATTATAATATGGCAAGGAGAGGTTCTTTCCAGGTTTTGTCTGGCTGGGGTTCTAAAGGCTTCCTGTACCTGCATTGGCACCTCTTTCACGATTTGGGGGAAGTTTTCTTCTATGATTTTGTTGAAGACACCTACTATGCCTTTGGAGTGAAATTCTTCTCCTTCTACTCTGCCCTGAATTCTTATGTTTGATCTTTTCATAGTGTCCCAAATATCTTGAAATTCCCATTCATACTTTTCTATTAGTTTGTCTTTCTCTTTTCTGGACTGTGTTAGGTCTGCCACCTGGTCTTCTAGCTTAGATATTCTATCTTCTCCTTCATCCATTCTACTGGTGAGATTTTATAAAGAGTTTTTTATTTCATTAACTGTGTTCTTCATTGCTAGAAATTCTGACTGGTTTTTCTTTATTATTTCTATTTCCTTATTTATGTCTTGTATTGGCTTCTTTATTTCATTAAGTTGGTGTCCCGTGTCTTCTTTGATTCCTTTGATTTCCTCTTTGATTCCTTTGATTTCTTCTTTGACTTCTTTGAACATATTTACAATCATTCTTTTGAAATCTTTCTCAGGCATTTCCTATAACTCATTTTCACTGGAGGTAATTTCTGATACATTAATACTTTTTGGTGGATTTATATTGCCTTGATTTTTAGTGTTTCTTGTGTTATAATGTATATATTTTTGCATCTTGGATTAAGTTAATGCTTGGATTGTCTAGTTAGCTGGGTATTCTTAGCTGTATCAATTGATCTGATGTTATATATCTTCAGGGTAGGAGCTTAAGGTGTAAGGTGTGGCTCTTAAGACTCTCAGAGTATCTACAAAGGTGTTCCTAGGGGTTGGGTTTGCCTGCTATGGGAGTATTCAAGTAGACTGAATGGAACAAAATACAGATAGATTCTAAAATTTAACTAAACAATGTACACATTCAATGAAAAACAGCACTGAGTATTTACGCAAGAGTAGGTATTATAACAACCAGGTCCTTTATCTGGTCTGTTGAGGGTTCTAAGTCAGCTTGTGACCAAGTGAGACCCTTCCCTGGTGCAATCCGAGTTACCTTTTTGGATGATTTTGGTCTCAGTTATGCTGCGCTCTGCTTGCGTCCCTCTTTGGTGCCCTGTGGGTTCAAGTAGGCTGGCTGGATCGCTGGACTGCTGTTCTGTTTTCTGGAGCTGGGCACTGGCTTTTCCTGTGGGGCAAGCCGAGCCTTGAAGCTGAGGCCCCACAGACCTGGCACCACTGCTGCTGGAGCTGCCGCTGCTAGAGCCCCTGCTGCTGCTGCTGTTGAAGCTGCTGCTGCTGCTGCCGGAGCCAGTGCTGCCAATGCTGGAGCTGGACTCTCATCATGTTTTTAGATTTTTTTTTTTCTGTTTTTTTGAGGTAAGGTTTTGCTCTAGCCCAGGCTGACCTGGAATTCACTATGTAGACTCGGGGTGGCCTTGAACTTACGCCAATTCTCCTACCTCTGCCTATCAAGAGCTGGGATTAAAGGTGTGCATGATCATGCCTGGCTATTAGATTCTTTCTTATCCTTATTCAGTTTGTTGTTATTTTCCCTAAGATGTGATTTGTAAATGAAAAGACATGCATGTTTCTTTGTTAAAATCAAAGAAGAAATAACTCATTGTTAAATTCATTGTATTACATTCTTTCTATGGTTCTAGCTCTATATAAAAAAGATCAGCTTCCATTGGTCTGTAGAGGGATCTCCAAAGGACTCAATGTTGAACTGTTATTTCTTGATTCTTCAGCCATAATTTAGACACAATGTTTATCTATTATTTATTGATTGTTCTCTATGCATGAATACCACCATAAAGTTGAGTAATTATAAAATAAACAAAAACCAAAGCTTGATTTTAAAATGAGAAAAATAATTTTGACTGTGAATGAAATGATGGGGATGTTTAGTTAATTTTTCTTGAGTGTAACTTTCCACCCATGAAATTATGAACACAATGAAGCTTGTTATACACAATTACTGTTTGGGTTCAATAAAACAGTCCTCAGGAAAAAGTGTGTATAAATACGGATAAGAAAACGATTTTCCTTCACAATAAAATTGTAGGTGAGAGTAACAGGGTGAAATATTTTGAATGCATAGATTTGCAAGATGGGTACACTGTGGATATGTTGCTAGAACAATGTGGCTTGTATCACATAGAAATCAGAAATAAAATTGGACGCTACTGATCCAAATATTTCTTTCTTCCATGTTGGAGAGCCAAATAAGGAGACAAGAGGAGAAATTTTAAACTAGACACCATTTTTTTCTAAAACTGTAGCCAGGCTTTGTTTTTGTTTCTCTTCCATGGAATCATTTTTCTCCAACTCATTAGCAGTATTTGTGCCACTCAAAATAATTGGCTCATTAGGGGTAGTACTATCTCACACCCTGCACCCATAGTCTTCTAGAAAACTGTGTAGAAGAAACAGAACTCTATGTTCAGACACCACAGAGCTCCTAATCTGTTTTCACATCTCTAAGTCAAAAGAAGTGGGCACAAAGGATTTTTTTTTCTGAATTAATTGGTGATGCACACTTAATCCTGAACTGTTGAGACTGAAAGTCTAATGCATGGTAATGCTGCCCCCATGTGGTCAACTTTAGAAAATCCCTCTGAAATACTCCAGCCGTACAGGAAAGCCATGCCCTGCCCAGGACCACAATGGGCATTTCAGCTGTGATAAAGAAAGGTTTGGTTTTGAATCTATAAGCTTAGTGTGATGGACTTGGGAGCTGTCCGGTATTTTCCCCAACATCATTAACCATAATTTTAAATCATTGTTATTTTGAGATTTTTTTAAATTTATTTTTATTTATTTATTTATTTATTTTTGCTTTGGGAAGTAAGAGTAAAAGCACCTTTGCCTCCCCATTCCGTTTATGGTCTGAGTGCTTTGTATTATTTGTTAATTGTGTCTTTACATTTATGGGAGAAAAATGACACTTTCTTGCTAGAGCAAAGCCGGTCTAATGGTGCTGATTTTAAGGAAAAGTTTTTAAATTTCGGTTCCATTATTGAATTTTCTGAAGAAGAACTGTGAATATACTAGTCTCCAATATGCTATTGTAAACTGAATTATTACATTAATTACTTGCTGTAAAATTACTTAACCTGTAAAATGCTGCACAAATCTTAGCTTGCGTAATTACTAATAGGAATTTTGCTTGGATTAAGTGGTAGGAGATCTGTGTCTTTGTTCTGAACTCCACACAAACCATTTAGTTAAAACTGGATGTCAGATCTGAAGGTATCCATGTTCTCATTTCTCATGTATGACAACAATGCCATGTTGCTTATCTTATTGGGAATGTTGTTGACATGAGCCTTCTGGGGAGAAACTTAGACCTTATGAATCAATGGTATGTTATGTGATTAGATGCTATTCTCCTACTTTCATTTTAGTAAGAAGTAATTCTTTCCTCTGATTAACTGGTAATAGGGTCATTCACAGGTCACAGATTCGCTTCAAAGTAAATAAATAATTCCTTCAAATTTATGCCTCATTTATTGTAAATTATAACAGAAACAGGAGCTGGAATCACTCATAACCCTGAAGCATACAAAAGAATGTCTTTAGCCGGGAAATATAGTACTAGCCTCTTTGTGCAGGTGGTAGTTTGAATAAATTCTCGACCTGCTGCTCCTGTTGGCTTAACTTTCAGAATAACTGAGCTGACCACAGAGCATAGTTTGCAAGGAAACTCTCCATCCTCTGCCCCATATTTGAAATAAAAATATGTTCTGCTTTTTCAGAGCCCAATTTTCCACTTAAAGCATGATTCATAACAGAAACACAATTCTTTTTAGGCTGACATTTGCACAGTTCATCTTCCATTGAATAGAAATGCCTTAAGGCTAAAGAATGAACAACCAACCCGTCTCCAGTGTATACTGGGCTTCCAGCTCTTCCCTAAATGTGAAATAGTTAAATTGGAGGCCTTGCATCCTACCTGGTAGCTGAAAACAGATTGGCTTTTTTGGAGAGGAGAGAGAACACGCACACATGAGTGTTTTTTAGAGATTAATTCTGGGGGATGGAAATGGGACTGAGGTACTTCTGGGAGGATGGGATGGTATTGTCTGCACTTGTCATGCTTAATATATTTCTTATTGTAAGCGTGATGGTATATATTGGTTCTGTAAACAACAATGCTCTCAGCTTTAATATTAAAGACAATGATGCATGTAAAGGGAGAATAAATATTCCAAGATATTTTCAACAAAAATAGGAAGCTATAGAGAATATGTATATATATGTGTATATATATATATATATATATATATATATATATATATACATATATATGTATATGTATTCTATGAAATGCAAAAATACATACATATGTCATATATACACATGAATGCTAATAATGTAGATATGTACACATCAATGTTTATATTGACATTTTTTTTAATTTCTTTACTTCATAGATTGTAAACTTTACTGCATGAACATAATGAATATTAGTCATATTCTCTTCATGTTATACTTATGTTCCCTCTCCCCTGCCCCATTCCTTGAGAGCCCTTCCCAGTGGGTATATCATTAATCACTAAGAAGTCATGATTGGACTAGTTAGTTTCTCTGTGGGGGGACAATACCTCATATTGTGGCCTTTATAATCTTTCAAGTCCCATTTCTGCAGTGTTCCCCAAGTATTGGATGGTAGGCTATAAACCACCTTTAGTGTTGAACTCTCTAATGTTTTGGTTTCATGAGTTTTGGTTCTCCTCAATGCCTAATACCATCTCCCTGGAGAAAGTTTTCAGGCTATCAGTGAGAATAACAATCATGTTTAAATCTGCTCTCCCTCCTGGGACCTGGTCAGTGTGATAGACACGGTTCTTCTCATGCTGGGCAGTGGGCTTTCTTCGTCTTCTTTTTCAAACTTAAAGATCTTGGATCTCCCTAGTATTCACTGGCATCTGTAAAAAGCAGATGCTTCAACCAAGAGGTAGAGCAGTATGTATTAAAGGGGATTAGCACAGTCATTTAAGAAAACAAACAAACAAACAAAAAACCTTTTGACTGGCATATCCTTTCCTCATAACCAATAACAATGGGAGCTTCACTCTAGAGTCTATGGTCTTCTTATCCATACATGTCTGACTTGGCTCTCATTATAAGGTATGAATTCCATCCCACTGTGCAGGCCTCGTATACAATCACACAGCAGTTGATTACCACCATAGCCCATGTGCCATCATTGCACTTGTGTGTACATATTGGCCAGCTGGTTGATTTTGCAGATCTCCTGCTTGTTCATACTGTTTGGTGACCTCAACAGCTCTCACAGCACTTTCTAGCACTATGAGAGCTAGGTAGTAGAGAGCTGGCTTCCTTCTCAGTTCCAGCATAATCTCCTGATGTTCTGTGGCTGCAGCCTGTGGAGTCTTCAGCAATAGAGTCTTGCCATTCAGATTTGGTGCTTTGGCAATGGCTTGCATTGTTTTGGAGGCCTCATGGGCATCCTTGAATAACAGCTCATTGTGAAAGGGTAGGGGTATTGTAGTCAGCTTCACATTGTTGGGATGAACATCCAAACCAGACATGGTTTATGGGAGGAAAGGGTTTATTTCAAGCTTATACATCCAAGATAGTTTCATCAGTGGCAGAAAAAGCTGCTTCCATACAACCAAATGACCAGCAGAAACCATCATTAATTTTGTGTGTTTCCCCTCTTCCACTTCCCTTTTGCCAGCCACCCTAAGATCCTGCCACACTCTGTATTTTGTCTCTTCACTTGCCTATCCAGATTCCCTTCCTGTTTCCCCTCTCTCCTATTCTCATTCTCATTTCTTGTTATTACTACTGATGCTTACTACAAGTTATGAATAAATCATGTGGCTCCAATTTAGGAACCACATATGAGAGAGAACATGCAGCGTTTGTCTTTCTGAGGCTGTGTAACATCACTTAGTATGACTTTTTCCAAGTCTACCCATTTTTCTGAAAATTTCATTATTTCATTATTCCTTAACCAGTGAGTAGAATTCCATTGTATAAACATAACACATCTTTATGACCTGTTCACTAAACAGTGGGCATCTAGGCTGATTTTAATTTCTAGCTATTGTGAATAGAACAGCAACAAACATGGCTGAGCAAGGTCTCTATAGTAAGGACACTAGGGTATATGTCCAGAAGTGGTATAGTTTGATCAAATGGTAGATGCTTTTTTGGATTTTTGAAGAGCCTTCATACTGATTTCCATAGTGGCTGTATAAGTTTGCACTCCCACATACAGTAGATGAGGGAGGATTCCTCTTTCCCCTCATCCTCACCAGCCTTTGTTGTCATTTGATTTTCTTTTTTCTTTTCTTTTTTTTTTTTTTGATGATCACCATCTGACTGGAGTGAAATGGAATCTCAAAGTTGATTTAATCTTCACTTTCTTGATGGCTAAGTATACTGAACATCTTTTGACATGTTTATTGGCCATTTGTATGTCTTTGAGAATTCTGGTTTCATGCTCCATTTGTTTTTTAGAAATATAGGGATTCATTTATTGCTTTTTGGTTTACAAACAAAGGCGCCCAATAATGCTTCTATTTACTTCTTATAAGAGATTATCAGTGTACATTTAAAGCAAACACAAAACAAAAAATCCCAAATCAGTTCCCACAGACAGACACGAAGGGGAGAGGCGAGTTTTCCCCACTCCCTGATTCCAAGTTTCATTCCGCAGAGTCAAGAAATGTTTCCCATTTTTGAGTTGGTTGATTGATATTTATTTTCATTGATAGTTTTGAGTTCTTTGTATAGTCTAGATTTTAAACTTCTGAAGATGTGTAGCTGGCAAAGATTTTTCACCAGTCTGTAGGTTGTCTATTGATCTGGTTTATGGTTTGCTTATCTGTACAAGAGCTTTTTAAATATTTTATTTATGTATTTACTTATTTGAGAATGAGAGAAAAGCATATAGAGAGAATGGGCATGCCAGGGCCTCCAGTCATTGCAAATAAACTCCAGACACATGTGCCACCTTCTGCATCTGGCTTATGTGGGTCATGTGGAACTGAATCTGGGGCTTTTCAGGCAAGCACCTTAATCACTAAGCAATCTATCCAACCTTGTAAAATAGCTTTCAAATTTCATGAGATCCCGGTGGTTGAATGTTTGTCTAATTCTATGGACTACTGGAGTTTTGCTCAAAAAGTCTTTCTCTAGTGCTCTCCCTCCTTTTTCTTTCTTTTTTTTTTTTTTTTTTTTTGTCTTTTTAGAGTTTCAGATCTTATGTTGAAATCCTTCATCCATTTGAAATTGATTTTTGTGCAAGGTGAAAGAAGAGGGTCTAAATTTACTCTTTTGTATGTGATTATCCAATTTCTCCAGCACCAGTTGTTGAAAATGCTATCTTTTCTCCAGAATGCATTTTGACCCCTTTGTCAAAGATCAGGTTATTGTAGTTAGTACAATTTACACTTGGATATTCTATCACATTCCATTGATCTACATGCCTGTGCTTGAGCCAGTGCCATGCTGTTTTTATTACTATGTTTTAAAAATATAGCTTGAGGGCTGGAGAGATGGCTTAGCAGTTAAGGCATTTGCCTGCAAGGCCAAAGAACCCAGGTTCGATTCCCCAAGACCCACGTTAGCCAGATGCACAAGGGGGCACACGTGTCTGGAGTTCATTTGCACTGGCTGGAGGCCCTGGTGCATGCATTCTCTCCCTTTCTCTCCCCCTTTCTCTGTCAAATAAATAAATAAAAATAAAATATTTAAGATATACGTTTAAATCAGGTATGGTGATACCACCAGCAGTATTCCTTTTGTTGAAGAGATTGTTGGATATCTGAGACTTTTTGAGCATCCCTCTAATTTTGTTTTGTTTTGTTTTTCAAGGATATGTTCTAGCCAAGGATGGCCTAGAATTCACTATGTAGTCTCAGGGTGGCTTCGAACTCACAGGGTACTCCTACCTTTGCCTTCTAAGTGCTGGGATTAATGGTGTGCACCAGCACACCCAGCCTCCCTATGAATTTTGAGATTGCTTTCTAATTCTAAAGAATGCTGCTGGAACTCTGGACTTGCACTGAATCTACATATTGCTTTTGGTAGGATGACCATTTTCACAATGTTCTTCTGATCCATGAGCATGGAATGTCTTCCCATCTTATGTCTTCCTCCAATTTTTTCTTCAGTGTTTGAATGTTTTCATTGTGGAGCATGAGGAGGAAGGAGGAGGGAAAGGGACCAAGATGCCACAATTGTCTTCAAGGCCATGGCCTTCTTCTCTTAAAGGCCTGTCACTATGCCTCCTACTGATTCCACTGGCACCTAGCAGTGCCATTCTGGAGACCAAGCCTATAGTTAACCCAGGGACTTTGGGGGATACTTACCTAAGCCACAGTAATTCTCAAGAGTATTGTCCTGATATGGTTGAAAATTTTTCCCATCTGTGCAAGGGCTATTCATGATGTTGTGTTCTTGTTGTTTCCCCAGTTATTGCTCAGAGCTCTGTTGCCTAACCACTGTCCCCTGGTGATGCACAAATTGTTTTTACTCAGGCAAATACCTCTTATCTCTTCAGTTAGGCAACTGTGACTGAGTGCTCACCACACAAAAGCCCTGTTTTACTCTCATTGCAATGGTGTGCTGCACTTGGAATATGGGCATTCTGCCCAGTCATAACTTACATTTACATTCTTAGGGAAGGATTTATGCTTTAAAATCCAAGTAGTTGTTTCACATATTCAGTGAGGGTTGTTCCTTTCAAGGCTCTGCAGTCACTGAGCACCAGGATTGCTTCTTGTAGTCTATTTGTTTCACCCTTGCTTTGGGCATTAGCTATGGATAAGCCCTGTGCAAAGTGATTTGATATTCAGCCTTATTCCAAATAATTGACATTGACAGCTTTGGATCAAAGTGTGCTAACATTTAATCATAAATAATACCCTGTGGACCAATGATGTATGCAGAATTAATTGGCAGTGGCTTGGTGCAAGATTTCTGTAGGATACTGTGGACAGAAAGCAAGGCTATATCAGAAACAACTTTTGATTGTCATGTGGAATTTATATTCTATCCCTTGAATGTTCATACCTTCCTTCAAATAGAATGTGTAATGGGTGTTTGGGTTATACAGAAACATGGAATACTTAAGGAATTCATAGTTTCATGATGGAACCATGCAAAGAAACCAGTGATTAGAATGTAATGTACTCACTGTCCTCCTATGGATAAGTAAGTTCTTCCAGTAATGGTTTGTATTTTCCATAAGAAATAGAAATAGAAGTAGATGGTTTTTCATATTGGAGAAGTTTCTTCATTTGCAAATCCAGTTCTTTGTAGATGCAAATGCTCTCCCTACCAACATACCTTTAAGAGCTCTCTCCTGTTGACACAGTGCATGTATGCATGCACATGAGTGTGTACACACACACACACACACACACACACACATACACACGGATTTTGTGAAGAAATACATCTAATGAAGGTGGGCAGCAGAGGCAGGAAGAGGGGGCTGAGGGAGAAAATAATGGATATTATACTTCCCCATTTCTCACATGACATAAACTATACCTGACTTCTGTCAGTGTCCACATTGGTCAGTCATCAAATGCTATCAGTGTATCTCTTCTCCTTTTTGGAGTAGAAGTGCCTTTCTGGTGCACTTGTGCTTGGTTAGGGACACAGCTTTGCTTCTTCAGCTTTAAATTCCCTCACATCACACTAATGCATGGAAATAGCTGGGAATCAAACAATGACCTCCTAATTTTAATCACTAATCACGATTGCAATGAGGAAAACAATTGGGCATGAGGTTTATTTAATAATTGAGTATATGTTCACTTTAACTTTTATTGAGCTGGTTTGTCATTTTTAAAGAAAGCAAGGGGAGCCAGGCATGGTGGTGCATGCATTTAATCCCAGCATTTGGGAGGCAGAGGTAAGAGGCCACCCTGAGACTACATAGTGAATTCCAGGTCATCCTGGGCTAGAGTGAAACCCTACCTCAAGAAAGAAAGAAAGAAGGAAAGAAAAAGAAGAAGGAAGGAAGGAAGGAAGGAAGGAAGGAAGGAAGGAAGGGAGGGAGGGAGGGAGGGAGGGAACAGAAATGGGATTAGTTGGGGACTCTTTAGAGTCAGGGATGTAGAATATTCCAAAAGTAGGAAGGGGATCTTTGGTCCATGTGAAACCCATCCGGGTTTGCTAAGTGTCACATACTGAAGCCAGGATCCTTCCTCCCATAGGGTGGCATTGCTGGAGCAAGCAGTAACTTATTTGGAGAGTTTTCTCTTTATCAAATACTTTAAAGGGAAGACTTGTCATGGGGATGCAGCTTGGAGCTGTTATGAAGTGTACTGCTATTTTCTCACATTTTTATAAGCCAAGCTTGAGGCCTAATTGAAAAAGTGTTCATAATAGGACCCTGACTTGAATTTAGTCAAGAAGAAAATTTTGGTCAAGACCCAGGCAGCAAAATGTTACTGCTTTCTCCAAGCACATACAACAATGTGTCTGAAGTTGGAGAATCACTTATCTCAAGATTCCATATATATGCACTGCCCAAGGAACTTGTGACAAAAAATGATTCTGATTCAGTGATTCTGGGGTGGAGCTTGACATTCTACATTTCTGAAAAACTCTAGGGTGATGCTGATTCTGCAGGTTTGAGGTCCATGATATCAGCCACAGATGACTAGAGTCCTCCTAGAGCTTCCTGCATGGCCCACATCTACCCTATGTCCTCTCTTGTTCATGTATGATGTTATAGCTAGTCTCATCTTTCTTTTACTTCACATCACTTCAAAGTCCTTTATCAAAGTATTAATGCCATCAGGGGTTATGATCCAAACTTTGTATGATGGTTTGTTGGCTAGTTTCCCTCTACCTACCTCCCCAGACTTAATTCTAGCCATTCCCTTCCCCAGCCATTTGAGCCGCCCCCTAGAGCTGATAGTTGTATAACAATAAACCCTGCTCTGTTGTCTTCTGAAGCTTGTCTGCACGGTCTCACTTAGCTGGTATGGTGGTATGACTGTAAAATGGCTCCTACAGGCACATGTACTTGAATGCTTAGTCCCCAGTAAAACAACACGAAGGTTTGAGAAGGTTGTAGAACCTTTAGGAGGTGGAGCCTTGCAGGAAGTGGGTCACCGGATCTGGGTCTTGAGATGCTTTTAGCTCAGCCCACATGTTCTTCATGCTCTGCTTCCTGTCTATGCTGGGCCTGCTTTACCTTCCTGTCCAGGATGAAACCTCTACTGGAAACTGTAAGCTGAGTTAAACCTGTTTCCCTCCATAAGCTACTTCTGGCCAAGTATTTTGTATGAGCAATAATAAAATAACCAATATAGCTTACTTACATGATCTTTCTCACACCATGGAAAATTTTTTATTTATTTTAGTTTGGATATCACTTCTGACTTCCTTGCCCTCTTCTCCCTTTCGGTTTGTAATGCCTTCTACATCATTCCATAATTACTCAAATTAGCCAAATCATTATTTTCTCTTTCTTTGTATATCTCACTTATGAAGGATGTGTCTCTCTTACTTTCATTCCCTAACATAATATTTAACATGTGATATATGTTCAATAACTATTAATTATAAAGATGAATAGGCATAATGAAAATTAAATGAAAAGATGACTACTGAAAAAGTTGTTGGGAGCTACAAATTCAGTAGAAACCTGTTACATAATGTTTATATTTAATGGAAATACAGAAAGTGTTTCACATGATCAACACAAATGGAACATAGGACCCTCTTAAAAGGATTTTATTTTTATGGAAAATGAAAAGACACTTCTCTTAGCTACATCTTGTCTTCCTTTCCCCAGCTTAGTTAAGTATTGTCTCTAGTTTTTAATATACATAAATGTATTTGAAAGGAACTCAAGGCAGATAACTCCTTGGCTGTCCATAAGTCCTTTCATGTAGTATATCATGCAAACCCCATGTGCCTCTTTTCTCAGGGCATGACTTTAGATATTCTTAAGAAATTGTTTTACCATCTTTATGTAATTTCACATGCATCATTATAAATTATATTCAAAACACATATATACAAATACAACTAAAATGTAACATATAGATTACAAAATGGGTAACTGTCCTGAGTTAGAAAGATTGCATTAATATCTTCTACCCTTTGTCATTGAGGTGAGCATTTCCTTTAAGCTGTCTCTGACCTCTGATTTTGTTGACATTGTCCCATTATCAGGAATCTCTTGGAGTAAAATACTTTGCACTATAATCAGAATTTTTACCCAATAGTTTGCCTAATAGCCTAAATGGGTTCACTCTTCTTCCCTTCCATTTTTCTGCCATTCTTCCTTTCCTTCCTTTTCACCTAACTGATAAGAATTTCATAATTATATGATGAAATAATTGATGCAAAGAGATTAGCATTGACTGACATTTATTGAGCATCAGCACAAAGAGCTTATATAGTTAATCCTCACTATGGGTATGTGTGTGTGTGTGTGCATGTGCGCCCGTGGATGCACACGTGTATACGTGTAGCTAAGAACTGCATAGCAGTTTTGGTATTTCTGAATTTTTAAGAGACACACATGTGACATGCAAAGAGAAGGGGAAGAAGATACTCGGGGTGGGAATTGGGGGAATAGGGATATTGGTGATAGGTGGGGAAAAACCAAAACTAACTATATTTGAGAACACTGGAATGGATGGTACATAATAGTAATGGTACATCTATATGCCAACTAAAAAAAAATAAAATAAAAGATAAATAAAGTCCTGATGTCAAGAAATACCATGAAAATTTAAGTTTAAATCTTGTACCTTTAGATATGCTCAGAGGCATACTCTGTTTCAATGTTAGCAATTACTTTAAAAGTATTTTATGCAGCCAGTTATTGTAAAAATAATGGTTTTAGGGTGGTACAAGTGAAATATCACTTGTGAAATAAATTACAGCTCATTTTGAGTCTGGGAAAATTGGGGTTATTTGTCTAGTAGTCAAGGATTATAATTGTGTTTATTAGAAAATATTTGTTTACCTTAAAACAGAATCTTTGTCTTCATTTAAAATATGGTTGCACCAACTGTCATAGCAATAAGAGTACAAAGAGTAGAAAAGAATTTAATGTTCAAAGAAGAATTTTTTTTTTCAGGCTCTTAGAAATTGGTGAAATCAATCCAAGAGAGTTCCATTGAACAATATAGTGTGACCTTCATAGCATTGGATTGAACTTTGAGAACATCTTCAAATATCCAGAGAAAGGAGACATTTTAAGAAAAACTGAGTTCAATTTGATAAAGTTTACTTGAGCAAGCAGAAGTTCAGTTCAATTTGATAAAGTTTACTTCAGCAAGAAAAAGTTTCAAGAAGAGGCTAGCATTGCAGACCATAGATGATTCTGAATGTCACCCACACATACAATGTAGTGAGCAAATTTTATAATGATAATTACTGAATCACCATGAAAAGATTAAATGATCTGGACAGTCTAACGTTTGCCTTGGTTGGGCATAATTTCATAGCCATTATTTATTTAGCTACAAGATATATTTTAAGTCAGGTTATCTATTGCTTCCACACCAAGCTAAAGGGATCCTCTTTGGGCCAAAGTCGTTGTTCAAATATAGAAAACAGTTTAGGCTAATTTATTTCAGTTAAAAAGAGTTGTGTGTTTAAATTATTTAGAAAGGGGTCACCTGTTTTCTTTGGGCTCTTCTTCTAATACCAAAGGAAATTGGGGCAAAGTGTGTACCGGGAAAGTTTACAGATTACTTGGAAGACAGAAAGCATACAAGACAAAAGGAATAACTGTAGAATAGAACTCATGTCTGGGGATTCAGTAGGGGTTATTACCAAAACAGGTAGGACTGAAGTTTAGAAGACACACTAAGGGTCCACATTGGAAAACTGTCTACTGTTCACGTAGTGCCATCATAGTCTCTTCTGGGTCTTTAAACAGAGCTCAGATTGACAGTAAGAATTATGTTAATGAAATATCTAACAGAATTGAAACAAATATCTTGGGAGTCCTAATTATTGTAGCATAAATTTCAATTCATCAGAATAAAGCTTTCTCACTCAGCCCCACAGCCAAAATCTGTTCTTTGGTATGAGACTTACCAATCGTTACACCTGCTTTTTTCTATCGCACACAGAAATCTTCACTGAAGTTCCAACCTACTTAGTTAGCCTTATCATAAAAGCCAATAAAACTTATATGAGCTAAGGAGTCCTTGTTGTAAGTACATAAAGGCAGCCAAGAAATACCAGTTAGGAAAAGAGTGTTAGAAACATGAAAAAAATTGATCCTTCAGAACACAGATATCAGTTGTTTTGTGAAGAAAAGTTAGGCTCTGAAGCAATATAATACAACATCAAAAAATAAATGTAACAGTTTCTAAAAATACCAAAGTTCATTAAACTAAGAATAGGAACAGCAGATTAAAAATCTCAGACTAACAAATAAAGACAATATAATCTCTCAGAAACTAAAAGAGAAAAAGAGAGAATTACAAAAGGGGATAAGTGGATCACAGAGGGCCAACAGAGGTCCAATTTCAGACTGGCCAAAGCTCCAGAAAAAAAATGAAAACTAAAATTACTAAAGGGTAAAAGAAGAGACTGCTTTAAGGATAAAATGACATGCATTTTTATATGAAAAGAACATGTTACATATCCAGAACAATGAATAGGGCTGGAGAAAACACAGATCTGGATATACTATTGTAACTTTTTGGAAACTAAAGAACAATACAGATCCCAGAAGCTTTCAGAAACCCTGGTTGCTGGGAAACAATGGAATCTAGAGCTTTCAGAGAGATCTATCAAACATTCTTTCACTCCTAGGAAGTTGTGTGAAAATGTACTACAACAGACAATGGCAGTTGCAGGAGAGAAGATGAAGGCAAATGGTGGAGTCTAAAAGTGAGTGATTTTAAAACACTGTGTTGGCTATTGAGAATATACTATATATATATATATATATATATATATATATATATATATATATATATGTATGTATATATATGTATTTCCGCCTAGGGAAAAAGGCAGTACTCTATGGTCTCAGAGTCCACTTTCAAACTCATGGTGAACTTTCATTCCTAATGCAGGAGTGTTGTGAGATAGGGCATAATTGGAAGCATTAGCGTCATGAAGACTCTGTACTTATGAATAGACTAATTGTTTTAAGGACGGAGGCCAGTTATTGTGACTGTGGGCTCCTGATGAAAGAAGGAGGTCCAGCCACACCCAGCTGATCGATGCCATCTGCTGTCACAAAGCACAGCAGATGGCATCACAAAGCACAGCAGCACTTACCCCTTGATTTTGACCTTCCCAGCCTCCAGAGAACAAGTCAAATATATTCTATTGTTTTACATCTGCCCAATTTGAGGTATTTTGTTATGGCACCAGAGTGCCAGTGAAGACACTGCTGAGTAAACATAGATTGTAAAATTGAAAGAACAATAAAAGCAAACATGAGGAGGACAGGTAATAAAAAGTATAAGAAATAATGTTAAAAATTCCAACAACTAAACAATAAAAAACAAATTACAGATAGAAAATAAATTTGCGTGCCTGTGCTGAGGACATGATCTTGAGGCTCCCAGGAATTTACTTTTCTAACTAAATACAAGTGCCACAAAAGGCTACTGAGACTTTAAACCAGTGTCAATATAGAGATTTTTTTTTTCACTTTTTCTACCTTACTATAAATGTAAATTATATTAAAAATTTGCCATAGACTATTTAAATACATGGCAAACAGGTTTCTGAGAAAAGGTTGGCTACCATCTCCACTTGTCTTATACCCCAAGAAAATTTACATCATGTGCCCTCCAGACCTTGTCTTGAGGCAAAATGGACACTTATCTCTGTGAAAAGGGAAAAAAAGAATGACAAACAGTATAGTATATAGTTTTGGTTTTCTCACTCTATTTTTCTCTCTTGTCTAAGATCGCTAAAGCTTTGTTAGAATAGTTCTCAGATTTTGGTGAGACACATAAAGAACAAGCAACAACCAGATTTTATTAAGGCTTACAGTAAGCTAGAATTTTGTAATTTAATATGTAAACAGATAATCTTAATTTGTTACATGATATAATAAATATAATTTATTTTTGTCATTTATGGGTTTATAATTCAGGTTTTATTTATTTGAGAGAGGGAAAGACGCAGAGAGAGAGAGAGAGAGACAGAGAGACAGAGAGAGAGAGAATGGACACACTAGGGCCTCCAGTCACTGCAAAAGAACTCCAGACGCATGGGCCCCCTTGTGTATCTGGCTTACGTGGGTCCTGGAGAACTGAACCGGGATCCTTTGGCTTTGCAGGCAAAGGCCTTAACCGTTAAGCCATCTCTCAAGCCCTAATTCAGGTTTTATAAAAGAAATAATCTAAGCTTCATTCATTGTGACTTTTGTTCTTAGGGAAGTGTGCTGGTTTGATTCAGGTGTTCCCTGTAAACTTATGTATTCTGAATGCTAGGTCCCCAGTTGGCAGCATTTTGGAAATTGGAGGCAGTGATTGCTGTGGGTGGGCTTATAGGTATAATAGCCAGTTTTCCCTTGCCAGCGTTTGGCACACTCTCCTGTTCCTGTTGTCCACCTGATGTTGGTCAGTAGGTAATACTCACCTTCTGCTCATGCCACATTTACTTCTGCCATCATTTAGCTTCCCCTAGAGTCTGTAAGACAAAATAAACCTTTTCTTTCCACAAGTTACTCTTGGTCAAGAGTTTTCTGCCAGCAATGCAAAGCTAACTGCAATAGGAGGCAAGGAAGTCTCTTCCATATTATGATAACTGTGTGCTTTTTCAATATTTAGGAGGTTTCATTCACAATTCCTGAGTCAAACTGAGTTAACCTCAAGTTAATAGAGTTATAAATGAAAGATAAGGGCAACACCCTATTTTTTCTTTTTAATCCAGGCAATAGGCCCTCTAGGAAATAAGTAATCTTGCCCCCATGAGGGGACAATACCATCCTCCAGCTAGACATATTTTAACAAAAATGGACTAATGTTCCCATGTCCAAATATTTTCGTCTCCTACCCATTCCCTAAGACTCCCAAGAAATCTAGAGGATAATTGGGAGTGACAGTGTTATGCCAGTGTGGTTGCTTACACCTTTAATCCCAGTCCAGGCATTTTGGGGTATTTTTGGGAATCACAAGATTCTACTTGGTGTGTGTGGTAGATGTTCCCCAAAAACTTAGGTGTTCTGAATGTTAGGTTCCCAGCTGATGGAGGTTTGGGAATTAATGCCTCCTGGAGGCAGTGTATTGTTGGGGGCAGGCTTAGGGTCAGTTTCCCCTTGTCAGTGTTTGACACACTCTCCTATTGTTATTGTCCACCTGATATTGGCCAGGAGGTGATGTCCACCCTCTGCTCATGCTGTCACTTTCCCCTGCCACCATGGAGCTTCTCCTCAAGTCTGTAAGCCAAAATAAACCTTTTCCCCCCACAAGCTGCTCTTATTCAGGTGATTTATACCAGCGATGTACACCTGACTGCAACAGTGTGGTTGCTCACAACTTTAATCCCAGCGCTTGATGGGTGGAGGCAACAGGATCAGGTTAAGGCCAGTCTTCCTCTAGGCAATGACAATAGAGCTCTCTTAATCCTTCAGGCAACCAAATTAAATTTTATGGACAATTCTCACAATGTCTTCAAACTGAGATGTCATAACTTTATTCTGCTTTAATTACTCTTTAGCAAAACCATTTCTAGGTGCTTAAATTTGTTGATAAGAATTATCTCCAGGGGTTGTCATATTCTGGCTATATTTACAAATCCATGTTTTTGTGAAAAACTGGTTGTAACTGTCTTTCTGGGTATTTAATAACAATGTAAAGCAGTCACAGCCAACTGGAGACACAAGCTAAAAGGGACAAAAAAAGTCAGGTATGATGGTACTTACCTTCAATCCCAGCCATTAGGAGGCCAAGGTAGGAGGATCACTGTGAGTTAAAAGCCAGCATAGGGCTACAGAGTGAGTTGCAGGTCAGCATGGACTAGAGTTATGACCCTGCCTCAAAATAAATAAATTAATTAATTAATTAATTAATGCCAACTAATATGTTTATGCTTCCTCTCAGGTCAAGGAGGCCCAGGAAATTATGTGATGCATCTAAAATGTCCTACAGCTCTAGAAAGTCACTTGTCTTCATGGTGAGGGAGGACATGGAGATGTAATGATTGGACTCCAAATGAGTGTACAACCTTCAAGAGTCAGCTTCCAATGGAAGCCACATAGTTATCATGACCCAGACTCATCATAGCAGATGGCACAAATGCTGAGCCACAGAGCTCCTCCAGGTCCCTAAAAGTCTGCAGAACTGCAATAAAGAGCTACAATTGACCTTAAAATATACAGAGTTAAATTTTGGCTACCTACTTGATCTTCAGCATTCAAAAAGAAAGGAATGGCCAGGAAGGAAAGTACTGACTCATACTGACATCTGTGCCCTTTTCTTTTTTTTTATTTTAAAAGGGGATTTATTGGATTAGCTTACAGTAGTCCAATAGCAGTTGCAGGCCTGAGAATCACCGACCCTGGTAGTTGCTCAGTACTCGTGGCCAGATGCCTCAGCAGTCCCGACCCAGCACTGCAGATGGTGCTGGAAAGCCTGGAGGCTTCCTGAGGAGCCGCTGGGTTTCAATCCACGGGGGTCTTCAGTTGATGCTGTTCTTTTTTTTTTTTCTTTTTTCTTTATTAGTCAGTTCTGTATTCAGCAAATACAGTCAGTTTGGTACCATTATTAGGCTCATGCCCTTTTCAAAGTTATGCATTATTAACAATTCTCATAATGTCACAACTGTGTTGCAAGATCTACAAGAACAGGTATATATTATGCCAGATACCACCATACCAATTTGTGAACAGCTTTAGAAATTAGTTTCTAGTTTTTCAATAATATTCTCATACAGAATTGTCCAGACAACCAGGCTAAGCCATTATCCAACAGAAATCTCTGCAAAATCACAAAGTCAGAAATGTCTCCTGCTAATATTGACTTTGACATTTCGATTGTGTCATTTTCATGACTGGAAAATAATATAATTGATGAAAATATGTTAACAGACAAAAATCTAAGAATAAAAATGATTTTGAAATGGCTAATGATATTGATTTGCTGCATTCTGAAGGAGGTAAGACTTTCCCCACACAGGCATACTGCAGCTAATAAAATAATCTCATCCAAAAGTAGCTGTAGCTGGTGTGAGATGCCTGTTTTTACCTTCTTTATAGAAGTCTGTTTCTATCTCCCCTGCTCACTCTTCTCTAAGTGATCTGGATGCTATGGAGACTGCTGTCTCATCATGAGCTGGAGATGATGGCCCATGGCAATCCAGTACACTTCTGGAGATTCCACATCACAGTTTCTCATCCCAAGGAATAATAGGTCCATGTTGTAGAATTATACCAGTTTTTTTAAAAAATACATATTATATATTAAATAGCATGTGTGTTTATGTATATGTGTATCATATATATTAAAGTGTATATATTGTGTGTAATGTATGTTAAAGTGTGTGTGTGTGTGTGTGTGTGTGTATGTGTAAGCAGCAAAGGAGGATAGGGAAAGGAAGAGGGATATAGAGAAACTGAAATATATTTATATAGGCTTAATCCATTTATCTTATATAAGTATAGAAATCAACCTGTAAATTATGAACATATACTAATATCACCATAAAATAAATATATATGTGATTTGTATATGGTTAAGAATCACAAATCCCATAAATTTTAAAGTCTTCTGAATAGGTGAATATTTATTTAACTGATTTTTCTGTAGAATTTTATATACTTATTGTTTTACTAAGCATGAACTTAAAATAAAACTAGGAGGAAAAACACCTGTATAAATTTTGTGCTTGCATTTTCACTCTTGTCTTTAATAGATATCATCTCTGAAGGACAGGTTTTTGTCAGGTGACCTGTGTTCCATTTCTGTCATAGCATGTAAGTGTTGGTGTAAAATTAAGTTTTCTTTCCTGCTTAATGTAGGCTAAACTCTCATAGATGAATGGTAACTGTTATAAATTTTGAAGCTATTTAAATGAATTGATTGATGAAAAATCAAAGAATTAAAAGTTCTGAGACTTTTTCTTCTCGGGACAAAGAACCCACCCAAAAGGAGCTGATGGGAGGAAAATTTTTATTTTGGCTTACAGTTTTGAGGGGAAGCTTCATGATAGCAGAATTAAAGCATGGCATGAACAGAGGCTGCACATCACCTTTGCCACATTAGGTGGAAAACAGAAGCAAGAGAATAGGCCAAGAACACTGGCAAGGTCAACCCCTGGCAGCACACCTCCTCCAGCAAGGCTCCACCTCCTAAATTGTCATGAGCTGGTAACCAAGCACTCAAAAACATGAATTTTGGGGGATTCAAATCACCCCAGAGTCTGATTTCTATATTTAGAAATATCCTGTGGTCTTTATTCTTTAACAGGTCTACAATGTGAAAAGGCATCAGTTATTCTGGGGAGTGCTCACACACAATGTTTAAGTTGTGGCTTCTTAGGCTTTGAAGAGAAAAATTGTTTTGAGAAACATATTCCCACAGAAAGCTCATTTCAGGGATTTCAACATAACTGTGAGTTTATGTTTGAGTGTGTTGACCTTTAACTCATGAAAATTTCTTGTAGGAAATTGATTTTTCACAGGTTCCTCAGGAGGTCCCAAAAGGCAGACTTCAATACCATGATTTTTAGACAAGAGTCATATATGTCAAAAATGTGGTCATTGCTTGTAAAGGGATTTAAAATTGAATTAAAGGCAATTTTGCAACAATAAATGTAATGATGGAAGATAAACAATTTATTTACTTGCAGTGGTCCAAATAGAAGATTATGTTCTCTATTAAATGCTTAGCACTGAGTTGTAAAATCAAATAAGACATTGTTTCTATTTTGGAAAGGCTCATTTGGAATTGTCCCATTTGGGAAGTACAGAGGAGATAAAAGAAGCACAGGTCTTCTCACCTTTGGGAGGTTGAGAGGAATAAGAGAAGCCTTTCTGGGAAAGGGAAGTGCTGCTCTATGAAGCCTAGCCAAACACAGAGAAGATAGTCCATGACAGTGCAATTGAATAGAAATGTACCAGAGAGAAAATGGTCACCTAGAGCCTGACAGGTTTACTTCATTCATTTATGATTTATTTCATCATCAGCTTAGTGTTTGTTGATACTGTGTGACAGGTAGTATATTAAGAATTATGATTATAAAACTGCATGAGAGAGAGATAGTTCCAACCCAAAAAGAGCATACAACTTAAATGAAAATAAAATATGTCCATAGAATATAAATATAATATGATATAATATAATATAACATAATATAATAAAGTGTTAGCAAAGGTGAGACCTGGAAATCAAATGAGGGGCCCTCAATCTAAGTTTGTGGGGATGAGAAAGAAGTTAAATCTAAAGTGATTCCTGAGAATTAAAGGACACATATCATCCAGAGAAGGAAGAATGTCTTCCAGCGAGCAAACAATAACAAAGGTCTTCTGATCAATGGGACAATATGGTGACCTGTGATCCAGAATAAATTCAAAGCATCTGGAACAGAGTGGACATTGGATCATGAGTGGGAACATTGTTTGGCAACCTACTGTCAGAGCCTTTGTGCATCAATTTCTGGACATGGGAGGTGAGAAAAGGTAAGGCCAGCAAACACACAGGTAAGGGAGGAGCAGATGAACCAAAGACCAGAAGTTTATGTTCCTGGTTCTATCCATTCCTATACTGTTTATTAGCCACTCCATGAATTCTACAACTCCTCTTTGCTTAATCAGACCAAGACGACTTAAACTCAACCGTAATCAAGCATTCTGAAACTGCTTTCAATATTTCTGTCCCTTATTCTCTCTCTCTAGACTTGAGTTGCATTGTGTGCCTTTTTTTTTCTTCTAACTAAACTGCAAATAGAAAAGGGCAACTGTTACCATCTTTGTTTCCCAGCACATATTTAATACATGGTAAATGAGAGACACCTATGTTGCATGGGAACACTAAAGAACACATGCCGTCTTGCAAAACTGTGAGTCAGAACAGACTCTTCTCATTACTAGCCATGACATCTGGCAAAGTACTGCGTGAATTGCAGCGTGGTTTTCCCAAGGGTAGAGTAGATATGCTAGGTTACATACCTTCTAAGAACCTTGAGTTCTAAGTGTGGGTGAACCTGGAATTCTCCATGATTAAACTGTAGAACTTCAGTAAGCTCAGAGATGAGTATTGCTTATATAACCTTCCAACGTCCAGCACACTGAGGATTTTTAACATTGGAGTATGTGCTTTAAGATCAGAAATCCTCAGTTACCGTCGTAGTTCTACTTAACACTGTAAGTCTTAGCTTTTTCTTATGTAATGGGAAAATTTAAATTCCCATTTTTGGAATTATTTTGAAGATTAAATGAGGAAATGAACAAAAGGGTTCAATACATTTCCAAACATTTGGATGCCAATAATACTAGCTCTATTCCCATGCTTATCCAGAGAAACGACTCAACAAATCTTTCCCCCATAGGTATTTCATCAAAGCAAAAAGGTATAATAAAGTTAGGTATTAACTGCTGCCGTTTCCCTTACTCCATTTTCCTGAGGATAGAAAATGAAACAGTTGACATTTTATATTCATATACCTTTTCTAGTTGCAAATTTTCAATTTCCATTTAACAAAACAAATTTCCTGAATATCAAATCTAGGAAACTTTCTGAACTAGATTCACTAATACAAAAGAAGTTTGTCCAAAACACTCAGAAGAAAAATGAACACAGTTAGAAACCATATTACCTGAAACTCAGATAAGGAAATATAACATGACAAATACCCATGTGTTTTGCTGGGTGTTCAAATAGACTGTTTGAAATTGATTGTCATAAAAATGAGAATAGTATATATATGAGAGGGTCATTTTCTTCCCAGGTTCCTGTCACATCCACTTCACCAACCAATTCCTCCTCCTTAACCAATGTAAGTTCTTTTCTACAGTCATTTCCTGCACTTACTGGGACATGAAATTGGCACCCATTCAACATCAGGGCAAAAGTGATACATTCCCCCAAAGAGGGTATGGATATATATATCCCTGCAGAAGCTTAGATGAAGAATGTATCTGCAATAGATTCCCCACTTCCTCTCAATACTGTAATTTCTTCTCCAAGACCTTGTTGCCCACAGTTCAGAAGCATACCTTTCTTCATGATTTGGAGTGTTCATTTTTATCAAGGTCACAGAACAGACAGTAAATAACATTGAATATAAGCTGACCTTTCCTTTGTTACTTTCCACAATATTTCATCTACAAACATGTACTTGAAGTCAACATTGCAAAAATATTTTCCATTGCCTTCTTGTAATGCAAAACATTTTTTGTTTATTTTTATTTCTTTATTTGAGAGTGACAGAGAGAGAGAAAGAGGGAGGGAGGGAGAGAGAGAGAGAAAGAGAAAGAGAGAGAGAATGGGCACACCAGAGTCTCCAGCCACTGCAAACGAACTCCAGATGCATGCGCCACCTTGTGCATCTGGCTTACATAGGTCCTGGGGAATTGAGCCTTGAACCAGGGTCCTTAGGCTTTACAGGCAAACGCTTAACCACTCAGCCATCTCTCCAGCCCTGAAAGACATTTTTAATCCAATATTTTCTGAATTCTATAGAGGCATTTGTATTATCCGATGCATGTACACATGTCACAGAATCTCACATTTTTAGTGACTCAAGATTTTTAACTAAACTTCCCTTTGTAGTTTTTCTATATGTTTTGCTTAAAGAATTTTTAAAAAGCCAATAGCTTGTAAAAATATTTTCATTCACTTGAGAGAGAGAGAGAGAGAGAGAGAGAGAGAGAGAGAGAGAGGGGAAGGGAGGGAGGGAGGGAGGGAAGGAGGGAGAATGGGCACTCACCAGGGCCTCCAGCTGCTGCAAATGAACTCCAGATGCATGTGCCACCTTGTGCATCTGGCTTACATGGGTCCTAGGGAATTGGACCTGGGTCCTTTGGCTTTGCAAGCAAGTGCCTTAACCACTAAGCCATCTCTCCAGTCCCAAACAATATTTTTTAAGCAAGCCTGCATGTAAAATACACACATTGCTTTAATGTTTGTTTAGATCAAGGAGAAATGGAGTAATACTACTGTGCTCCTGTTTTGAGTTTTGCATTCTGTTTAAATTTTATTTATTTACTATTTGTGTACACGGTAGTATCCTCATGCTACAGTGTGCCTGTGGCAGTCAGGACAATCTCAAGGTATCTGTGCTATTTTTCTACCTTCTCTGTGACATGGTCTCTTCCCACTGCAAACAAATGTTAGACTACCTGGCCCATTGTAGAAGATGCATAGCCAGGGGGACCCGGGGGTGAGGCCCTGAGATTACCCCAACACTGCTGATCCGTGAAACGATCCAGTGAAAAAGGGACAACACAATGCCAAACAATGAAAGGACCAGTGGGAAGTGGGGAAGGGGTATACGAAAGGACCAATGGGAAGCAGGGAAGGGGTGTACAGAGATGTCTGTTTTCCTCAATAAATGAGTCAGTTTTCAGCTTTTTGGGGATCCAGCAGTGGCCCATGATCTTCCAATTTTCATGGCTCTGCTTCACATTGACATAGGTGTACTGGGATCACAGACACATGTACCACTTTGAGTATGGCTTTACATGTATCCTGGGGAGAATTGAACTTAGGTTGGCATACTTTGAAAGTAAGTTCTCTTAGCTGCTGAGCAATCTTACAAACTCTGAGTCATGTACTTTGAAGATTCATAATTTGAAGCCCTAATCTCTGTGTAAACACTTGATGGTGGAAACTTTGGGAGAAAATTAAGATTAAGTGACATTATGAGGGAGGGTCCTCATGATAAAATTAGTGTCCTTATAGTAAAAGACTCAGAGTTTCCACTCCCTCTCCCTGCAATGTCAGGACGCAGAGAAGGCAGCTGTGTGAAAGACAGAATGAACCTTCATCAGAACTTAACCTTGTAGCAGCATGACTTGAACTTTTACCCATCAGAACTCTAAGAAATAAATGTCCATCGTTCAAACTACCCAGTCTATGGCATTTGCTTATGTCAACAAAAGAATGCAGTTCCATCTTCTTTTCATGTATAATGGATATTAATGGATTTCTTTCATGTATCATGTTAAATTTAAAATTTGGAAATCAAACATAGATGCAGCAGTTGAATCACTTTCTATGGAGAGTCACAGCAAGATGTTCCACTTTTTTATTAGTATGTACACAGTGTGTATACAGTCATGTTGATACCATCTTTAGCCTCCTCCCTGTCCTCCCTCCTCTGCAGGGACCCTCCTTGTTGGGGAATATGGGCCATGCATTTTGGGGTTAGCCGTCAGTTATGGGTAAGAGGCAATGTCTCTGTGCATAATGACCCAACCTGTAGCTCTAACCTTCTTTCCGCCCCTCTTCCACAAATTTCCCTGAGGCATGTTGGGCTCAGTGATGAGGTCTTGGGAGCCTCTGTGTCTCTGGATATCTAGTTTGGTAGGAGTTGAGAGTTCTCTGTGTCTCTCTCATTTACTCTTGTTCTGGTACCAGGTTCACTAAGAAGTAGCACTCTTGCTCATTTCCCCAACTACTCTTAGTTTCAGCTGCAAGATGTTCCAGTTTTCATGCTGCTATTGTACTTATTTAAACAAATGGGGTTTTCTTTGTGTCATGAGGCAGATGAATGGAAGTAATGTTTACTCTCCCCATATGGGGGGAGAAGGGATCTTCACTTAATAGTGTCCTGGCGCTAATCCCAAGAACTGTGGCCAGCAGGCCATAGCAGAATTCCACTGAAAGATGACACTAATATCTTACATTTCGTGGACAGATCCTGGAATTTCTTTCTTTCTCCCCACATACTACCTCCGTGTTAGCCTGTCAACTAGGATGAGTGACAGGGAAATAAAGCAGTACATATCAACTGAGGTCTATTTAATGCCTAGATAGTTCTGGGTATTCTGCTAGACATGTTTTATTGTACATTTGTGCAGAATGATGCTTGTGGAGGGGGAGTGATTGAATAGCCCAGTATCATCTGCTAAGAGTGGGGCTGATTATCCAGTGTAGGTCCATAGGACAGATGCTTGAACATCAAATCCAGGGACATGTCATGTTTGTGTCATAATGTATGCTTTCAGCTGCAACACCAGACACACAGTTATTTTCCTTAAAGGAGATAAGAAGAGTCATTACATCCTGGGAGATCTAGTCTGGTCTGAAAATGCTTAGTAATAAAGGAAGAATGAATGAAGCAAAAATACCAGCTCTTACCATGAGCTGCTGTCCTTTCCCTTTCCATGGTGCCAATGGAAAGGAGTTTAATAACATGAATTTCTGGAGAGATAGTTCAGCAGTTAAGAGTGTGTGCTTCACAAACATGAAGGTCTGAAACCCTAGAGTCTGATTCCCTGGAATCTATATAAACAGCTGGGTATGACCAGGTATGTCTGTAACCATAGTCCTGGTGTGGTGGGGAAAGATGTGGGAGAATTGCTGACAAAAAAAACACCCAAACAAACAAACTAAAAACAGTGAAACTGCCAGCTCTGGATTGGTCAGGAGACTCCATCTCAAAGAAATAGGCAGTTGAGAGTAAGGAGGACATAAGGCATTCTTCTTTGGCTTCTACATGTGAACATCCAATGTGCATGCATTTGCATACACATGTACACACACTTCATATATATCACATACTACACCATAAAGTTCTACATAACATCATAACATACATCACAAAGAGAGAGAGAGAGAGATCACTAGAACAATCATCCTAGGGCAGAGTTTATAAAATTTGACATCTTGTGGTATGTATTCTCTCTCCTCCTATGTCCTTGAAAATGACTCTAAGCATAAAGGTATAAAAATAAGTTTAATTAAGATAAGACATTTTACATGATCAAATATTCAGTATGTAGAGGATATGCTACCATGAGCACAGCACTGAGATATATAAGGCAAAAATAATAGAATTACAGGCAAAATCAAGCAACTCCTCATTCAAGTAAGGTATTTTTAATATCTCTCTCAGTAATCAACACATTCAGATGATAGATGGCCCAATCAATACAATTAATAAATCTTATCTAAAGGACAGATATAGGGTCTTGCATTAAGTGATTAGAGAACACCTAATCTTTACATAGATTATAGCAATATTGAACCATGTATTCAATTACAGGTTTAGGATTATCCAAACCATGTTGAATTTACTATAAAGTAATTGTTTAGATATCATTTAGAAGATAGTTTATGCTTATTCACTTAGAAAATTAAAAAGTCTTATGAAATAGAATGAATTTTTATTTTAGATATTTTAAACTCTTCCAAATTGAGTAATGAACACTACATAACTAAATTTATGTGTATTTTGAAAATAGCATGAAAAGAAATAAAGCATTAAGGAAACAAAAGGAGGTTAGGGGTGTACCTTAGTGAGAAAGCACTTTCCTAACATGTGTAAAGTTCTGGGTTCAAGCCCCATCAATGTACAAGTAAAGGAAAGAATCCAAAGAAAGAAAAGAAACGTCTTAAACATTAATGAGCTGAACATTCAGATATAGAATTAGGAAGATTTATACAGAATAGAGTCAAAATAATTGTGATAGACGTTTTAGTTAATGCCTACTGTTCCTAATTGTCTAGCTCCAGGTGCTAGAGTGACTAGGGCAAGTATGCGATAGCCCAGAGTGTAAGAATATGTAACAAAAGAGTTGAGGACCTGATTTCTGCCTTGACTCCTTTGTGTATTTGGAGAACACACCTTCAGATATCTGCAGATGAGGAGGGTGTAGCAGAGCTGGAAGCAGAAGGCCAGGAGACAATGATGAGGTATAGGAGGACATTACCCAGTGTATGCACATAGGACAGATACTCCAACATCAAGTTCACAGACATGAGGAACACTTAGTATACCTGTGCCCATAATTCCTTTTTCTATTTCATAGCACTTTTTTGCTTTCTATGATGTTGTCTTTTTTTCAGTATATTTATAGGTTGCTACTGACTCTCTTTGCACCATGACCTTCAACATTAATGATTGTTTCCACTTTACTAATACATATTACCACAGCTAACATGTATGTGTGATAATAGCCTTTATTTTGTTGAGATATGTTCCTTCTATTCCAAGTTTCTGTAGGATTTTAACCATGAAGGAGGTTGGATTTTGCCACATGTCTTTTCTGCATCCAAATGATTTCTTTTGTCCTTCAGACCATTTATGTAGCGTATTGCATTTATCAATTTACATATATTGAACCACCCCTGCATCTCTGGGATAAAGCCTAATTGTTGGGGTGAATGATCTTTTTGATATATTTTTGGGGAGACTTGTTTTATAAAGGTTTTAATCTCCTTACTTGTTGCAGGTCTGTTTAAATGGTTTATTTCATCTTGATTTAATTTTGATATGTCATATATATCAAGGAAATAATGCATTTCTTTCATATTTTCAAAATTAGTGGCATATATATTCTTAAAGTATGTCCTTATGATTTTCTGAATTTCTTTGGTATCTGTTGTAATGGTGATTTTTTTCATCTCTAATTTTATTAATTTTTGTCTCTTCTTTCTTCTGGTCAGATTTTCTAAGGGTTCATCAATCATGTTTGTCCTTTCAATGAACCAACATTTTGATTCATTGATTCTTAGGATTGTTTTGTTGTTGTTGTTTATTTGTGTTTTTTTGGTTTCTATTAAATTAATTTCTGCCATAATCTTTATTATTTCATCCAGTCTACTGACTTTTGGGTTGTCTTTTTCCAATTCCTTAGGATGAAGAATTAAGTTGTTTACTTTTGAACTCTCTAACATCTTAATATAGGTACATCGGGCTATAAATTTCCTTCTTAGGACTGCCTTCATTGTGTCTCAAAGGTTTTGGTATGTTGTATTCTCATCATCTTTATACTCTATGCATTTATTTATTTATTTATTTATTTGATTTCTTCAATGACCCATTCATCATTCAATAGTGTACTGTTTAGTCTCCATGAATTTGTGTATGCTCTGTAGTTTTTCTTGTTGCTGATTTGTAGTTTAATCAAATTGCGGTCAGATAGAGTACAAAGGATCATTTCAATTTTCCTGTATTTGTTAAGATTTACTTTGTGTCCTAATATATGGTCTATTTTGGAGAAATATTCCATGTGCTCCTGAGATAAATGTATATTCTGCTGCATTTGTATAAAATGTTTTTTAGATGTCTGTTAGGTTCATTTGTTTCATGACATCATTTAATCTAGACATCTCTCTGTTTAGTTTTTGCCAGGATGACCTGTCAATTGATGAGAGTGGGGTATTGAACTCAATCACTACAATTGTGTTTGGTGTTATTTGTGACCTTAAGTCTAATAGTGTTTGATGTAATTGAGAGCCCCATGTTAGGTGTATATAAGTTTAGGATTGTAGTGTCCTCCTATTGGAGTGTTCCTTTAATTAGTATAAAGTTACTTCCTTTATCTTTCTTCACTAATGTTGGTTTGAAATCTATCCTGTGAGATATTAGGATAGAAACACCTGCTTGTTTCCTATGCCCATTTGCCTGAGTTTAGATATTTTTTTCTCTCTTTCATCCTTTCTGTTGGTGAGAATTTCCACAGAGTTTTTTTATTTGACTTGCTGTGTTTTTCAGTGCTAGTATTTCTGCCTGTTTTTATTTAATATTTTATTTTATTTATTTATTTGAGAAAGAGAGAGAGGGAGAGAGGAAGAGGCACAGAGAGAGAGAGAAAGAGAGAGAGAATGGGTGTGCCAGGACTTCCAGCCACTGCAAAAGAACTCCAAACACATGTGTCCTCTTGTGCACCTGGCTTACACGAGTCCTGGAGAATTGAACTGGGGTCGTTTAGCTTCACAGGCAAATGCCTTAACCACTAAGCCATTTCCCCATTTCACTCTGCCTGTTTTTTCTTCAGTATTCCTATTTTCTTACTTATGTTTTATAATGACCTCCTTATTTCATTAAGCTGGTTTTTTGTGTTCTCTTTCAGGAGTTTATTTCCTTCTGTAATTTCTTTGGTTTCTTCTTTGATTCCTTTGATTTCTTTGAGTATAGATCAAATCATTTTTTTTAAATCTTTTTCAGGTATTTCATCTAAAACAGTCTCATTGGTGATTATTTCTGGTGGATTTATAGTTTTTGGTGGGATTGTATTGTCTTAATTCTTTGTGTTTCTTATATTAATATGTTGCATTTTTTCATCATGATTTGATTTGATGCTTGGGTTTTCCAATAATCTGCAGTGTTCTTAGGTATGGAAATCCACCTTTATATACCTTCAGGGTAGGAGTTTAAGGTGCCAAGCGTAGCTCTTGTACTCTAATCCAATAGTAGAAGTAATTGTAGGTGTTAAATTTGCCTGCTATTCAAGTATTCTAGAGGACTGGGTAGAAGAATTTACTGGTAAATTCTAAAATTCAACTGAGTATTATACACATTCAATAAAACCTGCACAGAGTATGGAAGTGCACAGATTAAAACAAACAGAAAACCTTATAAAACCCAAATCCCTAAGGGTGTGTGTTGCTCTGTACCCTTAATCCTGTCAGCTGGGAGGTTGAGATTTATGTTCTGAAATGGGTTCCAGGTCAGCCTGGGTCTGAAGCAGACCCTGACCACATAATGACAGAAGAAAAACACAACGGCCCTAGACATCTGAAAGCGTCAAAGGCAACAATAGTCAACCACCAAATATAGCTTAATTTAGAATGGTAAATCCAACCAACAATATTTTAACCCATAACCTGCCCTGACATGGAAAGAGAGATTAGAATTTCCAGTGCAGGCCTATGTACCTGCTTTTTTGTCAGTTGGCCTTGTTACCTTTTGGGGTGGCTTCCAATCTCATCAATGCTGAGTGCCCACCTCGATCCCTCTCTGTTATGCTGTGGATCTGGTTTTCTGAACAGCTCTGCTGGATGCCCTGCTAGCAGGGGCTGAGTGAGTTCTCCAGAGGTTTATGGCTCTGATGGTTGGGGGATGGGAGAGTGCAGAAAACCTGGAGTTGAACTGGAACTGCTCATCTGGTCCTGCCTGTAACCTTGTCAGCAGCTCCTCAGCTGGTCTCTGCTGTCTCTTCTTCAGGTTTATTGACTTTTCGAGGAAACTGATGTGATTGAAAAACCCCTTGTTTGGTCTCTGCCCCTCCTGCTTGGCCTCAGGCAAGGTGGACACGTGGGTCTGGGCCATAAGTGCCTTGGTGGGAATCTTGCAGGTTTCCTCCTTTCTGGTAGATCTTGGTCTCTCCCGATTCACCACTTTGGCCAGTAACAACCTACACACATTCCCTTTTCAGAAGAAGAGCATATTTTGCAGTGGTTTTGCTTAAATCCCTCTCTAGGCTGGTTTGGTGTGACTCCTATGCTGCCATCTTGCCTGGAAGATCCTAATTTTATATAAATTTTTTTTTATGTATTTATTTGAGAGTGGCAGACAGAGAGAGAAAGAGGGAAAGAGAGAGAGAGAGAGAGAGAGAGAGAGAGAGAGAGAGAGAGAATGAGCACTTCAGGGCCTCCAGCCATTGCAAATGAACTCCAGATGTGTGCACCCCCTTGTGCATCTGGCTAACATGGGTCCTGGGGAATTGAGCCTCAAACCAGGGTCCTTAGGCTTCACAGGCAAGCGCTTAAATGCTAAGCCATCTCTCCAGCCCAATTTAATTTTTTAATACATTTACAAAACAGTAGATATCCATAAGGCCTTTAAAGTTTTAAAATTTTACTTTTGTATTGATAACTTTAATATATGAATATATTGCAAATTGGTCATATTCTTATCTGGTTATAATCTTATGTTCCTCTCTCCTTCCACCATTCCACTGAGGCCCTTCTCAGGGGGGTTATAAGTGATCAGTGTGGGGTCAGTTTCTGTGAGGGAGGAAATGCCTTAGAGTGCACCTTCCCACCCTGTTGCTCTGACATTATTTCCATTCTGTCTTCTAAAATGTGCTTGAGCCTTGGAGGGCATGTTATAAGCCTTCTTTAGTGTTGGGCTCTTCACCTGTGATTTCCTGCTTTGATGAGTTTTGAGTCTTCTCAGTGTCTATTGATATTTCTATGAAGAAAGTTTTCAGGCTAGCAGTGAGAGCAGCACTCCTATTTTAATCCATCACTTCCTCTGTAATGTTTCTTGGGCCCTGGCATATATATATACATATATATATATATATATACACACATATATATGATAGAGATGACACATTTTGTAATAGGCAGTCTTGGGAATTCTTGTTATTCCCTGTCATGTGTAAAAGACAGGTTCTTTAGGCAAGAGTAAGATCCACATGGATCAAAAAAGATAAACATAGACATTTAGAAGACTTTTTGATGGACATAATGTCTCTTTGTGGCCAAAAAATATATGGAAATTTCCCTCTAGGTCTATGACCTTCCAAGATACTGGATTTTGACTTAGTTCTCAGTACCAGGCATGGATTCTCTTCCACTGTGTGGCCTCCTATCCAATCAGAGAACAGCTGATTACTACCACCACCCCCAATAGCCTGTGTACCATGATTTCAGCAGTGAGTGCACCTTGCCTGGTTAGTTGATGTTGTTGCATTTAGGGTCCACTGCTTGTTCTCGCTGTTGGTGATCTTTATCCACCAGCAGCTGGAATAGTGCTTCCTAGCAGTATGAGAGTTCCCAGCAGGGAGATGGTTTCCTTCTCAGTCCCAACCTCATCTTTGGATGTCTTGTGTCCACAGCCTGTGATGCCTTTAGTAATAGTGTCTTGCCATTTATATCCAAGTGCTTCATTATGCATTCATCTGTCAATGGGCATCTGGCTGACTCATTTCCTAGCTATTATGAATAGAGCAACCAAAAACATGGCTGAGCAATATCAAGCATAAAGCCTTTAGGGCATATGCCTAGGACTGGTATAGCTGGATTGAATGGTGAATCTATTTTTAGAGTTTTGAGAAACCTCCATGCTGATTTCCATAGTGGCGATACAAGTTTTTACTGCCACCACAGTGGACGAGGGTTCCTCTTTCTTTACTCCCTTGCCAGGATTTGTTATCTTTTTTTTTTCTGTTTTTTTTATTATTAATTATGTACTTTACTGTATGAACAAATTGTATATTTGTTGCATAATCCTTGTGTTATCCTCTTAAATCCCCACTTCCCTGTGGGCCCTCCTCACTGGGCTTGTTGATATTCATCATGGAGTTATGAATGTATCAGTCAGTCTCTGTAGAGGCAGGATAATTTGATGATATCCATCCTGACCATAGTGAGATGAAATCTTAAAGTAGTTTTAATTTGCATTTACCTGATGGCTAAAGATGTTGAACATACTTTTATTTTATTTTATTTTTATTTTTATTTTTATTTTTTGTTTTGAGCAATTTATTTCATCAGCCTACAAAATGTGCTGAGAACGTTTTGGTTTTTTTTCTTTCTTTATTACTTAGTTTTGTATTCAGCAAATACAGTCAGTTTGGTAACATTATTAGGCTCATCCATGACCTATCCCCTCCCCTTGGCCCCTCCTTGTTGTGGTATATGGGTCATGCATTGCCGAGTTAGCCCACAGTTATGGGTAAGAAAAATGTCTCTGCATATCATGATCCAACATATGGCTCTGGCATTCTTTCCACCCCCTCTTCCACAAAATTTCTCTGAGCCATGTTGGGTTCACTTTTGGTCTGCTTCCATGATGAGGTGTTGGGGGCCTCTGAGGCTCTGGCTCTCTGATTTGGTAGGAGTTGATTTTTCTCTGTGTTGATCTCCTTCCCCCTTCTCTGGTATGTGGTTCATCAGGAAAACAGCACCCTTGCTTGTTTTGCCAATTTTTCTTAGTTTCAGCTGGGGCCCTTTCAAGGTATGATGGGGTGGCTCTCTCCCTAGGATCTACATCTATCTGAAAAAGAGAAGCAGATTCTCCAACGGAGAGTAAGTTAGCACCAGGACAAAAGAGATAACCCTTACTTTTTTTATAGAGAATTTAATAGGTGTAGGCCCTCTTGTAGCCCATGATTGATGGTAGCTTGATAATGGCGAGAGGGCTTATGTTTGGATATGGTTCTGACTTGTTTCCCAGCTCCAGTTATGGGTCCCATACCACTGAGGAGATCAGTTAGCCAAATTAAGAGCAGTTGGTTCCCCACCATGGCTGTGTGCCACTATTGCACTTGTGTGGGCATCACAACAAGTTATTTGCTGCTAAGTAGGTTAGACCATGAGTTGTTTGGACAGATATTGGTCATTTTCCCCCAGTCGCCCATGTAGCTCCTTCTGGCACTAGACACGCTTACTGTCTGGGGACTGACTCTCTTCCAACTTCCAGCCATGCCATTCTATTTTTCATGTCAACCACATAAGGTGTCTTCAGCAGTAGTGTCTTACCACTAACCTTTGGTGGGTCATCAAGTACTCTGACAGAAATCTGTCTTTTAGGAAACCTTGTAGGTCTCTCTTATCAAAAGCTCATTGTGGATGATAGCCCCATGCTGGCCCATGCTGGTACTGGGAGTTACAGGTCAGTGCCCTCTAAGAAAAGGAGGAAAAAGATAACTAATATACAAGAGTTAGAGAGAAGAGAGAGAGAGAGAGAGGGAGAGGAAGAGGGAGAGGGAGGGAGAGAGGGAAGATGTAGAAGATTAAGGTTAGTCTTGATCCTACCATCTCCAGTGTCTTGTGGTTCAGGTGTTCCCTGTAAGGGCCTGGTGAAGGATCAGCCATTTGGTCTGTCTTTTAGTCAGTAGAAGATTATGGTACCATTGCCGTTTGGGTCTAGATTTGTGTTTCCCACCCCTTTGATGCCCTCCCCTCCCTCCCCTTCCATCCTAGTGTCTAATCTAGGAGATGCTTGCTGGGTATGTAAGATATCTTCGGTAGATTCAGGTTAGGTGCTGTAGATGAGTGAGACTATGTGGTGATTTTTTTCTGTGATTGGGTAAGTTCACTGAGAATGATCTGTTCCAGGTTCAACCATTTTTCCTCAAATTTCATTGTAAGAAAAAACGACACAATGAACATACTTTTAGATATTTACTGGCCATTTGTACTCCTTCCTTTGAGAACCGTCTGTTCAATTACCTGCCCCATTTTTGAGTAGTTTGTGTAAGGTTTGGTAGTTACCAAGATCATGCAGACCATTCTGAAGCAATGATAAAAGCTTTTATTTAGAAAAAATAGGAGTTTCCAGGGCTGGCTCACAAGAGAGGATCACTGCCAACCTGAGTTTCCATATAGTGGGCCTTAGAGGGCTTCTTCAGCTGTGGGGAGGTGAAGAAGGGAAAAGCTGAATATGAAAGGCTCCTTCAGGGGAGATCTAGGATAGCCAGGGTATGAGAGCAGAACAGTGACCAGATAGCTTACTAGGTAAGGTGTCAGGAAATCATGACCTGAGGACATTGTTTGGCAAGGAAGGGATAATGGCTGGGAAGTTTCTTGAGAATTTGGATAATCTACTTTCTTATCTCTGTCACAATTCTTCTATCCTTGGTGACTCCATTTTGGGAGCCTGTCCTGACCTAACAAGTTGATTGAATTTTATTGCTTAATCTTTGAGTTCTTTGTACATTTTAGATATTAAACCTCTGTGAGAAATATGGCTGTTGATGGTTTTCTCCCTTTCTGTAGGTTGTCTATAGATTCTATTGAGAGTTTGCTTTGCTGTACAATTGCTTTTTAGTTTCATGATATCCCAATGGTTGAGTGTTTGATTTATTCTCTGGGATACTGGGGTCTTATTCCGAAAGTCTTTACTTACACCTACACCTTGTTCTCCTTACTTTTTCTTCTGGTTATTTTATAGTTTCAGGTTTTTATATTGAGGTCTCTGATCCATTTTGAAGCTTATTTTTGTTCAGAGTGAGAGAAGAGTCTCTAGAATCATTCTTCCACACGTGGTTATCCAGTTTATATAGCACCATTTGTTGAAAATGTTGTCTTTTCTACAGTGTGTGCTTTTGTCTTCTTTACCAAAGATTAGGTGGCTATAGTTACTCCAACTTATACTTGGATGTTCTATGCTATTCCATTGATGATCTGTGTACTTACATGGATTTATTAATTTATTTTTGTTGGTATACAGAGGTTTAGATATCCTTCATTGTGATATTTTGAAGAACATTATTTTTATCCTAATCCCTTCCTCCAATTCCTCCCTTATCCACTTCCCCTAATTTCTCTCCCCTGTATCACATGTACCCTTCTTTCCTGATCATTTAATTTTGATTTTGTTTTTATGTTGATTATTATCTGAATGGAGTCCCTTTCCTAACATATTTAGCACTCTGAACTCAAAATTTTCTTTGTTAGTAGATAACAATGTATCTCTACCAAAGAACTTCAGTTATTGTGGAGTCAAGTCCAAATGTAACACATCTGTGTACATACATGTTGTGTATAGTTGTGTGTCATAGGAAGGATACAAGGGTGTGAATAGATATTAGCAGATATTTGAGAGAACAGAAGATACAAGATTACATTTAAGGTCACCTTCTATGTATTTTATAATAAATCTCAATATCTCTAGTTCTTATTGTGTTTGTTTTTTGAGGCATTTTCTCATGTAGCTGACCTTAAATTCCTGATCTTGCCACTATCTGCCAAGTACTGAAATTACTGTAAGAAATATTTTTAAAGCTCAAATCAGTATAGCTTCATATTTTCTTGGAGTACATCTAACAAAGGGGACCTGCCATACACTTAACTTCCTAGATTTTTCTTTTTAGTTGTACTACTTATTTTATAAAATTAAAGAAATAGAGACCTGTGTTAATGTAGCTATGAATATTCCACATCAACTTGTTTTTATTACTCATAATGCAGTGTTGGTTTAGATTTCAATGGAAAAACACCAATTGCCCACTGATTATGTTTGCCAGATAATTCTCCTGAATTTAGTTATATTACTTATTTTAGGCTTGAAAGCTTTTACCTCTGTAGAAGAATGAGAATATTTTAAGTATCTCATATGATAGAAATTATGATAAATGCTGTCAAAATATTATGGAGATCAGCCTATGCTAGAGATATTTTTACCACCTCTCTTATTTAAAACATTGGGAACTACACACTGAGACAAAATTTATAAAAACATACTTGGAATGCTTGGAACTAGAAGGTCTGCTTTTTGTTACAAAAATATACTACAAAGACTTAATGTCTGCAGAAGTGAAATCAAGTTTTATTTTTCCCTGCCATGCAAAATATGGTCCTATGAAGTCTGTATTTGTATAGTATGCTCAGAGACAGGCAGAAAAATGAATGATAAAAATTATGCTAGTTGGTGGCAAAGTTGTTTTTATAGCAATGGTCACTTAGTTAAAACCACAGGACTATGCTTATTTTCCCCCTTATAAGCCCTGTTACTTCAAACTTCTAAATTGTACTACAAGTTATTTCTGGCTTAGACATAAAGCCAGATTTTCTATACCCCCATACTCATCTTGTTATCTTTATGTCTTTTTTATTACTGAAGGCAAACTAAATGTGAAATAATAAATAACAAGGTTATGTGGCCTGAAAAGATGAATTCTGAAGGTTGCAGGAAACTATGTCAAACACTGCCTTGTCTCATCAAGAAATTATACGTACATGCAGGTCTGGATCCTTGTTCTCATATGTCTTTCATCTGGTGTTTTGTTTCAGAACTTATTACCTAATAGGCAGAATATGTGATATTTAGTGAAAACTTCCCAGAATATCAGTTTTTATCCAAATAAAATCAGAAAGCCTTCCAAGATAAACAACTGATAAAGTTTAACTGTCTAAAATTATTTCAAGTGTAGAACGGACATACAGTATACAAGAATACATCTGGTGGCTGGAACTGAGCATGCACATTCACTGACCACAAGTTGTGTTAGGATCTATTGTCTTTTGTCTTAAATTTCCGTTCCTTCCAGAAACCTTTTGAAATCACTCTCTAGTTTGAATAGTTCTATCTCAACTCTTACCCACTCTAGAGCACTTTATTCATATCTCCATAAATCACAAATGCTTTTAATTCATCAATGGGTACCTGTTATTCTCATTAAATACCATTTTAACACAACATGTTTGCTGAACACTTATGTGAGAGCCATGCTGGTAGACATCACTATAGTAAACATTGCAAAGTGACTTAGTTTTACTAAATTGTGTATCCACCACTGAATAGTCAAGCTCAGTGAATGACACACAGTGAGTGCTCACTAAGGATGAGAAGAGAATTGAGTGTAGACATTTATCTCCTACAAACAATAACTCCAGCATGAAGGACATGGTCTGCCATCATGCTCATGCTGACTTTGAAGAAATTTGCACATACCTTTTTAACCCATGATGCTGGTGTACTTGTTTCTTCAGTAAATGGAAGTATGAAAACCAGTATCAAGAATCAAACAGCTGGGCGTGGTGGCACACACCTTTAATCCCACCACTTGGGAGGCAGAGGTAAGAAGATTTCCTTGAGTTTGAGGCCATCCTGCGACTATGTAGTGAATTCCAGGTCAGTCTGAGCTAAAGTGAGACCCTACCTCAAAAAAAAAAAAAAAAAAAAAAAAAAAAAAGAATCAAAGGAGTTAATTAAGAGAGTAAACTAAGACTCAAGGACTGGACTCAAATACCACAGAGAGAGAACAGATAAATGGAGCAAATAGAGTTAGCAGGGAATATAGGAGTAGTTAAAACAACACAGCCATAAGAACAGAGACATTGACCCACCTATTTATTGAGCTAGAGGGTTTACATGTGCTCATAAATTAATGCATTTAACACTGAAAGTGCATTTGTCCTTTGGCTATTAGGTTTGGTTTCATTTATAGGATTCTGCCACTGTTTGAGTGCCTGGTAGGCTGGCAAGTTCTCCCAAGGTTGGGATTTTTTTTTTTTTGTGATCCCTGTTGCAATATCGCTATCAATTCCCTCTTCTCTACCCCAGTAACTAGAGACATTTTCTTAAACTAATCATAGCAAGGGTACTTTAACTCAGCTGCCTCTCTCAGGATCTCAAAAACTCACTCTTCTGTGATCACTCCTCAGTCTATGTGGACACAACAGGTGCCTTCTAAGAAATACCATAGCTGCCCTGATTGGTTCATTCTCTTCAAGACACTGTGGCTGCTACTGTCTTTTGTCATATTAGATTACTCTTTATTTCTTCTCCTTCTCAACCAGCCTTTAAGGTCTTGTGTCTTTTTATGGAAGTGGAGCTTCATTAAGACATTAAGAGTTTTGGTCCAAGGTAAGCCTTATAATAAACTTATGATGAAAGGTATTTGGGATTAAGAAATATAATGAGGATCTAAAATATAGTTAATGCCTAGAGTCAAGATTAATTCAAATTTCATTGACAGAAATAAAAACAAAACAATGAAAGTAACAAGAGATATAAATCAATCCACTGAAAGAGAATGTTACACCACAATAGTTAATGTTCCCTTCTGCTCTGTCTGTTAACTTTAACTGCTAAATATTTGTGCTTGTTCTGGCTTCCTTTAAGATATGGAACTCTTACTTGTTGAATGTGAAAAATGGAGATATGAAATAGTACTGAGTTGTGTCAAGAATATAATGAAGTTATCTTGGCAGATGAATCAAATAATAGAAAAAATAAGGTAAATAATCTGATATTGATGCAGTACAGCCAAGAGTCACATCTTTTAAGACTTCAGAGAGGAAATGATCTGCTTGGACACCTTGATGAATGTATGCTGACACTGCAGGGAAGAGTGCCCAGTCAATGACTTCCATGCTGTATCATCTGAGCCAGGAGTGAAAAACAGATGGTGGGAAAATGTCCCCAGTTCATGAAGCCTTTGACTGTCTCTAGGACGTTTGATATTAATATACTTTGCAAGTTGGTCTTTAGTTTCCTTTCAACCAAGAAATTTGAAGGGGTGGGGTTCCCCCACTCAATCAGTCACTCATAAACACTACATATATTTATCAGGAACTCCCTTTATAATGCTCTTTGTTAGTTCCAGGGTTACCAGAAGTTATGAAGAAAGGTCTTCCAGAAGGGGAAGGGCCTAGGAACCTGTAAACATTCACTGTAATGCATAGTGAACTAGAGGCTAGAAAGATCATGGATGGTCCAAGAAGAAAAGTTAAACCCTCTGAGGAAATAAAATGTTAATGAAATGATATGTGGGCAGACATAAGAGGAAATAAAAGCTTTTCATCATCCAAATTAAGGGGAAAGAATTATAGTGTAAATATATGAATGTGAAACAAGCCAGTGGGTTTTTGGTACTATTAAAAGAATAGTCCCTAAAGGGAGGGAGAATATGTGGAGCTAGTAAGATTACTAGGACTGTACCAGAAGGACCATGCCAGGACACTTTCATTTTTTTCTAAGTAAGGGATAGTCCTACAAGAATTTATTTTGGTGAATGACGTTATAGAATGTTAATTGGCAGTAGAAGAAAGAATGAAGAAGCAGGTGAGAATGGTGTGTATTTGTGGAAGGTAGAATGAAGATGAGATGCTGTCTGACCAGACATCATCAGGTAAAACGGCTTGCTTCTTCTGAAAGTGCTGTCTTTTCACTGTTTTTTCATGCATGTTACATAATCTAGATGGGAATGACTTCAGCTTCTGGGTATGAATATCAGTCTTGGTTAACACTGCACAAATATAGGCCACTACAATCTATGAAGATTGCAGTAATAATTAATACATTAAGTATCAGTTGCCTCTATTGAGGCAGAGTAATATGCTGTTCTACCTCACTCAATTTGTTCTGAAGATAAATGATGATGATTAAAAATGAAATTGAATAACAAGGGCATTGTGGGTTTGTCATGTCATATTCAATGAATATTTCATTCTCTGGTAGTCACTATGAGGAGCAAGTGGGATGGTGCATATGAAATGGTTATGTGCTGGGATAAGCAAATATTAGTTCATTTTTTTCTTCTTAGTAGAGTTAGAGTTTCATGGGAAGAAAAATAGGAATAGTGGACTATAAATATTGGTGAGATTAACTTCCTTTTTAAAATTAGTGTACTTACTTATGCCTTGATCCAACCCAAAGATGCAATTGCATCATCTATGTAAGAAGAAACTAAGCTATAGAGAGATTTCAACGTCAGTATCTATAATGTAGAGCAACTCTGACTCAAAATTAAAAGTTGTAAAACAGTGTGGGATATAGCTCAGTAATAGAATGCTTGTCTTACCTACATGAGGACCTGGGTCTAATCCCAAGTACCAAAATATTAATACTGGAAAGACAGATACAGAGGTATACCCACTGTTTTAAATTACATGTCTACTGAGCTTTGAAGCTCAGACTCAAACCCAAATAAATGAGCTTTGGACCCTTTCTTTAGTTCTAATCTAAAGAACACATCAATCTGTGAAAAGAAGACAGAATGATGATTATCAATCAAGTATGGAGATAAATCTAACAGTGTTTTACAAAGATTTTCCAAGTGGCTTTCCAGCTGATTTCAAAGACAATGTAATAATTCTGCTCGGGACAGTTTAGTAATGTATGAGCCAAGGCATGGCCCTTAATGAGCTTACAAGTGACCCCAAAATTGGAGCAGACATGTCTGAAGAGCTATTTGCATTAGACACAAAGCTATTAGCCACTTCATTCTATCAGACATACTGTTACACAGAGGAAAGGCATATGAACCTACTTGGAATTTGGTGAGAAAATAGAAAGCAAAACATTGGAAAGAGATTTATATAAAATGACAATTGTGTATAACTAGATGGGGGAAGACTGGGAGATAAAAGGAAACACATGTGAGGTGTTATGGTATACACAACTCTTTCTCCTTTTCTGTGCTTGAAGTGAGGAGATTGATGAGTTTCCCTCTGTGTTCCATTCACTTATATCCCTTCTTTCCATTTGAAGAGGGTGTACTGACCCTAAGAGTAACAGAGAACCAAGGGCTTTATTATGGTTTTGATATGAAGGGTCATCACTATATAAGGCTCATGTACTGAATGCCTGGTCACCAATATAAGCAGTGTTCAGAGGCAGGGCTTGTGAGAAAGGATTGGAACATGAGGACTCTGTTTTTTCAATGGGTAGTAAACTGGTGGATTCAAAATTTAACTAGATTATTGGGAGGTGATATAATTGTAAAATGTGAGATCTATTTGGGGGGGAATATGTCACTGAGAGTATGTTCCTGGAATGATATTCCTTGTCCCCATCCCTTTTCTTTCACTCCCTCTGCTTAGTGCCTGCCGTAAGATGAATAACTCGCCTCTACATCATGGTCCCTGTTGCCATGTTCAGCTTCACCCTAGGTCCACAGGTGTGGAATTAGATGAGCATGAGCTTCACTCCCTGAAACCATAAGCCAAAATGAATCTTTTCTTATCGCAAATCCTTTCTCCCATGTATTTGTCACAGTGATGGAAAATTGACTAACAAAAGCTTCAAGATACATTTTCAGATTGAAAGCTAGTCTCTGGACATCCTGAATCACAAAGATTTCCTAAGAAAACATCCTAGCACTACGTCCTCTTAGACCTGTAAAGAAAAGAACTGTGTACTTGATAGACACCTACATAAGATCCACTTCACTTAAAGCTGAAGGTTCTCTCCTATCTCTGTGATGTAAAGGAGAGTCTAGCCTCTAATGATTATAGTGTGGCTCACTCCTGCCAGTTTTTAATAAACATGTGTACAATTCTTCAAAGAGTCTTTTTTTTTTTTGTTTCAGCTACTCATTCATTTAAAATATCTTTTATATTCTCTTAGTAAGTAATGAATGTTCTTTGTACCTCCAGTGGCTGTTTTGTTTAATCTGATTTCTTGGACAAGTGGACAGAAAACATTTGTTGAATAATTTGTGATAAAAGCTGTCAGAGTAACTGATAATGTTTTTTCTTGCTCACTTTATGCAACCGTGACAGAAATTGGATATGGATGCCATACCAAGGGCATCTCATTTCGAGACTATGTGGATGCTTTTGAAACAATAATAATTTCTTAATTAGAGTCTACATAGACCATGGAGCTCCTTATGAGTGAATTTGAGCATGCATAGCATTTAGATGAATTCTGTGAGGCAGGGCAACAATGACCAGAGTGAAGGAAGTAGTTTCTGGCTAGTCTTTTATAGTGTACTACAACCAGAATTTAACAACCACCTAACCTGATGCCCCATTTTATAAAGAAAGGTACTGAGATAGAGAGAAACTGTTTCCTTCAAAGTTGGCCCAAAGCTCATACCTATTTCCAGGTATTATGGTGCTTAGATTTTTGCATACTCTTCCATTTTAGAGTTTTGGTCCACTTTGCACCTCGTGTCCAATACCTATTGATTCATAGTAACAGCCCTGCTTCAGGTTTAGCTTTTGTAGCTGTTTGTGTTGTTTGCTGTCTTGTTAATTTTCATTTCATTTTTTTTTATTTCAGTGATTGACCACTTGACAAAACAGATTTATCACAAAATTGGTGAGCTGGAGGATGTTAATGTTTACTTTAATGCCATGTGTACATTATTATTATTATTATTATTATTAATTTTGGTTTTTCAAGGTACGGTCTCACTCTAGCTCAGGGTGACCTGGAATTCACTATGGAGTCTCAGGGTGACCTTGAACTTGAAAGATCACCAATTCCTAATAAATACAACTAACCTGCTTCTTTGGCTTCTGTACAATCGCTTGCTTAACATAGACATAAGGACAGCCATTTTATGAAGGAAAAGCATATTGTACGTGACTTTCTGCAACCAGCCGCATATTGTACGTGACTTTCTGCAACTAGCCGCCCGGGCTCAGATAAGGAACTAGTTAACTGGAATGCTGACCTTTGCCTTAGAAACCTGTGCTTGTTTGCCCAACCACTGTTTGTTCAACCGCAACCCCCTTACCCAATTTCTGGGAAGCCTCCACTCAGAGACAATTGAACAATGCCTAACCGCAGGGGCCCTAGCTCCCTGCCCGAGGTCACGATGCCACGGCCGAGGCGACACCCTGGCGACATCTGAAAAGTCCCTGAGCTGAAACATGTTTGAGACATTTCCGCATGTTTGTGGTCTTTCCCTTTAAAACCCCTACCTCCCGGCTGCTCGAGGCTCTTCACCCCTCCTGCGTGGGGACTTCGTGTCGAGCCCCGGTGCACCGGTTCCACAATAAACCTCTTGCGACTTGCATTGAGAGTTCTCCGTGTGAGTGTCTCCGGGTCTGGTAGACAATCCCATCAGGGGGACCCTCTGTGGCTCCCCACATTTGGAGGTCCCACCGAGATTTTCCGGGATCTCTACAAGACCCCAGACCTCATTCCGGACCCCTCAGAGGTAAGAGGCGCCTCCTGTTACGTCTGTCTGTCTGTATGTCACTGTTCACTGTGTTTGTCTAACCTTGTCCGGTCTTGAGAATTCTCCATCTGGGTACCTTGCTCTGGGGTGTGGCAGGTCGGGGCTGACGGGCCTGAGGACCACCACCCAAGCAATCTGGAGGACGCTCTTGATTGCCCGGAGGAGACAGACCTGATTTCTGTCTCCTATCTGAAGAACTCTGACCGAGTTCTTTTCTGTCGCAAGGTACCGTCCGGGCCTAGTCCCCCGCCCTCTGAATCGCTTTCGTTTTTGTTCAGGCGGCGGGCAGGCCAACTCAGTCTTTTTGTTTTCTGTGTTTTTCTGTTCATTTTGTTCTACTTTTCCTATCCTCCTCCCAATATGGGACAGACTGTTTCTACCCCTCTGGACTTGACTCTAACACATTGGACTGACGTTAAGACGAGAGCTCATAACTTATCAGTAGAAGTTAAGAAGGGAAAATGGCAAACTTTATGCCAAGGAGAATGGAATTTGCTGAATGTGGGATGGCCTCAGGAGGGAACTTTTGACCTAGAGGTTATCCAAGCTGTCAAGAAAATTATCTTGCAGGAGCCCGGAGGCCACCCTGACCAGCTACCCTACATTTTTACCTGGCAGGATTTGGTGCAGGACCCTCCCTCTTGGCTAAAACCCTGGATTTTCCCTAAACCCATTAACAGAGACTCCTTGCAGTCCGCCACAGTTCTTGTTGCAGGTTCAGGACAAAGGAAGAAGATCTATCCGGATACCCAGACAGACTTACTCCTGTCAGACGCCCCACCGCCCTACCCGCCATCTCATGCTCCCACAGCTCCGCCTAACCCCTCAACCGAAGGAGCACGTGGGGGGCCGGCAGCGGGGACCAGGAGTAGACGGGCTCAGACTCTAGATGCCGCTATCACCCTGCCCCTTAGGGCTATAGGTCCTCCTCCTCCCCCAGGGCCAGGAGATGACCCAGATCAAAGACCCCTGCCACCACTTCAATATTGGCCTTTCTCTTCTGCAGACCTATACAATTGGAAGGCTAATCACCCCCCTTTCTCAGAGGATCCCTCTAAACTAACTGCTCTCATGGAATCTCTAGTTTTCTCTCACCAGCCCACTTGGGATGATTGTCAGCAGTTACTCCAAACCCTCTTCACAACAGAGGAGAGGGAACGCATCCTGTTGGAAGCCAGGAAAAACGTTCCTGGGGATGATGGACGTCCCACACAGCTCCAGAACGTGATAGATGACGGGTTTCCCTTAACCCGCCCCAACTGGGACTTCAACAACCCTGAAGGTAGGGAGCATCTCCGCGTCTACCGCCAGGATCTAGTGGCTGGTCTCCGGGGAGCCGCGAGGCGTCCCACGAATTTGGCCAAGGTAAGAGAGATTATTCAGGGACCTGATGAACTACCCTCTGTTTTCCTGGAGCGCCTCATGGAGGCCTACCGTAGATATACACCATTTGATCCAACTGCGGAGGAACAAAGGGTATCAGTTCTGATGAGTTTTGTTGACCAGTCAGCACCAGATATCAGGAAGAAGTTACAGAGATTAGATGGATTAAGTAGATATACGCTGTCAGACTTAGTTAAGGAAGCTGAGAAAGTTTACCATAAGAGAGAAACTGAGGAAGAAAGGGAACAGAGAAGAGCAAAAGAACAGGAGGAAAGGGACAATAGACGAGATAAGAGACATGAGAAAAATATGACTAAAATTCTGGCCGCCGTAATTCAGGATAGAAAGAACCTAGACAGAGGAAAGCATAGAAATCCTAGACAGAAACAAAACCAGGGCAACAGACGGCAGTTGGAAAAGGACCAATGTGCCTATTGCAAAGAAAAAGGACATTGGATAAAAGACTGCCCTAAAAAGAAACCAAGAGAAATCTTGACTTTGGAGGAAGACGATGAATAGGGGGGACGGGGCTCGGAACCCCTCCCCGAGCCCAGGGTAACCCTTAAGGTGGAGGGGGAACCCATTAAATTCCTAGTAGATACGGGGGCTCAGCATTCAGTCCTGTTAAAACCAGGAGGACCATTATCAGGCAAAAAGTCGTGGGTTCTCGGAGCCACCGGAAACCAACAATTTTCATGGACTACCCGAAGAACGGTGGACCTAGGCGTGGGCCGGGTATCCCACTCGTTCCTTGTGATTCCTGGTTGCCCAGCCCCCTTACTAGGACGGGACTTATTGACAAAAATAGGGGCCCAAATCACTTTTACTAAAGAAGGCCCCCATGTAACTGATAAGACAGGAAAACTTATTCAAGTCTTAACTATGAAGTTGGAAGATGAACACAGGCTATTTGAAACGCCTCAGACTAACTTAGAAATTGATAAATGGCTCACTGAGATCCCTGGAGCCTGGGCTGAAACGGCTGGCATGGGGCTGGCCTCCCACCAACCACCCATAATTATTGATCTGAAGGCTTCTGCTGTGCCCATATCAGTGAGACAGTATCCCATGAGCCAAGAGGCCAAGGAAGGGATAAGACCCCACATATTGAGACTTTTGAAACTGGGAGTGCTGAGAAGATGCCAGTCACCTTGGAACACCCCCCTATTGCCAGTGCGTAAGCCCAACTCTAATGATTTCCGCCCAGTGCAGGACCTAAGAGAAGTTAACAGAAGGGTGGAGGACCTACACCCAACGGTCCCCAACCCTTACAACCTATTAAGCTCACTCCCACCTGAGAGGGATTGGTACACCGTCCTGGATTTAAAAGATGCTTTCTTCTGCCTACCTCTACATGAAAAAAGCCAGCTCGTCTTTGCCTTCGAATGGAAAGATCCGGATATGGGACTCTCCGGACAATTGACTTGGACGAGATTGCCGCAGGGCTTCAAGAATTCACCCACCATCTTCGACGAAGCCCTCCACCGAGACCTGGCACCCTTCCGAGCCTCCAACCCTCAGGTAACACTCCTCCAGTATGTTGATGATCTTCTCCTTGCAGCTAACAGTCAGGCTGAATGCGAAAAGGGAACAACTGCGCTGTTGGAGGAGCTGGCCCGTTTGGGGTACCGAGCCTCAGCTAAGAAAGCTCAAATCTGCAAAAGGCAAGTCACATATCTGGGGTACTCTTTGAAAGGAGGACGGAGGTGGCTGACGGAGGCCCGTAAACAGGCCGTGGAACAGATTCCAGTCCCAACAAATGCCAGACAAGTACGGGAATTCCTAGGGTCCGCTGGGTTTTGCAGACTTTGGATACCTGGATTTGCCTCCCTGGCTGCCCCGCTTTATCCTCTGACTAAGACAAATACAGCTTTTAGATGGGAAAAAGAACACCAACAGGCTTTTGACAGCATTAAGCTTGCCCTGCTAACAGCACCTGCGCTCTCACTCCCGGATACCACCAAGCCCTTTTACCTATACGTGCATGAACAGAGGGGCATTGCTAAAGGAGTGCTTACCCAAAGAACGGGACCCTGGAGAAAACCAGTAGCCTACTTATCTAAGAAATTAGACCCTGTAGCCGCAGGATGGCCCCCTTGCCTAAAGATCATTGCAGCTGTAGCGCTACTTCTAAAGGATGCAGACAAATTGACTTTGGGACAGACTGTTACTATCATTGCTTCACATGCTCTGGAGAGCGTTATCCGCCAACCTCCAGACCGCTGGCTCTCCAATGCCAGGGTCACTCACTACCAGAGTCTCCTCCTTAATTCAGACCGGGTCAAATTTGCTCCCCCCACTCAATTGAACCCCGCTACCCTCTGGCCGGACACGGATCCCACCGTGCTACATAACTGTGGGGAAGTCCTGGCCGAGGCCACCGGAGTCAGACCCGACCTCATGGACCAGCCCCTACCAGATGCTCAGATGACCTGGTTTACGGACGGCAGCAGCTACCTCCTTGAAGGTAAGAGGATGGCGGGAGCAGCTATTGTAGATGGGAGCAGAGTGATCTGGACTAACAAATTGCCAGAGGGAACATCTGCCCAAAAAGCTGAACTTATTGCCTTAACCCAAGCTTTAAATATGGCAGAGGGAAAAAAGGCTACAATATATACAGATAGCCGGTATGCTTTTGCCACCGCGCACATACATGGTGCCATCTACCGGCAGAGAGGATTACTGACCTCTGCAGGCAAAGAAATCAAAAATAAACAAGAAATTTTAGACTTGCTCAATGCTCTGCATCGACCGGCCAAGCTGGCTATAGTCCACTGCCCAGGGCACCAGAAGGGAGATTCCTTCGTAGCTCGGGGAAACAGAATGGCAGATGAGGAAGCCAAAAAGGCAGCTCAGGTAGCTTCCCTGTTCCCTTTGATTGAAAAAGAAACTGTCCTCGCTGAGCCACTGCCCTCAGAGTACACAGAACAGGACCTTAAAGATATGGCGAGACTACAGAAGCATTTTAACACCAAATCACAGAAATGGGAAACTGAAACTGGGAAACAGATCCTACCCAGACAGCAAGCAAAGAACCTCTTGTTACACATACGTAAATTGACTCATTTTGGACCTAAAAAAATAATAGAGACTCTTAAAAAGACTGATTACCACATAATTGGACTTAAGGATATGGCTGAAGAACTCGTAAAACAGTGCGTACCCTGCCAAAAGGTAAATGCACAAACAGCCCCAACCGACTTGGGAAAGCGATTTAGAGGGGACCGTCCTGGCTTATTCTGGGAAACAGATTTCACCGAACTAAAACCAGCCAGATATGGAAATAAATATCTTTTAGTTTTTATAGATACTTTTTCAGGATGGGTAGAGGCCTATCCCACTAAGAAGGAGACTGCGGCTATGGTGACCAAGAAAATTCTAGAGGAAATTGTTCCCAGGTATGGAATGCCACAGGTAATAGGCTCTGACAATGGTCCAGCCTTCGTTGCCCAGGTAAGTCAGGAGGTGGCCAGGATACTGGGGATTAATTGGAAATTACATTGTGCATATAGATCCTAGAGCTCAGGACAGGTAGAAAGAATGAATAGAACACTAAAAGAGACCATTACTAAATTGTCCATGGAGACTGGCTGTACAGACTGGATGATGCTCCTTCCCTGGGCCCTTTTCAGGGTCCGCAATACCCCCTATAGATTTAACCTCACCCCCTTTGAGATGCTTTTCGGAGTCCCAACTCCACTCAGCACATTGCTAACCCAGAGAGAGCCAGATACAATCCCTAACTCTGATTTGAACTGCAGGCTGCAAGCGCTACACCTCCTCCAGAGTGACTTGTGGCCTAAATTGAAAGAAGCCTATCTGCCTGCTAAGGACCCAGTTCCACACCCGTACCAGCCTGGAGACTCGGTCTACGTGAGGCGGCATCGACCCACAAACCTCGAACCTCGCTGGAAGGGACCCTTCACTGTACTCCTGACAACACCAACGGCCGTGAAAGTGGACGGAATCGCTGCCTGGATCCACGCCTCCCACGTTGAACCAGCTCCCTCACCTGACTCTTGCTGGCAGCTGACAAAGACTGACAACCCCCTCAAGTTGCGTCTCCGCCGTGTTCCTATTACTGTCTCGAATCATAATGACTCATCTTAAGGTTTGGTTACAGTTACTACTAATGTTCTTGTTGCTACCTTTCCCGCTAGCCGCCGCTCCCTACCAACTCTATAACTATACATGGCAGATCATTAATCAAGCGGGTGACGTTGCCAATGCCACCTCTCAGTTATCTATAACCATTCCATGGCCCACCCTTGAAGTAGACCTTTGCAGGCTAGCATTAGGAGCCGATTTGGCTTGGGGCACCCCTGATCATTTCCTCCCCCAGGAAACTCCCGTTAACACCCTGAAGGACAACCTTAGGGGAATATTTGCCCCAGATTGGGAAGAAAAACCAATGGGCATCCCAGGCTGTGCTAGCCCAGCTCGACGCAGCCATTTAAGAAAGACACCTATATATGTCTGCCCGGGAACTCATAGAGACCGTTCTCTGGGCTCTAGATGTGGACATGCTACAGATTATTTCTGTGCTTCTTGGGGATGTGAGACTACGGGTGACACTTATTGGAACCCCTCTTCAACATGGGACTATATTAAAGTAAACAGGAAAAATCCTCTACCCCCCCTCAGAGGACCTCTCACTAAAACAGCTCTCCGAATGTGAAAACTGGTGCAACCCCTTGTCTATCTCTTCCACTGATTATGCTAAGACTCAAAATTGGGAATTCCGGGGATTCGAATGGGGCCTTCGCTTGTATGCCTCTGGAAAGGACCCAGGACTAACTTTCAGAATTAAACTCAGTAAGACATTTCCGGACTTTCAGAAAATTAGTGTAGGACCTAACTCCTTACTTCATAATCAACCTCTTCCTCTTCCCCCATTACCCAAGCCTGCCTCCCCCACTTCGATCTCCACGGCCCCAACTCTTTTCCAACCCACTCTGCCTCCTAACCCTCCTTCTTCAGCGGATCTAATTTTAACTGTGGTAAATTCCTCTGTCCAGTTCTTTAATATGATTAACCACACTTTAGAAGATTGCTGGATATGCTATTCCTCCAGCCCTCCTTTCTATGAGGGACTGGCCACTACAGGAAATCTAAATTTTGCCAACAGTACTGCCAATTTGCATTGAAAGACCCCCTCCAGGCTCTCAAGGGCTGACTATGAGCTTTGTTTCTGGTGCCGGACTATGCCTACTAGGACCTAACATGCTCCCCCCCCCCCCGTTCCCTCTCTGAGATCTGTAATCAAACTATCACTGTTAACTCCCGCCTCTCCTCCCAATATATCTCCGCACCACTAGATACCTATCTTGCTTGCTCTACAGGACTCACCACTTATGTAGAAAAAGAGACCTTCCTAGCAGAAAAAGACTATTGTATACTAATAAGCCTATTGCCCAGACTTACTATCAGAGACACAGATGATTTCCAGAAGATATGGAATACTGATTCTACTTCCCCTCGATTCAAGAGAGAGCCTATCACTACCTTAACCTTAGCATTAGTAGTAGGTTTGGGGGCAGCGGGGGCAGGAACAGGAATAGCTTCCTTAGTCACCTCTAACCAGCATTATGCTACCCTCAGTGCAGCAATAGACAAAGACTTACAAGAATTACAATCAGGCATGCAAAATCTAAAAGACTCAGTCTCCTCTTTATCAGAGGTAGTTTTACAAAATAGAAGGGGACTAGATTTACTGTTTCTACAGCAAGGGGGATTATGTGCAGCCTTAAAGGAAGAATGCTGCTTTTATGCAGATAAGACGGGTTTAGTTGAGGATAGTCTGAAGCGGGTACGAGAAAGCTTAGAACAACGAAAAAGAGAAAGACAGCAACAACAATCATGGTATGAGTCCTGGTTTTCCCGCTCCCCTTGGATGACCACCTTGATTTCTACTCTGCTTGGACCTCTCTTAATAATTACTTTTACTTTTCACCTTCGGCCCTTGCATCTTAAACAGATTACTTACTTTTATTAGAGAGAGAATTAGTACGGTACAGGTGATGGTACTTAGACAACAATATCAACAATTGACCCAGGCAGATGATGAATCCGCTATTCCATGATTGGAATTATGACCAAGAAAAGGGGGAAATGAAAGATCACCAATTCCTAATAAATACAACTAACCTGCTTCTTTGGCTTCTGTACAATCGCTTGCTTAACATAGACATAAGGACAGCCATTTTATGAAGGAAAAGCATATTGTACGTGACTTTCTGCAACCAGCCGCATATTGTACGTGACTTTCTGCAACTAGCCGCCCGGGCTCAGATAAGGAACTAGTTAACTGGAATGCTGACCTTTGCCTTAGAAACCTGTGCTTGTTTGCCCAACCACTGTTTGCTCAACCGCAACCCCCTTACCCAATTTCTGGGAAGCCTCCGCTCAGAGACAATTGAACAATGCCTAACCGCAGGGGCCCTAGCTCCCTGCCCGAGGTCACGATGCCACGGCCGAGGCGACACCCTGGCGACATCTGAAAAGTCCCTGAGCTGAAACATGTTTGAGACATTTCCGCATGTTTGTGGTCTTTCCCTTTAAAACCCCTACCTCCCGGCTGCTCGAGGCTCTTCACCCCTCCTGCGTGGGGACTTCGTGTCGAGCCCCGGTGCACCGGTTCCACAATAAACCTCTTGCGACTTGCATTGAGAGTTCTCCGTGTGAGTGTCTCCGGGTCTGGTAGACAATCCCATCAGGGGGACCCTCTGTGGCTCCCCACAAACTCATTGCGATTCTCCTACCTCTGCCTCCTGAGTGCTGGGATTAAAGGCATGCATCACCCACCTGGATTCCATGTGTACTTTTTCTATTGGCTTAGGGTCTAAGATATAGTACATAGAATATAATTTTCATTTCCCAGAATATGTCAGAATGTCCATGCCTTGTATGTACTTACAAATAATTGTAGAGCTAAAAGCTCACCTAAGAATCTCTAAGCCTCCACTCATAACAACTTGAAAAAAAAAAAAAAAATTGAGGCCTAGGTAATATAAGTCAGGAGTCACAAACTCAAATATTTACATAATAAAGGCGGGGATCCTGGCTTAAGACAATAGGATAAACTATTGACATTGAAACCAAGATTAGTAAATTTACATTCCATTACAAAAAAAAATGGAGTAGTTCAAGCCCAGCATTGAAGGCAGTGTTCCCAAAAGGCTTCAATTTCAATCCAGAGTCTGTAATGTGAACTGCTATTTGGAGCCAAGGTTAGGATCCTGCTCTCCTAACTGTCACTGCCAGGTGCTTTCCATTGCTCTCTACAGCTTTTTCCAGCATCTAACTTATATTGCTGCTTCCATATTTAAGTTCATCATCTGTAGTGATTATTTTAACTGTTTTGTTGATAGCAGCAGTAAGTCAATAATTAAAAGTATTTGGAGATTTTCTTGATTTTTTTTCATCGTGTGTGTGTGTGTATGTTACATTTGACTGTATAAGAGTACATGTCTGTGTGTTCACTTATGTGTGTGTTTGTATCTATTAGACTGCTTGTACATGGATGACTTGTGACCTGCATTGTTTTCTCCTTTATCATGTTTGATATGCAAACATAGGTTTATATACCACTGTACTTTCTATGTCTACATGCTCTGAAGTGGTTCTTCCTCTAATCCACTATGGCATATTTTCTTATTCATTATGTGTTAAAGTTGACAGTTAAAGTCCTACACTTTACAGCCCCATAGATTGGCCAAGATATCTTTGCAGTAGGGGCAGACTCTAGAGGTCAATGAACTATCTGAAATACCCCTGTTCTCCCTCCTGCTCCCTGATTTCTTAGCAATGCCTAGTTTTAAATTTCTAGTCCTATCCTTAGTAAACACTAGTGAGTTTTGAACAGCTTAATTTTCATGCATACATAGAAATAATACGTTAAATGTAATTGGATAAATTCATCCTAATTGTAATAAAATGTATATTAAGGGAGAGAACCGAGACATACTAAGAATACACTTCCCTTTTTTCTTGTGTGAGAAAAGCTTTTTTTTTTTTTTTAATCAATACTTGTCCAAGATTCCAGTTTTTAGCTCCATATTTAGAGAAAGCACTAAAACCCAAAAATAAAAGTATTTGCACACTGGGCACTAGAACTTGAAACAAGAGATAAATAAAACAGATTGATCTCTGTAGAGATTCATGGCATTCCTGTGAGGATCCATGGATGACTGGAGAGAAACCTGCATGTGTGCATTGTGAACTTCTATTTAATTGCTTGTCAATAAGAAATAGAAATTAATAATCTTTTAAAAACCTAATCATAAATGTTCCAGGCATAGTAATTAGCAGGCTTTAGATGTATAAAAAATACCTCATGTGACCAAGAGATTTACTGGTGCCTAGAACATCAGTGACAATCTTCAAATGTGTCCATAGTCACTATGCCTCATATACTGGATGGGAAGGAAAAGAAAGGGATGTTGTGGATGTGCCATGTTACACTAATACAAATGCACTTCCCACACTGACATATTCAGACAATTAGTTACCCTTTCTTCAATTTTATGCCAAGGTTCAGAGTTTTCCATTGCACAGAGGTCTACTAACACACAATGGCAACTTTCCTCCCAATCATAATGCAGATGGAGTTATTCCCAACTTGCAAGTGGAATGCAAAAGAGAAAAGGACTATAAATTCATGGAATAACAAATGTGAAAAACAAAGGCTTTCTACAGTGGTTAAAAAAACTGAGGTCACAAATGTGGCATTATGATCACATGCCACTGAAGAATGATATCTTGTTAGTGGCATACCTGGACATCCACAAGTGGTCTTCTGGTTCCCAAACTGGTGTCTGTGGTTTACTCAATATATGTCCATCCATTGAAGCTTTAGTATACAACAGTCCTCAGAGCTGCTGAGACTAAAGGGGTCGATAAGATATAGTTCTGTTTTCAAGAATCTTATCCATTGTTGCACTATTCACCACAACCAAGTGATGCAATTAGCCTAGATATCTACCAATAAATACATGGATAAAGAAAGTGTGGCATATAGACTCAATTGAGTATTTTTCTGATACAAAGAAGAATAAAGTTACAACCTTTGTAGAAAAAGAGTAACTTGAGTTTATTATGTTAATAATAAGGCACAGAAAGTCAAATATCACATGTTTACTTTCATATGTGGCATGTAGATTTATAAAAGGAAAAAAAAAATAAGAAGGGAGACTACTTAAGAAGAGGAAGGGAACCAGTGAGGGGAGATTATTAGAATCAAAGGCTTTCTTGGCCATCCCTCTCTCACTCTCTCCTACTACCTGGCCATGTTAACCTTGAGACTCTGGGACTGCCTCCTGGTATAGTGATTGAGCATACTTCTGGGCTAAGAGGTGGGAAGGTCACCTTCTCCCTGTCCATACCTCTGCACACCACCCAAGGTCTCTCACACAGAGCAGTTTCTTGCCTTTTCCCATAAAACCCATTCCCTGGCCTGTCCTCACTCTTTCTGGATCTCCTGCTTCTCAGAAATATATATCCTTTTTTCCTTCCCCGTTGCTTCTTTCTCTTTGCCTGGTGCATATACCCTCTCTTCTCTCTCCCTTACTTCTTTTTGTTCCCCCCCCCCCTCTTGTTCCTCCCTCCTGTTACAGTAAAGTCTTAGATCCAGGAAGCTGTCAATTTTGGCCCTCCATTATGAACCCTAAATCTAATGGGGATTATGATGGGAGCTAAATATGCACAATGTACAGTATGTACATATGAAGGGATCATAATTAGCATGCTGTTTCATGCAGTTAATATATACTACTGATAAAGAGGAAACACATGAATGTTAAGTGTAGTGTAAAGTACATATGCACGTGCAGTGTGCAATGTGGCGGGACATCTAAGCAGAGGAAGCTGAGAATTGAGAGAAGTGGCACAGGGACACGTGAAAAGTCTCCAGAGGAGCCATGCTTGTTCTCGGTCTAAGAGACAAATAGGCATTTTCTAAATAAAACATGATTTTTAAAATACAATAGAAGCAACAGGTGGTGGATGTGCCAAGACCTAAAGGCATGAGGCAAATGAGAAATAGACTGAAGGAACCTGTCATCAAATATAAAAGGGATAACAGAGTATGCTGGGCACTTCACATGGTGACCTAAATGAAATCCAATTTTGTCCTTGTCCATGGAGAGGCAGAGGTGGTGAAGCAGATTGGAGATATTAGCAAGGAGCCTTGTTTACTGATCTTCCTTTCCTTGTAGCACATTTGACATCTCTGAGACTGCCGGAGGCTTCTCACCGGGAAATCCCTGTTGTCCTTGGTGTCTGAATGCAGCAGACACTGAGAATGGACCTCACTTTGGCCTTTGGTTTTGATCAAAGGAGTCGAGGTCCAGAAGATTGTCAGGGAAGTCTCTCAATTTGACTTACAGATTCAAGACTACAATTAGCAAGATCTGGACACTTGGTACTGAGTTTGGCAAAACACAAACTCGTCTGCTTTCCAGAAGGTGTTAGGCCTTGAGCTCCATGCCAAGATTCTTTGGGCACTAGATACTAGAAGATAAAATAGGGCAGTTTAGTAATTTGGCATTACGTACAGGCATGTGAGTGCACTTTAAGGCCTGCTGTACCCAAACAAGCTTGTTTGGTGAAAGGATTCACTTTCTAGAGTTTCTGAGGTTTTATTTAAAATTCACGTTTGTTAATCTCTCAGCTAGACTCAATCAAACAAATCCAATACTCTGGCTCATTAAATGCAAACTAAATCACCATATTTACTTTAAGCTGGCTATGTCTAGGTTCTGAGGGATTCTACATGTAGCTGCACAAATGGCCTTTGATGACTGCAGACTTTCTATTCAGGCAAACATTCTTGGATCATACCAGTTAGTGAATGTTTATTGATACAAGGATAGTTCCTGGATCTAACAATGAAAGAAAATTGATATAGGATGATTTTCACCAAAGCTAAGGAAATGCTCCCTTTTATCAGATTACAAATATTTTATACTTTTCTTATTTAAAAGACAGTGTGTAAAAGATGCTAAACAAACGAAAAGGTGTTTTAGGGTTTTCTTTTGTTGTTGTTGTTTGGTATGGGTTCTAACCATTTAACCTTAATTAATGTTGAACTTCCAGTCCTGTTTCTGTCTCTCAAGTTCTGGGATTATATGCATGTGCCATAATACATGGCTAAAATGTCTTTTTTTCCCTTAAAAGAAAATGTAAAAGCAAGTAAGATTTTACTGGCATTAAATTGTAGGTCATTTCCTTGGGAAGTTTTGGAATTATTAAAATGCTATCATGAAATTAATATTGTCACCCAAAAGATATGTTGAAGTCTTAATACACAAACCTCAAGATTTGATTTTCTATTAAAATAGTGTTGTAGCAGATGTAAGTGCTAAAGTGAGTGAAGCCCTAATCACATATAATTCATGTCCATGGACAAACAGGAGAGCTATACAAGGAGGTTATACACTCATCCCAAGCCTTCAAAAGAAACTACCCTACTGGCCTTTGCATGTAAAAACTTCAGCACTCTCAGACATTAAATTTGTGTTCTTTTAGCACTTTGCTAATTATCTTTGTTAAGGCAACACTAGTAAACTAAGACAAATGACGTGAACAGAACTAGAGCCCAGCTCTGTCCCCACTTAGCAGGCAGAGAACAGGATCATGAACCCCATACTTAAAACCATGTCCCAACGAGTTTGTCTAATAAAAATTACAGCTTCATTTGATGGGAAAGCCATTCAATTTTCCTTTCTCATTGTACATGTTGTTCTTCTCTTACAGACAATATTACAAAACAGAAAGGAAACACTTAAACATTTTCAAGATTGAGTAAAGTGTATGCTGGCTGGCATCTTTCATTGTCCCCTTGATTGTAATGTATTTGAAGTAGCTCCTGGGACCTGGATGTTTTCGGTCTTCTTTACCATGCTTTTCTAATGATAATTTAACTGGACTGTTGTGCTCATAGCTGAAGAAAAGATTATCCCATGAAAAGTAGCCAAGACCTTGGCCTCATAGGTGAGGTTTTCTAACGGTTCGTGGTGAATTAGATCTCTTAGCCTATTGATTGAAAACAGATGGACACTGAACTCTATAGAATGCTTGGAACACTCCTTGATCTGACCATTTTCCAAAGCAAAAGGAGAGAGCATGGTCAGTGTTAGTTGGAGTTGGCAATATCCTCAGACAAGAAAAACAATGACAATGCAACAGATGGTTGGATGACTAGAGGATCTCTGTCTTTGAGAGCATTTGCCTAGCAGCTTGGCATTCACATTCACATGTGTCAACTTGGCTTTCTAAAAAGTGTCAAGTTCTTACTTGTTTTCAGTTTCTTTAATTTACCAAGCCTCCATTGATCACAGACTGATAATATTTGTTGTGAACAAATACCATATACTCTTGCTTGGGCACGGCATTATCCTATGCCAGTGAGGTAACCTTCATAGCTAGCTCTGCAAGCCATGGACAACATACCCTTATGAAGCAAGCAAGGTAACACTAATGTGTTCAATTAGTTTTTCACACAACATTCATTGTTCTGAGTGCATCCTTTCTACACTGTCAGATGAATGCTCTAATGAGGCCCTCTCCCTTAGGACCAAATCAGTTGCTATGAAAACATCAAGGCAGACACACAAACAAGCTGGCTAGTATTTTGGGTAACTCAGAAGACAGATATTGTCCTTTCTTTTTGGCAGGTGAACAGTTTCTCCACATAAAGGGAAATAAAAGCTGAACCAGGAGCATAGGCAATATGGTCCTGAAGTAGTCTGTGTCATTAAGGATGGGAATGTTTTCATGAGTACAGGAAAATTTTAGGACTGTATCCAAGGGGTGATAAAAGGCATATTTTTCAAAAACTGGAGGCTGATTATATTGTATTTATGATTTTATGATTTTGAGCTTTAAAATATGTATGTTCTCCCACCTAATTAGTGAATCTTTGCTTCTGCTATATCTCATTTATGATGTGGTGGAGAGAAAAGGGGGCATCCTGAATAGTGATGCTGCTCCCTTCATGGGGCATACTACAGGGAATTCAGAAACCAGAAAGTATCAGTCTGAATCTGATTAGGATTTACTAAGTGTATGCCCTTGGGAAAGTCACCTAACTACTGTGTGTGATTTGATTTTGGGGGCGGGGTTGTTTTCTAAGAAGTTTGTAGAATACAGTTTCAATTAGCTGATATCAAAATTCTTAATTCTAGTCCAGATTTATCAATCCTAGTTGGGGCAAGCAATATTCAACCACAACATAGTCAAGAATTATAAAATTTTACTTTCCACTGAAGACAAGGCAGGAACCAGGAGCCACATAAGAATCCAAGGACAGTAGACTGTTGAAACACACACACACACACACACACACACACACACACACACACACACTTTTATATGTAATATTTGTTCCTTATAAAAATCAAGGAACTATAATGATACAATAACATATTCTCAGTCAAACACAGTCTACATATGACTCTTACTGTTTTATATACTGTGATCCCTTGTTTTCTGCATTGTCACATTCCCCTGAGTCAAGCATTCCCTCCTCCAATCTTTGCTTTTCCTTCCCTTTATCTCCCCAGGTTTGTTTTTCTTTAACTGGCCAGTATATGTTAGAGTTTCTTAGGGCTGAACCTGGGCCTCATTCTCACCCTGTAGGAAACTTTACACAGAACCATTTTAATCATCACCACATGTCAAAAATCTCTCAAGTAGTCATCTTCAAGTCCTGACCTCTCATAATACTTTCAGATGTTTGCAACTAGTTTGTCTATTTTGCATCTCCACATGGACATCATCCCCAAGCCACCTCAAACTCAACATCTCCAAAACCTAACCCTGCTTGCCATCTGCAAGCCTGGAACTTTTCCAGGTGCTCAAGCCCAATCAAGGATCCTGCTTTCCATCAAGCTACATAAACAAAATGTTGGAGGCCACCTTTGAAGCCTGTACCCCACTTTGAATTCACCAACTTCTCTAAATTTCCACCATTATTTTCCTATCCAAACTAATGCTACATAGTGTTTAAATTACTACCATGTCAAGTCTCTATCATTCTTTCCCCTTCCAACACAATTTGTATATTAAACCAAATTGATCATTTCATTATATAAATCTGAATCACAACATAAGTTTTTCATTCCATGGGTAGGTGTACACATTTGCATGGGTACCCTTAAGAATATTTAATTTTTTGGATAAAATACCAATTTTAAATGTATGGCCTATAATGCTGCAATATTCAAGGGTCTGGCCAAAAACGGATGACACACCCAAGTGAATAAGTAATAGGATTTTAACTCACTAAAATGTGAATTGGGTTATGTGAAATGGTAAAGGATTATATAGCATCCTGAGGCTAGAAACAGCAAGAAATTATTACCTCTCTGAGTGAAAGATGCAAATTAAAGAACCATTACTGGAAATGAAGGAGGAGAGAAGAGAGAGGAGATGATAGAAGGGAAAGAGAAGGGAGAGAAAGAGAGGAGGGAAGGAAAGAAGAGGAGAGGAGAAGGACCACCATTTAGGATCTGCCCTAATCTGAGAGCTTGGCTACTATCAACTTGGAGACCTGCAAGGGAAAAGGCAATGGAAGATACCTTTTTATTTCTTTCATCTCATCATCCAGGTTCCTCCCATTGGCTGAACAGTATTGAAGGATCAAGGATAATGGAGTGCATTGATAAAGTCCTCAAAGTTCTATCTTGCAAGGTTTATGATATAATGGGAAAGGACATCTGGATAATGTGGAAGGCCATATGCAGATTTCCAGACAGAGACATATTGGCACCTCTCCTGCTTCAGTTCATAATCATTCCTCCTGGCATTTACTGGTTTTCTTTGCTCTGTTACTTGCATGAATCACCTTTTCATGCTGTTCACCTGAAAATGCCTCCTTATAAAACTTTCTATTTTCTGTAAATTAAATTTAACATGACTTCTACATGGAAGTATACATATATATATATATATATATATATATATATATATATATATATAATTTGTGTGTGTGTATGATTATATTATATAATTTCTCATTTTCACTCAACTTTACTTCATAGTACATGATATGTATTTAATATTCTATTTATTTCTGTAATGTATGATTAATGCCAACTGTAGCATATAAGTGACCACTTGTGTAGAATATTTGCCAAGCAAATGAATATATTTGTTGTTATTTTACAGTGTCAATGTGAAAATTTTTAAAAAAGAATGCATGGAATGAATGATCCACAAATATCTTTTTCAGCTATTATTTTAATATTTGGGAAGAAAGTGAGGACTCTAAATAGTGCATATCATTCAGAAAGTCAATGTCACAGCTTCCTATGTGTAATGCACTGGAACGTAAATCAGATCTTAATTTTTGAAATATTTGAATAAAATTAAGTAAAGATCATTTTATTGCAAAGACTGCCATAGAGCTTTTAAACTCATAGCTGTGTCTGCTGGTTTGGGTTTTAGATAGGAGATTATACAAATAAAGTAGCTTTGATAAGCACTTCTTGGAAATTTTTTCCATATGTGGACTCTCTGATTTTTATTTTTCAACACCTCTACTCTCTGTTGTTAAAGCAAATCTTCAAAGCAATATTTTCATGCTAAAGAGTATTCCAGTGTGAGTTCATGAGAAATTCATCTTCCCTGTCCTCTGAGAGAACCTGAGGCTTGGCCTGATTTCTTTCATTGTCTTGGTAGAATGGTACAGGATGGGCTCCAAGCAAAAGAGCACTCCGGTGATCAGTGATCAGGTATCAGCCACCTAAGGTCTAAGGATTATATTTGAGAATATAGAGTTGTGCAGAGGATTGTATCAACTGCCACTTGTGATGTAGACTCTTCTTGGGTAGGGAAAAATTACAGTATTGTTCCATGGCTGATTTAATTTACAGCATATATAAAACATACTGAAAGCCTGTATCAAAATCCCTCAAAATATGAACTGCTCTCAAAATTGATATTATAGTTTTCTGACATATATTAAATTCATTTCATATTATTTTAAATTATTTTGTCCTGTGTATATATGTATTTATGTATTTTTTATCCAAATGGGTCAGTGAGAGCATAAAGACAAAGGCTCATTAGGAAATTCACTTTGACTATCAATCTAAGGGTCTCAAACTTGGGACTTCAAATTTTTATTTAATACCATATTTCACAAGTTAGTTACTGATTGTCTTTCAAAACAAATCATTTAAAATATAAGTAGGTTTTCTCTCCAGTGCTTGACATAGTATGAATGAATTGAAATGTCAAACGATTGATTACTATGTGGTAAAGGAACAACATTTTAACAATTATTGTCTTACCTTTTGGCACTGTAGTGGTTAGCTGTTGATGCAATATGGCTAGGCTATGATTCCCAACACCATGTGGTCATCATGGTACACTTAGTCCAGGCTGGGTTCTGCTGGGCACTTGGGCTTGAAGTTACAGATCAGTGAGGGGCAGCAGCAACTCTGCCTCAGAGTCCTTCCTCTTTTGACTGACAGGTTAGCGTCCTCATAGCAGTATAGCAGCATAACAGAGCCAAGAAAAACCACATCAGGTTTCTGTGGAACTAGATTTGGAACTGTCATGTTTTCCAAGTTACTTCATGCTGCTTACCTAAAGATAGTATAGTCAAGGCTGAAGATTGTCATCAGGGATAGGTAATCTACCCATGATAATATGATATGAAGGTAGACAGGGACACAGAATGAGGGATTAGAACAACATTCAATTTTCTACAGAGTCGTTCAAATATTATATCTAAATTTTCAAAAAAAAAAAAAAAAAAAAAACAACCTGTGAAGCTGGGCATGGTGGCGCATGCCTTTAACCCCAGCACTCAGGAGGCAGAGGTAGGAGGATTGCTAAGAGTTCAAGGCCACCCTGAGACTACATAGTGAATTCCAGGTCAGCCTGGACTAGTGTGAGACCCTACCTCGAAAAAAAAAAAAAACAACTGTGAAGTAGGCAATATTGTTATTATGATGCTGAGGTTTAAATGTACGTGTTGCTACAAAGTCATGTTAAAAATGGTGCCAGGCGTGGTGGTATACGCCTTTCCTCCCACCACTCGGGAGGCAAAGGTAGGAGGATCGCCATGAGTTTGAGGCCACCCTGAGACTACATAGTTAATTCCAGGTCAGCCTGGACCAGAGTGAGATCCTACCTTGAAAATTGAAATAAGAAAAAAAAAAAAAAAACCAAAAAAAAAATGGCCAGTGCAATAATGTTACAAAATTGGGTTCTAGGATGGTGATTATGTCTGAGGGATTCCTACAATAAAAATGGAGTTAGGCATTTATAGAAGCTTCATATAGTACCAGATCGTTTTCAGTTCATCTGTGGTAGTTTGAATGTGATAGTGTTAGGGTATGGCTCCATAGATTCAGGTTTGTTTTTTTTTAATTAAATTTGTAACTTGGGTCTCTAGCACTCAGGCTGGAGGAGGCGTTACTAGGGGTTGATTCTGGATTCCAGCTCTAAGGTGTGTTTGGAGGCTTATTGAAATTCCAGCTGAAAATATGTGCAGAACCGTTTGCGCTCTGATGGGTTGTGTTTTCTGATGTTAGTGTTTGCTTGCTGCAGTTTTTCTCTCTGATTGGCTATATTGAAGTAAGCAGCTTTTTCCACTACTGATGGAACTTCTCCTGGATCTCTTAGCTTGAAATAAATCCCTTCTTCCCATAAACTGTGTCTAGTTGAATGTATATCACAGAAACTTGGAGCTGACTACAACACCATCATCCATCCCTTCTACCAGAGAGGACACAATGTTCTTCCTTACCACCACAACCAGCACCAAAGTGCAGTCTTGGAAGCAGACAACATTCATCACCAGACTGTCCTTTAAAAGTAAGGGAAAAATTAAGATATTTCCAGATAAGCAAATGTTAAGGAAAGCCAGGCATGGTGGCTCATGCCTTTAATCCCAGCACTGGAGAGGAAGAGGTAGGAGGATCACTGAGTTTGAGGACAGCCTGGGGCTAAAGAGTGAGCTCAGATATAATAACCTGGGCTAGAGGAGTGAGACCCTGCCTCAAAAACAAAACAAACAAACAAACAAAAAAAAAAAAAGTAAAGACAGCTCATCCTCACTTGACATGCCCAGAAAGTAATTGTAAAAAGAATTCATTGGTCCCTCACAAGTCATAAGCCACAGTTTGAGAATTACAGTTCCATATGGTACATTTTGAGTATGTGGCAATAAATCATGGGGGAAAGTAGAGGCAGATGGAATTACATGGGCTATGGTAATATGACATATTTACCAAGGAGAGAGAAATAGAATTTTATTTTTAAGAAGGCTAGAGTATGTATCTGAGGTACTTATGTGCAAGCTGGACAGCTAATTGATTCTATTGACTGAGGATTTTAGAAATAAGTATAATTAAATTATAGGAAACAAACTAACAGTTTTGCAATAATGTTGCATAAAAAGTTATTTACATGAAATCTAAATATAGCTATGATTTAAATCTAGTCACACGAGTTCCACTTAATACAAGTTTTGGTACATTAAACATTTGTTTGTTCATTACAACGCAGCAATAGAGATCAAATTATAGATAAAGTTCCAAAGAGCCTACTTTTTCTTATTTAAAATAACTCTAAAGCAGATGCCCTCAATAATAAAGATTGAGTAATTTGTTAAAATTTAACTCACTATAAGCTAGGCTCTGTTCCAAGTGGCATATAAATATCACTTCAATTAATATTTCTAAATAGCCTTCTGAGGGACTACCATTATTAAATTCTATTTATAGTAAATATACTGAAGCTCAGGGAAGTGAAACTCTTCCTTAGATCTCAACACATAGAATATGTTCAAGCTTAGAGTGAAAGCTGAATCTTTTTCAAGCAATGTCTAAGTACTGAAATCTTGAATAGTATGCAGGGTAAGGTGGAAGAAGCATGAATGGAATTTCCTCTAGAGCCTCCAGAGACAGTGTGGCCCTGCCAACATCTTGATTTCAGCCTTTTGGCCTTCAGAAGAATGAGAGAATGCATTACAACTCAAGCCACCTGTTTGGTGGTAATTTATTATGACAGTCATAGGAAATTCATATAAGTACATTGACAAAAATAAGGATATGAACTCAGTAATTCAAATTTGTTTATAACCTGAGTAGAGACTTGGAGGATTTAGGTGCAAAATGTGAGATGTGAGGACCACAATTTTCAAGGAAATTTACTGAGGTATATAATATTGAATTGTTAGCTACAAACTAAATATTCACTGTCTAGTTTGATAAAATTTTGTACATAATAGTAACAAAGAAATGTGTCTCTGGTGAGGTAGTGGTTCATTTCACATATAATTTAATATCAGCGTGGCTATTGATTCCTGAGTAAGTTCTACAGCAGAGATTAATCTTGGCTTTGTTTCACGTGCACTTCAGTGACCAAAGAAAAATAATTAGAGCAGGCCAAGTCATCAGTGTTATTTCTGACAGGGTGCCAGCACTGAGGCAGGGGCAAGCTGACACAGAGCCATGAGCAGGATAAGTAAGATCGAAAGGCCAGACATTCTCCCTGGCTGCACCCAGCCGTCCAAATCCAATAACACAAGCACACCCAGCATGGGGCACCTACTCTTCCCAAGCATCTCATGAGTCAAAATGAAAGAATGAGTTGGGGCAGACCTTCATAATGCTGGGATCCCACCCAGGAACTGGGCTTTGGAGTCAACAAATGAAAACATCCCAAAACGCTGTGCAAATGTTGGGTTTTATGAAATATGTTATTGACATTACTTTTGCCTATTCCTACTCATGGTTGTTAAAGTCAGGACATTTCAAATTGCATGTGTGGCTTGTATTTGGGGCAAACATTGATTTCTACTGACAACACTCCTCTGAGGTTTATGAGACATAGCTATTTCATATGTGTCAAAATTATCAATTTCTGGCTGATGTTTCAACTGGTAAGTGGAGAAAATAGTGCAAATTATAACAGTTTTCTTAATTTTTCAGGAGTTAGGAAATAATATGACCTTATGAATATGACTTTTACATGATAGATATTTCTTCTCAGTATTTGCTTCATTTATTTTGGGTCAAATACCAGAATATGAGGTAGGTGATGTCAATGTGTGTCAAAACAACCTTCATTTAGATGAAAAAGTATAATTCTAAGTCATGATAGAAATTATAGTCTTCATGCTACATTAGCCATCTTAATCTGCATAGTATATTTTCTATAATGAATTTCCTTGTAGAAACACTAAGTCCAGATGTAGCATTTGGATAATCAGTATGCTTTTTACAACAATTTATCATGAATGAAAGAAACATTTGTCTCTTATAAAATTTAATTTTCATTCCCTTTTCTAGAAATCTTAAAATCCCAATAGAGAAAACTGTAATGGACATTAAACCAATTCAAAATCGTGAGCACTTACTTTCTTCATGTAACATGGTTGTCTTTGAATGCAAATAGAGGCATTAATATGAAAAAAGTACAAAATTTGCTTTTCAATGAAGAAAATATTTGAGCTTATGATATTCAGACAAATGAAGAATCATTCGTTAGACAAGTCTTATATCTAACAAGAAATTCAAATACTGACAGTTTGAATGTATATTATGAAAAGAACTGTTATATCCTTCCAGGGAAATAGGAATTTAAATAGCAACACCACTAAGATGTGCATAATATTTTTAATATAATTTTACAAGTAGTGCTATTTGGGGTGTTTGAGTATGTATGTATATACTGGTTGTGATACAATTATTATTAAATGATTTTTCTGTGCCAATCTGATAGAATTATAAGCTTTTAAGTTTGAAAAGAAAAGAGCTTGTAGTTTAATCTCTGTATGAAGAATATAGTTCAATGGTAACATTTTCAGAGTGTAGTTACCTTGGATGCCTCTGCTCCAAACCTCATGCATTAGGGAATTTACAGTTTCACACAGAGCATTCACATTTTACAACCTCTTGGCATTTTCAGACATTTCCAATTGTCAGTTATGTCCTTATTTATAAAGTTCCAAATTCTACTTCTGTAGATATAGATATACAGGAGAATATCTCTCAGTGTCAGATATGCTTGATTCCTAGAAGTTTGCAGGGATACACAATTTTTGAATTAATAACATTAAAATCATTAAAACCTCTTCTCTTACATATAATCCTACTCAATCAGATGATACAATTTTATGCCCTGAAGTTTCAAAGCTAATACTTGAGAAGGTTTTATAACAGAAGGCTACCTAGCAGGTAAAACTGAGTCTCAAACAGGATCTTAAATTAAATTTTGAAGTAATCATATGGGCTCCTTGGCTTGAGATAATTTGTATATCTTTTTCAGACAAAGTATTATTTTAAAAATGTTTATTGGTGTACTTTTATTGCATGTAGTGATGGGTTTCATAAAGACATTTTCATACAAGTACACCAATCACTTTGCTGATATTCAACTGCTCTCTCCTTTCTCCCTTCTTCTCCTGCTAAGTCTCATTTTCCTAGTCTTGTTTATGCTTTAAATTCACATATACGCAAATGATTTTATGTATCTGTATGAAATCAAGAATTCACAAATGTGAGGAAACATGTAATATTTTCCTTTCTGAGTCTGCCTTAATTCACATTATATGATCTTCAAAGCAATGGAAATAAATATTTGAGAAAAGTGATAGCCTATAGAATGAGGAAAAAAATGCTAGCTCTATCTGACACAGGGTTCAAACCTAGAATATATGAAGAGCTCAATGAACTATACACCAAAGTGGGCTAAGGAAATGCACAGATAACACTTAAAAGATGAAGAACAAATGATCATAATGCCTTTCTTAGTCATCAGGGAAATGCATATTAAACTACACTAAGATTTCATTTCATCCTACCCCAGCAAGATGCTGTACTTTTATATATTCAATTTATTGTCAAATGAAGTCAAATTTCATTTGTTAAAAGGATAAACTTGAACATAAAATAATAGAAGGTATTAAATTAAACTTCTCACTTTACGAAAATAGCCTGGTGGAAAACCACAAACTTGTTATTGTGAACAGCAACAACAATAAAACATTAACATGGAGGTATAACTGACTCACATATGCTAGAGGGATAAATAAAGAGCCAAGGAGTTGTATTGCTTAATAGCATGTGTTCTGGGGCTGGGAAAGTGGTTCAGCAATTAAAGGCAATTGCTGTTTATATGTGAAGGCCTCTTGAGTTGGATACAACCAAGTTTTACTCCCCTGAGCCCATATAACAAGAGGGGGGCTGGCCATATACTTCTGTAACTCCAGCTCATAGAGGGACTGAGAATCGAGAATCACTAGGGCTCGATGACAAGCAGGAGCTTTGGGTTGAGGCACAGACCCTGTGTCAAGGAAACAAATGTGAATGAGCTATGAGAAGACACCTTATGTTCTCCTCTGGCTTCTGCATGCATGTGCACATCCCATACATCACACACACCACACCACATACATAGTCTACACATTTCTAGGAAACAAAGGATCTACTGTGGAGTTAGGCTGCTTGGGTTCCCATGCCCACTTGACCAGTTATTAGAAGTAAGTGTCTTTGCCAAGCCAATTTGTCTCACTGCAAAATGGGGCCATTAAGGTTCCTGTTGAGTTACTTGATATTGCTATAACCCAATACCTGCCCAGAAGAAACTTTTTAGGAATTTAAGGTAAGAAGGGTTTATTTTGGTCGTGAAGGCATGACAGCAGGAGCATCAGGCAGAGCTGGTCTTATAGTGTTTGCTATCAGGAATCAGGTAGCAATGAATGCTGCAGCTCAGCTCACTTTTTCCTTTTTATTCAGTATGGGACCCAGCTCATGGAATGGTAGAAAATCTCTCATAGATATTCCCAGAGAGGTGTCTCTAAAGTGATTCTAAATCCAGTCAAGTTGATAATCTTGATTAACCATCACAAGTCTACCCCTTGTCCACTTGACCATCATATGACTTTTTTGTTTGTTTGTTTTGTTTTTTGAGATAGGGTTTCACTCTAGTTCAGGCTGACCTGGAATTCACTATGTAATCTCAGGGCGGCCTTGAACTCACGGTGATCCTCCTACCTCTGCCTCCCAAGTGCTGGGATTAAAAGTCTGCGCCACCATACCAGGCACATATGACTTTTAATCCATAACTTTCTATTCCTTGTCTCCAAAAGCTCATCATGCCCATAAAAATGCACTCTGTCAAACTTCAAAATTCCTTAAAGTCTTCCATCTCTGTTCTACAGTATAAGTACAGATTTTTTTTTTCTGAGACTCCGGCAAACTCTTAACTGTGAGCTCCTTTAACATCAAGAAACAAGTTCCATACTTCTTGTTTACCAAGGCACAGAGTAACTATTGCCATATTATAAAGGAGGAGTTAGGGCACTGAAAGGAAAGATCAGACAAAATTAAAACCAAAAGGCAGCAGGGAAAACTTTAAATCTTGAAGCTCCATGATTGGCAACGAGGGCTTCTGGTGAATCACCTGGGTTCCAAAGGACTTGAAAGGCTCCACCCCTCCAAATGTGCCAGACTATAGCACTCCTGGCCTCTCTATTAGGGAAGCTCCACTCTGAACTTTCAGCTTTCATAACTCCAAAGTTCCAAGTTTCCCACTTTCTTCCAGAAAGTCAGCTCCAAAAGCTTATGAACAACATAGCCATGTTTATCACAGCAACAACCAATTAGCTACTTTCTTATTTCTGTGACCAAATACCCCAAGCAGAAGCAACTCAAAGAAGGAAAGGTTTATTTCAGTTCAGTTTGAGTTTACATTCTATCATGTGAGGGAAGTCATGGTGGCAGAAAGGTCAAGCAAAGCTGGGACATTGTACATGCAATTACAACAAAAGAGCAGTAAAGGCTGCTGCTCAGCAGATCCTCTCCCTTAAGCAGTCAAGGACCCCAGCCAATGGAGTGGTGCCACTCATTTTTAGGATGAGTCTTCCCACCTCAAACAAGTACATTAAGAAAATCACAACCATGCCCAAATATTTGTTTCATTGTGATTCTAACCTCTGTCAAGTTCACAATCCAGATTAGCCATGAAAGTACCTTTAGGAATTTTGCAATTTGAATGACATAGTGAGTCTTGGATTATGCTAATCATTATATAGGCAGCATTGATCACACATCTCTTGAACTCATAGAAGGGCAGAATGAAGAGCCATTTTAAGCAGTGAAAAGCATCAATAAAGAAGGTCCAGATATAGTTAACAATTGTTTAGATTCCTATGGATATCTTCAGGGTCACATTAATCTTGAAGCAACACTTTATTCTTGATTTGTCCTCCTAACTCTTGACCCTACAAGACATGATTGGGAAGTATGTGTTTCTTGAATTAATATGAAGGGATGCAAAAGAAGTTTACATCACTCCATATGACCAAACTTCATTGGCTTCCTTTGAGCCACTGAGCCATTTTTGCCAGATCTTTCTGATGCCCATGATCTTATCTTCCAAGATTGTTCTGGTTAATTATGTTCATTGCTTTTGGCAATGCTGGCTCCACCACTACCCTCTTGGTAAATGCCAACATTCCACCTCTACATGGAGTGCCAACAAGTTTTGGTCTGCATCCTCAAAATCACTACTCAGTAACAAAATAATCTGTCTCAGAAGCTCTTCATAAAACAAACAGAAGATTGGCAGACTATCTTTCTCTTTTGAATTGTAAATGTACATAACAAAGCATGAAAATGTTAGAGGGCTAAGGACTAATGTTGGGTAAGGAGAGTTGATAAAGACTGTTGGACTTTAGATAAACAGTAATAGGTGCTGGAAGGAGGGAAGTTGGGTTTATCAGTGATGCAGCCAGTGGGAGGTTGCCCACTCCACACAAAATAACCCATGATCATGCAAGCAGCTCTAACTCAATAGACTAAAAACACAAGAAAACAAGATGGGGAATAATGGGGAGGCAGAAGGGTAGTAATAGGAGGGTAAAAGGGACCAGAGAGGGTAGTTGGTAGGAGTAAGGTCACAATACATTATATATGTATGAAAATGTCATAAATGGAAAAAATAAAAAACTGAAAATGAAACTATTGGACTTTATTCAATAAGTATGAAAACTACCATAAACACTGGGATAAGAGAAGAAATGGAATAAACACTATGTTTCTGCAGAGAATCTAATTGTGTTGGCCCAAGGAATTGCAACTGATATTAGGAGGTCTGCATTTCTGTGGTTTGACCTGAGAAAATAACCATGTCTGAGATTTATTTCTTCATCTTTACAAAGTGGAGAGAGGTTTGAATTCAGAGATGATTTAGACTTCTTAGATTAAAACTCAAACTTTAAAGTATTCATTCACTCCAGAGCTGATTAAAAAAAGCCCTCAGATTTAAGCCTGCAAGTCCTAAGATATGTAAAGATGGAAGTCTTTGACATTTTTATGACTAGCACAAAGAGTTGGATTTTCTCATCACAACATAAAAATTGAGATTGAATTCATGATATTGCTTTTATGTGAGACTGATGGGGTTTCCTCTTCTTTTCGGGTCTGACCTTTGTCCCTGCTGTCTTCTCTGAAAGCCATCTCCTCTTCCTAGGTAAGAGCATGGGGATAAAGAGCAGTACACAAGAGTACCTCCTTGTGCTGAGCTTGGTCACAGACAAAAACACATGGGAGCTAACAGATCTGAGTTTCACAGGTTTCTAAGTTAGAGATAGAAGAAGTAAAATAAGTTTCCAATTCTTAGGTAAATGAGTGAATTCAATATAGGGATACTCATTTGAATGTTTTTTTTTTAATATAAGGAAACATGATTACTATAGAAATCAAAATAATGATTATTACAGGAGGATGTGAAGGAAAAAGAGGATGTAAGGATGAATCTGATGACATGATTTTCAAATGAAGGATAAAGCTTTCTTCTTTCCCTAAGTGGTTTCATTAACAACAAGCAATTAAGTAAACTTCACATTTGATTTATGTCATAATCTATGTTGTATTTTGTTTTATAATAGAAAGTTTATGGCAATTATCAATACCTCCTCAAGATATTTGTTATTTGGATAGGATTCAAATGTAATGATAATTCTATAGCTTCAGAAGGATTCTGCCACTAGTGGTAGTGAAAATCTGCAATTGAAAATTTAAGCCAACTAAAGGTTAAGAAAATCATGACTTCCTTCACTCTTCTTTGATTTCCAATTTAATTTTGAAGAGGCAATGTGAATTTCTTGTAAAAACAAAAATTAAGAATGGAGAGTAACCTCACTAAATTATCTTCTATACTAGTGAAAATTGAAAAAGATAGTATAGGCATTGCATTTTGAGAAAAATAAGTCACATGGCCTTCATTCACAGCCTAATACCAGAGACACTTTGATCCACGATTAAACTTTCATTTCTGCCTGGCCATCAGGTATTCTATGTTAAAGAAATTCAGGGTGTAACACAGCTTTGTTCTAAACCACCATCTCTTTGTTCACAGTGAACATGTAAAAACACCTTTATTTCATTTCCATTTCATACAGTACTTGAGAAAGGCTGAAAGTCAAGATTATATTTCACATTCTATTGAAGTTCATGACTGCCCTGCTATTTAAAAACATTTTTAATATAGTAGACCATTAATTACTAGGATTCTGATTGTAATTTCTTGGCCTCAGAATTGATGAACAAAGCCATTTGGAAAGCAATCAATTTGAAATCTAATTTGTTGGCGAAATGAACCATATAAACAAAATGCCACTTGCAGTTTGTCTAAAATGAGATGTGCTTAACGAGCCCATCATCTTCTGCGATCCTCATCACTATGGGTCGCAGCCACCTCAAATATCATCAATTGAAGCCATCATACAAATGCTGGAATAGAACACTACACTCTGGGTAGTATGAAATGGGGAACAGATGGCTCTGCAATTCCAGCAGGGTGACTTCGGGGCAAATCTCGGTGAGACCAAAGTGGTCGCTAAGATCAGAAAGTGTATTAACACACCCATCTGCCTGTGTCATGCATCACAGAGGTGAGATGGTATAAGATAACTTATTCCTGTCATACATACTCAGAATGCAAAAGAAACTAAATTTTGATTTTGAGAAAAGAATGTGAATTATTTTTATTAAATATATATAAACACATCCATGTATATATAAAATATGTCTACACAAAAAGGAAACTGCTGTGATTAAGGCTGGGAGCAGCACTGAGCTATGAGTATAAATACACATATTTAGGAGACAGTTTGACAACTTGTTCTTGGCATAACGGCAGTAATAGAGTCCCCTCTAGGGACTCTGATCATCCCAGTCATGGGCTTTTGCCCAGGTTTAAAGTACCAGGCATGAATTCCTTCCGTTAGAACAGGCCTCAAATCTATTTACAAAGGTACCCTCGTAACAGTTATACCACTATTAATATGGTGGACATATCTTGCCTACAGAGACACATAGCTGGCAGAAGTGCTTAGTTTTTATAACCCTCTCCAAGGCTCAGGGAACAATGCAGAGGAAGTGGCAGAAAAAATTTAAGGGGTGGAAGATGGAGAGGGGTGATGTGGAATGTTGTTTTCTGGATACTACTTGGCCATTACACTCATGAAAACACAAAAGCTGGGTTTCTCCCACAACACTGAGACATCAACACTCCATCAGGGAAGGGGGAGGGTCTCATGAGACTCACTCCTTCCAGGGGAAGCGGAGTCATGTTCTTCGGTGGTATAGCCAGTGGTAAGTTGCCCATTATCCAGTAAAAAAAAAAATCCCTACCAATATTTATGCAAGAAACCCCAATTTCACCCTAGGGATCACAAAGAAAACATCCAAAGATGTGTGAGTGGAAGGGAGATAAGAAAGGATAATGAGTAATTAATACAATTAAAACACATTATATGCATGTATGAAATTGTCACAATTATATATATATATATATATATATACACACACACATATATATGATGCATATGAGAAACATAAAATGTATATTATAGACTTATGGGAGTCGTGGTTAAGATGGTAAACACCTAATCATACTAGAACTTCATAGGAGAAAGGAGGCAAGGTCTTGGGACTCGAGTACCAGAGGGGTGTTTCTGGAATGCCCCACTAGCCAGGCAAGGGAGTAGAGATTTGGGAATCTGCCAGCATAGCTAGTCGCTCAGACTGAGTACTGGAAGGCAGGACATGTGAGGGGCCTTCCTTTTAAATAATTTTTTCTTTGTTTTATTTATTTATTTGAGAGTGACAGACAGAGAGAAAGAGGCAGAAAGAGAGAGAGAGAGAGAATGGGTGCGCCAGGGCCTCCAGCCACTGCAAACGAACTCCAGACACGTGCGCCCCCTTGTGCATCTGGCTAACGTGGGCCCTGGGGAGTCGAGCCTCAAACCGGGGTCCTTAGGCTTCACAGGCAAGCTCTTAACCACTAAGCCATGTCTCCAGCACGGGGCCTTCCTTTTACATGACCAGACCACAGTGCAGACGACGTGCATTGGTGGCTAGGGAACCAGGACAAACAAACACTCAGGTAAGTGGTACACCTGCACAAAGTGTCTGTTCCCCTGACCTCCTTGCGTAAGGTAGGGCTGGAGGTCTCCTGCAATGAAAGTCTCCCAGACCTTCACACAAGCTGCCGGGCATGGGGGGCTGCATGCTCAGGGCAACGACTCGACACGGAGGGTTGAGGCCCCACACCGAGGGTGCTAGGCACATGTGGAGGGCTGGGGCCCAAGGAGCGAGTAGCGGCATGCACAGCTTTAGCATAGGGGAGGAGATAGGGCACTGGTGGTTGCTGGTGAGTAGCCCAATCTCCACACAACTAGGTGGGGTACCCTTAGCTCCACAGATGTGGCACAGCTGGGGACACACAGGCGCAAGGTCTCTCCGTCTTCCACAAGGCTGGGTAATGGAGTATGCTCTGGCCAGGCCTCTTCCGCCTTTGTGCTTTGTAATAGGCAACCTTCACAAAACGCACAGTCTTGCCATAGGACTGAGACTTTCAGCCTACCACAAGCTGTCCTTTTGAAGTGTACAAGCAGGTAACTTGCCTTAATCCCACATTGACAAATAAATGGGCAAGATCTTGCATATGCCAGGACCGTGTCTGACCCACAAATGCAAATAGGTCCTCACCGAAGCAGCAGTGTCTTCTGCATACTCTCTGATCTTAGGAGTTCAGGATAGGATCACAGAGTCCCACATCATCCACACAGCCTTGTGTGCGAGATAACCCTCATGCCCACGGATTAAGGCCCAGCCGCAAGAATGGGATCTCCCTTCCCACCCAACCCTAGTCTGCCACCAGCAGCTGCAGCCAGTCCCACAACCAAAGGCCAGTAAGTGGGCAACACAGGAAGAGTAAGACCCTGCTCAGCCACAGACTTGACCAGGCTTCTCAGAGTCTCACACAGCACTGCTTAGAGACAGTGCACCCAAGGACTACCCTCTCCAGACCAAAAGGTGCCCAATACCAGAGGATATAATGACATGTCACTTCCACCTGGATCTAACCAGATAACTCATTGAAGATCACACAATAGCCACCATTTACTACATATAATAAAACTAGAAATTTACCCTGAGATGGGAAAACCTCAACACACACACACACACACACACACACACACACAGTAATGTAAGACAGCAAGCTGAGAGATCTCCACCAAAAATCTCTAGTCCCACAATGGAAGGCTCCAATAAAAACATAGAGGATACACCAGACATAGAATCCCAAAATGAAAGTATGATATGCTTATTAAACAAACATAATGAGGGCTGGAGAGATGGCTTAGCCGTTAGGTGCTTGCCTGTGAAGCCTTTATTCCCCAGGACCCACGTTACAGATGCACAAGGGGGTGCACACTTCTGGAGTTCGGTCGCAGTGGCTGGAGGCCCTGGCGTGCCCATTCTCTTTCTATCTGCCTCTATCTCTCTCTATCTGTTGCTCTCTCTCAAATAAATAAATAAAAATAAACAACAACAACAACAAGACATACAACAAGACATAATGTGCCCTTGACCAGATGGATAGCAGAACTGGAAGCAAACCACCCAAAAAACAATAATCACATAATAAAAATGCAACAGAATTATCAATTACAACAAACATCTTGCTTCACTCATATTAACATAACTAAAGAGAACCAGAGAGATCTTAAACTACCAATGACTGATTTGAGATTGAGTCAACAAATAGAAGATCTTAATAATTAGTTGATTAAGTTTAATGATCAAATGCAAGAATGAATTCCAAGAACATCAAGAAAATTAAACATGGACCTGAAATTGGAACTCAATAAAGGGATAGGTCTGATGCACAAAAACGCAACAAAAATAATAAAAAAAAAAACTTAGGTATTTTAAAGTAGATCATGTGGAGGACAGATCTCAAACCTCTAAAGCAAGAGAAAAAAATTGACTGGGAGTCCAAAAATCATGAGAAGTTCAAAAATTTCTGTGAACAAAATTTGAGGGAGGTGTGGGATAACCTAAAAAGACCAAATATCTAGAATATGGGTAAACTAGAAGGGGAAAATTTCAGGCAAAAGGGATAAAGAACATCTTTAACAAAATTATTGAAGAAAATTTTCCTACTTTTACAAAAGAGAGGACTCATCCAGACGCAAGAATCTCACAGGACACCAAAGAGGCAGGATCAAAGAAAAAACTCTCCATGACACATCATAGTTAAAACTCCAAACAATACAAATAAAGAGAGTGCTAAAAACATCAAGGGAGAAATATCTCATTGCATGCAAAGGCAAGCCCATCAGAAATACCCCTAATTTTTCAAAGGAAACTCTAAAAGCCAGGAGAGCTTGGAATGGAGTACTTCAAAAATTTTAAAATAAAAGCCAGCTATATGATTAGTACAAAGCCAAGCCTACAGAGAATACATCAGGGGATACTCTATACAGTAGAGTTGAATAACCAACTTCAAAAGCCTCCAAGAAGGAATACACAATAACCAAAACTGGAGCAGCCATGAAGACGTACAAAGCTCAAGAAAGCAGCAAACTCCACAAAGTGTTTTGTGTTTAGTATTGCAGAGATTAAACTGAACTTCCCAATTATAACTTTAAACATTAATTGTCTTTCTCAACTTCCCAATCAAAAGACACAGGTTACTGGATGGATCATAAAAATGGATCCATTCATCTTCTGTCTCCAAGAAACCCACCTCACCATTAAGGATAGATACCTCCTCAGGGTGAATGGATGGAAAATGATTTTCCATACAAATGGAAATAAGAAATAAGTGGGTGTGGCTATAATAATATTTGCCAAAATGCACTTCAAATCAAAAGAAATAAATAAGGCTGGAGAGATGGTTTAGCGGTTAAGTGCTTGCCTGTGAAGCCGGTTTCAGGCTCGATTCCCCAGGACCCACGTTAGCCGGATGCACAAGGGGGCACACGCATCTGGAGTTCGTTTACAGAGGCTGAAAGCTCTGGCGGTCCCATTCTGTCTCTCTCTCTGCCTCCTTCTCTCTGTTGCTCTCAAATAAATAACTAAACAAACAAAAAAATTTAAAAAATAAATAAATAAAGAGGGACCTGGAGAGATGGCTTAGCAGTTAAGGCACTTGTCTGAGAAGCCTAACAACCCAGGTTTGGCTCACTAGAACCCGTGTAAGCCAGACTCACAGGTGATGCTTGTGCACAAGGTTGAATATGTGCCCAAGATGGCACATGCATCTGGAGTTTGATTGCAGTGGCTAGAGGTCCTAGTCCACCAATTTTCTCTCTCTCTCTCTCTCTCTTTCCCTTAAATAAAATAAATATTTTTATTTACTTTTTTATTTATTTGAGAGCAACAGACAGAGAGGAAGAGAGAGAGAGAGAATGGGCACCCTAGGACCTCTAGCCACTGCAAACGAACTCCAGATGCATGTGCCCCCTTGTGCATCTGGCTAACGTGAGTCCTGGAGAATAGATCCTTGAACTGGGGTCCTTAGGCTTCACAGGCAAGCACTTAACCGCTAAGCCACTTTCCAGCCAAGTAGACCATATTTTGTAAAGTAAAACCTACTTAACAACAAATCAGAAATAAATCCAACACCAGCATATTAGGGGTCTTCAATACTCTGCTGCTATCAATAGACAGATCATCCAAGCATAAAATTACAAGGTAAGTAATGGAATTTTACAATACCATACACCAATTAGACATAACAGAAATCTACAGAAGCTTCTACCTCAATTCCACAGAATGCACATTCTTCTTAGAAGCTCATGGAACCTTTTCAAAAATTGATCATATATTAGGACATAAAACATGCCTCCATAAATTCAGGAAAATTGACATGAGTTCCTGCATTATGTCTGACCACATGCCTTAAATCTAGAAATCAATAATAAGAGAAACAACAGAAAACACACTAACTCATGGAGAGTGAACAACATGATATTAAACAATGCATGCATCATAGAAGAAATCAAAAAGGAAATTGTAAAATTTCCCAGAACTGAACAATTATGAAAACACAACATACAAAAGCTTATGGTACACAATGAAGATAGTCCTAAGGGGAAAATTTATAGCACTAAATGCCTTCATAACAAAGACAGAGCTATCTTGAATTAATAATTTAACCAACCACCTAAAGGCATTGGTAAAACAAAAACAATCTTATTGTATTAGTTCCAGATGGAAAGAAATAACTAAAGTCAGAGATTAAATCAATAAATTGGAAATTAAGTAAACAATTTTAAGGCTGGAGAGATGGCTTAGAGGTTAAGGCACTTGCCTTCAAAGCCAAGTGACCCAAGTTTGATTCCCTAGGACCCATGTAATCCAGATGTACAAGGTGGCACATGCATTTGGAGTTCGTTTCCAGCAGCACACACATTCTCTCTCTACCTGCCTCTCTCTCTCTAATAATAACATAAATATAAAAAAAATGTTTAAAAAGAAAACAGTTTTAAAAATTGAACAAAGAGTTAGTCTTTGAAAAACTAAGCTAGGCTGATAAACCCCTGGCCAATTTGATCAAAAGAAAAAAAATGAGAAATATCAAGTGGACAAGATTAAAATCAAAAAAGGAGAGTTCACAACTGACACCAAAGAAATTTGAAGAAACATCAAGACATATTTCCAAAACCTTTTTTCTCACAAAATTGTATAAAATAGAAGAAATGGTTCAATTTCTAGACACATACCACCTACTAAAATTAAACCAAGAACAGGTAAGATAACTAAACAAACCTATTATATCCAACAAGATTAATCATGTAATTAAAAATCTCCCCACAAAAATAGCCATGCCCAGATGGAGTCACTTCTGAATTCTGCCAAACCTTCCTTCAAGAACTAAAACTGCTTCTACTCAAATTAATCCACACAATTGAAAAGGAGGGAATGCTCCCAACCTCCTTCTATGAAGCCAGCATGACTCTGATACCTAAAGTAGACAGTGATGCAACAGGTGAAGAAAATTATAGATTGATATTCCTAATGAACTTAGATGCAAAAATCCTTATTAAAGTCCTTGCAAACTGAACTCAGAAACACATCAAAAGCATTATACACCTCAATCAAGCAGACTTCATCCCAGGGATGCCAGGATGGTTCAACATACAGAAACTGTTATACATAATATACCTCATAAATAAACTTAAACACAAGAACCACATGATCATTTCTATAGATGCAGAGAAGACCTCTGACAAAACACAACAGCACTTCACGATTAACATGCTGGGGAGACTAGGGATGGAAGGATCTGATTTCAACATAATAAAGGCTATTTATAAAGTACCTAAGGCCCAGATCATACTATATGGGGAAAGATCACAAGCATTCCCATTGACATTTGTAAAAGACAGGGGTGCCTGCTCTCATCACTGCTCTTCAATATTTTAAGTACTAGAAGTCCTAGCCCAAGCAATTAAGACAAGAGAACAAAATAAAAGGGATGCAAATTGGAAAGGAAGAAATCAAGTTAGCCCTATTTGTAGATGGCATGATCTTATACATTAATGATCTGGAAAACTCAACCAAAAAAAGAAAAAAAATGTACTGGTAAAATATTTCTTTCAGCAAAGAGGTAGGATACAAAATCAGCACCCAAAAATCAGTGATATTCCTATATGCCAAAGACAAACACATGGAGAAGAGATCAGCAAGGCTGTTCCATTTTCAATAACCACAACCAATTTTAGTATCTTGGAATATCATTAACCAAGGAAGTGGAAAACTTATTCAACAAAAACATAAAAACAGTGAAGAACAAAGTTGAGGAGACAGAAGGAGATGGAAAGACCTCCCATACTCAAGGAATGGTAGAATTACTATTGTGACAATGGCCATTCTACCAAAAGCAATATACATATTCAATGCATTACCAATAAAAATTCCAGTATCATTCTTCACATAAATAGAAAAAAAAATTATCTGTAAATTCCCATGAAACTACAGAAGGCATCAGCTCTTCAAAACTATCCTCAGCAAAAGAAAGAGCACTGGAGGTAACAACATACCCAATTTCAAGTTATTCCTCAAGTTATACAGAGCTATAATAATAAAAATAGCATGGCACTGACATAAAAACACATATAGATCAATGGATCAGAATAGAAGATTCAAGCCTTAGTTCAAGAAACTATAGCTACCTGAGACAATAATGTACACTGGAGAAAACATAGCATTTTCAACAAATGGTGTCAGAGAAACTGGACAACCATGTATAGAAAAATGAACTGGGGTTTAATTCTCTTACCCTGCACACAAATCAACTCCACGTGAATTAAGGACCTTAATATAAGACCTGAAACTTTTTTATTATTGTTAATAATTAGTTTTGTATTCAGCAAATACAGTCAGTTTGGTACCATTATTAGGCTCATCCGTGACCTACCCCCTCCCCTTGGCCCCTCCTTGTTGAGGTATATGGGTCATGAATTGTGGAGTTAGCCCACAGTTATGGGTAGGACAAATGTCTCTGCATACCATGACTCAACATGTGGCTCTGATATTCTTTCTGCCCCCTCTTCCGTAAAATTTCCCTGAGCCATGTTGGGTTCATTTTTGGTCTGCTTCAGTGATGAGGTGTTGGGGGCCTCTGAGGCTCTGGATCTCTGATTTGGTAGGAGTTGATGTTTCTCTGTGTTGATCTCCTTCCCCCTTCTGATGGTATGTGGTTCATCAGGAAAACAGCACCCTTGCTTGTTTCACCAATTTTTCTTAGTTTCAGCAGGGGCCCTTTCGAGATATGATGGGGTGGCTCTCTCCTTAGGATCTACATCTATCTGAAAAAGAGAAGCAGATTCTCCCACACAGAATAAGTAAGCACCAGGACAAATGTGATAACCCTTACTTTTTTAATCGAGAATTTAATAGGTGTAGGCCCTCTTGTAGCCCATGATTGATGGTAGCTTGATATTGGCGAGTGGGCTTATGTTTGGATATGGTTCTGACTTGTTTCCCAGCTCCAGCTACGGGTCCCGTACCAATGAGTGGATCAGTTAGCCAAATTGAGAGCAATTGGTTCCCCACCATGGCTGTGTGCCACTATTGCACTTGTGTGGGCATCACAACAAGTTATTTGCTGCTAAGTAGGTTAGACCATGAGTTGCTTGGACAGATATTGGTCATTTTCCCCCAGTCACCCATGTAGCACCTTCTGGCACTAGACACGCTAACTGTCTGGGACTGACTCTCTTCCAACTTCCGGCCATGCCATTCTATTTTTCATGTCAACCACATAAGGTGTCTTCAGCAGTAGGGTCTTACCACTAACCTTTGGTGGGTCATCAAGTTCTCTGACAGAAATCTATCTTTTAGGAAACCTTGTAGGTCTCTCTGATCAAAAGTTCATTGTGGATGATAGCCCCATGCTGGTTCTGGGAGTTACATGTCAGTGCCCACTAAGAAAAGGAGGAAAAAGATAACTAATATACAAGAGTTAGAGAGAAGAGAGAGAGAGAGAAAGATAGAGAGAGGGAGAGGGAGGGAGGGAAGATGTAGAAGATTAAGGTTACTCTTGATCCTACCCTCTCCAGTGTCTTGTAGTTCAGGTGTTCCCTGTAAGGGCCTGGTGAAAGTTCAATGGCATCACATGAAGCTGAAGAGCTGCTTTACAGAGAAGTATACAATAAGTAAAGCCAATAGAATGGGAGAAAATATTTGCAGGTTATCCAACGGACAGAAGCCTAATCTCTAGAATCTACAAAGAACTCAAAAATTTAAACAATAAAAAGTCAAACACACCTCTCACAAAATGGGGCAAAGAACTGAACAGGCAGTTCACAGAGGAAGAAATACAAATGGAAAACACACTTAAGAAAATGTTCATCATCCCTAATCATCAGAGAAATGCAAATTATAAACAACTATGAGATTCCACCTTACACCAGTAAGGATAGTAAACATCAAAAAATCAAATGAAAATAAATGCTGGTGAGGATGTGGAGAAGTAGGAACACTCATACACTGTTGCTGGGAATGGAGGATGGTACAACCACTTTGGAAAGCAATATGGAGACTTCTGAAAAAGCTGAGTATAGAGATACCAACAGACCCAGTTGTTCCCTTACTGGGCATCTACCCTAAAACCCTCAAACCACAGGCTAGAGAGATTTGCTCAGCCATGTCTGTAGAGGCTCAATTTGTAAAAGCTAAGAGCTGGAATCAACCCAGATGTCCATCACTAGAAGAATGGATAACTAAGATGTGGTATATCTACACAATGGAATTCTATACAGCAGTAAGAAAAAATGACACAATGAAATTTGAGGAAAAATGGTTGAACCTGGAACAGATCATTCTCAGTGAACTTACCCAATCACAGAAAAAAAATCGCCACACAGTCTCACACATCTATAGCATCTAACCTGAATCTACCCAAGATACCTTACATACCCAGCAAGCATCTCGTGGACTAGATCTGAAACTTTTAAATAACTGGAAGAAAAACTGGGGGGAACACTCCAAGAAAGACTTCTTTAATAAGACCCTAGCAGCTCAGGAAATTAACAATTACTCAACCCATGTGATCTCATGAAACTAAAAAGCGTTTGTACAGACAGGCATACCATAAACAGAGCCAACAGACAATACACATAATAGAGAAAATCTTGCCCACTATACCATCAACAAAGGCCTAATATCTAGAATCTACAAATAACTAAATAAAAGTAAGCAATAAAAATCAAGCAATCCACTCCAAGAATAGGGCAGAGAATTGAACAGAAAATACTCACAGGAAGAATTACAAATGGCCACTATGCAATTAAAGAAATGTTCAACATTCCTAGCCATCAGGGAAATGCAAGCTAAAACAACTTTGAGATTCCACCTTACTCCAGTCAAAATGGCAATCATCAAGAAATCAAATGACAAGTGTCGGTGAGGATGTGGGGAAAAAGTAACCCTTATTCACTGCTGATGGGTGTGCAAGCTTATACAACCACTATGGAAATCAGTATGGAAACTCTTGAAAAAAGATGGAAATACCATCTAACCCAGATATTCCACCTCTGGACATTTACCCCAATGACTCCACTCTTTACTTTAGAGACATTTGTTTGACTGTATTTATTACTACTGTATTTGTAATAGCTAGGAATTGGAATCAACCAAGACGGTAATCAACAGAAGAGTGGATAATGAAGATGTGGTATATATACACAATGGAATTCTACTCAGCAGTAAGGAAAAATGAAATAATGAAATTTTCAGGAAAATAGATGGACTTGGAAAACATCATCCTATGTGAGGTCACACAGTCTAAGAAAGTCAAATACCACCTGTTTTCTCTCATATGTGGCTCCTAAAATGGACTAGTTGAAGAGGAGGGCAAAGGCAGTAAGCATTAAGCCTATGGATATATGACTAGAATATACAATAGCATAGCACTCTCATTCTTTTATTTTGAACTCTTTTTCTTTTGAGGCATGGTCTTTCTTTGTAAACTAAACTAGCCTATACCTATGTAGCCCAGGGTGGCCTCAAACTTGTGATGATCCTCCCACTACTGCCTGCCAAGTGCTGTTTTACAAGTGTGCACCACCATGCTTGGCATAAGACTATAAATTATTGAAATGGATCATGATTAACTAGTTGCTTGTGTGAGTTGAATATATATGTGTGTGTGTGATATTTATTTAATTAATTTAATACAGTTTGTGTATATAAACTAGACAATACATGAAACATAGAGCGACCTAACAACTTTCTAAAACTGAAATTACAAAACAGAATTCAAAATAAAAATCATTACCTCATTATGAAATTGTGGGACAGAGATGAAAATGAGAGCACTGTGAGCTACCAAAATTCAGGGGGACATGCCCTTTTGAGTCAAACTCTATGTTTATAGCTGATATCAATCTGGGACTTGGCAGAGAGATGTAACCTTTAAGCTAATGTCATTCTTTTTCCAATAGCATTCAGTGGAGAATATTTTATCCTATAGATGTTATGACTCAATGGGGTCTTGCTAATGAATCACTGGGAAATTTTGAGGGAATGCAACATCTTTGACCCTACTTCAGACTCCCAGAATAAAAAATCACAATTGAGGTTAGTTTGAGAAATACTTTCATGTGTAATTTTCCAATGTTTCTCCTATAGAGAACTACAGATCCTGGTTAGAACTTTCTGATAAACAGGACCCTTAGTTATCCAGAAAATCAATATCCTTTTTCCTAGGATTATCACTAATATCAAGCGTTAAAGTCAAGTGGATTTCAGAACTAGAACAAATGTCTACCTTTTGCTTAAAGACAAATATGGCTATCATTTTATGAGAAAAATATCTTCAATTAAAATATGAAAAGTTGGGCTGGAGGGATGGCTTAGTGGCTAAGGCATTTGCCTGAAAAGCCAAAGGACACGGCTTCGATTCCCCAGGACCCACATTAGCCAGATGCACAATGTGGCACATGTATCTGGAGTTCATTTGCAGTGGCTGAAGGCCCTGGCGGACCCATTCTCTCTCTCTCTCTCTCTCTCTCTCTCTCTCTCTCTCTCTCCCCTCTTTCTTTCTGTCAAATAAATAAAAATAAAAAAGACAGGAAAAGTAAGTATGAAATGAAGGATGAAAATAATGTGAATATTGAGTAGTCACACACCATAGATTCAAGAATGTACACAAGAACATACACACCCCCATAATTTTCCATAACCAGATAAGCCTAGATCTAGGAATACATTTTATGCCAAATTACAGTGAATTTATTCTCCTTCTTCCATATAATATCATGTAAGCTTTAAAACTTTTCAATTTTTGTTAGGGAAACACTCAAATAAGCACAAAATTAGAAAGAGTAATATAATAAATTCTCTAATGCCCACTGCTAAGGTACACCCATAACCAATTGTACACACCATTCATTATATCCAATAATCCCCATATTTCTTTGAACAGGGTTTCTTTATGAAGCTCTGACTGGCCTGGAAATTGCTGTGTAGACCAGTCTGTTCTCAAACTTCCAACATCCTCCTGCCTTTGTCTCTTGAATGCCAAGATTATAAGCTCACACCACCATGTCTAGTTTGGGAAGGTATTTTTCAATTAAAAAATCCAGGATACTATCTTAAATATATACTCTTTTTAAAAATTTTTTTCTTCATTTATTTATTTATTTATTTGAGAGCAACAGAGAGAGAAAGAGCCAGAGAGAGAGAGAGAGAGAGAGAGAATGGGTGAGCGAGGGCCTCCAGCCACTGCAAACAAACTCCAGACGCGTGCGCCCCCTTGTGCATCTGGCTAACGTGGGTCCTGGGGAACTGAGCCTCGAACCGGGGTCCTTAGGCTTCACAGGCAAGCATGTAACTGCTAAGCCATCTCTCCAGCCCTTAAATATATATTTCTAACCGACAAGGTATTATCTTGTCACAGTTAACAAATTTAACAATAATCCTTTCATGTTTGGTCAAAATCAGGATCCAAACAGGAAGTAATTATTATATTTCCCCCCACACCTTTGGAGTTCCATTCATTCTATAATCAAATCACTTCAGTTTATTTCTCTGTCATTAGTTTGTTAAAGAACCTGAGTCTTCTTCCCCCACACCCACAAATATAGGTTCGACTAGCTGCTCCAGTGCTATGGGACCTGGAAAATTTCCCCAAAGGCCCATGTGTTAAAGGTTTTGTTCTCAGCTTGGCACTCTGCTAAGTGGTTATTAGAATGAGGTGTTATGTGAGAGTGTACAATGGGGTGAATTGTGAGATGAGATCTAGAGGGAGATTTTAGGCCAATGAGAGCATGGCTTGAAGGGCATTGTGGGATAGGAATCGCATTATCTGTCTTTCATCCTTGGCTTCTATGGAAGAAGCATCTTCCTCCACCATGTGATTCCACCATTATGTGCTTCATACCACAGACACATAGAACCTGGACCAAGTTATCATGGAATAAAATCTCTGAAACAATGAGTCAAAATGATTGTTTTTAAAATTTTTTTCAAGGTACGGGTTCACCCAGCTCCTGCTTGTCTGGAACTCACTCTGTATTCCCAAACTCACAGTGATCCTTCTACCTCTGCCTTCCAAGTGCTGGGATTAAAGGTGTGTTTCACCTAACCTGGTTGTCCTTTCTCATTTTAAATTGGATTTTGATTTAGTAACAGAAGTCTAGCATAACCATACTTGGATCTAACCTGTTTCTCAAATTTCTTGGCCAGCTACTAAATGTTTTGAGAGTAAAATATTTTTAGTAGAAAGAAACTAAAAATATTTTACTCTCAAAAATTATTAAATGATCTTCACATTTATTCATGAATAACTAATTATATTTTTATATTATTTATATCATCTGTGTAGTTCTTTGTTTTACCTATTATTTCAAAAAAACTTTATTAAGAATTGGAGTGAGTCAGCCTGGGCTAATGTGAGACCCTATCTCAAAAAATTAACAAACAAACAACAAACAAACTAAAGAAATAGAGTGGGGGTTAAAGAGATGGTTCAAAAGTTAAGAACACTTTCACAGAAGCGTGAGGGCTTATAGGGACCTGAGAACATCTCGGTTCATATTACCTCAGCAACTATGTAAACAGCTGGGCATTGCTATGCATGCCTATAACCACAGTCCTGTGGGGAACAGAGAAAAGACAATTGCTGGAAAATTTCATAATCAGTAAGAGACCCCATCTCAAAGAAACAAGTTGATAAGCAATGGAGGAATGACACCTGGCAGCCTCCTCTGGCCTCCATATATACATGTAAGGGGTGTTTGCATCTGCATATAGGCATGCATACATCACACACACACACACACACACACACACACACACACACCATAAATACCACACCACACACAATATACACATGAACAAATGAAAAAGAAATGGAGTAAAACTCATGAGATAGCTTTGAGCAGTTAATACTTGTTCAATACCTACAGTTAATATAAATGGTTAGCTCCATGTAGATTTAACAACGTCCATCTATTTACTGTTTTCCCCCATATTAAAATGATTGTTAGCCAATCATGTGGCAACTTCAGCTTTTTCAGCAGACACATTATAGTCCCTGTTAATTTCCTTCCAAGTCTAATTAATGCCTCTAGTTTTTCCAAGAGATTCTCATATGACATACTTTCTGAGCACTTACTCTTATTTTCTTAATTTTTCTTTACAGCATAGTGCATGAAAATTAACACATACTTCTAGGAATGAGAAAGCCCACTTTAAGAAGATAAAAAAAACAAAGTATATTCATTCAATGACTGGGAAGCTAATAAGAGTCATACACATACTAGAAACTTAAGAAAAAAAAAACAAATAGACATGCTCCTTATTTTTAAGAAGTTCAAAATCTCAAGGAGGATATGGGAAAAGAACAGGAAATGATTCAGGCTGTTATACAAGCTATGTTGGTAGTGAGTTTGGAGTGTTTTGAACACAGTCTGCAATCCATTTGGCAGTGGGAGATTCAAGTGAGGAAAAAATGGAGAACTAATGTGATAGGGAGAAAAGAATGTGTCAACAGAAGGAAGAGCAAGTGTATAAACAGAGTTCTAAAGACTAAAAGTTGCTGTATGATTTAGAGCAGGGGCTTGGATCTGATTACTTTCTATGACCTGAATGTCCAGATTTTATGATCAGATTCATCTGCATTTGACATGATGAGCCAGTCATTCATCCATTCATGCAGAAAATCTGGAAACTTTCCTTTTGTGCTGCCAGGCACTTAGTTATGGTGCTGAATAAAGTAACTTAGATCTCTGTCTTGATGGAAACATAATATACTACGGGAGGAAGAAAAAAAAAAAAAACAACCAAAAAGTATATAAGGACTATAGCAAAAAATAGCTGTAATAAAAATGGGTCTGAGGGGTGATGTGAATCTCAAACCTAATTACAAAGAAGGAAGCGGGCATGCCACTATGTAGGCAAGACCCTTCCAGGAAATGGAAAAAGTATTCATATGAAGATAAATTTGTTATGTCAATGCAAAAAAAAAAAAGAAGGGTAACCCACAAAGTGGAGAATGGCTCAGGTCAATTCAGAGTGAAAGATAAGGACTAGATTCTGGAAGGAGGATAAAGATATGAGATATTTCAATTTATTCTCAATAAGATAGGTTTTCAGGAGGGAAATAACATCATTGAATTTACATTTAAGAACGCTCAGTCTGGTTATTACATAAAGAATGGTTTGGGTGAGGTGGAGCAGAAGTGCCAGGAGTGGCATGATTGTACTGTCTAAGGTGGATCCTTGTGATGCAGGATAGGATGGTGTTAGTCTACGGGTGTGGGAGACAGGACCATGGGAGGCAGTTATACACAAGCTTTATTTGAGTGGCATTGGAACAGGGCCATATGGAAAGGGAAGTATTTGCCACAAAATTCCTCCAGAGCCAGGCATGGGGCTAACACCCACATGGAAATCACACAGGTGGTCACAGGGGTGGCAGGGAGAGCAAGCGGGATAGCACGACCATCTGATGTCCCTCCACAGCAAGGTGGGAAGTCTGAGAGCTCTGAAGGGCTGCAGAACTTTGTGGTCTTTTACAGCCACAAGGTTTGTCTTACTCTAAGGTTTACAGATGTCTGGCACAGTTTTGTGGAACACACAAAGCAGCTCAGCTGAAAATGACTAAACATATGGAAATAGTCTGCACAATATTAAGATGATTACTTGAGAATTTGAATTTTGGAGGTGAGAATTCTAACACTGATCCGCCAATGCTCTCCTAGAGAATTTGAATTTGGAACTGGGCCTTTGGCATCTTGGTCCTTGCCCTCTGGAAGAAGGAAACAATATCAATATTTTGGGTCAGTTCAGTACAGAGATGACATCTCTAGACAATTTCCATGATAGAGGTTCTGAATTCTATGGATACAACGGATATGCTCCCCAATGTCAAGTTCCCAGTAATCTTTGGCTAAAAAGAGGATACATCCATCAAAATACCCCTAACTTAATAATACATATTCAATTTAACCTATGCTAACTTCACTGTCCATTGGAGAATCTGTTTTTCTTTTACAGAAGGTAGTGAGACCCAAGGAGATAAATCACCCCCACATTTCAGCCAAGGCCTAGGTGAAACCACAGAAGAGGAATTGAGATGAGCAAGAGGGCTGCTTCCATAGTGATCCTGACAAGCAGTGCCAGAGTGAAGGAGACAGATGCTGAGGATACTCAACACATAACAAAGTACAAATTCAGAGGTTCCTAAGAGCCACAGATTGGGACATCATGCCCAGAGGCATTGCCTTCCCACAATAACTGACTTCTGCTTCCACAGTGCAACCCACAGTTCCATGGGTAATACCACCGTCCCCATTTATGAGGGCCTCCAATGGAATGGGGACCGGGAGGAGGGAAAAGATGTTACCAACACATGATGTATCCATGCAAAGTATGTACTTAATAGAGAGAGAGAGAGAGAGAGAATTTTTGCTGTTCAGTCATCCTTCTGAAGATTAGTACCCTACAGGATAGATAAAAAACTAAAAACAAAAAATTATGTGAACATAATCTGAAGAGACAACACAAGAGAAAACACAGTGACCAATACATATATTTATTTTAAAATACTCATCTATTTAGCCATCAGGAAAATGCAACTGAAAACTACAATGAGATTTCATCACAAATGATATTGAATTTAGAAACCTATCAAAAATAAATAGTTGTTGACAAAGATGTGGAGGAATA